>CM035234.1:27892928-29303794 GCA_020226215.1 Sindora glabra | reverse complement strand
TATTTTTAAGATTTAAATTATAAGTAAATATTATTTTTTATATATATATATATATATAAATACTTTAAGTATTTGTGAGAAAATTTTATATTTTTAAGAGAATTTATATAAGAAATTATTTTTTAAAAAATTTAATTTTTTGAGAAATTTTTTTTTATGGGAATCAAATAATTTTTTATATTTAATTGAAAAAATGAGAAAAAAATAAAATAAATTTTGTCATAATTACTTTCGTTGTTTATTATTAATTTTAAATAAAAAACTTGTTTTTCCCCCTCGAGCCACGACTCGGTCTCAAGTTTGAAACGATCCATTTCTTTGGGTCAAGAGCTCCGAGAAGCCCAAAGCCCTCAAATACCGCAGCGTCGTTCACCCATGTTCTTTCGTTCTTCCCTCCATAATCAGCCCCCACTCCAGCTAAGAACTTCAAGATGTTCAAAGCCGTAGGTAAGCTGTTCATCAATTTGCTTCTGTGAAAACTTTCTCCTTTTTCAAATCCTCCTTTCTGTGCAAAATCAAAAATTTATTTTTCCTTGCTTCTGCATTTGGATTTATTAGGACTCTTCAATCGCAGCAAGAATTCGCGTCCTTTCAAGGATTACCATGCCGAATGGTTCAACACCCTCAAGAACAAACCTCCTCCCTCTCCTCCGTCGATCTCTCTCTGGTTCTTCCCCTACTCTTCTTTCCACCCATGTCGAAATGCTCCAGCACCACTTCCAATCTTACTACCACGCCCTCGACGGCGCCGCCACTTCCGGCGTCGCTCACATCCTCTTCCCAAAGTGGCGGAACTTCCTTGAGAAACCTCTCCTCTGGATCGGCGATCTGCATCCTTACTTGTTAACCAATCTCGTCCGCTTCTTTCTTGAAGGCGAAAGCGACGAAGAAACTGATCAGAACAGCAGTTTCAATGAATCGGGTCTTGATCAGTTTAGAGAAAGTTGCGAGCTTTTTGGTAAGCCATGACAGATCGCAAAGTTCTCCCCTCTTTTCTTCCCCGGTGAGGGGAGAAAAAAGTTTTGATGGGGGCTCACGTCTATTTTCTTTTCACTTTTCTTTGTTCCTCTGTTTTCTCCTTGCAACCAAACAGAGGAAAATGGATTTTTTTACCCTGTTTTCTGCTGGAAGTTTTCTTACCCCCCTGTTTTCTCTGCCTCCAAGCAGGGGGTTAAGTCTTGAGCGAAACCATCCAGCGATCTCAAGCCGATCTCTAGTCTTCCGTATTTTTTAATTTTCAAGGCATGCGCAAGTCCTCCCTTTAGTCTGGTATCAGAGCTTTCATAGGAATTTTAGGGTTACATAGAAAAATGCTAGGAACAAAGGATATGGTTAGTCTGTTAGATACAAGTAATTAATGAAATAAAAAAGGCTACAATAGGAGTTATGGAAGTAGATATGTCACAAAATGCAGGATTAGTCTATTTAGTCCCAGATTTCCAAATGACGATAGATAATTTCTTTAAATACTTCAAGTTAGTCATAAAATCTGCAGGTTATGATATGACCTCAGATAGAGAAAATTTGTTAGTCACTAAAGGGTTAGTTGGAAGAATTAGCAATTTCAGTAGTCCAAAATTCAAGCTCCAGATAGAGAAAGTTATCGAATATTTAGAAAGTAAAGGAGTTAAGGCATTACCTGCCCATTAGTATAATCCAAATGATATTGCAGGGTTGGAATGGAAAATAGAATTACCACAAACTGGTAAAATAGTTCCAAATAAGGTTAGTTTGTTTGAACATGGTAATAGTAGCATGAGTTTTAGATTTTCAGATTATAATAGACAAATAGGGAGTGATGAAGAATTAGAACAGGAAGAACAAAATATGATGCAAGAAATAGGTGATAGTCATTTAGAAATTAGACAAAAAAGGTTATGGTCAAGATATCCGGATTTTGACTGGAAGCAACACTACAGTGGACGTCCAGATATTGAAGGCTGTGAAATGTATATAGAATTAGTCCATAAAGGTAATTATCCCAAGCTTAGAGTTGCGAAAGCGTAGTGGGGGTTTCAGAAAATCAAAACAAAAAATTAGAAGACCAGCAGGAAGAAAGGGAAAATGATGAATTTAGATGATTTTTAGAGGAAGTTAGTCTTTATGAAGAAGAAATGAGTACAATTAGTCTAGAAAATTTACAGATTCAAGAAGAAAATTTAGGACCAAAAATAGAAAAAATAAAAGAAAAATATAATAGTATTCTAGAAGAGTTAAAAGATATAGGAGATGGATGGCATAGTAAAGGTTATAAGTTCCCCAAGGAACAAGAAGAAGAATTAGATATTATAGAAAAATGGGTGGAAAGTCAAAATTCAATAGCAGAGTCAGCAATATCATCTTCTCATAGTGTTCCCAAAACTGTGAAAGAAGGATATCCAACTCTCTATCAGTTCTCAAAAAATAAGTGAAGTAGTCAACATAGGACATGTAAATATGGTAGGAATGAAACTTATGAAGTCTTAGGAAGTTTACCAAAACAAAATAGTCATGGTAGCATATTAACTTTAGCAAATGTTCACCCTCAAAAATGGAAGAACTCATAAATAGATGGGAGATAGATTGCATAAATGCACTTTCTTCCATGGAATTTATTGATAATCAAGAAAAGGTATACTACATAGAAAATATGTTAGGAGAAACTGCAAGAGCCTATTTCCAGTCTTGGAAAGAAACTTATCCACAAGAGTTTGGCCAATTAGTCTCTTTAGCTGATAAGACTATAAATGTAACTACTCAAATTAGGCAAATGATTCTAGGAACTGACCCCTATAGAGGTAGAACTGAATAACAAGATCAAGCAATGATAGATTTAGAAAGGCTTACTCAAGATAACATGAATCAAATAGCAGAATTTAGTCAAGCATATTTAAACTTAGCAAGCAAAACAGGAAGGGCATTCAGCAGTGCTGAATTTAGTGATAAATATTTTAGTAAGTTACCTCTACCAATAGGATGTCAAACAATAGAAGCATGGAATAAAGATAATTTTGGCCAGTCAGTAACAGGAATAGCACCGAGGATAATGTTTGTTTTTAATTATTTAACGGAGCAATGTTTGAAAAAAGAGTGTGAAAGACAAATAGAAAGCTATAGTTATTGTGATAAAATATATGTTCCAGGAATTTTTGGAAATAAAAATGAACTAGAAAACTTAGGAGAACTACTAACTATAGGAAAGGTAGATCTAGGAATAATCATATGAGAAAATTCAAGAAGCATAAGCCACCCAGGAAATTTAAATGTTTTATTTGTGGAGAATTAGGTCATTTTGCAAATCAATGTAAAAATAAAAGAGTAAATGCAAAAAGATTAATGGTATATAAAGAATTAGAAATTCCAGAAAATTGTGATGTAGTCAGTATAGAAGATGATGATCCAGAAATTGATTCAGACATCATGAGTTATCTTTTCACAAGGAGAATATAGTCGTAGAAAACAAGAAATAGAAGAAATAGATGAATATTGCAATATAAGTCTTTAGATCTTGTACATATGCAATCTGAATGGCTTCTCCAAAGAGCCACTTTCCAACTACCGAAAGAGGTAAACGATTGTAGCCATGAATTTATAGATTTTGCAATTGTAAATAATATTCAGTGTATAGTCTGTAGTAAAATGATTCTTAAAGAGCATAGAACTTAAAAGTGTTTAATAGTCTTATGGAGATATTGTGCAAAAGGAAAATTTAATGAAATGAGTGAAAATAAAGAAGAAAAACCAAAACCCAAAGGAAAAATAGATTACCCTGAAATAGTCAAACAATTAACCATTAGAATTAGACAATTAGAAGAACAAGTAGAAGATTTGAAATGGGAGTTCCAAAGAGCTGAGCTAGAAATAAATGATTTCAAAAAAAGGAAAAATGGTAGTCATAGAGGAAGAAAATAATTTAATACAAGAAAAAATTCCAATTTCTGAGTTTTGTTGTTTAAATGCTTCTGTAAAAGGTAATCTTCTAAATGTTTGTTGTACATTAAAGTTTGAAGATGGTAATACTATGAATCTAGTAGGAATAATTGACACTGGTGCAACTAGGTGTTATGTAGATGATAGTCTAATTCCCAATAGATACAAAGAAAGGGTAGAAGAATAGAGTTTTTAGGATTAGAAATAGGGGAAGAAAAAATAAAATTGCAAGAACACATAGTCAAATCAATAGTAGAATTTCCAGATAATTTAGCTGAGCTTAAGACCCTCCAAAAGTTTTTAGGAATTTTAAATTATGCTAGAAGTTTTATTCCTAGTCTTAGTAAGCTAGCAGGTCCTTTGTACAGCAAGACTAGACTACAAGGAGAAAGAAGGTTCAATCACCAAGATCTCCAATTAGTCAGAAAAATAAAGAAAGTAGTACAAGATCTCCCTCAGTTGGAGTTACTGCCAACAGGAGCATATTTAGTCGAAGAAGTAGATGGATGTCTTGAAGGCTGGGGAGGACTTCTTAAATGGAAACCCAAAAAATATTCCCCAAGAAAAGAAGTAAAAATTAGTCGTTACACTTAAGGAGTTTGTGAAACTAAAGTAACTAGTACAGATGCTGAAATCATGGCCTGTATTAATATTTAAGAAAAATACAAAATTTTTGTGGCAGAATCAAAAAGAATTTACCCTTAGAACAGACTGCTAAGCAATAATCAGTTTTTACTATAAAGTAGATAGTAAAAAATTAAGTAATAACAGATGGCTTAGATTTATAGATTATATCATGGGAAATGGTTCCAAAATTGAAATGGAGCATATTAAAGGAAAGTGATAATTGTCATGCATATGAACTCAGTCGCTTAATTGCTAACCAAGAAATTTCACTTTCAGGAAAAACTTAGCAATGGAGCAGCAGGTGAGATTTGGTCCCTTTGTACTCCAAATGTACAAAAAGGATACAAATGCCTCTTTCAAAAATAGCCTGAATGTAGTCTTTGAAAAATTCAGGCCAAACCTGAATCCAAAAATTATTTTTACTATGTTGTTTCCCAGAGATTTAAGCCAGGAGTTTATTGTAACTGGTCATCTATCAAAGCAGTGATCTAAGGTTTATAATAAGCCTGAATGTTTTCAAAGGATATTATAGTCTAAAAGATGCAATGGATTCTGCAGCCAGGTCCGTTGGTCCTCAATATTTCATTGATACTGGTGTCCATTACCAGGTAGTCCATGATAGTGATATCAAGCGGATTCAATTTTGTGACCATTGCGAAACAATGGCTCGTGCAATCAAGGCACTTAATGATAACGGATATGAATCGGAGGCCACTCTCCAAAAGATAATGGTCCAAAATGAAGAACTAATCCTCTGCTCAAAAACGAGGAAAATTGATTTGGATGGAGGGGAAGGAACTTCACAAAAGGAAATTCGCCAGCTCACAAAAGAAGAGTGGGAGATTCAGCAATCTCGTGCTTTTCTCAGACCAAAGCAATATTTGGCCCCACTGGCTGAATTATTGCCTGATTTAATCCCAGAAATTTACAAGAAAATGGAGGATTCGCTTTATTCCAAGTACAAAGCACTCCAAGACTTTTTCAAAAGCTTGCTGCCTTAAGGAGTTCCACAGGTAAGAGGCCTCAGAGTGATCCCTGAATTTGAATGGCTTCCAGATCAGCAAAGAGAATGGAAATAATCTGACCCTCCAAGGTGCAAACACATGGCGCGTTGTGCCCCTGCAAATTAGCTTTCAGTATTTACAGGGCACAAATCAAAGTTGGTGAATTCAGAACTTTCGAAGTCCCTGGCATTTCAGAACCCATCACTGCGCGTACTTCACTTTATCTTGGACTATTGAGAAGAGCTTATTTTGATGACCCAGATCAATCTGAAGGACGGAGAAATAAATTAGAACTTTTAATTTGTTCATTAATGGCCCAGGGGAGAACAAAAATTGAAGCAAGTATCTCCTCAATTGCTCTAGAGTATATTGAAGGAGAATTAGTCTAGCCTTTCTACAAAATGTGGGTAGTCCTATTATTAGTAGATCCTTCGTACTCCAACTATCCAATGAATTGGTTGCTTACCTCCACAAGTCAGTTCGAGAAATTCGACGATAGCTGCTGCACGCATTCCTTCGTATCAGACAGATTGCAGCAACTTACTTTGGCAATCCTGGGACTGGTAATGAAGAAAATGGGGTTTCTGGTGAGGAAGGAAATGAATTGCTTCTGTAATCATAAATTCATAATAGAATTTGCTTAATTGGCATATTGAATATAGATGATTCTGTTTATAGATCTGCTGTATTCAAAGAAGTTGATTAATTAGGTGATGATCCTCTCATGGAAACTTATTGTAGCCGAATGGAATCATCCTCGTAGTATGTTGGCATTATGGATTTTTTTCTGTTAAAATTTAAGCTCGGAGCTTTGGCAGTGGGTTTTCTGGAAGCTTCTATTCATCAGGTTCTTGCTTGGCCAGCAATTCCTCCTACTTCTTTTTCTTTGTCGACGTTGGCTCCCAATTTTTCAAACTTTTCCTGGAGATTGGCATCATTTCTTCCGGATCCTATCTCTGAAGTAAAGAATCTGAAATGAAAACTGAGGAGGAGGAGGAGAAGGGATGTCATGTTCATCGGAGCCATATCTTGTTGCTATTTTACATAGATTCCTCGTCTAAATATCAGTAATTTCAAAATTAGTTGATTTTTTTTTTATATCAATAGGAGTGATGATATACTTGATATACAAACAAAATCCTGATTTGTATTTTAAACTTGATGGAGAATAAAGTTTTAAAACAACAAGCATAATTGCACCAAAATGGTGGTGCCGGCAATCTCTTCCTGCTTATTGCTTAGCCTTGCAGTGTGATGGTCATCAGGTCATCTTATATTTTCTCACTGGTAATTACAGAGGAAGAAAGCATATCTGACATAATGCAGTGCTCATTCGCAGTGAATTGCCAGATTTTGCTGAAGGCAGCAGGCTAGGTTCAGACTGCTGGTGGCTAAACTCAACTGATTAATCAAAGGTAAAAGAAATTATGTTAGAACAGTGTTCTGCAATCATTAATGTTTCATGCGTATCGTTTCTTGTAATTATTGAAAAAAGTGTTTTTTTTTTGTCAAGATTAAAAAAAAAAGTTTACTTCTATTATTTTCTGTGGAGACACAGGCCCTTTTTATCCGAGTGGGTGTGACTCAAACGTGTATCAATTAGCATGTTTGTAACTTTTTTCTTTTTTAGAGTGAATTCCATTTTTTTGTTCAAAATTTACTTTTTCAGTTGCCTTTATGTGAAATATTAATTTGTAAAATTTTTGGGTTAATACTTAATATGAAGATTAATTTGTTCAATTTTATTTTTTTTAGAAATGAAATGGGACAAATTAATATTTTATAAAGATAAAATTGATTAAAAAAAAATTTCATATGAACAAAAGAAAAAAAAATTTAGCAGGGAAGTAAAAGAGGTTCTTTTTTTTTTTTTTATTTTTCAACTCAACAGGAACAGGATTTTGGTCTGCTTGCGGCAAACAGAGAAGGAGAGTTTAACTGCGCGGAGTCTAATGAACAAGGGATTCTCAGAGCAGGTATCCGCACCAAGAAATTGCTGGATGTTTCCATTTTTTTTTTCCCTGGATGTTTCATTTTCGAGTTTATTTAGCAACAGCATCTAGGGAGCACAAACACAAGCTGCGAATTTATACACGACATAACGCGGCAAAATTAATAAGAATACAACACGGCTTATATAAACTGGACAAATTATGTATGATGAGATAATTGAATCGTAATTATATTAAAGGATTATGGTCAAAATATAAATTTATGTAATTTTTTTAAATAATTATATGATCTTTTTAGGTTATTATGTAACTTTGAATTATGTTTTAATTATAATCATCAATGCAAGATTTAAAAGGTATTATATCCAAAATATTTCTCTGTTAAATCTTAATTAGAAGATATTTTACAATTGTCAATTATTTGAATTTAAATACCTTTAACTCTTGGATATGTTTCATATGAGTGTTGCAATGTGGGACAACAGAATTTTAGTACTACGTACATGGACTCGGCCTGTTTTTTCAGTGTCTTGTGGTAGTTAAGCCTGGATCTGGTATGGTACTAACTGGGAAGATGCGTTTATTCGGAGCCTGCATTATGCAGCCATCTTTGGCACAATCTGGAATAATAAAAAATATTATAATTTTGCCCATAAAAGTTAATTGGAACTTGTCCATGAATCCATTACAATACTTAGGCTGTCGCATAGCAAAGCTTCCTTTGTTTTGTGAAAATATTTTTCATTGCAAAATTTTATTTTTTTATATAAAATAAAGGTAAACATGTTATTTGTTTATTTTGATAATTGGAGAAAATAATTTCCTCTTTGAAACAAAGGATATCTTTTTTTTTTCCATACTCTACACATTTAACATTTAATAAATGATACATTGTTTATTATCTTAATATTTTATGATTACAATTTTATAAACGTTAAAACAAGTTACACTAAATGTCTCTTCGTAGCACATTTCAGTTTGTAGTTTGCATTGAAGCCATTTCGAGTTCTACCGGTGTACACAATTAATGCTATGCAACTTGGAATCTTGGAGAATAGACGCAGAATAAAGCATTCCTGTGATTAAGGTTTACGAAGAGTTTACAATTAGCATTACGTGGCTAGCTTTATATTCCTGGAAAAAAAATGAAAAATAAGAAAGTGTTAATTTTTCTCCCTTCAGTATTTTGTTTGTGTAATTGCATGGATGCTCCTGCGTTCTTTATATCAGGAAACTAATTGGTCCTTTAAACTTTTTTGACAATCATGAAGCAATTTTAAAATCGAAGAGCCGTTTTACTGAGAGATCTCTTTGTTAGACAAGGAAAAAAAATCATAGTACATTCCGGGATTATGAGAGAAAGGGTAGGGAAGACAATATAAAAATGTAGAAATAAGGAAAAGGAAGAAGATAAATGTTAAGACTTCCCCCTTCCTTGTTTCAATGTATAGAAAATCTTCAAAAAAATCTTCCAAATTTTAGAAATATGTGGGAAGTGAAGGATACTGGATAGGACTTTAGAATTATATACTTTTAATCTTTTCTTCTTCTTAATCAAAACTCCAACAAAGAAAAAATTATGGCACACCCTTCCCTTTCCTTTCATTTCTTCTTACCCTATATAGCATCAGTCTAACCGTAACTGTTATGGATTTCATTATTAGTTTCTATATATCTATTTAGCTCTAAATTAGTATTGTCATGTAATTACTAATAATCAGTTTTGGGTCTAATTTACTCATTTCATAACAAAAGACATATTTACATAAAAGTTATAGTATTAGCTATTCACACTATTTACAAAATGACTTCGGAACCCTATGCTTCCTTCTAGTTTAATTTTCTATTTAACTTTGTGACTGCTCAATACTACTTGGGATACTTCTATTCTTAAATTGTAAGTGGTGGTTGTGGAGTTTCAACTTGAGTATCTGTAAAATAATTTAAAAATAAATAATGAGAGTGATGTTCTAGTAGGCAGATAATTTAAATAAATTTTTTAATCATTTACCTCACATTTCATAATGTTAGACGATGCATGGCATTTTCATGCAAATCAATTATGCACATGTTAATTAACAAACAAACAAATTGATAAATGAATAAATAAGCAATTATCCCACTTTATGCCTCTTAGTCACCTTTATTCGTTTATAAACCCAACTTTGTCCCTACAAATATTTTATCGATTCTTAAATAGAAAATCTAGATTAGGTATAAACACTTCAATTCAATGTTTCAACATTCACATTTTCTCTTTCATTTCATAAAATCATTCCATCATATTTCAATGTTTCCATTTCATCACCACATTTCATCATTTCACAATTCGTCGCACTTCAACAATTCATCTCACTTTATACACAAGAACTCAACTAAAAACTAACAATCATCATTTAGTTGCACAAGTTAATCAAATTCAACATATAGGTGTTACTATAGTATTTCAATCTTACAATTTGTTTAGGTGTCAAGCTTTAGGGTACTTGAGTATGAGACTTGAATATGGTTTTCCCAAAATAGGGTCATACTTAAATACCATACTTAAGTATTCAAAGGCAGTAACTCAAGGTCACTTAGGCATTCAAGTATGGTACTTAAATACAAGCCCTTCAAAGTAATAGGGTTAGCATTTAAGTAGCATACTTGAATATTTGAGGTCAGAAAGCTTAGGTTATCTCATTACTCAAGTATGGTATTTTGAATATTAGCCTTTCAATTCATACTCTATGCAATACTTGAATACTATATTTGATTATTATTTTAAAACTTCCATAAAATTAACTTGAAAATGCAGCTTCATCCATCAAAATCATATCATACTTCTCATGCAACAACATATAGTCATTGTTCTACTTTCAAAATAGCTACTTTTACTATTCTTACCTGAGATAACATAACCACAACTCATTAACAATATTTTAACTTAAAATTATTGTATATCATAAGAATAATCAACAAATTAATCAAACTTATTTCTTCTATTTATTTATATCAATGTAAGTAGATTATCTACTTAACTTTAAGTTAGTGAAGATAGAGGAGATGGAGATAAGCTTAAATCACCCTAATCATCATCAATTTGGATAAGAATTAATACTAGGGTTCTTAGGATTTCCATTTCCCCTATTTACCATCAATATCCAAGAAAATTTCTATTAAAACTAAAATCTAGATAGGATTTACTTTGCTTCCCAAAATATAAGAAGGATTTTAATGATGATTAGAGCTTCACTTGCCAATTGAAGAAAATGATGTAGTAGAAAAGTATAGAAAAGGGGAAAAATCGGCACCTTTGGCTAATCGAAAAAGAAAAATAGGATTGAGCTAGAGGTCAATGGGTTTTAACCATTTCAATGGCATTTTAGTATATATAAAGGGAATTGGGCGCATATTTGGAATTTGCACTTCTGAATTTGCTCCATATATTCTATTTCAATTTTAACTTCATACAACTTTATAATTAATCTAATCATACTCATTTTCTTATTAAAATTTCATCTTATATTTATAATATCTTTGCTAACTTCACTTATAATATTTTACTAGTTACCAATACGTTTACAGAAACTATCAAATAATTAAATAAATAAAATTCTAAAAAATTTTAGGGATGTAACAAGTCCTTCTAAGATTAATGCCTAGCATTAGAAGTAGAAGATGTGTATTTGTTTATTTGTTAGGAAAATTTTCAGATGATGATGCGGAAACATTACATTAGCATAAATCGATGTCAATAAGTAGTAAATCAACAAGAGAAAAATATTTTAGCATGGTTGACTATTACCCTATTTTATTGGGTGAAGACACTAATAAAATTCTTTAAGAGAAATCAAGAGAGATTACAAAATATTTGATCACTCCTCAAATCTATATCCCAAATACACCTAAAATGCCTCATGATCTTTTTCTAATCAGTGATACATATTCTTATAAACAATTATATACTCTTCATTCAATATAAATAATCTCACAAAAAGAGTAAGAAATAATTATAAGACCTCAAGTAATTCCACATGATTTACATAAACAAACTCTTTTGTCTCACATAATGATTTTTTTGACAAATTGTTCATACTCAATACAAGATAGTTATAGTTCAAAAGACTAGCCAAAGGGATCCTATTTTGAATAGAAAAATAATTCAAAATAAAAAATAATCACCTATTAATAATTATTAAAATTTAGTCAAATTTTAATAACTTCCATCTTGATACAAATTTCATCATTAAAAGTTTTCAAACTTTAAATCTTAAATAATCTTCTCCAAAGACCATAAAAGTTTTCAAAACTCTACATTCAATGGAATACTAGCACTTTACATGTATATCAAATTCGCTTCATCTTCCTTCATAAAAGAGTTCTAAAAACAAAATAACTAGATATATAAAATTAAGCCATTTTCAAACAAAATTTGGGATTGATAAATTCTAAAACAAATATGTGTTAAGACATCTTTAATTAATCTAAATGTAATAGAAGAACCAATCAAGACCATCTATAAAGAAATAAGATTCTTGTTCAATAGACCTAGACCTAATGCAATTTGTTAGGAAAATTTTTAAATGGTCATGCAGAAGTGCTGCATTGATATAAATCAACATCAAAGAAATAGTGAATTAACATGACACAAATATTTAATGTGATTTAACTTTTAACCTATTGTACTAGCAAAGATAATAAATAAATTCATTAATAAGAATAAAAGAGAGATTACAAAGTGTTTAATCGCTTTCAAATTCACATCCCAAATATCTGTCTTTCTCTAATTGACAATATATATACTTGCAAATGGTGTATATACTCTTCACTTAGTACAAATAATCTCATCAAGATAATAGGAGTTAATTGTGAAGTCTAAAGTAACTCTCATAGGATTTATAAAGACAAACTCTCTCATCTCACATATTAATCTCTTCCACAAATTGTTATAAGCCAAAAAATTAGATAAAGAAATTTTAATTTGCATAGGAGAATAATTAAAAATAAGAAATAATTATAAATTAATTACAATCTTAAATTTAATAGAATAATAATTTAAAATAAAAATAATTATTTATATGCAATTATTAGAATTTAGGTCAATTCCTAACCATACAAATATTTGAAGCCTAAAGGTGACTTTTTGTTTTCTTCATGTGGAGCAATCTCCGCTGTATGTGATGTATTTATTTTCCGTTAAAATTTCTGAAATGGGATTCTATTCGATACCTTGGTAGTCCCTAGTTTCTAATCACCTGTTTCTTGCTTTGCCGTTGTTTTCCCAGCTCTGTTAAATTCACAACCTTAATCCAGAGAAATGGCATCTTTGCTTTCAGGTATAATCCTTCCATCTGAAATAGAGAAAAGGGTACATGTCTTGAGGCCAGGCGTGATCTATTTTTCAGATTTTACACGTTCCTAGTCTCAAATTCAAATTCCCAAAGGTTGGAATGATAATGCATTGACTGACAGTTTATTTTGTCTTAGATTTTTCCTGTAAATAGAACTGCATGTTGTCTTAAGATCATTATATCCAGAATTACCATAAATTAAATACAAATTAAGATGCCGAATTTGAAATTGCTGGCTTCTTTATTACTTGGTGTTTTTTATGTATAACATTCTCTCGTAAGATCTCACCGGCAATTTGGTCAAAAGAAAGGAACCTCAACATAATCCGCTTTCCCTGTTCTCAGTGAATTGCCAAATTTAGCTTACTGCTATGATCATGTGGCTAAACTTTTGGACTATGCAGTCTCAGGTGTTTCATTGCAAACTTTTGATCTCCCTTTTGCATGTAGATTCACCTTCCCTTCCCCTCTATTTTAGACATAAACTTATCTTCCCTTCTCCAAAAAAAAAAATGTATATTTCTTAAATAAAAAAAACAGCCAGGTAATTCAGGTTAATCCTCAAAGAATTTAAAGGAAATTTGTCCTTTTTTCTTTTCATTGGTATGAATAGGCAAAGAAAGTATCTAATGGTTACCATAGTTATCTATGGCGCATGGCGCACAAAAGTAATAATGGTCCTTGCTGCTAGCCCTTACTGCTATGGGGCAAGGCAAATGAAAATTTCATTTATCGTGCACTCTAAATTCCAAATTTAGCTTACTGCTATGTTCATATGGCTAACCTTACGGATTACGCAGTCCATGTTGTTTCATCGCAGAGTTTTGGTCTCCGACTTACCTTCCTTTCCCTTTCCCTCTGTTTTAGACATAAACTCATCTCCCTCCCCTTCTCCCAAAAACAACAAAGGAGAGATATGTATATTTCTAAAGAGAAAAAAAGAAGAAGCCATATTTAGATTAATCCTCAAAAGAAGGTGAAGGAATATCGTCCTTTCTTTTTTTTTCAATTGTATGAAATGGCAACGAAAGGATCTAATGGTTACCATAGTTATCTACGGCGCATAAGCTTAAATAAAGTCGTCTCCCCTTCTCCCAAAAAACACAAAGGAGAGGTATGTATATTTCTGTTAAAAAAAAAAAAAAGCCATATTTAGATTAATCCTCAAAGAATGTGAAGGAAATTTATCCTTTTTTTTTCCGGTTGGTATGAAATGGCACAGAAAGTATCTAATGGTTACCATAGTTATTTATAGCGCAGCACATGAAAGCCCTTTGTACTAGCGTTTACTGCTATGGGGCAAAGCACATAACGTAACACATAAAAATTTCATTTATGCTTTCCATTAAAATATTTTATATATTGGAAATAGACAATAAATCAACAATATAGCTATAGAACATTCAATTGAAATATAAAACAAAATATAATATTGAAAAGAGTAAACATTAAAAGGGGAAACAAAATAATAAAATATAACATATTTCATATATTCCATTGGGTGAGATTAGGTAGCACCTATAACTCAATGATATATTAATATATTATCAAATTTCACCATCAACTAAGTTTATTTTTTTTTTTGAAAAGTCAAATTTTGTATGCTTCAACAAATTTAATCAACGGTTAGATTTAATGGTCAGATTTGATGATGTACTAGTACATTACTGAGTTAATAGTACACCATAAAATTCTGCTTTGTCAAAACTCAGCACATAAAAAGGTAAACATAAACACACTGTAGTAAACTCATTCTTAGGACATACAATATGAGATCAGCCAAAAAGGAAAAAAAAAATGAGAGGAAGAAGAGCAATAAAAAATGAGGCAAAGAACAATAATAAAACAAAACATGAGAAGAAGAAGAGCAATAAATAAAATGAGGAAGAAAAATTAGCAGAGAGAAAATAAAAAACAGAGGCCAAAAGCTAAGATCAATAAAAAAAAACCCAAAGCATAGAAAACTAAATACAAAGAAAGGAAGGAGAAAAACAGAAGGGACTCAGCATATGAATAAGCCGCTCAATCGCCAGAGAACCACAAGTCTCCAAAAAAAGGCTGGAGTAAAGAATTGACAGTTGCAGTAAAGATTAAGGAGGAACAAAGTTCCTGTCAGAGAAAACCTAGCGAAATTCTATTATACCGATTCAACTTTGGCGTTACGCCTTGCCATTGCGCTAAAGGAACACATTGCCCGCGTCAACCTAGCGCCATTTCATTTGGGCCACGCCATGGGCGTTGCGTGGCATAATTGCAATGCACCACTGCATGCTTTTAATAACTATGATGGTTACTTCTTGTCTGATGCATAATGCAAGTATTTCTTGGTTCATTTGTCTCCCATTAATAAATTTTAAATTTTTATACATTTATAATAAAATTGATCACCCAAAACAGATGAATAATAAAAATCACAAATTTCAATAAAAAAAATCCAATTATAAAAACCTTCAACCTCCATAGATTACCCCTTCTTTTGACCCTTTTTTTTTCTCTCTCTCTTTTTTTTTTTTTTGGGACCCATGATCTTTAACCGATCTTTATTTCACAATAAGCTCAAAGACACGTCTTTACTAGCTAGCTTCAATTGAAGAATATATTCAATCTCCATCAGCAAAGCAGCTATTAGAATGGTGATCCTGCTTCTTCTTGATGATAATGGTGTTAACACCAAGGAAGGCGAAACCAAAGATCAAAAACAATAAATTGATCCAAGAAAAACCATAAAAATGAATATGAACATATAAGTAGGTAGCTCAAGAAATCCAACTTTTATAACATTGCAAGATTGTGTTTGCATTCAAAAATCTAAAATACCTCAAATCAAATTAAATTCCCTGCTCTAAGACTCCTCTAAGCCTCTTTGCGCACAAAATATAGCTTACCCATGACATGAAGGATGGCAACAAATGCTATGAAGCCAATGCTCATTACAAGAACTACATTTGGTGAGATCTTGAGTCCAGGGGCATCATCGGTGTAAAATTGAAGCATAGTCCCAGCTGCACCTCCAGAAGCCCCACCACCGGTTGTTCTCCTCCTGCGCATGCTTGCAGTAGCTGCTGCACTTCCTCTTGGGGGAGCTGAGCCACCTGGAGCCATTTCCTGAAACAGATAAGCAAAAAATTTATACGATAAACTAAAAATATGAATGAAGATAGCTCACAGCATACATAGTTTGAGCTTTTTAATCATCATACATTATGCCCCATTGTGTAAAAGAGAACTTCTCCCTCCATTGATGAAATAACAAATGCAACAACCAATATAAGAGGGACTTTCAGTTCAAAAATTGATTTAGGTTTCCCATCTTTCAGACCCTCAATTTCAACCATGTTGGTGATCTTAAGAAAGTAAGAAACTCTAAAGGACACAATATACTTTGAACATAAAAGTATGCATGTTAGCAAAGAAGCTTCCTTGATTATAAATATATAGTCTATTAGGCATACTAGGCATTACAGTTGAAATCAATTCTTCGATAAAAATCACAGCAGAGATAGAAGCTACAACCATGATCTCTATGGAAGGATTGTAATTGTAACTTCTGTGTCCACAGTGATTTCTACCAGATAATTGATTTCTAGATCAATGCCAGACTTGCCTATAGTATACTCCGAAAAATTCGTCACCGTAATATAGACCAAATCCAGAACAATAAACATTATCTGCATAGAGCAGATGATCAAGGTAGAGGCAAAAAGGCAATTTTGCCGAATCCAAGCACCAGCTAGTCTCCCTCCAACCAAACAACCAAATTCTCAACAAAGATGGATATAGAGAAACTAAATAACCGATCCACCAAATCGGATTTTACATGTCAAGTGGTGTTACATCCAACCAGATCTAATATAATTCTAACTCTAATGAATTGGCGAAAAAAAAAATTGGCAAAGATGATAAACGTCCTCAGGTTGCAAATTAATGCACAGCAAAAGACCACACACGGAAACAAGCAACGAATCGGTCAAGACTATATCCAGCAAACAAATAGATGACTTTAAATCAGACAAGAGCATCATAGTTTAGATCTAAAGTCAAAAGCTCTCACTCAAACAGAGAGTCTTCTTATAAATCTTCAATTCTAGACCCAAAGCGTGTAAATAAGAGAAAACATCAGGGAGAACTTAGATCTGCCATCTATAATCCGAAACTCACGGGCAAAAAGGAGAAAATTGACGAAATTGAAAGGAAAATTAGACAAACCTGAAGCTGAATTTTCAAGTATGCAAGCTTCGATCTAGCTGAAGATCTGAGACTACTCTCTTCGATTCTATTAAGAGTCAAGAATGGTTTAATCGGCAAATGCAAATGCCGTCTATATACGCGGAGTGATTGTTGTTTGGTATTGGGTCTGTAACCACGTGAGGCTGACCAATTGTGCATCGCCATGTAATATATCCATCAGTCTGCGTTTTTGTTGCCCTTTATGTCCCTCCTCTCTTTCAAACAGAAATTGCAGAAAAACCCCTGTCAAATTGGGGCAGTTGAATTTGTTTCGGAGTGAACTATAGAAATTTAGAATTAATTTTTTGCTGCTTGGAGTTTCTCGATATTTTTTGTCGTGTAAAAAATTTGCATGTAGTTACTCGATGTTATATAAAGCCTTTATTTTAGAAACATAAAAATTAATTGAAAATTATACGTAGAAATAAATAATGCAGTAAGTTAATATCAAATTAATATTGCAATACTTATTAAAATAAATATAAGAAATATCATATATTAAATAAAATAATTAATTAAGTCAATAATGAAAGTCAATTTTAAACATTTTGTCTAATTAGAGGATGATAATTTGACTCATATTCAATGGTACCCTTAATGTTTAGCCATTCAAATAAGAGTATGGAATTTTGAATATGGATATGTGAACATGTAAAGAATTTTTGTGAGAATTTTATCGGGTGCAAGTATGAGAATTATACTACCAACTCTCCCATACTCATATTATATAGTATATAACTAAATAATATATATGTAATATGTATATTTATGTATAATTTTGATTATATAATAAAAAATATAATCATGCATATAATTAATTAATTTAAATAAAATTTTTTAAAGATAAACATTACTAAAAGAATTCGTGTTATTTTTAGACAAAATATCCAAATTCATTCTTGAAATTGTATCTTTCAATTTTGTTCCTTAAATATAGTAAGCAACCATATCAAGTCTTTGATTTTGAAAATATTGTACTAAAATAATCCTTCAATTGGACCTATTAAGTGTAAAGAGATGCAAGTGACTAAGTTTGTACGATTAAGTACCTTAATAGCCGTTAAGTGCCAACTTAGAACTACTAACCCTAGCAATAACCTAAACGACGACATTTCTACACTCCAAAACACAACATATAACAACCTTAATCCTAAATTCCCTTATTATGTTGTTGTTTGCTGAGGAAAAAAATTCTTCATCTTCTTTTATTCTCTTTTCTTGTTCAAATGATGAATTGCCATAGTCATTCATAATTATGCATTCATTAACAATATGCATGCTTACTGAATTATGATGGCTGCCAAATTCTAGCCAATTGACAAGTAGAAGCGAGCATGGCTGCATCAACTATGAGTTGCTTAGGAAATATAGCATTTCAAATACAAATAAGATAATAAAAGATGAAAATGTGTGGTTATGGCAGGAGGGCTTTATTGCTAACTTTGATGTCTGAGCCAGACCTAGAAAAGTGTTCTATAGATGTCCATTATGGAAGAGACAAGTGCAACAGTTGTGGGTATTTTAAATAGGCTGATGAAATTGACATAAAAAAGTTGAACAAGATTATGTTGAAGTTAATCAAGTAAGTGAAATCTTGAAATGTGTTTGCTTGTTACTAGGGGTTTTAATTATGTTTTTATTTTGATTATGCCTTTATTTTTAAGAGAAGTTTATGTGTTTAGGTAGTTAACTATTAGGTTTAGGTAGGCTAAAAAATGTTGACATTGTCATGCTTAACCTATGTGAACTCTTGTATGAAGAGGGTGATGACAATTTTTATTAATGTTATAATGTTGAAACCTTTTGTTTCTAACAGAATATATTCATAAATTTTTCCATTTATGCTAACTTGTAATTTTATTTAGCATCCTTTGATTATTGACATAAATTTTGACTAAAAAATATTTTAAACTAACCTCCTTCTATATGTTGCTTACTCTACCAACTTTGTATAAATACGCTTGATGGTAACAATTATAACCTATCACGATTGTATTCTTTATCTCTATTTTTTAATTATAGAAGGCTAGTCATGGCCTAGATGAGTGAGAAATATAAGTTTGTTAGTTGATACATGTTTTTATATTATAATTATGTTAGATACTCACCTTTGCTAGAGTGTTATTTAATACATGTTTACAAGAGAATTTGGTAATTATTTCATATGTTTTATGAGTTAACACAAACTTATTTAAAAAGTGCCTTTGGAGCAAGCCAAGTTAAACTGGAGAATCAAATTGATATTGATATGCAATTAGTTAATATACCCTATATAAAAATGTTTATCTCTCGTTGTATGGATAACTCGACCATGTATACAAACCTATATCTTCTAGCTTTGAAATTTACTGGTGGCCCAATTAAATTTGAGAAAACTTGTTGCAAGATGAAAAAGTAAAGAAAAATAGTGAAGTAATGCTTTCTCTACTACATAAATTGATAAAAAAGTTAAACTTCTTTGTTTACATCATTCCAAAAAATAAAATCACCTATAAAGCATAAGTACCTAACATGTTTTGTTAATCTCAAAGTCATAAACACCATATATATAATTTAATAGCATTCATAACCAAGCTAAAAAACTAAAATGTTTCATTTAACTACTCCTTAAGAACTACTGGTTTATTATTCATAATTCATTATACAACATAATTTATTATGATGGTTGAGATTATATGGTGGAGTTAAAACCAATTGGGAGGTTTGAGCTTCAATATATTACATTTTCCTCCTTAGAGTTAACTTCTTCTAAGATTTTTTTTAGTGGATTCTTGTGACCTTTAACATTCTGGCTTATTTATTGGCATTTTAGAGCATGTTATAAGTCTGTATTTTTTCTTTAGCTTGTAAAGATTTCTTCATTCATCATAGTTCTTCTTACTTTTTGTATTTGGACGATTTACAGGCCTTCCATATCTAGGTAGGTGAACAATTTTGGCTATACTTATAAGCCAATACTATTGACTTGTAATTAGGTGAATGAAAGAAATGTAAGTTCTTTTAAATGCAATCATTAATAACCTTGGATGCATAAAATCTCTTAGCTTTAGGTTGTTTTAAGCCAAGCAAGCAACTGTATGCTTACAAAACACTTTACTTACATCCTGCACTCTACAAGAATAAGTTCTACCATTCAAATCCACCTTTATCCTATCACTTGCTCCTATATAGATAACTTTAAACTTACTACCTTTGAGATCACCCATCTATTGACGGATCCATTGCATGCTAGCTAGCTTAGCTTTTTAAGTTAATTCTGAGGTAATGGATAAATAAGGCCCTAGCAAGTTGTGATGGTATGCTTATTATCATTCATTTTTCTTATAATGTAGCATTTGATCTCCTGGGCCATAGTGATAATGGGCTTGCTCTTATATCAATAAACTTTAAGTTAAATTGCTTATTTATATTGTTTAGTTAGGTGTCATTCTTAGGGAGCTCAATATAAGTAACTTTAGTTCAAGTACTTAGAGGGAAGTTGTTGAGGTACTCCCAAACCTTACCATTCAATTTCTTGATTTCCTCTATAATGCTTTCAAACTAAGGCATTGTTGTACTTTTAATAACTAATTAAAGGTTTTCTCTAAATTTTAACCCTTTCCATTTCTTATTAAGATTCTTCCAAATATGTATGCAATAGAACTTGTGATAGGCATTAGGTTAAAGTTCTACTATAGTTAGCAGTAGGCCTTATACTTAGAAAGTTCTCACAAAAAAATTAATAAGTAACACAACAAAAGTCTTAAACAATTAAATTACTTTTTCCAATATTAAAACAACGATATAAGGAATTTTAGTTTAAGGCTAGATATGACATTCAAGTTACAATTATCAATATATAATTATTACTTTTTAAAAATTTAGCTTCTCAAGATATGCTAAAGCTTTAAAGTAGCCTATGACATGACATGGTCAATAATGATAAAGAAGTACAGTTTTAGTCCTAATAAAAAATTAGTTATTCTATAAGTATGAAAACTAGCTTCATTCTAACTTAATGAAGCTAAAATTAGTCCAATAGTTAAACATAGAACTCAATTAGGCCTTATTACCTTGAAAACTTAACTCTATACAAGTTTTACTATCACATAGACATTAGAAGCCAAATTTATCATAAAAAAATTATTATTAGCAATTTGTTGACATCTATATAATTTTTAGTAATTGTAAACATTTATTGCTCAACATATCAGAGTATTTAAAATATAAATACAAAACACATGTATGAAAAGAATGGTATAATGTGATCCTTTTTGTTGGTGTGAGATAAAATTTCATCCATGCTCTTTGGCATCCCTTTAATTAGCTTACTTATAAACCACTTTCATGTATTTTTATTTTCTTTATCCATATTGCATAAGCAATAAAAAAAAACCATTGTGGCAGTATTAAAAGTAATTGCCTTCCATAATATCCCTTAAAATGACACCCATCTAACCCAATAAAAGGCTTACATAACCTCTTTCACATGGCTCTAAGCACAAATAAAACCTATCAAATCTAGGAAATAGCTTTGAAGGATACCTCGTCAAGTCAAGCTACAATGAAAAATATTAGTTATTGTCAAGTAATTCATGACAGTAATCCTTAAACTTTGCATATTGTTCCATTTTAGAGCTTTTAAAAACTTACCTTAATTCCTTTATAGCTATAAATAGAGTATAGAGTATGCTTAGTAACTATCACTTTGTACTACTCCTTGATATGGCTAAGTGCTTTTGGACCATTTAAGCTAGGTTGAGTTTTAATCTTTAGGACCAATTTTTTTATTTACTATTTCTTGTTGGCTAGCTTGTTCTTCATTTGCATTGGAAAAGTATAGTTCTTAGATAAGGTTTTTATTCGATAACTTTTAGTCTTATTACTCTATGACATAAATAATGCTAATCATATGTTTTAAAAGTGCACTTTGCTATGTACCTCATACTATCATTCTTAGGAAAATTGGTTTGTTAAGGTAAATATTGTACTTTCTATAAGGATCCATGAAAGCATCGAAACTTGTAAATTCCATTCCTAACACTAATGTCACTTATCCAAATTTAACTTTTAGGTTGAACTAAAGGTGTTTTTGACCAAGTTTATTACCTTTATCATCAAATAAGCTAGCTACATTCCTTAATTCTTTAGACTTATAATTATCATTCCTAATAAAAGTATTATTTAATTTTACATCATGATTGCTAACAGCATGTAGTTGAATAAGGCTTTATGAATAACATCATTTTCTTTATTGTATTTTTCCTCACATTGTGTTTTAGTTTAGTATTTGTTATGAAGAAAACATTATCATCATTTTCTTTTTAAAGCCTTGGTTTAAATAAGTTATCCTATGCACTATCATAGTCCTCATCTTCACTTTAACCACTTCCATTTTTCTCATCTCCACCCTCATATTTGTTATTCCTAATATTGTTATCTTTAACCTCGTGTTTAGCCTTTACTTTCCATAACTTTTTCTTCACCATTCTTTTGTTATAAGCCCACTAGTTCTTTTAGAAACTAACTAATTTATAGGGTAGCATTCTTAATGTTATGTTCAAAGTAAAACTTAATTTCAATTGCATGCTTTGCCATATTTATTATATCTATGTAGTCATCATCACTTCTTATTAGGTATAATCCATTATCCAACTTAGATTTTTGCCTTGACTAATAGCATTCCTTATAATGTGTACCCATGTTCTTTGAAAAGTCCCATGAATAGCTAACATTATGATATAATCTACATTTATTTCATCCCAAACATTAACATTACCTTTTATGTAACTAGTATTAGGGTTACTTCTAAAGTATCATCCATGATGGAAGATTAATACTATGTAGTTGACCATGATTTTGGCAATAATGGATATATAAATGAGATTTAACATACTAGCATATAACATTATTTTAAATGGAAAAAATATTACAAATACAATTGTAAAATAAAACTTTTTTTTTCATAGTTAGAATTATTCAAACAAAAAAAATTATTAACTTGTATCATTACAAAAACTCGTATGCTAAATTATATATTTGGTCCTTATAGTTTAACCTAGTTTGCAATTAAGTCATCATACTCTTTTTGAACAATCATGTTTGTAGTGGCTTTTAAAATTATCTTTCAAGAATGAATTTTTGTAACAACTTAATTAACCTTGATTAATTTTAAACCTAACCTAACTTGCTTATCTCCTTTTAGAAGGTCATGTGGATATGGGTGAATAAATTAATTGTCATTGATTGATTTACAAGTATAATTATTAGAGATCCATAAATAGTAAAAAAGAATCAAAAGAATACCATATATCCTTTAATCCTTCCTTAGTGCCAAAAATAACCTTATGATTATCTTTTTTGGCAAAAAAGGTTGATATATTTGATAAGCAAAGTCCAAATCATCTCTTTGTGCAATGATAACAATTTAGTGTTTACTTGCAAGCAACAAACTCTATAGTTTTATCAATTTTAATTATCAAGTGCATAAATACTTCCTTACCCAGGTGAAAATAAAAAAAGAGTCCTTTTCTCTCTAAGGATCACTTTTGCTAAATTAACTTAATTACATCATTGTTAAAAATTATTGAAAATATGGTATAGTTAAACCACACTCCTTTGGATTAAAAAATTAATTTTTTGACATACCTAAATTTTATAAAACCATAAACTAGATTAAAATAGCAATTGATGCAATTCATAAAAGTCATGGAATTCTTCATGCTAATAGATAATTACTATATGTATTAAAATAAAAAAGAAATTCTTCATGTGAACAATAATGGTAGGGCACTAGTTTTTAGGATTAACTTTTATGAACCTTAGAAGTTTGACTAAAGAACAATAGTTTTGCATTAATTTTATTTCAATGGATATGATTTCTTCCAATTGTAACCTCAGCTTAGCATCAGTGGTAGATTAAGACTTAAACTATTGAAATCATCTTCGTCTCCTTACTCATTAAATAATAACATAAGAAATGGAATCTACTTAATTTTTTTTTTACTAATGCTTACTTTTTTTTTAACTTTTAAAATTGCTTCTCCTATTTATTAATCTAACAAAATGTGTTACTTATTAGCAAACTAAGAATGCCATCGTTTGGGCTATTGCCTAGGTTAGTAGTTCCATGTTGGCGTTTAATAGGCTAATGAGCCACCCAACATGGCAACTCAGCTACTTTTGTCTCTTTACACTTAATGGGCCTAACGAAAGGATTATTTTGATATTATATTTCCAAAATTGAGGATTACCATGGTAACTCACTATACTTGAAGGATGAAATTGCAAATGAGATACAATTTTAGGGATGAATTTAGATGTTTTATCTATTCTTTATTATATCAATATTATTATAATTTTTAAATAATTATTATTTTATTAAAAAATAACAAGATCCAAATAAATGCAATATATATAATAATATATAGATAAATTATAATTAGATATATAAGGTAAAAATAATTAGATATCTTTAATTTTTATTAAAAATTATAATAAGATATAAATAAATATGCATTATTTAAATAATAGAAAAATAGAGATGAATATAGAGATTTGGATATTTGATAGAGATAAGTAAGATTAGGTAGATTTAGGTAAACCATTGCAAACCAATTGACTAAACTTGAGTTTAGTTAGTTACTAATGAGTTTAAGAGGAAGTATAGGTAAGAGCAGCTAGAAGAAAAAGCTATAATTCAATTTTCAAGGGGCAATGAGTAATAAGTTCCTAACCAAAGGTAATTGAGAGTCGATTGAAGTGGAAGTGAGATAAAGTGAAATTAGGTTATACAATCACTTTCCTTGTGGATCCAAACTAATTCTATTACATCAATTCATAGCTCTTATATCCTTTCTCACCTAATTTTCTTGAAGATTAAGTCATTACTTATTTTGCAAAGTGTTCTATTCTCTCTTAGTGCCATCACTTAATTTTAACAAACATTGTGATTTAAGCTCTTTAGATTCTACTCTTTACAAGGTAAGCTTTTTGTGTTTTGTTCCTTATTATAGTTCATATTTTAGATTTGTAACTTTTTATGCATTAAAGCATTTATGGTGAAAGAAGGGATGAATTTTCTTTTATAAATAAACTTAGCATTTCAAATAGGGGAATTTTAGGAAAAATTAAAATCTCTTTCATTGAATGCGAATATATTCATCATGGATTTGTGAACAACACACTATTGTTCATAGTCCATCAAATCATTAGCCTTCTTCTAAGTAATAATTAGGGAACTTCATTGTCCTTCATTATTGAAAAGTTAAATCAATCTATAACCTACTTGAAATCTTTTTGCCTACCTATTAATATCTTTCTTAGTGTAAACCACCTAAACCAATTATAATTGATATATTTGGTTAATTTTAGTTGAATACTAAATTACAATCAATTATAGGTAAATTTTTACAACTAAAAGTTTGTATTGATAAGTTGAAAACATGGTAGTCTAATCATTTCAAGCTGATTGATAAGCACTTTAGATGGGTATTGAAAAGTTTACTCATGCAAGTATGGAGACAAAGAAGGATAGAATATTTTGAAATAGGAATGGGAGATGGGTATGGGATCTTAATCTCCTTCCTATTATCATTGCTACTAATTAACAATGTAAAAAGGATTTTAGGCTAGTGGGCTTTGTTAGCTATTCATAGATGTAATGTAGGATGAACTTTTACTTTTATCCTTCTTTGTAATAAGGGCTTAAATGAATTATTCATGTAGGTTTGGATTCGTGTGAGCTTATCTGGACATTTATGGCTTCACTCATAGGTCAGTGAGCTATTTGTTTTTAATCATTCAAGTATTTAGAAGGTTTTTAATCTTTTAAGAGAGTACCCATATGGTTTTACTCGTAAGGTCATAAGCCCAGCCATGGATTAGTAGATTATTTATTATTGGTAAATTATTTTTAAATCCTTTAAACATTTGAAAGTTTTTTAATCTAACCTAATCCAATGTTTGATGACCTAGTATAATTTTGTTAACCTTACTTAACTAACCCATTAGAAAAGATAAAAAATCTTATTAGCCTATTATATTTCATAAAAAAATGAAGTTATTTTTAATGCAAGTTTTTGCGATCTAACCTACACATGCTTAGACTTGCATATGCTTGACCTATATATGCCTTACCCATTTTACATGTCTATATATAATTCATTATTACAATTTCAATTTTTTTAAAATTAATAGGGGTTAAGACTTAACCACTACAAAGTTAAAAGCTTTTTTTAATAAAAAGTTTTTCATAATTTAGGAATGAAACCCTTTACTAATATTGAGCATAATTTACTAAAGATCATGAGGTAACTTGTTATGAAATTCATGAAAATTCACTTCAATTTAGTTTAATGCAAAATACCTTCCTTCAAATTAATCTTATTTACTTGCACTTATGATTATAAAATATTAAAGTAATGTAAAATATTCTATTTATTTAATATTAATTTTAAAGAGCAAGGTGAAATATAAAATTCTTTATTTTAAAGGTGAAGTGATCATGTAATACTCATTAAAAATTAGTAAGCAGAGACTAATAGAATGAAACTAGAAGGTGTCTAAAAGTGAGTAATTAATAGAATTACTCATTTATGTTAATAAAACTATTTATTAGTGATAGTAGATGAAAAATTTATTTTAAAATTATTTGGAGAAAATATGAGAAAATTAAAAGAGTTTATAAGTAATTAGTGGAATAGAACTTAATAGTACCAAGAGAAGTAAAATGACTTTTTATAATGAAAAATTTACTAAAATTTTTTTATGGATAACTAGAATAATTTTATAATGTATTCAAGATCAAAGATCGATAAAATTTAGAAATAAATTAAGTTTTTATTCAAAAATAATTGTCAAAACTCAAAAAAGGTGAAATTGAAATTTATGGGAAAATTGGCAAGGGAGCCATGGTTTTGTGGATTAATTAGGGAGGAAATACATTAATTAAGGGCAATAAGGTAATTAGGATGACAATGAAGTGAGCTTTAAGAAAGCATAAGGAATGTTTTTAAAGTGATGAAAGCATTGTGAGGTCATCTTGATGAAGTAAGCATTATGCCATTCTCTTATTGGACCACTATCAATAGAAGGAAGCTCACATTTTCACTTATAACATAAAAAAAAAAGTAGCTTGTGGCCAAAAAGAAGGAAGGAGAGAAAGAGAGAAAAAATTTGTAATTTTACACATATTTCATCTTTTTTTATATTTCTAGTGAGACAGTGGAAGATTTCTTAAGTTATATTGGAGATTGATAGAATTTTAGCTCCTAAGATCATCCAAGAAATGTTAAAACTTGATAAACCTTAACAAATTTATTCATCTTCCTAAGTTCTTTCTAAAAGCTTTTTACTAATTCTATATTATTTTGATAACATATCTTGGATAATAGGTAAAGAAAAGAAGTTCTAGTAGTTTCTAAGAGTGAGTAGAGATCAACTTTTTCTTGTTTTTAATCTTCTTAAAGAAGGTTGTTATATATAAAAGATAAATATGTTGTTATTCTTGATTGTCATTGGTTGTGCTAAAATTATATGTATTCATGGTGGATTATCTATTATCTATGTGTTTGTGATAATATATGGAAATCATGAGATTCAAGGTGAAAGTGTCTGTAAAAAATGATTTTCTTCAACAAACAAGAAAGAGATCTAAAAGTCGTGATTTTGAAGAAATGATTTGAAAAATAGTGACTTGATCTTTATGGTTAGAAAAGTGGATGTCTAAATGATTTTTTGAAAAATGGAGATAAAAGAATGTTTTGAAAAAGAGAATTTATAAAAGAAATTACTCTAAAAAAAAGGTATTAAAATTACTTTTCTATACGTATAACATAAAATAATTGAAGTTTTGAAACATGTTTTCTTGCAAATCTTGAAATAATTCTTTTGGAGGAAGACAACCTAAAGTTCTTGGGTTTCTTTGGAAAACAAGGGCAAGATTTTAATTTTCATACTAAAACATTGTATATAGTATTTTCAATATTGTTATAAGTATTACATAAGTACTATAACAAATTTTGAAAGAAAAAATCTCCCTAGAAACTATGTGAGATGATCACAATTTTTCTATGATCTTGTGGAGAAAATTTTAGTTTTTCTTATGAAAATTGATTACATTATACTTTAAATTATTTATATGATATTAGTATGCATTTGTATAAAGGTTTTTGAAGTAAAAACAATGTGAAAACAAGTTAGAGAGTTACGATATGAGCTAGGAAAAAGAATAGTGCAAAAAATTGTATTTTACAACATTACTTTATCTTTTACAAAACCATTTTAATTAGTAATGTTTGGATGATTTTTATAACTTGATTTCAACATAAAAAGGAGTTAAAAATAATTTTTTAAACCTTTTAAAATATTATAGAGTTTTTTTAGAAAATTTTGGAAATTTTAGATATTTAAAATGACATTTTTAATCAAAACATGCCTCTTTCAAAGTTATTTTTATAGTTAATTTTATTTTTAGATAATTTATGTAACTTTTTTCAATGTAAAAATGGTTAAAAATGATGTTTTATTCCTTATAATTCATTTTATAATTTTTTATTAAAGTTTAATATTTAAAATAAAATTTTTAAGTTAAGTGTGCCTTCTTCAAACTATTTTGAAATTTTAATGTAAGGATAGCTTGTATAACTTGTTTTAAGAAAAGAAAAGGCTTAAAAATGAATTTTAAAATCCATATTTGAATTCTTGAAAATTTGATAAAATTTTAATAAAGTTAAATATCGTAAATGAATTTTCTAAAAGTAGTATGTTTTATAGGGACTAATTAAGGTGTATGCTTTAGTACTTGAGATTTGACATATATAAGTGATTGAATAGTTGTAGTTTTCTTTGCTACCATACTAAGGTATGAAAACTAGTGTTTAGTGTAAAAAAAAATTCTCATATTGATTAAAATTATACGTAAGATATAAGCCTAAATATGCTAATTTGAGAAATGGTGGGATTTGAAAGAATCCAAATTGGGAAATGGTTTGTTGAGAATTGTGTGATATTTGTTATTTGACAGCTTATAAGTATATAAAATTAATAACATGGAATTTGATTGATAATGTTGTGAAAAGTTGCAAAATATTTCACAAGCTTTCTTAACAAAATCATGAGTTTGACTTGATATTTGATGTATGACTTAAATTTATTTATACATGTGTACTAATGAATTATGTACAAGGGTATTGTAAATAATAAAGAAATCTTGCATGTAATTGTGATGTAATAATCCAACAAGTTATCACATCTTTAATATTTTATATTTTCTATTAATAATTTATTTATTATGTGTATATATTACTAATTAGGATTATTGTGGATAGGTTTAGGATGATACTTTAATTACATAGAATATGATGTTATAAAATAAATAAGTAGATTAAATTAATTATAATATTATGTAAAATTAGAACTTTACTTATTTATTTATTCAATACTTTATGTATGAGATAGTTAATAAATTATAATGGATGAGTTTATCATAATATTTAAATTAAATAAAATGTGTTCCTATGATAAAACTAAGTAGAAAATAATTAAATAAATGTTAGTATAAAGTTAGAATTAAGGAAGAGCATGTAGAGGAGGCTTAGGGTGTAATTTCTAGTTTTTTTACCCTTATAATTATCAAAACACCCCTATAGTATTTTAAAAGAACCAACACCTTTACTTTTCAAAAAAAAAAAAAAACTCCAAAAGGTTCCATCAATTATCTCCTCCTTTCTCTTAACTCATTTTCTTATGTTTATTTCTCTTCCAAAAATTAAGCAAATTCAATCCTAAGCATTATTTCAATTTCTAAGGACAAATTAAGGGAATCTTTGCTTATCATATTTTCTTTCTCATCTCTTCCAAAGAAATGTAAGTAGATAATCTACTTACAAAGATAATCTACTTACATCTTGTTAAATTATATAAATGTGATTTTAGATAGTATATAGAGGAAATTAGATATTTTAATGATGTGTTATAATTATTTGTTTATTACTTAGTTTTTTAATGGTCATGAATTAAAAATATATTGATAAATGTAATTAAATTGTAAAGTTCTAGCTTGATTTTATTGTAAAATGTTGAGTAGAGAAGAAATGACAAGTTATTCAATGAATTTGATGAAAAATTTGAAAACTCCAATCAATAGTTGAATACAGTATGAGAATTCCTCACAATAGGCTTTTATTTGATTTTTGTATTTGAATATTGAAGATTGAATTCATCTTTGGATTACAAGTAGTCCACTATTGTATTTGATTACTTTCTTTTTATGAAAGTAAGTAATTGAACATTGTAATCGATTACTTCTTGTTTGTAACACCAAGTATTTAAATATAGTAGTAGAATACCTTAGTTGTAGCTCTAAGTATTTTAGTACATTATTAGAATACTTCCTAATAATACTACAATAATAGAATACTACCTAATTATAAACTAAGTAGTGGCTTATAGTTTTAGAATACCTTAGTTTATAAAATTAGGTAGTAGGATACAATAGTAGGATACTTTCTAGTTATGAGCTAAGTAGTGGAATATATTATTAGAATACATACTTTGTAAAACTCAGTATTTGAGTATAATAATAGAATACCCTAGGTTATGGGTTACTTATATTTGATTATTCTATTTAAATGTCCTAGTCTAAATTTTAATAATGATATTATAAAATCAACATTAGGCAAGTTAATTATATAATACATTTATGAACATAAATAAGTTAGGAAATAAGTGTTCAAAGATGGTTTAAAAAAGTAATAGCTAGTTTGAAATAATATTAAGGATGCCACTAGAATATGTTAACATGAATGAACAACCTTATATTTTATTACAATGTGGGAATATATTACATTATAATCAATTAAAAAATTAAATTATATTACATTTTAATTTACTAAGTATTGAATAACATTTTCTCATATTTTAGTATTGAACTATATCAATTTATATTTTGGGGGTGTAATATGGGTTGAAATAAGTTAAACAGTCTAAGCCTACACAGGCTTGCCCATGTAAAATTAAGGATGACAAAAAAATGGATTACAGATTTTGCCCTATGAGGTATGGATTTGGCATCAATTTTTTTCTTACAAGGCAAAGCATGGGATAAATTTTTGCTCCAGAGCAATTATATGGGACAATATGGGAATATTGTCCCATGGAGCCCTACAATGCTTTAAAATAATAAATTATTTTTTATTTTTGTATTATACCTGAAAATATATATTATTATTAGATTATTATAATAATTTTATAATTAAAAAAATGCTTATCTTAATTATTTTTAATTAATATTTATCTTAATTATTTTGTTTTAAATTTAAGATTAATTGGATAAATTATGTATGATTTTAAATCAATATTATTATATTATATTAAATATTAAATGATAGTTATGTGTATATTTAAAATTTGTAAATTTTAATATTTTTTAATTTTTTAAAATCTTTTAAAATTTTTTTCAAATTTTCTCACAGATTACTAGTGCTCCACAGATCATGGGAATATGGTACTAACTTGCCCCGTAATTAGGCATGAGATGGGGATAGGGCAAAGTTTTATGGCTGTGGGGCATGGTAGTATATCATCAATTTATTATTGCCTACCTCATTGCCATCCTTACATAAACTCATATTTTTTGTAGGTAAAAATAATTAAGCCTACGAGTAGATTGCCTTTCTTTTTTTTTATAAATAAAAATGATTATACAATTAGACATATGCATAAAAAATTTAGGGATTGAATTCTAGATACGGTGGATGGTATAAAAACTTTCAAAGGAATATTAAATTAGATTATATTAAAAAATATTAATTTTTTTATAAATTGTAATTAGCTAATTAGATTTTCTTATATAATAAGTTAGTTAAGTAAAGTTAAAATTATATTAGATCATTGTATATTAGAGTGTATTAGATTAAAAATTTCTAAAATGCTTGAAATATTAAAAAAAAAGAATTAGGTTTGCAAGTACTATTTGTGAAAGCTTGTGATTAGGCTTGTTCGTATAAGTGCACACGAAAACTAGCTGCACAAAACCTACATACAATTAGCCTATAATCATAGGTAGCTCACAAAACCTATGGGCTCTTAGCCTATTTTAAATGTCTATTATATTTTGTTATAGTAGTGAATTATAATATCTTATATTTTATTATAGTGTTAAATCATATTATCTTATATCATATAGTAGTATTGAATTATATTATTGGATTGTATTAAGGATATATTGTATTATAGTAACTTACATCATATTACCATAATAGATTATTGTAGCAAATGATGATTACTATAAAAGAATTTATGGATGTGCAACTTAATTATCATGATAAATTACATAAACTTATATTTGAATACTATAATAGATTATACAAGTATGCATTTAAATATTACTAAAGATTATATTTATGTATATATTATATTACTATAATTGAATATTAATGGGACTTGTATTCTCTGGGTTATAGTATTCAATCATTATAATCAAATATGAATTATAGAATTTATATTTAGAATATCATAATCAATTAGCATAATCGAGTACCCTTAATTATTCTATGCCAAAACATATTCAAAAAATAGTTCTTAATTGCTTTTATAATTTAGAAAATGTTATAATTAGATTATAATAAGTTATCTTGAACAAGAATGATGAAAACTTCATATTATGATGTTGTATTATTTACGAAATATGAGTGTATTGGATGTATATATTTATAAGATGCCAATTAAGATTACTTGGTTTTTCATATATGCTATTATGCCATCATAATATGAATTGACATGATTTATTTCAATGTGTGATGATATTTTATACTTAATTGAGAGTGTATATGTGTATATATGTATGTAAGTATAATATGTAAAAGATAAATCTCTGTTAGGGATGCATTATGGAATAAAAGGAGAAATAGAAGGATTATGATGGAAATATGATGAAATGATACTGAATTGAAGCATAAAATCATGGATAGAAGGATAAGGTGAGATGTTTAATATTGTGATGTATGTATGGTATTAGAACTTGGGTTGCCTTTGTATGAGCATTGAAAATTGAGTCTTAAGAGTTCTTATGTGTGAATAATACTAAAGCATGACTTTCTATCTAAAGCCCTTACTTGTAGGAGTTAGAATAGTTTTGATAAGTGTATATGATTATTACTTTGTATCTCATGACTAAGCATATGTATCATGTCATATCCTATATCTTACCTAAGCGCTCATGAAGAATAGGTAGGGAGGAATGGTAGATAAGATAAAAGTGACATTTAATATTAGAGTTAGTTGATATTATATTTATTATTTATACATTTACATCATGAATGTAATATGTTAGTTAAAATTGTCGATATGATTATGGATTGCTATAATTAAATATATGAAGAATGTAAAAAGATTGTGAATGTGATTGTTTCGTAATTTTTTAAATAGATTATTTACTTATAGAGTTTATGACCCGTTCTTATTTTTATTTAAAATATTTTATAGACTTGTCGATTATAACTTTTCAGCTACCATCATTAGCTTCAGAAGTGAAAATCATTTGAAATCTTTTTCGAGAGCAACCATAATCATGTTAGTGGATAGTTGGAATATGGTGTGGATCATGTAGATAGTTTAGTATAAGTTACTGATGTAAATTTTGCTTATAAATATTTATTTTGCATAAAAATAATAAAATAAATTTGTTAATTTAGTTGTTTGGTTTATTAATAGTTGTGTAATGATGCCATATAGGGATTAACTAAACTTATGAAAATCAAGAAATGGGTTCCACACTAGTCATGATAAGGTAGTTCATGTCACAAATGATAGCAAGAAAGTTTGTCATGATCATTCATGAAATGACAGGTAATTATGAATCTTTTCTCTTATCTTAGTCACGGGAAAAGTTACAAGTTAGTTATAAATAGTTTTACTAGAGTATAATTATGTTATATTATGTGATGTTTTTAGAAATAATTAGCATTTTGATCTTACCTTATTTTGTGCTATATAGGCTAAAGAATGCCTTCTAGGTTGATAAGTGCCCTATGAGCTAGTGAGTGCTCTATAATATGCTTACATGATTTTGAAGCTTGAATGCTTATGGGATGATGTGACAATTTGGCATAATATATGATATGAGACCTTTTGTGCATAGTTGTGAAAATTAGCCTAGTGTTTTGTATTCCAAGTTACAAGAAATGACATAGGATAAAGGAGAGGCATAAAATTAAGATATGCATGATCATGGTTGGCTAGAATAATAAGGTGGAACCTTTTATACCTCCTTGCTAATTAGAGTTGTTATAAATAATTATTATTTATTATTGTAAATTGATATTGTATTGATAATGAATTATTTTATGCATCCAATGAGTACTGTATTTGATTTCTTAACTTTGTGGCATACAAAGATTTAAAATATATATGAAGGAATCTGACTAAGTGGGTACTTAATATAAGTCTCATATATGATTAATTTTCTTGACTAAAATTGATTAGAAAACTAGTATAATAGTTATCTCATTAAGTAATTATATTACTCATTCTACTTATGAATATACTTTTAAAGTACTATTTTATGATGTCTATAGAGATTGCTAGTGTTTCATTGTAGGTATTCTATATCTAATTCAATATGTTCCATCTAGAGTTCCATTTTTAGATAGTTGTTGATAGGACTAGTGTTCTCTAGTGGGCCCTAATTAGGGTAATGAGGTTAGAATCATCAATTTTTGACTTTATTCATGATGATTTTGATGATATTCCCACTTTAGGTGGTATATTACCTTATGTTTTATTAGATGTTTTACCTATCCCACCAATATCCTTTTATATTCCATCGATCATTGATCCATAGGTTGACCATCTTGTTACTTAACTAGCAGCATTGATAGATGCACCAATCAAAGAGTTTGATCCTTTTATATTAGCAAATCCACCTTTTTATAGTCCATTATCAGTGGATTTGGAGGATATGAGGATGCCCATTAAAGACATAGAGGATGTTGGATGCTTCATTGAGCTATGGTGAATAATTAGTTTATGTAATAACTATTCATATTTTTTTGTCTTTGTACAATCACTTCTTGACATTCTTTTTGCAGCACTTGTATATAGGACTCTAACTTGATTAGTAGTTATGGCAAGTTAGGAGTTATGACATAGTTTTACAAGGTCTATTATAATAACGTATATGATGTATATTATTATATATATAATTTTTTTTGGCATCTAATTTACAAAAAGCTAAGGTAAAATAAGATAAAAGCTTTCCAAATCACCAAGATTGTACAAAGAAAAGGTTCTACTCTTTAAAAGGCAAATAAATACTTTCCTAAAAATGTTTTTCAAATATTTATCTCAAATTATAAAAAGTATAATTATATCTAATAAAGTACTATTTGGATTTTTTTATTTCTAAAGTATATAAGAAATAGGATCTTTTGAATCTTATTTTATTATGTTTGTATGGTTTGAACAATTGTATTATAATTAGAATGTAAATATTTCATAAAAATAAAAAATATTCCTTGTTTGTTTTCATTAAGCATCTACTTCATCTTAAGTTTGAGTTTGGAAGAAACTAAAATGATATTTGTTTTGTTGAGGGATTTTCAAATGTTATGTGGAAAAGTTTTCTAAAAATTTTGTTTTAAGTTTATTTCTTCCAAGAAATATTTCTCTAAATTTATACCAACCAAATGATTTTCTTTTAAAATATTTTTTGAAATCTTGCTTATTTGAAACACAGCCAAAAGAAGCTTTTATTTTCTAAGGATATTATATTTCAACAATTTATTAATCAGAGAAATAAATGTTTTCTATTTCAACTTGGATTTATTTTAGAATTGCTTTAAGAAAAAAGAAACAAGAAAAAGACTTTCTACTTTTTTGATTCACCAGAAAATGCTAAGTATAGATGAGATTTTGTTTGTTAGTTTTAATTATTATTTTCAAGAAAATGTATTTAAAGGATTAAACCTTGTGGAAAATAGTTTTTAGATTTGATTGCCATTATTTTTAGAAGAAGAAAGAGTTTTAGAAAAGGATTTGTAAAGTAAATAAAAAATATTTGTGAATATTGAGTCTTTACATTATGTATATCTTAGGAAATAGTTGATTTTGCAGAATGGTTAGTTTAGAGAGGCTTATAAAGATATCCAATTGACATCTCTACACTAGTTACAATGGTCTAAAATTAGGTCACAACAAATGTCCTTCGTAACAATAATATAAATTATATAATATTATTTATATACAAATAAAGAAGATTGCTTACATTAAATGTCTTTTGACATAACAAAACCTTACAAAAGAGCCTAAAGTTAAAAAAAATTACATTTGATAATATAGTTGTTCTTTCTTTTTAATACATTAGCAATGAAGAGTAATGCAAACTTATATTTATCATAGGAGTTAATTTGTCATAATCATATGGACAATATTTTATTAAAATAGTTAATTCGATTCATATGTGACATATCATGTTTTATGCTATCTATTTCTTAGTTTATATCTTATAGATTCATAATAATTGACCAATATTGTAAAGATTTATTTAAAATTACGTGCAAGCTACTAAATTATTTTTTTTAGAAAATATAGTTGCCTAATATGTAATTATACTTAAATATAATTGATAATGTCTAAAATAGCCTACCAGTTTAAGACTAGTCAACCTAATATCCATTTGGTTCAATGCATAGAGATAGCTATTTCATCCTTTAAATAAATAAACCATAAACCATAAACCATACACCAATTAGCTTTTACCTAGTTGGACCAATCAAAGATGACTCAAAGACTTCCATTCCATTGACACCTTTAACATCATGTCTAAATATTATTTATTAACACCATAATGGGCTTTGAATATTTAGTGTATTAAGGCCTTACTAGTAACGATCACACACTATGAAGAGCCCTAATTTTTGCACAAATCAAGCATGATATGGACTATAAATGGTCTTAGATATGTTATCTCAAATCATTTATAATTTCAAACTTTTACTTTGCCTACACAGTTATTGATTTAAGCATTAGATTATGCTTAATAGACTTTTTCCATTATGTACACCAAACTATCTCTATATTGTGCAAGCGACATATTTGACTAGAGAATTTAAGAGTTATTAGTAATTATACCAAGTGATTTCCTTTTGTTTTCAAAGTCAATTTAGCTTCATTATTCATTTGTTTTTTTTAGAAAGATGGAAAAGAAAAAGGAAGAAACTAGAGTAAAAGTTAAGAAGAAGCAAGAATTTGATGCTAAATGCAATGAAATCCTATATAAACTCTTAAAAAGAGAAATTTATATTTACTCTTATTATAATATGATTTCTTATTTTTCATAAAAAAACTTAATTGTAAATTTTTTTATATGAATTTTGTTATTTTCATATGTATTGAAAATTATACATTTTAATTATTAGTATTGTAGAACCTTGATTATGAACTAAATAAATCAAATATTATATAATTCATAAATTAAATATTATATGATTTAGGTTTTACTTATTTATTGCATATGCTAATAGTATATGTAATTCATGTAGAACTTATTGGATTGATAAATCAAAACTAAAAAGTTAATCAATTAACAAATAATTGCTTTTATAGTCAAATTAATAATTTTAATCTTTTATAGTTGATTCATAACACAAATTGAGTCACCCCACAACCCCAAGAAAAAGGTTAGCCTAAATTAAATCAATGAACCTACATAAACTTATTCAACTTAACTATTATAATAGGGATGCAAATCTTGTTCACTTTAATGCAATGCTCGGTAATCTTATATGCCATAGGTGAGGCTTTGATTCTAGTCTAATTAAGCCACTTTTAAAGGAGTTTCTAATGGGTGGAGAGGAAGATCCTTACCTTCTATAGCTAAAGTGGCTCTTGTCTTAAGCTGGATAACTATTAGATTGCTCTATATTTTTGTGGGACCTTATTTATTTAGATCCTCACAATGTTTCATTTTTATGATATGTTAATCACTTTTGAACCTACATTTTAGGTTAGTATAAATTAGAGCCCTTTAGCTTTCAATTTACTTTTAGTTCCCTTTTAAGATATAATTTAGTGCTAGAATTTATCAAGTTTTATGGGCTAGCCTTTATTTTTAACCTTTTAGGCCTAGAGTATCTATATACTTAACAAATACTATACATTTTCAAGCATAATCATGCTCTCTTTTAACTTGAAAAATTAAAGAAATTCTTAAAATAGATTTTAAAGATTGGTGATGGAAAACATGGAGAGCTAAATGATTGTGAGGTTGAAATAGAGATTCCAGAAGATCGCTTGATTAGAAACTATTGTGATCCAGTTGAAGCCATTATTCACTTAATATATCCTTCTTTATTATAGAATTTTTACAATAGGGAAAGCTTGTAAGATTAAACCATTCTTTCTTTGAGACTTAATATTGTTGATATGGTTAATTTTTACATTATGTCATTAAGAATAAGGGGAAAGAATACCCGAGCTCATATTTAATATGCAAAATATTCCTAAACTGGTTTTACCAAGTTGATTTGTTAACACAAAGAATTCTTAATGCAATAAACTCTTTGGTTTTGCCCAATCATAATCTCAAACTCAAGGTTGGGATTCTTATTATGCTTATAAGAAGAATACACCAATATACCATTATTATAGATTTTTCCTTTAACATTGCCACATTTATATTGATTAAAGTGAAAGTAAACAAATATAATGACATGTTGGCATTTTTTTAAAATAAGTACAATTTACCGCATCGATTATAATAATAAGCCGATTTTATAAAGTTTTATTTTTTAATAGGAGATAAAGGGTTTGACATAAGAAAACTTAGAACGATGATTGTATAATAAGCCAATATTGAATATGTATATCATGTGGTTTTAATTTAACCATTAGCTTAATGAATACCATTTAGAATATTGGATGTTTGTTGTAAATTAAACTTAAATTTAAAAGAATGCCAATAGCCAATTAATGCTTGTATTTACAACATTATTGAAAATTATAAAGAACATTTATCTTTTAAACATTGGTTTCATATGAAAGTGATGTCTAAAGGAATGTCAATAGCTAATTTATGATTGTATTTATAATTTTATTAAAAACTATAAAGAAAATTAATTTTTAAAACTTCAATTGTGCTTGAAAATTGACATCTAAAATGTTATTTTCAATCACTTAATATTTGTATTTAAAATTTTATTAAAAATTATAAAGATTATTTATATTTCAATAGTTTACTCATTTAAAATATACTATAACATTTACAAGATGAACACTTACAATATTAATTTTTAAAATAATTGATATTTAATAGGTATATCAATGGGCACATTGTGAAAAAATTCATTGATAAAACGTCAATTATATGTTAATAGTTAATATATAATATCCTATATTGCCATAAATTGTGCTTCATTTTTTATTTGAAATATCTCTATAATGCCTTAGCTTTCATTATCTATTTATAAAGTTTGGTTTTGATTAAAAGATTGGCTTCGTTCCATCTTATGAAGCCCAATTAAAGGAGGTTACAAATTTTATTGAAGGATTTATCTCACTTTTGACGTCTCAGATTTCATAATGTATGTCTTTTGATTAAAGACAAACATATGAGTCTTGAAATGCTAGAAGAGAAGTAAGTCCATTAATAAGATTTGTAACTTTCTCTAAATTAGCTTTTTAAAATGGAAAGGAAGGTTATCCTTAAATTTGTTTCAAACTCTAGAATTAGTAATGGAAATAAATGTACTTCCTAAATCAATAATTCAATATTAGCGAGAAATATATTAAACATTTATATTTATTATTATTAAGATGGGAACCTCTTCCACCTTGGTTTCTTCATGGATGGTGGTGAAAGGCTCCCATCTTAATATTAACAAGTTATATATAATAGGTCTTCTAACTTAAAAATGATAAAACATGGTGAATTTAATAAAAGAGAATTAGCAATCAGAAACATGTTAAAGATTAATGTATTTGTTATTGTTAAGGTGGGATCCCCCCATACTTTAGTTTGTCTACGAGGGTGTAGGGAGGATTTCATCTTAATAATACCAACTTGTATATAATAAGCACTCCAGCTTAGAAGCCTTTAAGCATAGGAATTTGTTGTTTATTATATTAGTGTGTTTGTGCATTTGCATTAGTTGATGATCAACCTTTGTATAATTGGTTATTTATTATATTAGATGGTAATTTATTGATATATATATTTATGTAATAAAAAATTAATTGTTTATTATATTTTATTGATGTAATGATGTAAATTTTTTTATAGAAATAAATAAAATTATAATTACATAATTTCCTATTATTTCTTTTCATATATATTTCATTAGTTATAGTTATAACTTTTTGTATTTGAATAGCTTTTTATTTTTGAATAAATCATCATTTCAATATATAATAAGTTAAAAATGTTACTTTTTTTTAAATATTTAAAAATAACTATTTGATCAAATTATTTTTCAAGTGTGTTTACTCTGTGTATTGATTTATTCTGTGTATAAGTGTGTTGTAATATATATATATATATATATATATATATATATATATATATATATATATATATCACACATCAAGTCCTTTTTAAAAATTAATGTCTTGTTATGACTTTGAATAATTATAACATTGGCTAATTATAACAATTGGCATATTAAACTAAGTTTCTTATATTCGGGCACTTATTATTCTACATTAAAAAACTATGAAACCATATTACTTGTTTATATTTAACTAACATTGAAATATTTAATGTGATATTTTTTGTTAAAAGATATATTATATTTAATTGTTAAAACTTTTACATCAAATATCATATATTCTATGTTAATTATAGTAGAAATTGATATGGAATATTCAATGATATCGTTTTACTTTTCAAATAATTCATTAAAATAAGGGTGAAAGTTGAAATAGATAGTAATTTTTTGACTCATTGCTAAATAGCAAAGTGCAGAGTTCTTCAATTTTCTTCCCAAGATTCATTTTTTCCTAAGGAGATATGTCCACCAATGTTTAGAAAAACTCACATTCAACTTCTTATTTATTTCCTGGCTTATTGAAATCTTTTTTAACTGCATTAAACTACATTGGCAATGCTCATTTTTTTTAATCACAAGAAAGAACTATATGATGCTATAATTGTGTAGTTCTTTTATAATGATTTGAATTATATGTGTCTGATTTCTCTTTTAGGGTCTTAAGTGGATTGGATGTTAATATATGTTCACCAACTTCATTAAAATTCTTATTTTGTTCATAGTATCCTTTGATATATAGAATTCTTATGTATTTATTGCATTTTTACTTTAGATTAGGTAGTCATAAATTGTGAATATCTACTAATCATCTAACCCTTGAATATGCTAAGATAAGTTTATTAGGTTTATTTTAAGCAAAGAGAAAGATAAAACAACCCAAAAAAATGATGATATAGATATGCAATTAGATGATTAATTAAATAGCATAATTTATAATGTTAATGGTAATTTTAATAAATACTCAAAAGTCCTTTATAAGTTTTTATTGATGTGGGGAAGTCTTTATATTCGAGTTACACTAAATTTACATGGTCATCTACTATACTAAGATTGTTTAACTTGAAAGCAAGGAATGGTTGAAGTGATAAGGGCCTAATGACATTGCTATAATTATTGAAAGAAAAGTTTCTTAAAGGTAATGAGTCATACTTATGAGTAAAAAAAAATTCATGTGTCTAATGATATCGAGTATAAGAAGATACATGATTACACTAATTATTGCATATTATACGGAAATAAGAATAGAACTTTAGAAAAGTGTCCAAAATTTAAGGTACTGCATTACAAACTAAAAAAAAATGATGACATCAATAGTAAAGGGGCTTTGACTAAAGCATTATGGTAATTTTTAATAATATTAAGGTTTAAATAAATGTTTGCTAATATAACAGATGCTATAAACTGAACATAGTATGTAAACCGAATACCATTTGATGGTAAGCTTTAACATCCTATTGATTCTGCTCAATAATAGATAGTTAATACATTTATCCTTATGTTTGATATTAAGCCATGAAAATTTAAACTTGCACTTTGCATTGATGGAATGAACTTTGATGGTAACATAAACTGTGAACATAGCATATGACCTACTTATTGGTGATCTACAATTTACCTTGTTGATTGTATATAAAATACAAGTACATCATTTTATCTTCGTTAATTTTGAGGTCAAAATAAATAGAAAATAATATAGATATTTTCTTAGTACCATTTATTAAAGACCTAAAAATGATGTGGGAAGAAGATATCTTGCTTTTTGATGGAGACCATCAATAGTTTTTCATTTTGCATGCCATTCTTTTTTGCATAATCAATAACTTCCTAGCTTATGGCAACTTATTTGGCCATAGTATAAAAAGGCATAGAAAATGACTTATTTATGAAAATAGTACTTGTTATTTTTAACAGTAGCATGGAAAGAAGATAATGTATCTTCGTCATAAAATTTTTTTTGCATTGTTGCTACTAATATTGTAGGCCAAGAAAGACTTTCAATATGTTATTAGAAGAAACAAAACCTTCAACTCCTTTAATTAAATATCAAGTATGGATGAATAGGTGTAATTGAATATTTAAAAGTATTACTCATTTTATTATAGATAACTAAATAATGTTTTTGATTTATTAATTATATATGGTTTTGTATTTTAGGTTTATGAACAAGTTAAAAATGCAAATGTTATTCTTAGCAAACCTTATAAACATATAAGTGAGAATACTTTATGGAAAAAGAGGTCTATATTCTTTAATTTATTGTATTGGAAAAAGTTATTTGTGAGGTACAATATTGATGTCATGCATATAGAGAAAAATATTTATGACAATTTAGTTAAAACATTATTGAACATACTGGGGAAGACCAAGGGTAGAGTTAAAGCTAGGTTGGACTCAGTTAAAATATTTATTTGGAGAAAACAAGCACTAGAAAAAAAAGGTTAACGTACATTTCTTCCTCTAGCTTGTTACACCTTATCTAGAAAGAAAAAGATAAGTTTTGGTGAATGTTTACATAGTGTTAAGGTGCCACAAGGATATTATTCAAACATCAAAAGTTCGATCTTAATTAAAGAATTGAAGTTAGCTAGTTTGAAGTCTTATGATTGCCATTCTTTAATACAATAATTATTATTGATGACTATTCGATCAATATTACCTAGATATGTTAGATATACTATAAGGTCATTAACCTTGAGAAGTTGGATAACTTAAAAAGATAAGTTGTGGTTATATTATGTTAGCTAGAGATGTAATTCCTACCTTTATTCTTTAATATCATGGTACATCTCACTGTCCATTTGGTGAAAGAGATAAAAATATATAGGTTAATTTATTTAAGGTAAATGTGAGAAATATATAAAAATCTCAAAAATGTATGAGGGGAATAGACATTAAACAGAAAGATGCATTATCGAATGCTATATTATTGAGAAGGTGATTGAGTTTAGTAGTGATTCCCCATTAATTGTAAATGGTATTAGACTTTCAAGTCTCATCATGAGAGTAGAATTGTAGGTAAGGGCACACTAAGTACTTGAATTATGAGCATAAGCTATAAAATATGTATATAAACCCACTTTTACATCCGATATACTAAAGTTTAACCTTATATGAACAAGTATATAACCTTATAAGGGGACTAAAATTCCACAAGGTTAAACATAATCAATCATTTGTTAGTTAATTCTAGAGCCAAATTCATTATTAGATGGTGTAAGGACCATTGGATGTTATTTCTTAGATTGTTAAATGGCTGATATAGAGGTCATCTCTTTTTGTGGATATGGCATTAATGAGTATTCTTTCTGTATAAAAGGTTAAGATAACAAAAGCATTATGCAAAAAAGTATGGTTACTTTTGTGAGTTAGGCTATATATGTAAGTAGTTCCAAAGATAGGAATTAAGTTTATATCAATATGTCATATTATGAAGTTATTAAAGATATTTGAGAGTTTGATTATGTTATGTTCAAGGAGCTTATGTTTCAATGCAAATGAGTTAAGAATAAGAACACTATTTGGGTTAATGGGTTAAGATTTACATTGATGGATCTACATAAGAAAGGTTATAAGGAGGAGTCATTGATAATGGCATATTAAGCAAAATAAGTGCTCCATGTCATAAACCTATCCAATTATAAGTAGTGTGTAGCTCTATTAGGGAAGAGATAAATTGTTGGTAATAGGGATGAAGAAAACTTAGGAGATGATTTGAGGAGACTCCTTTTTTCTATACAAGAATACATTTGATAGATAATGAAAGTGATATAAAAGAGTTCTACATTTGAATTGATCATACTAAGAGGATATGGGTTGAAGATCCTTCCAAACATATTAAGAAAGATTGAAGTTGTGTTCATGAATTCTCCTGTCAATATTGTATGTATAATAGGTAGCATTTTTGAGTTGTTAAATAGTTTCTAATAAGTGTTTATAATAGATAGCATTTTTGTATAATAAATAGCATTTCTATAATAATACTACTTGAATAATAATATAGTGGTTAGATTTTGTAATTAGGTTTAGATATAACTCTAGGTATAGTGGGGTATAGGTGAATACAACTAAAAAAAAAAAAAATGTTGGTCAAGATAAATAATCATCATCTTTGTTGCATTATAATGTCAATTATTTAATAGAAACCAACATTATATGTGAAGTTTATGTCATGGATGAATGTTAATTTTCAAAAAAGGTTCCCAAATCAACATCATAATCAATATTTTATGTTAGTTATTATAATTTATTACATCTATTTTACATTAACATCTAATGTGAATGGTTATTCAATACTTAAGAACTAATGATGTTAGTTTTTATGTAGGACAACTGATGTTGTTATCTATATTCCACATTGGTTCAAAACCAATGTTGAATATGTCAAATATATAACATTGCCCATATATACATCGGGTAGGAGCTGACATTAAAACCTAAAAACAATTGATGTTAAAGGGAAAATCTATACTAATGTGTTGGTCTTTGTAATGAAATAAGATTGATAATCACATGATTAATCAATGATGTGATAAAAGTTAAAATTTTAATTGGACCAAATATTAAATCAAAAGTTTTTATACTTTGAATGATGCTTAGTCCATCACAATCCAAATAACTTTTTATATTACAAAGAAAACAATTTCCCATCACTATTTCATATGCAATTACTATCAACAAGAGGTAAGGGCAATCATTATAGAGAGTTAGACTTTATTTGCCTAAACCTAACTTTATTTATTCTTGGTTAAATATATGTTGCTATATTCAAGGTTAAATATAAAAGGATTAAAAATCTTAATTCATGACAAATAGAGTAAGAATTCAAAAGTTAGCGCTCATTAATGTTATATTTAATTAATGTTACATTCAAAGAAATGTTCCAAATTTTTTGACAATATATAAGTGTATTGTTAACTTCTTTTCTTTTCCTAAGGTACATTTTGGAATAATCTTTTCTCGAGCAATGTGTTTATAATTAATATGTAATATTTATTTGTTGTTTTGTTCTATTATAATTTTATTAAGTAACGAATAGATTTATAGCCTGTGCATTGCATGGGCTCAATCTAGTTGATAATAAGCTACTTGTGATTTTATTTTAGGACTTTTTCTCATATTGGAATTTTGTGGTGCAGCTATATCTTTGGTTTCATGCTATATAACACAAATCTAATTTAACAATTCAGTTGACTTTTAATTTGATAATAACTTTTTCTTATTAATAGTGGTAAACTGCTTAATACTATATATCATGGATTTGAATTGAAAATATAAATAAATAAATAAAATTTAAACACAACATCAAATATTATTATGTTACTAATAGTGCGTGTGCGTGATATTTCTTCGTACTACAACATATTCGATTACTATACTTCGTTAGCTGTGGATTTATTTTTTTTACCGACTGACGTGCAAATTGTGTCGTTTGCCAATATTGCATTTTTTACCTTAGAATGGTTAAGTTTGTTCCATAATATCTTAGTTAAAGAGTAACAGTTAATTTTAAAATTTAACAAATATTTTGAGGAAAAATATATTATACATTTATAGAATTTTAAGCTTAATTATAATTTTGGTTCCTAATATTGAAGATGTTTGCATTTGATCTTTTAATTTAAAGATAATACTATATTTTATTTTTTTTTAATATATAAATTGGATCATATTTTATCCACATTAATAATTTTAATCAAATTGAAGGTTAAAAATCCCAATTAGCACACAAAACTCTAAATTGGTAATCACGAGAAGAAAAATTAGTCAATTATGTGATACTAATAGATTTAACATTGAATCACATAATTTTAATATTTTCAAATGTAATAAAGTTAGCTTCATTAATTAATTCCTCCCACTAATTATTAGCTTGGAGTCACAACGATTTGTACATCAATTAAGAGTTCCTATTTCAAATATGAAAAAAATTGTCAATCTAAACCTAATTTAGTCTAATTTATATATTAAGAGCACCAAAATAGATGGATGAAATTCAATCACTTTAAATATCATATGCCAAAATTCTAATCAATCCAAATTTTCATTGAACCAAGAATTATTCCTTTAAATTTAAAAAATGTATGCTAACAACTTTTAACTCAAATAACATTTATATACATTTGGTTGGATGTAATGGAATGTGAAGAAATGAAAGTGGGAAAGAAAATGGGTCAAAAGAATGTTTGATAGGTACTATGGAAATAAAATTCTCATTTTATAGGAAATGATTATTTTATCAAATGATTAAATATCTATTCTATAGTAAAAGTGATGGAATGATTCATTCTCATTTTTAAATTAGACTTTTAACAATATTGTCCTTGTTAAATTTTTAAAATTTTAAAATTATCCTTTTTTATATAATAGTGTAGTTGAAGCCTTATACATTTTGTTTAAAAAAATTATTATTTTTATTGTAAGTGTGAAAATATTTCAAATTGAAAAAATATTTCAAACTTCTTATCAAATATATTATATCTAATTTTTTTAACAACATATGATATTAATCAACATAAATTAAACATCAAGTCATTTATATTTTCTTTTAACAATATATAATTTTTTAATGTTACAATTACAATATAAATGAATATAACATATTCATTAATATTTTTAATTGAATATAATATAATCTTAAATTAAATTCATTTTAATAATTTAATACATATAAATTAGTCAATTTAACACAAATTATCTTTATGTTTAAATATAAAAATTATAAATAAATAAAAATAACATTATCATTGTCATATAAAAATGTGTTAGTTTTTACACTTTTTTTATTTTTAATTTAAGAATATTATTGTTATCAACAATTTTCATTCCACCAAAATTTTATTATACTAGGCATAAAAATGAAATGGAATATTCATTATACTTCTTATTGTACTAAATATAATTATGAAACGATCATTCAATTCAATTCCATTCCTATTCCATTTATTATTCTCATTCTATTTTATTCCATTCCATCTAACTAAATATACCATTAATATTTTGAAAATTCCTCGCATTTTGACTTCCACTTCAAATTCTTGTATGTATGAGTCTATTAAAAATAATTATAATTAATTTTTAGTTTTTACATTTTTCAAAATTTAACACATTTTTCAACGATTAGTAAAAATATTGTTAATTTTGTAAAGAAATAAACTCCCGTAAACATCATTGTTTTCAAATATAATTTGTTTATTGTCACACTCGGCTTATCAAACTCCCACAGTCATTAAAGAAATAGCAACGGGCTTAATGTCGTGGATAGATTTGCGGTCGTTTCTGCTCTCAAAAATCATGTATACATATCCGAAATCAGGTGTTGCAAAGTTTGTTGTATAACATGCAACAAGAAAGAAATTTGTAGCATTGAATCCTCTTCATCATTTTAATATACTTAGCACAGGTCTTATTCCCGTTTTCACACCTACACGCAAACCATATCCTTCCCCCTTTCCGGTTACCATTCTTTAACTTTCACATCAGGCAGGAAATGCTTTTTCTCATACACGTATTCGCTATTCAATACTAAAAAAATGATTGGACAAGCATATGAAGGACTACCGAGGAAAAGAACTACGAGTTTGTCGGATTAAAATAGAGAACATGTAGCATACTTATGGTCCTGCATGTGAAGAATAGCCCAAGAAAAGAATAATTCATAATATTTTATCTCCCTCTTTTTTTTTTTTTTCAATATATGAGAATAATCCATTATTTCGCTCTTCTTATACATTCTTACTGTTTTATACTCAACAATCTCCTATAAATTCACGTATGTTCTTTATTGGGACTAAAACAAACCAAACTCTCTCCGCTTCCTTTTCAACAGAGCAAATAAGGTACACACTCTCTTCATACTTCTATTTTTGGTTTTTCTTTAATTTTTTGTTGCTTACAATATAAAAAAATTACATTTTATTCCATTTTGATTTTATTGATTTTCACTTGATCCAATTATGTAATCTTTAAGTGTTAAAATTCACTTGCTTAAATTTTTTACTGTTAATACTTTACTCACTTAAACTTTTTTTAATCCAATTTTTAATTGAAAACTTCATAACAAGTTAACTAAAATAAGGCAAAATTATAGATGGGTAAAGTGTAATTCTTCTATGAATTGACATAAAAATTTTTGGATAACCACTAAAAGAATTAATCTTATCTTTTTGTTTTAATAACATTCTTCGCTAATGTATATTTACGTTAAATGATAACAAGTTATTGTTATACATAGCATGAGTTAAATAAATAAATTTAAAATTCTGGTTTGCAAATAATAAAATTTATATATTCTATTCTTAATAATTTTATAAAGAATATAACAATAACATTTAGTTTGTAGTTTAAAATAAGGAAACATAAATAATATATTTTTTTGGCTCTGTTTGTAAAATATTACAATAATATTTTTTTGTAAAATATAATTATAAAATGATAAGAATGGAGAAAATATTTTATTTATTTAATAATAAATATGAAGATTTTAAGAAAAATAGTTTCTTCTATTTCAAAGAGTAATTTACTTTCTTCCAATATGTCATTTTTTAACCATAAATACAAGTAATATATCACTCCTTTATGAATATATATGCAAATAATACCTTCTTACAAAAAATACTTTCTGATGAAATAAATGGAATCTTAATTCTTATTTCTTGATGTTAATACATGTAAATATAAAAAACTGCATTTTACACATTTGTGATTTCATTTGAATTTATTTAATCCACATGCTCTAGAGTATTCCATAAAAAAATTGGCAAAATAAAATTTAGGTGAATACAGTGTTAACAGTAGATAGTATATATATGTGGATGAATTTTGATGCTTAAAAACATATGAGTTAAGTGAAAAATCAATGAAATCGTACATGAGTAAAGTATAATAAAATATATTAGGTTTACATTACTTGTCTTAATTAATCCCGTTTTCTAATCGGATCTTAATATTATTCTTATTTATGACTCTTATCTTTTGTCATGCGTGATACTGTAGTAATTTTTCACAATAGCATGGGTTTCAGATTGATTTGAAAACTATCTTCTCCGTACTTAGATTTAAATACCGTGTAATTTAAATTTTTTGATTATACGTTATACAGTGAGTTTCAGTTTTCTCAGTTTATTTGATCAATAAAAAATTTACATTAATCTATATTCTATATCTATAACCTATCTATAATTATACAAAAGAGAAACTGTTGGTATCATCTTTGAAGCCCTTGAAAGTAATCAAAAGTTTTAACAATTTTAGTGTAAATGACTGTTGGAATCTTTATAGATCTATTTTCTAGCTAGGCATGAATATATAAGAAATATGTTATTCAAAATTTAGATATAATTGACTTATATGTGCACAAATAAATTTAAAAATGAACTTTGAATAAATTTCTAGATATTATATATAAGATTCATAATTTAAAGTCACTTCCTAATAATAAAATAACAATAAATGTTGGAATTTTACAGGCATCTAAGGAAATAGAAGCCGCTGAAATAGCACATGCGGAGCTGACATTTATGGATCCCGAGATATACAGTGCTTCATTTGAAGGTAACATCAATGCTTTTAAGCAAGTTCGAAATATAGAGTTCCAATTAACTCCAACAAAGAACACAGTCCTCCATGTCCACTTCACGGCGGAAACTGTATCAGAAGAATTAGTGGAGTACATCGTAAGTTCGTGTCCCTCACTAGTTCTGCAAGCCAATTCTAAAGCTGAAACCCCACTTCATATAGTTGCAAGGTACGGACATCGGGTTGCAGCGAAAAGGCTGATTGAACGTGCTAAAACCAGTCCTACAGACGTGGAACGTGGAGTGGAGAAAAAGCTTGTGGGGGCCATAAATAGGGAGGGTGACTCGGCCTTGCATGAGGCAGTGCCTCAAAATCACATCGAAGTGGGGAGGCTTTTGATAAAGGAAGACGCTGATTACCCATATTGTTCAAATAATGACGGTGAAACTCCACTCTACATAGCAGCTGAGAGAGGTTACAAAGTTGTGTTAATGGAAATTTTAGAGAATTGCAGAGCACCGGCTTATGAAGGACCCGATGGCCGAACAGCTTTGCATGCAGCAGTGATTCGTAAAGATCTAGGTACGTACTACTATATGTTTGCCATTCAATCATTTTCTAAAGCTTGTGCTTATCAAGAGTGAAAATTTAAATATATAGGAAGATATGAAAGTGCATAGCCTACAGCAAATAAAAAATTTACAGAGTAAATATAATGAATATAATATAATATAACATCGCCACAGCAAGAATATATTTTCAGAGATGATTTTTCAAACAAGTATTAATTTCAAGAATATTGTGCATGTCATGCTTTAGAAATGGTGAAAGGCCTGTTGCAGAACCAGCATTTGAAGTCTTCATTGAAAAAGGCTGATAAATTAGGTCGGCTTTCCGCTTCACTTGGGAGCCCAAAGGCCATTTTCCAAGAAACCAGGTACGACACAGTGGTTGTTAGAGCGTGATTTGACAGTGCTGTTGCTGGAGGAAGATAGGTGCACAGCATACATCACAGACAGGGAGGGAAGGACGGCCCTACACTTGGCAGTGCATGTGGATAATATAAATATAATGGAAGTGATTATATCGAGTTGTCCAGATTGTGCAGAAATTGTAAACAACAATGGCCAGAATGCTTTTCATTATGCCTTTTTCAAGAAGAAGTATTATTCGGTGGCGACAAAATTAATTTTGGAGAAAAGCTCATTAAGCAACCTTTACAATGAGAAAGATATTCATGGAAACACACCCCTTCATTTCCGAACCTTTTCTTCCCTTCAAGTTAAGTGAATACGTCCGAATAGTCAAACTCGTTCAAGATCATAGATTGGATAAACTGGCATTCAACAAAGAGGGCCGCACTGCTTTTGATATTGCTCGTGAGGAAGATGTAAGAATATCACTACTTAATAATACTATTTTCGTCTTTTTGTTTTTCTTTTGTTTCTTTTTTTTTTTCTGGTCATTCACAGCCTGTTTGGTTCTATGGAAAAGAGGGGAGAAGAGAAAAAATGGGGTGAAAATAGAGTTGAATTTACTGTTTTTCTCCGTTTGGTTATAGGTGAAAACCAGAAAGAAGAGAAAAAAAAGTTGTGAACCATACGTGGGATCCACCAGCTGAATTTCTTCTCATTAAAAAATGAGGAGAAATCTCAAACCAAAACCGAAGGCTTGGTGTTCCACAGTGGAGGAGAAAGCAGCCCAATGGCGAAAATGTCTTTAAGCTAGTTTGCCCCATTTTCTATTTTTCTTTTTCGTTGCTATCTGTTGTATGAAGAAAATGTCTTCAAGCTGGCCTCGATGGCGCCATGTGGAAGGTTGCAGTGCCGCCTTCTTTGGCGGACGCAAGTTCCCGTCGGCCACGGATTTTGCTGCAAACTGCGGAGGTGTGATGACACTCCAAACTGGCGGTCAGATTTGCTCGTTGAAAGCCAAGACCGTGTTGCTATCATTGGACCACCGGGTTTGGGGGACCCGATCTGGGTTCGGACAAGGAATTGGATCCGGTTCCTATCCGACCCGATTTTGACGGGTCACATGGATCCGGTTATCTTAATTTTTTTTAAAATTATTTAAAAAAAAACATAAACATAAATTTGATAATTTATGTGAATTATTAATGAGATGTATATTGTATGAATTAATTTACTTGTAATGTGCTAATTAATTTTGGGTAGCTATAAAAATATGTTATAACAATTAACTTGTACAAGACAAATTTGAATTGTTTAAAAATTAGATTTTTTTTTTCTTTCCTATTTTCTCTTCCAATTAAATAATTCTAAAGAAACTTCTCTCCTATTTTCTTTTTTCTCCATTTTCTTCTGGAACCAAACAAATCACGGACTTCTACCAATGAATTTTTCACTAGATTTTTAAATGAAGGATCACATATTACTAATCGAAATCACTGAATAATACTATTCTTAAAACAATCTTTCAAATTGGAGTCAAATCCATCTAAAATATTTGGTCAAGAAATTTGGTCTACTTAGCTTGAGCTTATACAATAGTAGAATTGTTGTTGGTTTGTTTTTCTCTAATCTTATTTATGACAAAGTGAGATTGTGATTGTTTTTCAAATAAGTATTTTCAGAATAAAGATATATGTGTGTGCCATGTAAAGATTTGATGTATGAAAGTGACTTGTTTGTTGCATATAGAAGTTGTGTGTAAACTTTTATAATAATTTTTTTTTGGGGGGGACCGTAGAAATAGTGATAAGAAAGTTCTAGAAATACGGATAAAAATTATGCACTTACTATGATAGAATCTTTATTATATAGTGAATTTTTTTCTCATTAGTAATATTTTTCCTACAATTTGAAATTTTATGCGTAAACTTGTTTATATGCTTTACTTATTCTCTTGATACTTGATAGTGTTGGCATTGGAGAGAAATTTTCCCCCCAACATGAATGACTAATTTAGGATAATTATGAAACAAAAAAGCTGAAAATAATGGATTTAAATTTGATCTACTATTAATATAAACTAATTTTATATTATTAATAAAAAATTTTAGTTGGTATTAATTTTGTAATGAAGTATTATCTTTTTATTTATTTACTTTACTAATAGTGTAAAAAAATTTATATTGATAATGAATCAAATTTAAATTTAAAACTATTTGAGTTACACAACTTGTTAATAATTGATCACTGTATACCTTAGCAGAGACATTTTATTCCACCTTCATTTTGAAATTTATTAACTTCTTGTTGTAAGATAAATTGACTAAACCCTGTGGATTTGAGATTTGAGATAGAGGCATTCTAAATTTTTTCAAGCCTTTAATAGATTATTTTTCATGACAATAGGCTTTTAAAATTACAATTTTTAGTCTATGCCAACATTATGTGATTGGGTTAAGTAACAAACTCCTGAAACAATAACTATATATAATGAATATAGGGTTTTGAGTAGAATGCCATAATTAAGGTAGATCGATGGGGAACGCATATATAACCGTGTAATCAATAAAGGGATCACTTGATTGTGTTTTAGAATATCTCGTTTTTGGAAATTAAATCATTTATAGTTTAATAAATATGATAAATACCTATGTAAGTGTATATTATAATGATAGCTGGCTTTTGTGCACACAATATAATCATTATTGTGACCCATAACATTTTTTTTTACTAGAGATACCGAGCATGGCTGATCTTGTCTGGGTATGGTGCGAGTAAAATGAGGAATCAACGAATAAAAATACCTGCTAAAAAGATGGATGATCATGGTCGCAACAAAAATAAGAATGAGGAGGATGAGGATCCATTAGTAAAGAGGGCAAAAGATTCACATCTTGTAGTGGCCGCACTCATTGCAACGGTGACATTTGCAGCAGGTTTTACTTTGCCTGGGGGTACTATTCAAGAGGGTAAACATCAAGGCGCTTCAATTTTGAAACATAATGCAGCATTCCAGGCATTTATTGTCACAGATACTATAGCCATGGTTCTTTCAGCTACCGCTGCGATCATTCACCTTTTTTTGACTATGGCTGGAGAGATGTTCACCAGACGTAAATTCTTAATAGTAGCCTTCTTCTTAACCATGGTTGCAATGGCATCAATGATGGTTGCATTTGTGACAGGCACATTTGCAATGCTAGGTGTTTCTTCTGGACTTGGTATTGCCATTCTCCTCATTGGCTTATCATTCTTTGTTCCTTGTTTCATAACTTCCAAAGCATACTTTACTGAACAGGCGTTAACTTGGTAGGGGAGAAAATAGGAGGGAGAGTAGAGGAGGTCCCTTACATCCTTCCTCCAAGTATGCTTTGGTGATAAATAAAAGTTCAACTTTGTTCTTATTTTAATCAAATTGACTGCTATATCCTTACAAAGTTGTTTTCTGAACCTATCTCCTGATATCTACTTGTTTAGTACCCTCAAAATGTTTACAAAATATCATATTAAATGAAGATCTCAAATTTCAGACATGTAAATACATGAACTCAACACATAAATAACAAATAAATATAATAAAAAAAATCAAGAAAATCATTATTTATCAACGTAGTATGGATGCATTTATCAAATAATAATAATAATAATAATATGGATGCAAAGTTAAGCTTCAGAGTATTAAAAATTTTCTTGTAAACTACATCTAGAGGAGAGGAAAATAGATGGAAAGAGAAAAAAAGAGTTTCAAAATTTAGTTAGAAAAGAAAAAAAATATTAATGTGTGGAATAAAATTAATCACAAATAGCCCATTCATTTTCCCTGCTTTTCTTTTCTTTTTTTTAACTATTCATGCAATGAAAATTTTAAAATTTTTAAATATTATTTTCCTTTTTACCAAACATAGGTTTATTGACATTGCAATCCATAATTGTCCGAGGCTGAACACTACCATAGCAAAGTTGATGTATGTCAACTAACAAAAATGCTCTTACTAAACATGCCAATTTTCTATTTTTTGGTTCCCTGCTGAAATACTTAGCAGGCCTTCTATGTTTATGTCTGCGCGCTTTCAGCTACCCTCAGGTAATAATCAAATTCAGCTACCTCTTAAGCCTTTCTCTAAGATCCTCAAGTCATTTCAAACCATATGCCAACGCACTTAGGCTGCATTTTCCTCTGTATGGCACAATAAACTCCTGCCCAAGTAGTAAATGACTCATCTTATTATATTATTTAATTGTTGAATTTCACTTTTAACGATGATTTTTCTTGTATTACACTTATGAAAATCACTATCATTCACATCCAACATTAGTTATTTTTTTATGTATATATGAGCATCATTGCAAGTTTAATAATTTCATGTTGGTGATGTGAAAAAAGATGATCACCTCGTTTTTGTGTTAAGACATCTTTCATTTCAAAAATATTTTAATTATTTTTTATATTTTAGATTTTTTTTAGTAAAAAATTCATATAAAATGTTTACATAATAATTTTTTTAATGTTGAATTTTCATTTTCTCATTAAAATATTTACAATAAAAATTGAGTAAACACAACATCGTATAAAAAACATGTACTTTAAGTTGAAAATTATGAAAGAACATAATTTTTTGCTTAGTTATCCATTTGAAATAAATTTTATGTTAATTTTATATAACTTTTTGAGATTTATCTATTTATAAAATGCCAACAATGTTTTACCCCTCCTAGAAATATGAAAAATGGCCACTTTTATAGACATTTTTCACCTTTCCCCATCTCTTGTCGTTGTTCAACCAACTTTGGTCTTTGTTGTAACATTTTATTAAATATATAATAAGCATTCAAAACTTACAAACAACCACAAAAGTTACATAAAGAAAATATAAATAAAAATCTTTTAAAAAATCTATACAATAAGCATCTATTGTTATTATTCAAATCTAAAACTAAAAAATAATTACAAAAGTTATACAAAAGAAATACAAATAGAGATCTCTTAAAAAACTTATGCAATAAAATTAAAAAAAAATAAAAGAGGTGTAGATTTGAGAAATAGAAATAAGAAAAGCAACACTTATATTTTGAACCTACTTCAAGCTATATGCTAATTAAAAGAGCATTGATAGTTTATTGATGTGTAGTAAATGACAAAGTGAGATGTAGTGTTTTACAAAAGGAGTTGGATGGAGATGGAGATTAATTTTTAAAACAAATAAGAAGGAGAATAAGAGTGGTAATGAGGGGGAAAAATAAGATTTATTTTATTTATAGTACAAAAATATAACCACTTCCATGATTTTAAATATTGATTATTTTATAAATTGACATTTAAAGTCTTACAGAAGGAAAAGTTGATAATTTTTTAAGAAAAAATTGACATCTAAAGTTTTTTCATATTTTAAAAAATGACAACGCTTACATAACTTTTAACATCAATTATTTTATATATTTTATGAACTAAAGTCTAAAGTCTTGTGAGAAGAAAAGATGACAATTTTTTCAAAGAATTGATATCTAAAGTTTTCTCTAATTTTTAAAAATAGCACCAATCATATAAATTTATGCATCAGTTATTTTATAAATCCATGTCAATCAAGGTCTAAAGTCTCATGAAAGGAAAAGATGACATTGTTTTTAAATCAACATTTGAAATTTTATTGTATTTTAAAAAATGGCATTACTCACATAACTTTAGATATTGATTATTTTATAAACCAATATCTAGAGTTTAATGAAAAGAAAATATGATGATTTTTTTAAAAATTAATATTCAAAGTTTTCTTGTATATTAAAAAATGATACCACTTATATAATTTTAGACATCAAGTATTTTCTGATGTCTAAAGTCTTGCAATAAAAAAGATGTCATTTTTTCTAAAAAATTGACATCTAAAGTTTTTCTACACATGATTTTAGATATTAATTATTTTATAAACTGATATATAAAATCTTACAGACGGAAAAACACATTGATTTTTTTTCTAAGAACTAACTTCTAAATTTTTATTATATTTTCTTTAAACATTAGTTCTTTATTTGATTTGATGTATTAAGTTAGTCATATTTTCAAAAATTACAAGACAATATTATATACATCAATTTCTCATTGAACCAATATTAATTGATCGATGTCGAGCTGCATATCTATAACAATGAACAATAAATGAAATTTCACTTCTAAGAAAAAATATGTTATTAAATTAAAGGTAAAATATAATTTATATTTTTACATTGTTTATTAATAAATTAGAATTATTAGTAATTGTAACATATTAGTTCTTGTTTTACCTTTTTTTTATAGAAAAGCATTTACCTGCACTTTTCTTTTTTTTTTTTACCACTTTCCTTTAAATCATATGATATCTATACAAATTTTTAAAATTTTCTGATCCTCTTAAACTTTGGACTGTTACATTTCTCTAAGCATTTCATGATGTATTTTAGTTAAAAAAATTTGAGAAATCATAAAGAATAATATCACAATTGTTTTTCTTAGTACTTAAAACATATACCATATTGAATGAGAAGTGAAAAAGGAGTGTGCATGCAACTTTAGTGTTGTGCAAATCATATGTGGAAAATACAATATATTGAGCATCAACTGGTATGTAATTGACATTCACTCTGCTTTGACTTGTATTGGGCATTACATGGTGTTTGCTTGCTTTAATTATCTTATCCACATAACGAATCCGTACTATTAATTTCTCAATGCACTACTACAGAACTTCTAGCTTTCATAAAGATCTCCTAGAAAGAGGCTTAAGGATCTTAGATCTAAACTTGACTAAATCATTCTATACAACATAAACCAAAGCTCAATGGCATCTAAAATGTCCGGTCCTCCAACCCAAAACCAAGAGATCATGATACCAACACACTCCAATATTGCAGGTTGAGAAATTTGCTTAAAATAATTCATTATATGTAATGTCACTCATTCAATAGAACTCGTGTTTGTTTTATAATTCATTCAGTAGAAGATTTTTCGTCAAACACTTGTAGGCTGAAGACAGTAACACTTTTGACGTTTAATCTCACTACGGAAATGCCTTTTAGCCTCACTTGTTTAATAGATTTAATATATATAGGCATTGTTGTATTTTAGGCAATCGAAATTGATTTTTTAAATTACGTAAAAAAGTAAAATAACATTAGTTTAAAACTGTCGTCACTTTTTGGTGTGAACACAACTTGAAGAATTTTTATTACAAAATGACATTGATTCTTATAAATAATCGATGTTTTATGTCATCCCCCTCTACCCTCACCCTATACCTTAATGAACTTTAACCCCCTATTATCCTTTTGTCCGCTTTATTTCTTGTGTTTTTCACATCCTAACTAGACTAACATCTTCAACTCAATTTAAACAATTTTAAATAAAAATTTAAAGATAGTAAAACATTACCTTAGATAAAAATGAATGCTTTGTTGCGAGTACTCATTACTCAATATATGATGTTAATACTCTCTAGAAAAACACATTTAATCAAATGCAATAAGTAATATTTTTTTAAAATTTCATGTATGATATTATACCAAATGCCAAAGAAGATGAATGAGTCAAATATCTTATTTATACAAATATATGAAAGATGTGTCAAAATAATTGGTAGTAAAATGTGATCAATTATAAAACTTAAAACTAATTTGTAAGAACAAATACAAAAATTAAAACTAAAACTAAAACAAATTCTTACATTTATATTTTATCTTTTTCTAATAAATTCTAAACCTTACATATTTAGTCACAAACTAATAGAATTTTAGTTTAAAAAAAATTAGTCACACAAGCACAAAATTGAAGAAAATCATCTTAAAGTTGGAAGGAGAGCATACTTAGTTAGAGAGAAAATTATTTTAGGGTTAGAAAATTTTCATGATGAAGTTTGCAAATAGCATTATAGTTTCACTCTTTTCATTTTCATCCTATGCCCTGGTTTTTGCAGTATTTTAAGTTTACCTATTAATGTGTATAATAAAATGAGGTCATTCAACCATATAATTTTAAACATTGGTTATTAAAAAAATCAATGTTATAAACTAAAATCTTTTATTTTTTTCATTATAGTTCAAACAAAAATCTTATAATTTTACAAGTTATAGTATTAAAAAAAATTGCAACAAATTGAACTACCTAATAAATAAGAAAATTTAATTTGTTTAGCAAAAAAAAAAAAAAGAAAGAAACAACAAACATAAATTTTTATTTAAAAAAATATTGCACAAGAAAGTGTAAAGTGGTATACCACTTCTTGTAATTCCTTTGTATTGCATAAAAACTTATGAGTGGAAGGATGTAGATTTAGAAACTAATGATAAATTATGATAAGAAGATGTAATATAATCATTTTTGCAATCAACTTAAACTTTCTGGTATGAAAATGGTTATATTACTTTTTCTCATTACAATTTCTCATGAGTTTTTCTCATCTTTACATTTTCACCCTAACTATGCTTCTTGAAATGGAATTGAACAACAAAGATAAGTACAAAAGGTGTAACAATTACAAACTAATGATAAATTATAGTGAGAAAATGCTGTATAACCAAATTTGCAATGAACTCAAAAAGTCAATCCTTTTAGTGCAAGAAAAGGCATACTCATTACTACTAAATTATAATTCTATGTTATTTAATAGATGTTAATCGTTTGTTAAAACATCATCTATATAAATGTAATGATATTTTTAAAAATTTTAAAATAAATATGATAATAATTGTAAAAAAAATTAACATTTATAATTACATGATGACATTTTTAAAATTTAAATGAAAATTTAAGACAACAATTAAGTTATGAAACCATCATCCAAAAGGTATTTCAAAGGTCACATAGGAAGATAAAAACATTTACACATTAGTTTTAGTATTAATCAATGTGTAAAGACATTTCAAAAGTTTCCTTGAGCAATGCAACTACTACCAAGAAAGAATAAGACTTCAATTTTTAGTTAATAATGGATATCTATAGTTTTGTTCATTGCTTATATATTTCACATTCACTCTCTATTTAAAAACATTTTAGTGATGTCTTAGCCTCTATCATTTAACTCTAGCATGTTTTTGGGGAGGAGGAATATAGCTTTGCCACCATTTCATTTTACACCTTAAAAGTTATTATAGAATCTAATCAATGTCATTTAACTGTGTCAAATGAGATAATGGAGAAGCTATTTTCCTCTTCTTAGAAAATAGGTTGGCATTGGCAATAGAGGCAAAGATGTTGCCCAGACCTATGATTTATCAATATTAAAATTTAATGAACGTCACTGGTGATTTTTGGATGATGGCTATGAGAATTGACAATATGGTTAGCAATAAGAGTTATAGATCAAAGTCCTCTTTTTTTTTTCTTTTTGTTCCTCATGTAATATTATTATAAATTTATATTTATTAATGTAATGATATATAGAATGAATAAAATTAGAAAATAAATTTTCTTATATTTATATCTTCTTTATGATATTTTTATATATTTATATTTAATATGTTGATATTTGTATTGTTGTAAGAAAAATATGCAAAAAAATATAACTTATCATGAATTTATGATACTTAACAAGATTAAAGAAACATTCACTAATTATAAAATTACAATTCTACAATGATCAATAGACGTTAATCATAATAAAAATTGACGTTTATATAAATGTGATAGTATTTTTAAAATTATTGAGATAAATAAAATGATGGTTGTAAAAAAAAAATCAATGTTTATAGTTATGCGATAGCATTTTTAAAATTTATAAAAAAAAACATAAGATGATGGTTAAATTAAACACTGGCATTTAAATTGAATACTAACTATTATGATGATAGAGAAAAATTTATCATCAAATTAAAAATGGGTTGTTTGTTTAACCATCATTCAAAAGCCATTTTAAAGGTCACCAAGGAAGACTTATAACATTCAGACACTAGATTTGTTGTAAATCGACATGTAGAGGTATTCAAAAATCTCTTTTGGGAATGCAATTGCCAATTATTTGAAAATCATGCATGACTTAAATGTCAATTTTAAGTTAATAATTGACATCTCTAATTTTTTTAATTGCCTATATATTTCATATTGTCTTCTATTTGAAAGAATTTCGATTATGCCTTGTCATTCATTATTTAATTCTAGCATTTGTTAATGGAAAAACAAAATAAATTTCTCAACATTTCGTCTAACACTTTCACAAAAATTATAGAATTTGATTATTGGTACTTTATCCATTGTCATCTATATTTGTTAGATAAGATGAAGATAAAATTATTTTCTCCTTCCTTAAACACATGTTAGCATTAGTAATAGAAGTAAATATATTATTTAAATCTATAATTAACCAATATTTAACTAGTAGTAATATTGAATGATGGATACTAGAATTGGCACCAATTTTAGCAATGAGATTAGAAGACTAAAGTCCTCCTTTTTTTTCTTTTCTTTATTTAATATTATTATAAATTTGTATTTATCAATATAATGATATATAAAATGAATAAAATTGTAAAGTAAATTTCTTATATGGATGTTCTCATATTTGTGTACATTCAAGTTCAATATATTGATATTTGTATTGTTGTAAGGAAAGTATGTAAAAAGAATATAAACTAATTACAAATTTTCAATTTTAATAAAATTATAAAACTTTTTCTTTATTAATTTCAAAACTGACCTTCTTTCTCTTCAAACTTAGAAAAATTAATATCTTAAAACATAGTAAATCTTTTATTTTATTTATGCAAATTCTTAACTTTCTTACACTTAATCCATCTCTTAGGCGATTTGTAAAATAATTAGTTTATTTTCTACTAATCTATCTAATTTTGTAAAATTCGATGTAATATTTAAGTTCATGAAAATCTATAGAATCAATTACTTATAAAAGGATGTTGTTGTTTATAAAGAATTGATACTTAAAAGTAAAATGATAGTTTTTATATTATAATCGATGTGATATTGTTTTAATTAGAAATACATTGCTTTATTATAGATGATGGTTATTGTAATTAAACTAATGTTTAATAACCACCTTAGTTTAATAGATATTTGTTTTCACATTGTCTATTATTATAAACCAATATAAAAAATATAAAAAAAAGCAAAAGTACTTGTAGTAATGTAAAATACAAGACTAAATTGCTCAAGTGCCATTTGTTGACTTAAGATTTCTCCAATACAAAGCTTTATCTTATGAACTCCAACAAAATTGTGAAGTGTAAGTTATTCATCTACTTTTCTATGCAAATAAGGTATACCCACTAAATATTATCAAATTTTTTATTTCTATATTTCTTGATATTTTCAATGTAGATGAGTGGATTTACTTTTCTTAGGTTTGTCTTAATATATTTAGCCTATGATGTCGAGTGTCAAGGTTATGATGCCTCATTAAAATGTTTTTAATTCTCTATTTAGGATGTTGAGTCATAAGGTTAAGACCCCTCATTAAAATGTTTCTAATTCTTTATTAACTCATAAACATGCTTTATAACCTTAAGCATAAAATATATAGAGGATTTCTTGTATAAATAAAAATCTTTTAGCTTTGAATACGTTTTGGCTTTGGATACGTATAACTTTTAAAATATTCTTTTCTAAATAATTTAGGTTATATTATTAATGTATGTAAATATATGAATGTCTATATATTTTAGATTTTATATGACAATACGTGCAAATTCATGTAATATACTATTTGGTTAATATTTTTATGTGCATGGTTTTCACTAAATTTGCTAGTTATAGATGTGATATGGATGCATGCTAATTGGCATAACTCTAAATATAAAAATAGGATTGACAAATTCATTAAATTTATAATTGCTTATGAAAGGAAAGAATTTCATAATAGCCTTATAATTTGCCTCTACTTTAAATGTTATCATATGAAGAAGGTGATAATTATGCAAGTATGAAATTATTTATTTCATTATGGCATTGGTACCAGATATACGTGATGGAAATGACATGATAAAAGTAAATTAGATGGCATGTCTACTAGTCATGAAGATAATAGTTTTAATGATTGCTTAAATAAAATGATGTATGATATTGTAGATAATTTTATTCAATAATCACACTATTTGATGTAACATTATTATTCTAAAATATCTCAAAGTTTCATACATAAATACAAAATATAGTTATGCAAAAATTGTAAGTAAGAGTAAGATTATAAACCATCAAAACCCATGCCTTTATAAAACTATTCTTTTGCCTTCTATAAGAAACAATAGAAACACAGTTCATAAAAGCATGAGTTTTTATGCTTCATAGTCTTCTTATAACTCATAATTTCTATATAATTCTATTTTTCATTTATACAAAAAACTCTAAGAAATTTTAGAACAATAGTCTGACATTAGATAGTTCTAATTGGCATGGTATAAATAGGACATTTGTTACTAAGTTTCAGGTAGCAAATAAAGCAAGTAGCTTACATGTTCATTCACATATTGAAAAATAAAGCCAATAAGAGGCTGATAACAAATGAAACAATTAAACAATATAAAGAAATTATAAGCAGAGGAGAACTATTTTTCTTTTAATTTGTGTAGAGGTGTCATGTATATTTGTTATAAATGAAAAGTTTGTCATTCATTGTAAATAATAATTTTTTATTGCATATGTTCATTACATGAAAAGCAATTTTTTACAACAAAGGATTTGTATTAATATCATAATTTAGTTGTAATCTTAAGATATTAGTAACAAAAAACTTTTTTTTTGTTACAAAATATAGGAAGAAATTCGAATTTTGCATCAATGAAAAATTTTTGTGGCAAAAACTTAGTGATTTAGTATTAAAATATCTTCTTATTACAAATGTTGTGACTTTTTAACAATAACAACTAATTTAATACAAAAACATAGTTTAACATTTTGAAAAAAAATAAAACAACTTGATAATTTCATTTAGGGCTTTTACTAAAATATTTTCTTATACTCATTTACAATAATTTTTATAGCCTCAAAGCTACCATTCTTTAAGTTTCTTTCATAACCAGTTTTCATATTCCGTTATTATATGTTTTTTCCTTTCTCTTCTCACCGCATTGCAATAAATTCAAATTGACAAAGCCCTAAAGTAGTTGTTCATGTTTACTTTGATATTGCTATAAGTATTTTCATATTATGGTCATAGAGGTTAAAGTTCTCACCAACTCACATACCTCTTTGTAGAAATTACAAGATATGAAATGCAATTCATCACTTAAAGCAACACTGGAATTTCAAACCTTATCCCTAACTCAATGTATTAGCATGTGTTTACTCTATAAACTTATCCTTAAAATTTATCAATCAATGTTTACATTTCATCCAAATAGTAATGAGTACTCTAGTTATATTTACATCATATCACCAAAAGAATCATTCAAAGGTTCTTAATCTCAAGTAGCTTCTAATTTTCATTTTCCTCATAATTTCAGTAGTTATGGTCCAATAATATAAAACTCCAAGATGAGTTTCTCTACTTAAGTGAATTTTACCCTTTTTTTCTTTTTATTTTATTTCATCTTTAATGACCATTTATTCTTTGTCTCTATTTTTCTCTTGTGATTTCAATAAGAATTTTCGTATTTTTTTATGATTGTACCATAATTTTTTTTTGAGATTTTGACCTTAAACCTATATCTTCCTTTCCTTTTATTCTAAATTATTATTGATAGAATAGATATTCCATTTGCTTGTTTAGTTTGCAATGAGATTTTTAAGACAACTTGAAGATGTAATAGGTAATGTTTTTGGAAAAGCTAAAAATGATAAAAAAAAATTGTCTTTAACTACTTTTATATGGATGTGGAGTTTCATATTTATATTTAATATGATGAATAGCCTTATATTGTATTATCTTTTTATACCTATAATTGGAATTGCTAAAGAATTTTCACTAACCTACTAAACTTTCATTTTATATGACATCATGACAATGAGACTACAAAATAGTAAGAATATAGTGGTGGTGTTGAAATAACTATATAATTTTGATACATTTTAATTTTAACTTGTTGAAATATGGGATATTTATGACAATGAGCATTTCAAAATATGCCATACTTATTGATTAAACAAGTAACAACTATGGCACACTAAGTTATTATTGTATCATGTCTTCCATAGTAGTGGTTGTGTCATGTGTGGCATATGTTATGTAAAAGGTTTATCATAAACATGTTTCGTAATGTCCCGAATTTTTAATTCTATCATTTGAATCTCTAAATTCTAAGGTCGTAGAAACGAAGAGCACATTTAAATTAGCTTAGTGGGTGAATATTAAGTTGAAAGGAATTAAGTGTAAAGATAATCGAAATTTTGAAGGAAAAAGGATAGTGGGAAAAGAATTAATTTTTCTAAACAGTATAGATGATCAGAGGAGGTTGGAAAACCCTAAAAAGGAGAGTTGTCTAAGTCTGACAGTGTAAGGAATTTTAAACAGACAGAGACCCTATGGACCGAATTGCAAAAGTACAAAATCGGGTGTGGTTAAAGTGGAGATATCCAAGATTTTGGGGTGTAATATGTGATTTTATTTAGTGTGGCCAATAGACACATGACAAGTGTCCTTGTTAGAAGAAAATGGACAAGTGTTCTTATTTGAAAAAAATGACAAGAATAACCTTACTATTGGTGAAAAAAGGACTAAATTATCCTTGGAATTGTCAAAAATGGCAAGAATACCCTTGAAGCTTCATGAAAAATCTTCTTCCTTCTCCTTTCTTCTCAAAAGCTGTGGAAGACTCCATTAAAGCACAAAAAATGTGTAGGAGAGAGAAGGAAGAGAGAGAAAGTTTCTTTTGGCTTTTTCACTCAAAAATAATGAGATTTAGGCTTGGGGGTAGAAGGGAAAGTTACTCTTCTCATCAAGCTCTATCTATTGGTGTGTTTAGATTTAAGAAAGCTCAAGTTTGATCAAGTTTGGTGAGCACTAAGTGAGGATTTTCAAGTTGCAGCAAGAGGTAAAATTGTTCTCTTCTAAAAGCTCTTTATTATGCTCTTTTTAGTTTTCTTGAAATCTTGATGTTGGTGTGGTCAAAGGTGGTTGACCATGGAGTTTTGGATGATTTGAACATGTTTAATGGTGTTTTAGATGTTGTTATGTTGATCTATGATTTTGGTTTGGTGTAAAAATAGCAAGAAACCATGATGTACACAGTCTAGGATTTTAGAGGCATAATGGTGCATGTGTGGATTTGGCATGATTTGTTTGGAATTTGGTTAAATTGAAAAAATTAGGATGATTCTTATGAGTTATGAAGCCTATGGAAGATGAAATTTTGAATTATGAAAGTGTGTGTGTGAAACTTCCCTCTTGAGAAGCCAAAATCATGAATATGGAAAAGAAGGAAGGAAGGAGATTTAGCCATTCAATGTGTTTTTGGAAGATCAGTAATGTACATGGGGTAGAACACGGCCCATGTTGTACCCCATGTTCTGTACACAGGGTAGAACACGGCCCATGTTGTACCTCGTGTTCTTTAACAAAGGCAGATCAGTAATGTACATGGGGTAGAACACGACCCATGTTGTACCCCATGTTCTGTACACGGGGTAGAACACGGCCCATGTTGTACCTCGTGTTCTTTGTCAAGTGAACATTTTGGCTTTGAATCTTTAGGATTTGCACGGTTTTGCCTCCGATTCCTTTTCTAATGCTCATATGTGTCATTTCAAGGCCTGAAAACAAGATATAGAACATCTAAGTATACATTTATTTAAGTGGAGGAAGTAAAGAATACATGAGGTTTAAGGAAAGTGATGATGTTCTAATAAGAACTATGATGTGTATTTGTATAGACTAAGGAGTGGCAACTTGGAAAGGTAAGAGGAAGTGTAAAGAAGTTGTTAAGTGAGGGCAAAGGAAACATCACATTGGAAGCTTGTAAAAGGTAGCTAGCTTTATCTTTAAGCTTTGTTTCCTATTTACATGACTTTCTGTATATTTTGCCATTGTATGGAATGTGTATGAAATAGCTGTGTGCGCAACCGGGAAGACAGTGAAATGCTGTATATGAGGCCTATGGCCTGAGTGTTCCCCGGGATGATAATGTAATTGCTGTGCGCGGTACCTATAGCCTTTAGAGTTCCCCAGGAAGACAGTGAAATGATGTATATGAGGCCTATGACCTTTAGAGTACCTCGGGAAGACAGTGAAATTGCTGTATATGAGCTCTAGGTACGATTATCTGTGATGGCCATCTAGATATTTATATAAGTCCTTGAATGGGCTTGATGATTGCTATGTGTGATGCACATTTCTTACAACGGTATGGAATGAGATGATAAATGATTAATTGATTTTGAAATATATGTTTTATTTGCTTAACGATCTGGAATGGCTCAATATATTTTTACAGTGATGGCTAGCTACTGCAAAACTCTGTTTCTTACGTTTTCTGTGTTATACTAACCATTCCAGGTAATGCTTCTAAATGCCCTCTTGGCAAAGGAGAGTAAATTTTTGAAGTTGTATATTAAAAATGATTGTATAGTTGGTAATATTGTAAGTGATAGATGTATATTTTTGTAAATTGAACTTTTGTTTAATTACATGACCCTTGCCTATATCGTATGAGATACAGAAATTTGAGGTATTGTGAGCTAGTCTAAAGTAGAAGGAAAATTAGTATGCGATAATTACCTATTTAATGAGGATTAAGGTGTTAATAAGTAAGGGAGTTACATGTTTCTTCTGATTTTAAGATGTTTCATGGATGGCATATCCTTTCTAGTTTTCTAGTACCATAGCTAATGATAAGGTTAAACCAATACATGATCATAGATTAGAGGGCTTTTCAATTACACATGCCCAAAGATAAATGATAAATTCATTTACTATCAATTGAGCACGCTTTAGGATAAAGGAAAACTAAACATGATAATTTGTTCAACCTTATTTTCTAATTTTCATATGAAATTAAAGCATATCCTTGCATGTTATTTTGTGTTGGATTATATGATCCTTCATATATAATATGTATACATAATAAAATATATAGTTCTGTGATAATTTTATAACTCAGCTTAACAAAGGATTTATGTTTAAATGAATTTTAAATGCAATTTTATTTATCATCCTAAGTTTTCAAGAAAGGCCATAAATTCCTTTTTGACAAAACCTGTCTTGATTATTAGGTACTTCTATTTACATGCTACTATCATGTAAAAGATTGAAGATTCAAACGCATACAAGTCTTTCCCCTACAAATATTGAATGATTGTATCAAAACTTATACACTATCTTTATGAATGATTATATTGAAGCAAATTATTAGTTAAAATTTATGAATGATTATATTGAAGCTTTTTCATTAACTTATAAATTATATTTACATTGAAACTTATTCATTAAATCTTTCTTTATAGATTATCTCCTTTTGAACCCAATCTAAGTAATATATAGCATATTTTTTGAATTAACTAGGAAAACTTAATAGAAAACTTATCCTAAGCTATTAAATTGCATTTATGTTAAATTAAGAAACTTATAATACAGGTTACTTGTTTAGAAACATTATCTCATCATCCATATCATATCTATCATTTTTCATGATAATCTTTCTTATCATGATTTGTTTTCCAATTCGTAATCATTATATGCCTCTTTGCATTATGACATGATATATTTCCATCATCATTCATCACAAAAGCAAATATACATAACAAGTTAATCTCATCCATCAATTCAAATCAACATTCACAATGCAAGTATTAATACCTACTTGTATAAACAATTAAACAAATAAGACCATATAGGATCGATTCTTTCTAAACAAGTCATGAGATCTTAGATTCTTAAAGTCTAGACATATTAGATGGTTAATCATGTACTTCGTTTCCTTTCTAGCTGTAAACATACTTACTTACTTGTTTAACTATCACTTAATTACAATTCAAGTAATTTATTATTATGCTATATGTTTTAAATAGTAAAATACTAGTTGATAACATAAAATATATGATTCTATGATAGGATAGGGTAATAATTAATTATATACTTAACTATAGTTGTCTAAAGGTGAATTCTTATGCCCATAATCAATTATGTAGCTGACTATAAACTTCTAGATAGCAGGTTATGATTAATAGCTAATTATTATTTTTTGGAAAGTAGATCCTCGAGCCATAGTTAATTATAGCCCTCCCAAGGCTAACTTTACACTTGAATAGTTAATTATGACTCACTAAAAAATAATTTTTATGATTATATTCAACTATGTGGCTAATTATTGCTGCAAATCCTATAAATTTCTAGCTCAAAAACATTATTCACTTTGCTATTAATGTTATTTTAAAGAATTTATTACTAACTCAATACTTGCAAAATCATAAATACATATCAAGGGCTCTTTATTCATGTTATTATAACATTAAACACCTATTCATCATTACAAATCAACACCATTATCACATAATACACAAAATCTAAAACTTATATACAAATTAAACAAAAACCATTCAAATCCTCAAATTTATGCAGGAGTGTTCACTATCCTAGTATGGAGGAGAGATTAGGTAGCTAAAGTTAATAATTAATGGTTCTTAACCTTTCAAAATGAGAAATTTAAGAGTTAGGATTCTAATTTCTACCTTTTTGCTCACATTTTACATTTTATCTAAATTTAAAAGAAAGATAAAAGAAATGCTTATGATTAATGAAAATTTAAGTAACTTTATCTTGATTGGATTTGAATTTAATTGAAATAAACTTTTAAATGGCTTAGTTAAAGATAAAGTAGAAAGAAACAAAAAGAAGAAAAGTGAGTGTGAAGGAAGTGAAGTTAGGGTTTTGGAAAAATGGAGAATAGTAAAAATGGGCTAAAGTTTTGGTTAAATAAAGGCAAGTGCATTCTTCTTCTTTTATCCTAAATCTCCTCCAAACTCATATACTCATCCCTAATCACTCATAATCATAATTTATTTTACTTATTACATTATTTTTCAACTAAAGCTTTCAGGTTTTCCATTTTAAGCTTACTTAAATAATTTATTTCCTATTTACATAAAAGTTTTATTTGGCACACGATATTTAATTAATCATTTTTCCCTAATGTCTTATTCATATTATCCTTATTTAAATTTGTTAATTCCCTATAGTACTTTCCTTTTAAAAAATGTTTTACATGCAATAATCTATTAATTATTTTTCTCACAACATCATAAAGAAATTGTAAATTAATAGAAATTCCAAAAAGGATGTAATAATACTTTTTCCTTCAAAAGAATTTATCTTGAATTCTTAGAGTCTTGCTAATCTAATAGCATTAATGGTTACAGGTGCTAGTTTTAAACACATTATTTACTGAGGGATAGCTACAAGAGTTCCTTTAATACATATGTCTTTATTTTAAATAAGGTGCTCAAACACCTAATAGCTTACCTAGCTATAAGTTTTTGAAAATTTCACTCTCATATCTTTCTAACCTTAAGCCCTTACATACATTCGATCTCCTTATTAGTTTTACTTGATCAATATCTTAGGGCTAGCAACATCTAAACTCAAGTTGTTTCTTTTTTTTACTTTTTTCTTAATATAACGGTCATATGACTTCTTAACCCACAAAATTTTGCAATTCTTGCATGTGATTCATACACGTCACTTTATAGAAAATCTTAAGGTTCAGAAATCCTGACTATCACAACATCATGTACATAGGTAATATGTTTTACAATCATATAGTTAGCATAAATTTAATAACATCGATATTCATAACTATGATGTTATCGATATTAGTATCAAATCTCATAATAATATCAATAACAGTATTAGCAATGGTAATATTAACAATAGTAATATTACTTATACTAATATAAACAATAATGATAATCACAATAATAATGATGATAACAATAATAATATAGTAATACTAATAATAATATTAATCATAGTGCGTATATATATATAACAAAAATGTGATCTTGTATAGTTCTTGTGCATACTACCTAAACACTCTTAATTAGCTTTTATTTATAATTCCTATATTATATCGTTCGTTAATCTTGTAAAAATATTTTATTTTCTAGTCTTTCATTCATTAAGTTCTATACTTATACACTTTGCTAGTTATTTTTCTTGTAAATTCAATGTTATTAATGTTTAAGACTCCTACTAAAAAAATCCACTACATGCCTTTATGCATTCTTCTCTTACTAATACCCACCCTTGACTATTTGCATTCATTTATGACTAATAATACTTGTTTATCTATTAAAATAGTTTTCTTCTATCTCTAAATAGGTGAATCTTACTCAAAATTCTATAATATCTTATATGTAAACCTTTATTAACCTTTCTTATGCGTTTACATTATCCCTCTGATGGCACAATTTATGGTTTGCAAGCTCATGTTAATAGGTCTTTATACTGAATTATCTATAGTGGCAATCCTATTACCATACTTCTTAAATATAATTATTTATAATTTTATTATTAATTATTTTTTAAATAATATTTTTAAAATTTAAGTAAAAATTCTTAAATGTATTAGCATGTTAACTTGTTTACAACCCCAACCCAATTTATTTATTTATATTAAATAGGTTAACCTATTTACAACCTAACCCTATGTAAAATACTTTATGTTTGTATTAGATTATTGTGTCATATAAAAAATTATCACCTGTACACCATTCTATCCTTAAAGTTCCATCAAAATCATTTATATTGAACAAGACCAAACTAGTAAACAACATATTCAAGAATGCTTATAAAGTAAGTTTCTATATCACAATTATCCAATAGGAATTCATCATTTAGGGCCACTGTAATCATAAATGTATTCATAGGTTTATAGGATCTTACTATAAATAGTAACTAATCTTATCTAATGCAAGGAGTGAGTAACATTAGGATTAAGCAAATATTTAATAGGATGGTTATCAATTTGGAGGATACATAACATTATAATATTAAAAGCTTGAGCTTTCGAGGATGTCAACATAAACATTCTCTCACTTGACTTCTACTCATAACTCTTTCTTTACTGATCATATTTATCTTTCTTATTAGTGCTAGATGTCCTCTTAGAAGATTCCTAAGTGAAAGGTTCTAAGTGCTTCATTGAGACATATTTTAGCTAACACCTTGGCTATGAGAATTTTTAAGACATTCCCAAGCTTTATATCCTTTATGACCACATTTAAAACATGCTCCTTTAAATTGGTTACATGGCTTATTATAACGAGTTTAGCATTATGGGCTTTCAGGTGTCTCAAATTTTTTATGGTTTTAAGTTAGTGAATGGTTTGATTGATGACTAAATAATAGATTTGAATAACTTCTTTGGCTTTAAGGTTTCTTCCTATGGGGAATTAACTTTATGCACTATAAAATGATATTAGTTATATTATGGAACCACCTTTTTAAGGGGTATTCCCCTTAATGATTGTGCTTGTCTTAGTTTTTCAATCCAAATTCACTTTTTACTTCCTATCTAACTTTCTTTTTCTTCCCTTTTTCCAATCTTAAACTCATGCTTCAATGCTTGGTCTAATGCTTGTTGATAGAAAATGATGTTGTTAATGTGAACCTTTATAAAACAATAGTCATTGAGGCCTTATGTGAAAGTTTGAAGCTTGGCCTTTTTAATAGGGACCAAATAGGCCATGATCTGGATAATCTCATGAATTGGGCATCATACTTAGTAATAAAGAGATCTTCTTGCTTTAAGTATTCAAATTCTTAGATCTTAGCTTATCATACACCCAGAAGTAGGAAATGATTAGTAAAGCTTTCTTGAAATTTTTCCTAAGTCATAGGCACCAAAAATTGATCTCTACCCTCTATAAAGTTGAGAACTAGTGGTGTGCCATATTGTCTAGCTAATAACTTACAAGATCTATTAACATTTGGTTAGGATATCCTAACATTTTCCATTGCAGTCAATTTGATCAAGAAACTAGTATAGATCCATTATGGAATTGACACCAATATATCACAGGGGTTTTAGAATTAAGAACTAATGAACTATTTGAAATTTATCTAGGACACTCCCTTCAAGAAGGCTACACTCTTTTTGTCACCTCTTTTCCTTGTCATAATTTTTATTATAGTCATTTTGGTTTCTATGCTATTATGCCCTCTATTTTGATTAAGGGCCTTATTAACTTAGTCTAACACTTGTATAAAATTTACAACCTAAGAAAAAAGCTATTACTCACTACCTTCCTTCTTGTCTGCTATATTAAGCTTACAAGTTCTTAAATAACTCTTCATGTTTGGAGTCATGGTCAGGTCGCATGATTGCACTTGATTTCTAATATTAATTATTTTTTAATTTATAAAATTTCTAAAATAGTCAAATATCAAACAAGATAATCATCATATTATATATCACAAATATACTCCATTAACAAAATTTTTAAGCATAATAGGGTCTATTAAAATCGTAGTGGTGATATATGATCCCAGGTGTACATATATCACTAGTACAATTATGATCAATGTTAATCTAGGAAGCACATAGATAAAACCTAAGGGCTTTATCCTATTAGAAACTTAGATGCTGCTTTAATATCAATTTTCTTACAACCTAAGCCTATTTATGATCGACATAGAACCTAATACTTAATTTCCACTAACTTAATCCATAATATACCATAACATAAATAAAGCTTACATGAATATTTAGGAAAAGTTTCCATGAAAAAAGAAAAGTAAATGAAGTTATTTTCATTTAACAAAATATAATTCAATTATAAAAAGTGTTAGGCTTAATTGTAACTTGTCAACTTGAGGATAAGTTAACCTAACTAACCTCAAAGGAACTAGGTGTTATCTTTTTACCTTCATTATCCTATATAGATGAAGGCGTAAAATATCTACAATAACTATACAATGCCACCTAAGCCATACTATCATCTCTCTAGGAAGTTCATCTTTTAGGTGATGAAGGAAAATCAACTTAAGTATCTATAAAAAGAATACATGGAAAGCTAAGTTTAGGGCTTAAAGAGTAAACAAGCTAATGCAATTAAATATGAATAATAGTTATAAACTTATTAACTAGATTTATGCTCATGCAAAACATAAACACTTAATTTGCACACATTATGATACAATTTCCATTAGTATTAATTAGCTTCATTTATTATCATTAGCACTTATCAATGACATCATATTAGTATACACGTTCACTTAAACACATCTTGAATCTTCTTTCTTTTGTATCATAATTCCATCATTATATCGTATATATCATAATCTCATCATTACATCACAATTTTAGTATTCAATATATAGAGTAAATGACATAAAGGAGAGCAAGTAAATCTCCTTGTGATTCTTGGGTTCACCTTATCCTTCACTAGTTCAAATTTATTCTTCCAAGCCATCTTTACCCCTTACGAGCATTTCTTTCATAAACCCTTCCTTATTCTTCCAAACCATTCTTATTCCCCTTAAGCAATTACCTTCATATTTTATCATTCCTATCACATTTCTCATTTTTCATCACAATCTTTCTTATCAAGATTCTTTGTTTCAATTCATAATCACCCTATACATGGCCACATGATATATTTTTATCATCATTCATCACAAGTAAATATACATAACAAGCTAATCTCAATCGTCAATTCAAATCAATATTCCAATGCAAGTATTGGTACCTACATATATACATAATTAAGTAAACAAGACTATATAAGATTGATTCTTTCTAAATAAGTTATAAGATCTTATTTTCTTAAAGTTCAATACATATTAGATGGTTAATTATGTGTTTTGTAAACATAGTTTACTTACTCATTTAAATCTTAATCAATTGCAATTCAAGTCATTTATTATTATTCTATATGTTTTAAAAAGTAAAATAGTAGTTGATAACATAAAACATATGATTCTATGATTAGATAGGGTAATAATTGACTTTATATTTAATTACAAGAGTTTAGAGGTGAATCTTGGTATCTATAGTTAACTATTTAATTAATTATAAACCTTTAAAGAGCAAGGTCCTAATCAATAATTGACTTTGGTCTTTTAAAAGGTTGAACCTCTGACTATAGTAAACTATAGGCCTCATGAGGCCAATTTTATACTTGAGTAGTTGATTATGTAATCAATTATGGTTCTCCAAAGAGTAATTCTCATGGCTATAGTTGATTGCATAATCAACTACTGTTGTAGTTTTTACTAATTTCTAGCTTAAAAATATTGTTCACTTTGCCATTAATACAATTATAAAGTAGTTATTACTCACCTAATCCTCACCAAATCATAAATACACATCAATGGATCTTTATTCATGCCATTCACAACATTAAACACCCATTTATCATCACAAATCAACATTATCAGCATATATATAAAATCCAAAACTAATATACAAACTAGACAAAAACCATTCAAATCCTTAAGTTTGTGTTAGATTGTTCACTCGCCTACTATGTGAAAGAGATTGCTCCTGACCATTCAAAATGAGAAATTCATGAGTTAAGGTTCTTATTTTCCTTTTTTGACTCAATCTTTGCATTTTACCCGAATCCAAAAGAGGGATGAAAGAAATATTAAGGACTAATGAAAATTTGAGTAGCCTTACTTTGATTGTGCATGAATTTGATGGAAATCAAACTTTAAATGGCTTGATTGAAGCTGAAGATGAAGAAGAAAGTATAAGGAAAAGAGAGTGTGAGGAGGTGAAGTTAGAGTTTTAGGAAAATGGGAAATATTGAAAATGGTTTGAAGAATATTTTCTATACTCACATACTTGCTTCTAATCACTTAAAACATTCATTTATTTTACTTAATGCACTTTTCCTCAATTAAACCCATTAAGTTTCCCATTTCAAGCCCACTAAATTGATTTATTTTCTAGTTACCTAAAAGTTTTGTTTGGTTTACAATATTTAATTAATCCTTTTTCCCAAATGTTTCATTCACGTTTGTCTTACCATAATTTATTCATTCTTCATGGAACTTTCTCTTCAAAAAAGAAAAAATTACATGCTAAATTCTATTAATTATTTTTTTTATAACATCATATAGAACTTCTAAATTAATGAAAATTCCAAAGAGGCTTTAACATTTTAGCTAATCTTTGAATGACAACTGATTAGGTTGGCGATACGAGCGTTTCCATAACCTTCCTCATTCTGATGGCAACTATTTCAAATATAAGCTTGTAAACCAGGTTGCATAAGCTGATTAGGAGAAAGTCATTGAATTGATTGGCACCTAGATGAGAACTATGAAAGTCTCATTTAGTTCACGGAGCATCTTGCTTGTTCTAAAAAATTATTGTACTGTTTGCACAACTTGCTTGCGCACAATCCACAACTTGCTCGCCCGCAATTTTCCAGCATTGTTTACAAAAGATTGCCATGATATCATTCGGATTGGGGACCTTGAGGTCAGCCATATCCTATTGCACCTTTGTGATCTCTTCATTTAAGGGATATCACATAGTAAATTATTATCTTCCTCTGTTTTGACTTGTTGAATAAATTCTTATAGGTCATGGGGAAAGCTAGGATTCGCACTTTCGAACAGTTTGGAATATCCTTGAACAAAATAGTTAGCTATATGTTACCTTTTTCTCTAGCCAATCTCCATTGGGGGGGCAAATGGTCGCTATGTTAATTCTTCTACGAATAATGGTTGATGTATGATAAAATTTTGTGTTATGATCATCATCACTTACCCACAATTCTCTTAATTTCTGTCCCATCGTAAGTATTTTGCAATTTCTTGGTTCTCATGGGTTTGATCATTAGACATGAATTGTTCTAAGGCAGATTGGAATTCCTTAAGCTTTGTGCGGCGGAATCCAAAATGCAGCTTGTTCCATTTTGTCAGTGCTTTCTGGACTTATTTATATTTAAAATAGCAGGGAGGCTGCTGTTCCTCTACATCCCTTTGTCCATTCCTTTTCTATTACATCCTTGCAAGTGCTATCCCGTAGCCAGGCTACAAAGAATCTGAATGGTCTAGGGAGGCGATCTTTATCATACATAGAGAGTATCCAATAAAATAGGACAGTGGTCCGAGTTAATGCTGATTAAGTGCCTAACCATTGCTCGTGGGTACTTTGTCCTCCGATATGTGTTCCGTATTACTCTGTCTATTGCTCTCTAATCAGCCTTGCTTCATTACGACCATTTTCCTAAGTAAATGATGGTCTTGTGAAATCTATTTCAACGCCTTTTGTACGGTATTGGAAGCCAGCAAATGCCGCATTGTTCAAGGTGCCGAACACATTAACTCCATGTCTTTTTGGTGAAGTAATGCGTTAAAATCTCCAAACACCGCCCAAGTTTCCTGCACAGCATTATGGATCTCACATAATTGGTTCCATAGTTGGCACATGCTGTATGTTGACGCATCAACCCCGGTAAGATTCTATGTAGTATCGTCATCATTATTTGAGATTTGGATGTGAATTAATCAATCTAATTTGGACTGAATTTGTATATTCGTGTCTTCATTTCCTACGCCTCCTCGTTTTCTCCTCCTTTCAACTACCACCACCGATCATGTTTATGGCTCGTCCTACCGCCTCCATTCTTGGTTTGTCTGCATCTATATTGCATAAAATAATGATGTCTGGTTGATGCGACCTCATTTTAAGGCCGTCAAGGCCCTTACTGTCAGATGGTTGTTAATACCTTGACAATTTCATGTTTTTGCTTTCATGGCTTAAGGGGACATGATGAGGTGCCCCTCCCCGGCCAGAGTTGGTGTCGGCATGTGCTTAATTCTTCCAATTTGAGTTGTTTACCTACTTCTGTGAACTTGATTCCTATGTTGCGTTACCTATTCGGAATTGTAACATTTCCACTTGTAGTAATGGTTCTATAGCTATTATCCTTGTTCTCTTAGGATTTTCGTTGTCCGGCAACTCCCATTTTGATTTTCGTGGGTGGCCCGTATTCTTTTTAATCCTAAGTGTATGGAGTTCAAGTGTTTCGGTTGCCTCCTTTGGGCATGTGGTTCTTTTATCCTCATCTTGTTGCTTGAGATCGACTTTGGCATGGAGTAACAAATTAACAACATGATCTATCCCCTTCGCAAGTAAAGCTATCAAAATAGATTATGTTTAACATATTAGTTTGGAATTGAGACTATAATGGAAAACGATAATAGTAGTAAGGAATTGGTTAACTCGACTGATAAAGAATTGAAATTAGTAAGTATTAAAATTTTGATATATTAAAATTATATATATGAGTAATATAAAATAATTTTTAATATTAAAATTAATAAATTTATATATTTAATATTATCAATATATATTATATAAGTTTATCAAAATAAATAATTATAATAAAATTTCAATTAGAACTTTAATATTAAAATTTTGAATTATTTAAAAATTTAAATAAATAATTTTGATATTAATTTTAAATATATTATATACATATATATAATATAACACATTATTATTTATTTTTTATTATATATAAATTATTATAATTATTTTTATTAATATATTATTTATATATATTTGATAATATATAAATTATTAAATATATTTATTTTTATATATAATACTTTAAAATTGATCAATATATATTTAATAATATATATTTATTTTATTAAATAAAATAAATATAATATAATATATATAATATGAAATTTATCTTATTAAATATAAATATATAATAAAAAATTCTTGATTAATATGAAATTCAAATTATTTTATTAAATGTATATATTATTAAATATAAATTCATGCATTTACTAGATTTTAATAATATATATTTATTTTCATATATAATATATATGACTCACTATTAAGTTATAATAATATATAATTATTTTTAATAAATAATAATAAATTTTAATTAATTAATGATGTAAAATTAATAATAAATAAATAAATAATTTGATAATAATAATAAAATATAACAAATTATAAAAATCTGTCTAAACCCTACTAATAAATGTCAACTTGAGATTGAGACTGATACTGTAATAATTTAATGTGAATCTGTCGTACAATTTTTATCCGTTAAATTAATCTTATAAGTTGGGTTAACTTGGTAGCATTTGATTAATCCACAGGTATATTTGCAAGTATACGTTCCCTCTTCTCTAGTTATGCTGGATTGTGATTTGGTGACCTAATCTCGAAGAGCAATTGTTCCTTTCTTTGAATTTCTGGCAGAACACACATCCAGCTCCCATGTTTGAGTAACCTCTCTGTTTAGTCCAGTAGTCTAGGTTCCCTGAATTGTTAGATCTCCTGGCCTATTATCCCATCCTTCCCCTTTTGGGATCCATACCCCTATAGAAAGGGCTCTGAGGAGATTGATTCTTACCCGTACTCATTGGAAATATCTGAGCATATGACCCGTATCCATCGGAAATCCACAGTTAAAACATCCCCAATTATGCTTCCGATTTTCCAAGCGCTATCTGTGCTTAAGAATTCATATGGGATATTGTGTATTTGCACCCAGAAATCAGAGTTTGAGGTTCCCCTCAAATAGGCTTTGTCCTTGTTCCTATACAGCTAAGTTGAATAAGTTACCCACGATGTTCCATGGAGAGTTCTGTAATATCACCCCGGATTGTGTGAAGCCTTTGAATTGAATTATGAAGGGGTTCGGTCCTCCATTGGCATTCATGTGATCTGTTGCAAGACTTCAGCATTTACGAATCATTGTCTTGACTGTTTCTTTGTCCTGTATATTTTGCCTACAAATGCGAACCTTGTCTCATTATCTTTCCTTTGTTCCAATTCTACCACATCTTCATTATCTGATGCTACTTCACTGTCTTTTTAGGTGATATTGCCCTCGATTTCAGCCGTGGAATGGAGATAGCACTGGTTGTGGTGTGCTTTTTCAGATCCTGTGAGGATATTGAGCCCTTAGGCTGTTGGGTGTTGTGATATTGCGATATTAGTTATTGTTACTTAGTGATTCCAGATAGTGTTAGAGTGAGTCATGGGGTGGGCACGGTGGTAGTGATATTGAGGATGGGTTTTTGTAGTAAGGGGTTAGTGTGCATGACTCTATTTGCAGATACTAACTGGTGCTGCAGGAATTTGTTAGCCTTGAGTTACCATGCAAAAGGTTGAAGATAGAATTCTCAGCATCTGTCTTGACTTTCCATGATAATCAAGAAGATGAATAGTCTTCAGTTTCGAGGAGAAGGAAAGGCCAAAGAAGGTGTTCAGACTCTCCAAGATGGAAGAAGAATTGTGCCATAACTATACAACTATATTTGATAGAAATATACTTCTCAACTTAACCCCTTATTTAACATAATTAAAAATAAAATTTATCTTTAAATAATTTTTAAAAAATAATGTTTGGCTTTAAGTAAAAGAAATTTTATTTCATTTACAATTTTTACTTTAATTGCATTTATACTATTATGAAATCTATCAAATTTAGTGAGAATTTCACTAGAATCATTTCATTTGCCTAAAACACTTATTATATATAAAAAATTTATCCTCCTTCTGATACTGTGTTCATTATAATATAATCTAAATCCACTTTTTAATACAATACTATACATTTTCAATACATTCCAAGTAAAAAAATTCATTTACAAATGAGTTAAAATCATTATTTTTGATAAAATTTCTAAATAATTGAATTTGTTTATAAATAAATTGAAATCATTTCTATTAAAATGAAAAGAAATTAATCCTAAAAAATTGTAATGTCAAACAAACCTTAAGTGATACTTAATATTTTTTAGAAGGCCTAATTTTATTTCACATCTGAAACTTAATCTCACGCATGCGTATAATGAATTAATCACACTGGCATTGGCGCCCGTGCCATACTCATTGTCAAAATAGACAGCTCTACACTTTTTAAAGCAAAATTTCTTCTTTCCTAAGGTGTTGTCTCAACGCATCAAAGCTCACTCTCCCTTTAGCGAAGGATAATAATAATAGGAAGGCGACCATGAGGGAGCTTCCAGGAGACAAAGAAGCAACACTTCCCAACAGCTATTAGGTTCTTTCTCTTTCTCTTTCTCTTTAGTTTAGAAATCAAATATCATCTGAGTTTGACTTATGAATTGAGTATGAATGAGAACCCTAAATTTTTAGCTAAATGTTAGATCATTTCCTCCCTTTTTCTTTTATTTTGTTTGCTAAATTAGAAATAGAAATTTTTATGTATAAGGTTTTTGATTTGGGGATTGGATATAAATGAAAATTCAAAGATTTAAGATAGTCATAGATTATTTGCTCTCTTCCTCTCATGTTTTTTTTTTTTTCCTTTTTGCTAAGTTAGGAAAAAAAATTCTCATGTTTAAAGTTCTTGATTTGGGAATTGGGTATGAAAAAAAAAACCTGAGTTTTTAGTTGAACTTTAGACTATTTTGTGTCTTCCTATCTTATTTTGATTTTATCCACCTTGATTATGAAGTTGTACTCCTAACAAATATTAAGTTCAAACTTTTAAAGGCTAGTGATTTGAGTGAGATTTCAAGGATTAAGCATTCCATATTTATTGAGTTAAAGATTCTTTCACTGGGTATAAGTTTATCAACTTCTCGTAGCTTTATAAACTAATCTAAGCTTGACTTAGAAACCTCCTGAACCTTAGATGTTTTCAACAAATATAAGATATACCACTATGTATAATTTATCATCAGACCATATATAATATTAAAATTCATTTTTTCCCAAAAAAAGTCAAATCTTAACTTCAAGCATTTTGGTGCTTGATAAAGTCAGCTTAATATGAAATTGGAACCTATTTTCTTCATTAGAAGATAACAACATGGCGTTGTTAATATTTTATTAAAATATTTTGATCACCAAATCATGTAGTTAGACACAAATCATATACAAATAATAAAATAAAATAAAATTTTTTAAATACTTGAACCTCCTTCTAAATCCATTTTTCATATCACGATAGCTGATATGTTTTGTGTAGAATGGATGTAGAGTAGACTCTTTTTTATTACTCCGATTGTATGGTATGACTTTTGAGAGCCTATTTAATTGAACACTAATAGGGCACATACAATCTAATTAGAGTATAGAAGTAGGGATCTTGTATTTATAAAATTACTAAATTAAAGAAAATGACCTATAACTGAGTTCTACCCTTTTAATTACCAAAAATTATAACCATAAATTTTACTCAATTATTATCTTCACTAATAGGCATTTAATTTAGCACATTTCCATTTTAGCATTAAATGGTCTATAATGGGATTTTAATTTAGATTTAATTTTGAAATTAAAATTCTAACAACCTCTTACTTAGAACCATATTAAAAAATTACAGTCACTTTAATGTATCAATGAAAAATATGGTAACATTACAATTATGGGTCTAAGTTGAGATCATGTGTGTTTAATAATGCATAATAGTTATATCTAATAGGGACATTAATGTTACACATACTGTATACCTATATCTTGCTAACCAAACAAAACTTAATATCTAATAGGCATATTGACATAAAGTATGCACATTAAGATTTACATGATAATAAACGTAATTATATGTAAATCTTCACACCATGGCCTCAGCATCCATCTAAGATGCCAAATAAGGATCTATGTCCTTAACACTGTAATGAGATAGAGTCTAAATATCTTTATCAACATATCATACTCATAGAAGATGAACAATTAATAATGTATGATAAAATATGAATATTTCATTGATGTACATTTTAACATAAACAATTACATCAAATACTCTCTTTGACCTAAAATGTAAAAAAAACTTAGCCAAACTCATATTATATGATCATGATAAATTTCAACTATTAAGCCTTTGATTAATGGATTTATAAGCATATGATTCATAGAAATATATTTAATATAAGTAATAGACTCATGTATCTTTCCTTTTACAAACTAATACTTCACATTAAAACATTTTATACAAATAAAGCTATTATTGTTCTAAGAAAAGTTCACAGTAACAATATTATCGCAATAGACAGTTAAGGGCATTCAATATGCTCTTAGTAACATTAAAACTAGCTATAAAATTCTTTAATCACACAACTACATGAATAATTTCATAGCATGTGACATACTCAGCTTTCATAGTGGAAGTTGTTGTAAAAGATTACTTAACACTTTACTACGATACAACTTATGTTGTCATAAAGATATACCTAGATGTCAATTTATGATCAACTAAATAACCAAAAAATTTCGAGTCTAAGTAGCCAATAACTTTGAGATCTCTCAATATCTTATAGGTGAACATGTGATTTTTTGTACCTTACCAGTAACTCATAAATCTTTTAGCAATAGTCCATTATCTCTGGCCAAGATCACTTAAGTACTTCCTAGTATACCAATAGCATAAAGCATCTCTATCAAGACATATGTATACTTGAATATACATTAGGCTACCTACAATTAGTGCATATAAAACACTTTTTTTATTTCCTTTTTTAATCATCATTTTGAGGACATAGAGATTTTAAGAAAATTTTACCTTTTTAAGAGTACAAACTTGAAAGCATATAAATATGTTAAATCTCTTTAAGACTTTTTCAATATATGTTTGCTACTATAAACTAAGTAAACCCTATGGTTTAACATGATAGCTCTCTATGCCTATAACATAAGAGGTATTCCTATAATCCTTTATATCATAGTGTTTTGAAAACATTTGCTTTATCTCAATTAGCAAGTTCACATCATTGCTAACAAGGAAAATGTCATTCATGTTTAATACCAATATTACAAAATTACCTGCACTTATTAGAATGTAGATATGTTAATTTGCATTATTCTCCTTGAATTTTAAAAAAGTCACTACCTCATTAAACTTGAGGTATCATTCTTTAGACATTTGTTTCAAGACATATATAAACTTTCCAAGCTTACATAGAAGGTGTTCCTTACCTTTCTCTTGGAAACTCTCTAACTAGTTCATGTAAATAATTTTTGATAATTCACCATTTAAGAAGGCTATCATTCCATCCATTTGATGTAGCTTCAAATTGAAATGAGCCTTTATCGCCATAGCTACTTAAAAAATGTCTTTAGTTAAAATGAACAAAAAAAGGTTCTTTATAGGTTGTACCATCCTTCTAAATGTAGCTTTAGGCTACTACTTTGGCCTTATATCTCTCAATTTCATGTTGAGTATACATTTTGTTCTTAAAATCCAATTTACACCTAATTGGCTTATATCCTACACCTAATTTAACCAAATCCCATACCCTATTATTATGCATTGAAGTTAATTCATCCTTTATAACACTTATCCATTTCAAAAAGTTTAAATTAGAAACCACCTATGAAAATATTATGCGATCACAATCATTATTGATTTCACACTCAAGCTCCCACAAGTAAACCAAGTATTTATTAGGAATCACTAATTTGCAAAGTTTATAAGATTTCTTCAACTGTCTTATTTAGATTAACATCTTCTGTTATTAGTTATATTGTAACATTTGTGGGATAACAAAAGATGACTTTCCTAATATTAGTGCTAGTGGAATAATCATATTTTCTTTATCAAAGTCTATGATGTAAGGTACTTAACTCTCACTATCCCATTAATCCTAAAAAAAAGCTTGATCTAATTCATTTAATTTAATTATATGAGTTAGAAAATAAAATTTATTTCCTCTCAAACCATTAAAGTACCTAATAAAAATATCCACTAATTGTCTTCAAATCAAACTTCCTTATTGAAAGAAATGCAACTTTACTTTAGCTTCACAACCTTAAATATGGAAGTGCCTTTGACTAAGCCTTTTACTATTCAATAACTTGTAAAATGATTTTCGGTATTAGCTTAACTTGAAATATATGCAATAATTTTTGATGCATTACCTTACAAGAACATTGGCAACAAACAATATAGGGCCAATATGCATTTTACCATCTCTATGAGTGTCCAATCACTTCTTTCTACAATTTTGTTTTGTTCTAATGTCCTAAACATCGTGTAACTTACTTTAATTCAATACTCTTGTAGGTATCTACAAAAATATTTCTTTTGATTTCATCATACCTAACATAATATTCATCACCTTTGTTAAGGTTGACACACTAATTTGAACTTGACTATTGCCTTGAATGACTTAAAAGCTTATAATGATTTTGACTTTTGTTAAGTAGTTTCACCCATTTGTGTTTAGAATAATCATCAATATAAGTAATGAAGTACTTGTGTCCACCTATAACATTAAATGTAATGGGTCCATTGATGTTAGTATGGATTAGCTTAGGGCTCCTAGATTTCTATTTCTTTCACCCAATCTAGCTTTAATAAGAACTTTAACTCTGATATAATATTTCCAAAATGTCTATGCTAAAACATTAAGGATTTCATATTAGTTCTTGCTTTTTTTCTTTCTAACAATGGTGTTAATCGAGTTAGTAAGGTTTGGATCAAAATCAATCCTATGCATTCTATCACATAATGAACCAAAACTAATGGTGGAAAAATTGTAAATTAAATTAAATTTTTTATTTCTAAAAATAACATAAATATCCACCAATATCCAATGTAATTATAGAAATTAAATTCCTTCCTATTGAAGGTATATAAATGGTATCCTTGAGTTCCAAAACATAATCAAATGATAAAGGTAAGGAAACTACTCTAATATAGTCCAATTATACTACAACTTCATTTTCAAGTCAAACCATTAAGTCTCTTTTACTTAGCTTACTTACATTTTTTTAAGCTTAAAAGTTGTTTATTACATGAATAGTAACTTTTGTGTCCAAATTGCCAGGTATTTAATGACAAATCATCCATATTTGATTCAAAGCATGTTAAAGTTAGAAAGGTACCTTCCTTTTCTTATTAGCTAATTTATTATTCTTGAAACAACTTGATTTCTTATGCCCGTACTTCATATAGAATATTGAGTTTCCTTTAAATTAGATTTTCTTAAGCTTATTTCAATGTTTGATCATTTTACCCTTGTTCCATTCATAGTTAGGCTTTCCTTTGTTATCTTTCTTATGTGCTTTCACACCTTATTCTAAAATTAAACCATGGGGAATGTACTTAACAACTTGAATCTCCCCCTTTTTCATGTTCTTTTTTAGGACATTTTCTTACTAAATTGTGCTAGTCGAAATTTTAGTGTTACATAAATCAAATAAATATTGCCCGATTTAATATTTATACTTTTGAGCATGTTGTATTAGTGGACAAACCTTAGAATATACTGTTACACTCCATTAACACCATCATATACCATCTTTTTAAATAATGAAAGATATTGACTTTCTCAACCTTGTCAACCTTAAGGTATTTTTTGGCAACGAAATTGATAAAAGTCTCAACTTTCTTAGATTTAGGACTACTTTGCTTGATAATATTTGTTCATTATGAACTTGCCACCATTAAGCAAATTCTATTTGTGTGAATTAATTTTATCCTACTTAGCCCTTTGTTTCATTAGTAAAGTTTGCATCAACAGTTGGTTTCGTTTCCTTAAGTGTTAGATTAAGATTGGTGGCTTTTGAATAAAACCTCAACAATTTAGCCCAATTTTCATAATTTGTCTCATTCAATGTCTTAACAAAAGTTAATTGCATAAGCATAATAAATGAAGAAAATTACTACCACTTTAACCTATGTATTATTTAATTCATATCATTTAATTTTTCTCATTAAATTATGCAATTATGTGTATTATCCAATAAAACCTAACATTGATAAGGCATTTAATACTTTATAATATAATACAAGAATTAAATATTATATTCCTAAAACCTAACACAAATAAGATGTTGAAAAATTTTAGAATTGCAATATTTAATCTTACATTCATGCTATCACTAATAAGTTATATTAAAAAACATCATATTGAAAAGATATTTAAATATTATTAATATGACACTCTCTTAGTCTAACTATCATTTTAATTAAGTATTAACAAAATTATGCAATTAAGCTCATAACTGGCAAGTTTACAGTTACACAAAATTTCATGACATAATATGAATCTAAAATTATTCTCATAAAAATATTCCTTTATGCATATATCAATAAAAATTAATTCATAAGTTAAATAGTAACAAAATTTTCACAAAAAAATATATGTGGAGACCCATATCGTAGGAATCCACAATAAAAAATTTTAAGCCTAAGTGACTTTATCTAGCCACTTAGATGAAATGGTAAAAAATAATAAAATTATTTTTTAATTTTAAAAATTCTAAAAAATTATCCATAATTACAAGCTTAAAGAATAGAGCCCAATAATATAATTTTTATTATCGTACAATACTGGCAAGTCTAGGGGTAGATTACACTCTTCTCTGGAACTAGTGGACTTTGTACTGAAAGTACAAATTTTCATCTTTAACTTCTAACGAGACCCTAAAATAGTTTGTCCAACTCAAATCTCATCTTAGATCATTTTTAGTTTATTTACCATACAATACTAGCAAGTTCAAAGGCAGATTACACTTTTTCTCTGGTATTAGTAAACTTTATACTAAAAGTACAATTTATCATATTTGACCTCCAACTAGACCTTAAAATGGTGTGTCCAACTCAAACCTCATCCTTGATCATTTTTAGTTTATTTACCATACAAAACCAGCAAGTCCAAAGGCATATTACACTTTTCTTTAGTACTAGTGGATTTCATACTGAAAGTATAATTTATCATATTTAACTTCTAACTAGACCCAAAAATGGTTTGTCTAACTCAAATGTTGACTTGGATCATTTTTAGTTTATCTAAAGTGCATTTTAATGCAACTTTAATCTCCTTTAAATGGTAAGCATGCTTTAAATATAAATCAATGGAAAATTTTTGCTAAAATCATGCTTAATATTTATATTTGAATTCAAAATTTTCCCAGAAAAAATTTAAATTCATTTTTAGTTAATATTTTAAAATGTTAAATACGTTAAATTTTATATCTTTTAAATGTATTTTATAAATGGGAATCAATACCCATTAAAATAAAAGATCAAAATTGAATAAAGCATTGAATTTTCTATAAATTACAATAATTAATATGCCATAATATTTCCTCTAAAAAAGCAAAAAATAATTTTCAGGCTTCTTTATTTTCCAAAAGGAAAAATAAAATAATTGTTAAATGTTTAAGGCAGTGATTGTTTCATCAATATGACAAAAAATCAAAAATTTGTTATACTCGATTGTTTTTCTAGAAACACATTATTCAACTTTAAATCATAAACATGTTTACATTTTTCTTGCTTCACAATTGAAATGGAAAAATTTTGTGGACTCAAACAATAATTGATTTGATAGGCTAGTTATGTATAGGATAACATTAAATAATAAAGCCATATAAAACAAAGTCAATAACGCTTGTAAATTAGCTATATTGAATCTGATATGATTTTAGCTAATTGAGTATAAAACAAACAATTCACATGAACAAAATCATAATTCAAATAGAAAATTTCATTAAACCCACAATAATTTTGTGGAAATCACATAGAATAAAAATATAAATCTCACACTAATATGAGGTTATGAAATAATTTCAAGAATTCATAGCAAAATTTCATTCAAAAAAATTACAATAAAAATTATAAAATTATAAAGTTACAACCTTTTCTCAAATCTTTATATCAATCGATTATATTTACATGATTTTTTAACTTTGACACTAACTATTCATATTTTTTAAAATATTTTCATCTCCAAATCATATAAATATGTACAAATCATACACAAATAATAATATAGAATTATATCTTATAAATACTTGAACCTCTTACTAAATTCATTTCTCAAATCATAATCTTTGATCTGTTCTATATGGAATGGATGCAAAGTACACTCCTAAATACTATAATTGCATGATATGACTTTTAGGAGGCTATTTGACTAAATGCTGATGAGTTATATATGATGTGATTATAGAGGCTCTGTATTTATAGAATTACTGAATCAAATTAAAGATGACTCATAATTAGATTCTACTCTTTCAATTACTATAAATTCTACCTTATCATTATTATCACTATTGAACAATAAATTCATGTTAACATATTTTCATTTTAGTATTAAGTGATCTATAATGAAATTTTAATGTAAATTTAATTTTAAAATTAAAATTCCAATGGGCACATCACAACACAATAGGTTCTAGCTGGTATATTTAAGAGGTTATTTTGATGGAAGTTCACTAGTTGAAAGGATTTTTTATTAATTTGATCCCTAAACATTTTTATGTCAAAAATTTAATAAATAGTAGGGGACAAAAGTAGTGGTTGTAATAATATTAAATCTTAATTATCACTACTTAAGATTAGTAAAGAATTAAGTTTCATAAAATTAAAGAGAGAGAGAGAGATGGTGATTCTATTTCAAACATGATGTCATCTTTTAATATATCTGGGGTTCTATCTTAAATGCATTGCCATATAAATGTTTTCCTCCTAAATATATAAAAATTAGAGGACTAGTATCCTTGCTTCTTGCAATTTGTTCAATCTATAGAATGAAAAAAATCATTTTGGTTAAAAGAAACTTGGTAAGTCCAACATGCCCCATCTGACAACATATTTGGACATTAGCTCTTCTTCTACTCCAATAGACAAGTGACCTAAAGGTCCAACTAGCTTACCTTAGTTTATTTTCCCTTCTTGTAAGTAGTAATGAGTACTAGACCAATTGATAAATTGAGAAAACAGAGAGTGAATGGTAGAGATAAGGTATAAATAGTTATCCACTAACACCATAATGAACACCTATTCAACAAAGATCAAATTATAACTTCATAAACCAGTAACCAAACATTGTTGATATATGATGGCCATTAACATATTATATTTCTATATCTCTATATTTTCTTTTCTTTTTTTCTTTTTTAATATAGCAGTCATTTGTCTAATAACTCTTGTCCTATTTCATACTTGATCTTAAAGTCCACTAGTTTGAGAGGAAAATTCCTTTTGGAAAATAATTTTCCTAACTTACCTTTCTTTGGAGTTAATAAGAAAGTTAGTCATAAACATTATGGTACCTGTTTTCCTTACTTTTCTATCTCTAAAGCCAATAAGAAAATGCTATTTGAAAACCATTTTGTAATATTTTTCAAACTATATTATAATGAAATAATGTTGTTTTATAAAAAATATCATAAACATTATGGTAACATCTCAAAAATTACAACAAGTGAACAATATTACTTTAAATAGTCAAGTTGCATCATCATCTAATAAGTTTTTAATGAATTTAGATTTTGTTTTATTTAACTAATCTATGCAATAAACAAGTCAATTTTTATAGGTCCATATATAGGTAAAAAAGGGCCTTCACATGGTATTGCTACAATTAACACTTTAAAAGATAGTAATATCAGGAAGTTACGTGTAACAATTTTACTTAATGTATTTAAGGTTAAAGGTGCCAATGCAGAATTGTTTTCTTCTAAAGTAGAGATGATATAAGGCTAAATGCACCTTTGGATGTGGAGAAAAGGAAGGATATTGATGAAGTTAAAGACAAAATATGTGATTTTACATTAGTAATAGTTTTAGTATTTAAAGCTAATTGTCTTTCAAATAGGAATATAATTGTCATAATCCATTTTAATAGTGACCAACATAGAGCTTGTTAATCGGTTCCACAAGTATAAAAAACTTATCATTTAGACTTGGACCTAATAGAAATAGCTTTATTTTTATAGAGACTAAAATGCAACATAAATCTAAAGAAAATCAGTAAGGTCTCCCTATTTTAGGACACTTAAAAAGTTAATTTCTCCTTGAAACTATATACCATAACTTGACCAACATGTACAATGAACCACCCATGAAAATATTCAACATTATGTGTACAAGCTTATCAAATATAGTTTGTATTTGACATTTTACCCAATTACCAAAACCACCTACCAAATGCTTTGATCATCCATGAAAACACTTTAACTTGACCCTGCATATATTAAAAAAAAAAAGAATGGATTTTATAAACTCAGTGAACATATATTTACCTAATGCCACTCAAAATTAAGTAAGTATAATTCATATAAATAATCATATTCATAAAATAGGCTTTTAAATTAAGCCTCATACTTGAATTATCCAATTTAAATGGTTTAGCTATTAAACTCCTTTACTCAAACACGAATATTCATACAAATAAAAGAAAAATATAACCTAAGGGGAAAATCCCATAGATTATCAACCAAAGTTCCATTTTCAAAGGTAAAGGAAACAAGGAAGTTTGAAAATAACCTACATAGGGAATATTAAATAACAAAGTCCTCATATCTATCTATATTCCTCAGATTTCTACCAAAAGAGTATCTATAATTCCATTATCATACATTGAAATTATAAAAAATATAAATATAAATGATAAAAAATTAATTAAATCTTTTTGTGCCCCATGGGTCATTCGTATCCTCTTACAAACTTCATTATTGTCCTTCTAAAGTCTACCTTATTCCCTCATAAATGATTTTTTTGAATTTAGTACTAATTAAATATCAAATCCTTATCTCATGATAAAAAAAAAAGGCCAATGGGATTTTTGCATCATATTACACTTCACTATTTTTCTATTATCATACTTTTAACATAATAATAACCATGTTATTAAAAAATAGTACCACACTTTTTATGTGTGGTCACATATTATCCATTCAATATTAACAATAAATTTATATAAACATCACAATGATATATTAGAACCAAATAGCAATGCTATGCCTTTGCTACATAGCCCCAAAGTTATAATTAATAGTATATTAATGGAGAAATATACAATTTCATTCACAAGTTATACTATTAAACATTATGTATATCAAATAACTACAAATAATTAAATTTACAACTCTCCATGTACAATCTTATCAAGATTTTAGAACTATATCTGATAAATTATACATAAGCATAAACATATGATCCAATTGAATAAAATAAAAAGGTAATATAAAAATTAAATAAAATCCTAAATTAAGGTAAGATATATACTCATCTTAAAATAATACTTCCTTTTATGAGTTTCAATCATCCTTACTTATATTCTTTTTTCCAACAACTCACTAATCTAAAAGAATAAATCACATTTTAGTGAAATTAACTATGTTCCTTTTAGAAACTCCTACTCTTAACTCTAATCACATCACTTTGATTATCCAAATAATTATTTTCTTATATTTTCAATAGTTAAATTAAGAAAACTAAGTTGCATAAATATACAAGGGTTTTTTATTTCAACTTGTTTAGTAAAAAAATTTAGGAATTTATGGTTTCAAGAAGCTCATCTCTTTCCATAAAGGTTGCTAATAGCTTGCTAGTGTCGAGAAAAGATGGGTTTGTTAGAGATCGAGTAACAATAAACTTATTGCTCTGCTATGCATAGCATCATAAATCATAGCTTCCCCTCTACACCAAGGTGTCATTGTAGTTGGAGGAAGGTAGATATGGACACCAAGTAATGCATGGTGATTAAAAAATTGAAAAACCAGTGGCTACGAAGAATGGTCAAAAAAAGAATAAGAGAGAGTGACTACCAAGAACGAAAAAGAAAGTTAAAAGAAAAAGAAATAAGGTAACCATGGGATTTATTCCTGCACTTCTCATATATATAAGCCCCTTTTTCAAAACAAATCACAACTACTAATCATCTTTTTTCATCCTATTCTTACATAATCCTAGCCATATATTCCCAAACTTATCCTTTTAAAATTTATTTTTCCTTTCCAATAAGCACTATGATATCCTAATAAATTAAGGAGCTCAAAATAAATATTCCATAATTTTATAAATTTTAGAAACATCATTTATTAAATCACATGCATGCATTTTCAAAAATCATTACACTCATAATGATTAAATATTCTTAGTTTTATAAGAAAATTACTAGAAGAATAATTTAAATTAATTTCAAAAAAAAATCTTTTCTAAGTAGATGTAATTTTAATATTCTTGAAAAAATTATTAAATGTCCAAATTTTTATCATAAGGTAAAATAAATAATGTTTTAAACAATAATACATACAAATAATTAATTTACATATTTGAAAATTGATTAAATTGAACTTTTTTGAATAACACCATTGATTAAAATAACTATTTTGATAAAATTTAAATATTAGTTCAAGTCTTACAAGTTCTCTCCCTTTTAGAAGAATTCATTCCCGAATTCTAAAGGTACTATACTATTAGAGAAGTCATAGGGTACAATACTCAGTAAAAATATACTATTTTTAGTTGAATAAAGAATACTACGTATAAACTAACTTTACTATACCAACAATCCATCAATAAAGCATCTAAACATTTCATCTTATTTCACAATCATAGACCTTCGATTTATCTCATCTATTCTTGTTACTTAGACTTTACATTTTTATGGTTTTTTTTATACCAATTTCTACCACCAAGGCTAAATGCTTAACCTTGTTATTAGTTGATAATAATCCCAGTCATTCCTAATTCCCTACTATTTTACTAAAAAAAACCTCATACACCTATTATTTTCTTAAACCATATTCTATCTATTAACTAATTCAAATTAAGTATCCACCTATTATAATTTCCTATTCGGTTATATAGAGTCACCACTCATTTTTAATGACTACACATACTTTCAAATAAAGAAATAAGTCAATGTATATATATATATTGGACTATATTAGCTTATGTGATTAAGGTAATATTGTTGGATGTTTGATAATGGTTAGTGTATTAACCCTTACTTCTTACATACCTAGCTATCCTAATATTCTAGTTCATCATTATCGATAGGTAAGGATACTTATTCATAGATAATTAAAATATTAAAATAAACCATCAAACATTATAAAAATAAGCTAATTTTATATAACATAATAAGACTAAGCTCAATGAACTTTTCCCAAGAATTTGACCAAAAGAATAACAACATACAAACAAAGCCACCATATGATTCCATTCATGAAATAATATTTAGATCTTCATATCCCTAATTGAAAATAACACCTCATTTATTTATCCATATTCGGATCATTCTTTTTATTATTCATCTCCCATCATAATTCCATCTCAATTATGATTTTAATGTCAAACTCATAAACAAGAGTATTTAAATATTTAGTATATTAGTATTAGGGCTATATATATATATATATATATATATATATATATATATATACATACATACAATACCTTAAAACATCATGAAATAAACAAAACAAGATGAGATAAGGAGAAACTTGAGTATATACTTGATTATAAGGGTACAAAAGTAACTTCATAATCAAGTATATAATTGATTATGAATAACTCAAGAGTAACTCTAACTATCATACTTAAGTGTATACTCGATCATAAACATCCAAAAAGTATCTCTTTGCTGATACTTGAGTATATACTCATTTGAAGAGAAACTCTAAAGGCTATGATTGCTTATATGCTCAATTAATAGCTCAAGTTTCATAGAAAATTTGTAAACTTGCTATTCATATGATTATTGTTCACCAATTAAGTCATATTCACAACCTCTAATCTAGAGTTTCTCAATAGTCAAGCATTTCCCCCCACACATGAACTACTAATTACCAACTACCAATAACTCACCTTATAGCTAAAGTTATACATCAATCATCCAAATTATAACATTTAAAGTAGTAAGATAAATAATATATTATCATTCTATCTTTAAATTTATAATTAAATAAAAATACATAACATAAAATGTTAGCCAACTATAGTAGTTCAACTATAAAACTTTACAATTTTTTAGGCCAAAGTATCATCCATACCTTATCTAACTCATACTAAAACTAGAATATGTACACCTATACACTTATTCAAGACATCTTACATCCATCCATTTTATCATTAATTCCATTCAAACTTTTACATATCAACCCATTTCTTACACTATTTATTTCTTTACAAAAAAGCTTAGAATACTTATTTCAATCAATTAAACTTTTTAATTCTTTAATAATTAGAGCTAAAATATTATTCTATAAAAACCTAACTCATACTATCTTATTTCCTTAACCTAATTTAGAATTCCTTAAAAAAGTTCAGCCACTATTCTTCTTAGAAATACAAACCTTAATCTATTTAAACTTTTATCTCATTTCTTCTAATATAAGGTATAGCAAACCTTAATCTTTCTAATTTATGTTACTTAACATCCCATCTATTTCATTCTCTCTCTTAATCTATGAAATCCTATGCTCTTCTTAAATTTAACCCACTCAATTAACTCAATTTACTAAAATCCTTAACTTTATGTAAATAAACTATTGACTTTAGATTTAAAGATCAATAATGCTAAACCATTGTTATGCAACTCACTCTTAAAATTTCCCTTTCAAGTTAATATTTTGTGATTCCTTTCACATCATTTTGATTTAATTCAATCATAATGTTTCTTTCCTATAACAAAATATGTAACTCTTATTAAAAATTTATACCTCATTAAACTATTCATTTTTATACAAATTACTATTAATCATCTAAAGAAACTATATATAGATATTTATATTTATTCTAAATTAAGGATTTCTAAGACATACAACAATAACTCATATATCCAACTTATTTCACAAATCATAGCTTGCATATTTATAACCTATATTCATAACTCAAAATTTCCAAAATTTATTACTTAACTTAAAATATAATGCAATTTATGATTAACCACCTATCTAACAAAATACCCAAAGTTTATTACTATAACTCAATACCAAAAATCCTCCCTTGACAATTACATGATATAACTAATATTTGTATTACATCATTATTCACTTAGTCTACAATAATACTAAATGTTTATTTTAATATATAACTAACTATCTATACATAAATTATAACCTCATAATTAGCAACATGCATACTTATAAATCTTATAATCTTATCTCTTTTCTAATATTAAACTAACAAGGCAATCTCTAATTAAGAATTCCTTGTTAAGCCATTCATCATTATTATTTACTAACTAAACATAAGATTACTAACTAAAAAAATATTAAAGTCATTTTCTTAATATCACATTGCATTTCAATTTCTATGTAAATTAATCCTTTCATATGATTTATAACAAATACTGATACTATATTACTTTTAGTCCTTAGTAATTTCAAGCCAACAAATTTTTATATCAAATAGGAAGCTAAAAAAATAATTTTCATATTCACCTTGTATTGGCAAGGCTTGAATAAAATAATTCCATTTTATCTACTACTATTCACATCTACACATGTAAGTTCATAATTAGCAACATACATACATCAAACTCTTAGATTACCCTATAAAAGTTCATTATTTGAAGGATTTTATTCATAAAATAGTAAGATTAAAACACTATGAATCCAAAATAAGGTTCATGTATTATAAGTGATATGCACTACCTTGTATACAATTATTCAAACTAATACTCTACAATTCAAAGGCAATCATGTATACAATATAGAGGAATTATCTATTTCACTCAAATTAATTATACCAAAGACTAAGTAATAACATATAATTTTATTTATTAACATAGTAATTCCCAATCTTATTCTTATAAAAGTATACAATGGTTTTATAACCATTTCCTAATCTCTAAATAATAATTTATTCCAAAAGAAAAATTATAAGAAGATTTAGTATAAGATAACATATAAAAAGTAATTTAAAATATGGGGATTTATGGAAGTCTAAAGGCATATCTCAAAATTAAATTTTGTAATACTCATGTTCATGATTGTTAGCTGTATAATTACGAAATAAATATATCTACCTTGATTTGATAGTTAGGGATTCTTAACCCATACACCTTTAAAGCCTATAACATTTTCTGATACCAACTTTATCAAAACCCATCTTAATCATAATTATCGTAAAACTTACTAACCAATTCCATAAGCCTAGATAATTGACCATGCAAACTTGAACCTAACAAAAATACCTTTATTTTTATAAGGATTAAAATACAATAAAAAAATCTAAAAAAATGAACATGGTCTCCTTATTTTTGGACACTTAAAAGTGTTATTTTCCTTAAAACTGTGTACTTGTGACTAGACTAACGTGTACAAAGAACTATACATGAAAATATTTAACACTATGTATACAAGCCTATTAAAATATTATTTGTATTTGACATTTCTCCACCTATCAAAACCACTTGCCAATTTCCTTGAATTTCCATGAAAACACCTCGACTTGCTAACATAAATTTATCCTATAAATTTAATAAGAAAAGAATGAGTTTTATAAATTCAATAAGCATATATCTATCTAATGCCAATGCTAAAAATTAAGCAAGTATAATCCATATAAATAACTAAATTCAAAAAATAAGCATTTATACTAAGTCTCATACCTAAACTCTTTAGTTTAAATAGTTTATTTGTCAAGCTCCTTTATCAAAACATTAGTATTCATATAAATAAAAGAATAATAGAACTCAATTGGAAAATTTCATAGCTTATCAACCAAAGTTCCATTTTCAAAGATAAAGGAAACAAGGAAACATTCGTAGTTAGTAACATTCTTGAAATTAACCTATATAAGAAATATTAAATAACAAAAGTCCTCACATTTTTTAATACTGTTTGAATTTCTATAAAAAAAACATATATATAATTTCACTATCATACATTTAACTTATAAAAATAGAAATATAAACAATGAAGATAAAGTAATAAAATCTCTTTATACCTCTTAGGTCATCATTATCCCCTTACAAACTTCATTTTTGTCCCTTTAAGTTTTCTTTATCCTTTCACAAATGATTCCTTAGATCTGATACTAGTCACATATCAAATTTGCCCCATCTCATCATAAAAAATATGCCCAATGGCATCTTTTGCATTATATCACAATTTACTATTTTTCAATTAGCACATTATCAATATAATAATAACTATATTATGAAACAATCATATCATTCCTCTTATGCATGGCTACAAGTTATTTATTCAGCATCAATAATAAATTTATATAAACATTGCAATAACATAACCAGACAATAATACTATGCCTTTGTTGCATAACCCTAAAGATATAATTAACAATATATTAATGGAAAAATATATAGTTGCATTCATAAGTTATACTATTAAACATTTTATATATTAAATAACTATAAAAAATTATATTTACAGCTATCCATGTATAATCACATCAAGATTTTAGAACTATATTATTAGATTATACTTAAGCATAAATATATGATCTAAGTATATAAAATAAGAAGGAAATATAAAAATTAAATAAAATCCTAGAATAAGATAAGATATATACTCACTTTAAAATGCTAATCTCTTCTAAGAGTTATAATTATCATCACATATTTTTTTCTTTCCAATAACTTACTAATCTTAAAAATAATTCATATTTTAGTGAAATTAACTATTTTCCTTTTAGAAATTCTCACTCTAAACTTTAATTATATCACTTTAGTGAACTAAATAATTATTTTCTTATATTTTAAATAATTAACTTAAGAAAACTAAGGTGTGTAGATATACAAGGGTTTTTTATTTTAGCTTATTTACTTAAAAAATTAGAATTTTATAGTCTTAGGTGGCTCACCTCCTTTCATAGAGGTTACTAGTAGCTTGTCAATATTGGGAAAAATGTGGGTGTGCTAGAGATCAAGCAACAATCAAAATAACACCATGAGTTATAACTTCCAATTCATATTAAGGAATTGTTATAGTTGGAGAAGGGTGGATGTAGACATCAAATTGCACATAGCTATTGAAAAACTGAAAAAGTAGTGATTGTAGATAAAGGGTCAAGTGAGGAACAAGAGAGAAAGATTAACAAGAATGGAAAAGAAGGCGTTGAGAAAAAGAAATAAGGTAGTTATATGTTTTATTCCCACACTTCTCATATACATAAGCCCTTTTTTCAAAACAAATCATAATCACCTATCTCTTTTATTCATCTCATTCTCACATAAACCTAGTAACATATTCCCAAAGTTATCTTTGTAAAATTTATTTTTCCTTTACAATAAATGCTATAATATCCTAATAAATTTAGGAGCTCAAAATATGTGTTTCCTAATTATATAAATTTTGGAAACATCACTTATTATAGCATATACATATATTTTCATAAAATCATTGCACTCACAATTATTAAATATTCTCAATTTTATAAGTAAATTATAGTAGGAATCATTTAAATTAATTTTGAAACAAAATCTTAGCCAAGTAGATATATTTTTAATATTCTTAAAAAATTTATTGAATATATGAATTTTTATCATAAGGTAAAATAAATAACATTTTAAAAAATAATACGTACAAATAATTAATTTACTTATTTAAGAATTGGTTAAATAGGAAAATTTTGAATAATACCATTGGTTAAAATAATTATCTTGATACTTAAGGTTAGAAGATTTAAATAAAATAAAACAAAATTTAATATTAGTTCAAATCTTACAATAATCTTTTTGCATGAAATGATTTTTTCCCTTTATTATAGGCAAAGTTTGATATGGAAGATTATAAAATCATATGCAAAGTTTTGAAATCAATGGTTAAGGATTGTTATGGATTTTACCATTCATGCTTCTATTCCCATTGGAAACTTTATAAAACAAATGAGAAGTGCATGCAGAACCTCATACTACTACAAAATTATAATTCTACAATAATCAATAAACATTAGTCATAAGATAAATTGACATGGATATTAACACAGTAGCATTTTTGAAATCATCAGGACAAATAAGATAACATTTAAATTAAAAATAAACGTCTATAGTTATGGGGTACATTTCCATGTAAACTGAAGATGACAGTTAAATGAAAAGCCAACATTGTCATGGTTAAAATGTTTGACAATAAAAGAGATATTAAAACATTAGTGATATATAAAACAAATGTTGTAAGTGAATCCGCATCATTATGTTCAAAAGTGCAAAAAGACTTAAGACATGGATTAAATAAGTGAATACACATCATTATGTTTAAAAATTCACAAGAACTTATGATTAAATTTTCAAATAACTGACTTTAAAATTGATTACTTTATGGTATTTTTATAAATACTACCTTAACTTTTTATATTTATTTTCTATCAAGTCAACGTCATTTGTTAAAAACGTTAGTTTTTTAGTAAGAAACCAACATATATTTTATCTACATAACTTGTATTTTCTTTTTTGTTTCTAATCACTTTTGTTTTGTAAAGCTTACTTCCTTAGCATCACCTTAGCTATCAAACTTTCGCCAGTGAGTTTTAAACTATCATCACGTCTTTTACGTACTTAGAACTTGTTTCATAGTCATTCTAGTTAATAATAATTTTTTTAAGTATATTTTTCTTTCTTATTTTTTATATTTTTGCATATTAAATGGTTAAATTTAACTTTGTCTAGTTGGAATGTTTATGTATCTATATACTAATATTACAAGAGCTTTATTTATCGCTAAGTTTATAATTATACTATTAGTTATATTTGGTGATGTTTTTATGGTTTAATTACACTTAAGTTATATGGTAGTGATATGCTTTGTTTAGTGATAATGTTCTTGTCATTTTTATTTGCTGCCTTTACTATAATATGTTATTATATCTTTTTAGGGCATTAGATTTATCACATATTTCAATAATTTTAATTTGCTCTATAATTATATAAATAAGTAAAGAAATCTGTGATGACTAATGTAACCTTAATTCAGTTATTTGTAATACAAGTTATGTATTTTTCTATGCAATTTAGTACCACATTTGTTTTGAGGACTAATTCTATATGTGCTACTTTTTTCATCACTTATTAACGTTAACTAAAACTTTATTACATATATACAATTGACATTACTTTTATATAAATCCATAATATAGATTCTTTTGAAGAGATGGCCCTTACTAAAAGAAACATAAAAGATCCCATTACCTTTGTCAATTTTGTTAAAGTGACTGTACAATTGAAAGTATCAATAGTTATTCCTTATTAGAAGAGAGTACCTAAGGGATTGGAGAATAACATTTGGGAAGAGATCTTAATATGTACACTTGATTTGGATAAATTTATATTATGTATATGAAAAATTAATTTATATTATACTCATATAAAATATGGTTATTTATTATTTTTTTTTCTTGTAGAAATCTTTTGATCTTTCAAACGATAGGTTAATGCACAATAAAGTATTATAGCATGTAACAACCTTGTGAAAGACTTTAAGTTAATTTCAAGGCATGAATACATAAATCCTAAGACTATAGAAAAAAAGACTCGATGTAGCTATAGAACTACCTAAACTAAGAATTATGGAAAAAGTTTTAGAAATAATATAAGAATGTGTATTTTAAGGTAAAATTTTTACCTTCTACTATCTAGCTCTTTTTAATGTGTTATTTGTATATTATTTATATTTATAAACTAATGTGTCCTTTGGTTAATAAGCGTTAAATAAGTCTAACCAAGAGAAGTAAAAAAAATACATATCCACATAGGCTTTCTTAAGAAAGCTACAAAAGGCTAAAGAAAGATTTATTAGCCAAGAAGCATGCTAAAGATGAGAAAGGTGAGGATACCAATGAGATATCTTCCATTTCTCACATAGAATTATAGAAAAAAAGGAGAGTAAATAAGTAAAGGTAGTACACAACCCTGGAGAGTCAAGTCATTTTGAAGAGGATTTTAAGTATTAAAATTTATATCAAAATGTATTATTTAATTTTAAAATTTGCATTTTAATCAAGTTATTTTTAATAATATATCCTTTTTTTAATTATTATAGGATGCTTTCATGTAGTAGGCCTCCCAAAATAAGTTTCAATCAGTAAAGAAGCATGACATCCTGATTATAGCTTTAGTAATTGAAGAGCATCCATGGCATGTTCAAGTTGTTGAATATGGTGTTAGCCATAAGGAAGCCTTTAGCCAAGTGAAGTATTGTCTAATAGGATAATTAAAGATTGATTTAGCATAAATGAAAGTAAGGGTCAATTATGAAGTAACACAAAAGCTCAATGCCAAAATGGAGGCAAAGCTACAATAGGGGATGGAGTAGCACTTACAGTTATAATAGCTTAAGCAATAATAGTTTCAGTAGCAAGGAAATATGCTCCGCATCTTGTAGGAGTAGCTAGCCATCGCTTAGCATACTACAACTCTGACTTTTGTGGCATTTGTCTAACCATCCCAAGATCCATTCCTCTTATGAATAAGATGGCTTTTGTGGCTAGGTCCCTACTACCCGAATAAACTCTTGATTAGTAGGGTTTGTTCACCACTCCTACAATCAGCAAAAAAGATGCACTAGCTACCACAATAGAAAAAATGCTAAAAATTATTCCTGAATAAATGTCACACTTAATCCTAAAACTTTTTCATATATATTTATACATGAATTGAGTTTCTTATGATAGGGCATTCACATTGTAAAGGATAAAGCTCAATGTGCTATGATGGTGTCAGAAACTCCTTAATGAAATGTCATGGATAGGTGAATTTTGATAAGTTGTCAACTATACCATTGACCATTATCTGATAATCAAATCAAAGTGGTGGTTCACAAGCTTTTGATCCATGAAATTGAGATTCCAATGCTAAATAATAGAGTTTGGATAGTAGATGAAGCCCACAAGACCTTCATTACATGCCTTATACCCTTCATTCAATACTAAATGGAGGAATTAATATTTATTCCCCCTATCAATAAAGTTTTTACATATTTTTTCTAGTTATTGTAGTTTTGTTGTGTAAGAATACTAACTATCATCATTTGTGTTTCAGTGACATCCTTATGTTGCTTGGAATAAGCTACAAGAATGCTTCGATGAGTCTTAAGGTAAGAATTCCTAAGCCATTCTCTTGATTAAGGCAAATATGGTGATATTGAAAATTTTAACTTTCACTAATATAACTTCCATTAAGCAGTTACTAAAATTTCAAAATATTGATATGATTTGCATCTAGCTCTAAATTCGGTAAGTTTGTATTATCTTTTTTGACAAAATACAAATTAATTGAACTACTGTCTATATATAAGTTTCGCTTATATTAATCATTATACAAGCATTGCTTTGACACATTGCCATTAACGAGTGTTGCATATGGATTCCTATATCCATTTTGGCTTGATGTGTAATCTATGCCAAAAGAGGATAAAAAATGAGACTATATTGTTAAAGCTTTACTATATCAACTTAAGAAAAACTCTTACTTTGCACTCCATCATAAGGGTTAAAGCTTTCTTATGCTTCAATTATGATGTTTTTTAAATAGATTTTGATAATTACATTGTATTGTAGTGATCATTGGATGCTTGCCCTGCTAGTATTATGGAGCAAGCTTATTTACTGAATGGAGTTTTTGTTAAGAGAAGTGCAATCCATTTTAAAGAATTCCTTCGAAGGACCTTTGACAATAGCTTTCAAGCAATGTTTAAAATTGGGGTTAAATAGGAAAAAAGTGTAAGTATATTATTAATAATAAGATTTTATCATGTTTGACCTAGAAAATTATGCATTAATGGGATCAAAGTAACTTTCTACTTTATTATAATGCCTAAAATAGTTTTAAAATGTGGAGGATGACTATTATATTATATGTTATATGCTTGATTTGTTGTTTGCTTGTAAACTTCTATTAAGATAATTAATTGCATACTTACACCTCTTCCTAAGCTAGATTAATTAACTAATCTTGATAATAATATATTAATTGTGCACAGTTTATAGCATTTCTAGGTGAAGCCCTAACCATACACTAAAGAATAACTTAATAAGATTAGAGAACTTTGGGCAAGGTATTTCTTCAAGACTGAAGTTGAATCATAGTGAATGGCTTTAGGTGTTCTCAAATATTGTTAATGTTTATAATTAATTAATTTGTTGTAAATTAGTTGCTAACAATTGACTTAATTGTAAATAGCTTGTTGTAAATAGCTTGTTGTAACTTGAATTTTAATGTGTAAATAAGAGTTTAGAAACTTTGTATAAAAGCTTATACAATTAGTTTTGTAGTTGTAAATTTCTATCCAAGTTTGTTGTTATTGTTTAGTGTTTTTTCAAGTGTCAATTAGTTATATCTTATGTGTCAATTAGTTATATACATTTTAAAAAATTTGATGTGTAAAAGGATATCAATTTTCTACTTAAAAGCAATATCTTTTAGTTTACAACGTCAATTATTTTATAAACAATCAATATTTCTTATTTATTAGTGGGACAATGTCATTGTACTTTACATACCAATTTTTTTACAAATAATTAACATCTAAACCCAAGATACCGACCTAAGTTGAAAAATAAAAAGAATGGAGAAATGGCACAATTTGAAGATTTCATCCTAAGCCTTTTTCAATCCTAAATTGATTATCTCTTTAATGAGATATGCTCTCCTTCCAACCTAAAGATAATTCTTTAGAATTTTGTGTTTTTGTTTACCAATTTTCTTTATAGGAATGAATCTCTATTAACCTACTGTTAGATCTATGGGTTTGTACATTCACTAGAAAAATGAAGAATTTAAAAGTAAGAATTTGTTTAATTTTTGTTTTTGTTATTATAATTTAGTTTTTGATTTCATAATATAGTATATCTTGTTTCCTTTCATTGTCATGCAACATTCATTGGTAAAATTTGATTTCATTCACTTTTTTTAGCTTTCAATCATATTATTTACTATCTATTTATATGAAATGTATACCATCATTTTCATAAAATTTAATGAATGCTCTTGATTCAACTGTGCTTTTCTAAGGAATGTTAACCTTATATGTTTAGCAATAGGTATCAAGACAATATTTAGTGCCTTATATATCTATGATTAGGATATTCAGTATAACTTCTTATAATTTTTAAAATTTTGTTGCAAGATTTATTATTTAAAATTATTGTCATTAGGATTATATTATTCATATAAAATATTATTTGTAGTTTCATATGAGATTTTATCTTTTGTTTCTAGGCATGGTGTTTTATAAAGCTAAATACTGAGGACATATGAATAATCTAAGAAGAGGTCTTAATAAAAGAGATTAGGGTTAGGAGGAAGGAAAGAGGGTAAAGGGGAGTAAGGTAGATTAAATAAGGGTACATATGTTATTTATTAATATAAACTAAAGTGGTATATCAAAATTAAATGTTAGTTATTTATAAATGATTGACATTGAATATCTCTTCCCACATCTCTAGCATAAAATTTCTTATATCGTAATTGACATTGTTGTAATATTTTATGAATGTTTTAAAACTAATGTGAAATATTATTTATAATGGCGCTCGATTACATGTAAGTCAATGTAAGTCATAGTTTGATATGTAATTTCTTAAACACCTGATGTCTATCGATTATTTTATAGTAGTGCAACAAGTAATTTTTCTCTTTAGTGTGGGAATCTCTTGTTGAATGCTTTGGTACACCAAAGTTCAAAGTAAGATAATTTCATAGTAAAAAAACATACAAAATCTTGGCACTAGGAGGATATACATTATTTTTCATTATTATTGATTATATTTATTATTTTATTTACTTAACATAAATTAGATTTGTGATTAATAAAGATATCCTATCATTGAAAAGTAACATAACATACAAGAGATGTGGAGATTAATTAATATGAAGAATAATGGTACTTGGCTTAATCCTAAATCAAAGGAAATTGATGTATGAACTTCAGTTTTTCTTAAATAAAATAATTTACACAAGTTTAGAAATTATTTAATGTGTACATCTTATTATGAATGTATTGCTAATTATAGGAAAATGACATAGCTCTAATTGAAAAATCATATTATGAAGAAAGCTCGTTAAACTTGATAATTGATGAAGTTTTTATGCAAGTGGTAGGGAAATTTTCTAACCAAAATTATAGTTTAAAATCTATGAATCATAAATTGAGGATGCAAGCCTAATTGGATGAAGTTTGTTAATAGCATGATAAGCTTGCTAAAGATTTGAAAGTACCTAAGGCACAGCTTCAAGATCAACTTGTGAAACAGAAAGAGGAGATAACACACATCAAAGCTAAGATGGGTGCTCAAAAAATGAAATGCAAGCTAAGTTTCAAGCCTTCCTCAATAACTTCCTAATTCAACCTACCAATACTACATTTTGGAATAGCAAAATGCCCTGAATTTGCAATGCCCTATACGACTCCCCCAATAGATATTTGGGATGATATGGTTTTTTATCCTATATGGCAAGGTATAAGGCAAGTTTTCACACTAAACAAAAGGCTATAATACCTTACCTTGTCTTGTGAAGTCCTGTTATTATAAAATTATTATATTTTTGACTTATATACTAATATACACACACATATTAGGTAGAAAGCAATGATGAAAATAGAAAGTAATAATATTTTATTGGTTACATGTCAACTTTCTTTTTTTAAGCTTCAAATTATTTAAATTAATTATATATGATTTTAAATCTATATTATAACATTCTACTAATTATGTATGATTTGTAATATTTAAATTTAACTTTGTTTTCTTTGTTCCTTATTTACTAATGTTTGAGGTTACTTATATACAAATTTGTAATCTTTAATTTTAATATTTTTATTTTTAATTTATTTATTTATTATCATTCCTCATAAATCCTTGTAGAACTTTATTGCCCCGTAGGGCGACATAAGGATAAGGCGAATTTTGTCATTGAACATGAGGTATAAGATAATGCAATATTTTATCCTTAATAATAAGGTATGAGATAAGAAAAGATTAATCTATTATTCCCTTACCCTATCATCATTCCTAACTCCACCTAGATGTGTAAGTTATTCTTGTAAAGTATACTTATGATTTTGGTGATACATTATATGAAATCATTTTTTTTAGAAAAGTGCATATCATTTTTATGTTACTCCTTGGGTTTGTTAAAAGTTTGAGTAATACTTACTTATGCTCAAAATTGTTTAGCAATAACCATTAAAAGTAACTCATACTAACAATTGTTGTTGCTTTGATCTGCTAGTAGTCCTAAGGTTTGTGTGTGCCTTCAAATCATCCTAAAATAGAATTTACCATTTGCTACTTTATTTGTCATTTAAGTAATTCTATATATAACTTCAATATAGTGTGGAATGTCATTTGTCACTATAAAATCGTCTTGTTTGATTTTGGAGAATTTGTGGTCTCAAAGTTAAAGCACACATTTTTACCTCTAGATGTATTAAACTATATTTGCATGAAATTAAAAAAAATTGCTTAATTAATTGTATTCAAAATCAAAATCAATTCATGCTGCTTATTTCTTTAAAGTGATTTCATTATCAATAGAACTTTGAAAATTAAATATAAGTAGACAAATTGATATTATTAGTATTCCACTTAGTAGGAGAGCATGTGTGTGTGTATATATAATTTGATTCATGCTTTAATCCTTTAGTTCCAATATATACTTAGGAAATTTAGAGTAAACAATACATGAATGCCAACCAATTATTTTTATGACATTTTTCATTTGCAGGACCATTGACATACTTGGTTGATGCTATGTCTTTTTTTGGAAGTGATCTCTATCAACTAATTAACACTATAGGATCTTGTGTAGTTTTGTCTTTTGGTAACTAAGCTTGTGTATTTTGATGCTTTATATGTAAAGCAAAGTAGACATTAAACTATGATATGTTGTATTTTGTGGAATACTTTTCAATGAAAAATTAAAAAGAAAATTATTAGAACAGTGAATTATTGCAGCAATATGTTCAATTCTATGAAAAAATGTATTGCAAATCCCCATTAAATAATTATTAATGATTCTAATTGAATTGTTGCAAAAGGTTAAAAGGGACTTTCAAATTACAATATATGGTTAAACGTTTTTCGCAACAATAAGCACTAAATGTGACCATCATTATGGTTATAAAAAGGAACAATGCAACATTGATGCTTGTTACAGAAACATATAATGCAACAACTCATTTTGTTGCAAAATTCTTGGATTTGCATTAACGTCAGAAGTTATCGCAGAAATCTTTTGCATCAACACATTATGCAACAACCTTTGTAATAATGTAAATTTTTTTTTGCAACAATAATTGCACAGTATGCCACAAATTTTTTTATAGAAAAGCTTATTTTTTGTAGTGTTTATTATTGTAGAATTTATTTCTCTCCTTTATTAACCGCAAATTGTGAGAAGTGGAGTTTTGAACTATTATTATTTTACTAAATTTGATTATTGTTAATGTCAAAATTTTTTATAATATTACCTGAAGATGTTATGTTGTTAAAAAAGGTAAAAACATATTTTTACACCAACAATAAAATAATATTAATAATATTTAAAACTGTAACAAGATACAAATGAAAGTAGAACAATTCAGATTTTTAATTATATTAGGTTAAATTTTAAATTTATGTGATGATAAAGGAGCTTATAACAAACTATTAAATTTCCTTTCAAGATTAGTCCAAATAAATTTAACATCTTTGAACTTTTAATTTTATCATTTGAATCATGTACCTTTTTTCGGTTTAAAATTTGAGTCAAGTACTTTAGGGTTGGTTTGTTTTCTAATTTTAAAAAAGAGAATAATCTATTTTCAAAATTTATTTTTAAAACTATTCTCTAAATATATAACTTAAAAATAAAAAAATAAAAAAATAAAAATAATTTTTAATTATTTTTTGAACTTATTTTTTATTCTAAATATCAAATTTGTAATTAAATAAAATATTTTTTTATTTACAATATCAACTGCTCTCAATTTTAAATTTTTTAATTCAAAAATAATTTTTTTAAAAAAATTAAATTTTAAAAATAATTTTTAAAATTATAAAAATAAAAATATATCTAAACACACTCTTAATTTAGCTTGTTTCCTTTTTATTAATAAAGAAATTTTCCTCTTATTAATTCAAGAAATAATTCCTATACATCGGCGGGGGTGACTTTTGGATTGCCGCAATTTCATGAAACTGATAAATTCATCCCTTAAATAATAATTAGAATTCGAATATTCTGCCGTAGGAAGGTAATTCTATAGAAATATATATTGAGAAAGTGATGAATGCTAGTTACTCGCACTGTACCTTTTATTCCCAGAAAAAAAAAAAATAATTCCAACACATATGGACTATATTCTCGCTTTTTCTCGGGAAATAAAATCCACAAAACCCTTTTCTCTTTGCTCATAAATCCCTATTATTGACTTCCCACTCCTCACACGTAAACTCTCTCTCTCTCTCTTTCCCCGCCCCTCCAACCAAATTATGAACCAAGTAAAACAGAGTGTGAGACTCTTTCTGCTTCGTTCTTAGTTATCCAGAAATGAGCCAGTGTGTTCCAAATTGGGATGCCGACGACAATCCCGCAGCCCCCACAATTTCTCTTTCCACTTACTCCAATTCCACTGCCTCTGATATTCCCAGGTCTCTCTCTCTCTCTCTCTCTCTCTATATATATATATATATATAAAAGATAATATGTAGTTGCTGTTTATAACTATGAGTGTGTGAGATTTGATGTATCTGCAGGTTAGACTATGAAGTTGCTGAGCTAACGTGGGAAAATGGGCAAATATCCATGCAAGGCTTTGGCCTTCCCCGAGTTCCGGCGAAACCTGCCACCGCCGCGCACGTCACCAACTCAAGGGCGGCCGCCGCCGTGCCTTCTGATAAACACACATGGGAGAAGTATCGTGGTGGCACCTTAGAGTCCATAGTTAACCAAGCCACTCGCTTACCCTACCACAGCAAGAACATGACAGACGCCGTCGACGACGGCGGAGGCAGCAACGGACGTGAGCTAGTGCCTTGGTTTGAGCCCAACCCTGCTGCGGTGGCTTCCGCTGCCGCAGGGTCTAACACGATGACTATGGATGCCTTAGTGCCGTGCTCGAACCGTACGGACGAGCGGAGCACGCAGGTGCTGGATTCAATTCCGGGGCCAAGCACGCGCATGGTCGGGCGCTCCACACGTGTGGCATCTTGCAGCGGGGCCGCGACGCAGGACAATGATGCCGTACTTGAGGCGAAACGAGCTAGGGCGGCGCGTTTGCTTGTAGAACCGGAGGGGCGGTGCAGGGATAGAAGTGTGAGAGGTAGTGCTATGTTTGGAAGAGACACCCAGCACGTGGACAAGGAATTGGGTATGGGTTTCCCATGCACCTCTATGGGTTCGCCGGAAAACACCAGCTCCGCCAAGCAGGGCACCAAGACCACCACCGCCGATGACTATGACTCCGTTGGCCACAGTGGACCCCTGGTAGCGCTCTTAATTTCTCATCGTGATTTCTTAATACTAAAGCGCGTAAAAGAGATACTTGCCTTTATTTTAAATAAGAGTAAATATAAAATTTTATAGAAGGAAAGACATGTGAATTCCAAAAAACTGTTTTGTACATGTTTTGAGATTATTTATTTTTTTATATAATAAACTTTTTTGAAACAGGCTAAAACCTTCAAGACATACTCGATACTACTTGAGCCAAAATTCTTCGCTAAATGCCTTCTTATTAACTGCAGAAACTCTTAGCTGTGTTGTTGAAAAAAAATGCTGATTTATCAGAAACAACTAATCAAAATTTACTTCATTTAACAAAATTCTGATTAGTTGATTATCGAAACATTAAAGACTTTGTTGTTAAAGAATAATAATTTATATAAAAAAAATCCCTGATTATTTAATTTTTCACATTTTCTATAATTATTTTAGTTTTTGCCAATTGATCTTTCGGTAGAGTGAGGCAGGTGACGATGAAGAAAACAAGAGAGGAAAAGGAAAATCCTCCGTATCCACCAAAAGAAGTCGAGCCGCTGCTGTACACAATCAGTCAGAAAGGGTCAGCATCTGAATTAATAGAATTTAATATATATATATCATGAAATATAAGGAATATATTATTTTTATTGCTGCAATTTGTGTTTGCTTTCTAGAAAAGAAGAGACAAGATAAATCAAAGGATGAAGACACTGCAGAAGCTGGTCCCAAATTCTAGTAAGGTATATATACGTAATAATAGTTGTAAATTGTAGTGTATAACTGCTTTCTGTGCTATCGATAAATTGCTTCTGTGGCATCTGAGCCAGTTCTTTAATATCTAATGGTCCCATATATATACATATATATACATATATATATCAATTCAATCACAAACAGTTTTCTATAAAATAATTCATTAAATTTTTATTAATTTTCTTTGATTTAAAAAATATAAAATTTTCTTTGAACCTCACAATTTTTTTATTTAAAATTTTTCATTTCAGTAAAAAAATTTATTCATATCTCTTTCTTAAATTTATATTCTCAATTTTTTGGTGAAATTAAAAGGATGTAGAAATTCTTCTTTTTTTAATAATAATAGAAATAATTAAACTATTAGATATATTCAAAAAAATTAAAAATCAAATCTTAAATATAAAAAAATATAAAACCTTCGTAAAACATTGAATTCTGCTGGAGTGAAAAACTTTAGGCACAAACTCTTTTTTTTTTTTTTGGGTGGGGGAACATTCATGTTCTTAATCATTAATTAGGTGGTTCCATGATGATTCAGCACAACAAACTCCAGTTCACACAATCTGGAGATGTTACCCTCAGGCATATCGTACAAAACCAATAGTTATAAGATATTTAATTAACTATTATTACTGTATATTTTTATTGAAAATTTTCCTTGGAATACTAATATAGATAATCAATAGTTTATTTTCTGAAATAATAATGCATCTAAAAAGGGTACTGCCAGTAATGTTACTGCATTTATAGTGCTTTCGCTCCATGTTTGAATTCCTTGTGTTTATATATCGAATTGATACCTTTTAAACTATATTCCAAATGGTTATCGTGTGAAAAAAATTTAGGATTAATTTGTCATACGTTTGATTCTCGATTTAGAATCTCTTAGGAGAATGGTAAAAACATTTTGATAAGGGTAGTATTATTTCATTTTCTTAAATTCATTTGCTGGTAACTCTTTTTTTATAAATTGTTGGAATTACAGTTCCATAAATTTCATCATTCATTGGGGGGAATTGTACGATGCATTATTATAAGAATGCAAATGCTATTAATACCTTCCAGAATTGTGTATAAACATTAATTAATAATTTTAAATTAATTAAATTTAATATTTTATCTTAATTTTTAGTAACATAATAAATACGATATACTAATTTTAAAGTTCATTTGATTCAGTTTAACAGTATAAAAAATTCTATTTATTAGGAAATAAAAAAGAGATAAATTATTTGATTAGTCATTATTTAATGAATTAGAAGAAATAAGATTTCCTACAAAGATCTATTTTTCATAAAATATAAAAAATTACTTACCCACATTTTTTAAAGTAGGTTCTACTTTCTATACTATTTAAAGATATAATGAAAAAATTATTCTTGTTAAATTTAATTAATAATAACTAAAATTTATTAATTTATATTATAATAATATTAAGAATATAATAATCATTTTACTAGTATTTTTAAAAATATTTAAAATTAGATCAAACAAGATATAGAAAATGATTTCCTAAGAAATATTATTTCTTATGTGTTAGCCAAATAACTTTATGTATTTTTTGAAAAATTCACGTAGGAAGTTATTTTTTAACAAATTCGGTAAGAACCAATTCTTAATAATAATATATTATTAAATTACATATCTAACGTTAAATTGAAATGTGAATGTAATAATTGCATGAAGCATTTCATAGGGGTAAACTAATCTATAATTAAAATATAAATAAATAATAAATAATATATTTTTTCTATTCATTATTATTTGTCATATTTAATTAAATTCATAGAGATTGAAAAAATAGTTTAATCTATTTATTTTTAATAAAAATTTCAAAATTACCTTTTAATTAAAAATTAAAATTTACTTGATTTTTATTTCTCTTTACTTAAAATTTGTTATTGGACCCAAATGAATACATAAGTCTTTCTTTCTATTTCATGCATAAATCTCAAAATGATTGAAAATCAACAAAGAAAGATAAAATAAATTTATTGAGATATTTCAAGATAAAAATATAAAATAATAAAATATTTATAAAGAAAAAGAATGGTAAAATTAAAAAATATATTTAATATTTTATTAAATTAATAAAAAATAAAAAAATAATTTTTTAAGAAATACAAAAAATAATAAAAATAAAGAAAATAATTAAAATATTACCGTATGTAGAAATTATGCAAAATACAATGACCTTCTGAGAAATTATTTTTTTAAATTAATAAACATGTTTGTCCTTTTCGTGTCAAACAAACACAAAGGCTCACAAGACAAAAAAAGGCCTAGAGAATCGGAATGGAAGAGATAATGAGTGGCATTTCATGGTCTAGAAGTTGAAACATCATCCCATTCCCAATCAAATGGCTATGGGAATTTTTGGGCACTGTTTTGCAGGCATCTGTCTCCTTTGAAGAACAGCATACCCTTTTAAAAATACAATGAATTATCATAATTTTTAAAGAAAATTAAAAAATATATAATTATAAATTTAAAAATTGTTTTATAATTAATTATTATTTATTAAATTTTTAATATTTTATTAAAAATTATAATATTTTATTTTAATTTTTAAAATATATATTTCACTTTGAAAAAAATCCTCCACACAAACTACAGTTCGCATTTTGGCGAAGGGTTGTTAGGCGAGGAGACAGTCAACTGCTCCCTAAATGACATTTCCAAAGTGGTAGGTCCCAGTGTCATTGACTTGAGGAAGGAAATCATCTTTAACTTTATTGCAAAAAGTAAAAATAAAAAAATAATGTTTTGGGGAGGTAATTGTTGAATTTTTTTAATATTAAAATAAATAAATTAAAATTAAAAATATAAACTTTAATATGCTAAATATAATTCAATAATAAAATTATTTAATATCTTAGGAGGTGAAGTTCTGCAATACTATCTAAAAAAACATATCTCCACCGAAAGAGAAATAACTTAATAAAAAAAGGAAAAAGGACATAGACAAGTCCAATTTTCCATATAATCATATATACAGTGGTAAATACAAAATATTTCTTTCAATTTTTATTAATTGCATGTTATGTTCACTAGCTTTAGAAAACTTAAAAAATAATCTTTCAATTATAAAAAATTTAAAATTAATATTTATTATTAACTTGATTAATTATTTTATTAAATTGCATAAATTTTCAAATATTTTTAAGCAATAACTGCAATTTTACTAAATTTTTATTTATATTAATATTTTTTCATACATAATTTTTATTATATGATAAATAAAAATTAAATTAGATGTATTAAATTTCTATTAAATACTTGAAAATGAATACAAAATTATATGTAAAAATTGTATGATAAACCAACATATAATAGTATTATAATTTTTATTCAAACAATGAATAAAAAGTTACATAATTTAATCAAATAATTAATTAACTGAACAATAAATGTTATTTTTATATTTTTAGTCAAAAGGTTTGATTTATAATTTTTTAAACCTAGTGACAAAATACAACCAACCCAAATTTTTGAATGAGTTATTTTGATTGGTTAATAACTATTCTTAGGAAAATCTTCTAACAGTAAGTTGATTTGTCACCTCTTAAGTCTGATAGAGATTGACAATAATTTTTAAGTGAAACTAAATTAGCAGTTCTAATATGACTGTGATGTCTCTCCAAGAATTTAAAAGCATCCCTTCCTGCCATTTTTATTACAAAAAGAAAATTGAAATTATGGTTGCCATTACACTGCAAAAATAGCAATCATTGTGATGCTGCCGGTAAACGTGACTGTTGCGATGATGGAAACAGCTGCGGCAAACACAATATGGCAATTATAAGCTGTGATTTAAAACTATGATTTCAACTATTATTAGAATTTATCATATTAAAAAATAGAATTCATTTCATTTCATTTTAATAAAAATAATTTTATTTTATTTTAAATAAATTCTTTTATTTAAAATTTTTTTATAAATTATGATTTCTTTTTACTTTAAAATAAACTTTTTTTTATTTAAAACTTGTAGAATATGTTTTAAATATTTATATTTATAACATTCTCCTTGAGATTGAGAGAGTAAAAATTCAAAAATAAAAGAAATAATTATTAATAATTTAAAAAAATTAAGAGTAAAATTATCTACTAAAAATATTACATTTTAAATAAACTAAATTTTTATTAAATTTTATCTAATTTCAAATGATAATAATATAAATAAATTTTTTTTTAAAATGAAATAAAATTAAAAAATTTAAATTTAAATAAAATTTTTTTAAATGAATTTAATTTTAAAGTATGCATACGTCGTACGCTATACTCTTGAGGTCTCAATTATGATTTTAACTACTGACTCTGTGTCAGACTGATAAAGCTTCAATGCTAGATGAGGTAATAGACTACCTAAAGCAATTGCAAGCACAAGTGCAGATGATGAATAGAATGAACATGTCCCCCATGATGCTGCCAATGGCCTTGCAACAACAGATCCAAATGTCTATGATGGCTCCAATGGGCCTGGGCTTGGGTATGGGCATGGGCATAGGCATGGGTATGGACATGAACTCCATCAGTCGCGCTGCCGCCAACATCTCCGGCATGCCTCCCGTCATCCCGCCTCCCGCCTTCATGCCTTTGCCTGCATGGGATGTCTCCGGTGGCGATCAAATGCAAGGCCCGCCGCCAACGGTTATGCCTGACCCTTTATCCGCTTTTCTCGCATGCCAGCAACAGGTGAATCAAATTTTTATATAATTTTATTTTGCATCAAGTTTAAACATGTTGGCTGATCGTGACTGAAATTTTTGGAAGTGATTTATGTTAAAAAAAAAAAAAAACAACTCTTATTTCACATTCATTTACCAACAAGATATATCACATCACTTTCACATTCTTGACCATGCATAACAAAAGCCCATGTCACTGTGGATATTGGAAAAGGCAGTGCTGTAAAATCAACGGATCCAAGCTATCCGGCCGGGTTGATTTATGTCCATACAGATATATTTATGTAAATTCGTAAAAAATAGATTAAATTTTAGGTTATTGGATCACATTTGTTATAAATTTTAATTATAAATTTATATATTAATTTATATAAATTAAAAATTAAATTAAATTTCAAATAATTTAATTTGTTGAGATTTGTACACCGTGATTTACTTATCAATACTAGAGCGAATGAGGGATTGTGTAGGAGGGAAAAATCTAATAATTTTATTTGAGGGAGCTAATTTATTAATTTCTTTCCATAAAAAATGATTTAGATTATGATATATTTATCTTATAGTATATCAGTAATTTAAAATTATTAAATTTCAATGTTGCATAAATTAATAAATTTGGACTACTAAATTTAATAGTATCCCATAAGGACCCACAAAAAATGCCAGAAATTAGGTTGGCCAAGGCTGCTAGCAATAACTAGGCCTCGTCCCTTTTTACGATTGACGCAGTAGCAAGTTCATTATTGCGGAGAGAGTCTTCGTCATATTTTACTTAAGAAATAGTATAACGTTAAGCTGTAGTTTATGATTGTAATATTTTGCAAAATATTACAACTGCATGATAATTTTTAACAATTGTATATTATAAGATCCGTAATTTTTTTGGTATGTAACGAATCCGTATTTATTAATAACTTTTGCAAATTTTTTTAATAACACAATTCTAATTACAATTTAGACATGGTCAAACTACTGATCGTATTAAATATTAATTATATGCAGCCAATGAGCATTGATGCGTACAGTAGGATGGCTGCCATTTATCAGCAGATGCAACAGCAACCAGCTTCAAATTCCAAGAAATGAGCTTCATAGTGTTCTTCTTCTGTCAGGGTATATGATAATTAAGCAGATTTATATTTTTGGTGTGAAATATGTATTTAGCTCTAGAGGGATGAGTCATTAATGCCTTGATTAATTTAGTGCCTTTCTTTGTGTGGGTTTTTCAGTTTCATGCAGGTTGCAATATGTATAATATTTTTAAAAAACAAAAATGTTTGTATTTTATTGTATAATGTTATTTGTTTCAATTTTGATTTAATTCTAAATTTGGTAGTCACGATTTACTTTTCTCATTTAATATACTTCTCATATATATATATATATACTTCTTTCTTTATTTTTTATTTTCTTTTTTTTTAATAATCAGAATGATTAAATCATTAAACATATAAATATAAACTTTTCTTGTTTATTATTACGAAATATTATATTTGGATTGGACAACAAAATTTTTTATCTTTTCTTTGTTTTTACCGTATGCTTTTAATATCATAATTAAAATAAATATGGATTATGCTTAAACATGTTAAAATCAATAAAAAAAATTGTTTCGTTTCCGTCGGCATATATCTGATCTCAAATTAACGTAATTCAGCTTCTAAAGTGTAAGAAAAATTTTCAATGATATGACTCTAGACTTTTAATTGTTTAATTTTTTTAGAATTTTAAAATGCAAGGCAGCATGAATCTAAAGAATATTATTATATCTTAGGTGTCCATGTCACTCACTATTGCTGCACCTAACAATTATTGATTGAAATCAAACTGAATATACAAAAATTGTTGTGCGTTTTGCATTTTACTTTTGCCTTTCTCCTTAAAAATTAAAATTCTAATGGTACAAAGATTCTTCCCAATTGTAAGCAAACTTTGGAAAGATATTAGATAAAAACAGGAAAAGGCCAACTTGTGAGAATTAATTGCATAAAATAATAATTATTTATATCCGTGTATTATCTTCTCCTACATATGTATTATTCACAATAATAGTTTATAAAATATAGTGCGTGAAATTTTAAGTAAAAATGGATGCACATTTTCAACATTCATATTTGAATTCACATTTTCTCATATTAATTATTATTATTATTATTAATTAACTTCGAAAAGATAGATCTATAGATAAAAGAGTATATATGTGTGTGTGTGTGTGTATATATATATATATATATATATATATATATATATATATATATATATATATATATATTAAAATTTATGCTAATAAAAAGGAAAAAGGAATTAAGTAAAAAATAAATAATTTTTATAAATTCTTATATAAGATTAATTCAAGAGGCGATTTGCTATAATCCACAGCAAATAATAGAGTTCTAAAATAAAACATTGTAATATAGTGGTGAAATTTTGTTTTAATTTTTCTCTCAATATCCTTGATGAAACTGATGCTACGACTCTGGACAAGGGAAAATCGTGGGACAAAGGTTATGCCGTAATTAACATAACCTTCTTTTTACTTAAAAGTTTGAATTAGTGAGGAAAAAAATTGAAAGTTTATGATTAATTCTTTAAAATTCTAACAATGTTGATTTCTGATTTGTGTGCCCTCAATTTCTTGATTTAATCATTTATTTTTTTATTCTTTTTCCCTTATTTTCTTCCATTAATTTTTTTTCCTTATCTTCCTAACATATCTAACATAGCATAAGTTATCCTAACTCCCAAGTATATTATAAGATTAATTATCCACTAATTAGTGTACATATTATGCATATTGTCAATCAGAATTACTTCAATAAATCACATCTCAAATTTTATATTACGAAGCCGTGAGTTTTGAGCCTTTTTTTTTTTTAATTTATTGCATTCTTTGAGCTCCTTTTTAAAATTTCAAAAGAATTTAGAATCTTTCGTTTCGAACCAAACTTGGTTGGGAATGAAGGCATTTTGTATTTAAAACGATCGAGTTTTAATTACTTTGCAGAAAATTATATGGTACATTATTATTACAATAATACATTGATACACTACTAAATTTGATTATTAATATATTATTATATAGTATGTAATATCTAACTTTAAAAAAATTAAATAAACTTAATGTGTAACAATGATATATCAGTATATTATTGTATTAGTAGGATATTGAAATCTCTCTCCTCTTAAAGAGGAAGGTTATTTTTTTTTACTATCATAATTTTAAATGTTTTAATAATACAATATGAATGCACATATTATGTATTCATTTATATAGGAAAAAATGAATTTTCTCTAAGAAAAATAACTTCCAGAGAAAAAATAAAGGGAGTTAGAGAGTCTTTTCAATTATCTTTTTCAGAGACCAGTTGGTTCCGAATTACATTGAACTTGAAAATGTATCTGCTTCAATTATTTAAATGAATAGATAATGTCTCCTAAGCGGCCTTTGGGGCTACTAATTAAATTTGTCCCAATTTACTATCAAATCACATTTCCAATCCAAAGATAACATGTGTCTACGAAAAATCGTTGACTTTACTGATAAGAAGATTTGATCATCTTATTATCATTCGGAGTATCTTTTCTCATTATATTTCAAAATTACAATCTGGCGAAAGTTAATTATTTAATTCATTATATCTGGGAATACGTAATAGCGAGTGAACTTAGTTGTAAGTAATATATGGAAATGAATTTGTAAAAAAATTAAATTAAGATTTATTTTGATAAAATATTTTTTGTATAATAAGATTATAAATTATTAAAATAAAAAATACTTTATTTATTTAATATTAACTATAAAAAATTTAAAAATATAATTTTTTTGATTTCAAAGAAAATTTATTTTTTTCTATTATGATAAGTTTGGATATCTTTTTTAAATCATAAATACTAGTAGTATGCCAATCTTTTATTTATATATATAAATGATATTTTTTTATAAAATATTTTTAACAAAATAAATGAAGCTTTAATTTTATTTTTAAGTCAAATTTGATTCAAGTATGAGTTAAATTTATATTTTATATTATTGAACTTGAATTATTTACAAGTTTAAATGAGTTTAAAAATTCATATTATATTTTTTATTTGCTTTTCGTATATATAAGAAATGTAATACATAAATTTTTGTATTATTTACACATGACAAGCTACTCATACAAATTTTTACGAACTCATACAATCCAACATCAACAAAGATGATCCAACGGCTAAATATGGACGAATCAATCACTCTTCTTGGTCGACTTTTTCCCACAACGTTATCTCTTTATCCATGTGGATGATAACATGCATTTGTATGGTTAAAGGAAAACACAGGTTTGAATGGATAATGGTGTGTCAACTTGGATAAAGAAGTTGCCGCAGATGTTTTTTCATTCTGTTCATTGAATGACATCCTACATTTTAGCAACGATTTGATAAGAACATCGATTTATTAGTTGTCGGTAATTCGGAAGGGATTCACATCGAGACAAAGACGTCCATATGAGAAGCACCTCATCATGTCAAGAAATATAAAATGAATGATGTGGATTTTGTTTTTGTAGCCAAGAAAAACACCGATTTGACCCTTAAGGTTAGTTCAATTAATAAGGCTTCTTATAAGTTTAATTATTATTATTATTATTATTATTATTATTATTATTATTATTATTATTATTATTATTATTATTAGTGTAATCGCGGGTAAGTATTGTTATAGACTTTCAACGAACTTGATCTTGAAATAATGAAGCAACCTATCTTATTTATGGATTAAGAAAAAAACTCTAATTTCCAATCATATTTGATGGATATAAATCAATTTTAAAATAAAAATGAATCATTCTTGCTTTAAAAATTATTTGTGAAGATAATTTTTGGATTTAATATAATTAAATTTTTAGAAAATATGCTGTTAAAAGAATTCAAACTTGCACTTGATACATGAAGTGTCACTATTAATCGAACAAGTTTATGTTAATGATTATATAAGTATATGTGTTTGTCCCAAAAATAGATATTTTGGCTAGATTTAAAAGTATCAGCTTATTGGCAAGACTGAATTTCATGAACATGGCCTTTTCAGCCAAAAAAAATGGTTATGCACAATGAAATCAATAACTAACATAGCAATAAAAACAAGCTATGCATAAGCCATGTGAGGATTTGTGGATCATTTCAAGAAAGTGGCAAATAAGTGCTCCTTTTTGTCAAAAATTATAGATAGCCAAATAAAAATTTTGAGAGGATTCTTTTTTTTTTATATACCAATTTCAGACAAAACAAATCAATGCACTATGCATTCCATATTACAACAATTCACTGCCCACTTTATCTTTTATTTTCATTCGCAATTCATTAGAATTCCTTTTCTTCTAAATCTTTCAATATTAGCATATTAAGATCCTTTCCCAAATTCATATGCCACTCTATTATTGCATAATTTGTTGACAGATTTGGATGTAAACTTTGCAAAGATTTACTGTTAAATTACACTTAAATTGCTATTTGAATGCATTATTGTAGTGTGAATTTCCTTACATCAAATATGCCATTATATTATTACAGATTTTGTTTACAAATTTAGATGTATTTATCTTTTAAAAGACTCTGTAGAGGTTTAATGTTGAATTATACTTGAATTGCTATTTGTGGCCAATTTGATGTATTTCAATTAAATCCTTTTATTATTTATTTTTACAATGTTGTTAGGTTATTGACTACTTTTCCTCATATCAATATTCTTCAGTTTAGAACTCTACCAATGAATTAGGCCAAACCTATTGTGAATTTTTTGATTGATAATATGATATTACATTAACTACTATTTTGAATATAAGAGCACTCTCATCTTTAAATTTATGATATGCTTTCTTTTTTAGAAACAAACTTAAATACTACAAAATAAAGTCCAATTCCAATCAATATTCACATTAATCACTACTTGATTGTCATTTGGGTTAGGAGTTTTTCAATATAAAAATAAAAAAGGCTCTATATATATTTCAAAAAGTTCCATATGCATCTATACTTTGTATTTAAAAAAAATAATACCAATAGTCATGATAAGGGAGGAAAATAACTTCTTCAATTATGATGGATTTGCCCTTCAATATTGATTATTTTAGGATTTTGATGTTGGTTCCTATCCAGTGGTTATATGAGTGACGTTGTATATTTGGCATAGTTAACATCGATGTCAAATTAACTTGGACTTTAGGTAATAATGTTGATTGTCCCACAACTATTCACATTAGATGTTGGTATATAATTAACATAACAAATTATAATAAATTGATGTGGAATATAGATTACAAGGTTAGTTTGATAATCACTAGTAAAAATTAATGTTCATTATAGCATAAATTTTACATATAATGTCAGTTTCAGTTAAATAATTGACATGGTATATTAACAAAAATGATGATTATTTATCATAATTGAAGATATTTAGTGTTCTTTTTCATTGTATTCATTTATACCCCACTACACCCTAAGCTATAATAGAACCTAATTACAGAATGTAGCCATCATATTATTATTCAAGCAATGTTATTACAGAAATGCTATTTATTATATAGAAATGCTACTAAACATGTATTGGAAACTATTTGATAATTCAAAAATGCTACCTCTTATACATACAATATAGGTATGAGAAATGATGAATACAATTACCTTCAATCTTTCCTAATATGTTTAGGAGAATTTTTAATTGAAATCCATTTAACTTGATCATCTCACACGCAAAAGTTTTTCATATTACCTTCATTGTCTATCAAAGGTGTTCTAATAGAGAAAGGAGAAATCTCCTTAATATCAACCCCTAAGTCTTTTTCATCCTTATCACCAACAATTTATTTTTCTCTTGGTAGAGCTATGCACCACTTGTAATTGAATGGATCTATGATATAGAATACTTGTTTTACTTAATATGTCAAAAACAACTCACTTTTATGACCTTTCTTATTAAGATCCACTAGTGTGAATCCTAATTTATTAACTCAAACAACTTTTTTATTCTTGATCCATTTACATTGAAATATAGGCTTCTTGAATATAATATAATCAAGCTCCCAAATGTCTTCAAAAAACTTGTAATACATATTGGCATAAAACAAAGTTCCTATCTTTGAAACTACTTATATGTATAACTTGAGCTATTAAAGTAACCCCACTATTTTATATAGTACTCTTATCATCCTAACTTTTTTTATAGAAAGGATACATATTGATGTCATATCCATAATAAAAGATTACCTCTATTCGTAGCTAGCGTGCTAGCCATTGGATGGTCTTAGAAATAGTATTTAATGATTTTTACACTATTTGATAATGTACTTAGCTCTCGAACCAACTAAACCAACTAAGGAATGATTGATTGTGTTAAGCTTAGATTATTTAATCATTTCTCATGTGATGTTGTCCCTTTAAAAGGGTTATATGTTTATCTATGTGAGGTTTAACTTCATTAATATTATATAGGATGTAAAAGTAAGCCTACGTACATATTTCAAGGCTTATGCTCACCATCTAAGCATCCAACATGCTCTTATCTATAATTTTACTAACATGATAAGACTTTAGAAATTTAATAGCATCTATATTTGATAAGTAGTCACTACAAAACTCAACCATTTCCTTAATAAATAGCTTTCAACAATGCATCCTTTTGATTGACATCTATTCCTCACATACTCTTTTAGAATTTTTATATATCATTTAAAAGGGTACATTCACCTCAAGTTAATTGGCTCACATAGTTTTATCTCTCTCACCAAATGGACAACTAGATGTCTCATGATATCAAAGAATGAAAGTAGAAAGTATATTTCTAGCTGACATAGTGTAACTATAACTTATCTTTGCAAGTCATCTAACTTCTCAAAGTCAATGATCTTGCTAACTATTATACTGAAGAAGAAACAAAGTCTAATGATAATGTTTTTGACATGTTTAGATAATATTGATCAAATAGTCATTAATAACAATTATTGCATCAAAACATGACAATGATTAGACTTCAAACTGATTAGTTTCAAGTCTTTCGTTAAAATCAAGCTCTTAATATTTAAAGAATATCCTTATAGCACCTTTAGACTAAATAAATGCTAGCAAAAACTTATTTTTTCTTTTATAAGAAAAGAATGACAAGCTAGTAAAAGAAATGTACATTGACCCCTTTTTTTCTAGTGCTAGTTCTCCCCAAATGGATATTTTAATCAAGTTCAACTTGACTTTGACTTCATCCTTGGTCTTTTTTGGTGTCTTCAATAGTGTTCTAACTAGATTATCATAAATATTTTTTCGACATGCATTATGTCTCACAGACAACTCTTTTCAATATGAAATATTAAAGAATATGAACCTCTTCTTCTATAATATTGGGTAGAAACCTAGTAGATAAGGATTAATCAAAGTAAATTAGAAACTTTTTATTAATGAATAATTAGTAGAAATACTCATTAATTCTAGTAAAGGAAAACTCTATTAGAAATTATCTAAGAAAAATTTTAGAATCCATTTAAGATCTAAAGTTAATAAAGTTTTAAAGAATTTTAAGAATTTTACTTAAAAAAACGCATAAAAGCCTAGAAGTTTAAAATTATGAAACTTCGAAAAATGTATATAAGGGTACCAAAGTAGAAAATAAGTTAATTTTAGGTATTTATGTAATTTTTAAGTATTTTTCCTAAATATAATTTTACTACGAAATTAAGGTGATGATTTGGATTAGAATACATTATTTCAATGTAGTTAAGCACTTGAGTTTTGGAGAGCAAGTTAAAAGCTTCTAATGGATAAATGAAAGTAAGCTTTGTCATCTTTTAAGATAAGCAAGCATTAAATGAGAGGAAATATCTTGAAATTATTAGATATGATGAGATTTAATGGACTTTTTGTTAGAATTTCTCCACTAAAAAAAGCCAAACTTGTGTGGTATACTTTGGGCACAAGGATAATGATGTAAGCTTAATAAGGTGATGTAATTAGAAGTTTCTATAAGGAAGCCAAGTCATCCATTAGGATAAAGATGCATTTAATAAAAGAATATTAGATATAATTAACTAATATTTACTCTAAAAATTAGAGACAAACTGTAAGCTCGTTAGGATGTAAGTAAGGTGATGTAATATTGCTCTAAGTGATAACATAACAAGCTTGAATGTGACTTTACCTTTTTACTATAAATAAGAGTGTTGGTTTTAAGTTCTCCTCATAACAAACATAAGCCACAGTTTTGAAAGGAAGAGTAGTATGAGAATTACTTTCTTGAGTATTCTTCATCTTTCTTTAAAGTTGTTAGTGAGATATTGAGAGTTCTTTAAAAGGTTACTGTAGATAAAGCTCTCTTGTTCTTCAAAGTGAAAGTAAAAGCTTATCTACTTTAGTTATTTCATTTCTTTTCACAAATTTTTTGAAAGTTCTCCTACTAACTTATGTTATTTTTAGTAAAATGGAACTTGAATCAAAGGTATGGAAAAACAAGCAAGCAAGATTAACTAAGTGAGTAGAGATCTACTAATTTTCCTTTTAGTTTTCTCTTAAGAAGATCTTTATGTATAAGATGTATATGTGTGTGTGTGTGTGTGTTTGATTGGTGGTATGTTGAAACTATAATATTTACAATTGATTTACCTAAAAGGGTGTTTTGTTAAAAATTCAATTTGAGATGTTAAAAGTGATCGCTTGAGAAAGATGATGTGGTTTCTAAGAAAAAAAAAGATCTTTGGAAAATTTTCTTAAAAAATGGAGACAAAAAGAATATTTAAAGAGGACTTGCAAAATAGTAAAAAGAAAAAAGAAACTCTTAAAAAGGATTTATGAATATGAGTTTTTCTAATTAATGTTTGAAGAAACAAATGTTTGAAAAACTTGATTTTATTTGAAGAATAAACTAAAGTTTTATTTAAAGAAGAAATAAAAGTTTTATTTAAGAGCACATGAGAAGCTTTCGGGTCTTTCCTTCAAATCATGGGGCAAATTTTTAATTTTTATGATAAAATTAAATGTAAGTCATTTTAAATCCTAATATGAAAAATATATGATGGTTGTGTCAAAGTTTTAAAGGAAAAATTATTTTTAAAAACATATATAGAGCTCTTGAATTTCTCACTATTTTAGGGGAAAAATTCTATTTTATGGAAAAAAATTTATTACACTATATTCAAAACTAATTGGGGGAATTTAATAAACATTTATATAAAGGTTTTTGAAAAAAAATCAAGTTGAAACATTATCATATAGCTCTTCATTTTATTGTACAAAATAGCATAAAAATTCTATTTTTACAACAATATTTTGTCTTCTACAAAGTGGTTTGTTGGTTTATTGTTTTGAAAACTTATGTAACATATTCTAAGCATAAAAAATGTTAAAAAAAGACCTTTAATGTCCCTAATTTAATTCTAATAATTATAGAAAATTTAAGAAAATTTTGGTATTTAAAAAGAAATTTTCAAATATAGGATGCTTGTTAAAACTTAATAAAAGTTTATGCTTGTTTCCATAACTATTTGATATTAAAATGAGATGAAATTGTGCAATTTTATTAATACTGAATAACATGTAATTAGGCTTGAATTAGTGTAGAAAAATAGTTTTCTTACTTGTTAGAATAATATATAAAGCATAAGTTTAAAAAAACTTAGGTTTGAAAACTATAAAGCTTGAAAACCTAAGTTTTACTCTTCATGGTTTTGTTGTAAAAACTGTGAGATGTGTGCTTGTCTTAGAATGAAATCTTGCTTGTTTATAGCATACAAATGTATGAAGTTTGTATCTTAAAAAATGCCTAAATATGAATGGAAATATTGTGAAAAAATTGAAAGATGCTCCATAAGTTTCCATGATGAAACCATAAAGTTAGCTTAATAATTAGTGCATAGTTTTTCTCATGAGTTAACTTATGAGTTATATATATGCATTAATAAGTTAGCATGCAAGGATATTTACGAATGATAATGATCTAGATTTGATGAACTCTTGCATGAGAATGTGATATGATAATCTAGCATATGGAAATGGAAGTACAAATGCTTATTATGGTAATTAAAAATGTGATGATGCAGTATAATTTTTTTCTTACTAGATTATGATTTGTTTTATATTATGTTATGTTTATGGAAAAAGGATGGCATTGTACTTACCCTATTATATGAAAAATGGATTAAAGAGAGCCCTATGTGAAAAATAGGTTAAAAAAGGTTTTATGTAAAAATGGGCTAAAGAAAGCCTAATGTGGAAATAAGGCTTAAATGTTGAATATGAATGTTGTCTTGAATACCATATATGATTATGGGCTTGAATGTTATATATGATGATATGACAAAAATTATGAATATATGAACCTGTGGAAATGATAAGAGATTAACCTGGCACTCTATATTCTGAGTCACATGGAATGATGCGAGGTGAGGGAGAAGCATAAGGTTAAGATATATGTGGTTGTAGTCAATTCAAAGTAACAACAAGGAAACCTCTTATACCTCCATGCTATTTAATTATTAATTAAATTATTATATTATGTTTGATTAATTATGTGATTAAATTATACTTTTTATCTAAATTTCTATTAGTGTAGCAAACAAAATTAATAAATGTGAAATACACAAAAGATTTTTGATAATAAAATGTTTTAATATATGTCTTGTATATATTTAATTTTCTTGACTAAAAAGTAATTTATTACTTGCTATACTTATGGATATGTTTTTCAAATACTTATCCTCTTAATGGCATTGACTAAGGTTACAAATGTGTGATGACATCTATATGACACTAGGTGCAATTTTTTCAGACAGAAGTTTCACTTTATTATCATGATCAATCAAAAAGTGGGTTTAATTAAAGTAGTTAAAAGCTAAATCCTATTTAGTTATTTCTAAACTAACATTTTAAGGATTTTAGGTATCAGGCTACCTTGGAGAACCTGGATCCAAATAAAATGTGATTGTCATAGGTGAGTTTAATATACTCATATATGGCTATGAGCCTCATGACCCCTTTATATTAGCTCGATATTCCCAATCACATTGCTTGTACCTCCAGCTACATAGCTAGTACCAGCAATAGTAGAGCTATCACATTACATCCTAACTCTTAAAAACCCAACAAATTTTGATATAGATATTCACTTTGAAAACTCAACAAATAGTTAATCCAGATGATAGTCATCACTTGGAATAATCAAAGAATTGTGCTTCTGAAAGTTATATATGGTTTATGACAGTAACCTAACATCTCATTATACTGCCGCTTTCTCTAATGCAGTTATCATAGCAAACAACTTAAATGTATTCTTATATTGCTTACAATACATTTTGGATTCACTTTTCAGGAAGATATTTATATTAATATTAACTACTGCCAAAAGTTTATCATAATAAAATTGTAAACCAACATTAATCTTTCAAACAAATCCTATTGACTTCCTAACATATGGAAACTAAAAATTTTAAAGAAATTACTCAATCATCTTTGATACTAGTACTCATTGTTTTACACCAAAAATATTACTACACTTATTCAAACATATAGTAAGGATGAGTTTAGATCCAACATAAGACAATAAAAGTCAATTGATGAAAATAAAATGTAAAATAAAAGGTTTTCAAAAGTAATTTAAAAAAATAAAAAATAGAATTAAAGTAGAATAAAAAAGGATATAAAAGGCTAGTCCAAAGAATATCATACTCTAATTCTTAGATTTATCATAGAGTTCTAATATAATTTATAATTGATTCAATTATTTAATTGAAAAATTACCTCCATATTAGTTGTAATCATGTAAAATTTCTAATGATAATTAATCTAGAGTATGTACTTAAATTAACCTCCTATTATTGATTTTAATTCAAAATAAGTGGCTAATGGTTGAGGTCGAATCTAACAATCTTACAACTGAAGATTGCTAAATTTGTTCTCTATTTTGCTTAAGTAACTAATAATTTACCCACATATCAAATCACTAAATTTTAATTGTTACTTATTTTTTCAAAATTTTTATATGCATCATTTCACCCTAAAAATTAATATTGAACTTACTATAACATATAAATAAGGTGAGTCTAGATCAAACCTAAAGGAATAGAAGTCAATTGGTGAAAATAGAATAAAATAGGGGGTTTCAAAAGCAAATTTAAATGCACAATGAAATAAAATTAAAATAGAGCAAAACAAAGCATCAAAGCTTAGTCTAAGGAATTTCAAACTCCAATTATAGATTTATCATTAACATTAATAAAATTATTCTTGATTCAACAACTTAGCTACAAATTACCTAGAAGCTCTGTAGCAATCCCCAATTAATATTACAAGTTAATTACCTAATACTAATTAACTAACATTAATACTAATCCATAATTAACTAGCATAAGAAATCAACTCATGAATAGCTAAGATTAAATCAATAATCTTGTACATGAGAAATTGCTAATTTATCCATTGATTCTCCTAGGTACATGAAAATTATATACATAATTGCTACTTGTTATGACTAAAAATAACTAACCTACATGTGGGAATTAATTACAATCAATCATATAGCTATAGATTATCAAGATTAATAAACTAACAAGGCTAATTAGCTAATCACTTAAAACAATCATAAAACAAAAGTAAAATAGAGAAACAAGAGATAGATGAATAAAAAATAAAATAAATTAAAGTCTTAAAATTCAAGAAGATTAACCGTTTATGCTAGTTCTTGGATAAAATAAAGAGAAAAAGTATTTACTATCTAGAATAGAATGTGATGCCTTTGGAAGTATAAAACCCTTTTAAATATGATTTTGTAAGTTAAAAAACCTAATGAGTCAAGTAAATATATCTTTTAAGATTACAAATAATAAGATCATGTATAATTTTGAAACTTATAGCCTAATTTACAATTTAAATTCCTAATAGTATTTACTATAGTCAAATTTTATAATTTAACTTTTAGCTTAAGTTTAACCATTAAAATAATATAGTTTTACTAAACTCTAAATATGAAAGTTGCTTGGTTAGATCTTATCTAACTTTTGGCACCAATTTCACCTAAATTGAACTATTAAAACTCTAAATGTAACCTAAAAACTTTGGTTAAGTCAACTAGGATAGAAATAGAATTTCATTTTCATAACTAAATTTGACACTTAAAAGTCCAAATTAGGCTTCAATCAAAATATAAAAGTTTTATAACTTCTTCTTATCTTTCTAGAGATGTAAAGATCACTTAATTTGGAAACCCAAAACTCAAGTTATAGTTAAAAATTTGAAATAATGTTAAAATCTAACATTTAATTAAATAATTCAAAAATATTGAAAAATTAGCATCTAATCACATGCAAGGCCAATTTCATTAAAATAAGCATATGTAACACATTAAAATATATAAAATACGAGAAAATAATATATATGATATCTTACACATTATATACTTGCATTTCTAATTCAAGCTAAAGTTTATTTTCTTTAAATTTCAAACTACCAATACCTTAGAACCTAACCATTTTTCCAAATTGCACTAAAAAAGACCTCTTGATTTTGAGTAGGTTTATTCTTAAACCTTTATGCTTCCATTCAACCTTACACACTCCTAATTTCCTAGAATCACACCAAATCACTAACCTTTGGATGCTGATATTTAGCTTATTGACTTTTAGTCCCTATACTTATGACAAATTATTTTATATAACTTTTAACCTATGTGAGCCTATTTGCTTTACACATTCTTGACATGCTAAATTTTGAAATGTATTATGCTATTAGTTTATAGACAATACCACAATCCAAACTATATCGAGGTCCATTTGTTATGTCTATACCATTATTACATTGCTCTTAACCACATTATGCAAAATTTTTAACTAAACCTAAATGTTATGTTCCTTAATTCTGTAGGGATTTTAATTCCTCATTTCACAACCCCCACTTTCCTTCCTTTCAAATGTTCATTCTTATAACCATATGATGATCTAATTCCTTTAGCCAATTGTTACTAACTCATTCATATTATAATGCTAACCTAACCTTTATTTACTTCATTATACCATGAAGAATATTTTATTCTCTAGTTATCATACCTTAAAGAATTCAAGTGGTCGCCTTTTTAAGTTAATTAAATTTACCATAAATCCTCTACTTTATTTCTTATCTCATAAAATGAGATGTTATATTTTTATATTGTAAGGGATTTATGTGTACTACCATACACAAATCAATATGCTAATTACTTGATTTGGAATCTCTTATTCAGCTTCTATCTTCTAAACTCTTATCAATTTAATTTACTTTTATGAAATTTTTGTATTGCTAAATAGTTGACATCTATTTACAATTTTTTAACGGTGTTTTCCTTTCATTTTGTATCGTTAAACAACAAAAAATCAATTTACATTCTAGAAATACATTTTTTAAAGAAAATACCTTATATAAAACTTAAATTTTTATCCAAATAAACAAACTTTAAAGTGATATTTGTTTTGCAAAATCTTCCTTACATTCCTATAAATGTTTTAAAGGAATGTTAAATTCTCATATTTAGTTTAATTATGTTTAGGTGATATTAAAAAATTATTTTACCTATAATTACATTAATGTCTTATCACCATTACGATCTTAACTCACTTCTATTTACCAATATTAATCATTATCACTCATTGTCATTAATCATTACTCATCATTATCCATTTTCTTTAATTATCATTCATCACTTTTTACTATTATTGATCTCATCTAATGTTATTAACTGTCGTCTAAAGTGGAGCTTAGAAAGGGGAAAAAAAGCCTTTTACCTCCCTTAAAATTTATAAAATCATATATTAATGTTATGTATTTTCATGAAATTTTTTTTATATAAATTGTTTAACTCTCCAAAATTTTTTGAGATTCAAAATTTTAAGTGAAGATCCAACATCATTGTGACCCGCCACTATTCATTATTATTGTTCTTTGTGATCATTATCCATTATCATTAACTACCTTTGTGTCTATTTACTGGATTATTTTTTTAGTATTGGTTGCTTGACTTTTAACAAAAGTATTCTTACATTTTAAAAATATTTATAAATAAATAAATTAACCAAAATTCAACTGGATAATATTATAAGAAATTTTTTATGACCCCAATGCCCTTTAAAAGATTAGGTACTTTATATGCTTGGATTTCCTCAATATGTATGACTTTTTGTCAAGTGATTGTAATGATCAATTACCTACTTATGATTGAAATGATAATGGATAGAAATTTTATTCATAAGATTTTAAAAAATAGGAGAGAGAAAAGCTTGAATAATGGGAGAAGAAAGGCAATGCATAGGCTATAATATCACCCAAAGGGTCACATAAAAATCCTTGCCTTATCTACAATTAAATAATATATTAGCTAATCTTCTCAATTATTAATTAATTTGGTTAAGTCTTGAAAGAAGAAAAAGTTAATTTGTGTCATTGCATGAAGAGTAAAAAAGGTAGTCACTTCACAAAAAATAATTGTGAGATACTTGAAGGTATTTTGTTTACCATGATCATGATTTCTATTGTAAAAATCAAGCTTTGATAACCACATTAACTATTTTTAATCATGATAAAATTAATTTAAGGATTGAGGTTTTCGTTATATTAATATACATGAACAACCAATTTATTTAACATCTAATACCAAATAAGTGACTAAAACTTTTATTTAATTTTATATTATATTCTTCTTTTTAAAATTTATTCTTGTGTTTTTATTTTCAATCATAAAATCTAATATAAGAATTGAGATTTTCTTTATATTTATATACCAACATTCAATTTATTTCATAATTGATATAAGATAAAAATTCTATCTAATGTCATCTTATATTCTTCTTTTAAAATTTATGCATGTGCATTTTTTTTAAGTAATAACACTAATAAAAGCTTAAAGATGATGAGGTATCCCAACTAGAGGCATACAAATTAACTTCAATGAATCAAAATAAAAATGATGATATGTTTGAGAGTGAAGAGGAGTAAAGAAAGGATATCTAAAATTATATAAGGAAAGATAATTGTTGATTAGGTAAAATATATAACTAATTAGTATATATTTTTACAATTTTATCTTTTTTGAAAAAAATTAATTTATTAAAAAGTTTTTAAAATTAAAAATTCAAAAAAATTATCTTTCTCCTAATTTTTCTTTAAATAAACTTTTTATGAAAAATGATATTGTAAGTTAACATATAATAATATTAAAAGTCTAGCTTAAAAGGTTTGTTAAAAAATTATTATAAATTGACCTAATATGACCCTTATTTGAGAAGGTTAATAATAACTTAATTCACATTTACCTTAAAACTAATATAGATAGGTTAAAATAAAGATGAATATATATAGATAAATAAATATAAGTCATAACTGTCGGGTCTAATTATTATCAATGATAAATAAAATAATTTTATATTTCTTATTAGAAAAAATTTTACAATTAAAATAAGTATTTTGTACACACTGGAAGCTTTTCAAAAAAATGTAAATAATAATTTTTATTTTAATAAAAATAATAATAAAATACTAAACATGTATATAAATATAAATTAATGAATGAAATAAGATTAAAATAGTAAATTATCTTCTAAAACTCCCTAAACTTGGAGGAATATAAAATATTAAAAAGTGGAAGGTCTTGGAAGGTTAGTCACAAACTTTCATTTCCTTCCCCTCCTTAATTAAAACTTTTATACAAAGAAAAGGAAGATAACCTTCTAGTTCTTCTCCATCCCCTCCATTTCCTACAATTGAAACAAAGTGTAAATTCATTTAGTGATTACTAGGTTTCAAAAATACAAAACTCATCATTGATTGGTTTAGACTAGTTAAGGCATTTTTATTTAACTGATCGAAACTAATTATCATACTAAAAAATGCATTCAATATTGACTGAGGGTAATTGCGTAATTGAAATTAACCAATGAAATTGGTTTAAATCAATTTGAAATGATTTTTGGATGAATACTTGCATATTTCTTTTCCCAACTAGCTATATTTTCTTTTAAATAATTAAGCATTACTAACCAATTAGGAAAAAAATCATTAAAAAGAAGAAGATGAATCATTATTAACTATGACTTCTCCCATAAAAAATTAGAATAGGTGATAATAAATTCTAATGCACATGATTTAAAGATTGTCAAATCAAATTAAAACAAGATTGTTGCTTAACTAAGTTACAATGAAATATTTAAAATTATAATTAATTTAAAACCCCAGAAGCTAAATTATACTAAAAAAAATAAAACTTTCAAATTGAAATATACTAAAAAAATTATAAAAATACAAACCTTCAGATCAAATTTATTGTTTAGATAAGCTTTGAGACATAAATTTTCAATTCTTTACCATGGTTCTTTATGATTATTAAAAGGGGGATACAAAATAACCATATTGAATGCATTGGATGGGCATGAAGTGATTGATATTATACCATCGAAAATATTATTAAAATACTTTTACATGATGGTTTTATTGGCAGTGTGATAAAGCATTGGGCGATTGATTTATTTTTTATTTATTTTATTTCTATTTTTGTTTATAGTTTATAGATGGATATACAATTTTTATAAACATGAAATAATAAACTCCATCACCCATACTTTTATGTGAATAGTAAGTTGGAGTTAGATAATCCAAAATGAATAAGTTATGTTGAGACTTTAATATTTAGTTCATATTTTAAATATTACAATTTCTTATAATTATTCCTATAGAACCTTGTGAGATTTGATATTAGTCCCTAGTTTTACATATCATATTTATGTCTTCATTTTTTCGCTCTTTTTCAAGCCGATTTTCTCTAAGTTCTTCCTCTAAATCTTTTCTCAAATTTGGAGATGAATCTAGCTTAAAATCTATTTACAAAGAAGATTTTTTTGCTCCTTTTCAAGTTGACTTTCTCCAAGTTCTTCCTCCAAATCTCTTATCAAATCTAGAGATGAATCTAGCTTAAAGTCGATTTTCAAAGAAGAAATCAAATTTAAAAATATAAATAAAAAATTGATGAATGGGAAGTATTAAATGCCCTAGATCAAGAACTTTATTTGATTCAAAATGAAAAATTCTTTAGCAAATCTCATTATGTAATTAAAACTACTAAAGAAGTTATTAGGGTAAAATCTAAAAATGAGAACTTCACTCTCATCTTAGGGAAGGAAGCTTTTAAGCTTCAAAAGAAATACAATTATATGCACATTAGTTGTATCCAAATAGCTATAAAATCTACTCTCAAAAGAGGATTAAATAATGTTATACTTCTTTGTCTTCGAGATGGAAAAAGTACTGATTTCAAAGACTCCCTCTTAGAAGTAGTAGAAACAAATCTATCACAAGGACCAATTTACTTTAATTATTTTCTAGATTTAGATATAGTCCTTGCAATATACCAATTTTTAAAAGCCCTTATCAAGCTTCATGTTAAACTACATGGATACAACATGAAACTAGTTATCACCTACAGAATTCATTACAAGTTACAGGACTCTTTGAAATCACTATGTATCAAACCACATTTTAAGAAAGGAAAAACGGTCTTTTTTTCTTACAAACTACATGAAAGTCAATTTATCAATTCCCAAAGAAACAATTTGGGATAGTATAAATTAGCCTAAAAATTAAGGTTTCCAAGGTGTCTCTAAACTTGAAGAAATCCTAGCAAAAGATATATTGAGGATAGAAACCATGCTAAATGGTTCTGCGTCTATCTATTTTTCAAATCACAAGAAGCTAAGGATCGAAGAGATTGAAGAACCTTTTGAATAGGTAAATTTGGTTGTTGGACCAAGAAAATCATTTTCTAGAAGAACTAGGTCTAGGCAAGGTTTTAGATTAGAGCCTTCTAGAATATCAACTTCATCTACTCAATCAATAATCAATGTTGATTTGAGAGGTGTTGAAAACATTCCAAAGGTCCTAAACCCAGTATATGGTCAAACTAATTCAAATATCCTAATAGAAGATGAGAAAGATGATGAATAAATAAAACTTGGTAGTGAATATGAAGAATCTATTAGATCTTTTAATTCACCTACTGCCTCATAACTATGTCCTGATAATAATCCTATTTTACTATAAATATTGAAAATCAACTTCAGATTGATAAGGGTTTTTTTAGAAGAGAATTCTATTTAAAGGAATTCACTCCTCAAAGGACCTACTTTTTAAATTATTTTAAAGGAGAATTGAGGACAAATATTTAAGAAAGATATTATAATTTTATGAATTTGTTGCAAATAAATATATCTTTCTTTGAATGGTTTGAAGCATATGCTATGAATAACTAAATAGATTACCTTTTTAGAAGAATAAGTTCTGTTATTGTAGTCATGGTAAAATCTCAAGAATGGGTTATAACTAAAGGAGAAAGGCTCATCTCTGAGCTACCACAGATAACACCATTCTAAATGGAGACAACAAATCCCAAGAAGCCACTTGTTGCAGCCCTTTTTCAAAATAAAAGAAGTAAAAGAGGGCAAAAATGCTTTAACAAAGGACATTGTATCCTTAATGGAACAAAACAACTACACCAATAGGTATCTCCAAGCTCTTGGAAATCATATTCTATCTGTTAGTGTTTTCTAAAAGTTTTGCGAAAAAATCCTCTAGTAGGAAGAAAGTTGAAAGCCCTTTGTTCAAACCTTACCAATTTCCTCCTAACAAACAAATAACTTTATCTAAAAATCATGCCATAGCGAGGATAGATCAAATGTTGGAAGAGTTAAACTAAAAAGTGAAAAGGTGTATGTTAAAGAGTCACATGCACCCTAATCTGCTAGATTTGTCACTAGTAAAATGATAAGAGCCCTTAACAATAACTCTGAAATATCTTCAGAAGAATGTAAAGAATTGAATCTTGTTAAGAAAGAACTTAGGGAAACTAGTTGGAGAATACCTTAGAAATTGTATTATCCTAAAACGAGTTACCCTGATCAAATTATAAAAGAAAAATTCCAAATTATTCAAAATTCCTACAACGAGAATAACATCTATAAATGGAACATAAATGGCGAGTTTGAATATGAAATCATGAATACCGTTCAGCAAATGACTACAGTTAGTACAACCTACTAATCAAATCATAATTGTGATGATACAATAGTATTGCACTACCTAGTGGCAGGATTTATTAGTTAACTTAAAAGATAGTGTGATGAATACTTTACTGAAGTGGAAAAAACATAAATAATATAATCGGTTAAGAAAGACCAGAATGGATACATAATCCCAAGAGTAGATGGTCGACTTATTCTAGATGCTATAAATACCTTAATATATACCATTACCGTACATTTCATAGGAGATCTTAACCTTTGGAAAGATAAATTTGCTAAATTACTGTCCAACCTTAAGTGTAAATTGTTGTCTAAGTTTAAATGGTATAAGGATAGCTTATTTACCAAAATCTATTTCAGATCAAATAGCAACTAACCATTCTAGAAAGAAAAATTCTTTGCTAGTCTTCTTATATCCTTAGAAGATAAAGTAAAAGATAAAATTAGAGGCCAATATGGTGGTCAGATTCCTTATGAATGGCTTACTTATGATGAATTAGTACGTTATATCCAAAAAGTTACCCTTAAGATCTACTAAGATGAAAAAATCCAAAGTTAATTAGCAAAGGAAAAGGCCCAAAATTGAAGAGAATTAAGAACCTTTTGCGAATAATTTGGTTTCACCTGTCTTAAATCCTTGAAACCCAAACATAGGCGAAGAGCTAGGCAGTAGTTTATAGAACAAAAGCTTCAACCTAAGCATTAATCTAAAAGGTACCAAAGAAGGAAATCCAAATCTAGATATGCTCCATCTCTTTATTAGGCACAAGATATTAGGCTAGTATGTTATAAGTGTGGAAAACCTAGACTCATAGCTAAATATTGTCGCTTGAATAGGAGGATTAGACAATTGGAGTTGGATGAATCCATTTTAACCTAAATAACTAACCTTCTTGTTGAGGAATATTCACAATCATAAAAGGAACCTGAAGATAAAGAAAATTAAGTGTAGTAGATATCTCAACTTCTAGAAGATGATGAAATATCCTCAGAAGGATCATTTTCTAAGTGTCAACTAAATATGCTCAATATGGAACAAAATTTACTTCTTGACATTATTAATGATTATCCTAATAATGATAAGAAGTAAGAGTATCTCTAAAAAGTTAAACAAAATCTGGATAAACATTCATCTTCAAAAGGTTTTCCATAACCAAATGTTTGCAATATTAAGAATGTTTTAGAAAGATTTAAGTCAGAGCAAAGTAAACTTGTTACATTGTAGGATTTACAATCTAAAATAAATTTTCTTAAAATAAAAGTAAAGAAGTTGAAAGAAATTCAAAGATTCTAAGGAGAAATTATCATTAAACTCTAAATTTCTCCTTGAGGAAAGGGAAAAATTAAGATCAATAGGGATGAGGAAGAAAACTTCTTAGGATTTATTTCGAAGACCCCAGTTCCAAAATATCATATTCCAATTAAAATGAAAAAAGATAATTGGGAAATAGAAGTAGCTATTTTATTTGATATAGGGGCAAATAGCAATTGTGTTCAAGAAAGCCTAGTTCTAACCAAGTTTTTTGTGAAAACCAGAACTAGTGTCAAGTCTACTAACGACTCCCCACTTGAAATTAATTTTAAACTTTCTAATGTTAAATTGTTAACTCTTCTTACAAAATAAAACAAACTTTTTTACTTGTCAAAAATTTATCCAGCAAAATTAATTTGGGAACTCTTTTAATCCAAGCCTTAACTTCGTATAAGATCTCAAATAAAAGGAATACTAATAAAGTTCTTGGAGAAAAAAATCACCTTCTAATTTGTTAAAAAATATGAAAAAATTAATTTGAGAGATTGTAAGGAATCTCATATCAACTATCTTTTTGAAGAAGTATTGTATAAAAAGATAAAACAACAATTGGCAAACCTAATTATTAAAGAAAAGATTAAATATTTAGAAAAAAGGATTGTTAGTAATATTTGTATTGACCTTCCAAATGCTTTCTGGAATAGGAAGTAACATATGGTTGAACTACAATATGAAAAAGATTTTTTTGAAAGAAAAATTCCAACCAAGGCAAGGCCAATCTAGATGAATCAAGAACTTTTAGAACATTGGCAAAAGGAAATAGATGATCTCTTAAAGAAGGGGATTATTAGGAAATCAAAAAGTCCTTGGTCATGTACAACATTCTATATTAATAAGAGTGTTGAAATTGAACAAGCATTCCAAGGCTTGTGATTAACTACAACCCACTTAACACTACATTATAATGGATTCGCTATCTAATCCTTAATAAGAAAGATTTATTAAATAGTCTTTATTTGACAAAAATATTTTCAAAATTTGATATGAAATCTAGTTTTTAGCATATTTAAATAAAACTTGAGGATTGATATAAAATAGCATTTACAGTATCATTTGGACAATTTGAATGGAATGTAATGTTGTTTGATTTAAAAATGCTCCCTCAAAATTCTAAAAGATTATGAATAATATCTATAATCCTTTTTCCAAATTTATCATTGTTTATATTAATGATTTTTTAGTATTCTCAGAAAATATTGATTAACATTTTAAATATTTGAATATATTCCTTGATATAACCTAAAAAATGGTTTAGCTATCTCAAAAATTAAATATTCTCTTTTTCAAATAAGAATTTATTTTTTTATCATTATATTTATTAAAAAATTATAACTCCAATTGAGAGATCGATTGAGTTTGATGATAAATTTTCTAATTAATTAATTAAAAAAACTTAACTTCAGAGATTTTTGGAATGTTTGAATTATATTTCAAATTTCTTCCCTAATCTTTCAAACCTTATTAAACCTTTGCATGATCATCTTAAGAAAAATCCACCTCCTTGGACTGATGTGCATACCAAAATAGTTAGGCAAGTTAAGTCTCAAGTTAAAAGTCTTCCTTGTTTGTATATTTCCAATCCAAATGCATAAAAAATTGTTGAAACTGATGCGTCTGGTTTGGGATATAGAGATGTCCTCAAATAAGTTTTAAATGGTAAAGAACATATAGTTGCATTCGCATCAAAATATTAGAATTCAGCACAGCAAAATTATTTAACTCCAAGAAAGGAAATTTTAGCAATAGTTTGTGTGTTCAAAAATTCTAATTTGAACTTTTAAATAAAAAATTTCTTACTTAAGTTGATTGCAGCTTTGCTAATTTGTTTTGGAAAAATATGTTAAAAATATTGCATTTAAATAGATTTTTACCATATGGCAAGGTATTTTAAGTGTTTTTTATTTCGAGATTGAATGCTTAAAAGGATCTCCAAATACTCTTCTAAATTTTCTTATAAGATAATTTTTATAGGAATCAAACCAGTATTAGTAGCTATGCCTCTAAAGAAATCCAAAAATACAGATCCTTTAAATCTTCCATAGAAATTAACAGCTTCTAAACCCAAACTAACTATTGAGGAAAAAGCTAAATAACTCACTTTCTCTTCCAAATCTTCAACCAAATATCAGAGCAAAAGCTCTTTGAATCCCAAAGAAATTGAAGTTAATGACTTCTTAATTGAAATTTTGCAAGCACTTATAGCTTCTTTTCAAAAACCCTTCCAAATAGCTAAAAAATATTGGGCAGAATTAGCTAATAAGGAAGAAGCTAAAGGACTTATTCTTAATCAATCCAAAATTCTCTAAGCTAGTTCTAACTAGAAAAATCAAATTACAACAGCAGGAACTTCTTCTTCCAAATTTATTGTCCCAAAAGAATCGAAACTAATCAAAATCACCACCAAATATGTCAAGAAATCCTTTCACCAAAATCTCCTTTATATAAAACCAAACTATTAGGCTAATACACTAGAAAACCTCCTTCCAAAAATTTTTCCTAAATGATAGCATTTCATCCTAAAAACTCCTTTCCATTCTAGAGATTTCTATGAACATATCCTTAGAGACTTTAGTTCAATAGAAATCCTACATCACAAGAATGACACTAATCCAAACTTGATCGCTCACTCTAGTTTTAAAATAAAAAAAATTATTACTTCAAAAGAATGGGGCATAGAACCATTCAAATCAAATAAATTTAAAGAATTTTTTCATCCAAACTTATTAGGGTATTCATATTGAGATTACTAGGAAGCCTGGATGAATACTCTATATTTTTAAAATAAAAATATTAAATATACTTAGTTAATTTATTTTCTTCACAATGTCAAGTATTAAATTCCCAATTAATTTGTTAAGTGGTGGAACATCTTTGGATCAATTGAAGAGATTTTCCTAAAAAATATCATGAAAGGATGAAAAACTTTTCATGATCAGTTTGACAATGAGAATCATGGAAATCTTTCTATTCTTTTACAATTTTTCTTTAAAATAGGTCTTCCATGGGCCTACTTTTGGGAGTATCAAATTGTCCAAAATCTAGATGGGAGCTACCCCATTTTGCAAAGGTAAAACTCTATCAAATAGTAGGCAAACTTTAAGTAATTCATTATGGTAGAAAAACCTTAAATCTTCAAATAATTTAAAGAGAACCCATAATTCCATAAAAACCTAAAGAAGGGAACAAATCAATTTCTTCATACTAAATCTCAAATGATGGAAGCATTGGCTTCATCATTAAATGAAGAAGAATGGACTTCCTGCATGGAGGACATTTGTCTTATGCTCGAATCCAAATCCCAAGCAGAATTTCAAGCTTCTTGAACTTCGAATAATTCTAAAGAAGAAGAACTTGAAGATTATACTTAATCAAATGAAGATGACTACTATGATATTGATCTCAATAAAGTAAATTCACAAGATCTCACCTAAGCCGTTGGATAGAAATAATGGATCAAGTTAGATTATCAGTAGAAGAAGATAATTCATCTTTCAATGCAGATAGAAGATAAGATTCTCGTCAACTTTTATTAAGCTTTAAGTCAATTTTCAATTTTTAGTGACAAAAGTTGATAGCAATTTTATGCTTTTAATTGTAGCACTTTTATTGTACACTATAAAAGTAGAAATCTACTTATCAATAAGGTAACCCAAATGTAGAGAACCATGCCTTTAAAAAGCCTCCTATAAACTTTTCAATAGCAGGTTCACTCCCATTCCCTATCTCTTATTGTAAGTTTTCAATACTTATTTTAATAAATTTTGTAGTTCTCCTGTGATCTCCACTTCTATTTCTAGTTTTAATTTCTTGCATTTAAGGGACCTTCGAGGTTCGTTGGTATCAAAGCTCGAGGGAAAGTAGGGATGATGATATGAATTTGATATATTTACTTCATAAATTATATATTAGACTTTGAGCATAATTGAAATTCTAAAGTATCAATAGCACACAGTAAGTCACATGAGTTCATAAAGAAGCATAAATCTTGCTTAAGTTATTTGTTGAAAGGTGTTTGGGTAGCCTAATACTAGCAAACCCTAGAGGTCCCTTAAATGCAAGAAATTAAAACTAGAAATTGAAGTAGAGATCGCAAACAGACTATAAAATTTATTAAAATAAGTATTGAAAACTTACAATAAAAGATAGGGAGTGGAATGAACTAGTCATCAGAGAGCTTATAAGAGGCTTTTTGAAGGCGTGTTTCTTTACATTTAGGTTGCTTTATTTATAAGTAGAATTTTGCTTCTACAGTTTTCGCCGCTACAATATACAGTAAAAGTGCTATAGTTAAAAGCATAAAATTGCTATTAGCTTTAGTCACTGAAAAGTGAAAACTAACTTAAAGCTTGACAAAAGTTAACAAGAATTTTATCTTTTGTCTACACCGAAAGATGAATTGTCTTTTTCTGCTAATAGTTTGACTTGATCTAGTATTTACATCCAATGGCTTAGGTGAGATCTTGTGAATTTACTTTATCGAGATCAATACCGTAGTAGTCATCTTCATTTGATTAAGAATAATCTTCAAGTTCTTCTTCTTTAGAATTATTTGAAGTTCAAGAAGCTTGAGATTTTACTTGGGGTTTGGACTCGAGCAAAAGATGAATGTTCTCCTTGAATGAATCCATTCTTCTTCATTTGATGATGAAGCTAATGCTGCCATCATTTAAGATTTAGTTTGAAGGAATTGATTTATTCCCTTCTTTAAGTTTTTATGGAATTGTGGGTTCTCTTTGAACTATTTAAGGATTTGCAATTTTTCTACCATAGCGAACTGCTTAAAGTTTGCCCACCATTTGATAGAGTTTTGCTTTTGCAAAATAGGTAGTTCCTATCTGGATTTTGGACAATTTGATACTCTAAAAAATAAGCCTATGGAAGACTTATTTTAGAGAAAAATTGCAAAAGAATAGGAAGATTTCCATGATTCTCATTGCCAAACTGATCATAAAAAGTTTTCCATCCTTCCATGATATTTTTAGGGAAAATCTTTTCAATTGGTCTGAAGATGTTCTGCCACTTAACGAACTAATTAAAAATTTAATACTCGGCATTGTGAAAGAAAAATTAATCAAGCATGTTTAAGATTTTTATTTTAAAAATATAAAGTATTCATCCAAGCTTCTTGGTAACCCAATATGAACACCTTAATAAGTGTGGATGAAAAAGTTCTTTAAATTTCTTTAATTTGAATAATTCCATGCCTCATTCTTTCAAAGTAATAATTTTCTTAATTTTAAAACAAGAGTGAGTGATCAAGTTTAGATTAGTGTCACTTTTATGATGTAGGATTTCTATTGATCTAGATTCTTTGAGGATATATTCATAGAAATCTCTAGAATGGAGAGGAGTTTTTAGGATGAAATGCTATCCTTTGGAAAAAAAATTTAGAAGGAGCTCTTTTGGGGTGTTGGCCCAATAGTTTGATTCTGTATAAAGGAGATTTTGGTGAAGCAATTTCTTGACATATTTAGTAGTGATTTTGATTGGTTTAGATTCTTTTAGGATAATAATTTAGAAAAGGAGGCTCCAGTTGTTGTAGTTTTATTTTTTTTAGTTAGAAATAGCTTGGAGAATTTTGAATTAACTAAGAATAAGTCCTTTAGCTTCTTCCTCATTAGCTAATTTTACCCAATATTTTTTAACTGTTTGGAGGGTTTTTGGAGAAAAGCTGCAAGTGCTTGCAAATCTTCAATTGAGAAGTCATTGGCTTTAATTTCTTTCAGATTCAAAAAGCTTTTGCTCTGAGATTTGTTTAAAGATTTTAAAAAGGAAGTAACTCATTTGGCTTTTTCCTCAGCAGTTAGTTTAAGTTTAGAAACTGTTGATTTCTGTAAAAGATTCAGAGGATTTGTATTTTTGGATTTCTTTAGGGGTATAGCTACTGATACTAGTTTAATCTTTGCAAAAATTCTTTTGTAAGAAAATTTGGAAGGGAATTTCAAAATCCTTTTAAGTGTTCAATCTTGAAATCAAAAGCACTTAAAATACTTTATCACCTAGCAAAAATTTGTTTAGATACAATATTTCTAACATCTTTTTCCAAAATAGATTTGGTAGAGCTGCAATAAACTCAAATAAGAAAATTTTAATTTAAAAGTTCAAACTAGAATTTTTGAACACATAAAATTATTGCCAAAATTTCCTTTTTTACAATAGAATTATTTTGTTATGCCAAATTCTAATGTTTTGATGTGAATGCCACTGTATGCTATTTGCCATTTAAAACTTATTTAAAAAAACCTCCATATCCTAAATCAGATGCATTAGTTTCAACAATTTTTTATGTATTTGGATTGGAAATATACAAACAAGGAAGACTCTTAACATGAGACTTAACTTACCTAGCTATTTTGGTATGCACATCAATCTAAAGAGGTGAATTTTTTTTAAGATGATCATGCAAAGGTTTAATAAGGTTTGAAAGATTAGGGAAAAAATTTGAAACATAATTCAAACAACCCTGAAATCCTTGAAGTTGAGTTTTTTTCGATTAATTGATCAAGAAATTTACTAGTAAACTCTATCGATCTCTCAATTAGAGTTATAGTTCTCTAATAAATATAACGACCAAGAAATCAAATTCTTGAATGAAAAAGACAATATTTGGTTTTTGAGATGACTAAACCATTTTTTTGGGTTATATCAAGGAATATATTAAGATGTCTGATAAATATAACGACCAAGAAATTAAATTCTTGTATGAAAAAGAGCATATTTTTTGTTTTTGAGATGACTAAACCATTTTTCTGGGTTATATCAAGGAATATATTAAGATGTTTAAAATATTGATCAATATTTTTTAAGAATACTAAAATATCATCAATATAAACAATGATAAATTTGAAAAATGAATTATAGATATCATTCATAATCCTTTGGAATTCTAAAGGAGCATTTTTTAAACCAAACGACATTACATTCCATTCAAATTGTCCAATTGGTACTATAAATGTTATTTTATATCGATCCTCGAGTTTTATTTGAATCTGTCAAAAACTAGATTTCATATCAAATTTTGAAAATATTTTTGCCGAGTAAATTTAATAAATCCTTATTACTGGGGATTGAATAACGAATCCATTATAGTGCAATGTTAAGTGGCTTGTATTTAATCACAAGCCTTAGTGTGCCTCATTCAATTTCAGCACTTTTATTAATATAGAATGCTGCGCATAACCAAGAACTTTTCGATTTCCTAATAATCCCTTTCTTCAAAAGATCATATGTTTCCTTTTAGCAATGTTCCAGAAGTTCTTAATTCATCTAGATTACCTTTGCCTTGGTTAGAATCTTCTTTTAGAAAAGTTCTTTTCAGATGGTAGTTCAACCATATGCTGCTTCCTATTCTAGAAAGCATTTGGAAGGTCAGCACAAACATCACTAATAATCTTTCTTTCCAAAGATTTAATCTTTACTTTAGCAATTAGGTTTGCCAATTGCTGTTCTATCTTTCTATATGTTACTTCCTTAAAAAGATAGTTAATATGAGCTTCCTTACAATTTATCAAATTAATCTTCTCAAATTTTTTGACAAATTGGAAGGTGATTTTTTCTCCAAGAAATTTAATGGTAATCGCCTTTTTTGAGACCCTATACATAGTTAAGGCTTGGATAAAAAGAGTTTCCAAAATAACTTTGCTGGATAAATTTTTGACAAGTAAAAAACTTTTTTTTGTTTTATAAGAAGAGTTAACAATTTCAACATTGGAAAGTTTAGAATTAATTTCAAGTCAGGATCCATTGGCAGACTTGACTTTGGTTTTGATTTTCTCAAAAAACTTAGTTGGAATCAGGCCTTCTTGAACACAATTGCCATATGCCTTTATATCAAATAAAGCAACTACTTCTAATTTGCAGTTGTCTTTTCTTATTTTGATTGGAATATGATATTTTGGAACTAAGGTCTTAAAAATAGATCTTAAGAATTTTTCTTCCTCATCCCCATTGATCTTAATTTTTTCCTTTCTTTTAGGAGAAATTTAGAGTTTAGTAATAATTTCTCTTTGAGTTTTTAAATTTCTTTTAACTTATTTACTTCTATTTTAAGAAGATTTATTTTGGACTATAAATCCTACAATGTAATAGATTTACTTTGCTCTGACTTAAATCTTTCTAAAATATTCTTAAGATTGTAAACATTTGGTTATGGAAAACCTTTTAAAGATAAAGGTTCATCCAGACTTTGTTTAAGTTTTTGGAGATACTCTTGCTTCTTATCATTATTAAGATAATCACTAATAATGTCAAGAAGTAAGTTTACTTCGTATTGGTCATATTTATCTAACACTCAGAAGATAATCCTTTTGAGGATATTTCATCATCTCCTAGAAGTTAAGACATCTACTGCATTTTATTTTCTTCATCTTCAAATTCCTTTCTTGATCATGAAGATTTCTTAGCAAGAAGATTGGTTATTCAGTTCAAAATGGATTTATCCAACTCTAATTATCTCATCCTCTTATTTAGGCTACAATATTTAACTATGTCTAGGTTTTCCACACTTATAACATATTGGCCTAATATCTTATGCCTAATAAGGAGGTGGAGCATATTTGGGTTTGGATTTCCTCCTTTGGTTCATTTTGGATTGATACTTAGGCTAAGGCTTTTGTTCTATAAATTGCTGCTTAGTTCTTCACCTATGTTTGGGTTTAAAGGACTTAGGACAAGTGAAACCAAATTGTTCACAGAAGGTTCCTAATTCTCTTCCATTTTAGGCTTTTTCCTTTACTAGTTGCTTTTGGATTTGTTCATCTTGGCAAATCTTAAGGGTAACCTTTTAGACATAACTTACTAATTCACCATAAGTAAGCCATTCATAAGGAATCTAACCACCATATCAGCTTTTAATTTTATCTCTTACTTTATCTCCTAAGGATATAGGAAGACTAGCAAGGAATTTTTATTTCTAGAATGGTTGGTTGTTGTTTGATCTGGAATAGATTCTGGTAAAGAAGTTATCCTTATATCATTTAAACTCAAACAATAATTTACACTTAAGGTTGGATAGTAATTTAGTAGATTTATCTTTCCAAAAGTTAGGATCACCTATGAAATGTAAGATGATAGTATATATTAAGGTATTTATAGCATCTAGAATAGGTCGACCATCTACTCTTAGGATTATGTATCCATTTTGGTCTATCCTAACCGATTCTATTATTTAGGTTTTTTCCACTTTAGTAAGGTGTTCATCCCACCCTCCTTTAAGTTAAGTAGTAAATCCTACCACTAGGTAGTGCAATACTATTGTATCATCATAGTTATAATTTGATTGGTAGAACCATAGTCATTTGCTAAAGGGTATTCATGATTTCATATTCAGACTTGCAATTTATGTTCCATTCATAAATATTATTCCCATTATAGGAATTCTAAATAATTTGGGATTTTTATTCTATGATTGATCAAGGTAACTCGCTCTTGGATAATATAAATTTTGAGGTATTCTTCAACTAGTTTCCTTAGGTTTTTTCTTGATAAGATTCAACTCTTTACATTCTTTTGAAGATATTTAAGAGTTATTGTCAAAGGCTCATATCATTTTACTAGTGACAAATTTAGTGAATTAGGGTGTAGGTGACTCTTCAACATACACCTTTCCCAATTTTTGGTTTAACTCCTCCAACATCTGATCTATCCTCATTATGGCTGGATTTTTAGACAGAGTTATTTGTTTGCTAGAAGGAATTTGGTAAGGTTTGAACAAAGGGCCTTCAACCTTTTTAGTACCAAAGGATTCTTCTGCAAAACTTTCAAAAATGCCAGCAGATAGAATATGGTTTCTAAGAGCTTGGAGATACCTATTAGTGTAGTTATTTTGTTCCATTAAGGATACAACATTCTTTGTTGAAACAGTTTCACCTTTTTTTGCTTCTTTTATTTTGAAAGGGGTTGCAACAAGTAGTTTTTTAGGATCTATTATCCCTATTTGCAATAGTGTTGTTGGTGGGAACTCAGAGATGAAACTTTCCTCTTTAGTTATAACCTATTCTTGGAATTTTATCATGACTACACTAACAGAACTTGTTTTTCTAAAAAGTTAATCTATTTAGTTGTTCTTAATGTATGCTTCAAACCATTCAAAGAAAGATATATTTGTTTGTATCAAATTCATAAAATTGTAATATATTTCTTGAATATTAGTCCTCAATTCTCCTTTAAAATGATTTAAAAACTAGGTCCTTTAAGGAGTGAATTCTTTTGAATAGAATTCTCTTCTTAAAAAATTCTTATCAATCTGAAGCTGATTTTCAAAATTCATAGTAAAGTAGGATTATCATTAGGACATAGTTATGAGGTAACAGGTGAATTAAAAGATCTAGTAAATTCTTCATATTCACTACTAAGTCTTATTTGTTCACCATCTTTCTCATCCTGTATTGGGATATTTGAATTGATTTGACCATATACTGGGTTTAGGACCCTTGGAATGTTTTCAACACCTTTCAAATTAACATTGATTGTTAACTGAGTAGATGAAGTTAATCTTTTGGAAGGCTTAAATCTAAAACCTCACCTAGACCTAGTTCTTCTAAAAAATGATTTTCTTGGTCCAACAACCAAATTTACCCATTTAGAAGGTTATTCAATCTCCTCGATCCTTGACTTCCTATGATTTAAAAAAGAGATAAAGGCAAAACCATCTGGCATGGTTTCAATCCTTGATATATCTTTTGCTAGGATTTCTTCGAGTTTGTAGACACTTTGAAAACTCTAGTTTTCAAGCCAATCTATGCTATCCTAAATTATTTCTCTAGGAATTGATAGATTGACTTTTGTGCAGTCTGTAAGAAAAAAGATAGTTTCTCCTTTCTTAGAAGGTGGTTTGATACATAGTGATTTCAAAGAGTTATGCAACTTGTAATAGATTCTATAGATGACAACTATAGGAATCTATCCTGGTTCAATGTTATATCCATGTAGTTTAATATGAAGCTTAATAAGGGGTTCTAGAAATTAGTCTATTGCAAGAACTATATCTAAATCTAAAAAACAATTAAAGTAGATTAGTCTTTATGATAGACTTGTTTCTACTACTCCTAAGAGGGAGTCTTTGAAATTAGTACTTCTTCCATCTTGGAGACAGAAAAGCATAGCATTATTTAATCCTCTTTTAAGAGTAAATTTTACAACTATTTGGATACAAGTAATATGTATATAGTTGTATTTCTTATGAAGCTTAAAAGCTTCTTTCCCTAAGATGAGAGTGAAGTTCTTATAATCATAATCAAATTTCATTTTGAATCAAATGAAGTTCTCAATCTGAGATATTTAGCATTTCTCAATCATCAATTTTTTTATTTATATTTTCAAGTCTAGTTTCTTCTTTGAAAATAGATTTTGAGTTGGATTCATCTCCAAATTTGATAAGAGACTTGGAGGAAGAACTTGGAGAAAATCGACTTGAAAAGGAGCAGAAAAATGAAGACATAAATATGATATGCAAAACTAGGGACTAATATCAAAGCTCACAAGGTTCTATAAGAATAATTATAAGAATTTGTAATATTTACAATATGAACTAAATACTAAAGTCTTAACATAACTTATTCATTCTAGATTATCTAGTTTCGACTTACTATTCACATGAGAGCATGGGTGACAAAGGTTACCCAAATGCCTTTTGAAAAATGGCTCAACTGGGATTTATATATGCCTATTTATAAACTCATGTTACTTACTACATGTTATCGATACTCCAGAATTTCAATTATGCTCAGAGTCTAATATATAGTTCATGAAGTAAATATATCAAATTCATATAGTTCATAAAGTAGGTTAGTCTGTTACAAGGACTATATCTAAATCTGATACTCATTTTATTTCATATTTATAGAAATTGTATATCTATCTATATACTATATATTATATAGATGATATAATAGATATATATAACATATATAAACATAAATAAACTTATTAGTATTAATAATTATTAGTATTAATAACTAATAAATAATATATTAATAAAAACTAAAAATAAATAAAATTTAAATTTAAATAATAAATATAATAATTAAATATAATAAATATAAATATTAATTACATATAATAATATAATAAACATATAAATATAATAATATATATTAAAATAATTTAAATATATTAATAATATATGATATATAAAAATATAATATAATAAATAATATATAAATATATAAATATATTAAATATTATTAATAATATTATTAATTAAAAATAAAAATTATATTAAATAAAATTTTCATTAAAATAAAAAATAAAAAAGGACAGATAACGAGAATTAAACTCGCATCTTCTCCTTGGCAAAGCGAAATTTTAGCAAGGAACTTATGAGGAGATATGCAAATTAGCAATAGTAAGCAAGAAAGAAGAAGAGTTTTTCAATCAAAGAGAAGTAAAGATTGGAAAGTTTAAAAAAGGAAAGGTATAAATGAAGCTAGTGGTTTTAGAGTCTTCGTGACTAAATGAAAAAAAAAGGAAAAATATTGTGTCAAAAAGTTAGAAAAAAAGTTTGACATAAATAAAAATCAATCTAGATTCATTTAGTAATTATTTAATCACACACGGACTAAAATAAGTAATTATTTAATTACATTAAAAATAGGCTAAAATAAAGTTCAATGCTTACTGGCTGAAAAGTTTAACGAATGAGTTGAAAGGAAAATTATAAAAGAGTATATTATATCAATTGATGATATATTAAAATGGTTAAAAGATAATTTACTGTGTTAAATTGAAAATAAAATATTTGTTGAAAACTTGAATTGCATTTGATCATTTATTAAAATTAACCATGACTAATTAACCAATTGTAATTGAATTTGGTCAATGTGAGTACAATTACAATTATAATCACAATCACAATCACAATTTAAAATTATAAATTAGTATGTCATAATATAAAGATTACTAGTAAAGTGGTTAGCTTGGAAATATTGAGTTATTATTTCATCTTATATGTCATGGCCCACCTAGTTATGACTTGTGTAAAATGCATTTCTTGGTTCTTAGAAGCTTAACTATACCAACTTTGGTATCATTGTATAACAATCTAGAAAATGAGGATGTTTTTATAAACACTTTTCAATTAATTACAATTAAAGTTTATGTATAAGAAAATGTGTATAAAACTATTTACAAGGCCCAAAAATTATCTCTAATTACATTTTACTTTGACTATAACTACTCATAACAATAACCTAAGAGGGTTTCTACTTTTGAGTTATAGATGTTGGCTAGGGAGCCTCAACAAGCAAATCTATAAAATATTTTAAATAAAAATAGTGATTCACAAATTCAATAAGCAAATAACTCACTCAATTAAATAAATACAATCAACCATGTGTCCATTTATTATATATATATATAGTTAGTTAGTTAACTATACCATCTATAACTAAATCTCTTAATTCATATATCATGCAGCATTTCCATTTACTTTTGATAATAACCAATAAACAATAGCAAGAATGAATGATAATATATATTTAACACACCTTGTACCTTTCAGTTAACTATAACTATTCACAAATCTATCTTTGTCCCTCCAAACACCTCTGCATTCAAAACATTTTTCATTTTCAATTCAATATCATTCCATCTTATTTCCGTAATCCTTTCCTTTGTTTTATAGTTCCAATCAATAACATATACCTAATGGGATTAAGTACTGAGTAATATCATTCATATTTGTAGTAAAAAAAAATGTAATGTGTAAATCAATTCACATGAAAAGGCTAATTAAATATCTTTATAATCTATATATTCTTGGATAACCTCAAAATGTTATTTTATATGACAAAGTTACCATATAGTTCATCCAAAAATCACTTATATGATTATACATGTCCTCCAACTAACTAATCAACTTTATTCAGTCTAAAAAAATAAAATTTTAGGAAAACACTATAGGTATTTAACTATAATAGTCGAATATATGGTTTTAGAAGCAAACCTAAAAGTTATATTTGAATATAGTAGTCAAGTACTACCATCCAAAAGCAGGTTGTTTAGCTAATAATTGAGTATGGTATTTAATTATGAGCCACTGGAAATTAGTTCTAAAGCTATAGTCAAATACCTTACTTGAATATGGACATCCAAAAATGAAAGTTATTGACCATATTTGAGTATGGTATTTAAATAATAACCTTTCTAGAGCACTCATCAAGGCTATATTCAAGTAATCTACTCAAATATGAATCTAATTTTTTAGTTTATTTTCATATTTACTATAGAAATGGTCTATTTTTCTTTCATTCACAAACATATCACAACTTAAACTCAATTTTAACCCTTTTACAAGCAAGCCAACACTTAATCCAATAATACTAAACAACTATTACATGCTACAACAAATTATATCACATTTATTCATCAAAATATCCAAATTAAAATATTTTAAGCTTAAATATTTAAGATGGCACAAGATTTACTTAAATTAAGTATATTATTTACTTACCTAGTGTTTGAAGGATATGAAGAGGTAGCGAAAAGGTAGCTATTTGGCCCTAAATACATCCAATCAAGTGAAAATAAAAAATATCATCCTAAATCCCTACTTCTCCTTCTAACCAGAATTTAATAAACAACACACTTGAAACATAGAGTACTAAGGAATTGCCTTGATTTGATTTTAAGATTATGGGTGATTTGATGATTGGAAACCAATTCTTGCAGGTTTGAAGATAGTAAGAATGAGAGATTGTAGAAGGAGAGAGAAGTCAATGGTTAGGGTGGAAAAATGTTGATGGAATCATGGATTTGGATATTTTAAGTGGAACAATGGTAATTTTGTAATTATTTATATAACTAAGGGCAAAAATGAAAAATTAACCCCTAAATCTCCTCTAAACACTCCTATTTACTTCTGATTTCACTTTAACTCATATTGAACTTAGTTTCACCTATTTTCATTATAAAATTCTATTTTCTTTAAGTGATCACTTACTTTAAATGCATCCATAACACTCTGGCATGTTTACATAATTAGTAAATAAGTAATTAAAATAAAATTCTACTAGGACATAACATTAAAGGTTATGGATTCAATATAAGGGAAGATAATTTATGGCTAATAAAGAAACAGAAGACTTTTAAGATCACTAGCATTTTGGACAGTAACTATGGCTCAAACCAAATATTCTATAGTAATAGAGTACTTCTATGATAGTTCTTAGAAAGGATACATTTAATGTTGGTTGCCCTTGCTTTTGCTTTTTTCTAGCAAAAGAAAAGGAAAAAAATATTAGGATTAGCTTGCCTTATACTTTTTAATTAATTTATTATTTCTTTTCAAGGTTAAAGAATTTAAAAATTGAAAAGTAGAATTTTTAATTTTTTTAACAAGAGTGCAAATTATTTAACACACATGCAACAAATTGAATTCACACTCAAAGGAAAGGAAAACCCATAAGAGTATCAAATACAATCAATCACTAAAAACAATAATAAATATAGAGATGCAAACGAATTGAATCAAATTGAGTCGAATCAAACATTCATATACTCAAACTTGAACTGTCTAAAAAGAAATGCTCTCAAAATTAAGTTAAGCATAATTAAGTTTGAATAATTTGAATTCAAACTCAAGCCTAACTTGAACACGAGTTTAAATGAGTTTATATGAACTTATTCAACTAAAATATTATTAGGTCTTAATTTCTAATCAAACTTAAAATATTTGAATTCCAATTTAAGTTTATATAATCTTATGTAAATAGTTTGTTATTTCATTTAAATTTGAGATTTTATTTTTTATAAATAAATTAAAAATTAAAAATTTATTTTATTTTATTTTATTTATCAATATAAATTTTTTTGTAACCATCAAATTTATTAACAATATCAACACAATTGTCATATAATTACAACTGTAGATTTAATGAAAAGTAACATGAATTAGAAAGCTAACTAGTTTCAAGGTCCAAAACATCATACTTGTCAATATAACTTCAATAATTATTAATATGATTAATTTTTTTTGGGTATTATATTATTTATATAGTATAAAAATAAATATATTTTTTGTTAGTCTCATTTAAATTCACAAATAGTTCAAGTAAAGTAATTTGAAATTCAAACTTACTTTGTATATTAATCAAACTCAATTTGTTTAGGCTTGATTCTTTTAAAATTGAATTTAAATCGAGCTTTTTAAACAAATTGAATTTGATTAATATTCAAGATATAAAACATCATATTTATTCATATAACTTCAATAATTATTAGTATGCTTAATTTTTTTTGGATATTATATATTTATATATTATAAAAATAAATATTCTTTATTATTAGTCTCATTTAAATTCATAAATAGTTCAAATAAAGTAATTTAAAATTCAAACTTAGTTTATATATTAATCAAACTTAATTTGTTTAGACTCAATTCTTTTAAAATTGAATCCAAAAATCAAACTTTTTACTAATCAACCTCAAATGATTCATGAATAGCTTGACTTATTTGTATCATTAATTAAAAAAATATAATTTAATTATACCAAGGCCTCGTCACTTTTTACCTTTTGGATGTAAACCTATGTCAGTTGTTTGAATAATATCTTTTTGCTTCTAGCAAAATTGTCAATGTACAACCATTGGAAAAGAAAAGCCACCGTGGAATTATTCTCTCCCAAGCGTGGCACTAAACGTCGACTTATCTGCAAATGATCATACTGCCAATTTGCTTGCCTCTCTCTCTATCTTTTCATATTTTCCAGTAATATATATATATATATATATATATTTTCCCTTAATGCTTGGACCACAATTGAGATGGCTCAGGACCATGAATTTTGTTGCATGATTACATTGGACCCCTATCAAGTTGGTCCTTATCATGGAAAGCAAAAAGCAAACTATGGTAAACCCTTTACTTTCCTTTTCTTTCTTTTTTTATCCTTCACTTTTCAAAAAGCTCAAATAAAAGAAAAGAAAATGAAATGTATTTCTACTTGTAATTCTCTATTCTGTTCCTCTTCAAGAGGCTTTAATTTGTGTGAATTGATTTTATGAAGCTAAACAAAATTTTCGAACAATAACGATAAAGCAAGGGCTAACTCTTTGAGCATCTAGCTCAATTTGTGAATTGATTTTCTGAAGCTAAACAAAATTTTCAAACAATAACAATGAAACAATAGCTAACTTTGTGAGCATTTAGCGCAATTTGAACTTCTTGTTCCTCGAAAATTGCATCCCCCCTCCCCGCATATTTTTACATTTTAAATTCGATTTCAAATCCTATCTATGCGAATTTAATAGATTAATCAATCATATTATAAAAAAGAAATGAATGAAACAGGTACATGTTTTATGATTTGGCAAAAGTTTGATTTGTGATTGGTTTTAATCAGAGCATTTATTTATTCAGTTTTTCAAATTGAATTGAGCACAAATTTGGGATGCTCGATTTCTTTGGTTTGCAAGTTGCTCAATTTATACATTATGATATTATTTACATCACAAGATGAAATGGCTTGACTTAACTTGAATAAAACTTGGCAGGCTCAATCAATATAACTGATTTTGTGGGAGCTGAACTCAAGCTAAAGTCTCAGGTTGATTAAAACACAAATTCAAACTCAAGTTTAATAAAAATTTATTTTAAATTGAGCTGAATATTCTAAACTTAATTTTACTCAAATTACCCCTAAAATAAATAATTCTATTATGTAGTTCAATTTAAAAAAAAATGAAATTCTGGGATTAACCCTTTGTTTGGCAACATTAAAAATAAGATTTTATTTTTTTTTTAAATAATTTTTTTTAAAATGGCATTTGGCTTTAAATATAAAAAGATTTCATTTCATTTACAAATCTTATTTTAATTACATTTGTACCATTATAAAATTTATCCAATTTAGTAAGGATTTCACTAGAATTCATTTTATTTGATAAAAAATATTTTATATAACAGTTTTACTCTCTTTCTAGTATTATATTTATCATAATATTATTAAAATTTAATTTTTAATTAAATATCATGTATTTTTAATGTATTCTAAATAAAATAATTGATTTATAAATGAATTGAAATCATTATTTTGATAAAGTATTCAAATAATAAAATTCATTTATAAATAAATTGAAATCATTTCAATTGAAATGAAATAAAATCATTTCTAAAAAAATTACATGTTAAATAAAGCATAAGACTTGACTGGAAAGGAACGTCAACACTGGGACAGACTACTGAGATCTGAAATGAAGGAATGAGTAGATTCCCATGCAAACATTTTAGCATGCTGTATCCGGCAACCATTCGAGATGGCATGGGTTATTTATCATCTGTGCTAGTGTGTGTACTTGCAACATTTCAGTGGAAGAAATCAGTATGTATCAAACCATTTATATCTTATTTAAAAAATGAATTTTGAGTCAATAAAATCAAATTTGTATATTTCGCTTTCTTTCAAAAAGTAGTATTCATTTTTTAAATACTATTTTTTTTATATACAATAGTAGGAGGGTTAATAAAACCTTCAACCAAATACTCAAATCGTTTGTCACTAATCCAATTGTAAAAGCAAGTTTTATGTTACTAGAAAAATTAGTCTTTATTTTGTTGAAGTTTCATCGTAAAATGATATTTGCAAACTTACATTTCCTTTTTATATCTTTTTAAACATAAATAATCAACGGTTAAGGAAATTATTAAATGGTCACAATTTCAAGAAAAAAAAAATTTTAGTTTAATCTTTTTAATTTCAATTCAGGTGCCCAATGATTAAGCATTTCAAAAATACTATATACATCGAAGATGGCATCTAAAATTAAATTTCAAAGCTTTCATATCTATCAGATTAAGCTCTGCAAATATATTCAATTATCTTATATTTGATGATAGTTCTTAATTTGTATTTGGCACCTAATTTTGTATCTCATTTTCAGTCATATAATATTACTGTAAGCATTTACAAGAAATAATAGGAATAAAATTAGCAAAAATAATAATAACATATTCCTAGTAAGTAATCTAAAATGATAAATGAGAATGAATATAGGGTAGTATTTGGTTAATTTTTCAGAGCTATTTAATTTCAGACGAAGATAATTAAGGTGAAATTTAATGAGTGTTTACTGTAAAATTTTTAATCATGGTTTTACATATTTATTATTTTTTTAACTTATCTCTAATAATTATAATTTAATAAATATAATTATTAATTAATCATTCAATTAATTGGGAATTGAATATACATATAAAATTATAACCGAGGACTTCACTGTAAACACAAACTTTCACCCTAACTTTTCCTTTTTGACATACTCATTATGTGACTTCATTAGGTTAGTTATGTTTAAGAAGGGATTAAGCTCTCAAATTCTTACATTGTCAATTTCTTTTAATTTCAGAAAGAGATACAATCTCCTAAGTTTGGGTCTTGATAATGTTGGAATTCTGATGAAGCTGACGGTCATCTGTTATGTTATAGCCCCAAAACAAGTAATATGATGTGATTGGATTACGTATGGTGGATATTGGGCTTGGCACAGGCCTCAAATCTTAGGCTCAGCCTTTATGGGCCGATCAACTTTCTTTAAAATCCAAGATTGTAGCCTGTATTACTTGGTCCGTGATTTCCTGGGCTGTTAAGAATAAATCTCGTGCAGCCCAAATGAGTCTCAATGCTTGAAGAATGCTGTTGGAATGCGCAATTAACTTTTGTGCTGAAACGGACACAAAACCTGTTACACAGGCAAATTACATTCACCCTTTTCAAAATTTAATTTAATTATATTTATATTCTTCTCAATTAAATATATATTAATCACTCTTTTTATATATATTCATCTCCTTTTTATTTTATTTTTAACCTAAACTCATCCTCTTTATTTTTTAAAAAGAAGAAAAATACGAATATGATTAAGTTAAATTTTAGATATGAGCGTAATTTATCCATATTCTTCTAAAACATATACTACGCCATAAATTTTGAAAAAAAAATTATAATACAATATATTATTAGATTTAATTGTGGATACACTTTTATTTTGAGTGTGAGAACTAACTCTAAGCAAATGTATGGCGGACAGATAGAAAAAAAAAATAAAGAATTTTCCTCTAAAAATATATACTGAAAGTGGATACACAACGTTTTTTTCTTTTCATCCTCTACGGTAGACAGAAGTTTTTGACATTGAGATTTTCAACTCCACAATAACATGAGAATTTTTTTAAATATATAATTCTCAATTAAAGTTATACTAATCAAAACTAATTTGGAGTAAATTAAACTCATTTCTCCTAAATTTAATACAATTATATTCATATTTTTTCTATTTTTAAAAATATAAATTTATTATTCTTTTGTTATAAGAATCAGAGATAATTTACTGACAGTAGAAGATGATTATGTGATCAAATCAGAGATTGCCGCATGATCTTTATCACCAACTTTTACTCTTTTAGTATAATATTCAAAGTAATCGCCTCTACTAATTAAACATACTGATTTGATCCTTCTTTACACGCCAAAAGTACACTCACAATTGTCACTGAATGTTTATTTATGACTGTGGTTGTTCTGATGTACATTAAGATTTACCATGATATATTGTAGGTTTATTTTATGATCTATGGTTTAAAAATAAACTTACAAACACCAAAAACATGCATGTCATTACATTAATTTACATAGTTCATGCTCCCTGCTATAAAATATTAATTAAGGAATCGTTTTATTCGAATAAAAAGTAATTTTAGTAAGAAATTAAATTTTTTAAAAAATAACTTCTTGTATAAACTTTTTAAGAAATACTCAAAATTATTTGATTAATATTGAGAAAATGAAACTTTTGAAAGATAATTTTTTATATTTTATTTGATTTAATTTTAAATTTTTTAGAAAGTGTTAATAAAATAATTATTATATATTTAATATTATTATAATATAAATTAATAAATTTTAATTATTATTAATTAAATTTAATAAGGATAATTTCATCTTTCTATCAAAAAATAATATAGGAAATAGAATTTATTTAAAATAAATAAATAAATAACTTTTCATACTTTATAAATTTTTTTAATTTATTAAATAATAATCAATAAAATAATTTTTTTTAATAAGACTTTCCTTTCTATTATTGCAAACCTCTAAACAATGCAACATAACAACAGAATGAAAAGTATTAAATTGTGACATGAGGGAAGAGGATACAAAACATAATCACCTAGTAGCTTTTTAGAGAATGGGAAAGAAAAAGGTATACACAACCTCTCAAATTAAAACCCACGTTTCCATGGGTCATAATCTTCTTTTCCTGATCCACTATAAAATACTTTTTCTGTTCACTTTTGTTTAAAGTGAGACCGATTTCCTGTCAAGGGGAGCATTCGGAGGGACCATCCTTCCATGAATAAAAGCAGTCTGTTGAGCTTAAATCAAGAATCCACCAAGACACTGTAAATATTGTCAAATTGACTTCACACATTACCATAACAAAAATTTATTGCCCTCAATTGCATATAGTATTTTAATATTAAAATTAGAATGACGAGGCTATTAATTTATATACGTAAAAAATTAAAATTAATTTTAAGATGTAAAAAAAATAAAATAAAATCTTCTATTACTCAGGGGAGAGTCACTTGAGAAAAACAACAATCAGGTATAGTGTTTCATTCTATTAATTCAAGACCACTTCTATTAAGAATGTGAGTCTCAAGGGTTCTACAAATGAATTCTGATTCTTCTCTTAAAATGGAAAAGTTTTCTTTGAAAACTTCACAAACTATACAACTCCACAACTGTTGAAAACAGCTACAATTTAGACCATCAGCCCCTTCACTTTTCTTTATGAAGATGATATGGCCTTTGCACTTTTGGCTTTTATAAAGTTTCCACTGGCCATTTACATCATTACAAACTGTATATGACTATATGAATAATGGTTCCTTCTGAGGCTTTCACTTAATTTTCAAGATTAAAGATTTCTTTGGATCTGATTTAATGAGCTGTTGATGTATAACTTACATTATAAAAATAAATAAATTGTTTCACCACCACAATTTATACCTTCTCTCAAATGCAGTCCTTACATTTCTTCTCGGATAAATTATACTTAGCCCCATTGGTAATGTAATTACATTCATATTCTTATTATTTTCAGAAATATAAGTTGATCTTCCTTTTTTATATACATTCATTTTCTTTCGTTCTCGAAGTCATTTAATTCATATAAAAAATAAATTTTTGTAAAAAGTAGAATTTCTTAAAAAATAATTTGCTTATAAACTTTTTAAAAAGTATTCAAAGTTACGTAATTAAAACTAATGAATCAATACTTCCTAGAAATTAATTTTAATAGTTTATTTGATTCAATTTTGAACTTCCTAAGAAGTATTATCAAAAAATAAGCGATACTAATAAATTTTAGTTATCTTTGATTATCTTTTTTAAAACCACATTTCTAATCTCTCTTTCCATGATGATTTTTATAAATTAGTATTTTTATTTTTAATTCACTATAAAAAATAAAATAGGTCTATATAAAAAATTAAAATATCTTATATATATGTTAAATTATGTTAATATAATTAAAATTAAATATAATTTAAATGAAGAAAATATCAATTAAATATTTAATTCTATTAAAATCATATAAAGTAGATAAGAAATATATAATTTTTTATTTTTATAATTGAATATTAAAATAATAAATAATATAATTTAATAGACATATATATAATAAAGATATCTCTGTTAAGAATTATACTTTCCTTATAATTATATTTATGATAAAATATTTAAAGTTTATTTAATATAATTTTTTGCAATACTCATTCTATTTATTATATTTTATATAATTAATAATTATTTTTATATCTTATAATTATCAAAATATATTTATCATTAATAAATTATATTTATTATAATTTTTAAATAATAAAGATAAAATGTTGAAGTGGTCATTAATTAAATTAAATAGAGCTAGTTTTATACTTCTATCTATATATGATATGAAAAGTTCTTTTTATTGAGAGGGGTATGGGTAAACAATTTTCATAGTTTGTGAAAAATAAAATTTTTGGTATGGGTAAACAATTTTCATAGTTTGTGAAAAATAAAATTTTTCAAAAAATTTTATTTTTTTCATTTTGGTAGATAATGACTAATTAAATGACTTAATTATTTCTTGCTTCTCAAGAAATTACAATTCTCTTGTTACTTTTGCAAACTAAAAGACCTCTATTTTTAAAAAAACACCAACCTCACCTTCTAAAAAAATAAAGAGCAAACATATATTTTTAAAATAAAAATAAGTAGGAATGTAATTAAAATAAATAAAAGAGTGTAATTTGTCATTTTCTTTCAAAATAGTTGTCAACACTACTCTAACACACTACTGGTAAAATAACATTTGATCTTATCTTAGATATTTTACTTTCTATCATATTTACGATTCAAATTCAAGACTTTATATGTATGTATTAAATAAATTATTACTCTTTTCCTAAAAAAATTATTATCAGAAAAAGGTTCTTCATATGCAACATTTTAACAAACCTCTTGGTAGAAAAAATGGAAAAAGAAAATTTAACAATACTTCGCTAGCTACTTGGCTCAAAGAAAGTTCCAAGGAGATTTCAAGACAAATGCTGGAGATTCTGAATACTGTCTTGATAGAAACACCTAAATTATAAGATCAACTCATTTTTTTTCCTCTAACATCTCAGAAAATGAAGAATTCTTGCATGGTTATTGTTTTGTCTTTCTCCATCTTCACATTCATAGTAAATCAAATCAATGCAAAAACACTACAAGAAAAAGCAGCAATAATGACGACATTTTTAATGGCGACAAAATTTTAATCATCGCTAAAGGTATTTCCGACAACAAAGTCGTCGGTAAAAATGATGTAACTTTTAAAAGGGAATTAGAAAGATGGGCGGGAAAGAATTACGCTTTTAGTGATGACAAAATTCATTGCTAAAAGCCTAAAAAATTTTTAACCGCAAAAATTGGCCTTCAGCGACGATAATTGTCATCGCTGAAAATACAAGACTTTCAGTGATGACAATTATCGTCGCTAAAGGGTATATCATCAGTGATGACACTGTCGTCGTTGAAAGTTTTGCACTTCCAGTAACGATAGTGTCGTCGCTGATGATATACCCTTTAGCAACGATATTGTCGTCACTGAAAGTATTGCATTTTCAGCGACGACAATTGTCGTCACTAAAAGCCTAGTCCAAATTCTAAGACAAGGCTTTAATGACGACATTATTGTTGGTGAAGGTTAGAACTTTTAGTGACGACAATGTCATCGCTAAAAGCTACTTGGTTGTTGCTGAAGCTTTCACCAACAACCGAATTTTTTTAGTCGTTGGTGAAAGTTTTAGCTATTTATTCGTGGTGCCTCCTCCCTCCTCATTTGCGCATTTGAAATTTCTGAACCTGAGGTAAGTTCCTAAACTTTCTCTTTCTTTTAAATTTTTTTTTATTTTAATATATTTATTTTTTATATATGTTGATATGTATTAATTTTGTATGTTGTATATTTTAATTTGTTGGTTATTATTAGCACTTAACTTAATTCGTGGAGAGTATTCAGAATTGATCAGTAGATTTTTATCATTGAGGTATGTAAATAAAAAGTTATAATATTTTTTTATGTAATAATATATTTAATTTACTCAAATAGTTTGCAATGAATTAATAGAATTGATAGTATGTTTAATTTAATATGAAATTTTATATTATTTAATTTTGTATGTTGTAAAATTTAAATTTATTTATGTAAATTTAACTTAGTATAAATTTTGTAAATATAAATTTTATTATTATTATGTATCCCTCAATTTATAATTTTGAAGTATACAATATATGTATAGATTATTTAGTTAGACTAATGTAAGATAAAATAGTTATGATATTTTATTCACAAAATCTAAAATTTGTGATGCAATTTAGGAAACTTCAAACTTATTAGATTCAATGACATAATGTAAGATAGAAAATTAGAATAAATATATAAATTTATCTTAGAAAATAAGAGATTACAATAATATAATCTCTTTTTTAATTGAGATTGAAACTTAACAATTCAAATTATATTATTTACACTACATACTAAGAAAAATTTAATTAAACTAGAGATCACATGAAAATAAAACCCTAACAATCCAAATTATGATATCTATATTACATAAAAATAAAAAATTTTAAAAAACTAGGAAGTCTGCATAAAAATCACCCTCTTCTTGGATAAAACTACATTTACTTAAATAAAGAAGCTAAATTGTGCATCTTATAAATAATATACACCTTATAAAACTAAACTTACTTAAATTTACAACTAGGAAGTGCATTCACAAAATTTAAAATTTGTGATGCAATTTAAGAAACTTTAAACTTATTAAATTCGATAAAATAATGTAAGATAGAAAATTAGAATAAATATATAAATTTATCTTAGAAAATAAGAGATTATAATAATATAATCTCTTTTTTAATTGAGATTGAAACTTAACAATTCAAATTATATTATTTACACTACATACTAAGAAAAATTTAATTAAACTAGAGATCACATGAAAATAAAACCCTAACAATCCAAATTATGATATCTATATTACATAAAAATAAAAAATTTTAAAAAACTAGGAAGTCTGCATGAAAATCACCTTCTTCTTGGATAAAACTACATTTACTTAAATAAAGAAGCTAAATTGTGCATCTTATAAATAATATACACCTTATAAAACTAAACTTACTTAAATTTATAACTAGGAAGTGCATTCACAAAATTTAAAATTTGTGATGCAATTTAAGAAACTTTAAACTTATTAAATTCGATAAAATAATGTAAGATAGAAAATTAGAATAAATATATAAATTTATCTTAGAAAATAAGAGATTACAATAATATAATCTCTTTTTTAATTAAGATTGAAACTTAACAATTCAAATTATATTATTTACACCACATACTAAGAAAAATTCAATTAAACTAGAGACCACATGAAAGTAAAACTCTAATAATTCAAATTATGATATCTACATTACATAAAAATAAAAAATTTTAAAAAACTAAAAAGTCCGCATGAAAATCACCCCCTTCTTGAATAAAACTACATTTACTTAAATAAAGAAGTTGAATTGTGCATCTTATAAATAATATACACCTTATAAAACTAAACTTACTTAAATTTATAATTAGGAAGTTAGTATTCATAATATACACCTCTCTATAAAGAAGCTGAATTGTGCACCTTATAAATATAGTAGAGTAGGTTATACGTTTGAATTCCCACAAGCTTATTATGAAACATAACAGTTGTTATGAATATTTAGAAAAATCAATAATCTACATACTAAGTTACGTAAATAACAGTACTGACACTTAAATAATGATACTCATAAATTGTTGTATCGTTAATTTTAATTATTGTAAATATATTTTTATAATAATTTTAAATGGAACTGCATTTGCATTTAAATTATAAGCTTAAACCTGTTCAAGGGTTGGTTATTCTCTGAACATCAATCAACCCTTGAATTATTTTGAAAAGTTAGATGGTTTGGGATATTATCATGTAGTTATTATTAATAATTTATCCGGTTTTTATTTGATATTATGGAAATATCTTAGCATCCTAACTGTTCTCTGGGTATAAACTATACAAGCTATAGTTTAAGCACTTGGAGAACTATAGGGAGATGCTACCAAAATTTCTGCACGAATTAATTGATAAGCGTGGATAAATTGGAGAAAATAATAACTATAGAAATATCTCGAATGGGATAGAACTCTACCCTTCAAAGTTGGAGTGATACGGTGCATTTAGGGTGATTGTCAAATATTAATCAACACACTTTATTTCACCTAAAGCAATTTTCTTCCTATTCAATGATACAATGTTTGTCGATAAAAGTTAGATACATCTACCAAATCGATTGTCGGATGAGTATTGGAATGGTGTAGTAAGATTTGTTCAAAGAGCCAAAAACTTTGCCGATGAAAGGGGTTTGGTGAGATGCCTATACAAAAAATATGTGAATTTAATATTCCAGACATTACCAACATTGGAAGCACATATTATAAATAATGAATTTCATCTATTATACATAAATTGGGTACAACATAGTGAAGTAACTGTTTTGACTTCTAGAGGAACTAGGGGGATATCTCCCAATAATAGAAATGAGCTAGCAGATATTATACATGATTTCATTGGCCCTGAGGCACCTGAAGTTGATTTTCACAATGACGAATACAAGGATGAGAATGCGGCTAACAGAGACATTGGAACAAAATATAATAACTATGATAACCTATTTGAGCAAGTAGAAACAGAGTTGTATCCAGGCTACACAGCATTTTCAGCCTTGAACTTCTTGGTGAAACTTATGCATTTGAAGGTTCTGCATAAGTGGACAAATAAGTCATTTGATGCTCTTCTTCGATTGTTAAAAGAGGCACTTCCAAACGATAATAAATTTTCTGAATCGTACTATAGTGCAAGGAAATGGCTCAACAAGTTAGGATTGGGGTATGAATCAATCTATGTCTGCAAACATGATTGCGCACTTTTTTGGAAAGATCATGCTTCTAAAGATAATTGTCCAATTTGTGGGGAGAGCCGATGGGTAAATAAAACTACAAAAGGAAAGAAGGTGCCCTAAAAAGTGGTTCGATATTTTTCATTAACTCCTCGATTATAGCATCTATATTGGTCGAGACATACTACAAAGAACATGATATGGCATCACACTGAAAAATTAAAAGAAGAGGGGGTAATGCGACATCTCGTGAACGGAAAAGCCTGGCAGGAGTTCGATAAGAGGTATCCTAATTTCTCCACTGACCCATGAAACGTTAGGTTGGGTTTAAGTACAGATGGATTTAATCCTTTTGGTAATAGCAACCTATCCTACAGTATGTGGCCAGTGGTTATGACTACTTATAACTTGCCACTATGGGTATGCATGAATCAATCTTTTTTCATGTTAACCCTATTAATCCTAAGGCCGCAATCGCCAGGTAAGGATATCGATGTGTTCTTACAACCGGTTGTGGAAGATTTAAGAGATCTCTAGGAGAGAGGAGTTGAAACTCGAGATGCAAATATAAATATAGTATTTAATATGTGGGCAGCATTACTTTGGACTATAAATAATTTTCCTGCTCGAAGTAGTCTATCCGAGTAGAGCGGGCAAGGATACAAAGCATGTCCTACATATAATTTGGATACTCCGTTAATTCGAGTTAGAGGAAAAATAGCTTACGTTGGTCATCACCGTTAACTTCCAAGAAGTCACACATGGAGAAATAGGAAAGAATTCAATGGGAGGTTGGAGAGGAGAGCCTCTCCTCGGCCTCTTATCAATAATGTTATCATGGAACAGTTAGGTAAAGTGTCACAAGGTTTCCAAGAAAACATGCTTAATTTGGTGGTGTAAAGTGAAAAAAAGGTACCGACCAATTTAATTGGAGTAAGAGAAGTATATTTTTTAATCTCCCTTATTAGCCAATAATGAACTTAAGGCATAATATTGATGTGATGCATGTTGAGAAAAATGTATGTGATAGCATATTGGGTACATTATTGGAGACTAAGCACAAAGCAAAAGATATAGACAATGCAAGATAAGATCTGGTAGACATGAAGATAAGGCCTAACTTGCATCTGTATGAGTAGAGGGGTTAACTTTTCAAGCTGCATGCTGGATATACGCTTGACCAGGAAGAGTAGAAATGATTTTTCCAATACATAAAGAATATGAAATTTCCAGATAGGTTTGCTGGGAGTCTTTGTAAGAATGTTACAAATCGTGACATGAAGTTAAAGGGGTTGAAATCATATGATTGTCATGTTATTATGCAAAGACTGTTAGGACCAGGTGTTCAAGCTTTCTTGCCAAAGGAATTATCATATCCACTTATTGAGTTATGCAACTTTTTTAGTTAAATATGTGCTAGAACTCTCAACAGGAAGGATATTCTGCAAGCCAAACAAGATATTATCATTATTTTGTGTAAGCTTGAGAGGATATACCCCCCAGCATTTTTTGACATAATGGTTCACTTGGTAATGCATTTTCCAGACAAAGCATTGGAAGGAGGACCCATTCATTTTCGGTGGATGTACCCATATAAGAGGTATATAAAAAAGTTAAAGGATTATGTCCGAAATCGTACTCGACCAGAAGGTTCAATTGCAGAAGGATATATTGTTGATGAGGTATTAATATTTTTCTCTATGTATTTGGAAGGAGTGAAAACTAGATTCAACCGATCTAATAGAAATTAAGATATAACACCTAGTCAAACAAGAAGGACATTGTCGGTGTTCCGATCTCAATGTTGACCGATAGGGTAGAAGATTATTTCTCATTTCGATAGGAAGGATCGGGATATTGCAGTATGGTACATCTTGAATAATTGTACTGAGATTGAAAAATATCTCTAGTAAGTAACTTAAATTTCAGTTGTGTTCTTCTCCCTTATGTAATTATAATAGACTAATATTGTTATGTTCTATAGTGAGCATCGATTGGAACTCGAATGAAGTGGTGCTGAAGATATTAATAACTTACAAAGAACCAAATTCCCCTCATGATTTTACTCGAAGGTAAGGATTTTTTTCTTCCTAAATTCATTAAACGAAGATCTTAAATATTGTTCATTTCTCTTATTGATATTTTAATTTAATTCTTGGAACAATTGCTACTTTTTTAGATGTACTATTTATATAGGAACAGTTCCCCAAAGGTCACCAAAGAGTTACTATCATTAGCCTCCGGTCCTAATTTCACTAACATGATATACTTTACATGTATTGTAAATGGAGTTCACTTTGTAGTTAAAACTCGAGATGAGAAACATAAAATGCAAAATAGTGGCATTTCTGTTCCGGAGATTAATGGTAACATGTTTTATGGTGTATTGGAAGAAATAATTGAGTTAACTTATTTAAATAAGTACAGTGTGACTTTATTTAAATGCAAGTGGTATGACACTGATCCTACAAAGAAGAAACTTTATATTGACAAGAATATCACAAGTATCTCCATCAATGGATAATGGTATAAGGATGATCCTTATGTGCTTGCTACTTAAGTAAAACAAGTGTTTTACACTGAGGATCTCCTTAATGGACCAAATTGGAGGGTCGTCCATAATATGGTGCATCATGATATATGGGATCTACCCAGTGATGGAGATAATGCACAAGACCTATTATTTCTGCAGGATATTAACTCGTCTAACTTTAACCTCATAGTTGATCTAAGAGATTTTGATCTAGTACATCTAGGTAATGAAAGAAATAGTCCTTGAATCATTCCAATGTACAGGAATGTTGGATCTGGTGCTCATGGAGAAGACACCTTCATCGATGATGACGAGAGCCTTGAAAATGAAACAATTGATGATTATATGGATGGGGAGCCCACACAATCTAATAATGAAGGAGAATTCGATGACCATGAGTCTGTTAGGCTCACCGACACTGATTCTGACTAGGGATAAAATAATATATTCGAACTACAACTCATAATTGTGTAAGTATGATTGTTAAAATAATCAATATGATTGTAAAAAGTTGAACTACTTGATCGTTCAACTTGACATTAAATTCTTTTTAGTTACTTATATAATATGTATTATTTTAGTTATAGCGGATATCGAGACACGATACCACAGAAGTAATGTTGGAGGTGACCCATCCATATTCCATCACAGTATGAGGGATCAGGTATTTATTATTAATTATGTATACCTAATCTTGATTAAATATTATGTTTATTGTATTAATATTTTTTTTATTAATTGAAGTAGCAACTACTAGAAAGAAGGGACCGAATAAGTCCCTAAGACTGCATGAGAAGATAGGCAGGGGTGGAGGCAGATCGGTGCCTGTACAGTTTGATACGACTGGTACATGACATGCGGTTGGTAAGAATGCTAGTCATCTCCCTCGTGATATTGGCAGCATGATCCGTGCTCACGTGCCGCCCTATTATAGGTTATGGCGGGTTGTACCTCAGCAGATCTGAGATAGAGTTGTGCAGGAGGTTTACGTAAGTATCCATTTCCTCCAACTGTTGAATTAATGTCTTTGAGATTGAAATTTCTAAATATATGACTCATAAATTTATTAAATATCTTTTAATGCAGTCCCGCTTCGAGTTCTAGGGCATCTCTAAGGGTGATCAAGATAAAGCACTCTCTGGTTTGATGCGGACTGCTGCCGACCTGTACATAAATTGGAAGTACAGGTTGAATAAGTATTTCTTAGAGCATGGAGGCGATCGATACTAGGAGTATGACTTGGATCGAGCTCAACGTTGTGTGCCTCGATCTGTCTTACCGCAAACATGGCAGAGGTGTATGGACTTCTTTAATAGTGACGAGTACAGGGTAAGTATGATATTTTATGGTATTATATCAGTATTTTATAATTAGTAAATTGTGAACATAAAAATTTAACTTTTTTCTCTTAATTTGCAAGAGTTGTCTACGAGAAATATAAATAATAGAGTACAGAAGGTCGTGAATGACCGGCATGGGTTAAAGTCTATTGCTGCACATCGCTTTAATAAGGTAATTTAATTTTTTTGTATCTTTTTTAAATGTATCCACTTATTAAATAGCATTACTACCCTTCATCCTTTTTTTTTGTTACAAAAATTGAATAGAGAAACAGAGATACTGGTGAGCTACAGTCGATTTTCAATAACTTTAGGGACCGACACACATATAGGTTAGGGGAGTGGGTGCATCCGATCCCTTAGGGGCAACATGTAAGTTATTTGAATTTCATATTTTAAATAAAATTTTACGAATATATCTTGTAAGATAGATTTCTTATTGATTTTTTTAATAATTTAAGGCAAGGATGATTGAGCTCATGACTCAGCATGTACAGTCTAGTATATCATCCACTAGCTTGCCTTACGACTCCTGTATAGTTAGATGAGGCTGCCATTGCAGATGAGGTACTTGGCACTCGTCGAGGGTACAGGAAGGTTGTTGAACATGTACTTGCTGGTCAGACTTATCATTCGATGGGGACTTCTAGCACGGGGATGAGCTCACAGACCGTGTCTTAGGTCGGTGAGTTATATGAGCAGTTACAGCAGAGTCGGAAGCAGGTTGAGCAAAGCTAGTGATTGATTCAGGAGCAACAGTAGTAGCATATTACACAACAACAATAGCTAATGCAGCAGCAGCTTGGGACTTATCTTACTGAGATGAGCTCGATTTTTAGATAGCAAGGTATTGTCCTCCCGCCACCTTCATTTGCTGCTGCTACACCGTCTGGACCGAGTAGATTTGTGTCTGCACCTGCCACTCAATCGCCACCGTCATTTTATCATCCTCGTAGTTAAGATGATGATGATGATGATAATGACAATGATGGTGTACCATGATATTTACACCTCTCTGCTTCCCCATAGTATATTTTGTATATGTATTTTTATATTTTTTATGTGTACATATTTACATGGATGATGTATATATAATTTATTCATATAAATATTATTTTTACCATTGCTTTATGAGTATTAATTTTTATATTGGATCAAATTGTTAGACATCATTAATAATACTACTGATATATTATAATTGTATTGTATAAATTAAATTAAATTTAAAAAAATTATTGAACAATTCAAGTTAATTAAAATAAAGAATATTTTAGATAATATATTATTTGAAATATATGACAATTTGAATTTAAATTTTTTTAAAAAATTTAAAAAACCTTTAGCAGTGACAATTGTCGTCGCTATAGGAAAAAAAGTCGTCGCTGAAGATCTGACTTTTAGCCTAAAAGTTTACCTTTCAGCGATGACAAAGTCGTCGCTAAAAATATTTTCTAAAATATTTTCTTTCAGCGACAAGTCGTCGCTAAAAGTCAAATTTTCAGTGACGACTTTTTTCCTATAGCGATGACAAGAGTCACCGCTAAAAATTAAATTTCAAAATTTTTTAAATTTTAAAATTATTTTCTATGACTACAATGTCTTCGCAAAAGGTCGGACTTTTAGCGATGACAAATTATCATCGCTAATGACCTTTTTAGGCACGGACCTATACCAACGACATTTTTAGCGATAACTTTTTCTTTTGCAACGATTGAATACTTTTTAGCAACGACAAATATCGCCGTTAAAAGTCTTTTTTGCTAGAAAGATGTTTGTTTCCTGGGATTTAAAATCATGTCATGCTTATTTTTTAGCTGTTTCTTATGAGTCATTAATTGGCTCTCTACTTTGTTGATAAAAATCTTAACATTAGATTAGCAAAATTTAAATTAGAATGCAAATATAAATAGAGATGGAAAATGAATAGGATGGATTTAAATGAATCAAGTATTCACGGATTTTGAATTCATGTGAACCAATTTGTATAGATCCATACTTTAAAAGTCTACAAAATTCACGGCCCAAGATTGTTTGTGCATCTTAAGATATAAAGCATTCTATCCCTATGCTTGTTTGAAAGAAAAATGAGAGAAAATTAAAAAAAATGAAAATTATTTAGAAAAGAAAATATGGAGAAGAAAATTTTTAAATTTTTTATGTGTAAAAATAATAGGAATAAAATTTCTTTTGTATCCATTTTTCTCAAAACAAACAAGAAAAATTGAAATTTAAAATTTTCCATCTCTTTTCTTTCTTTAAGCACGGGGTAAATCAGACTTCCTATAGATTCTATCATATTAATTTTTTTAAGTAAATATAAATGACTGCCATCCTTCTCTAAACTATTTCTAATCCTATTTTAACATTGAAGTTTCAATAGGATTACCCTTTACGTTTAAACAAATTAAATATTTTAATATCATGATTAAATAAATGATAGAATTTGAGAAATAATTTTTTAATTTATTAAAATATAAAAGATAATATTAGTGAAATTTTTAATACTATCACAATGAAATACTATAAATTATTATAGTTATACTATAATTTTTTTTTAACTGGCTATTGTGACAAAAAGTACGTGGATGACCAATGCGAGATCCATTATTGGGAGTACTCTCTTCATATCTCATTGGGACAAATTTTCACGTAGGAATAGGACATTGGAGTACCCTCCATCAGTCTGTGCTCGTCTTTTGGCCACACGTACCTTTGACGTCAATCTGCCATATTCATCCCTCTCCTTCTTTTATTTTTTTTAAATTAATTACTGATCATTGAAATATTTGTGTCGGTTCCAAATTTTTGTACCTGACGATATGCATATAGATATGGAGGGGACAAAGAAAATCAAAGCTCAATTATTGTGTTAGAAATGCGCCCCCACTTTTGGTGCACTTGTCGCCGATAAATAAATGTTACCCATATATATATATATTTCTTTTTTTTTTGGGGTGGGGGGGGGGGGGTCAAAGTAAGATTCAAATAATAAAAACTAGAAAAATTGCAATCAAATACTTAATATTCTTGCACGCCGGGGTTGTAAAAACGGGTTTACCGGTTTAACTTTGCAGGTCACATGGCAAGCCTTTCTTAATTTATTAATTTAACAAGTATATTTATTATAAAAATAAAAATAAATAAACAAAAGTGACTTGAACATTTTAAATAAATATTTTTTTTAAAATTATTTAGATGATATTTTTTATTTTATTATCATTAAATTAGTATTATTATTTTTTATATAAATAAAAAAAAATTGTTAAATTTGGATATGGAAGTCAGCGATATATGTATATATTTATATATATACGTACATGTATGGGATAGACAATCTTCGCAACATCTATATATAAAGATTAGTAATCTTCATGTTTTCATTTAAATGGAAAAAAACTATACTATTAGTTTAATGATAAAAAATAATAACAAGTCTTGAACAATAAAACTAGAGATGAAATTTGGAAATAATAAAAAGCTTGAAGATCTATTAAATCCATTTTTAGTAGAAATCAATTCCTTAAAATAATAAAGTCAAAATTGTAAATATATATCTATATTACACATGATATTTCCTACTACATTTAACTAATAAAGTAAAACTAAAAACAACTTCCAAAATAGAATGCCACATAAATTACCTAATACTTCCTCTCTAGCATGGATGTCAACAATGTTCATCTTCCTCTCTACAATATAATATTGAACTAGCTGCAAAGCTTTTGTAAACATGTTGATAGGTTGCATGTTAGAATGAACATGTTGTTGCTTTGTTAATCCAACTTAAATCTTCTCTCTGACAAAGTGATAATCAATTTTTATATGTTTCTGTGCACTCATGAAACATGAGATTTTTGCATATGTGAAGAGTCAATTGGTTATCACATCCCAAATTTACAGGCTTTTCATGATCAAACCCAAAGTCCTTAAATAAAGACAATAACCATAGTATTTCATAACAAGTAAAAGCTATGGCCTTGTATTTTGCCTTTATGGAACTTTTAGCCACTATACTTTTTTTTCTTTGACCTCAAACTTATAGATGATTTCCTAATGAAAATACAATAATTAAAAATAGATCTTCTTGTGTCAAGATAACTAGCCCAATCACTATCACCAAATGCATTTAAATGGGTTAGCAACTTTGAAGATAGAAATATGCCTTGGCCTAAAGATGATTTCAAGAACTTTAAGACTTTGAAAGTTTCTTCTAAGTGTGTCTTAGTTAATTTTTCCATAAACTGAGCAAGCACATTTACTTTCTTTGGCAAAAAGAGATCCCATCTAGTGTTTTTTCAATTTCTATGTTGAGAAAGTATTTAAGTGAACCTAGGTCTTTTAGTTTGAACTAAAGTTAAGAAATGATTTACACCATTGATGGCATGGTGAGACTTGGTACCTATACTAATATCATCCATATATACTAAAAAAGTAATAAAATCTCTAGAAATATTCACCATAATGAATAAAGAATAATTTGCTTGAGACTGAGAAAATTCATAAATCAACACTGCATTAGTAAATTTACAATTCTATTGTCTTAAAGCTTGCTTTAATTTATACAACAATTTATCTAACTTGCAAATTAAAGAACAATTGGCAAGATACACCCTTTAACAACATATCCTTAAGGTAAATCCATGTATATTTCTTCTTCGAAATCACCATTAAGAAAAGCCTTATTTATGTCTAGTTGTGAGGGCTACCAATCATGAATAGAAACCAAAGCAACGAAGGCTTTAACAATAACTTGCTTGGTAATTGGACTAAAAGTGTTTTAATAATCAAAACCTTCTCTTCAATTATACCTTTTTGCAATTAGTCTAGCTTTATCCCTTTCCATACTAGTATTTAAGTTAAGTTTAATTTTAAAAACTCATTTACATCCAATAGCTTGATAATTAATAAGTAAGGGTACTATGTGTCATGTTTTATTTTCTTCAAGAGCATCAAGCTCAACTTTCTTGGTAACTTGCTAGTAAGTAGATTAAGATGCCTATTGATAAAAGATAAGTCTTGTTTGATAGGATAGAGGAATTATGAAGCTTTATGTGATGGAGAAAGTTGAGAAAGAGATATGAATTGTTGAGTTAGGTCTATAGTGACTATCAAGGTAAGATATGTATTATGTTTTGGTTTAAGATTGTGTTGGTATACTTTAAGATATTTGAGAATTTTAGTGTCCTTACTCCTTTTCTCAATTGATGAGTGGTGGACTCGATAATGTCAAAATTTGTAGTAGTAAAGGAGGAAGATTTAGATTTTATTTATAGGTTCAATGATAATATTAAGGGTGGAAGAAATATTACTAGTGGATCTTTTTCTCATTTAAAAAAAGTTTGGAATCTTAAGTTACTAATTCATGGAATACTAGGCAATCCAAAATTTTCAATCAAAAGGAATGGAAAAACTATCATCAAAAGGAAAATGAGAACAATAAAGGAAAAGATTGAGATGGGTTAGAGAAAAATGTGATTTGAATGGAAACACTAACTCATGAAATGTGACATCTTTAAAAATAAAAACACTATAATCATTAAGGTCATATAAAGTATACTCTTTCACCCTAATAGGATACCATATGAAGATACATTTTCTTGCTTTTAGATGAAATTTCTTCCTTTTTTAAGTGAGTATCTAAGCAAAACACATAGAGCTAAACACTTTCAAATGGTTATAAGATGGCAAATTTTGAAACATGATTTCACAAAGGTTATGCAAATCATTTAAAATTGGTGTAAGGATATGATTTATGAAGAATATTGAAGGTAAAGAATATTCAAATGGTTATATGATTCATGAGAACAATATGACCCTAGAATTTTAAAGGTAAAGAAACTTAAAACAATCTAGCTCTTGTAACTGCAAGTAAGTATTAGTGCTTTCTTTCTACAATGTTGTTTTGTTATAGGGTTTTAACATAAGCATGCTCGTGAATGATGCTCTTTTGTGAGCAAAACTTGAAAAAGTTAAATTTTAGGCCATTATCTAATCTAATGACTTTAATACTATATCCTAATCAGGTCTAGATTGCATTATAGAAAAGAGGCAAATGGTACTAATATTTGATTTAAACCTTATTAAGAAAATCCAAAACATTTTTGTAAAATCAATAACTATAGTAAGAAAGTAATGATATCTTTCAATTACAATAGTGGGTAAGGACCTTAAATATCAACATGTATTAATTCAAAAGGAGAAATAATATATTTTTTTATGTAATTAAAAAAAATAAGTCTTTTATGTTAAGTTAAACTAAACAAGGATATTTATTATGGTAAGAAATTTCTAAACATATAATTTGCAATCTTTTTATTTTATCATTTGAAGTATGACTAAGCCTACAATGCCATATATCTAAATATGATGTAAAAAGTATAACATGAAACTAATTAAATATTAGAAAAAGAAACAATATAAGAAAGAGGATTTAGATTAACTTCTAGGTTAAGATGGAGAAAAAATAAATTAGCCTTAAGTTTAGCAACTCTAATCACAGTCTATAAAGGTAAAGCCTAAATAACACAAAAATTATGGGTGAAAGTCAAACTATATTATTTTAATTTTATGAGTTGACTAACTAAAACTAAATTAAAGTTAAAATTAGGAACACAAAGGACACCATAAAGGATAAGAAAGGGTAACAACTTTATAATACCAATGTGAATGATAACAAATTTGGAACATTTAGGCATATGAACAAACTTATTGTGGACATGTTTATAAGAAAAAAATAAACTTAATAGGTGTGAGAAATAATCTAAAGCACTAATTCCAAAAATCCAAGTATTGTTTGACAATGAGTGTAAATTGATTTATGAAAATTTATATGTATGAGATAAAGGAAAGCAATAATAAATGTTTATAATATATTGATTACCTATAAAAATAGGATAGGTTGATGTAAAGGTTATTAGTGATTTTATAGATTAAATAGGTTAATGTAAAATGTTGTGATTATTTTGCTTATTGAAAGTCTTATAAGGCATTGAACTTATCCTTTTGTGAGTAAAAATTGATATAATGAATTAATAGTTATATCTTTATTCGTTGGAATCTAGGAATCTCCATTGGCATGATTAATAACTATTTGTGAGTTCTAGTTTGGGCTTTTATTTCTCGTGAACTTGAAATTAGGAGAAAAACCAATCAGCTTATAACATTTCTCTTGTTATATCTAGATTTTTTACAATAAGAACAAATAAGATATGATCTAAATTTCTTCTTAGTGTCAACTATAGTTACTATGGTTATGTTTTCAATAAGTGGATCAGTGTGTAATTAAAAAAACCTCTATGATTTTTCATGTAAGATCAAGTTATAAGCCTCATCCAAAGATAGAAATAGCTTCATTGTAAAAATGTGTGACCTCATTGTAGCATATGAATCATTTAAACTATTTAAAAATTGAAACACATTATCTTTCTCTTACAATTATTATCCTTTTCTTACAATTTCACATATTTTTCAAAGCAAACAACATTACAATTTCCACATTCACAATGAGGGAGAAGAAGATAAGTACATAATTCTTTTCAAATAGCATTCACTTTAATGAAATATGTATTAACAAATCAAATACCTTGTGAGATTGTGCAAAATGGATGTTACATATTGCAAATTCATGGTTCATTTGATTAGGAAAAATTATTCTTCAATATTAACTAGATTTAAGTCGTAGAATCTATGTAAAATATTATTGATGCAATAAAAGGTGAAATGGATCTAAGCAACTATGTCGTAATTAGATTATTACAATGCTTCCATGTCAAATGTAGTTTATTTAGAGGATTTGGTGATGGAATAGATCCATTAACAAATCCACACATGTTTTCAATTGAGAGGGTAAGTAGAAATAAGTGACTCTAAGATGAATAATTACTTGTCATAAGCTTTGATGATATCACCATGATACTATGGTGGTTAAAAGGATAAAGAAAATATAGTGAATGAGGATCTTCAAGAGGTAAGGAATTTAATCTTAAAGATGATGATTTCTCATAAATAACCATAAGAAGAAAAGTTAAGAACAATAAAATGGATGAAATAGGCAGTGGAACCAAAAGGATCAAGTGCTTTGATATCATCTTGAATAATGAAATCATATATGAATTTGGAAATAATAGAAAGCTTGAAGATCTATTAAATCCATTTTAGTTGAAATCAATTCCTCAAAATTACAAAGCCAAAATTGCAAATATATATCTATAACACATGTGATAGTTCTAGCTACACTTAAATGTTAAAGTAAAACTAAAAACAACTTTTAAAATAGAATGCCACATGTAAAATAGAACGCCATGTATAGTAACTAATAAGGGGTATTATAGTAAATTTATTTCCTTTATTATTTTTTTAAATTTATGAGTGCATTCATTGTGAAAATAAGAGAGAATGAATGAAATTAATTTAAATATTTTAAATTAATATTTTTTTCATTTACATTACTTAAATATACTTTATTATTTTATTATTGTTAAATTAGTAATTAGGAAAAATTAGGACTTGTAATGAGTAAAACTAGTTTATAAGCAACACATAGCTTTATTTAAGTTTTGACTCGATAAATTAAGTTCATAAGACAAATGAGCAACATATGAGTTAAATTATTTGACTTATATTTTAAATGAGCAAAGTTTGAATTGATAAAAGTTCAATTCATTTGTATCATGAACTAACTCAATATATATGCACATATAAAGGAAAAAAATATACGTATAAATATACCCATTGTAATATATGTTATAGTCTAAAAGATTTTTAACAACATTGAATTCTAAAATCTAAGATAATATTGCTAATATATTACTTCAATATTTTTTAAAAGAATTTTAAATATTATTTTAAGTAAAAATATAAAATAATTAGATTAAAATCAAAGGGCAAAACTTTAATATATAATTTATTAATTTACTTTTATAAGTTAAATAATTAAGTAACTAAATTTTACTTGAAGTTTTATTCTTTCAAAAATTTAATAATTTTATATTTATGAATTAAACAATTAGATAAGGTTCATTTTTCATTGTGATTTGTAAATAAGGTTTATAATTTTTAAATAAGATATATTAATAAAATTATAAGTATTAATAAAAATTTTAAAAATTCAAATAATTTCATTTTTTAGAATCTAATTGTGGCCATAATATAATTATATATTTTAAGATAATTATCATTTATATTACATAAATATACTTATAATATGTCATTTATATATTTTTTAGCTATGTTATGAAGTTGTTAGAGATATTAATTTTTGAAAGTATTTTAAGATATTAAATTATTAATAAAATATTTTATTATCATAATTAATTTGAGCTAAATGAAAGTTGAAAAAATTAACTCAAATCAAGTTTGAGATAAGCCATGAATTGTAAAATTTAATGTGAATCGAGCTTAAGTTAATACTTGCTGAACTTGACTCAATGTTGGCCTTAAATAGATCATAAATTTTATTTCCACTTCTTGTTTTTGCAAAAAATTATGAAAAGAAAAAAAGTAAAAAAATAAAATTTTATTTATTTTGTTGTATGGTAGAAAAAAAGATAGAAGAGAGAAAGAGTTAAAAAAAAATAAGACTTATTAAAATATCTTTTTGATATATATGAATAGAGAATGAGTAAAAAAATAAGTTTGTTATAATATATTTGCCCTTAATTCTTCAATTTAGAAGGTAAAACTATCATTCAGTTCAATTTAATTTTTTTATCTAAAATTTTTTTTTTCTTTCCATCCATAAGAAGTGAGAAAACTTATTTCCTTTTATATTCTTTTTTTTTTCCAATTTTTTCCTTGCATACAAACAAAACTCTCCTAAATAAGGTTTTATTCGGTCGTAGAAAAAGAAAAGAAAGAAAATAAAAAGAAAGAAATTTAAAAAAAATATTTTCTTTTTATATATTTGAATAAAAAGAAAAAGAAATTTGAAATGAAAGAAAATAAAAGAGATGTATTTTTTTTATTTGATTGAATAGAAAGGAAAGTTAATACATTAAAATGATAATAATGCCCTCAAACGGATAAGGTTGTTCGGGTTTGGTCTCCGCAGATCCGACTCACCTCTGATCCGGACTCTACATTTTATATCTATTATTTTGGCTAGAAATATGGGGTTTTTAATTTCTGCGGCCTCCATGAACAGTTGAATCGTGGGGTGAACCCTCCCAGAGGAAGAGCGCAAGAAACAAGAAGGAAGCAGGGAGGAAGAAAATCGTGCACGTGGGTACGGTTGCAAGTTGGAAAACCAAGATTATACAGATAATGAGTCATAACAAGGTCCATTTGCACGTGCGGTATGGTAGTACTTGGTGTAGTCCTACTCTTCTAATAATTGGGATTTGCAAACAACACAAATCTCGAAAGCAAAGGTCAATTTAAGTAGCCCCTTCTAATTTCTCTCATATTAAAATGAGCAAATTGTGTCAATTTAATAGTTCAAATAATGTTAGAAATATAATAAATTTTTAGTAATTTTATTTTAAAATAATTAATTAATATTCAATATAATAGGACCTCTATAATCATTTTTATTAACATTTTAAATAAAAAATAAAACTACTTCAAAATTAGGATAAGTTATCAATTTTTTCTTTAAAAAACTTATAATATTACTTACAAATTATTCAATTCATTTATATTATCGGTAATAAAAATTAAAATCAAGACTCCTTCGCGGGAATAGAATGGCTTGGGACTCAATATGATATTATTGGTAATAAAAATTAAAATCAAGACTCCTTCTCGGGAATAGAATGGCTTGGGACTCAATATGATATTATTAAACTAATTAATTATTAATAAAAAAATTATTGCTATTCTTAAACAATTTTTATCAAATATATTATTTTTTAACTCAATAATTTAATCTCGTACAAGAAATAACTGATGAAATCGTTAGAGAAATAATACAAATGTTAAAAATTATATATAATAATATTTAATTTTCAGTATTAATATAATATTAAATTTTTTCCTTTGAATGGAATTAAATTTTTTATATATTTACTACTATATGTTATTTTAACTTGTATAAGAAAATAATCTAAAATTTTACATGAAAAATCACAAAAATGATATTTTTTACGTTAAAATTTTGCAAATTTGATAACCTTTTTGAACAAGTACCGTAATAAGGCTTTTGTGAAGTTGTATACGGTGCAACATTTGTCGTATGCATAGTTCCATCCATCGTGGCGTTGGGGATCTATGAAATCAATTTTCTTATTATTCGTTATTACTCTTCCCCTTCGACTCCACTGTCGGCGAGACCACAACTTCAGGGAAATTGCAAAAGACCCCTTTTTTTAATACAACTATTATAAAATGCAACAAGAGCTTAGCTGTTGTTGTTTGCACTTTGCCTTAAAAAAGAGGAGGCACAACTTATATAGTTTACATTTTATCTTCAAGCTTCCACCCACCTTCCGGTATGTCCAAACACCAATGTCATTTCCCCCTTTTTTTATTCATTTTGGAACGAGAAATTTCCATATTTTTTTTAATGTATTGAGAATAGGGATGCTACTTGAATCGAGTTGTACAACCATTCGATGAGTTCGATTCAACTAGCTTCATAATTTATTTGATCAAACTCAAATACAAGATTTAGTTCTTTTAGTAATTTAAACTGAACACAATTTATTTTTATTCTAATCCTTTGAATTGCGAACAACTTATATATACATATATATATATATATATATATATATATATATATATATATATATATATATATATATATATATATATATATATATATATATATATATATATATATATATTCTTTTAAACTTATATTACGAAAATATTATTTTTTAATTATTAATATTAATAGTATTATAAATTTATTTTTGATTAATTTGTAAATATTAATAGAATTTTAATTTAATTTTTAGTTAATTTATATTTTAAATTTATATATTTATTAAAAAATTAATTTTTATATTAAAATAATTAATTTCTAATCAATCAAGCTCAAATCAAGTACAAAGCTCATTTATAATTTGATAGGAACTTCTTATCATTACTAAGTTAATCAAATTAATTATCAAATTTTAATATCTCAACTTGAACTGAACATAAATCAATTTTTTTTAATTATAATTTGAGTTGGAATTCCTACAATTTTTCGCTAAATCATATTTTGATTAAATCAGCACAAGGCTTGGCTCGATGCCATGAACCCATTTAATACTAACATATTACGTCTAGGGTTATTTCTAATCAAATAGCAGAAGCCTAAATAAAAGAAAAAGTAAAAAAAAAACTATAATATAGATATTAAAAACCGTGAGAACATTGGTCAAAATTACACTAAACATCTAGATGGGAGGCATATCAAAATCATGGATTTTTGGAGAAAAAATTATAATTAACTAATCAATTTTTTTTTTTTATAGATACGCAGATTTTTCACCCTTTTCTAGTGTAATAAATTTGTACTCACCTGAATTAAACTATACCTTAAATTATTAGACTTCAATAAAGCATAAATTAACTATTTAAATCATATTCTAATTAAGTCCCTCTTATAACTTATCTCAACAAATTGAATTCTATATAAGTTCTATCATAAAAGCAGAATAGATTTCCGGCAGTATAGCATTACTAAAGAGCGAGTTGTCATTATGATCTTAAATTACACCTCCACAGCTAATTTGGGTTAGATTTAGAAGTACCACATAAAATAATCTTAACCCGGTTCACAGAAGGAGGGGATCAAGGAACATCAACAATAACAAAGATGTTCAATTACTTATATTTATTCAATCAAATTCCATCAAAACATAAATAGTTGCTTCGTATATTTATTTAGATTGGTACTATTGAATGGGTTAAACAAAGTATGTTTAACTTAATATTTAATCTTAATCAATTAAATAAATAAAATTTAATTTCTAATTTAAATATAGAGTAAATCATTCTTAAAAAATACGTGTTACATCAAAATTTTTCCAAAAGGTTATTCTACATCAACTAATTGAAATTTTGAAAGAAATCTAATGTAATATTTACTTTTTAAGGAATGATTTTATATAAATTAGAGGTTTGTGTATTTATATAATATAAAATAATTTTTCAAAAAAAATTGATATAACATAATTTTTTTATCAATTTAGTGATTTATTCATAAATTTATTCAATTAAAGCCCTTGGAATGGTGATTCCAGAACACATTCTTGAAAAATTCCTCCCTTCCCACGCCCTCTGCGGTCCCCACCAATCATATTCTATATAAAGCCCTTCACTAACAAAACCCTCACTGCCTTTTGCCAGCGCTTAGACCCGTCTCTCTCACAACAACCACCTCCTCCTCTTTCTTCCCCAATTTGATGGCTCCTTCTTCTATTTCCATGGCAATTTCTCCAAGAAAGCTTCGCTCTGATGTCTACTTTTACTCATACCAAGAGGATTCAAACTTCCCATTAGTCATCAACGTTCTGGCTTCTCTGATTGAGAGGAACATGGCCAGAACTCAGAGGATCGTGAAGAACTGTTCTTGGGATTTGTGCAGAGTCATCAGCACAAACATCTTCGATTGCAGAGAGATCCCAGATATGAGCATTCAATCCTATCTGGAGAGGATTTTCAGGTACACAAGGGCAGGGCCATCTGTCTATGTCGTCGCCTATGTTTACATCGACAGGTTCTGTCAGAATCATCCTGGGTTTCGGATCAATGCCAGAAATGTTCATAGGCTGCTTATCACAACTATGATGGTGGCTTCTAAGTATGTTGAAGACATGTAAGTTTTCTTCCCTATTTCTTCTTTCTGGAAATTATGAGCAAATTCATTAACTTGTATAATTTTTGTTGAATTTTTTATTTATTGAAACTTGTTTTTGATGATTATTTGGTGATGGGGTTTGTTAATTGGGGACAAACTATCAATTTCGATATTAATCTGTGATAGTGCCTGGTAACAGCTAAGAAAAGTGACAATTTGTTAGGCCATCATTTTAGACTTCGTTGAATATGAACAACACAAATTCAAAAGATGGAATAAGTAATTCCAATAATATTAGTTTTAATTTAAGAGTAGATGTGTTTTATAGAATTGAATGTCCAAAATTTTTGAAAATTTCACTTTATTTCCTTTATTTTTTGGGAATAAATTTTTTTTTTTCATATTTCCAATAATCTTCGTTTTTATTGTATTACCAAAATATATGTAAATGACAAAGGGCGATATATATATGTATTTTTAATAAAAAAGGCCTAAGGCCCAAAGCTTATTGAAAAATAAGAAATTAGAAAGTAATATTTTGAAAATCAAATTCGGGATCCTACTATGTGCACATTAATCTTGAGATCACAGCTGATACCATTTGAACTATTTGTTCAGTCATGGGTTAAACATCAATTTCTTTTTAGAAAAACAGGCCATAATATGCTAAGAAGTTGTTATTTTTCCTTTTTTTTTTTACAGGAATTACAGAAATTCATACTTTGCAAGAGTTGGTGGATTGACGACAGGGGAATTGAACAAACTGGAGCTTGAATTTCTTTTCTTGATGGGCTTCAAATTACATGTGAATGTGAGTGTGTTTGAGAGCTATTGCAGCCATTTGGAGAGAGAAGTTAGCATTGGAGGAGGCTACCAAATAGAGAGGACTCTACGTTGTGCAGGGGAAATCAAAGCCAAACACAGAGAAGAAAGGGGTTATAGTAATTATTGTACTCAGATTGCTCGTGTCATGTTGTAGATTTAATTGGGGATTTTGCTGCTTTTTTGGGGTGCTTTTTGCCCGCAAATTAAGAAAGAAAGGCAGTTTGTGTGTACAGATTGTGTAAATTGAAATGCGTGTTTAAGGATTGAGATTTTTGGGTAAGGGGTAAGGCCAGATGAAAGAAATGTAAAAATTTGTATCATTCCTTCGGAAAGAAAATAGAAGTACAGCAAGTTTCAAAAGAATTCTTAGATTTCTTTTTCTTTTTAATAATAGTAATAAAAATAATTAAATTATTAAACATATATGCGTAAAATTCTGAGATGGAAGTTAAGATACATAGAAAGGTAATAATTTCACACCATTGTATGTCAGTTGAAAATTCTCAGCTATCTACTCTTCTATTTATGCCTTCATGTGCTTCAGGGGATTGAAAATTTAGATCCCAGTGTCTTGAGATTTATTTCAGTCATGCTACTTATTTATTTATACATAATTTCTTTTTTTTGGTCTTTATGCATTTATGTTATATAATAGATGTCTCCATTGAGGCATCTACGGCTATTATAATAGATCTTCCAATCATTTTTTATGACACAGATTTTTTTTTTTTCAAGAGTGCTGTAAAACAAACAAGATTATATGGGTTAAAAGATTACTCAACTATGTCTTTGAATTAAGATATTTGAGATTAATAATTATTTCAGTACATGAAACAATTGTTTTTTTTCTTTTTAATTTATTTTTTCTAAGGATACCAGTTATTTCCTTTCATTGGCAGTGCCCATTCAAACATATGTGTAATTACTGCAACATACACTTCAGTTTTAAAATTAAGGCTAATAACAATTAATTAAACTATTCCTTTAATAATAACTACCAGGAAAAGACTAAAATACACTACGTGTATGATACACCATTACTTAAAAATCGTTAAATTTTATTTAGCTTCCGCAACTCAAAAAATCTGAACCTTTAAATTAAGTTGATACATCAAAATTGCTCCCTAACTACTATTTTAAATGTAAAAGCCAATTATTAAGGAAGACCACTCATTCAAGTGGCCCATCTCATATTAAAGTCTAATGATTCCCCGTGGAACTTTGCTTTTTCCATTGTCTGATTACTTTGATACCAAAATTAAGGCTAATAACTCAAAATTAAACAAAAAAATAGAAGGGTCAATTACTGTAAGAGTAAATTAAACATTAAAAAAATAGAAAGGCCAATTACTATAAAAATGGCATTGTCTTATCTAATATAACCATAGAAGTTTTATTTTTTTTCACATCTAAAGTTTGAATTCAGGACTTTACATATATATATTAAATGGATTATTAATCTTACTGTTATAAAAAAAGCATGAATTATAACAATTAGATTTTATATTCATATTTAAGTATGGATTTAATTTTGATTTAATGTTTTATTGGTAATGAATTTTGATTTTATGTTAACATAAATTAATGTTATATTATATTATTTTTTACGTGTTGTTACTTTAATAAAAAATTATTAATTTTTTAATATTAATAAAATTTTCTAATTATTTTTAAATGACATGACATTTTTTTATTCAATAATATTTTATATTGAAGATGAAATTTAAATTTATAAAATATCATTTGAAATTACATGATCATTGAATAAAGTTATGTAACTTTGTATTTTAATTATCTTCAAATTATTAGAATAAAAGAAAATTCCAATCAATCCAAATTATTACTATAGGTTGAGGGGAATATCAAGTGTCTAATACGATGTTCTATTTCTGTAGGTTGAGAAGCACGACATTGACAAGAAATTACTACTATGGTTCTAACAAACTTCCTTAATCTATAAACAAATCTAGTCTAAATGATGGCAATGGCCACATTTTGTGGAGCTCCATGCTACTTAGATTAGATCTTATCTTATGGTAATCTGGAACAAGGTTCTCAAAAGTAAAAATACTTCCATATGCTGTTAATTTGTCAAGAAATTATTGATTCATATGATCGTATCATATAAGCAAAATGTAGTGGGGAACTATATATATTTTAGCATGAGCGTGCATCTTTCTTTAAGGTTGTATATAAAATTATATGTATCATTTAAAATACTTCTATTAATATTTAAATTTTACTCATACTAAAATATTAAAATACATTTGTTCCCATTGACTTTCAAGTCTTTTCTTTACCACTGATAAAATATAAAAAAATGGTACTTGACATACTTGTTAAGAGATATTTCGATTACTCTTGTGTGAAATAGATCCCATTTTTTATTTTTTTTTTAAGATTTATTATATTTGAGAGACAAAATTCTATAAATATTATTGAAAAATTATTTTATTATAGAGTAATGATACTTGCCATCGATCTCCTTTGCTTTTCTATCCACACAAGGGAATTTTTTTTAAACTTATAAAAGAATGGACTTAATTATCCTATTTTATCTAATATAGAAAAAGAATGAGAAGAGAAAATGCAATTAACATTACTTTCTACCATATTTTTTCGGAAGTTATTTCAGAAAAGTCTTACATTAATACATATATTTTCATGTTTAATGCACCCTCCATTTTATTAGAAATCGCTCTTTATGTGAGGCAGTATTCTTAAAAATATCTCATAAAGATAACTCCATCATTTTTCAATGCATAAAAATAGGTTATTTCAATTGCAACATGTGACGTTAATGAACAAAGTATCTTAAGATATGAATGCATGCTTAAAAACAGCTATTTTCCACCCAAAGATTGGATTTAGGCAATCATATTAATCAGGTGGCATGAGAGGAACAATTATCACACGGTTCCAATATGGACTATATAATTTTCACGAGAAATATTATTTTTGTTAATTTAAAATCAGAAATTATAGTCTCAAATTGGGGGAAAGTGATTTATACATGTCCTCCGTTCAGTGGAGTTGAATTTGATTTATGCTTAGATCACATGGTTTTGCTCTAATTAGTGTTAAGGATGGAATATCGAATTAACGTGAAACAAACAAATGAAATGATATTTATCTCTAGATTTATGGAGAATAATTGAAATGAGGATGATACAATCGAATTAAATAATTTTTTTTTCTTTATATCATGCTAGAGGTAATTACCAATTATTCTTCAACGATTTTTGGCATCTCATCATTTTTTAAAGATATTTTTTGTTAGCAAAAAATTCATTGAAAATTGGAAGAGACGTATGAGAAATATTATTAAAAAAATTTAAACTCTCAACTTTACCGTATAAGACGAAAAATATGACCAATCAATACATGTTTAGAGTTTATATTTAATTCATTTTTAATATAAAATGTTTTACATTCAAAGAAGATACATTATTAAAATGTTTATAATAATTAAATTTTTTTAATAATATTAAAAAAATTTAATAATTTTTTATTAGTATGATAATATATGAATGAATGATAATATAAAATTAATTGATATTGATAATAAATGAAATTCAAATCCAAATAGTATAAATTTTCAATTGAATAATAAAATGAAAAAAATTATTGCATTATGAAGAATTATTTACTTGAGCACAGGGAAGCAAATCAAGTGACAGCCTTCAATCACCTTGTGCTTTGCTTGACATTGTTGACAACTCAAAATCGATTTTCGGAGCCCAAATGAAGTGATAGCCTTCAATAAGTTAAAATCGTGTCTGAAAACAAAAAATAACAATCACTTTTGCCTTAAAATTAATTTTTAGGGGAACTAAAATTCCTCTACTTCCGGTTCATTTTATTATCATTTCATTTTTCATTCTCTTTTTTTTTTAATTTTAATCTTATTTTTCATTTTTCCTAATATTTAGTATTAGATCATATATATTTTTTTAACTCCATCTACAAGGCCAGGAGGTTGCAGGCAGTGACGGAACTTTATTGGGACAACAGGGGTCTGGGCCCTAAAATCCTTGAAACCATGTATTATTATCTTGGCCTCCTCTAAATTTCAATTCAAGATCTGTCACTTGTTGTTGGATCATATAAAGAGACACGCCTAAATCCTCATTTTCAGGGACTAATAAGAAATTTTTGGTTATTCAATAAATATATAATTTGTATTGAGATAAATTTAAAGAATGTAGTTGAAAAGTTAATTATTGTACTAATTTTTAATAATAATGAAATAACAAATTCCGAATAGTAATAGAGACATATAAATTATATATCAATTGGACAAATAATAATTACTTAGAACCAATACCTATATTATGAAAATTTGTTATAAAGGCCTTGAGGGAGACCCAATATAACCCCCCCTACACTCCTAATCTAGAAAAGGTTCAAGTACCCCTGACCAAACATGTAATATTAGATCATGGGACCTAAACAAATAGAGTTTTGTAATGGTGAAAAACCCTTTCACGATTATTCAATTTAGGACAATGGTTGCTCTACGGCAAGGAATAGAAATCAATTTTTTTCCCTATCACATATGTTGGGAATCTTATTACGTGTGACATAAAAGGATTAAAGTAACTGTCTTGCCTTTGGTATATAAGTATACATGTCACACTTCATCCTTTTTATCATGAGCTTTTTAAATTTTGATTGGTAATAGAATTCTGAATTTTTTCTTAATTATTCTTTCTCTTTTTTTTTCTCTTAATCAAAGACAAGATTATGATCGTATTAAACTTATTTTTAGACTATAAGCAAATAATATATCATCACTATTACTCATAATTACCATTTAGAGATGTTAAATAAATTATAACCTATGGACAAATTCATATTTATCGCAAGTTTTTACAGATTTGAACTTTAAAAATTAAGTTTATTTTTGAACATGAATAATGTAGATTGATTCCTCATATATTTTGTTCACAACAAATTGGTTCGTATTTAATAAATTCACGAACTCTTAATTAAAATACATGAATTAATTTGTATTGATTTTAACATATTTCAATTTCTTAAAATTAAATTTGTTTTAAATATAAATAATATGGATACACCCATAATAATAGATTCAATTTGTTGCAAATTGACTTATATCTTCAAAAACCCATCTATTTTACAATGCTATTACCATTATCTTATATGGTATTATATCTTTTATATTCTGCATAGATCATTAGTACCATCCAATGTAACTCCACCAACTTCCCTTCTTGATAAATACTTCTTCACCATCCCCGAGAAGAACCAAGCTCGACAATGTATAAAAATGCTTTACAAGCAATGCCTTTTTCCTTTCGGCGAATCCTAATAGAGAGTGTTCACCTTTCATTTTTTGCAAGCCACATTATAGGGTAAGGCTGATTGTCGGGCAAGCCAAGCTAGATTAACCCATTTTCCCAACCTGCCCAACTTGAGTTCGAGCCTTTTTGTAAAGGCCCATTTCCGCCCAAAAATTATGTGGGCCCATTTTTTTTTTTGGGCTACACTGGGCTACTTAGGTTTAATTGGGTTAGGCCGGATTTTTTTTTTAATTTCAATGGTATTGGGCCTATCAAAATTAGGCTTATCCTCGAAAAAAAACTATATCTACCAGACTACTATAGCACCACCTACAAATTACTCATTGCACACTGGACAGTAGAGTAAAACCTAACATTCATCATACAGCTTTCAATACATTTATCAAACTATTTGTGCCCATCAATCATCTACGTTTCAAAAAAAAAATCCAGCTAACCAAAAAGCATGTCTCATAAGATTCTCACTAAAATATAAGAGAATCACAGGAGACACATTTGTGATTATGTGCAGAAGGCCAAAAACAGCAGGCCTATTCCTGTCATGTGCATGTGCTACCTTGTTCAACTTACTTACAATTACAAAAAATGCACATTACTTACAAAAAAGAATAAGGTGCCTATTGTCAAACCAAGGCACTATTCTGCTTCCTACACATCCCAATACTTACATTCCAAGACAAAAGAAACAAAAAACACTAACAGTCTAATTCTTTGCCCCATCCTATTTCCCAATTATCCCTGTTAGTACTGCCAGCTTAAAAACCTACAAAAAAAATGCATACCAACTAGATTAATAAAAAGATAAATAAAATGCAAAATTAATAATAAAGTGAAATTAGATTAGAAACAACAAACATGATATTATTAAATAAAATTATGCATGACATAAATATGCAGTTTTATGCACTATATTTAAAAAAATAATGAAGCATAGTTGTATAATGCAAAAAATTTATCTAAAATATAAATACGTACAATACTAATTCAAACTATCCAGCAACCATTAGTTGTTGTCCTTGATCCTGTGGCTGTGACTACAATCCTACAGCAGCAATTGATTTTGTAAACTCTCCAAGCTTTATAAAAAATAGAAAAGAAATTTCATGATTTTCAAAAGCATGAATATAAAAATAATTTATATATTTATGCAATTACCTTTCTCAATCTTTTCACAATTATCAAATTCTTGAATGAAGTCATGATCCTCCACTAGGAATAAGGTGGGCTTGATCTAGTTTTGACAACAAATTAAAGCCTCACAAGTCTGTGGAGATAATAAGCTCCTAAACACATCTAAAACCTTTCCCCCTGTGCTAAAAGCTGATTCTGAAGCTATTGTGGAAACAGTGACAGCAAGAACATCTCTGGCCATAAATGATAGAATATAAAACCTTGATGCATTCTCCTTTCACCATTCCAAGACACTAAATTTGTCATCTCCCTTAATACATGCTTCTGCCAAGTATCTCTCAACTTTATTTTTAGCATCAATAGAATCCTTAGCTTTTAAATGTGATTTAAATGCTGCTGTATGAGCTTTATGTGCATGTTTCTCCTCTTGGAGGCTATGCTTGGTATCTTGTAAAGTTTGACCAACTACACTACACTCATTCCTTTCCCCATAAAACTTAGAATACCATTCATACAACTATTGTAGATCTGACTTCAGTTTAAAAGTCATGTCATAGGCAATTATAGGATCATAAATATCAACAAAGGACCATTTAATGTAAGTAAGCTTATACTTGGGGTCTAAAATATTAGCAATGAATAACAAAGGATTTATATTCTGCACCTTCCCCTAATACTTATCATACTTCCTCTTCATTTGGATAGCCATCCTATTCAATACATCATCATCACTTGAACTCTATTTCAGTAGTTCACTTTGAGTCAATGCAAGTTAAGGAAATGCATTACTTGAAGTTACAAACAAAGAACTAGACAACTCAAGAGTTACATCATAAAATTTTTTTAGGAAGTTGGTGAACATCTTAGTATTTTTCCAATCTTCTAAAGATAGAGGTCCTATTATTTTTTCATCAAAGTAATCCCTAAAGCTGGAATCATCCTCTTCTAACCTCCTAAATGCCTCTTGAAATCTTAGGGAAGAATCTAGCATCAAATAAGTTGAGTTCCATCTAGTTGGAACATCAAGGCAAACAAGCCTACCATTTTCAATCTTAGCTTGTTCAATACAAGTCTTGAACTTAGTTAATCTAGAGGGAGAAGATCTGACAAATCTAACAGCATTTTTAATTGCAATAATTGAAGAATGAAGTTCCTTTAAACCCTCATTAACAATTAGATTAAAGATATGAGCACAACAATGAACATGCATATGATTACCATCTAATACTAGCCTATTTGAATTTTTAAACCTTTTCTTCAAGTAAGAAATAACAACATTATTTGAAGAAGCATTATTTACAATAATAGTGAATACATTCTTAATCTCCCATTCATTTAAGCAGTTCTCTACATGTTTTCCAATTGTTTCTCCTCTATGATTAGGAATGAAGTAAAAGTTTAAGATTCTCTTTTACAAGTTCCAATTGTTGTTTACGAAATCTGCTATAAGTGTCATATAATTCAGATTTTGGACAGATGTCCAACAATCTGTTGTGAGAGATACTCTATAATAATTGGATTTTAAAAATGTTTTCAACTTTTTTTCTCATTAATGTACATTTTCCAGCAATCCCTAGCCAAAGTATGCCTAGATGGAACATGAAATTGAGGTTGAAGTTTATTACATAGATGCTTGAATCCCCATCCTTCAACAACCTTAAATGATTGTTCATCAACAATGATAAAAATAGCTAAAGCTTTCCTACAAGATTCCCCATCACACACCTGAGGGGCAACAACTGTATTAGTTCCTTCACCTTTTTTTTTAGGTTCAAATGAGAACACGGATTGAGAGGGATCAAACAACAAGGCATAAGGAAACTTTGGGCATACGTAGAGATGCCTATTCATACTAGATGTCCCATGTGAAGTAGGGTCATAAAAATACCTCTTTCCACAATAATTGCATGCAGTCATAAGCTATTTCGATTCAAACTCAAGTATTCATGTGAAATGATCCCATGCCATTGCCTTTTTCCTAGTTCCATTAGCTGGAGACTTCCTTTTTGGCTTCACTTGGATAGATTTGGTTACAGGGATCTCCTTACCCTTTGACTTTGATTTGTTGTTAGCTTTTGATTTGGTTAATTTTGAGCTAGATGCAACATCTTGCTACAGGTTTCTTGGAAGTTGTTATTCTGATTCTGATGTTGGTTTAGTCACTTCTGGGGTAGGTTAAGTTTGAGACATAACTTCTTTAATAATATGCTCTTTTCTACATTCTGATTTCTATGAATTTCTACAATCTTATGAGAATAACAAAGTTGTGGTTTTAGGAATTGAACAATTTGTTTGAGTATTATGTAGAAGCTATTCTAGAAATCATACGAATAAACTATAACATGTGCAAAATGAGATTTAGGAACTAGAACTCTAATAGAAACTAGAAAGTGTGATTCTGATGTACGTAGGATTATTTTTTGCAAGGATGAGTCTTAAATAATGTAATTCTATCACATTTTCTCCTTTCTTCAATAAGCTTTTGTATAACCCAAACAAAAATCTACTTAAAAACATACTTCAAAGTTCAAAGTTGTATCCTACATTAGGGAAGTGAGACCCCTAAACTATCATGTTTGTTACTACATGAACTTCTATCATACAAAGTATTATCATGTTTAATCTTAAAATTTCAAAGTATTATATCCATGAACGGTTCACTTCAAGTCACATATTCTTTGAAATTTCACTTTAACCACATTTTATCCATATTTTTTTATTTATTCTGTTTTGTCTGTTTATAGGTCACACAGGAAGCAGCAACCTTCTAGGAGTCCTATAGCGAGCTAGAGAGGTGGTTTTCTTAACTCTTGATAGTGGCAGTAGAGATAAATTAAAAACATATATCCATCATTCTAATGGATAATCAAACTCCACATTTGTATTTAACATATTATTTTTAGAATCCAAGGCTATTTTACAATCTAATTTCTATGGTTTCTAGAAATCATAAGTAGTTAAATCATAGTGAAAGGAAAGTTATTCTCTCCCTAATATGATTTCTATGGATTCTGAATAAGTTTTATGAAATGAATAGTTTTTTTTAGTATTATGTAGAAGCTATTCTAGAAATCATATGTATTTTACAATAAGATACTTGACATGATATCCTTAAGTTTAAAATTTGAATTAACATAATAAGCTCTTAAATCATTACTATTACTAGAATCCAAAGCTATTCTACAATCTAATTTCTAAAGATTCTACAAATCATATGTAGTTATCATATGCTATTCTACAAATCATAGTGAAAGCTATTCTCTCCTTAATCTGATTCATATGGATTCTGCATATTTTAGTTATCAAATGAATAGTTTGTTTAATTATAATTTTTTGTTATGCAGAAGCTATTCTCCAATTTGTTCATTATCAAATCTAAACAATAATTAATTGTTTCTGAATAACAAGTAACATGGCACAAGGTTCTCAAAATATGCTTCATACTTCATAGAGACTAACTTCTAAAGAAAGCAAAAAGAACTACAACAATCAAGAAGAAAATAGAACATGCATATGACAGGAAGATACTTGAACATACTAGAACATCACTTAATCTTGATAAGTTGCAAAGAAAAAAACATTTAAATTACTAAATGAGATTTAAATAATTAAATGAGAAATTAAACTTACTCTCATAACTCCTTTAGCTCTTACTTCCTTAAATTCCTTTAATGCTTTGTGACAAGTAGCTTCTATGATAGTTTCTTCATCTTCCTATCCATCTTGACAAAAGAACAAACTGAAAGTTTGAAACTTTAAGCTATCAAGATCAATCTTTATGGTAATAATTAGAATAGAATACTGATTCAGAGAGTATTAGCCTATTAGGAAATCCACCCACCAATTTGTTCTTTCTATTCCCTTTTTCTGTAAATTCCAAGTTCCCAACAAATAAAAGTTAAAAAGATTTGCTTTTCATAACTACCCCTTCAATTTATCTTTACTTACTTAACAATGTCCACTTGATTATATTGAATGCTTGGCCTCACAAAAAGCACACATTTGGTTACAACTACAAACTTCCCAGTAACAACTATTAATAGTTGGCTGGATTCAAGCTTCAATCACAATCAATTTTACAAAACTTAGAATTTAAAATATATAGAAACTTAAATATTTCAAATAGATATTTTAAACATTCAATTACAACGAGAATGATTCTAGCAATAACTACTAATAGTATTGATAACATTTTATATTGTTTCCATTTCAACAATCCTAACTATAGCCATTAGCCAATACTAATCATACAAATCCATTAATTTTTAAGTCAATGACATGCATTACTGCAATGTAATCTTATCCATGTATCAACTATCAAGTTTATTATAATAAAAACAACCACAGTCCACAAGACACAATTATGCAAAATGGTCTGGAATGTCACCCGAATAAAAACATATAAAGATGATCTTTTTCATTAATTTTCAAATTTAGATCTTTTTCTTTTCTTTTTGGTCATTTTCTTTCTATCACATTGAGGAAGGATAAACAAAGTTTGAATCTAAAGTTGAATCCTGACTAGTGACTCTTTTTTTTTATTTAATAGGACAAAAATTTTATATATTTGAGTATATAATAGAAAAGAAATGGTGTTTTATTATACCTTTCATTTTTAGAAATATGAACAAAGAAACTGCTTTTTTGGCCTTCAAACTTCCTCTTACAGCCCTGCTCCTTGTATGAACTTCTTTTATTTTCCTATGCTTATAATACATCAGATGATTTAGATTTTTGAACTGTGAAAAGGAAAATATAAGATATTAGTACATGTGAAAAATAACAAAAGAATGGCGAAAAATAATAGAAAACAAATAACAGATTCAGAAAAAGAAAATCCATAACTTTTGAAAAAAAATTGATAGACATAAAAAATCATAACCTATCAGTCATCGACATGGTTCCCCAAATCCAAGCTTCATTGAATGCCTTCCTGAACTTTGATCTGTAAACAATAAACACCATAGACTCATAAGAATAGAAAAAACAAGGAACATTAAAAGTAAATAGAAACAGCCAACTAAGAGCTAACTCGTATTTTTGTTCAGTGAAGGAGAGAAAAGAACCAAATATGAATGGCTAGGCTTATTGTTTTGCCCCTCCGCCTTCAAAGCACCTCTATCGCTCTACCCCTCCAACCTCCGCTACAGCCTGCAACTCTGCTAGAGTTTCACTTTCGAAGACGAAGGAGAGTGAGAGAAGGACAGAAAGAGTGGCTACAGCTAGGGTTTCAATTGGGATTCGGGAAGCAACCAATATATACTACATTTTGAAATGACGTCGTTTTGAGCCATTAGGAATAACAAAAAATTATAAGTTACAGGTTCGAGCAAGTACAAGTTTGGATGGGCCTAATATCCAAACTCCGTGCTCGCCCATAGTAACCTAAGGGAAGATAGTTTTCAACCCACCCTTTTTAAGTTGGCCCGTTCGATTTGACCCATACACTCATCCTCGATCCAAGTCGGGTGAGTCGGGCCGGGTAATGCTTATTTGCCCACCCCTACTATAGGGTGATATTGTGGTATTTATACGCCCACCCCTAAAATCAGTAGTATGAACATTGATTCATGCTTAAAAGTATTCCCTCTATTTTTTTTATCAGTATTATCAGTAAGGTTTTTACATGTAAATTAAAAAATTATTAAATAATCTCAATTTTATTAAAATTTAATTTAGTTTTTTAAAATTATCTCCTATTTTTTATTACTATATTTTCTTCTTTCAATTATTTTCTTTCCTATTCACTACAAGAGTAGAGTTGAAAAAAAAGTAATTAATGATTTGTTGAATTTCTAAAGTGACAAATAAAAAAAATAAAAATTTTCCTCTAAAATGATAAATTAAAAAAATAGAGGGAGTAAATTTTACAAAATTAGTTCTTTTTTAAATATAAAATTCTCCCATGTTAAGTAAATGAATCCTCCAACGTTGTTATAATTTTAACCATAATTAAAGGTTTTACTTCTAATGGCTGTTTTTATAAAAAAAATTATAAATTTTTTAATTAAACTTATAACTTTTGTTGGCACAAAATATGATTTGTGAGGAAAAGAAAATAGAGAGAAAATAAAATCTTATACAAGATAATTGTTATAAATATATTAAATGTTATACAAGAATTTAAATTAAATTTTGTATAGAATCTAGGACACCATGAAAATAAAATTAGTATAGAAGCATACTTTTATCATAAATTTAATTCTTCTAAATAAGGTAACATTTAGATGAATATTATAAGCATAAATTTTTCTTTTCTTCTCCTAGAGTGTGCAGTTTTCAATGGACAAGTCAATGAATGAATTAGGTTAGAAGTAGAGAAGGGATCTAGTTAATATAAATAAAATGTTATTAGATCCTCCCATTATGGGTCAAGAAATGTATGGGCCTATCATTTAACTATCAAACACATTAATTTAAATTAGATATCTATAAGTTTAAATAATAAATCATTTTAATAATCGGACTTTAAAAAATCAAAATATCTTGAATCATTATTTTATTAGTTTTATCAAAAATAAAATACTTATAATTAATAGTAACCTACATAAAAATTCTAAGATGTTATGCATACAAATTTCTGCACATGTATACAAAAAATTTAATTTATTTATTATAAATAAATAGAGTAATAATCACTTATTTTATGCTGTAACTTTGAATTCTATAAGATTCAACACCCATTTATCTTTTACATTTTCAATCATGTATTAATACTATATTATGAAAATTATACGATGAAATCAAAATATTATTTCCTTCAATATTCTTTATTCCTCATTCTAATTTTTATTTGAGTTTTAGAGAAGTGTATGTTGTTATTCATGTATCTTTATTGTCTAATATGACATGAAACCTTCTAAAATTTTATAAAAAAATATTATGAAACAAAATAAAAAATAAGTTAAAAAATATAATATACTTAAAGCATGTCACAAACAATACTATTTTTAAGAGATTTTGTCCCACTATTTGCTGTAAGTTTTGTATCTGACTACTTGTAAGATTTATCTAAGTAATGCAGGGATTAAATAGCCAGCAATCTAATAATCTCTCCCTTATACGTGTAATTACTGCAACATACACTTAGTGTTAAAATTAAGGCCAATAAAAATTAATTCAACTACTCCTTTAACGATAACTACTATTTTAAATATAGAAGCCAACTATTAAGGATATTCAAGCGGCCCATCTCTTTTTAAAGTCTAATGATTCCCCATGTTGGAACTTTGCTTTTTCCTTGTCTGATTACTTTGATTCCAAAATTAAGGCTAATAACTCAAAATTAAACAAAAAATAGAAAAGCCAATTACAGTAAAGTAAAGAAGAAGGCAGAAAAAAAATGCAAAGGCCAATTACTATAAAAATGATGCAGTAACATCAGATGTTGCAGTAAAGATTTTATTCTTTTTCATATCTAGGGTTTAAATTCAAGACTTTACATATAGATATATTAAATGGACTACTGATTCTACTATTATAAAAAAAAAGCATGAATTACAACAATCAATTTTTATATTTATAGTTAAGTATGGATTTAATTTTGATTTAATGTTTTATTGGTAATGAATTTTGATTTTATATTAGAATAAATTAATATTATTATATTATTATTTATGTACTATCATATTAATAAAAAAATATCAAAATTTTTTTAATATTAATAAAAAAATTTAATTACTTTTTACATGACATGATTTTTTTTATTCAGTAGTATTTTATATTGAAGATGAAATTTAAATTTATAAAATATCATTGCATGATCATTGAATAAAGTTATGTAACTTTGTATTTTGATTATCTGCAAATTATTATACTAAAAGAAAAATTCAAATCAATCCAAATTATTATTATAGGTTGAGGGGAATGTCAAGTGTCTGATACGATGTCCTATGTCTATAGGTTGAGAAGCACGACATTGAAAGGAAAATAGTATTATGGTTATAACAAACTTGCTTAATCTATAAGCAAATCTAATCTCAAGGATGGTAATAGCCAAATTTTGTGGAGCACCATGGCTACTTAGATTAGATCTTGTATTATGGTAAACCAGAACAAGGTTCCCAAAAGTAGAAAATACTTCTATATGCTGTTAATTTGTTAAGAAACTATTGATTCATATGATCATATTATATCATATGAGCAAAATGGAGTGGTGGAATTATATATATTTTAACATAAGCATGGGTCCTTCCTTAAAATTTTATATAAAATTATGCATATTATTTAAAATGTTTCCATCGACAATTAAATTTTATCCATACTAACATATTAAACTATATTTGCTCTTATTAACCTTCGAATCTTAGTTTTGCTTTTGACAAAATGTAAAAGAATGGTACTTAATACAATTGTTAAGAGATATTTTGATTACTTTCATGTGAAGTAGATCCCATTTTTTATTCTTTTTAAGATTTATTATGTGAGAGGCAAAATTCTGGGAATATTATTGAAAAATTATTTTATTATAGAATAATGATACTTGCCCTTGATCTCCTCTCACTTTGTTATCCATACAAAGGAAAAAAAAATCTTTTTTGAATTTGTAAAAGAATGAACTTAATTAACTTGTAAATTAATATAAAAAGGAGAATAAGGGAGAGAGAATGTAATTAATATTATTTTCTACTGTATTTTATCGAAAGTTATTTTAGAGAAGTCTTTATTAATGCATATCTTCTTTTCATGTTTAATGCATCCTATATTTTATTAGAAATCACTCTTTATATGAGGCAGTATTCTTAAAAATGTCTCATAAAGATAACTCCATCATTTTTCAATTTATAAAAATAGGGTATTTCAATTGCAACATGTGACGTTAATGAACAAAAGTATCTTAAAATATCAAGGCATGCTTAAAAACAGCTATTTTCCACTCAAAGATTGGATTTAGGCAATCATCTTAATCATGTGGCATGAGAGAAATAATTATCATACGGTTCCAATATGGACTACATAAGTTTCACGAGAAATACTATTTTATTAATTTTAAATCAGAAATTATATCTCATATTGGGGGAAAGTGATTTATTCATGTTCTCCGTTCAGTGATGTTGAATTTGATTAATGCTTAGTTCACTTGGTTTTGCTCTAATTGGTGTTGAGGATGGAATATCAAATTAATGTGAAATGAACAAAATAAAATGATATTTATCATAAGAATTATGGAGAATAATTGAAATGAAAATGATATAATTGAATAAAATCCTTTTTTCCCCCTTATATCATCCTAGAGTTAACTACTGATTATTCTTCTATGATTTTTGGCATGTCATCATTTTTATAGGATTTTTTTTTGTTAGCAAAATATTCATTGAAAATTGGGAGGAGACATGTGAGAAATATTGTTAGAAAAATTGAAACTCCCAACTGTATGATATAAAACGAAAAATATAACCATTTGATATATGTTTAGAGTTTATATTTGATTCACTACTGATGTAAAATATTTTAAATTATTAATAAATGAGAAAAATATATCATTAAAAAGTTTATAATAATTAAGAATTTTTAATAGAAGTAAAGAAATTTTAATAATTTTTTATTAATATGATAATATATGAGTAGGTGATAATGTAAAGTTAATTTACATTGACAAATTTAAATCCTAAATATTTATATAAATTTTCAATTAAAAAATAAAATGAAAAAATGATTGCAGTATTAAGAATTATTTACTTTGAACACAATGAAGCAAATGAGTGATAGCCTTCAATCACCCTGTGCGTTACTTGATAACTCAATTAATTTTCGCAGCCCAAAATTAATTTTGAACAAGTAAAGTAAGTTCAAATCGCGTTCGAAAATGAAAAATAACAGCCACTTTTGCCTTAAAATTAATTTTTAGGAGAAAAATTCCTCTACTTCCGGTTCATTTATTTTCATTTCGTTTTCCTTCCTTTTTTTTTTTTTAATTTTCATCTTATTTTTCATTTTTACTAATACTTAATATTATATTCTATATTTTTTTTAATTCCATCTGCAAGGCTAGGAGGTTGCAGGCAGTGATGGAACTTTATTGGGACAAGAGGGGCCTTGGCCCTAAAATCTTTTAAACCATGTATAATTATTTTTCCCCCCTCTAAATTTTAATTCAAGATCTGTCACTTGTTGTTGGATCATATAAAGAAAGCCATCTCAAAGCTGGAACTACTAAATCTTCATTTTCAGGGACTAATAAGAAATTTTTAGTTATTCAATAAATACATAATTTATACGTTTACTACTGATAAATATTGAGATAAATTTAAAGAATGTAGTTGAAAGATTAATTATTATACTAATTTTTTAATAATAATAAAATGACAAATTCTTAATAATAATAAACATATAAATTATATGTAAATTGGACAAATAATAATTTCTTAGAACTAGTACTTAAATTATAAAAATTTGGTATAAAAGCCTTAAAGGAGGCCCAATATACACCTATTACACTCTAATATGAAGAGGTTCTGCAACTTTAGATCCTTGATCAAATATATAATTGCTTTATTTGATAATTAGCTGATAGTTATAATGATTATCTAATTCAATTAGTTGTTAGTTGATGATTGCTTGTATTAATTGATTTGACTAATTAATTTCATTAGTTATTTGAATAAAAATATTTAATAAAATTAATTATTTGTTATTAACTGTTTAGATATAAAATGACATATAAGAATATGAATATATTTTATAAATTATTTAAATATTTTTTTATTTTAATATTTTAAATTTTGTATATTAATTAGTATATTAATTTTTTTATATTCACTCTTTTTTAAAATTAAATTAATATAATTTTTGTAATTATTATATTTTTTAAGAATTTTTTAGAAAGGATAAAAATGAAAAATATAACAACTTATTAGAGGCAGTTTGGCCATTTTAACCAATCAACTAATTGAAAATATTGCTTCCTCAACGTTCATTTTCAATTTCAACTTTTTGAAAATAATCGGATGATGCAATCAATTAGTTATCAAATATCAAAATTAATTAATTACTAAATCATTCAATTAATTTTGTTCAAAGCAAAAAGTTGTCATCTAAACGTGTCCAATATCATACCTTGGGACCTAAGCAAATAGAGTTTTGTAATTGTGAAAAACCAGTTCACAATATTTGGGGCAATGGTTGCTTTATCGCGAGGAATAGAAATAATTTTTCCCCCTACCACATATGTCGTGAATCTTATTTTATGTGACATAAAAGGATTAAAATAAGTGTTTTGTCGTTGGTACATGGGTAGACATATCGCAATTGATCCTTTTTATCATAAGCTCTTTAAATTTTTGATAGGTAAAAGAATTCTAAATTGTTTCTTAATTATTATTCTTTCTCTTTTTCTTAATTAAAGAAAAAAGTTTGATTATGTTGGACTTATTTTTAGATTACAAACAAATGATACATCATATCTTCCATACAAGTCATTGGTACCATCCAATGGAACTCCCCCAACCTCCCCTCTTAAAAATATTTCTTCACCGTCCCCGAGAAGAAACAACGTCGACAATATGTAAAAATGGCTTACAAGCAATTCCTTTTTCCTTTCGGCAAATCCTAATAAAGAGTGCTCATCTTTTGTTCCTATCAAACCACGCTTTAGGATGATATTGTTGTATTTGTGCGCCGGCTCCTAAAATCATCGGCACGAACATCACAATTCATGCTTAATAGTAAATTTTACAGAATTAGTTCTTTTTTAAAAATAAAATTCTCGCTTGTTAAACCTCCAAGGTGGTTGTAACTGTAGCCATGATTAAGGATTTTACTTCCAATGGCTGTTTTTCTAAAAATAAAAATTATAAAATTTTTAATTAAACTTGTTACTTTTGTTGGCACAAAATATGATTAATGAGGAGAAGAAGTTAGAGAAAAGATAAAATTTTATGTAAGATAATTATAAAAAATGTATTGAATGCTAGGCATACAAAAAATTTGCATATGTAAATAAAAAATTTCATTCATTTATTACAAATAAATGAGGAAAGCAATAGTCACTTATTTTATGTGGTGATTTTGAACTTTGAAAGAATTTAATATTTATTTATCTTTTACATTTTCAATCATATATAAATATTGCACTATGAAAATTATGCAATAAAATCAAAATATTATCATTTTTAATATTCTTTATTCCTTATTCTTATTCTGGTTGAAGTATCAAAGAAGCATCTAGTGCTATTCATGTATCATTGCTATCTAGTACGAGATGAAACCTTTGAAAATTTTATTAGAAGATATTATGAAACAAAATAAAAAATGAGATAAAAAATATGATATACTTAAAATGTGTCATAAAAAATATTATCTTTTAAGTTCCTTTGTCCCCACTGTTTGCTCTAAGATTTGCAGCAAATCACTTATAAGATTAAATAGTCAACAATTTGATTATCTCTCCTCAAAAGCATTTTTAAATGATTTGGAGAAGTAACAGAATAATAAAAAAATAAATATTTATTTATCCTATTTTATTTTAGATAAAAGATAAATTTTTTATCTCTTTTCATTTACTCATAATTATTTGTAGTCATTAATTGATTTAAATATTTTTTTCATTTTATATATTATTTGTTTGTATGTTTGTTTTACTATTTCAATCTTATTTATAGAAAGTATTTGAATCAATATATCTCTTAACCATGAATTTCAATATCTTTTAATCATGAATCAGTGCATCTCTTAATTTTTAATCAATATAATATCTCTTAACAATAAATCGACATATCTTTTGATTGTCAACTAATATATTTTTTAATTATCATACTTTTGCACATAAATTATCATATTTATTAAATATAAACCATATATCTCTTAAACATTAACAATTAAATATTTTAATTATGAACCAATATGTCTATTCATTATAAATTAATATGCCTCTTTAATCATAAATTAACACATTTCTTGATTATAGACTACCATATCTTCTTGTCTCAAAACAATATAATTTTCCAATAATTAATGTGTGATTTAATATTTTAATTTAAGAATTTAACCACACACATAATAACAATTTATATACTAGTTCTAATATCTTTGGTCATAAAACTTGTAATATTTTTATAAAATTTCATGACACAATAAATCAATTTGCAACAAAATAATAGTTGAACACTCTGGAGAAATGTCACAAACTTTACGCATTTTTTTTTTAAATTATATAAAAAAACTTGTTAGAAGTGTGGAAGCAATTCCTTGATATTAATAAACACTATCACTCCAATTTGTTAGGTACTTCTCATTATTAATTATGATTACACTAGAAACCAAAGGGGGAAAAGTTAGAAGGAGCCGAGTTGGAAAGAAGATAAGGCAGAAGCTTTCTTGGGGTTGACCATCCCCTATTATCATTGTCATAAAATGTACAAAAATATAAAATAATATAATATAAAATAATTAAATATGATATTATATGGTTCCAGCTCCCGGAGATCCAGATTCTGGATCATGATGTATTACTAAGCGAAGACAGTCTCTATCAGCACATAAGAAGCACACCACTTTTATGTTCACTCTTTAACTCTTTCGAAAACTCCCCACTACGCTCTCTTCTTCCCCTCTTGATTTGTCGGTTGGCTTGCACAAGATTGTTTAGGATTGTCAAAACAAAACAATTATTTTCATTTTTGCAGATTTTAGCCTATTTTTACTTTGACCAAGATACAAATGTAGTCCTCCAATTTTCACATTATTTTCATTCTTATCCTTTAAGAATTTATTTAAATAATTTTATCATCAAACTTCCAGAAAGCAGGCGAGCTCACTCAGAATTTTATCTTAGTTTATTTTGTTTTATGAAAGTTTCATGCTCGTACATAATTTGGCATCTTAGGTGATATATAAAATTGATTAATTTGGCAGGCAATATAAGACTAAATCTTTGTTTACCCACAAAATATACAAAATTAATTTAATTTACTCCTATCTTCTTTTAGAACTGTGTTAGTGGAAGTATATTCTTCCTCCAATTTGGTTAATTTTGATTTCAAAAAATTAATCTGAGGTTTAAGAAAGAGTGTTGCAATTGATTGAAGTTTTTGGATCTTTATTCTATCTTTTGTACTTTGCAAAAATTGATGATAAAAGATTATTCCTCCTTTGCATTTGCATTAAATCATAATATCTATCATCCATCACTAGCAAATAAAATTATATTAATATTTTTTTTAATTGTATAGATTGAAGATTCAATTTCACGAGAAGTAAAATTTTTATAATAATATTAAGTCCTACTATATCATTAGAAGTACCGGCATCACACCAGCAACTTTTTGTAACAAAACAAACAGGCTTCAACGAGAAACAAAATCCATTAAACCGATAAAATAAATGATTTTTTTTAAAAGTTTTTTGCAAATCTAATTCCTGCAACTCAAACATGGCCTATCCAAGCTGGTGGTCTCTCCCCACAATATAGTAATAAATCTTTCACTCAATTTGCACTTGTTAATTACCTTTTGAATTGACAGCACTAATAAATAGATAAGGCTATTTTAAATAAGATTGTAGCAAGTAGATGCCAGATATTTCATGCTTGAGAAGCCACTCAAAGTTTGAAATTTTTGAATTTATTTTTTCGACTTTTTCTTTATATTTTACAAAAAAAAAAAATCATTTTTTAACCCTCACGAATTAAAAGTTTTCATATAAATTTTAATAAATTCTATTTTAATCCTCTAATATTTTTACTCTAGCATCTTCTACTAGTCCACAAAAAGAGAATTTATAGACCATAAGCAATAATTTTGATATATCCATTTTACTCTTTTCCTTGTCTTTTAAATAAACAAGAAGAACAAACATTTTGCTTGTAGATGTGAAAGCTAAAGAAGCAAAACATATCAATGTGATTAAGCATCTAATTATACTTGTCATTTGTTAAACAAGCATGTAATATTTTAGTACTCTGTGTTTGCTGCCATGTCCATGAGCACCCACCTAACGATATCTTTCTTTAATCCTTTTGACATTGCAGTTAGAACAAAGATGTTTATTGGAGGATTTTAGCGCATGATGCATCAACTATGAAATTGAGGACTTAACAATGGAATTGTTGGAAACCTAAGATTCAAAGCGACCTTCCTTGCTTCCATTTTCATCTTTAGATTAACATCACTTAGCCTCTATTTTAACAAAAAAATATTTCATAAGAGTATAATTATAAATTATAAAAATGATAGAAAATAATTTATATAATAGAAGTTATTTTTTTTCTATTACTATAATTCTAAAAATCATTTTTTAATTATAATGTATAGATATAATTGATACTCATTTATTTTCATAAAAGAAAATATTTTTTTTTAACAAATATCATCCGAAAAATAAATAAAATACTCTTTTATAGTTAATCTCACATAAACTTGATAATTTTAGCAGTCAACTACTCACAAAACCTTCTAAATTCTAAAAAATTTAATTAAGATTTCAGCGACTTAAACAAATATTTAAGTGTCCTATGAAGGTCCTAAATTTTATAATTCTTCTTCTACGTTGGTATTTTCACCCTCTAGCAAATTTTCTCTCACAAAATGGTGGGGTCGAGATCCTAGGTCTCATTTTCGTGTAAAAGAAAAAAAAAGGGGGGTGAGAAAATAAAAATAACAATATAAAAATAATATTATTGTTATTTTTATGGTAACATACTCATATGAATATGAATTCTCTCAATTTTCGGTGTGAATTTATGAGAAAGAAAAATATAAAAATTGTTTTAATATTGAACTGGGGATTCTAATAGAAAAATGTGAAGCTCACAATAAACAATTGTCTTTTTGTCTATCAAAAATCCAAAAATTAAATAAATTCTGTAAAGTAAGACCTCGAGAGATTGAAATCCGCCAGTTGCGAAGCAAATAATTTTTCACTAAGGACAGGATTGGAAGGGTCAGTCCACAATGAGTTTGATATTCTACAAAATATATTGCAGGTTTAATTCGTGGGAGCCCAAATTTAAAAACTATCTCAAGTTCATCGGGTGGTCTTTTTTAACTCCTTCCTCCTTGGTTGCTTCGAGGCCCAATCCAAGTTCAATCACAAAAAAAGAAAAAAAAAAAGATCATATCTACAACCTAACAAAAAAGATAAAAAAAAATTAAAATTAAAGAAAAAATGTAAAATACACCTTTCAACTTTCAGTTGAATTGGTTGGATTTTACTCTTCTTAAAAATTTGTATATCATTTTATTAAATTATACAAAACTTGAAATTAATATCTATTATCAACCTAATTCATTATTTTATCAAATTACATGATTCTTTTTATAATTTTTTATTTTAATTTATCTCATTATTTTTTTATATATAATTTTTATATTATATAATTAATAAAAAATTAAATTAAATTTATATAATTTTAATTATATAATTATAAATGAGTTATGAAATTATGCATAAAAATAAGAGATAAATTAATATATTATAAAATTATTATTTTTATTTAAGAAGGTTTATGAAAGAGTCACATAATTTTATAAAATGAAAAATTAAATCAATGATATATTTTAATTATAAATTTTATATAATTTAAGGTGATGATATCCAAATTTTTTAAGTTAAAAAGAGAAAAAGTCCAGTCAGATTAAAATTGAAGAAGGTATTTTGTATTTTTTAAATAAAAAACATGTGCTGGTTATATAATTATATAATTAATAAAAAATTAAATTAAATATATATAATTTTAATTATATAATTATAAATGAGTTATGAAATCATGCATAAAAATAAGAGATAAATTAATATATTATAAAATTTTTATTTTTATTTAACAAGGTTTATGAAAGAGTCACATAATTTTATAAAATGAAAAATTAAATCAATGATAGATTTTAATTACAAATTTTAAATAATTTAAGGTTATAATATCCAAATTTTTAAAGTTAAAAAGAAAAAAAGTCCAGCCACATTAAAATTGAAGAAGGTATTTTGTATTTTTTAAATAAAAAACATGTGCTGCTTGTTTGTGGGCCAGCCCAGCCAAATTCTTGCTTAAAGCAACTGTTCCAAAAACACCAAGCACATCTATCTCCATCCTGACACGAATAGCCCGGGAGTGTCAGTACCTTTCTATTGTTCTGGAAATTGCATTGCAGCTATTTGGGCAAGGATCCAGTTACCCTGGGTGCTAATGCTAGATCGTTTAGTACAGAATTCTCTAAGCCCAAGGGCTGCTATTTGAAAGAGTGAACCCAGGTCCATGCATTGGTGGATAATTAAAAATAGACAGGTTAGCCCAACGGGCCTTTCTCCAATTCTACAATGTTGATGCTTGATGATGATGGATGGCCTGCCTCCTGGCTGAACGTAAAACTAAAGTCCTTGTTTTGTTTGAGTCATGATGGTGATGAGACCAAAAAAAAAAATTAAGTCATAACATTCGTGTATTTACCGCAAACTTAAGGGTATGTTTGGATGCAATGAAAAGTGGATGGAAAACATTTTGAGTGAATCGAAAACCAGTTGTTTGGAACCAAAGGAAAACTGGGAAGGAATGAAAACAGGAATCAAAATAATGGCAGGTTTCTCATTATAACTTTTCCTTCCAAATGAAGAATGAAAATGGATTGAAAACTAGCTATAAAAATTACATTCTGAATTTGTCCTCTAGTGACTGGCTTCTTTATAAATACTCATCTGATTTTGATTTTGCTACCTCATTATGGAAGTGAAAATATTTATTTTTATCTTTTTTACTCAGATAACAATTTACAAATTAACATTGCAAAATGGTGAAAAAAAACTAAAAAAAAAATACAATATAATCATTTTTGCAATTGAATTCACAATATAATTTAAGTTTAATTATTTCTATTATTTTAAATAAATTAATTTAATTTAAATTATATAATATGAAAAATATATGTATATATATATATATATATATATATATATATATATATATATATATATATATATATATATATATATATAATGGTGGCTGTATAAATAAGAGATATTTTAATATACTTTATAAATAATTATAAATTCTTATTCTAATTAGAGAGAAATAAATTCAAATGCATTTAGAAGGATCCATTTCGTGGGACTCACATGTTTTCTTCTTTTAATTTTATGTTTATCTCTAACTAAAACAAGAATTTTCCTTTACACATTTATATTAGAATTTTTTTGTGTGGACAATAGCACCCTTGTCAAAAATAAAATGTAGTCTCTAAATGAAAATACAGTTATTTTTTAACACATAATTTTCTCTCCTTCTCATCTTTCAATGAAATCAAATAAAAAAATTTATTTTTATCATCTTCATTCCTTTTTATTTTATCATGTAAATAATTAATAAGTTAACTGATATTTAATAAATTAATTGATTGTATAAGAAATATTTTACAAAATCAATTGTTGACTAATTAAAAATGTAAAATGATATAAAAAATATATTATATAATTAAATTAATTATGTTATATAAATTGATTAATTTATATTTATTTAAAGATAGAATTATATTTAATGCATCAAGATGTTCAACAAAAAATAATTGCTTAAAATTTAATTAATGACATTTTGTGATCTTACATAATTTTTATTTTATTATTATTTATAATAGGAATATAATTGTTTAAAATATAATTATATATATTTTGACATTACATAATTATAGGCATACATATTTTTGTATATTTATAGTTTTAAATAAGAAAATTAATTAAATAAAATTAAATTAATTATATTTTATAATCTCATATATTTATTTATTTACTTATTTAACTAATTTTTATTTATTTATTATTTAAAATAAGAACATAATTTTTTATTAAAGACATGAGTTGTAAATTAAAAAAAAAGGATAGATTTGAAAAAAAATTTAAAAATATTAATTTATAAATTATAAATTACTTAAAATATCTTATTAAAATATAACTTTTTTATAAGTTAGTATATAAATTTATAATTTATTATTAATCAGATAATAAATTATAAGCTTAACTTGCATGAAATTAAGCCTTTCTCCCAATCCAAACATATAAGATGAAAAATATTTTTATTTTTATCTTCTTTCATTCACCTTTTCGATATTTTCAATTTTCATTGGTCTCTATTTTATTTCTACCATAAGGTTTGACAATATTAACAATTTAGCTTTCCAATTTATCCGTTAATTATGGCGCCACTATCATTCTTTTATCCTCACTTTGTCACTCATACCATCGAATAGAAAATACTAAATCCTACGACTTCCATGTCCTCTTGGGCGGTAAAGCAAAACCACTTCCGTTATAAAGATGGATTAAACATTTTTGAGTGAATTGGGAGGGATGACATTCTCACCCTCATTTAGTCAAATTCGGTGATTTTTTTTCTTAATCGGTGTATTTTTTTTAAAAAAGCATATTGAGTGAATTTCAAAAGAAAGTAAATATAATTTTTTTATTTGAAATTATGGATTCTAATAAAAAAAGTAATAAATTTTAAAATAAAAAATAAAAAATATTCTTTTTAATTTTAAGGTGATTAAATTTTATCCTCTTTTACTTTGAAAATTTAAAAATTATCCTCTTAAGTTATATAAAATCTTAAATTAATATTCACCATTAACTTATTTTACCATTTTTAATGATATTTTCAAATAATAATCATAATATTACCGCATTTTAACGAGTTAGCTAAATCCTTGCCATATTATTGTTTTCCCTTTGGATTAGTAGAATCAGATAGATGAAGTGACCATTTTGTAAACTATATGACATTTATAAGAAAATGTTAATGGAACTATGATAAAATTAAGGATGAAATCGTACAATTTATTTGTTAAATCACAAAACTAAAAAGATGGTTGCAACATAGAAAAAAAAATAACATCATTGTATAGTTTTTCTAAATGAAATGACATGTTAAATTCATCACTTCCAAATTTCCATCCTTTTGGAAAAATTAGGGAAGGACGATATTCTCACTTCCATCTGTAGCTTCTTTTCCAACTCACGATTTCAACGGGTTAGTAGAATGAGATAGATGAAATGACCATTTTATTTAAATGATATAAAATTAAGAGTTTATTAATGTTACTTCTATAAAATCAAAGATAAAATTTGAAATGAGGGATAAATTAAATAATTAAATTATTGATTTGTCATATAATTTTAGTGTAGAGTACACTAATTATTTTATCCAAAAAAGATACATGATGGTTCTTCAATTTCTTCCCTAATGATTTTTACTATCAATTTAAGTGGGAGTATTTTCTCCCGAGTGAAGTGACTCAAAAGCAGACTTTCAACCAAATGACGCAGTTGAATCATCAATGGAGTTTTTAACGTGGCTACCTTAAATTTGTTGTTACTTTAATTTTCTGTTACTGAATATACCAATATTATTATTCCCATTAAAGGGGGCCGTGAAGTCTATTATAATATCTCTTCTCCGCAATTTTTCTCAAGTTTATTGAAGATGAGAATCTTTTATGAATTTTTTTTAGAGAACCTTAGTAAAAGTCTATTAATAAATTATCAAATCTAATTATCGATATATTATCGTATAATGTATTAAATTTAACTTTAAAAAAATAAATTTAATGTATAATCAAATTTGATAATATATTAATATATCACGATGTACCATAATAATCTTTTCTTTTCTTTTTCTTTCGGATAAATGAATCTTTTGTGAATATTGTTGCAACACGCAATTGACATGCTAAATAAAGTATATAATGGTATTAAATAAGTAAATCTATTGTTATCATCTGTCGGAATTCATAAAATAATTATTCTAAATTACTTTTGCAAATGTTGGGACAAATTGACATTAAAATTCTTTCATAAATCAAGATTAGACAATGCATATCTTTTAATAACTATATAATTAATTTTCTCTTAAATTTATATATGTAGTACTGAAAATAACATATCTTCAAATATGATTTTAGACTAGAATTTAAGTTAATTGTTATGATTCAAATTTAATTGCAATTGGCGTGGAATTCATTACTTGATTTTTCACTAGTCTAATTTAATTTACTTATTTTATTATTATATAATTTATCAAAATATAAGTTATAAGAAAATACCTAGAAATAATAATGGGACAGGTTTGAATCAACCTATCTCAATTGAAAACTCAAAGTGGACCTGAATCTGAAGGAATCAACATGTTTAGACTTGAACTAGACTTAAAACATTTTTTTTTATAAGATGACATTATAATTCAATATGGTTTGCCTATTTAAATGGATTTGAAATTTATGTTGATATAAATAGCATTGGATAACAAGTCTATTAAAATAAATTTTAACAATAGCAAGTGTATCAACAAAATCAATAGTAAAGTAAACAATGACAACAAATTATATTTAAATTAAGAGAGTAAAACTTAAATGCAATAATAAAAAGATTTATAGCAATTCAACTCAATTTTCTCCTTTCAAAACAAATAAATTTGACAAATATTTCACTACCCAACTTGGTGATATACTGAATGATGAAAAGATATATAATAATAACCCCAAACAAATAACTTTAACTTAATTTAGTTCATATGTTTTGCTTGTCAACATATTTGAAATAAAGAAGGAAAAGAAGTGTCTTTTTATGGCTCGCATTCAAGAAATGGCTTCCATATTGCTATTGACAAGGATTGGCCCATTGCTAATATAAATTCTATATCACTATTTAAGTATAATTTTGCAGTTTCAAAAGTAGTTAAAGAATAGTTTATCTTATCTAACATTAAATCTCTTTCAAAAAAGAGTAGAGCAAGTAACAATAGGTTTAGATAATGCCAGAATGATATAATAATATAATATTTATGATTTGAATCATTCACACAAACCACTATACTAGAATTCAAGCAATGCCCACCTCGCTAAACAATAGAAAGACCTTTATTCAATGGCTAAAGTGTGAAAAATTTATCATTTCAAGAAGTCATATGTGACATTACATAATGATGGAAAAATCTAGTTATAGTCTTGTAAATATTTAGAAACTTTAAATAAATTTTATCCTAAGAAATGGCTTTCCTATTATAGACAGGATTATCTAAAGCACTAATAGAAATAAATGGAATGAGAAGAGAAAGAACAAAAAAATAAAAAATGAAGATGCAATTATTGAAATAAGATGCAACAAAACAAAGAGATTAAGAGATAAAATGAAATGTGAAAGGATTTTGTAAGTAGTACAAATGCAATTTGACATACAAGATTCTAATAGTGAAACCTCTAGAGATGAAGTGTGAATTGTGAGGGCCAGTTGTGATGACAAAAGAAGAAAACATTTAGATATTCTACTTAGACTTGAAAATAGTGGATTTATTGTAGGTCAAACTTGAAATTGATATGATTTGCTTCAGATAGGAACTTATGGGTCCAATACTTGATAGATCTAGGCAAATTTACCATCTTTAAAGATAACATTTAGCGAAATAAGCATTCTATTTTTCAATAACATGTTATAAAATATAAGGAAGTTAAAGTCACTTACAATCTTCCTTGTAGAGGTCAAGCCACTCTAACTAACCCTAAGAAAGGGAATTTAATATATGATTACTCTCCCTAAGCCTATGCATAGAATAAGACCCAAACTAGTATATCTAACAAAATATTTAGTGGTACCAATAACTAAACTATAGAACTTCTAGCAAGCATAACTTTAAAGAGGTAGTGGTAAAGGCTTACCTTGATAATCTATAAAATAAATCATATAAAAGTGAATTCAAAGCTCAATAATTAAATACTCCATATAAATAGACATGATAACATAATAATTTTACCTATCAAATCATTCTCTTTTAAGGTTTAACACATGAAATATTCACATTAGTAAATTAACTTTAAATACCATCAAGGCCTAAACATATTCATTCCATCATTAATATATCACATAAAAGTATTTAAAGGCAATCAAATCTTATGGCCATATCACATTTCAAGCAATAAGTAATAGATAAATACATACCTTTACTTTATAGCTCTTGGCCTAAACTGATACCTTAATCACCTTGCACTAGGAATTAATTGCCTAATAATCCTTATCATCATTTTCGTATAAATAGTAAAGATTACCTTTTAAACTTTTGATACTATAACTATTTAGTAAAGACAATCATATGTGGGTTTACAACATTAATTCATGTCTTATAGCCTTCTAACACTATAACCAATTAATAAAGATAAGCTTTCGCAAGCCCTTATATGTTTCTCTAGGAATTAATTGCCTAGTAACCTCCATTATCATTCTCAAATATAGTGAAGATTACTCTGCGAGCTTTCAATACTATGGCCATTTAGTGAAGATAGTCACATGTGGGCTTCCGACATTATGGCCATTTAGTGAAGATAGGCTTTTGCAGATTCTCACATATTGCTTAATTTAATTCTCCCTCATATCACATTTCAAATTATAGCTAGTATAGTTTCATAACAACAATATAAGTTTATTCACATCACATTTCATATCATTCAATTAGTTTATATCATCACATTTAACATCTAACGTTACCACAATATCATAAGTGGTTTCCATCATTGTATTTCTTTAGCAATATTCTTATTTTTAGATCTCAGACATCCCATGCTACCTTACAAGGTCACACATCACATTTCATTGTACAATCACATAAATAAGATTAATTATATTATTTAACACATGTTATATTAGGTCCAAATCCTTATCCTAGTTCATAAGTCATAAAACAATTCCATTTCATAATTAATCTAACAAGATGGTTATAACACATATCACATAACACAACATCTAAATTTTCATTTGGTGATCACCAATTATGTATATATCTTATAAATATCATAAACTATCACATCATGATGCTTAAGGACCATACATCCCACATTGGATCATTATGGATCATGATATCACAATGTAGATTAGGTACAATATATTTATATGATTATCTTAGTTTTGCCTTTGAATAGTGTCTTATTAATAATTCAAATGTTACATGTTTATTATTCATGAAGCTTATTTCACATAAAAATAGATTCGATAGGCTTTCCATAAACTAGTTTTTTTACATAAAGTAGTTAAAATTTGAAAAAATTATGCTTTTATTAGTTAGACCCAACAATTTAATTTTTCAAAATTCTAAATTTCTAACCTTTGTTTGCTATTTTGGGGATATCTCAAAATATGCCTAGTATATTAATGTGAAATTAGTTCAATTAGAAATTAGACTCAATTAGCTTTCTAACAATAGGTGATTTGCTAAAAATAGATGTAAAATGAATGAGTTATAAGCTTTCAAATTTGTTATAAAAATTATAATGATAAGAGAATCAATTGTAGAATTGATTCTCATGCTCTGATTTTCTTTTCAGACAAGGAGAATTAATTGTAAAGTCAATTCTTATGCCTAAATTTGCTTTTCAATAAGAAGAATTAATTGTATAATTAATTCATATATGAATTATTACACTATTCATTCATGAACTTAACCATCTAAATGCATTATTTACTTAACCAAATTTTAGGAACTTGTGAATACATATAAATATCATGCCATATTTATCATCTCCATCATTAAACCAACCAAACATAATAAAAAAAATACATCAATCATGCATTTATATCCATATAACCATAAAAGCTTAGACTATACCATTCAAGTTCAAATTTATGAAACTTAATAAATGAAAAAGGAGTTCACCTAGTATGAAGGAGGATATTAGAAGGTAGATTTGATGCTTTTTAACTTTAATCATATACAAAATCAAGAATTTCCCTTAGTTAAGGTTTAAATTCCTTTTCAAACTAAGATAATCTTATCCCATCATCAAGTTTGAGAGAAAATGAAAAGAAAACTTATTAATAATGATGATTTTATTTGATTAGATGAAAAAATTGAAGAAGAATGATATTCCCGTACTTTGATTTGAAAAAGATGGGAAAGAAGGAATAATGGGGGGGGGTTTGGGGAATTTAGGAAAATGAAGTGGGAAAAAGTGAAGAGTTTTATAAAATGAGAATAACATTTAGGGCCATTTTTGAAAATTCTATCTAAATCTCTTCCATACTTACATGCTTGTTTATAATAACTCAAAATCTCATATTTTATTACTTTATTTCACCTTCATCATCTATTTCTCATAGTAATGGAATTATTAAATCATTAGATTTTATTTTTCACCATAACACAATTATAACTATTCCTTATAATATTCCTTTTACACATACAAATCTCATTTCAACCAAAATCTTATTTATTTATTCCTTTCACAAAAATGAAATTATAAATTGTTACATTTAGGAAAGCATATAACATCAACACTTAGAAGTAACGTAATGACTAGAAATTTGAATAATACATTGACGATCATCAATTAGAGAAAAAAATTATATTTTACTTATTTGTAGATTCATTAATTTTTACTTAATTTATTTGTATTTTCAATCTCTATAATTTATCTATTTGTAATTTTGCCATTAATACTTTACCCATTTAAATTCTTTTCCATCCAATTTTTAATGGAAAACTCTATAACATGTAAATTAAGTAAAATTAACTGAAATCACATATAGATAAAATATAATTTTCTTATATTTATATGAATTGATGTTAAAATTTTTTATAAGAACTAAAATATATTACTCTTATCTCCTACCTTAAATAAGAAAAAAATATTACAATATATGACATGTATTAAAAAATTAAATAAAATTCTTAATATTTATAAATAACAAAATATTTATATTCTATTACTGATAATTTTGTAAAGCATATAATAATAAAATATAGTTTATGGAATTAAATTAAGGAGATAAGGCAAATATATATTTTTTATCCTAATTAAAAATTCTGAACATCAATTTATGTAAATATGAAAAATCATAATTTACTTTTTTATGATTTCCTCCAAATTTATTTAAAAATTGGATGAAAAAAATTTAGATGTGCAAAGTGTTAATATTTAAAAGTATCAATGAAAAAATTATAACAATTAAAAATATAAATACATTAAGTGAAAATCAGTAAAATTATATATATATATATATATATATATATATATATATATATATATATATATATATATATATAATTTTCCTTAAATTCAAACATTTTAGGTTATCGGTGTAAAAATAATAAGAATTCCCGTCATTTTACTCCAGCACTATTTATTTATTATATTAATTGAAGAGTGGGCAATAAATGGGTACCTCTTTAATTCACTTTAAATTACAGTCGATATTAAGTTACAAACCAAATATAAAAAATTCTTTGACTTAAACTTAACATGACTTAATATATGCCAATTTAATAGATATGATAACTTTTATCGATCCTCGTTCAATTTATTCGATTATTCAATGCATACCCCATCAGTTATCTAAAAACAATATTAAATTAAAGCAAATTACTATTATTATTCTTTTTTTAAAATTTAAGTTCGATTCATCATTAGCATGAAATTATATTTTTATATTATCAAACACTCATGTATTATTATATTATTAAATATTATTAAAACTTCTTTATTTTTAATAAAATAATTTTAATTATCATTACTTTTTGAAAAAATTGTATTTTACTTACATGCAATTTTACTGATTTTTATTTAATACACATATTTTTAAGTATTATAATTTATTATTATAATTTATTCACTTATATTTTTACCGTTAACACCTTACTCACATAAATTTTTTCCATCCAATTTCATTAATTTTCATTAAACACTTTACCTACATATCATTTCGTTGATTTTCATTCAACATACCCATACTTTTAAATGTTATAATTTGCCACATATATTTTTTGTTGTTAACAATTTACTCGTATAAACTCTTTTTCATCCAATTTTTAACAAAAAATGTTATAAAAAGTCATTTAATATATTTCTATTTTTAAACATCATAATTTGTCCACTTGTATTTTTTATTATTAATATTTTACCCATTTAAATTTTTTGTCCAATTTTTAATAGAAAAAGTTATGAAATTGAATTAGGTGAAATTGAACAAAATTCGATATAGGTAAAGTATTTTTTTTTTACTTTTATACGAATTAATATCAAGAATTCTCAAAAGGAATTGAAATATATTAGCCTTATCTCTTTATTTTAATAACATAATTTAAATAAGAAAAAATTATTACAATATATGGCATGTGTAAAAAAATAATTAAAATTTTTTATATTTATAAATAATAAAATTTATATATTCTATTATTGATAATTTTATAAATCATTTGATAATAATATATAGTTTATAGATCTAAATTAAGGAGATATGACTAATATAATTTTTTAAATTTCAATTAAGATTTTTTAACATATCATATAAGTATAAAAAAATTATAATTCATTCCCCTAAAATTGCATCCGAATTAACCTTTTAATTACAAACATGTAAATAAAAAACATCCTGGACAAATTGGTAAATAAAGATTAAATAGGTAATCCATAAAACCACATTATTCATAAGTAACCTTTTAATCAAGCATTTTAGTCCTCGTTTTGTTATAAAGAAAAATCATATTGCTAACATCATTATTTTTGTTCTTATTGTTATCATTGTTAATACATCTACTAGTTTAATATTTCGTGTGTGTGTTTGACATAACAAATAAATTAATTTAAAATATTAATTTCATCAATAAGATATAAATTATCTTTTAGTGATATGTGACGCATTAAAAATAAAAAAAATTACAAATTTTTATTTGATAAATTTCTTAAACTAGTTTATAGTTTATAAATTTCTAACTTTTCTAATTTTTTTCAAATTTGTCCTTCTTTTAATTAAATAATAACATATGTTATAATCATGTAAATAAATATTTAATATTTTCTCATTAATTCAATATAAATAAATAATAAATAAGTAAATAAATATATGATTTTATAAAATATAATTAAAATTAGGTCATTATATTATTATTTAAATAATAAATAAATAATATATAGTATCATAAATATAATTAATTAATTTCAAGAAGTTATATTCTTATTTTCAATTTTCATTATATTAATGTAATTTAGTCTTACAATAGATATGAATTAAATTAATTAATAAATATATTTATATTAATACATTTTTATATCATTTTATAATTTTCAATTAATTCAATAAGTAATTTTATTAAATATTTTTATTACAATCAATCAATTTATCAATTATTAACTATAAATTTTTAATTATCAATTACCAATTAATTTACCAATCAATTACGCTGATCAACGCCTCAGAATATTCATCCGTCCCGACGGCCATCTATCTCTGTTTAAACTTTGAATAAAACTTGGAATTCTCTATATCTTGCCGGAAAATAACTGTCTGTGATTTGACTTTAGGCTCTGCCTTTTCTTCCAATTTGTTCAAAAATTTCAAAGTTCCTTTAAAAGAAAAAAAATTGCACAAATTGATCATAAACTTAGAAATGGAAGTACTCATAAAAGCCAAAAAATTTACTTTAACAATTCAAAAAATGATTTTGCATATTCAAAGAATGAATATGAATTAATACATTTAGTCAAAAGTTATTTAGTGTTACATCTCTCTTCCTTAAATTTACATAAATGCATGTATTATTATTAATACTAAAGGGAAGGCATAGATTTGTTGCACTAATTATTGGATTATAAAGTTAATTTATATAATTTTGTGTTGATTCCATGTTCAAATTGAGGATTAATAGATTAATGAATTCACTACACAAATAAGTAAAAAAGAAAAAGGCAAGTGATGTGAAAGATACAAAGGCACAAAATTAAGCTTAGTTAATAGTGCAGAGAAATATGACTTTTGAACTTTATTACGGTTGTTACTTACTAAAATTTTTATTTTTATTTCATGTTTATTTTAAAATTTTTGCTAAATGCATGTTTCATTTTAAGGAAAAAAAATTCTTTTAAGAAAATAATTTTAAGATCAAAGTCCTCCTATTGATAGGTCTATAAGAAAAAAAATAAAAAATAGTTATCTTTATTAAGTTTTTATCCTTTTTCTTCACTTGTACTTTTACCTTTACTTTATAGGTCTTATGATAGTTGCTCATTTCATTAAATTTATATTTATATATAATAAAAAATGTTATATGTACTAAAAGTGGGATCCAAAATTAGGTTTTGAATCTTATATATCTATTGAATTAAATTTTATGAATTTATCTCAATATTTTATATTTAATTGTTAGCTTTTGATTTACATTCAAAATCCAGTTTCAAATTCTACTTTTTGGTGCATATAGCATTACTAGTGTATAATATATGATGATATAAATTTTTCATAATATTCATACTACTATAAAATAATTGATTAAAGTTAGTAGATAGACATTGGTTAGTACTATCACCAACATATACTTTGATGTAATAATATTTTTAAAATTATATGAAAATTTAAAATGATAGACGTAAATTATAATTGATATCTATGTTGATATAATGGTATTATTATAATTAGATCAAATTTACTATGTCTATTCTAAAACTAACTAACATCTAAAGTTTAGCATGAGAACTTATAACATTGGTGACAATCAAAACCATCGCTTAAAAAGGCATTTGTAGTGTTTTGTTAGGAAATGTTTAAAGTTCATGACAATTCTATAAATAACCAATGTCAAAAGATATGACAACTAATTTTTCTTTAAAAATTTGACATATAAGAAATTAATCTTAATTTAATAACTGATATCTTTTATTTTTAATGCTTTCTATAAATTTTGCTCTTAATATTTTTTTTGTTTATGTTCTGATAATTCTTAGAAATGCTTCAAATCTTATAGAAGTATCCCATATAGAACTTTAATTTTTCATGCTCTCCAACATTTAAGGTTAGGAGTGTAAAATGAACTAAAGCGGTGGATCGGTTCACAAGCTTTGATGGATTTGGACCACTTAAAATTTAATCAATTTTTTTCATGAGTAATATAGATTGGTTCAAGCAAATCAAAATCCACATGAACTAGTTGAATACAAACTAGTTTGTATACTTGTAGTTAAAGTCCATGGATTGGTCTATAGACTTAAGGATATGGTCTAAATAAAAGATATTGAAATTTAAATAATCTTCTATACAAATTTGTAATTGCATATAGCTAGTGTAATAATAAAAAATCAAATTTATAATACATAGGTCATTAATAAATCCAAATTAAGGATATGGTCCAAATAAAAGATATTGAAATATAAATAACCTTCTATACAAATTTGTAATTGCATATAGCTAGTGTAATAAAAAAAATCAAATTTATAATACATAGGTCATTAATAAATCCAAAGTTTACAAATAGACCAAAAATATTATCAAAAAGAAAAAAAATAAAAATTTAACATTTTGTCTAAAATAGTTCAAAAGTAACTTTTTATTTACAAATTTATCCTAAAACATCAATTATAAATTATTATAACGTCATTTGTTTATATAATTAACATATAAAGATAATTTAAAGGTGTCTTATGATGAAATAACAATACTAAAAAATGTTGATTTTCTAATTAATTGACATCTAAAATGATGGTATTTATGAATTTACGAGGAAAGTTAAAAAAATGAAAAATATATTGACTGACATTTATAAAGTTATGTAAAATAGTGAAAAATTAACATATCAATTTTTTCTATAATTGACTATTGTCTAAAGAAAATTTAATTGTTGTGACAGTTCATATCAAAAGTTTACATGTTGGTAAGGTACTTGACTAATGTCCTAAAAGTATGGTAATTGTCACTTTGTTGAGCTTAAGATGTCATTTTATTATTAATAATTGGTGTCTAATGTTTACCCCACCTATTATAAGTATCTCTCTCCTTATCAATTTGAAATAAATCGGTGATACATTGAAGGGGTGTAAATCATTGTATTTTGAATTATTAAGCTATTAAAAGAGTTGTTGAATCGATTAAAGTTCTTTCCAAGGGGCCACGCTTTGACCATAAGTATAAGTATTCTTTAAAGCATTTGGATAGACTTTAGAAAAGAAACCTTTCAAATACTTCATAAAATGCTTGTACTTATTGTTCAAGTATGGGTACGAGTTCTTATGGAAGTTTGAGAGATTCTATAGCATTCTCAATAGTCTTTAATAATGGTCAATATGATAATTTACGCTCTTTATCTTAAAAGCCATCTCTTAATAGTTTCCAAATGCAATTAATTACACCTTCCATCTTAATCTTAAATCATAGAAACCATATGATTTGTATCAAGAAAACATAAAAATAGGTTACAAAGCGATAATAAATTATAATGAGAAAAAATAATATATCCATTTTTGCATTGATAGGCTTGTTTTTAATGCATAAATAGTGATGTTGCTTTTTTTTTTAAACCATAATTTATCATCATATTACAACCACCTACACCTTCTAACTCAGAAGCATTCAAACAATATGAAGGAATTGCAAGTCGAAGATACCCACTTTTTCTTTTCATTTGTATAAAGATACTTTGTATATTTATTGTAAATGAAATGTTTATTATTCATCATAAATAATAGTTTTCTAATTTTATTTGTTGTTGTACTAATATAAAAATAAATAAAATGGAAGAATATATTTTTGTAATAAATTTTCTCCTTTCTCATTTGTTTTATTTATATTCAATTTATTACTATTCTATTTAATTATATAATAAAAATGTTGTAATACAAAAAAGAAATTTAATGCTACTGATTTCATTTAGATTATGTTGAATTAAAAATAAAATAGATCAATTCATAAAATGATGTCAATGCTCTTTGCAAGATTTAAAATTAATATATAAAATTGTTATTTATGTGCATATATATGTGCAATACATATAAATTGTGTTTTAGATTTTAGTTTAATATATATATATATATATATATATATATATATATATATATATATATATATATATATATATATATATATATATTTGTGTATGTGATGTATATGTAAATTGTGAATTCTAATGCATATAATATATATATCATTGAATCAGTTTTATTTTAATATACATATTTATTATATCTAGCTATTTTGGAATCATTTATTTCATTTGCATTCAATTTGTTACTATTATGTTTAATTGTATAATAAAAATGTTGTAAGGTAAAAAAATTTAATATTATTAATTTCACTTAGAGTATTTTAAATTAAAATAAAATAGATCAGTTCATAAAATGGTATTAGTATTCTTTGCAAGATTTAAACTTAATATATAAAAATATTATCTAATTTGATATGTATGTATGTATGTGCGTGCGTGCCCATGTAATGTATATGTAAATTGTGAATTTTGATACATAAAATGTATATAATTGAATCAATTTTATTTAGATATACATGTTTATTGTATCTAGTTTCTAGCCATTTTAGAAAGGTTTTAAGATTGTTTTGGAATGGTTATAGAAAAAGTTACCTAAGCAAAAAAATCTATTTTTAAATAAATTCATTTATTATGATATGGGTTCTTGTATAGTAATTGATATTAAATATTACTTAATATAATGATGTTGTTATATTAAAGAACAACAATTTTTTCACCAAATTAATATCTAATACTTAACTTTGTGCATTAGTTTTCTATTATAATCAATATGGAAATTTAGGCAACAGGGGCAAATTGAAAATAAAAGGTTCAAAGCATTATGTGAGTTGAAAATAAAAAGAGTAAAGTATAGCACCATTTACAAATCTTAACCTAAAACTCTTTCAATTCTAAAATAATTTTTTATCTAATGAGGTGTACTTTCCTTCTAACTTTAAGATGATTCTCTTCAACTTTATATTTTTACTCACTAATTATTTTATAGGACTAAAACTTTGTTAGCCTATGTCTAAGTATATGATGTTTAATACTTACTAAAAAAAAGTAGAATATAAATGTAAGAATTTTTTTTATATTTGTTCTTACAATTTAATTTTTATTTTCTTAATTAATCATATTTTATTATCTATTATTTCGATAAAACTTTTATAAGTTTGCATAAGTAAGAAATTTATCTAATACATCTTCTTGGATATTATTTCATACTAACTAATATTTATTTATATGAAAATGTATAATATTACATACTAATTTTTCATGAATGCTCATTGTATTTGTAGGTAATTTATTCAAGAGAATGTTCTAGAAACTGCAAAATTTACATATTGAGCAACGAGTATTAATATAGATTTAGCAAAGCACCTATTTATGATTGGGTATTATATATAATCACTTTTATAAATTTGTCCTTTGACATTAGTTATTTTAGGATTTTGATGTTAGTTCTTTCCTAACATTTATGTGGGTGATATTATATATTTGACATATCCAATGTTAGTTTCAAATTGATATGAAATGTAGGTAACAATGTTAATTGTCCTACATGAAAATTAACATCTTTAGTTTTGGGGTATTGAATAACTATTCACATTAGATGTTGGTATATAACTAATGCAATAAGTTATAATAAATTGATGTGGAACATAGACTTTGAAGTCTGTTTAGGAACCATTGTTAAAAATTAACATTCATCCATAAAATAAATTTCACATATAAAGTTAATTTTTGTTAAATAACTAACGTAATATGGCAATTATTTATCACGATTAACATTATTTAGTATTTTTCTAGATGTATTCATCTGTACCCTATTACACCTAAAGCTATAACCAAACCTAATTATAGAATCCAACCATTATATTATTATTCAAGCATTATTATTACAAAAATGTTACTTATTATAAATATATTAGAAACTATTTAATAATTCAAAAATGCTACCAATTATACATATAATGTGGGCATGAGAAATGATGAATACAATTACTTCTAATCTTTTCTAAAATTTTTAGGAGGATTTTTAACCTATATCTCTTTAGAATGATCATCTCGAACATAAAACTACTTCACATCACATTCATCATCCACCATAAGAGATGACTTTTATGCATGGTCTTTATGCTAGCCATTTGATGGTTTTAGAAACAACATTTAATGATCCTTGTGTCATTCAACAATAATTTTAGTTTTCAAACTAATTAAGGAATGATCAATTATGATCAGTTTGGATCCATTGATCATTCCTCATGTAATGTTATTCTTTTAAAAAGATCATATGCTTGTCCATATAAAGCTAAACTTCATTAATATTATATAGGATTTAAAAGTGGGCTTACATACACATTTTAAGGCTCATACTCACCACTTGAGTACTCAATGTGGTCTCACTTGCAATTCTACCCTTGTGACTAGAATTTGAAAGCCTAATGGCATCCATATTTAATCGGTAATCATTGTAGAACTTGGCTAAACCTTCTCACTAATATAGCATTCAATAATGTATCTTTTCAATTAATGTCTATTCCTCATATACCCTTTTAAAATTTTCATATATCATTTAAAAGGTTACATCCACTCTAAGTAAATTGACCCACATAGTTTTATCTTTCTCACTAAATAGATAACTAAATACATTATGATATTAAAAAATAAAGGTGAGAGTACAATTTTAGATGACATAACATAACCATAACTTGTCTTTACAAGTATTTTAACTTCTCAAGGTCAATAAACATGCTATATATTGCATTGAAGAAAAAATAAAATCTATTGGTACCATATTTGGAATGTTAAGGCAAGATTAATAAAATAACTATTAGTAACAATTGTTGCATTAGAGCATAGTAATCATGAGACTTCAAATCGACTTGCTTTAAATCTTCCATTGAGACCAGGATCTTGATATTTGAAATATATCCCTATGATACTTTAACACCAGATAAACACTCATAAAAACTTATCTTCTCCTTTTTAGATAGAGTTGACATGCTAGTAGAAGAAATATGCATTGACTCTTTCTTTCTAATGCTAGTTTTCTTTGAATGGATATTTCAATTAAGTTCAACTTGAATTTAACTCTATTCTTGGTTTTCCCCAGTATGTTTAATAGTGTTTAACTAGACTATTATAAATATTTTTCTTTATATGCATGATATTGATATTATGTCTCATAGATAGCTTTTTTTACTATAGAAGGTTGAAGAATATAGATTTCTTCTTCTATGTAACATCCTTTCTTGCAAGCTTATATGATTTGTCAAAAATGACATTGACATTTTTAACTTATTCATAAACTTGAAATACAAAATCATATGTAATTAATAAATCAAAAATATTATTTAGTTATTAGTGATAAAATGAGAAATATGTTTAAAGATTCAATTATACCCATTCATCTATAGTTGATTTTCAATTAAAAGAGTTAAAGCTTTTACTTTTTTCAGTAATCCATTAAAAGCCTTTCTTAGCTTGCATTATTAGTGGCCACAATGTAAAAATTTTTAATGATTAAGATTTATCATCTTCTTACAATACTTGAGTTGAGAAGAACAAATACCATTTTCATAAATAAGACATGTTTTATGCTCTTTGATGTTGTAATTAGTCAAGTTGTTGTAAGTTGAAAACTCATTGATTATTTAAAAAGCACGGCATATGAAATGAAAGACTCTTGACAATATACATAAAAAATTGAGATACTTTCTTCCTATATCATCTTTAGGTCTTCAGTAAGTTGTAGCAATAAGACATATAGGTCATTTCTTGATTATTTTGGCCACAAAATTAGTAAATATAACATGATGTACATGTATTTCATACACAGTTGGTAGATTATAGATTACTAACATAATAGACTATATGTTATGTTCGCTATTTATGTTACTATAAGCCTTCACTTTATTAGTGCAAAGTGCAAGCTTAAGATTTCTTAGCTCATTACTAAACTCAAGGAATAATGTATCATTTATCAACTATTGAGAAAAATTAGTTAAATGCCAAAACTTGTCATTTAATAGTGTCCAATCTACATGCCAAGTTAAGTTTTTAGTATCTTTTGTATTGACAAACATTTATTTAAACATTATATTATTGGAAGATGCCATAATACCTTAATTTAAGCCTTTTTCCTATTAATGTCATCATTTATCCTCAGTTTGTAATGTGATATTCTATATTTTAGACAATCTTCTAAAGCTCTACTCTTATTTTTGATACAATATGTAATCATTAGGATAATAATGTATCTTCTTATACTCTATATGCATTATACACATGAATTTTTTAGCCTCATAAGCATGATTTGATAGTTCATACCTTCAAGAAGCATTTTTCTAATAATTATGGCAATGTTATGAAGCTTTTATCGTTTAAACCATTCTCTAACTTCAAGTTAAACAATTTCAATGTAGCAGATAACTGTATAAATTTAGTTCAACCTAAATGCAAAGGCTTCTTCATATCACTCGATAACTTTTAAAGGACATGCAAGTGCTCATTGAAATTATCTTCAATGTTATAAACTATATCTTCTAACTAATTATTTACTCTTGCATCTATGTTATCATTTTTGTGGGTTTGCTTGGCTTTATAAGCATGAGACGAACTAGATAACTTATTTTCCCTATGTCATATCCATTGCTTATAGCCTTAATAATGCTATTGAAAAATAAATGTGCTTTTACTTTATTTGATTGAACATCCTAACATAAACATATTTCTTACAAAGACATAATATAAATTCATTATCAATTTCCTCCTTTTTCTCTTTGTTTATAACAAATCTAATGAACTTATTAACCTATTGGCATATTCAAGGGTTAAATGATTAATAGACATCCATTCATAATCTATAACTATCTATCTAAAGTAGAAATACAACAAATACACAAGAAACGCACACATCAAAGAATGCATGTACAAAAATGTGAATAAAATGAAAGTTTTAATGAAATTACTAAACATATATAAATACTTAGTTTAGTTAAAACCTTAGAAAAAAAAGTCAAACACATAAAATCCAATTTAATATAAAAACTACATAATGATAACATCATACGGTTCTTCCTTGTGATTAGAATACAAATGAGCATTGTGAATGGACTTTAATGTAATAAAGAAGACTTTAGTAAGATAGTCGACAAATAAGAAGATTGACATGAGTTTTTTTCTAAATTTTGATGGGAGCATTTCCTTAGGGTAGAATGAATCTTGAAAGGAAGATTGAAAAACTCTAAATTTTGCTTTCTAGCATCAAGTTAGAGATTGCACTTTATTTAAACTCCTGCTTTCATTTTCTTAAATCATTTGAAATCTAAAACAATGTTTTTAAGATATTCCATATTACTTATATATTAAAAATGATGTTTAATATCCAACGTTTGAAGTAAAATCTTTACTGGTTGAATATAACACTTTAGTTAACAAATATCTATTATCTTAAATACATACTTTACACTTCGATTTAAAATAAATGCCCAATGTTATTTCATAGTTTTTTTATTACAAAACATTTCTTGAATATGTGAAATATAATTTAATATGTTGGTTATTATAAGAAGCCAATGTAATAACATAAAGATATTAGTTCTTAAAAAATTGGCATGGTTTATTTACATTTTTTCTACATTATATCAAAATATTTTATTCTTAAAAAAATATTTTAGTCTTGACACACTTATATATAAAATAAATTAATATATTTAAATCTTTAAAACTTATATCAAACATTTATTTTTAAATATTTTAAAGAGAAAGAGTAACATTTTTAATTTATTATGCAATGAAATGATTATCTATTAAAAAATAAAATATTTGAAATTTATATTAAATTATTATTTTTAAAATTTCTTAAAGAGAAAAAGTGATATTTTTAACTTATTATGCATTGAAATCAATATATATTTAAAAACATAAAGCCATCTAAATGTAAAAAATTGTGAGCAATAAAAAAAGAAATATATAAGAAAAGAAACAATGATGAATTATGAAATTATAATTTCATTTATTTCCATAAACTTCTTTATATCATTACATGAATACATACAATAAATAGCAGAATTTTCATTGCGTATATAATAGTCTAATGCAATAAACAACTAATTTTGTATGTACAGCATGTGATAGGCATGATGGTTTGATGATTCAAATCATCATGCATATTATATGTTATGTGTGTATATATGTGTATATATATATGTGTGTGTATATGTATATATATATATATATATATATATATATATATATATATATATATATATATATATATATATATATATATATATATATGTATATATAATTTAAAGCTTCTAAGTTAGAGGGCCTATTATATATAATATGGTAATGCTGAGATGATATCCTCTCTACATCCCTATGGAGAAATGAGGTATAAGGAAGGACCTCCATCTCAACAATAATAAATACACTAATCTTCAATATATTCTTCGCTGTCAATTCTTTTTTATAGAATTTTTTATGCTTGAGTTGGAAGGTCAATTATATGACATATATACAGCTTAATAATGCTAACAAGGGAGTTTTCCACCACCCCTATAGAGAAATAAAAGGTGAAGGAGGTCCCTATCTTAATAATAACAAATACAAATACAAATGTTCAATATTTCAATAATACATTTATCTCCATTACTAACAATAGAATTTGGAATGAATTCAAAGATAGTTTTTTCTTCTATCTCAAAAAAGTTTGATTGGTGAAGGTAGCATATCTTATCAAAGGATTTGCCATTCCTCCAGTATCTCAAGACACAGACAATTAGACTAAAGATGTCAAAAGTGAGGCAAGTCTTTCAATAAGTTTTGTTATCTCTTTTAATCAAGCATTGTAAGATGGAAGGATGGCTATCTTTGGATCAGAGCCAAACTTTGGAATTAGATTATGGAGGTTAAGGCATCATATAGATGTTTTAAATGGAGTCTAAACTATAATTTACAAGCATATAGGACATTTTACGTTGGTTATTAATAGACAACCGATAACTTGTAAATGAATTTTTTCATATTAGGTTCGCTAATATACCTTTTAGACTAAGTTATGTAAAAAATTAACATGATAAGTGTTTATCACATGAATGCTATAACACTTTCTAAATAAGTACACATTTGAAATATAAATAATATTTATAGTTTCTAATAACACTATAAAAACAAACATTAATCAATTGAAGATAACCTTTAGATGTCAATTTTCAAGTATAACTGATATTTAAAACATTAGTATTCCTTACAATTTCTAATAAAATTATAAATACAATCATAAATTGGAACTAATGTATAAAATACAAGTGTTTTTTTATAGCTTCAAATAACATTGTAAATACAAACATACATTAGCTATTAATATTCTTTTAGATGTTAGTTTAATTTACAATTAACGTCTAATATTCCATATGGTATTTATTTAAACTATGGTCAAATTGAAACTAACATAGTATTTATATTTTAAATTGACTTATTGTACAATCATCATCTTAAGTTTTCCTATGCCAAACCCTTTATCTTCCATTAGAATATAGGTTTTATAATGTAAGTTTATTATTTTAATTGATGTGGTAAATTATACTTATTTTCAAAAAGGCTATCTTACTATTATATACATAAGTTTTCTCTTTAATTAACGTAAATATGTTGACATTAAAGGATAAATCTGTAGTAGTAAATCTTTCATTATTTTTAATCTTTTATTATTCAATTTATTCTTTAAAATTATTTAAATCAAAATTCTTTAAAGTCATTTAAGATGTTAATTTCTATATATGGTTAGGAATACAAGGGAAATAAGGAAGACAAGGAAGTGAGAAGTAAAGGATGGGGTTAGGATTTGAGATGAAGGAGTGAGGAATTAAGGGGTGAGGTTTAAGTTTGAGGAACTGAGGGATAGGATTTAAATGGTTGGGGTTAATGGGACATGGCATGTTGGTTATGAAAATAAATCAATGTGGTGTTACTAAATTCACACACCATTTGCTTAAAAATAAACAACATTTAATGTTATTTCTCATGATATTGATTGTTTTCAATAAGGAATTGATGTTATTATTATATTTTATGATAATTTCAAAATTGACATTAAAAATAAATATATAATGATCTTGATTAAACATCGGTCAATTTCCAAAGGATAATCTTTTAAACACTTATTTCCAATCAATTATTTTGTAATAGTATCATTAATGGGTCAGGTCAACAAATAAACATAAAAATTAAATAAATGTAATTTAAATATATTTAACATATAAATTTTTTTGGTTATATAGCAAGTTAAAGTGACAATATAATTTTTTTAATATTCATTAATCAATTAGACCAATAAATAAGCCCAAAATAAATGGAAACTTTTAACTTAAATTTCATCTTCACCTGCATTGCATAGATATTATGAGAGTTAATAAAAAAGCTTTAATTTCATTTTCATATTTATAACATAATAATATTTAAATTTTATTTAATTTTAATCTTATAATAAATTAAATACAAGCATATGCATAACACAAGTACATTTACTAGTATAATTAAATACTTTTTAACTAAAAACTTTTGTCTTAAGTGACATTTAATATTTCTTTAAGATTTTATATTTTTCATTACATCTAGTTATTACATTTAATGATTTAACTACTTTTACAATTACAAATACACAGGCATGTTTTCAATAATGCTGCTTGTACTTGTTCATTCTCATTCTCTAACCTACACCCTTTTCGCAAAAAAAAAAAAAAATTAGCTCCTAACTTTGGGTCATATTACATTTATTAGAAGGTTTAATTCACCCTCAATTTAAATATGAATTAAGCAATTTTACTCTTTAAACCATTCATAATATACATATAACCCTTTAAATTTTGAAAATGTATGCATAACTCCTTACCTTACATTTCATCAACTATGAATTTGATACATTTTGTTATCTCTTAGATCATTACTCAAACTTAATAAAATTAGTAAGGATAACAATTTTTGACATGATATAATAACTTGACTTGAATACAAGTGGTTTATATAAGTTTCAGTTGAGTTCATACATATTTAGATTGTAAATAGGTTAACCTAGTAAATAATAAATAAATCAGGTTAGGATTTAGTCAAAATTAAAAGGTTAACACACTAACTTGTTTAAAGATTTATATAAAGATTTTAAAAATATTTTTAGATATAATTAATACCTAGATTGTAAATAATTATATATAATGAAAATAACATTTATGTTTTAATAAAATGATAATGAAGTATTCAATCATTGATTAAAATACTTTTATTGAAAAATAATAAATAATTAAATTTAATAAATATGTGCATTTAATTTAAATGTTATCAATTAAAGTTATGAAATGAGTTAACTGGGTTATTTTTTTCAATATGTTTAACAAAGAGGTTGAGTCAACATTGTATATTATTATTCAAGTCTCAAATTTAGATTCTGCTTATTTGAATTGTTATTAACATTTTACGCGAACCCTACACGAACAAAATGTTTTACATGAATGTTTTACATGAATATGATACTGCTATTATATCATCTTATGCATTAGAAGAGTTTGATCTAAATAGAAGGAAATATAAATAAACTACTTAAAGTATGCATTAGAAAAGCCTGATCTAAATAAATAGAGGGAAATATAAATAAACTTCTTAAAGGATGGCTCAATGCCATATAACCTTTCCTAAGTTTAAAAATTTACAGATAATTCTCTTAAAATTTTTTTATAAAGTGAAATATTGATAATTTAATTAAAAAAAATTGAAAAAGAGCATATAAGTCACTATAATTGTTTCTAATGTGAATTTAACTAGATTTTGAATGGAATTTCTACTAAAATCAATTATTAATAATAGAATTGATTCTATAATATTTTTATGACATACGTATTTTGAGTAAATTATTATTGAAATTTAATTAAATTGCATTTTGAGAGATAATATATATATTACTTCTTCTATTTTCTTGTACTGAGAAAAGTTAGAAAAAATTCATAAGTGGCTCATCTTTATTTTTTCAATTAAAATTTTAATATTTTCATTATTTTGATAGATTTAAAGAGTTATTCGTAAATTTTGAGAGGTGTTTTGTGACATCAAACCATATTTTAAAGGATATATTTGTATTTTCTTCTAATAAATAAGATTTAGTGATATAATAACGCATAGCTTATGTGGTTTAGCCAAAAAAATTTTAACACAATGGATTAAATAGACAGCTTATGAAATTGAAGTAATTTATTTACATATTTTTTAAACTTCAAAAGATTATACGCATATCACGAATATAATTTAATTGAAATAATATATAGTGGAGTAAATTATTCGATTCTCAAAATATAAATTTATTTAATTAAGCAAAATCAGGGATTGCAAGTACTATATTCAATTCATTATCTCTTCAATGGCAGTAATTATCGCCAAATCTTCTTTGACATAACGTGCTATATTCCTTAGGCTATCTAGCTCGTCGTTACATGGCGAAAAGTACTTCTAGATGTCATTTCGTGCTATCTACTAGAAAATCGTCACTAAATTTAGACTTAGCTTACATGCGAAATATCATCGTCCCGAAATCAGCTGCTAGATGTTGCCTGCTATTTGCAGACACTATATCAAGTCGAGTGCTTGCTTGCTGGTGCTTGGAGCTTTTGCAACTTTCGGTGGATCAATTTATCTAAAACAAAACATTTGACACAATGCTCACGTCTTCAAATACTGCTAGTAACATAGCTATGAATTGCAGTTACAATTAGTATAATTATATATAAATACGAGAAAAATATAATTATTACATTGTAAAATTATGAAAAATTATAAATATAGTAATCTGTAATAATAATATTAGGGGTAATATTATATTTACAAATCACAATCTAGAAATTTGGCTGGTGAAATCACAAATCAATATCCATGACTTGTATATCCATTTGTCAGACTTAAGTCCATGCTAACTTTTACTGGAACGAACTTCTCTACATAATTTCTTGTTATTTCTTCAAAATTTTCCTCCTTTGATTGTTGCAAGGTTTTCTTTCTTGACTTCCTGGCTCATCCACCGGATTATAATTCTTATTTCTGGCAAATTTCCATGCTTCTGCAGTGTCTTTGTTTGAAAATTAAATGGTGATTTTATTTATTTAGATTAAATTCTTTTAATTTGAAGTGTAAAATATATTTTAAAGAATAAAATAAGACATTACAATATTTGATGAAAAAATGAAAATTCAAAATTTAATAAATAATAATTAATAAAAAATAAAATTTAAATTTATAACAACTTCCTTTAATTTCTCATAAAAAAATTTAATATCTCATTTTTTTTAAAATATGTCTTGCGATATCCACTTTCACACTTACTACCTCTAAGAGACGGTACTTGCGTAATTCCCGACCTAGTGTTTGGGCGGTGATTTATACACATAAGCTCTTTTGCATTCAGCCGGATGTTTAAATGCTCTAACTATCATATCTAACATGTATTTTTACTTTCTCTCATTAAAGATCAATTATTAATTTAATTTATTATTTATTTATTAATCCAATGGAATTCACATACATTATGAATTTGAATTTTTAATTTTCAATACATGGGTAATTACCAAAACTTCCCACATGGTTTGTGTGAACTTCTACAGTCATACATGAATAACTCACATTTTAGTAGTCATCCAAGCTCTATAAGAAGATTTATGATGGAATTTATTGAAATATGCCATAAAGATAATTTTTATGATTCGTGAGAACAAAACTCACATTTGTATAATCATGCATTTCAAACTAGTCAATTTAGAAAAAAACATCAAGAACTTATTTTATGAAATAACTTTATATTTGACGGTAATTTTAATAGTATATTGATATTTGATATTATTTTTGAAGCCTTTTGTATTTAATTTTTTAGGTTCAAATGCAAACTTTCTAATTTATGTTAAATGATTTATCATCCTTGGTATATATTAAGAGGGGGAAAAATACTTTAAACCCGTTAATGGTAAGTAAAGGCATACCTTTATCAAGCAACATTTTAGGGGGAAATAATGCACAACACACTTTGTGTACCTAATTTTGAAAATAAAGTCAATCTATTAATATTGTGAGAAACACTTTAATTTTAAATATCAACCTTAGACCATGCCAAGTGTTAGGTTGGTAACCTTATTAATTAAATAAAGCAAACATGATCTTCTGGTAATTATAATCACATTATAATCTCTTATGGTTGAGCACAACTTTGGGCCAAAATTATGTTTAGACTGCTCTAGACACTGAATAAAACACATACTTCAAATGCAAAACACTTGATTCCACCAGCCCAAAAAAAAAAAAAAAGAGAATTCCCTCTCTCTATGTATATGAAGTAATAGCAATTATTACTCCTTTTCAGATTTCCTTCTACAATATCTTAGGCTTGAATTAAGATGTGCATTACATGATTTTACACTATTTTAGAACAAGATAGAATGTCCGGTTAATGATAACTATTTGAGTATCCACTTATATATGATCATTGTTAGGCAATTACTTCATATGGGTTCACTAATATCTTGGTCAAAGTCTTGGGTTAATTTTATTTATTTTAATCGAAAATATTTTACTTTAGAATATAATTATAAACTATTAAATAGATTAAAAATATTTTATATATTTAATATTAAAAATAAAAAATATTTTTATTATTGTGATTGTAAATATTTTTTTTAATCATAAATTATAGAATGGATATGCGACTTCTTTATTTATATACATGCAAATTTAAAAAGATATTTTTAATAGAATAAATAGAATTAAATCTACAATGTTATGGCAGTTTTTTTTTTAATAAAAGAATGACAAGTCACTAAACATAAATACTCGTATATAATTTTTTATTGAAATTCAAATATAAGAGGAGAAAAGTTTCAAAAATAACATCAAATATTGGTACGCCATTGAAAATGCCAACAAATGAGACAATGATGTTTACATATTACAATCTCTCAATACCAATAATAATGGGCGCCACGGTTTATTAATTAAATCGACCCAAAAATTCAAATCTATAATAAGTTCGGAAAAATTTGACTAGACACGGCAGACGTAGATTCCTAGCTAATTTTCCAAAAGGCATGTTACTTTTTGCTGAGTCACATATAAGTTCAACAACAAAATTACAGAACTTGACAAATAATAATGCAATTAGGATTTGAAACCGAAGTTTAATAATAGATTATGCAATCCTTAATCGTTGCCCAATATTTCGTGACTCTGTCTGATGAATGATGTGGACAGCGACGTGGGATATGGACTCCGTTTGTGGGCCGTCCGATGAACGTGGGTTCGAGTTCGTTCAACGGCTAATAACCTCCATTAACGGCTACATTAACGACCGCGCTGCTGTCGCTTTCAGGAAAATCGCAGAATTTTTGGACCCGGGTTTGCCGATTGTTTAATCAAAACGATTCGTATTTCTACTGAAAACGACGACGATGTCAATATACGGCGTTTTGTTGGCCTATACCTTTCGCAAATCAAAGTGGGTCCCAAGATGCATGTGAGGAGAGCTGCATTTCTTACTTTCACGGGTTTTTCAATTTCAATTGGTTTCTTCCATGAGGGCTTATGTGATGTAATTTCTTGGAAAAAATTGAAGAAAAGGGGACATGCTGACCTACAAGATACATGAACGTCGGAAAATTTGTATTTCTTTTGCAAATCTTGTAAAAAATATTTATGTGAATTTTTTCAATTTTTTTAAAGAAAAATACTGAAGTTTCATAAATATTTATTATGAAGTTTCAGATTAAAATTTTATATTTGTATTTAATTTCTAATAATTAATTAATAATTATATTTATTGAATTATAATTAGTAGTGAATTGAAAAAATAATACAAGGGTTGAATCAGAAAATTTTTCTAGGACGGCCAAAAAAAAAGGAAATTTTTCTTGGAAAGCCAAATTTACGCCCACATGTAAATATTATGAAAAAAATATATAATTAATTTTTTAATATTTTTTATTTAAAAATAATGTAAGTTATAATAGTATTTTATTAATATAGAAAAAATGCTTTATTTTCTACTAAAACTTTACACACGTATAAATTAAGTATGTTAATTAAAAAATACATGAAGGGGTAATGCTTAATTTTTGGGAGCAAATATTTAATTTTTTAATAATTAATTAAAAATTTATAAAATTTATAATGTAATATATAAAATTATGTGAAGGACTAGGCGGTTATGGCCCTCTCACCCCTACACATATTTTTTCCCCATATCATATACATGTAAAATTCTGTTTAAAAACTTCATGATAAACATTTACGAAACACTTAAATTTTCTCTTTCTTTTAATAGGCGTAACTTTTATATAAAAAAAAAAAATTTTAAACAACTTTATAAAATGAAGGTATAATATTTATATACTTATTATATGCAAAATTTATATAAAATTGTAACCTTTTATAAAAAAAATAAATAAAAAATTATAATTTTTATGGTTTCTTACATTAAATTAAAAAAATAGTCACAAAACTTTCATGTAAATGCACCATGTTTTACCCACTTTCTTTTATGTTATCATATTTTTAAAAGTTTAATATTAATTAAATTTTTATTGTGTGAAATATCGTTAATAACATGGAAAAGTTTTGCACTAAAATCAAGGCTTTTCACAAAAATATAACAAGTGATGCTACAATATTACTACAAAAAAGGGACTAAACCGATTGTTATTATTAAATTAATACAATATCACTACATATTAATGAAAGCTTTTCACATAAATATACCATTCGGTTGTTAATAGTAACCGATGATCATTACCTACTTCAATAATTATCATCAATAATCATTTATTGTTAATAATTATTTTTAACTACTACTCTCACAGTGTGCAATCATTATTGTCACCCATCATTCACCACTCATTAATTATTATTTATCACTTATTGCTAATAAATACGATTGACACTTCTCATCATTAATTATTATTAACTACTTAATTATTGATGAAAGCATTTTAATTCATCTAACAATATTTTTAAAAATTTATAAATTAATTAAAATATAATATTATAACATTCATTAAAATATTTTTAATGAATCAAATATGATAATATCATATTTTTAAAAATGAAATTTTCAAGAATCATAGAAATATTAAAATTTTTAAAAATATATGATTCTATAAAGTAAATACCACCTTAACTTCTATGGTCCTCGTCGGTGAGGAATTGATTTTTCATGTTAATTAAAATGCTATTCTTTTTTCTACGAAATACCCCAATAATAGTAATATCTAGACTTGATTCTTCTCTTTAAATGGAAGCCATATATCGATCTCTTTTAGATTTATGAGTTTAACCAGTAGGTAATATAATCCAATATTGTTCATTATTTTTCTCATCCAACAATCATTTCATTTAAATTGAAAAATGTCTTTCTTAATAAGAAATTTAGTATTCTATATTATTTTAATATGTATATATTTTTTGTATGGTCGTCTAAAAAGATTTATTTTCTTCTTTCCGGAAATATTTTTATTTTTATTTTTTATTTTTACATTAAAATTGTAAAAATGGAATTTGATTGGTACGGTGAATTCATTCTGCACGCAAGTCCTATAATGAGATGGAGACACTGCAATTTGATGTTAGGGTTGGACCATATTTATAATGTAGAAACGATGGAAACCACACAAAAAGTTCATAAAATTACTTTTGGTTTTACAGTTTCAGATGTATGACGACTAGGTATCTGTTATCGTTAAATTATAATGTTTTAATTTGGAGCGTTGTTATGCGTTACTTTCACATACAACCCCTTAGGCAATATTTTGTCAATATTTATAGAAAACAGATTCTATCCAGCACTGAATAAAAAGATAAATTATAATTACCTCTTTTAAAATTTATCTTAGTTACATTTAGAATTTTTTATTTTTAAAAGTATATACTCATTCAGTCTCTTGTAATATGTTTGAAAATTTAGAGAAAAATAAAAGTGGAGATAGAAGGAAAAAAAGAGAGGGGAATAAGTTGCTAAGTTATAATGTATTCATTATTTTTGCTATGATGTTTAGAAAATTTTCACTACAACAATTGTGCAATCTACAGAGGACATAATCTCGGTTGTTTGTATAGAGTTTTTCCAAAAAATTTATACAGACAACAAAAAGTTATATGCATAGGGTTTTTCAAAAAAATTTTATTCTCGTTTGAATAGGATTTTTTTAATTTTTTTGAAAAAATTTTAAAAAAATTCTATATGGATAGCAAAAGTTGTTTATATTGGTTAAATTTTTCTTAAAACTCTACATAGATGATAAAATGTTGTCTGTATAAAGTTTTTTTAATTTTTTAAAAAATATTAAAAACTCTATACAAATGATTTTTTATTTTCTATAAAAGTTTTTTAATTTAAAAAATTATTTTCCTCTACATAGATGACAAAAAGTTGTTTGTGTAGATTCAAAAAAATTAAAAAACTCTATATAGAGGCCTTTTATTTTTTGTATAAATTTTTTAATTTAAAAATTTTTTTTCCTCTACATTGATGACAAAAGTTGTTTATATAGAGTTTAAAATTTTAAAAGTAATAAAAATTTGATAGGTTAAAATTACAAAAGCAATATAGACAATTTTTTTATACACAAATGATTTTTTATCATCTAAATAGGTTTAAAGGGCAAAATGATGCATATGCTCCTTATTTTGGACAAATTGAGATGATTGAGGATATTTATAGAAATGACTTTTTATTATCAATATATGGCTTATTTATAAATGGCCACCTATGAGCCATTTCTTCCATTTCATCTACAAATAGGTGGAGTTCTTCCTTTTCCCTAGAATTCAAGTATGTTCTCTTCTTCCCTTTTTATTTTTTATTTTTACCATTTTTTATATTTATTCATTAATTTTTGTATTTATTTTATTATATAATCAGATTATGTCATTGCATTATTGATTTAAATTCCTAATTATTGCTTTGCTATTTTATTAAGGAATGTTAAAAAAAATTTACTAAATTTTTTTAACAGTATACATTTATTGCATTAGACATTAATGAGTATGAATTATTATTTTACATATTTTAATATGATATTTAGTTTAAAAAAATAATTATTTTATACAATTTGATATAATTATTACTTTAAACATCCGATGATATTGATTTGATAGTTGAGTATGAATTTATTTTTATGGTTTATTGTATTGGTTGGTAAAATTAATATTTTGTAAAAGTTGGTATATTTATTATATTAAACATTTGGTGAGCTTGATCGAAAATAGGACAATAAAATTTGTGTAATTTTGGCAATTACATTAATCAAATCATATTAAAATTAAAAGTGCATAAAATGAACAAATATAAATTTTGATAATTACATAAATGAAAATATAAAATCTTTGATGATGTAAAATATTTAGTAATTTAAAAAATCATTCAAAATACTACAAAATAATTTAAATATTTATAAAATCAATTAATTAAATCCTTATAAAAAATTATTGAATAACAAGTATTCAATACCTAATAAAAGTATATCATAAAATAACAATAGAGAATAAAATATGTAATAATTTAATATCAGAACTAAGTCTTATAAATTTTATTAAATTGTTAAATTACATAAAAATGAAAGTAATTAAAAAATGGTAACAATCAATTTTGATAATTACAATTATGACTATTAAAAGCTTTTTATGCTATAAAATATCTTATAATTTAAGTAATTATTTAAAGTACTAGAAATATAAGGAGTAATGAATAATAAAATTTATAATAATTTAATATTATAAGTAAGTTATATAATGATAATCAATTTATTATATTACGCAAGAACGAAAGTATTTGAAAAATAATAGTACGATAATTTTATATTACACTAATGAAAATAAAAAATTATATGATTTTTTTATAATTTAAGAATTTGAAATACTGAAAAAGTGAGTAACAAGGGATAATATATATATATATATATATATATATATATATATATATATATATATATATATATATATATATATATATATATATATATATATATATATATATATTATGTATGAATTGGAATTTTTTTATTATATATTATTGGAAGTTAGTTTTTGTTTTATTTATTTTTACAATTAATATTATGATATTTTTATATAATTATTAATAATTATAAAAATATTTTAGTGTGCATTAAATTTTTTCCTCATTTATTAACAAATAAATTATTTAAATTAGAAATAAATATGTTAAAAAATTAATAAAAATATGATCTTTAAAATTGTTAAAAAAAATTTAATGTGGATTGAATTTTTTTTTACATTGTTCATGTACCATACAGATGATAATTATTATTTAAATAGGTGATTGTTGTCTGTGTAGATAGGACAATGTTGATTGTTTTTCTATCCTATGTAGACCACTTTGTCATCTATATAGATATAGCCTCTATAAATGGCATAAAAAGTTATTTATATAGGTTGAAACACATACAAATTTATATAAATGATTCGATACAGATAATAATATTATTTGTAATAATTATATAGATGACAATAGAGGTCTATACAGATGACTTTTGTTATTTGTATAAACCTTTTATTTTATAGTATTTCTAAAAGTATCTAAATTAAAAGAGCACAAAATGAAGTATTAAAAAATGTAGCAGGATTTTAAATAATTAATCATAATTTTTCATTCTCTCCCTTTCTCCACCAAAACCTTCGAATATGGAAAACTGTTACTCAATAATCATCCCATCTTTTTCTCTCCCCCTCCATTGCTCCTCTATTTAAACATGTCATTAATTATTTATTTAAAGCAGGGAGAAGAGCATGTGTTTAAAATATAAAGAAATAAATGAGTGTATATGCAAAAGAAAAGTAAAGATATATATTTCTGAAAATATGTCAAAAAATTTATATAATTATACTAAATTCTAGGAAAGTATGTGCAATTTTTCCTAGATAAAAAAAACCAACATTATCTTTTGATTGAATCTTTTCTTAATTGAATTGGTATACTATTTAATAGGTATGTACCGTGCTGAATTTTAATTTAAAATACTAAGGAAAAAAAATTCTCAATGATAATAAAAAAACCCAGTGGATAATATTGGCTATCACCGCCCAGATACATTCTTACTAAGCGGGATTTTCTTGTGACATTTTCATGTATATTTCAAATCTATAAGTAGGTTAGCATGAATATTAGAAATTCTTAAAATTCTAGTTCGGCTTCATTGAGAGATTAGGTTTTGTATTCAGTTATATATATTTATATGAGTTATATATTATTAGGGTAAGACATTTTATATTATTAGTAAATATAAAAATGGCATGTCATTAAAAATGTAATATTAACCAAAAAAATTTATTAACAATAAGAGTATTTTGATAATTTTTCAATGACATAACAATATAGAAACACTACAAAAAAATGGGTTACACAGATAACAAAAATCATTTGTATAGGTGTTACAAATGATATTGTCATTGTATTGAGTTGTCTATATAAATTTGTATGTATTTCAACTTACATAAATGATTTTTAATATTGTCTGTATAGGTGAACTTGTACAAATGACAAAGTTGTCTATGTAGGTACAAAATTGATCAAGATAGGCACCTTTGTATAGATGACAATGCCATCTATATAGGTGCAACCTATACAAGTGATATTATCATTTGTATAGGTGTGTCTTTAATTTATTTTGAAAATATTTTTGAAATGAAACTTCTATTTAGATAACTTTGTCATCTATACAGAGAATAATTAATTTTTTAAAAATATTTTAAAAAATGACAATTGTATATATATTTCAATTTTTTTGAAAAAAATTTTAAAAATCTAAACCTCTATACAGATGATAATATTATCTATATAAAGTTTATTTTTTAAAAAAATTTAAAATATTAAAAACTCTATACAAATGGCTTTCTTGTCTATATTGAATCTTTTAATTTTTTTAAAGAAATTATTTTAATTTAAAGAATTTTTTTAATGACCATTAGTTTAAAAAATTCAAAACATACAAAAATATTTTTTTATAATTATTAATAATTATTTAGAAATATCATAATATTAATTATAAAAATAAATAAAATAAAAACTAACTCTTAATAACATATAATAAAAAATACAATATCTTTATACAATCATATAATAGTTACATGAAATAATAATTAATGTCATTGTTGCATTCATCCTCATTGTTGTGCAAAGGCATATGTGAGGATCGGGGTGAAGGTAAGGGTGATTGTGACTAGGGTAAAACCGAAGGTCGCTATAGTTAGGAAGCTAAGGAATGCTACAGAATAAGGGGTAATTGGCAAATAAATCTAGATGGTACTTTTGACTAAAAGATATCCATCATCTTAGAAGGACAAGGCATTATAGGATGAGGTAAAAAAAAAATCTCATGGACTGCAAAATAACATACATCACCTTAAGGATAATTTAGGTTTACTACTATATTTGCTAATGTGCCATAACTAAGGCCTTTGCACTTTTAGCAATGTAAGTCTGCACATCTTTTGCAAATCCTATATCTTATTGCTGCTTTAAAGGAAATTCTATAATGAATGGGTTGGTGTTAGGGATACCATATGACATCCTAGCTAGAATAGTAGCATATAACTAATAGCTTTTCTATGCCTTTGACTAGTGCCTAATACCTTGTTAACAATAATAGGCTCATCAAGTGGCAACAAATCTATTGGGGAGCTATTGAAGGAAACACTGGACCATGAAGATTGTTGGATGACCAATTCTAACATCTTAGCCTTATTTTTTTGACAAAAATCAAATAGTCTGAGTAGAGAACTTTTTCTATGATTATTAAAATTATTTAATTGGAAATTGGTTACTTACATAAGCAGCCTAGGCATCCAAATGCACCCATTTTCCTATACAATATACATGATATTCATGAAAATTCTCTCTTATTGGCTTTAATTCAATTGTGTCTATACTTCTCTATACTAATTTTAAAACATGGTATTAATAATTAGTAAAATTTTTTATTGTAACATGATGTGATAATGTTAACTTAAAATACATTGTCATGTCATGCTATTGCCATGGACTTTGATTTATGATGATCATTGTACACCTTCTTCGACCTATAGTTTGAGTTTCTTCTTAATAACTCTTGCAAATTCAAAATGTTTACAATTACAAGATAAACTAAATAAAATTTAAAAATGAAAAGTTATTAATCTTTACTTTAACCTTATCTTGTGCTCGTTACTATCAAATTACTTGTATAACTTGTCTTAATGATTTATCAAGATATCTGTAGGACAAGCTCACTTCATGTCATATAAATTATGAATGTTGTCATGACTTCTATGTTCCAAGAAATGTTAATGGAGCATGAACTTCTAATTTTTGTATCCATCAATTACTGTCCATTGGATATCAATAATCATATACCCCTGTTCTTCAAGTTTAATGTCCACAAAATTGAAATGGGACTATATTGAAAGATATTTTTAAATTATTACTTAAATTATAAAATATTTCACACCATAGAATATTTTTCCTTATCATTACTATAATTGTCAAAATATTGCATTACCATTTTTTAATTACAGGCATTTTTATATAATCTAACAAATTAATAAAAATTATATGACTTACATTTAATATTAAATTATTATACATTTCATTATCCATTATTACTTCTTTTTTAGTATTTTAAATTATTATTTAAATTATAAAATATTTTGCATCATAGAAAAATTTTCCTTTTCATTACTATAATTATAAAAATATTGTTTGACCATTTTTTAATTATCAGTATTCTTATATAATTTAACAAATTAATGAAAATTATATAACTTGCTTCTAATATTAAATTATTATGTATTTTATTATCCATCATTATTTATATTTTTAATATTTTATATTCTTAAATTATAAAATATTCAACATCATAATTTTTTTTATTTTCTTGACTATAATTGTCAAAATATTGTGCTACATTTTTCAATTGCTTTCATTCTTATATAATTTAATAAATTAATAAAAATTATATGACTTAATTCTAGTATTAAATTATTATATATTTTATTATCCATTATTACCATTATTATTAGTATTTTAAATTATCATTTAAATTATAAAATATTTTATATCATAGAAAATTTTTTATTTCCATTATTGTAATTGTCAAAATTATGTATTACCAATTTTTAATTACTTGCATTTTCAAATAATTTAATAATTGAATAAAAATTATATGACTTACATCTAATATTAAATTATTATCTATTTTATTCTTTGGTTTTATTTAATGCTACACATTTATTAAGTGTTCAATATTAAATAATTTTTTGAGGATTTAATTAAGTGATAATGTAAATGTTGAAATTATTTAATTTTTTAGTGCTTTAAATGATTGCTTAAATTATTAAATGTTCCATATTACCAAAATTTTATATTTTCATTTCTATAATTATCAAAATTTATGTTTATTCATTTTTAATTACTTTAATTTTTATATAATTTAACAATTTGATTAATGTAATTATCAAAATCATTAAAAATTTTATTCTCTTATCTTTTATCAAACTCAACAAATGTTTGAGGCAATAAATATGTCAACTTCCACAAAATACTAATTTTACCAACCAGCACAATAAGGCATTAAAATAAATTCATATTCAAATATTATATTAATATCATCAGATGTTTAAAACAATAATCAAATCAAACTATACAAAATAATATTTCACAATCATCATATATTTAAAGTAATAAATGTATCAAATTATACAAAATAATAATTATATCATATTAATTAATGAAGTAAAATTTTTTTTTATATATTATATCAATACTATTTAAAAAATTTAGTGTATGAGTTTTTTCAACATACCTTGATGGAATAGTAAAACAATGATCCGAAATATCAATTAAAAATGCAACAACATAATTTGATCATTCAACAAAATAAATACAAGAATAAATAAAGAAGTATAAAAGTATGGCAAAAAAACTAAAGAGAAAAAGAGGAGAAACTCAATTGGAAAATAAAGAAGTATAAAAGTATGGCAAAAAAACTAAAGAGAAAAAGAGGAGAAACTCAATTGGAAAGCTTGGAGGAAGAAGAAATAGCTCCTGCATGCACACCAAATGGCAAAAAATGGCACACAATTAGAGATGTACAACAAGTTGGGTTATCGGACAAAATTACATAAAATTCATGATCCAAACCTAAACCTGACCTGTTGAATTTTAAAAAAGTTTAGCTCGATTTACCTCAATTATTTTTTTACGTGGCCTAAAGATTCAACACGAAAGTTTGAATATTATTGTTTTCATTTTTAAGTAAAAAATAAAATTTTAAAATAAAAAATATACATTTAAAAAAATAATAAGATATTTAAAAATATAAAATATTTAAATTTAATTATATCAAATTAATATTTTTGTATTAAAAATAATTAGATATATCTATTTTTATAATATATAATTATATTATTAAAAATAACTTAATACAATCGAATTTGGTGGGCTGGGCCATTTTTTATTTTTACGACTTAAATTGAGCTCAAATAGTAATTGGGCTATAAAAAAGTCCAACAGACTTATCAAGTTAAAGTTAAAAAAAATTAAATCCTATATTTTTTGCTGGCTGGATCCATTAGATCGAATAGGTTGGTCGGCTCATGTGTAGCTCTATGCACAATTTGAACTTAAAGGCATGGGTTATGCAGACCAAAAAATGTTCGGTTGTCTGTATAGTCTAAATTTAGTAGTCTATATTGCTATCAAATAGGGACACATGTGTAATTTGATAGCACAAAGTCTATTCAAACAATATGATCATCTGCATATTCCTCAAAATTTTTAAATTTGAACTGATATACAAATAACACATCATTTATGTAGAGGGGGTGATTTTTTGCCACAAGTTGGAGACTATATAGATAACTTATTGTCCATATATCTTTTCAAATTTTCAAAATGAAACATTACACAAATATGCCCATCACTTTGTATCAGATTGAGATTACAGTTCTATATAGATGACTTTATTATTTGTATAGAGTTTTTTTTTTACAAAAAAAATTTAAAAAATTAATATAGACAGTCGAGATTTTATTATTTGTATAAGTGTCATCTTAATGAGACATAATTATTACAGTGAAATGAGAGATAATGTAAAAATAAATCATATTAATAATGAATTATATTTAAGGATGTCAGGCAGTTGATTTTAAATATCATATGATATTCGTGCAATTTAAGAATTCCTGGAAAATATTATAATAATAAATAGGGCTTGATGTTATATGGAAATGGAAATTACGTCCCTTTTCTTTTCATGCTGACGAGAGCTTTGCCAATCTATCCGGAATTCCGGATACCTGCATGTTACCGTTTCTTTCAACTTGCGAACACACGCAAAAAAAAAAAGACTCATAACAGTAATTCCACTGCATTACATACATAGAGTCATGTTTCTTAACTGATTAATTAATTTTTTATTTTAAGAGAGACAATTTCCCTTTAAAAATATGCGCAGTTTGGGAAGAAAAGTTTCGAAAATAATATTAAATGTGATTCCACTTATCATATTAATAAAGTCTTTGGACAAAGTCATGTGTTTAAATTATAGCCTCAACTATTAACAAACTAAGGACAAAATTATTATCCAAGCTAAAACTAGAAAAAAAATATTATCATAATTTTCTTTTTGAATCACTAAGCAGGACAATCACTCCAAGAATCACATGAAAGGATATCTCCCCTTCTTATTAACAAATAAAGTTTTTCAAAATCATTTGCTTTCCACAGAGCTATTGTTATTATAGAACTTATTGTGCGTTATTTGCTTATTACAATTTAAAACCACCTATAAAACCTTTGGCATTTGTTTTTTTTTTGTCAATTTCTTACAAAATTCATGTGGAAATTGATTGTAAAAAAATTTTAAAGAGAGAAAGACATAAGGGTCTTCATCCTTAAATTTCCTATTTTTATACAAGTTTATTTAAGTTTATGTGTTTATGTCTTTCAAAAGTTCGCATCGTCAACTTCCAACATAAATATTAGGGAATTCAAATCAATTAATAAGGTTCACAATTTTTTTCCTAAACAAAAATATTACCTATATTCAACATTCTCTCTCTTTCAATTAAAATCTTTTTCACACCAACTAACATTCCATATTGCATGAGGTAAAAAATTGTAAAAAACTTGAGTGGAAAATCCATATTACCGCATATGATAAATATGCATGATATTTTGTTGTTATGGCAATGCAATTAATATACCTACAATAAGCAATGGTCCACATCTCATTCATGCGTTCGTAATCACCAAAAAAAAAAAAAATCTAATTTTGGTGTAAGTATTACTGTCTTCCAAGGTCAGTTTCTAATTTGTCAGAATATTGAAATTAACTACAATTTTTTTATCAATTAATCGCACTAAGATGAACCATACGTGAAGGAAACGCTTAATAAGTCTCACAAATTCAAACCTTCCATTTGTCGTCTTCTATAAGACTGTAAAAAGTCTATTTCTATATGTGGATTTGTCAAATTCTCTCCCGCAATAAATTATGGGATAAAGTAACACGTTTATTGTAATGAGTTTCAATTAAATTTATGACTCTTAATTAATTTTTTTATTATATTTAACATTTTTTATATATTTATTTAGCTTTCTTTTAAGAAAAATTCACAATCAATTATATTTCAATCACATTTATATCATATGGTACACAGGGATAATTATACTTAAATATATGAGTCATAACATACTTTCCTACTTTTATTCAATAATATATATATACATGCGCATCAAAAATTATATTTTATTATTTTCAAGGTTTTAATTAGAAATTTTATTTACTTTTTTTTCCTATAGAATAAGGGTAAGAACAGACATTATAAATTGGAGCATAGAGGTCATTTTCAGGCATATATAAATAAATAAATTTTAAGGGATTAAAAATTGTTAATGAGTTTCAAAATTTTTTCATTAGGTGAAAATTAGGATAAGTGTTATGATTCGAATATAAATAGTTTTTTTTTATTTTCTCTCATAAAACGCCCTCTAACATCAATTACACTTATTTTCGAATCAATTAACAAATAATTTTTCAAAATATGCAATAAATTCACCTTTTTTTATTAATTATGGGAATAATAATTTATTTAATATATATATATATATATATATATATGTGCGTGCGTGTGTGTGTGTTGGGGGGGGGGGGGAGGATGTGTGTGTAAAATTGAGGATTTGAACCTAGGGCGAAATGTGAGAAAAACAAAACTCCTAGGGGAATATTGACAGCGGCTGAATTGGTTAATAGTGCCAGGAATAATATATTTACTTATAATCACATTTTCCGAAACGCCTTTTCCTGCCATTATGAAAAAATACCCTTAATTGTTGGACGGTATTTCAAAGGCCGCAGACTTCCCCCTATAAATACCTCGTGTTGTGGCTGCTTCTGCCTCAAACCAGTATCAAATTCCACTTCCAACTACTCCCCAACTTACACAAATTCCGTTGATTCTAACCAGCTTTGTGATAAAATGGCTTTTGCTTTTCAGCATGCATTGTTCCTTTTAGCTTTCTTCTCCATTTTTCTTGTGAACCCTTCTTCTTGCTTCAACCCCCGAAAGCTTGTCGATGCTTTATACTCTGCTTCCGGTTCTGATTGGTTGCCGGCGGAGGCCACTTGGTATGGAAGCCCCACCGGCGCCGGAAGTGATGGCGGTGCTTGTGGATATGGCAGTGCCGTTGACCAACCTCCATTCTCTGCAATGGTGTCAGCCGGAGGCCCACCATTGTATGATTCCGGCAAAGGCTGTGGTGCTTGTTATGAGGTCCAACTTCCAACTACCAACTTCAACTCATTTACATATAATTTCTCTTTTTCTTTTTCAATTAATATCAAAGGTCGAATTCTAATTCAGGATTAGAATAAAGACTTTAGGTCTCAAATGCAACCTACAATTGAAAATGTTGCAGTTTACGGTCACAATCACAATACAATTATCGGGTCATATTTTGCACATAGTTAGTGTCTACATTTTTTTTTTTTTTTTGCATTTATTTTCAACTTTTAATTAACGACTAATTCTTCAGAAAGTCCAACTTGTTAGGAGTTAGTGTTTATATCATATTTACATTTTTTATTTGATTTATTCACTTTAATATTTGTTAAAAAAAATCCAATAGATAAAAATTCAACTATTTAAAAGATTGACCTCTATGGTGAAATTATCCTTAATTGCACAATCACAATCACAACCATTTAAAACTATGTTGATCGAGTTATTTAATCATAGAATTAATTTGCAAATTCTGTTATAATTTCAGGTGAAGTGCACCGGGAATTCGGCATGCTCCGGCAACCCGGTGATGGTGGTTATCACCGATGAGTGCCCGGAATGCGGTTCGCAGGACAAAGTTCACTTTGATTTGAGTGGTACCGCCTTTGGTGCTATGGCAGTTTCGGGCCAAGGAGAGCAGCTGCGAAATGCTGGGATCTTGCAGATTCAACATCGAAGGTATGTTACTATTATATCTGTGAGAGAGAGAGAGAGAGAGAGAGTGAAAAGAACAAACAAAAGCAAAAATCACGTGGATATACTTTTGGTCACGTAGCATATATTGTTATTTGTTAGTGTGAAAGATGTGATGAATTCAGTATTGATATACTCTTTCAACTTTCTTGACTTTAAATTTAGAATTTAAGATTATTTCACATGGTTTCTGTTTTTTCATTCATGGAAGGAATGTTAATAAAGGAAAAAAAAATATTTTTTTTTTGGGGGGGGGGGTTCATAATTGGCTCCTTGCAGTAAAATTGGTGAACAATAAGTTCATCGAACATAAAATTGGTCTGCAATAACTTGTTGAACACAATTGACTTATGAGAGTTTTAATAGTAGAAGAATATGTATCACACAATTACAAAATCACTCATTTTTTTTTATCGCGTTGTTGTAAGTGAGTTCCATTTGAAATTAATGCTGTTAAATATATATCAGGTTTTAGATTTATTTAATATTAAGATGCAATAATTAATTATATATTAATACATGTAAAAAATAAAACTTAATTTTACATTGTTTGGAACAATTGTTATTAATAATTGATTTTCTTGAAATATAATTAATATTAATAACATTTAATGAGAGAAAATAAGATGATTATGTAATAACTAATCTTTTAGAACTTATTCTATATAATCAATTCTACCACATAAAAAATCTTAAAATCAATTCTCTCTTAAAAAAATTTGTTCCAAATATAAAACCTAAGTTATGCACTCAAATTAACTTATTAACGGTGAATTAATTGTTCGCTCTAAAAAGCAGTATTCATTCAAATTACAGATAAATATTAAAAAAAATCTTATTATAGAACAAAATTATAAAAAATTACTGCCCCAAACTTTAGCACAGAAACAATATTGTGCCCAATATTTCATATGCCGATTTCAATTAAAGATCATGATATCTAACAGATTGGGGATCGGTTGCTTTTGCAGGGTTGAGTGCAACTATCCCGGCATGTCAATAGCGTTTCATGTAGATTCAGGCTCTAACCAACAATATTTCGCATCCCTAATTGAATATGAGGATGGAGCTAGTGACCTAAGCAAAGTTGAACTGAAACAAGCACTTGATTCTGATTCGTGGCTCGAGATGCAGGAGTCATGGGGTGCTGTTTGGAAGCTCGACGCCGGCTCGCCGCTAAGAGCTCCGTTCTCCATCCGGCTAACCGCCCAATCCGGCGAGTCAGTTGTGGCTAACAAAGTGATTCCGGCCGGGTGGCAGGGGGGGCAGACTTACCGATCAGTTGTGAATTTCAAAACTTAAGATGTTAACTATGAAATTTGTGTGAGCTTTTAAGCTATATAGGCTATGTGCCCAAGTGTGGATTTGGAAGAGGATGTTCATCCGTCATTGTATTAGAGGGTGGACTTTGAATTGTCTTCTTCAGTCAATTATTAATGAAATATAACTACATTTTCTATGTTAGTTATGGTATTTAGTACCCAATACTTTTAGATCATTATTCAGGAGCAGGAAAAATAATTATTTCAAGAGTGGCTATACCTTATATTTTGGACCCAGGTAATAATAATAATAAATAAATAAATGTAATTCAATCTTTTACGTTTTATCTAATGTAATTTAAAATAAAAAAAAATCATTCATGATCATTGTGTAATTTGGAGGTATAGTTATTTAGAACTATAAAAGAAAAGCACGTGATTCTTTGTATTATAAGAATTTGCATTGCCGTCTAATATTATTTTAGAAGTTTTATTTATATTTTATTTGGAACTCAAATTAAAGATGTTATGTGTATATATTAAGTGAATTAATTTTTTTAAAATAATCATGCAATTTTTACGATAGAGACTCTAGGGATCAAATTGTCTAATAATTTAATCTTCGGATTAGAAATATGCTGTTCTTCATAGGGGAAAACAATACGGCGGAAAATGGGTCCCCAAACTGACGTCCGAGTTTGAACATTAATAACTTGGATATATCTTCTTCTTTTTTTTTTTTTTTTTTGGTAGATAACTTGGATATATCTTTGTTTGTAGGCAAAGCATACCAGAAAAATGATGTGTGCTGCGGGGTGTAAGTATACTTTGGGTTAGATTTTAACTTAAATAAGTCATATTTGTATATTAAAGTATTGGTTTGAATTTAATTTATTAGTACAGTATCACCTATTAAAAATTTTTAATCTAATTTATTAATTTATTTAAAAGTTTAATTACAAAAATAAGCTTTAAAATAATTTAATAGACAAAAGTTTTCAAAGCTAAAAAAAATTCAAAATTAAATTATACCTATACATATAATTGTGTGTATTAAAATATTATTGATATTTTTATTTACAAAAATATATTGCTATATTGCATTAAGATTGCAAAAAGTATCGAAAGAAATTGACCATTTTCTGGTAGTGACACTATAGATTGCTAGAATAGAAAGAAAATAAAGAAAAAGGAATCAAATATAAGAATTTATTGTGATTCCCTTTAATAATTTGCTCTAACGAGAACATTCATTTTTGGGGGGTCCGCAAGCATTGTCCTTAGTGAAAAACACTCCAAAAATTCAGCAGCCTTTTGAGAAGCCTACTCAAAATCTTGTGATATAACATTCTCTCTTTAACATTCCTCGCTCAGAAATACTCTATAAAGGATTAACTCCTTGCTTTAAAAAGCACTTGGTGTCACCCAAACTAAAAGAAATTTCCAAAGGAATCTCTTACGACTTGAATTGTTTTCCAAAGGGATGGCTTGTAATTTTTACAAATTTAACGGGATTTTTCATCTTTTATCACTCATGAGAAAGATCTAGATCATAAAAATAAAAACTCTCTCAAAGTATAGATAAAGGATGCACCTAAAATAGACAATTTCACAAATATAAACTCAAATTTTGATTTATTTTGCCATATGAAAATTAGTAATTAGGGACTTACTACTATAGAATTATAAACAATGTCGATTATTTGACAAATTAGACATTGATTACAAATCAATGTGTATATATATTATGAACATCATTATATATCAAATGATTCTGCATCAATTTCACAACTGACATGACAAAATGTAATAATATCAATTTCTATAAATATAAGAACCGTTGTTATTTTTTCATTGGAAATACAACTCAACAAGGTAGGACCTTTATGAAGTATATAACAACTTGATATGCCACACCCCACCATAATACTAGTCCCCTCTCACAGTTCTTCTTTGCCCAGTCCCTTCTAACCTCCAATGTCTCCCATAACATTGCAAAATCTCAATTTGAATAATTTTAAAAATTATAACAAAAGAATAAGAATAGTAAAAGTTTATATCCAATATTTGTCGATCAATATATGAGGTTCACACTCCCTAAAAAGGCACTTTTGAGTCTAATATCTATAAATGGAATAGATATTTATTAAAATTTGATATATAATATTATATATTCAATTCATATAAATAAGTAATAGATAATGTCACTAAATACCAAAAAAGATGAATGAAAGTAAGTTTCTTACCTGTACAAATTTGTAAAAGCTATATCAAAATGAAAAATAATAAAATATGATCAATTATGAAATCAAAAACTAAGTTGTAAGAACAAATACAAAATCTTATAAAATTCCTTGCCTTTATATTTTGTGCTTTCCTAATGAGTACACAACCTCCACTACTATAGAATTGTTGACTTGTATTGAATGATTAACATATTAGATGCTAGTTTTGAATTGTCGTTTTATTGAACATTGTAGTAAATATTTTATAATATCGAGTACAAATCTTCATGAAAAATAAATATTATGTTAGTTTCCATAACAAATAAACTTTCATTGTTTTTTATGGGTCACATAACTTAGTAACTGATCACAATTAAACATGTTAGTTTTTATTAAAAAATCTATGTGAAATGTTTGCTAGATATTTTTTTTAACATTGATTTTAGCTTCCATGCCAAAATATTTAGCATCTCACCAACAATGTATATTTTGAGTTAAAAACTTTAGAAGGCCATAACTTCACACTTAATTGGCCATTTGGAGAAAATTTTATGTTGATTTCTTTTTTAATCTATTTATTTCCTAGAATCATGAAAAGTAATTATTTTCATAGACTTTTTAAATTTTTTTCCCTTTCTATTGCAATATTTTATCAAACACATAATAAGTATTTAACATTTAGGTACAATCTCAAAAATTATATAAGGAAAATATAAATAAAAATTTCTTAAAAATTGTATAAAAATAAAATAATGAAAAATGTGAAGATTTGAGAAATAAAAGCAAGAAATACACTTTTTATAATTTGAACCAATAATGTGAATGTAATAGTTGTTCACTAGTTTCAATCTTCGCTCTGATATTTTATTAAATACATAATAAGTATTTATTAGTCAAATACAACATCAAAAGTTATATAAAGAAAGCACAAATAAAATCTCTTCAAAACATGCACAGAAATTTGAAAAAAATGGCAAAGATGAAGATTTGAAAAATAAAAACAAGAAAGACATAATTTAAACCAATGGCTTAAAATATTAAAGCATTTGCTTCATGTTTAGTGTTAATTAAAAAAGCATTGGTAACTTATTGATGTGTAGTGGAGGATGAAGGGACATCTAGGTTTCTGCAAAAAGAGTTAGACGAGGATGAGGATTAAGGTTGAAAACAAATAAAAAGCAAAGTGAGAATGATAATGAGAGAAAAAAAATCAAATGTGCTTTATTTATAGCACAAAAAAGTCATTGCATCTAGAGTTCTTACTAGCCATTTGCAATATCTTTAGACATTCGATTAATTCTAAAACTAACATCTTAAGTTTCTTCATTCTTCCAACAACCTTCACATGCTATAAATTTTAATGCTAATTAAGTAAAAAACTAACATTTTAAGTTTTCTAATAATTTAAAAGATGTCACCATGTCTAAATAAATGTTAGTTAATTTTAAAACTAATATCTTAAATTTTCTCCTTTTTTCAGTAACCTTTAACTACCATGCATTATGACATTGGTTAAAAAAAATTGACATTTTAAGTTTTTCAGTAATTTCAAAAATTGTCATTATGTCTAAATAGATGTCAATTAATTCTTAAATTAATGTCTAATGTTTTATCATTTTTTCAATAACTTTTAAATGTCATACATTGTGACATTAGTTAAGTAAAAAATAGATATCTTAAGTTTTCTAATAATTTTAAAAATGCTACTATGTTTGAATAGACATTAGTTATTTCTAATATTAATGTCTTAAATTTTCTCATTTTCCAATAATTTTTAAATGTTATACATTAATACGTTGGTTAAGTAAAAAGCTATCATCTTAAGTTTCTTGAAAATTTAAAAAATGCCCATATTAAAATAAACATCTATTTTATTTACTAACCATCATCTTATTAATTTCAATAATTTCAAAAATATTATCATATCAATATAAATGTTAATTTTTCCTTTCACTAAAATCTATCCATCGATGTAGAGTTGAAATTTTGTAGTAGTGCCTACATATATAGTGATAAGTTAACATATCTTTAATACCACAAAACAATAGATGAGAATAAATACAAATTGAAGAGAATTATCTCAATGTTGGATAGTTAACATATCATGGTAGAGAGAGAATTTTAAGAGTTTTAGAATGAAATTTGTAAATAACACCTTAATTTCATACCTTTTCTTTTCTACTCGCACCTTGTTTTTCACACTATTTTAACCTTTCACATCATTTACTAAAAAAAATGACATCTATAATAAAATGATGTCATTCTATAATAGAGTTTTACTCACAAATTATTAATTAAAAATTGGTATTATAACACTTTAGTATTGATAATGAAACAAAAAATTTTTGCTTGTTAAAATTTTTTCATAATTTTTCAAGCAATAATTTTATAATTTTAATATAAATCTTGTAAAAACATTGATTTCATTTTATGAATTGATAAATTTTATATTTAATTTAACTTATTTTAAGTGAAATTGGTAGCATTAATTTTTTTTGGCATTGTGAAATTTTTTTATACAATTAAACAGATACAAATAACAATAGTTTGAATGTAAGCGAAACAAATGAGAAATTGATGATCTATTATAAAAATGATCTTCTGCTATTTTATTTATTCCCATATTAATAAATCAATATACACAATGAGAAACTATGAACAACATGTTTAAAGCAAAAGGGAAGGTGTGTATCCTCTTCTTGTAATTCCTTTATGTTGCTTGAGGATTTCTGAGTTATAGGATATAAGTGATTGTAAATTGATAATAAATTATAGAGAGAAGAAATGGTATCACCATTCATGATTATAAGACTTAAAATATTTTTAAATGTGTAGCAAGGATGGGTATATTATCCTTTTATGCTACCTAAATAAAATAAAAAATGTAGTGAATGAGAAATTGAAAAAAAAACTATAGATGTAGATTATTGAATTAAAACTAACATGCAAATATTTTATATTTTCTAATAAGACAATTCAAATGCCTTTTGAATAACAATTATGGAAAACTAACATTTTAACTTATGGAAGTTTGACTTTCAATGTCAATCTTTTATATTAAGTAACATGGTAAGTTGCTCATATTTTTAAAAATGTCATCTTGCTAATTTATCATGTCAATTTTGAATTAGACTCGACATGAGAAATTGATCATGTTTGCAAAAATGCCATGTGCCATTATATGCATTGAATTTTATTTTAATCGACGTTAATAAGGTGATGTTATATTGCAATTTTGTTAATAGTGATGGCAAATGGATGAATTAGATGAATTTGGATTAGGTCATTAATAGAAAGATCATTTATTGGGATTTTTATCCATTTATGATCCCATTAAAATTTTGTATGGATCATGGATTGTCCCATGACATATACATAAAGGGTTAAATCCAATTCATCAAATTATCTATTTAACTATTATTAATTTTGTATTACTTTATTATATCATTTTTACCGTTATTATTTTTTAACTGCTACAACCTTTACTACTATCAATATTTTACTACTAATATTAGAAATATTTTTCATTTTTAAAAATTTTAAAGTTATATTTAATTGTTATTTTAAATTTTAATTTATTTTTATCATTTAATGACATATGTAACCTTTTTTTATTTTATTGGAAGTCAAGTAAGTTATATTAATTTAGACTTTGCTTAAAATAAATTATGCATCATATAAAATACAACTATAGAGTTGTAACTACACATTGGTAAATAAATATTAGTTAAAACCAAAATCAACATCCATATTGATATAATGACATTTTTGAAATTCTTGGAAAACTTCAAATAATGATCAAACTTATAATTGACATATATTTGAACACAATTTCATCTTTGAAAATATTAAGAAACTTAAGATATTAGTTTTCTACTTAACTAATATCGAAGGTAAGGCAAATTGTTACCTTGTGGAGTGCTAAGCAAACTTAAGACATTAATTATTTACTTAATCATTATTGAGATTGATAAAAAGGTAAATTTTTTTTATAAATATTGTCATAATTTATACTTTTTATATAATAATCTGACATCATTTTTTTAAAATATCATTATCAAATTAAAAATAAACAAGTAAATGTTTAGGCTATATAACTTTCATATTGTCCTCTATTTTACATCACTTTTACTTTTTAAAACCTATTTCTTTAGCGGCAATGTCCATTATCATCATTTCTTTGATGATTCCTAAAGATTTACCATATTTTCAGTTGCATTCATAGTTCGATTCATGCTTATTCTAGTCATTATACCAATTTTCAAGTACATTTCCCTATCTTGTTTTCATTAGTTTTTGAATATTAAGAGATTATTTGGCTTTGTTCACTACTATAGTAATACTTATTTATGTCAATTGATTTTAAGTCAATCAATGGATGTTGATTTACATTAGCATCAATGTTTATTTTGAAATGATGATATTTTTAAAATTATATAAAAGCTTAAAACAATGGACAGGAATATGACCGATGTCTATATTAACAATAGGAAACTTACTACATCGATTATAAAATAACCAACATCTAAACCTTGCAAAATTTAGAATATCAATTTTTTACTTAACCATTATTTAAAAGGCATTTCAAAAGTCTTATTGAAAATCGCAAATACATAAGACATTGGTTCTATTTAATGACCATCATTTAAATTATATTTTAAAAATCTCATTAAAAAGCTCATATACATAAAACATCAAATTTATTTAGTAACTAACATCTCTCATTTTTTTTTATAAATTTTCAATCTAATTTTATCTTTCTATATAAAACCGTAATATTCTCTTAATAACTATCTAATGATTAATAACTTTTATTATTAAAGCATCTAGTATACTCTCATAATTAAGATGGAGAAAAATAAGTAACAAATTAGATTCTGTATCAAGTATAATGATTTTAATACATAGTATTTCTACTATTTTATTACTCCACTTTCATCAAGAAAGTGTATAATAGAAGAACTGAAACAGTTCTCCTATTGTATACTCTCTTGATTGAAATGGAGTAAAAATAGAATGAAAGAGTTGGTAAATAATGATATGATACATTGTGGTTCTTTTGCATTTTTGCTTTACTTTTTTATCGCCAAAGCATATGAATTGAAAAAATTTAAGCAATAAATTGGAGTTGGCATCATTGATAAAGATTTTGATACAAAGTAATTTTACTATTATTTTTATGTATTCATGTAAATATATAGTTTTTATTTATTGATAATTTAGTGTTGTTATTATGTATAAATTTATAGGTATTATTTTTCTTTACTCAGATAATTTTACTTTTATTATGAACAAAGTAATGATAATTAAAATTATATAAATTTATAAAATTATTTCTCTTTTCTTATCTATATGTTATTTTTATGTTAAAATTCTATAATTGACATTTGGATTACATTGATTAATAAGGAAAAGACATATCAAAATAAATATAACTTTTTATGTTAAATTGATTAAAAAATAACTTTATTTTTATATTTGTAATTTCTATTCAAATATATTGTGAAATTTATATGAAAATAGTTTACAATGTTAAGGCATTGGTTTTGTTGTTTGCACATTAGAAATCTCAAGATAATCAAAAGTTTTCTTTCTTTTTTTAGAGAAAATAACATACATAAAAATGTTGATCCAATGTTAAGTATAATGACATTTCCTCTAAAATTGAAGACTTCTAAATGAATAATATTTACGAAGAAGTCTAAATCAATAGAATTAAAGATGATTAAATGAATGATATTTACGACAAGTCTAAATGAATGGAACTAAAGACAAATAAATGATATTTATTAAGATAAGGAACTTACAACATCAATCTTTTTGTGATGACCATTATTTATGTCCATTTCAATCATTATAACAATTCATCGACTATTTACACATCATTTTACTGCTTGATTGATATCTTAAGGCATTGTAACTATACATATGACTAAACTTATGATGTTGATTTTAAATTAATAACCAATATCTAATGATTTACTCTTACCTTGTTAATAAAGCTTTTCCTACCTATTTGAAATAAATTAATGATCTATCAAAATAGCTCTTCTTCCAAAAAAAAAGGCCTTTTTAGTTAGGGTGTAAATATTGATATTTAGCATTACTAGGATTATTTGAAAGGTCCAAGGATCTTCTAAAGTTTCTTACAAGGACTTATACCCATACTTTGGTAATAAACATAAAAATTCTAGAAAGCATTTGAAAGGACTTTAGACAATAATCCTTCCAAATGCTTTGTAAAATTCTTGTGCTTATTGCTCAAAGTGTTGATACAAGTCATTGGGAGGAACCCTAAGAGATTCTTATATTTTCTCAATAACCCAAGTAATGTTAATATTACAGTAGACACCTTTCATGTTAAAAATTTTCTCTACTGGTACATTTCTAAAACCAGTGTTATTAAAAGGTTTTAAAATCAGTCAAAGTTCCTTTTAGGAACTTGTAACCATACACTGGTGATAAACATAAGAATTCTATAAAGCATTTGGAAAGACTTTGAATAAGAATCCTTTTAAATTTTATATAGAATATTTGTGTTTATCATTAAAGTAAGGGTATAAGTCATTAGAAGGAACTTTGAGAGATTTCAATATTTTCTTAATATTGAATATTACAATTTATGCCTTTCATCTCAAAAGCCTTCTATGCTGATAGGTTACAAAATTGATAATAAATTATAGTGAGAAGAAGTTACATGTCCATCTTTGCATTAATAAATGCAAAAATGGCTAAGCAAATCTTCTTCTCATAATAATTTATCATTACTTTACAACCATCTAAATCTTTTAGCTCAAAAGCCATTAAATAATATAAAAGAATTACAAGAAGAGGATAACCACTTTTCCATTTAATTGGTGTAAGAATTTCATGTATGTTTATTATAAATAAAAATTCCATTATTATTGTCAATAACATTTTTTTGTTGATATACTAATATGAAAATAAATAAAATGACAAAATTTATTTTTGTATTAGATTATCTTCTTTCTCATATGTTTCATTTCCATTCAATATATTGCTATTTATGTTTGTAAAATTATATACATGTCGTAATGCTAAAAAAGAATTTGAATGCTACCGATTTCAATTAAACTTCAATTAAAAACAAAACAAACTAGTTTATGAGATGATATTAGTGTTAAAAATAGATTTAAACTTAATTTATAAAATTGTTGCTTGTATATATATATATATATATATGTATTATTTTGAATTTTGGTTAGATGTGTGTGTGTGTGATGTATATATAAATTATTGTTTGCTTTTAGTTTAATGTATATGATGTATATTTGGTCATTTTGGAATGAATCTAAAAGGTTTTGAGATTATTCCAGAATGGTTATGGAAAAAGTTATAGAAATGAAGTATTATGACATTGGTTCTTGTTTCATAACTAATATTAAATATTACTTAATGTAAAAGTTACAAAAGCAATGAAAATATGTTTTTATGTTTTTTAATATTATAATGTCAGTTCTTCTTTAGTAAGCGACATTAATTCCTTAATATGATGATGTCATTATATTAAAAATGATGGTGTTTTTTACCTACTATCATCTAAGTTATATTTAGATGTCAATTTTTTGTACTAACTAATGTAAAAACTTCAATCATAGGTATTATTTGAAAATGAAAAGATTAAAATATAGTGTGAGTTGAAAGAAAAAAGAGTAAAGTACAATGTTATTTACAAATTTTATCCTAAAACTCTTCCAACTCTAAAATAATTCTTTGTTTAGTGAGGTATGTTCTCCTTCCAATGTTAAAATGCTTCCTTTAGTTATTGTGGTTTTGCTCATCAATTACTTTCTAAAACTAAAGCATTATTAGCTTGTTGATAAATATCTATGGATGTGCTTTATTGAAAACTCATAGAATATTAAAGTAAAGATTTATTAAAATGTGTTTGTTCTTGAAATTAACCATATTTTATTGGCTAACTATCATGTTGATACAACTATTACAAGTTTGTATAAATAAGAAAATTTTTTTCATTTATTTTCTTTAATATTTTGTAGTATCATCCACTATTTATCTATATAAAAATATGCAATATTATATATTAATTTTTCATGATTGTTTATTGTATTGCTAGGTATTGTATTTAAAAGACATTTTTAGTGAGTGCATGTCATATATATTAGGCAATAGATATGAAGATAGATTTAACAAAGCATCCACTTCTAATTAGAGTATTGTATATAACTTTTCATTATTTTTAATATTTTATTATTCATTTTATTCTTTAAAATTATTGAAATTGGGATTCTATAGAATTATATAAGTTATTGGTCTCCATTTCTAGTTAGAAATATAAGGGAAATATGGATGATAAAGAGGCAATGAATAGGGGGATAAGGTTAGGGTTTGCAATAAAAGAGTGAGAATCACAAGAATGGATTAGTTTGGTTAGAAAATGAAGGAGTAAGGAACAAAGAGATAGGTTAGTTAGTTTGGTTAGGGGTAGGACATATCATGTTAGCTATTAAAATAAACAATGGTGGAATTATGAAAATTTAACATGAATTATTTAAAAATAAATGATATTTAATGTTATTTTCTATAACAATAGGAAATTAAATGATGTTAGTTGCTTTTGATATAAAAATTGACGTAAATATTATATTTTACCAAAATTTCAAAATTAAAGTTAGAAATGCATATACAATAATGCTCAATTAAATATTGGTTGATTTCTAAAGTGCAATTACTTGAATACCTAGTGTTAATCAACTATTTTATAGTAATGTTTAGTTAGGAAATATATATGTATAGTCATATTTTGACAATCTCATTCTTTGTTAAGTTTAAGATTATATTATTAATTATATTTAATAATACTTTTGGGGTTTAGTCACCCTCAAGATAAATAATTATGGTCATACTTTGTTTGGTATTGATACCTTTGCTATTTTAAATTGCTTCTTTTGCCATTACATGCTATTGTATATTTTTAAGGCATTAGATGTACTAGATAATGAAATTAATCTTATTTGCTCCCTAGTTATACAAATTTGCGAAATATAATTTTAGTTTAGTTGCTATTCAAGCAAGTAATTTGTTTTTCCATACCCACCATATCTATATGTTGTTAGTATAAATTGTATATCTATTACTTTCTTGACTAAATAATGTTGATCTCCAACTTTATCTATGTATCGATGTACATGATTAACATTGAATTTTTTTAAATAGTCAGAATATAGATCCTTCGGGAGAAGCAATTGCTTCCATTAAAAGACCAAAGTTATCTTATAATGTTAAAAGGCATTGTCATAGCACAAGCAAAGGGTGAGAAATTATATATTGTGTTCAATGTTAAGAGGCAGGCAAGCATAAGAAATAGAGTAGTATATAATAATTATGTTGGATTAGTAGCATTATAAAAAATATTTATAAGCTATGTAATTTGGAAATGTATCACCCTAGCATTAAAAGAGAACTTTTAGGAGAATATCTTGGTATGTACTTGATTTGGATAGCTTTATGTCATAAATATGTAAAATTATTTTTATAGAATAATCACATATAACTCTTTTATATGTGTTTTTTTTTTGTAAAGTTCCTTCAATCTTCCTAATACCCTAAACATTCATAGAAAAGTGCTATTGTAGGCAATGGACTAGTGGAAAAACTTCAAGACAAGGTAGAGGATGCATTATATTAATCTTGAGACCAAGATAAAAACAAACCTGGTTCAAAAATGAAACTTTATAAACCATTAATTATGGGAGAAGTTCTTGGAAAAAAAATGATGAACATTTTTAGATAAAATTTGTATATTCTAAGAGCCAATTCTGATTAATGTTTTATTTATATTTCATTTGCATTTATAAACTAATATGTCACTTTGTCAAGTAGGTTTAATCAAGAAAAGTGAAGGAAGAGAGACATGTAAAAACTACAGGTGATGACACCAATGAGGTACCTTTTATTTCTTATGTAGAGTTATAAAAGTGAGACATTATTAACAAATAAAAGGTAGTACTCGACATTAGAGAGCTAGCTATTAGGGAAAGGATTGTAAGTGTTTAAAATGAAATCTAAAGGTATTATTTACTTTTGAAGCTTCTATTTCATGCAAATTCGATCTAATTTATTTTCTATTTGTTTATTATTATAGGACATTTTCATGTAGCAAGCCTTCTGGGGTGAGTTCAAGTTAGTTAGGAAGAAGGAATTCCTAACCATAATGAAAAGACCTAAAGAGCATCTTGGTTGTGTTCGAGGTTTTAGACATGGTGTCCACTTGAGGGATTACTTTAGCTTATCAAAGAACCATCAAGTAAGACATTCGTGTTCTAAGTTGGAAGAACTCAGAGCAAGCATCATTCATAATGTAAAAATTGGACTTAATATGGATTGGATAGCATAAATGTAACAAATGTAAAAGCAACACATGAAAATGTCACAATAGCAAGAGCAAATGCAATTATAGCTTTATGTTTTAATGGACTAGATTGCCTTTTAGCAGACCACACAACTAAGTTCCATACTATTTATCTAGCCATCCTCTATAACTATTACTCATGTGAAAAAGCTGGCTTCTATAATTAGTACATAACTTGTCCTTAGGACGTAAGGTTACTAAGGGTGTTGACCCTTTCTACAAATGGTATTAAGGGTTTTCCAGCACTTGCAATGCTAACCGCCATGACATGAGACATTAAAACGACCATATTAAAGGTAGATGTCATCTTTAACCTTTACACTTTTCCATATATATATATATATATATATATATATATATATATATATATATATATATATATATATTATCCATGAATTAAGTTTTCCATAGCAAAAGTTCACATTGAACAGGATAAAACTTCATATGCTCTAATGGTAGCAAGATTAGTTATGCAAAAGGTCATAGTTAAGGAGATTTTACTAAGTAAGTGGTGGTTAACAAGCTCTTTAACTACTTGAATGAGGTGCTAGTGCTAAATAATGAGGTTTGAATAATAAAAGAAGGCCATAAGACTTTCATCGTATGGTCAATAGACCTTATTCAATATCCAATAGAGATATCATTGTATATCCCTTTCTCTTCACTAACTTCTTTATACAATTAAATTTATATTAGTATTGTTGTTTAAGATTATTAATCAATGTTATTTATATTTCAACAACCTTTTGATTATGATTAATAGACACTATAGGTGTAACTCAATAATTTCCAAGACTAAAAGGTTTATGTCCATGTTATGATAAAGGCAAAGATGGTGAGAACATTTTATCCATTATTCATTGAGATGAATGCCATCTTGTAGCTCCTTAGATTTAAAAAACTCAATGTCACCTGCATCCAGTTTTAGGTGAGGAAAGTATGTGTTGTCTTCTTTAAAAATATGAATTAATTTAATTATCGTCTAAATAAAAGTTTAATTCATATAAATCTTTCTGCTAGTATTGTTATAACCACCGTGCCTCAACAAGTCCTCATTATATGTTTTTGTGTCTATATCAAATTAAATCTTAGGCCTAGCTAGACTATAAGATAAAGGAGGTAATGGTTGCATTACTTTTAGAGCCAAGCAAAGCTTGTTACTATATAACATAGTATGAGAGATAAGTCTTATTTATGCATTAATTGTGATTTCTATTTTTCATAAATAGATTTTGATATTTTGTCATACTATTGTATTTTAAGTGTCATTGGATGTTTGTCGTGGAGTACTTAAAGAAGAAGGTCATCTTCCAGTTGGATCCCTTTAGCAAAAAAGCACAATCATACTTGAAGAATATTTTGGATAGAGCTTTGCGTGAATGTTATAATAAGAACCTACAATCGAAAGCGAAAGCTAAAAATGTAAAATAAGTTAATGTGCAAGTACATTTTTTTAGGTAAGATTGTAATATATTGCAAATGAAAGCTTATGCATTAGTGGCATAAAATTGGCTTGCTATTTTATTGTAATGCTTTATACAACTCGATAGTGTGAAGTGTGACTATTATATGATGTTATACATGCCTGATATAATATGTCTTTAAAAAACTCCAACTACTATAATCACTTACTTATTTATAGCACCTTAAATGCTTACTGAATTAAATTGATTTTTATGATAACATACTAATTATGTACAAATTACAGTGCTTTGATAAAATGAGAAATCTTTGGGCAAGCATTACTAAAGAATTACCCTTTAATGTTGACCTACAAACATTGGTCATAGAGAAAACTATCATATATATTAGAGTAGTGGCTTTTTTACAATTTCTAGTAATTATTAAAGTTGATTCTAATTAAAAGCCAACATGATAAGTTAGTATGGTGACATTCTTGCAAATATAAGTAACTTATCATGTTAATTGGAAAAAAAATACTAATGTAAAAAGCTAAATATCATTAAGTTAGGATGTCAATTTCCTATAACTATTACCTAAAAGGCATTTGAATTATCTTGGTAAGAGATATAAAATGTTTATACAGCAGTTCTTCGTAGATAACAAACATTTATTACTTTTTAATTTGTTAAAAATTTTCTTTTTCACTCCATTTTTCATTTGAGTTTTCATTATATTTTTTATTTAGGTAACATAAGAGGATAATATACAATCAATATTACTTGATCATTAGTTATTAAGATGCAAATTGTTGCTCCTAAGTTATTATCCTCTCTTTGCCATAATTTATGTCAAGTTAATATTTTAAAATAGACATAAATGACCTTATTTCTTTTTTTATTACTTACTCAATAGAGTGAATATTAAAGTATATGTAGCAACAAAGATTAGGTATTTCAATGAAGGTTCACTGATAATAACCTTAAAAATAAAAATGGTTATCATGGATAGGAAAGCAAGGAATTAATTTAAGAACACCAAGAAAAGAATCACTACCACTTTTTTTTCAAATTCATGAGATTAAATAATTAATTATAATGTTATAATACTATATGTTGCACTCCTTAGAATGCACTTCTCAATCAATAAATTGTTATAGATGTATTTAGGATAAAAAATTAATTAAAGAAAATAAATTTTACCTTGTTATAAGATGAATAGTTTTGTAATGATGTATTTACCTTCTGAATGAATTTATTGATACCATTGATAATGATATTGCTAAGTAATGACATGTTATATACATATATATATATATATATATATATATATATATATATATATATATATTAAAATTATTATGACTCTACTGTTGAAGTCCTAAAAAAGGATACATTTTTGTGATGATATAAGAATAAAGTTGAAGAAATATGATGATATGAAATAATAATGGTTTTGAAAAACTATTTATGAAGGGATAAGGTAAGTTTTAGAGGGATAAAGATGAGTTTATGAAGGAATATAATTAATCAAGGAGACACAAGAAAGTTTAATTATTTTCTTTTTATTATTATAGAAAATTATTCCTTATAATTGTTAATTTGATTGTGATATGTGTTTAATACATAACTTGGTATGGATGGGTAAAGGCAACATGATACCCATAATCAAATATTATATTTTTTTCATTTAAGTAGATTATTTATTTAATGAGTCACCGAACTCATTGTTCTAGTTATTTTCTTTTTCTCAAATTCACCTATTAGTGCTCCTCCACCTTTCGACTAACTCAAAAGTAAAAGTCTCCTTAACACCTTGTATCGTGTAGCCATAGTCAATCATAAATTGTAATTAGAACATTCTGGGCATTGTAGAAAAAGATAAATTAGTGATAGCTTGAATATTGTTTGTAAATACTTTTAAAAATATTTATAAAATATACTTGTTGCTAGAATTTATATGATGATACCAAGTTTAGAGTATTTTAGGTTAGTGAAAATTGAAAAATGGATCTTATGCTAGTAACTACCTAAGTGAATCATGACATTTAAGATGGATATGTAATGAATATCCATGAATAAATTCTAAATGACCCTTTTGTTAATGGATAAATATTTTATCTATTCATTTGACCCATGAAATATAACAAATGGATTTGAATTAATCCAAAAGTGAATGAATTGGATAGGTTCATGTACATCTATCCATTCTTCCATCCCTACTTGTAATATTTTGGAAATTAAATGGTTCTAAACCATCATATTAGTCGTTACATTTTGAGATATTGCTAAAAAAAGCAAATATTAGAAAGATTAGATAGTGAAAAATAGTTTTATACTTGAATCGATAAAAATTACAACTTTTTTATATTTTAATCATTTTAAATAAAACCTTTTCATCAAAATTTTTTTATTCTATTTTGTGAGTTATATTCAAAGAAGTGAGCAAAATTAAAACTCATGCTTCATTTGTTTTTGAAATGTCACTAAATCTATCTTATGAAATTTATTTGTGGGTTATCTTTTTAAAACACACTCATCATGTTTGAATTTTGGAAATACATTTGATCTCTTTCTCATGAAAAATTTTATTTTACAAGAAAGTTAAACCTAAATGACAAGACTATATTCAATGAAGTCCCTTGGATTTATTGATTCTTTCTTCTTCTTTTTCCATAATTTATTAATACTTTCAAGTTTTTGTAACTTCAATATTCTTATTCTTTTATATTTGATGCATTATTTAACTTTTTCCCTTTTTTAAAAATTTTGTATAACAAGATTTTTTTATTACTTTATTAATGCTCACCTTTATTCCTTATGATATGTATAAAATTTATAAAAGATATAATTAGTTTAATTAATCTAATAGTTAAAATTATTGAATATGCACAATTCATTATTGAATATTAAAATTGCAAGAATTTATCACGAGAATATGCATCATAACATAGCATGCTTGATGGAAGCATTTTAATGACTAAGTATCGGTTGAGAGAAGGTGATAGCTCTCTTTTTCTCGGAAAACCTTAACCATTTCTAATCATGTTTGTTACATTTTCTTTTTGGAATCAAGCATTAGAACTTTCGATCCAAGGAATAAGAAAGCACAATCACAAGAAATCAATGAGGGTTTATTTTCCTATGGCATGTCTCTTTCAAAGAAACCATATTAGGTAGAAATGATTCACAAATTAATAGAGAATTGGAGGATCTGATTGAGATTAGGAAGGCATGTATCAATTTCTATTAAGGTAATCCTAGCTTGCCTGAGATTCAATTTGATAATTCAATAATATAGCAACTTTGTGAACCTTTGAGGAATTCTTTGATTGTTAAAGTATTAGGTAAAACTATCAAGTACCAAGTTCTTAAAAGAAAAGTTAATCAGATATGGAGGATACAGGGTTAGATGGAGATTATTAATTTAGAGCATGATTTTTTTTTCTTATTAAATTTTCTAATGAGAGGGATTTGGAGTATGTATTAAGAGAAAGGCCTTAGTTGATTTTTTTATCATTATCTCATTATGCAAAGATGGACTCTGGATTTTGTTCCAAATAAGCATGTAGTTAGTTTTACACTAGCTTAGATTAGAATTCCAGCATTGAATGTGCTATACTATAAAGTTGATATGCTTAAAGTAATTGCTACAACAATAAGAACTCTAGTTAAAATGGATAAGAATACCATAAAGGCATTTCGTGGTAAATTTGCATGGTTGTGTTGAAGTGGACTTAACTAAACCATTAGTGTCTCAAATCTCAGTGAACGGACAGTGGCTAAAAGTGGAATATGAAAGACTCTACAAGCTTTTACTTCCATTATGGTCAGTATGGCATACGGAAGATTTTTGTGTAGTGGCGATTGTTGAAATAGCTAATTTAATGGATGAAAGGAATAAGACATTTAAAGAATAGGGCCATCTGGATCATTGGTAGGTGAAATAGAGATATATATAAAAGTATTTGGAGAATGGATGGTGATAAGTAAGAAAAAGAGGGGAATGACAAAAAAATGTTGTATTTGGAAATGATCAAGAAAAATAGAAAAATTAGAACACTTTCTTTGTTCTTTTGGAGTTTGATGCTAATAAAGAAAATACTCAAGAGAATATAATGCCCTCAAATTAAAATGAAGAAATAATGAAGTCCCTATCCTAAGCTTTTACTAAGAAATCCAAGTGTGATGTTGGAAGTAATACTAAAAACCTTGAAATTCAAAAAGGAAAGGGTGTTAGAAGGGAACCTTTCAGAAGTTGCTCAAAACCTCAATTTTGAATTCATAATTGCTACAATTATGGCCCTTAAAAGAAAGATGCCTAACTCGAAACAATAGTACCAAAACAGAGTTATTGAAAGCAAATAAAGCTAACTCTGTTAATTCATACCATGGAACTTGGGGATGATATTTCTCTTGCAAAGGATTAGCCTAGTATAGGTCCTATGCTGGAGAACTTCATGGTCAAGTTAAATGAAAAAACTCCTGATCAAGGAGAAAGGATTTCAGACATGGACACTGGACCAGGTCTAGATGCTACAACAAGGGATGATATATCAGAAGATGAATTTCCAGATGAATGTGATGAGTCCTAGATAGGCTCAATAGGTTCTGTCTTTTCTCTCTTCTCCCTTATAATAAATTTTAGCTCTTGTGTTTCTATTATATCTTAGAATATTAGAGGGATTGGAAATAGTGTAGCAAAGAGACATTTGAGATCTATTTTACAAGTAAATCAACTAGATTTTATGTTCTTATTGGAAACTTATAGCAATTTTAATAATATGGAAAGATGGTGGCAAGGTAAAGGGTATTTTCCTATAGTTATTCAAAACCCTACTGGTTTTTCAAGAGGGATTTGGATTCTTAGTTCTTCTACAAATTTTCAATGCACTCTGATCAATTCCTCTAGTCAATAAATAACTATGTTGTTGAAATCTCCTAATCTAAAATGAATGTGTAATGCCATCTATGTTAATCCTGTTTCATCCCAAAGAGTAATCATGTGGTCAGAGATGAAGTAATTGGCTGATAATAATAATATTCCTTGGATAGTTATGGGGGATTTCAATGACATTACTAATGAGACAAAGAAGAAAGGTGGTATTATTTGTAATAGGAGAATGAATTTATTTAAAGATAATATAGCTTCATGTGGTTTTCTTGATTTAGGCTTTAATGGCCCTAGATTTACATGGCACAGGAAAGTAAACAATAAGATTGTCTGTTCTTAACTATTGGATAGAGGCCTTGGTTACACTGGATTGGAAATCTTACCTTCCCAGAAGCAATAGTTTTCATCTTCCTTTGACTCATTTAGATTATCATCCAATCTTTCTTCGAAGTAAGTGATTTTCCTCTATTCCCAGCAATAAACCTTTTCGATTTGAAGCTACTTGGATGTTTCATAAAGACTTTAAAGCTATTATCACTCAAAGCTAGGAGATGAATAATACAAATGTGATAGGCGAGCTGGCTAATGTTCAGGAGGCTTATATCTCTTTCAACAAAAATGTGTTTAGAAATATTTTTCACTGTAAAAGACGTATCTTAGCTCATCTTGAAGGAATTCAACATGCCTTATCTAATAGAAATTCTCATTTCTTATCTACTTTCAAGAGAGAGAGCTAAGGGAAGAATTTAACACTATCTTGGTCTAGGAAAAAATGTTTTAGGTTTCAAAAATCCAAACTTTAGCATCTTACTATAGGGAGATAGATGCACTAAATACTTCCATGCTACCAGCCTTGATTCCCAGAAGGAGAAATAAGGTTGAATGACTTAAACTTCTGGATGGTACTTTGCCTGTGGACCAGAATCAATTGAAGGGCTTAGTGCTTAATTATTTTAAAGAATTGTTCTGTGTCACTAAGGCTTCTAATGATATTCCTTTAATTCTAGATTCTGCTCCTAAGTTAAATAATAAGGAAGCTCAAGATTTGTTAGGAAAGGTTTCTAAAAAGGAAGTCCATAGATGCTCTTATGGATATGGGTTCATTCAAAGCTCCAGGCTTGGATGGGTTTCAAGCAGTATTCTTTAAATCCTAATGGGATTTAGTTAGAGATGCTTTATGGAAATATGTTAAGGAAGCCTTTATTTCTCGAAAAATTCCTTTAGGTTTGGGAGATACTCTTATTGCTCTCATTTCTAAAGTTGTTTCTCCCCAAAGCATCAAAGAGTTCAGGCTAATCAACCTATGTAATGTGGTCTATAAAATCATCATTAAAGTGTTGGTTAATAGAATTAGACCCCTTCTTGGCAAACTAATAGGTCTCTTTCAATGCAACTTTCTTCCTAACAAAAGTACTATAAATAATATTGTATTCGCTCAAGAACTTCTGCATTTCATTAATCACACTAAAAGTAAGAAAGGTGGAATGATGTTCAAAATTGATCTTGAGAAAGCACATGACAGAATGGACTGGGATTTTCTCAAATCGACCTTATACTTATTTAGATTCCCTGATAGAATTGTCAACCTCATAATTAGCTGTGTTTCAAAAACTTCCTTTAGTATTCTTTGGGAATGGTGAAAAGCTAGAGTCATTTGTTCTAAAACGTGGTCTTAGACGAAGAGATCCTTTGTCTTCTTATCTATTTGTGTTATGTATGAAAATTTTCTCATTACTAATTCATAAAAAGTTAAGAGGAAGGAATGGGAGCCTATAGCTATTCCAAGAGGTGGACCTTCAATCTCACATCTATTTTTTGCTAATGATGTTTTATTATTTGCTAAAGGCACTAAAGAGTAAGCTCGGGTGGTTATGGCTTCTTTGTATGAATTCAGTAGGGTCTTAGGAATGAAAATTAATTTACTAAAATTTGAAGTTATCATATCTAGATTTGTCCCTAGAGAGGTTATTAATACTATAAAGCTTATTAAGTAACATTCTTTTTACGCTTGATATTGAAAAATATCTAGGGAGTTCCTATAAATAAAAGAAGATCTAACATGATGCACTTTCAATTCATTATTCACAAGATAGAATTGAAGCTCCCATCTTAGAAGGGTAAGTTATTGAATTTAGCTAGAAGAGTTTTCCTCACCCAATCCATGTTGAATGTTATTCTCGTTTATTTTATATAGTCTATTTTACTGCCTAAAGGGATATATGATCGAACTGACCAGATTGTTAGAAGGTTTATTTAGGGATCCCATAATAATAAGAGAGGCTTTCATTTAGTGAATTGGGAAAACTATTACTAAAGCAAAGAAGGAAGGAGGCTTAGGAATCTGCCAAGCTAGACAAACTAACATTGCTTTATTAGGAAAATTAGGATGGAAAATAATGCAGAAAGAAGAAAGACCATAGGTGAAAGGTGCTTTCTCATGAATATTACAAGCAATCCTCTGAAACCTCTATCCTTTTCTTGTCATTCCAGTGATTCTCCCATTTGAAAAGATATTGTAGAATGTATGAATGAGCTAAAGGAAAGTTTTATTTACAAATTTGGGAATCCTAACTCTATGAGCTTTTGGTTTCAAAGGTGGATTGGTCAATCCACTCTTGTTGAAATACTGGAATAAATTCATCCAAATGACCAACATCTCCTAATTAAAGATGTGTTAGCAGATAATAAATGGAAATTTGGTAGATTATCTACTGTTTTACTTGAAAATTTAGCTTTTGCTATTCAAGCAATACCTTTTTCTTATGTTGCTTCACTATAAAGATAAAATTTCTTAAGCTTCAGCTAACAATGGAGATTATTCATCCAAAAATGCTTATATATGGCTCTCAAGGAGCATGGATAGTACTCATGATCCTATTTGGAAAAGAGTATGGGAATTTAAAGTCCCTATGAAAATTTGCTCTTTTTTATGGCTGTGCCTACATGACAAAATTGTTTGTAATGACTTGAGATTCAAATGTAGTCTTATGGACTCTCTGCTTTGTCCTTGCTGTGGAAATGAACTAGAATAGCACTTCATCTACTAAGAGACTGTTCTAGAGTGAGGAATGTTTGGCTAAGATTGGGAGCCACACTGCATTGTCCAAACTTTTTCCAACATGATTTCAAAGAGTGGCTTGTATAGAATACTAAATTGACCAAATCCTAGAGAGAAGGAGGATTGGCTCTATACTTTTCTTATTGCTATCTGGTAACTGTGGATAGATAGAAACAACCATATTTTTAAGCATGATAATATTTTGCCTTCAATGACTGTACAGAAGATTTACAACTTATTGCAGGATTGTTCAGTTTCTTTTAATTGGTTTAATAAATAGCAGAGAAGACATGTTGAGAAGCTTGTCAAATGAGTATCTCCTCCTAGTGGCTTTGTGAAATCAATGTTGATGGAAGTTCTCTTGGGAATCCAAGCTTTACTGGGTTTAAGGGCCTTTGCGGAGATGAATTGGGAAGATGGCTAGCTAGAGTTTTCTTAGTTTCTTAGGATTTCTTCTAATATGAATGTTGAGACCGGGGCTATTCTTTTTGCTCTCCTATTTTGCTAAAGAGAGGAGATACAACAAAATCATCATTGAGACGGACTCTCAAGATATTTACAAAGATTATATTTATAGTGTTTTAGATCATCATCTTTATAGAAGCTTTGTTTAAGGACGTTGCGAAGTTGTGCCTTCATCTTGAGAAGGTGGAGTTTTCTTATGTGTTAAAAGAAGGAAATTAAGTAGCTGACAAACTTGTCAAATGGGGAGCCAGCCATCGTGTGAAGGAGAAAAGATGGATCTATCCTCCTCCAGATCTAAAAGAGATATTTTTAGTTGACTCCATCGGAGTGTTTTTTAGCCATTAGTTGTTTTTCTGGTTTCTTCTTTTCCTTTATATATCTCTACCTATCCGAAAAAAGAAAAAAAATAACACAGCATGCCTAATAGCCTTTTATATAATATAATATTTAACTTTTGAGGACATGCGATTTTTATTCGTCCGCGCTAAGCATTTTACCAGAATAAAGTGACTTTATTCGTCTATTATCTCCTATAAATAGTGGCTATCTCGGGAAATGCCAAAAGAACTCAACGAAGGAAAAGTAGAAAATGATGTTTTGTTTTGGTTGCCAGTAGAGTAAAAAACAGTTATGGAAGAAAAAGGGAGAAAAAAATAAAAGAAAGTGACTCCCTAAAATATATAGAAAAGAAGTAAAAAATTTGGCTTATTACAATTTTACTTTAATTTTAATTAATTTGAATTTGACTTATTAATTTTAAGAATAAAATTATCATTCAACTTAATTTAATTTTTCTTTCTTTTACTTTCTATTTAAATAAACAAATAAAATTATTTTCTTTTTTCTCTTATTTTCTCTACATCTAAAATAAAAAATAAAATTTTTATTATTATTTTCTTTCTTATTTATTTATTTACTTTTGGCATCCAAACGTAGGATAAATGAATTTGCCCGTCCTTTATTTGAGTCAAGCTGGCCGTCTGTACAAATGTGAAACCGATTGATTTTACAGGATTTTGAACAGGAGGTTTTTACTCCAGACAAGTATATAAAAAATTTACGCATAAATTAAATTTTAAATGAATTGGATTTTTTTTATCATGTTACACATAAATGTCATTTAATTTGGAACCCAAAAATGGGGGCCAAAAGTTGGGAGCAACAGCATTATTCCTTGTAGAAAGAGATGGTGCACACAAATGCCGTTTCATTTTGGAACCCAAAAATATATCAGGACCAAATGTGAGGAGTTACAACATTATCCTACCTTTTTGCAAGAGAATTAGATCATCCAGATAGAGTGTTGAGTTAGTGATCAACTATTAGAGTGTCTCCTTGGGATGTTTTTTTCAATTACTAAATATACATGCATAAAAATTGAACCCTTAGTGTAAAAAAAAGGCTTAAAGCTTTGAAGAAAAATTGGATAAAGGTTATTGCCTTTCTACTTTGTTCATTTTACAAGATTCAAAATCTTATAAAGATAGACCTACAAATTAATTTATCTCTCATTTTTTTTTAATGAAAAGTTCAGAATTAGGATAAATTATTCCAATATAAAGGCAAAGTATGCCACTAACTTGTTATTTCACTATGAAAGCAGGCCATGCCACTAACTTATTTAAAGGTTTACGGTGGTACTTGTAAATTGTTTAATCATTTGAGATCAATGATAGTGTAAATCAAATCTAAAACATAGATGTTCAAAGACAAAATTATAAAAAATTAAGGATTCATTTGTTTTTTAGAAGATAATTTTTGTAGGGATATCTCATTTTTATGTATATAATTGAAGGAGTACCATATATTTATATATATTATGATTGAAAATTTCATCTTTAAAGTATTAATAATGGAAAAAAAATAACTTCTTCTTAGAAAAAGAGAAAATTATTTTTCACCAAATTTATTATATTTAACATTGAATATATCAATTATTTTTACCATCTTGATAACTTATAACTATATTATTGGAGAAGGTATTTTTTTGTTAAAACATACAAAGCCTAGGAACACAATATCTAATATAACAATAATATTATACGTAATGCTAAAACAGCAATTTAAAACACTAGCGTATGAGGTCTTTACATTAATATCGGATGCAAAATCCAAGGCTCAATAAGGATAAATGTCTTTTAATATTTAACTGGCGGGGTAAATTTTGAAAATTAGTGGGGATATTTTGAATGAAACAAATAGGAGATGTTTGGGAGTTGGCGGTTTAAGTAATTTTTGACTGATTTAACCAAAATTAGATAATTGACTTATTAAATTAGTTGATTTTAGTGTTTAGTAATCAACTAATTATCTTTCAAACCATTATTTTTAAAAAGATGAGAGGAGTAACATTTTGGAATTAACTAATCCAAAAATAAATAAATTACCCTCAATTAATTTTTGTATTTTTCATTTTATCTTTTCAAAAAAACCTACTAATATCTAATATTTATTTTTACATGAAAATTAAAATTTTGTATTTTTCATTTTATCCTTCTAAAAAAACCTACTAATCAATCTTTTTATTTCTCCCACTATCAATCTATAAAAATTTATAATATTTATTTTTATATAAAAAATAAATAATTATAAGTATTGATTTCTTAAAAGAAAATTTAGTAACTATAAAAATTATATTAATTTAATTTTAAAGAAGTATTTAATATATAATAAATTATAATGATATGTTATTTACAAGAAAATTTAATCTATTGAATAATGTATAAAATTTAAAATATTAAAATATTATTAAAATAGAAAAATTCTCATATTTCTATATTATATATTAATCATAATATTTCCTACCTGTTATGACAAGTGTCTTTTTAATAATTCCTCATGTATCAATTCGTCATTTATCTTCTAATATTAAATTAATTTTTAATAAAAAATAAATTTAAATTATTTTTTATTTATCACCAGAATTTATAAATATTAAATTATTCTAATTTCATAAAAAGCTCATTAAAAAGCTCTTTAAATTATATTTATATTTTAATTTCTTTTCTTTCTATATCTTATGACTCATAAAATATAATTATGTCTTTATATATTATCTTATATACAAATAACTATGTATAAATAACTAATTTTATTAATTATTATTATTCAAATAATTAATGTAATGTATTATTAAATTAATTAATATAATCAGTTATCAATTAACAGTTAATTAAATTAGTTATTCGCTAATGTAATTACCTAGTTACCAAATAAGGCTTTAATTTTACATAGAATTTTGAAGAAAAGTTAACGGGGGACACACACACACACACACACACACTCACCGTAATATATGTAACTTTGCCACTATTTTACACACACACATATACATACTATATATTACTTCCTTTATTCATTTTTAAGTATCATTTTAGAGAGAATATTTTATTCTTATTCATCTTTTGTTTTAGAAAAACTAAGAATGCATTTGTTATCTTATTTCGAAGTATCACATCTACTATCTAAATAAATGCTTAATAACTTTTCTTATCACTTAATTTTTAATAGAGGATACATTAATAAATTATAATTTATTTTTTAATTAAAATTATTTATTATTTTTTAATTTTTATTTACTAACTTTTAAATCACACTTAAAAATGTATGGGAATGATAAGATTTGACCGTTAGCTTGCTCGCCAATTGATTACACACATTAATGGGAATTTAATGTTGCATTATATATATTGGCCTTTAACACTCGGTTACTCAAGACCAAGCGGCTGACCTTAATGCCGCTTGGCTGTTGGAAGGTGTGCCAGCATTTATCCATTTTGGAGACTTCCATTGACGTTGGATGGGATAATTCTTCAAAGAGGTCTATTTCTTTTCACGGATTGAATGCTTCGTTAAATAATTTATTTTCAAATCTCAAAATAATTAGCTAAAGTATCAAAGAAAAGTAAATAAACGATGGTAGTAGTAAATCACTAAATTATACTGGACATAAAATTGGTACTAATATATATATATCTCACAAAATCAATAAATATTAAATCTATTTTCATTATCCATTGTATTTTAAAGAAAATTTTTAATTCTTTTTATTTGTTGCTTTAAAATTTTAATAAAATATTAAATAGCCTTACAATAAATAATACCAATAGGTGAAGCACAAATAGGAATTGTTTCATTAAGTTTGACACAACACATAAAGCAAGTAACATGTTTCCAATCTTGCATTGAAATATAGTGGCAATCAAAAGTGCATACCAAATAAAGAAATCAAATATCTCATTGATATTTGAATGCTTCGTTAAATAATTTATTTTCAAATCTCAAAATAATTAGCTAAAGTATCAAAGCAAAGTAAATAAACGATGGTAGTAGTAAATCACTAAATTATAATGGACATAAAATTGGTACTAATATATATGTATATATATATATATATATATATATATATATATATATATATATATATATATATATATCTCACAAAATCAATAAATATTAAATCTATTTTCATTATCCATTGTATTTTAAAGAAAATTTTTAATTCTTTTTATTTGTTGCTTTAAAATTTTAATAAAATATTTAATAGCCTTACAATAAATAATACCAATAGGTGAAGCACAAATAGGAATTGTTCCATTAAGTTTGACACAACACATAAAGCAAGTAACATGTTTCCAATCTCGCATTGAAATATAGTGGCAATCAAAAGCACATACCAAATAAAGAAATCAAATATCTCATTGATACAAAATCGATAAAATGATGCACTTCAGAAGTACTCTTTTTAAGAAAGAAAAGCTATCTTCATAATTACCAATTTGTTTTAAATAGGCATGGAGAACCTCATTTATAAGGCCAAGAGCAAAATAATTAGATGTTTATTATTAGTTTAAAATTGACTATCATAGTGTATCATTCTGATAATTTAAGACATTAGTTAAGAACTAGAATGACATGTAAATTATTGATAAACTATTACGATGATTGAAAAGGATTTACAAAATGATCACAAAAAACAAATCGATGTTATAATTTCAAGTTGATGAACTATCATGACGATTGAAATGAACTTAAATGACAGTCATAAATAACAACCAACATTGTAAGTTCCTTCATTAATTACATTTGAAATTATTTTCAGTTTCATTCATTTAAATTTCTTTAGTTTTATTTATTTAAACCTTTTTTATAAATTCATTTATTTAGACATCTTTAGTTTTATTCATTTACACTTCTTCATAAATGGCATTTACTTAGATGTCTATAGATTATGAGAAAATGCTATCATATTGAACATTGGTGAATCACAAAAACCAATGTTTTTATGTTTGTCATTCCCTTAACAATGGCCTCTTAATTGTTATAATTTTTTATTTTGTAAGCAATTGAATAAAAAAAAGTTACTTCTAAACCAAATTAACATAGATGTTATGTTTGTTTTGATATGTTTTCTCTTTATTAATTTATATAATCCAAATGCGTATTATAAAATTTTAAGTAAAAATAGCATAAAGATGAGCAAAGAGAAACAATTCTACAAATTTTAAAAATTTTAATTATCATTGCTTTGTTTATAATGAAAGTACAAATAGATAATTGTAAATTTACATAAAATAACTACACTAAATTAAGAATAGACAAAAATTACATATCCACATATGAATACACAAAAAAAATGAAAAAATCACTATGTATCAATATCTTCATCTTCAATAGAAACTCCGGAGTTGTTGCCAAAATTTCTCTATTTTGATTACTCCATAAGAAATGAAAGAGTATATAATGAGAGAAGTGGATGGAAATGGAGTGAGAGATTAGCAATAATTACTATTTACCATTTCTTCCATTTCACTTTTACACCGTAGGAAATGAGAGAGTATATAATGGGAGAAAAATGAAGATTAAGATTCTTATATCATTTATGCTCCCGATGAAAGTGGAGTAAAAGATTATCAATAACATTATGTACAAAATATATTATACTCAAGAGTATATTGGGGAGATGTCAAAAAAGTTCAAGAAAAGATTTATATGGAAAACATGGATGTCAATTATTAAATAAAATTGACATCTTATGATTTTATGATTTCTAATGCGACTTATTAAATGCCTTTTTAGGTGATGGTTGTTAATAAGGACTAATGTCCTATACACCTACAATTTCTAGTGAAACCTTCAAAATGTCTTATAGACAATGATTATTAACTAAAACAAATGTTCTATAATTTGACAATTTCCAATGAGACTTTTTAAATTCATTTTAGATGAAAGTTATGTTTAAAACCAACATTATAAGTTTTTGAGCAAAGTTTAGATGCTGCTTGTATTTTTATTAGTCATCTTAAATTTTCATATAGTTTCATAAATGCTATTGTATCAAAATAAATATTAGTTTTATTGTAAACTAACATCTATTGACTAACATAAATCATTAATTCTATACTAATGATTAAACTTTGGCAATTAATCTTCATTTATTATGTAACAACACATTTTATAATTAGGGTGTGTATGTGTGTGTGCACGCGCGCGTGCGTGTGCATTGCATATTCAATAAAAACAACCATAGTTTTAAATTGCAATTACATTGAAATTATGTCATTAAATTATAATTGTAATTGTAATCGCGGGTATAGTTATGTTGTAATCACTAAATTTATTGATATGTACACAAAAATGTGATGATTATGGAGTGAGAATTATTGCAAAAAAAAATTATAGAGCCTTACACAACAATAATAGTGTAGTTAATAAGTGCAATTTAAAACCAATAAAAAAATCCTTTCCTATGTTATTAGGGTTTGTTTTTTCCTTAACGATAATTCTAGCTATAGGGTTGGATTTATTAGGAGGTTGATTGTTTCTATTACTGCATTACCTTTTCTAAAATCTTCAAAGCAAATAATAAATTAAAAAAAAATCTAATGATGGAAAAGCAATCCAATGATCAGTACACATAAATTCCTAAAGGTCGAATTTCCTCTACATAATCGTCCTTTCCTTAATTTCTTATAAAAATTGATAGTAAAAATTTAAAAGTGAAAGATACATGAATTTTCATCAATAAATCGCAAACTTTCTATGCAAGTTTATATGTATCTACTTCATTTGTCATCAATTATTTCATATATGAATATTGGAGAATACAAATCAATTAACATAAAGATTAAAATTTGTTTCTTAATAAAATCACCTATATTCAATTGCTTTCTCTTTCAAATAAAACCTTTTTCTATTGGACAAAACCACCTCTAACTTTGAATCATCTTTCCAAATTAATAACACTTCAAATTGCATGTGTTACAAAATCAAAAAGTAAAATGTTTGAGTACTGTGAAATGCAATAATAGAATTATACCTAATATTATTGTTATAGACCGTACCACAATCATAATTTTTTATAATTTTGCATTACAATAATTTTATTTCCTCATATTTATTCATAGTTTTATTAACTACAAAAAAATAACAACTACAACCATAATTTAGATTCACATATTACATGGGCAACATATTAGGTTTGGCCCAAATTTAAACTATTATCAATTATTGATTGTTTTTTTGTTATGGATTATCTTTCTATTCAAATTAGATTTTTGTATTAGAGTTGGAGTGTGATTTCTTATCAAACAAGTATTTTTAAGTATAAATATTTACTTTAGCCAAAGATTAAAGATATGAAAAAAATGTAAGATGAGTGTTTATAGGATTATGTGAGAACACTCATAAATGTTTGTGAGAAATGTAAAGATGGTGGTTAGAAAATTGTAAGATTATAGTTGAGAACCTTTATCCCATAATCTTTTACAATATAGAGATTTTTTCTCATATATAGCTTTTATCCTAGCATTTAGATTTTCCATATTAAATTATTGGTATGAGTTATTGTGATACTATAATTAATTTAATTACCTGATGCTTGTGTGTTTGGAGAAAGAATATTTTTCCTAACAACTGGTATTAGAGCAAGTTTAGTCTTATAAAAGTAGAATTCTAAGATAGCAGGGCTTGGTTAATGTCACATGATGGATGATGAATGAAGCTAATGTTAATAGTGAAAGTGATAATGAATTGTTAATGATAGTGGTGATGCCGATATAGATGATTTGATTATATGGACTTAATGATGATGATGATGAATATGAAAATGTGAAGAGTTTATGTTATTCAAAAAGGTGTTTACAAGTTTAGTATTCTTGCAGATGTCATTATTATAGAATTAACTTTTAACCTAAGTTATTTAACACATTTGATGTCGGTTATTACCCAACATATATATGGACATTATTATATGTTAGACTGTTCCACATTGATTTACATAACCAACATGAAAAAAGGGTTATTGCATCGATTTTTTACTAAAAAAATTGACATCTATTCTTTTAAATATATTTTATTATTTCAAAATTCATGTCAGGTTTTAGTAAAAAAAAAATTAATGTGGAATCTTTACATAATATTTTTTTAATATTATTTTTCTACTTTCCTACTAGAATATTTATAGTGAAAATTGAATAAATTCAACATTCCACCAAAAGCACGATTTTAAGTTAAAATTTTTAAAATGTTATAACTTTGTACTTAGTTGTCCATTTTAGGAAAAATTTATATCAATTTTATGTAATTTTTTAATATCTATCCATCTATAAAATATAAAGGTGTTTTACCACTCCCAAAATTGTGAAAAATAGTTATTTTCATGTATTTTTTCACTTTTTTCCCATCTCTTATCATTATTTAGTCAACTTCAAACTTCTCTACAATATTTTATTAAATACATGATAAGCATCTAAAACTCATATCCAATCTCAAAAGTTATAAAAATAAAAAAAAAAGCAAAAACCTTTCAAAAAACCTATGCAAAAAAAATGAAAGAAATAGAAGAGATGAAAATTTGAAAAATAAAAGTAAGAAATGCACCTCTTATTTTTTAACACATTTCATGCTTGATGCTAATAGAAGGAATATCAATAGCTTATTGATGAAAATATCTTAAAAATCTATGCAAAAAAATAAGAGAAATAGAAAAGACAATGATATGAGAAATAAAAGTAAGAAAAGCACCTCTTATATGTTAAGGAAAAAAAATAAGAGTTTATAATTATAGTGTAAAAATGTCAATAGTACTATGATTTTAGACATTTTTTATTTTATAAATCAATGTCTAAAAACTTATAGGAAGAAAACTCATTGCTTTTTTTAAATAAAAAATTGATGTCTTAAGTGATTTCATTTTCGACTTTAGACATTGGTTTTATTAAAAAAAATTAGTGTGTTCCCAATTTTTAAACTGATTTTTTCTTTCTTTTTTGGCGTTGGTTATCTAATAATCAATTTAGAAAGTTATTATAACATTAGTTTTATAAAAGAAAATAAAAAATTAATGTACTACTTATATCCCAATTTTTTAAACTAATTTTTCCCCTTCCTTTCAATTTTGTTTTTCTAATAATTAACATAAAAAGTTCTTATGATATCAATTTTTATTTGAACTGATGTGTTAAGTTACTTATATTTTTAAAAATGTCATACACCATTATATAGATTGGTTTCCTATTTAACTGACATCAATTGGCCAACATTGAAGCATACATGTATCACATTTTTCAAAATGACTAGTAATTCGCATAAATTTAAACATTGGCTAAGTCTAAACCGATGTATGAGTTATAATTGACATCAATTGAAATAATAATTGTTGTTTTATGATTTCATAGAACTAACTATTCATCTCTCATTAGATATTATGACTTTATAACATTAGCTAATTGTGTCAATCAATGTTACAAGTTGCATATATTTTTAAAATGTTATCACGTCATTATATACATTGATTTTTACTTTAACTGATATTGATATGTTGACATTAAAAGGTAATTCTATAGTAGTGTGTGAAAAATTCCTATAGATGAGGAGGTTATGGATAGACTTTGCTGAAAGTTATGACACTTGATTCAGGTGAGACTACTTGATAGAAGGATGATTGTTGTAATTTGAAAAAATTACAACCATATAGGACTTTTATAGCTAGTGCTTCATGATTAGTCTGGTTTAGCAATAGGTGGAACATGAAGATGGATGAAGATGATGGAATTTCATTACTATTATATGATCAATTGATGTCAAGTGTTTAGAAATTACATGTCATTATACAACCAACGCCTACTCAAGCAATGTTATATATCTCTTTTTAATGTCGATTAGATAATTATTAGAAATAATAACAACATCAGATTTTATATCAATAAAAATTAACATTATTTATTTTTCTAGCTCTTGCATAAATAACATTAAACATTATTTTCTTTCAAAGAACTAATGTATATTTTTCACAATATCATATCAACATGGTATGTCCCAACTCCCAACCCCTCTAAACCTTATCCCTTATGTTCCTTCACTTATCCATCCACCCCCTTAAACTCCCATCCCCTAATTCTTCACTCGTTTCTCCAACCTCAAATCCTATCCCATCCCTATTTACCTTACTCCTTTGTCCTTTCAATTTTTTTGTATTTTTTCCTTATAGAATGCCTTAATAAAAGATAGAAAATAACATTTTTTATAACTTTATAGAATCTTAATTTCAATAATTTTAAAGAATAATTTCAATAATAAAAGATTTAAAATAGAGAAACATTATATATCATACTCTAGTTAGAGATTTATATTTTGCTAAACTTGTCTTAATTCTTGTTATTCAATATATGAGGTTTGCACTCTTGAATATAATACTTGTAGATGCAATAAGTATTCATAAAAATTTAGTATATTATATTACACATTCATATAAATAAATAATAGATAATATTGTCAAATACTAAAAAAATGAATGAAGTCAAATTTCTTACTTATATAAACCTATAAATGCTACATGAAAATGATAGAAAACAAAATATGATCAATTATGAAACTTGAAACTAAATTGCAAGAATAAATATAAAAAGAAGAAAAAATTTTACATTTATATTCTATAATTTTCCAGCGATTGACTTTAGCCACAAAATAATGGAGTTTCAATTTTGTTAAATAATTATTGAGTAAAAATATAAAATTGAAATGAATTATCTTAAAGTTTGAAGAAAAGCATATCTCATTAGATAGAGAATAATTTTAATATTGAAAGAATTTCAAGATGAAATTTGCAAAAAGATATCATACTTTACTCTTTTTATTTTTAATTTCCATTATACTTTAACTTTTTTTTTCAAATCATACCCTGAGGTAGAAGTTTTAACGTTGATTACTATAAACCACCAATGTCTAAAGTTAGTGTTTTAGACATTAGAAATTGGTTAGGTAAAAAATTAATTAATATTTAACATCAATTACTCAATAAGAATCAATATCATAATAATTAAATGTTGATTGTTAATAAAAAATAATTTCTTTTACTTAGGTAACTTTTCTTTTAGAATGATTTAATTATGCACATCAAACCAAAATTCAAAGCATACTTTATATGTATCACATATTTATATAATATTTATATTTATCCAAAAATAGAATTCATTTATATTTATTACATAAATATCTATCAAAATAGATAAAAACATATGATCTAATTTATGGTTTCACAAATGGTATCAAATAACAAATTTTTAAAGTATAAATTTTGTAAAAATATTGACATCATTTTATGAATTTATTTTTTAAATTCAACTTACTCTAAATGAAATCGATAGAATTAAAATCTTTTATTGCATTACCATATTTTTCTTATACAATTAAACTAATACAAACAATAAAAGATTAAGTGTAAATATATAAACAAATAAGAAAAGAGAAAGATAATTACAAAATTATATTCTACAATTTCATTTATTTTCATATTGGTATATCGTCATATATACCAAAAATATTATAATTTATAATAAATAATGGAGACACTAAGAACATCAAAGATGACTTCTAAAATAGAAGGTATAGATTGATAGCTTTTAAAATCCATCAATAGAGCCAGATTCTAAGATGAAGGATATAGATCATTATATTTAACATTCATAAGGACTATTGAAAAGATTATTGAGTTGATCAAAAAATGCATAGGATTTTCTAATGAATTCAATAGGCTTCTTAATTAGCTCTTATTATACTGAATACAATAATTTACACCATTCAAATTGGAATTCCTATTTTTTTGGTGGAGGATATGGGTCATTATATTCAATAAAGATGGCTTTTAAAATGATTGGCATAGATCACCATATTCAATATTATTAGGACCTATACCTATAGTTTATAGTAAGTACAAGGATTTTATAAAAGAATTTGAAAATATTCTTATCCTAAGTCCTTCTAAATGCCTATGCTTATAACTAAAGTATGGGTACATGTTCTTTCAATGACAAAACTATTAGAAAATAATGGACAATAAAAAAAAGGATATTATACAAATGAAAAGGAAAATCATTTTGATTTCTATATCAAATAACCTTTTAATGCAAGAATGGATATGCAGTATATTCTAATTATAATTTATTTCAGATTGCAACTTTTTTCATTTTTCTCAATATTCCTAAATGTGCAAGGAGATTGATAATCATAAGTGGTGGCTAACTTTTAAACACCAATTGTTAATAGAAAGATGACATCTTAGATTTGATAACATTTCAAGAATGTGTCAATTATCATAACTTAAGACATTAGTCAAGTGTTTGATTAACATGTAAAGTTTTAACATAATGTGTCATAACAATTAAAATGGCCTTAGATGACAGTCATTTTAAAGAACCAACATATTAAGTTTTCATAGTTTCCTATAACCGCATAAATATTATTCCTTGTAAATACATAACTGACACAATTTTAGACATCATTTAAGTGCAAAATTGACATAATTTAAGTTTATCATTTACAAAGTCTTTTAATAGATCTTTAAACTTCTATTTTGTAAACAATCGAACAATCAACATGCTTTAGTTGGAAAATATTTTCTTCACAAATCATTTTTGTATAAATTAAAACTATTATAAAACACACCAATTATTTTAAAAATTTATGTTAAATCTACTAATCATAGATACCATCTATCCAACTAATAAAATTTGATTCAAGTTTCATTTATTGATTTTTTTTATATACAAGTATAACTTAATTTTTAGATAAATACGATATTGGTTATTAAATAATAACCTTAACATCATTTCTTTTTGCATGTTTTTCTTATACCAATACAAACATCAACACATTGATGTGAATTCATACAAATATGAGAAAGGAGAAATCCAATTATCAAAATTTATTATGCAATTTTATTCATTTTCATATATTGTTACATTAATAAATGCACTTTTACACTAATATTACATAAATAAAAAAGAAAGGAAGCTATTGTGGTTCAAATATATTTTATAATTTTTTTCTTACATTTTGTATCTTTCCAAATCATTATATCTATATGTATTTCTTTGAGAAAAACTTACACAAAAAACTATACTAAATTATTAATACACATTTACATCATTGCTGCTAGACATTTGAATAAACCCAAAATCCAAAGTTAAAATCCTTGCAAAGACTTGTATGTTGAAGAAAATTCATCTATTTTCTTTAAACTAAAGTGCACCACATTATTCTATAAACATCAATAATTCACTCCTTGCACTAGAATGGCAAATAGAATAAAAAGATAACACACTATCCTACAACATAGTTAGAAATGTTTCAAACTTTATAGGAGCATAAGCATCCCATCTAGCCATAATTATCTATTACTCTCAAATATTTGAATGTAAAAGATATATGTGATTGGATGGTGTGCATTCATAAGATCTTAAACATTTCTAAATATGCAACAAGAGTGGGTGTATTGTCCTTATATGCAACCTAAACACAAAATAGAATGAGAGGGAAATTTATAAGGCGAATGACTAATAATGGATATCTATTATTCACTCAAAACCTATGTATCACAGTTTTCAAAGTATGTGACAATTGTCATAAATTTTAATGTTAGTTAATTCCGAAAGCTGATATATAAAATTTTGACATTTTCCAAAAAAAAAAAAAAGCTTTAGCTACCTTTTGGACAATGGTTATAAGGAAAACTAATGTTTTAAGTTTTTACACCTTCTTGAAATTGCGTGAAGGCCAAACTTTAGATGTTGATTATGTTTAAAACCAACATCATAAGTTTTTTTACTACCTTCAAAAATGCAATCATGTCAACATAGAAGTTGGTTATAGTTAATATCCATTGTATAAAGTTTACATATAATTTTAAAAATATCATTGCTTCCAAATAAATGTTGGTGATGATGTTAACTAATGTCTATCATTGATTAGGTAGTAACTAATGTCTATCATCAATTATGTAGTAGTGTTTGTGTCAAGATAGAGATTGTTGAGTTTGACCCAAACTCAAATTATGATCAGTTATTAATTGTTTCCCATTTTGAATTTTATTTTTATTTAAATTAGGTTTTTGTGTTAGAATTAAAATGTGATATTTTGCCAAATAAGTGTTTTTTTTGTATTAGTCAAGGATTTGTGGTATGACAAAGATGTGAGGTAAATGCTTATGAGAATTATGCAAGAACTTAAAGTTTGTGAGAGATAGGGATAGTGGTTATGAAATTGTGGAGAGATATTTTGATTGATTTAATTATCTAATACTTATATATTTGAACTTTTCCCAATAACTAGAATGTATGATATATATGTTAGGTGTGACTAGAATGCAATTTATCCTTCAATAAGCAACAGCTACCTAATTTACAGTCACCAAAACACTTGGAACTTTAGTGTAAGTAAAGATATATTAATTGATAAGAGTATTTTTATATGAAAGTAAGAAGAGTGAATCATAATTATTAGATACAACATTGAAGGGATAAGTTAAAATAAAAAGTCAATGAACTTTTTTTATATCATTATATGACATTTTTAAGTAGTCATATGACTTATAATTATATTTTAATCTTAACTATCAACGATAAGATCTAATTATCATAATTCACTCTTCTTATTTCTCATATAAAAATAATTCTCTCACCTAAAATATCCTAATGTAAGTATTAAATATCTTCTATAATTTCTAAATTGTTAAAATAATGAAAGTAAATGTTAATTTCTATCAATGCGATGAAAGGGCTAAGATGAAATAATAATACGTGAGGGAAAGCTCTAATAAGTCTCACAAATTTGATCATCTTATTTAATATTTCTTCTTCTTTAACCAAAGTTGAAACTCTAATTCATCTCTTGATTTATCAAATTCTATCTAATTGTTTTTCTCAGAATCAATCATCCTATCATTCTAGCGAATATTATGGTAGAATACGATTTGGTTAGATAAAATAAAAAGAAATAAAATATAATATAATAACAAATTGAAGGAGAATATCTAAAATATTTGATTGGTTGACATGGTTCAATATGTCAATTTCGTGAAGAATCATCATCTTAATAAAGGGAAATAGGTCTGGCGTACTAAAATTTTAGTATTATTTTTACTTGTATTTTAATAAATAAGTTATATTAATTTCATAATATTGTGGTTGCTAATATTTATGGGGTGATTTGCTTATTTATGAAAGTGCAAATGAAAATAATACTGAAATTATTAGTATTACAGTAGAACTAGAAATATTTTTCCTATGAAAATAATTTCAGTTTTATAATAACATTAAATTTCAATATTACTTTCACTTGTATTTTGGCAAGTTATTTTGACATTATAGTTAATTAATTGCTAAATTTTTTACACATTTGCTTCTTATATTTCTCATAAATCGTTCAAAGAATGTCTATTTCATTAAATCATAAATCTTCATTTCGTCAAAGATGGAAGAGCAATTTGTTCGGAGTTCTAACTCAAGAAAATTGAGTCTTTTCTATACTGAAGTAATTTTTTAAAAATCCTTAGATTAAAATTAAAACACATATACCAATTTAAAGAAGTCAATCCTACAATAAAAATATCCAACCTCAATAACCTAATCTCCCCACGAAATCCATAAAATTTGTTAAATTAAATAGTTATTTATTGTTTTTGTTATAAAGCTATTGTCCTCATTAACTTTTTTTTTAATCTGCATTCCTTCATAATTTTACTATTCCAAATCTAAAAATAAAATTGAAGTTTATTTCTAATCATACCAAAGAAAACTCATTCTATTTCATTCATGCCATTTCCATTCCTTTGTCCATTTTTGTTTTATTCCATTTAATTTTAAGTAAATTACATGTAACCTCATGTACCTTTTTTTATGTGTGATTTACCCTCATAGTATTAAAATATGCTACTTACCCTCATATTTATTTACTGGTGCAGCCCTTCCTCCATTAATTATTTGCCTGATATCCTAATGAAATCAATGTGCAATTTTCATGTGCTTTAGTTTCCCTCCAATATTAAAAAAAATAATACTATTTTTAATTAGAAAAATCTCTTAATATTCTTCACTAATCTATTCATTATTTTAGTTGTCATTCTGAAACTTCTCCTTTGTTGAAGTAAATTTTTCTAAATTGATTATTTTATTTGAGATTAACAAAAGGGAATTTCATTGTAAGTTTATTGTCAATGAATGACATGATTTAACTTCTTTTTTTCCCTTAATATAATGATTTAGGTTTTTTTTTTTTTTTTACTGTGAATCTGTCTTCATAGTAAATGCAAGTTGGATGTGGGCTAGATTTGTTATAAACATAAAATTGAGTTAAAATGAGAACAACATATTTGCATTAATGAAGGAAAATGAATTGGAACATTTTTTTAGGAAGAAATTAGATACATGTTGATCATATATGATATGGTAAAAGACTTTTTATGTATAAATATTAAGGAATCACTTTTATAAAATGTTCTCTGGTATAGTATAATTTTTTCTATTTTACCATTAGTTGCCAGCAATGAATGGATAATAATTTGATCATAGAGATGTAATTTATAGAACAATTATTAATGTTAGATATGTAAGTAAAAAAAATTTTATCTTTGGACTAAAGGTAATACTCATTTTATCAAAAAGGAGCATGAGTATATCTTGTAATTATTCAGCTAGATTATATATCATATAATGTATTAGGGAAGAAATGATGTTACATTTTATGTATATATATATATATATATATATATTGGAGGTAAATTGAATCACATAAAAATCATATATTAATTTTGTTAGAATATCTAATGAAAAATTAATAAAAGAGGGTTATGTATACCATTAAATAAATATAAGAGGTTAAATAACATATTTTAATACCATAGGAATAAATAACGTATTAAAAAAAGGTATATAAGGGTTATATGTAATTTCTCCTTGAATCTTATCCCACCAAAGCAGCAGTTACCCGTTGAATAGAGTACTTCAAAGTCCATGCACTTCCTCCTATAAATACCTTATTAGTTCTGGCTTCATCCACCAACCATTATCACATTCAGCGTCCAACTTCTTACCCATATACAAAAATCCAAGTGATTCTTATAAGATGGCTTTAGCATTTCAGCATGCATTCTCTCTTTTAGCTTTCTTCTCCATTCTTCTAGTGAACCCTTCTTCCTGCTTCAACACCAAAAAGCTTCTTAATGCTTCAGACTCTGCATCCAATTCAGGTTGGCTGCAGGGGAAGGCCACTTGGTACGGACCCCCCGAGGGTGCCGGAAGTGATGGTAATAAAACCCTAAAATCATTTCTTCTATCACATCAATTTATATTGGATCCGGATATTCTACATTTTTTTTTAATTTTATATTAGGACTTATGTGGTAAAAAAACCAACATATACATTAAGTTGATGATATGCCGTCAAACTCGGGATGTAAATCCTTTTTAAAAAAAATACTTCAAATGTCATTGAGTTAAAAGACTTCAATAAATATCTTACTTTTTTTATATATTATTCTTTGTTTAGAAATTGAGACATATATATAAAATTTTAAATGAATCTCTATCTCCTTCCAGAGGAACAAGGAAATGATGGAAAGAAGAGAGGATCAAAACTAATTTATATTGATGAATCTAAATTCATTTATATTGAATTAAAAAACCCTTAATGTTAATTGGTTTGGAGATTGTTTAAATATTTTAGTTTTAATTTTATTTTGTGTTTGTGTGTAGGCGGTGCATGTGGATATGGCAGCCGGGTGGAGGGACCTCCGTACAATAAATTGATTGCAGCCATTGGCCCTGCTTTATATGCAAATGGCCGAGGCTGTGGTGCTTGTTATCAGGTGCAACTTCAGCCCCTGAACAAACACACAGAGAGCGTCTGTTTGTTTGAGAAAAAAAATATATTTTTAGAAATAGTACCACGATTCTTGCTCAAAGGTTTCTACAATAAACCACTAAATACGATTCCAAACTAATTTAGTTTACTGTATATATTTATAGCTATCTTAGAAAAATACATAAATCTACGATGATTTGTCAACATTTGTAACTTAAAACAGTTTTGTGCAAGAATTTAAAACAGATTTTTATTAGAAGTGGAAGAAAGCAATTGAAATGAATCTAGCATTAGTTCTGTCTTATCATAAAACCAGTCTAAATAATTAATTTAAATTTTTTAACCCTCGATCAAGAAATCTGTGTGTGTGTGTGTGGCGTATAGATATGATGCGAAAATTTTGGAGTGTTATAGTGGTGTTAATTAATATCTAATATTGGCTTGGTGTGAAAATAAGCTGAAATATTTCAATGCGTTTCAAATTTAATAAAGAGTTTTACATTTGATTTTTCGAGGTATTTTTATTAAAAATTGTTTATTATTTATTGTTTCCGTTCCAAATAGTAATTAATCTCATATTTAATTAAAAAAAATACACGATGCCTGAGTGTAGGGGAGAAAAAAAAATCTGCTGCAAGCAAAATTGCACAGGCTTTGTTAGGAATTTTTAAGTTGTTTCAATACATTGCAATTGTTTTTTAATTTGTCATATTCATCCCCCCCCCCCCCCCCAGAAAAAAAAAATTGTAACTGCACTGCAATGCTGCAATGTGGTTGTAACTGTATTTTTATGCTGAGACCATTTATATTGGTCATTGAAGTTTTAAATTGGGATTAGCAACTATTATATTATTATTGTATTAGCTTCTCTAATTTTAATTTTGTTATAACCACTATATTTTTCAATATTTGTTCACAATTTTATTAACTATAAAATATTTATAAAATGTAATAGTAATCATAATTTAAAATTATCTTGTCTGCTCAATTGAAATTGAAAAAATATTAATCATAAAATGTGCAAATTTTGTTGTAATTTCAGGTGAAGTGCACCGCATACTCACAATGCTCCGGTAATCCGGTGAAGGTGATCATCACGGATGAGTGTCCGGAATGCGAGACGCAGGGCATAGTCCATTTAGATTTGAGTGGCCACGCTTTTGGTGCCATGGCACGCTCAGGTCAGGGAGAGCAGCTGCGAACTGTTGGGATTGCGCAGATTCAATATCAGAGGTAACCTCTTAGCTCCATTATTACGGGTAAGAGTGAGATTGAAAAGAGCGAAACTCACACATGTGGTCGTATAGTATCGTTTGTTTCTTGATGGATAATTTTTATTAAAAAATTATTTTTTTATATATTTTTTATTTTTTAAGTATTTTTTATAAAAAAAATCTATCTTATTTATCTGTGATTTTAAAAAATTAATAATACATTTATTATTTTCTTTTAAATACTATTCTTATAATCTAAATAAATACTCATTAATTTTACTTACTAGTTAACTTTTAATTAATAATATATTAGTAAATTATAATTCATTTCTCTTAAAAATTAAGGCTTTTTTATTACCTTCTTTAATCATTGTATATTAATATTAAACAATATTTAAAATAGGGGGAGCATGAGTGAGAGTACTTGTGTTTTTAAACCTTGTCATAAAAATTGATTTTTAAAATTATGACAATGGAGAAAAATAACTTTCTTTTAAAAAAATGAAGTCATTTTTTTATCAAATTTATTACATTTAATATTAAATATAAATTATTTTCTATTATATTAATAATTTATAATTATATTCTTATATAAGATATTTTCCATTAAAATAACAAAATCATAGTTCATGTAAATTTAAATTCTAATTTGCAATTGTAATATTATACATGACGCCAATGTTATAGATTGCTTTATAATGTAATTTTGTACAATTTTATATTACAATCATAGCAATTTTTGCATTTGATTGTAATTTTCTTAATTACAATATGACTGTAATTGTAATGTAAAATTATGATTTAAAAAAAAAGTCATGAATTTAATTTTTTGGGTAAACAAATGTCATGAATTTATTATTTGTGAATGTGAGCATGTCTTTCTACTTTCTTGAGCTTTTGCTTTTTAAATATTATACATGGTTTCTATTGTTTCTCCCGTGGAAAATAGGACAGTCAACAATATACAGAATAAATCCTCTTTCTCCTCCACGTAAAATTTACTTTGTTCTTGTAAAATATTTGTCTCAATTTCTTATTTGTGAAATATTTCTGAGGTAAAAGTGGGAGAAAATGAATTTCCATAATGTTTTGTAAAGAGATTGCAGCACTGTTGTATTTCAAATTTATTTTATACATCTTAAATAGTTATAGATTGTTCTAGTGGTGCTTAGTGTTATTACCAATAAAAATGAAAAACATTATTATTCTCATAATAAAATAGTGAAAATTATGATGGCAAATTTCAATACAACTGTTCAACATATATATTACAAACTCTAATTTTCAAGTTTTCAACCATTATATCTAACAAACTTGAAATTGCTTTTGCAGAATTTCGTGTAATTCTCTTGGTACGTTAGTAGCATTTCATGTGGTCTCAGGCTCCAATGCAACCAATTTCGCATCCCAAATTGAATTTGAAAATGGAGAGAGTGCCATGGCCAAAGTTGAACTGAAAGAAGCAGTAGACTCGGACTCATGGCTCAGCATGCAACATTCCGGTCGCGCAGTTTGGAAGCTCACAACCGGCTCGCCGCTAACAGCTCCGTTTTCTATCCGGCTAACCTACCGATCCGGCGAGTCAATTGTGGCCGACGGCATGATTCCGGCCGGGTGGAAGCCCGGAAGGACTTACCGATCATTTGTAAATTTTTAAATTATGGTGTAATCTAATTAATTTGTATGAGCTTCTAAGCTAATCCATCTATGTGCAAGGAAGAAGATATACATGAGTCACATTGTATTAGGTAGTTTATTTTGAACTGTCTTCTTCAAACGATTATTAGTGAAAAATAAAAGTATTTACTGTGTTAGTTATGTTGTTTGAGCATCCAATTAACACCCCTTTATCTTAATATTTTGGAATAGGAAAAGTAATTTTTCTAGGGTGGGAATTTCGCTCCGTTTTTTTTTTTTTTCTTATGGAAACTTCACTTCACAAAAAATTTTAATATTTTAATTATGTTTAAAAGCAAATAATTCTATTGCATAAAGTTTAGACTAAACTCAAACTTTGTAACTCTCAAGTACAATTCAGAATTTCAATTTTTTTTTCCTTTTCACATTTACGCTATTTTACCTTTTTTTTTTTTTTACTAGATATGAAATTGAGTTCTATATGAAAGAAAACAAGTAATAGACCTCTTTCAACAAGAATATCTTTAAAAATTAAATTCAAAAATTTTTATTGGGCTTGTAAGCCCTTAAATGGGCTTGAGCCCCAGGCTTTACGATTACAAGACAGATATATGACGGAGCAAAGCTTAAAATTTTAGACTCGTAATATTTACAAGTTTAAATGATTTGGCCCATACGGCACAGGCCAGTCCAAATGTCGCTGCTTAAAAGGGATGAGTCAATGTTTTAAAAATATGATAATTTAATGTCATTTATAAATTATAAATTGTATGGGTTAGTATGTGAGTTTAATATTTTAAAAAAGTAGGCCTGACCTGATTAATTCCACCCCACCCGTTTTACATTCTCACATATACGCCACATATTTCATTTTCTTATACACTCATGCTATTAATTCATTGCGATTTCAAATCTCAGTCATATTGTTCAGCACAAAATAATATTAATATATAATATTACTATAAGAACACTAAGAATTACTTATATATATGAAATCAAATTACATATCATTTCTGATAAAGAAAAAAAACGAAAAATAATTATATTGGATGGAATTCACAATTTGTACAAGAGAAGATCCAAATCCTTCGTGCCGAAAACAATTAGTTGCCTAAAAATGCTAAAAATGATAAATATTAGCATATGAAATGAGCTAATATCCCCATAACTTAGAAATAGCTAGCTAGCTTGTTTGGGAAAACCGCAAGTGGCATGCTGTGTGATATTTGATGAATTAGGTCAAATTAACAAACCATGCACTGGGGTTGTCCACCTAGAACCATTAATGCTAAATTTATTTCCTTCGAATGAAAATATTTTTTGTAAAATATAAATAAAATATTAAAATAAAAATTATTTTTAATTTAAATAAGTTATTTTTTATTATTATATTTCTAAGTATCATTTTTTTAAATTATTATTATAAATATCATATCACTCTTTTATTAATATATATACAATTAATTTTTTTACAAAAAATATTTTTGAACAGAAAAACAAAAAAACAGAGCCTTAGTTTCTTTACGGAGCAACTAATCAATCGAAGAAGGAATATGCTTTGTTAATTACTATAAAACCCCTAAAGATGAGTTGAACATTCAGGTACCACATTCATTGCCATAAAAAATTTTCACCGCATCACCAAATTCATTGTAATCACACAGAATATTATTATCACATCAGGTTGTATAATTTACAATATAAATCTTTAAAAATGACTTTAACATGTGATTTTACATTTTTGTTTTTTCAAGTTTATAGCACAAAAATTATTTCTCTATCTTCATGCAATTTAATTAATATATATCTTAAGATGAAGTGAAAAATGAAATTACTTTTAATCTTATAATACGATAAATGACATATTGTATTGAGTAATGATAGAAAAATACTCCAGAGCACTACTATACATATTTCGTGTGACAACTGTAAAAATTTATAATTTTATAAATCATATGTCAAGATTAAAATCACATAATAAAAGAATATTAAAATTAATAATAGTGTATACTTCTTAAATCCATTTCTAATCTTCAACCCATATTTGAAATATGTTGCTTGAAAACAATAGGTGGAACAATCTTGATTAGAGGACTTACTATCATCATCTGAGTGTCAACATATTTAACAAGAATGTCATCATTTTTAACCAAATTTCTAACTGCAAGATACTTAATTTCAATATGTTTAAAACTATTGGATGTCTTGTTATTTTTTTAGAACATTACTATTACAAAATTATCACAGTAAATCCTTAAAAGGCCTTGAGATGAAGTCAATTACTTTCAGCCCAAAAATAAAATTTCTAAGCTACATTGCATGGGTACCTACAGCATAACAAACAACAAACTTTACTTGCATGATGGAAGATGCAGTAAATGTTTGTTTCACACTTTTTCAAGAGATAACCTCACTAGTTAAAAGAAAAACATATCCTAACATCAACTTCATGTCATATACACAACTAGCAAAATCTAAATCCATGTACCTAATTATTTCAAGATCATTAACCCTCTTGTATACCAGCATATAGCCTTTAGTCTTCTACAAAGATTTCATTATCCTTTTAATAGTAATCCAATGCTTATCACTTAGATTGGAAAGATACCTACCAAGTACACTAATAATAAAAGACAAATCAAGTCTAATACAAAATTGAACATACATTAGACTTTTTATAGCATTGGAATATGATATATCCTTCATCAAATTTTTCTGAATTTCATTCTCAAGATATTGGTCTTTACTAAATTTATCACCTTTAAACATATAAACATCTCTAGGTTTGCATTTATCCATATTAAACCTTTTAAGAACACGACTGATGTAAGCCTTTTGTGAAAGTCCCAACATGTGTTTAAACTTATTTGTATGGATTTCAATACCCAAAACAAAAGATGCATCAGCAAAGTCTTTCATATCAAAAGAGTGAGACTACATAGATTTAGTCTCATAAAGTAAATTAATATCACTACTAGCAAGCAATATATCATCCACATACAAAACAAGATTAATGAAATCACTCTCATTCACCTTGAGGTGCATACATTGATCAATCTTATTTTTAACAAAGCCTATAAAAGAGATCATTTTATTAAATTTCAAATACTATTGCCTAAATGCTTATTTCAGACCACAAATTGACTTCTTCAAATTGTATACCAAATGTGCATTTCCACCTTCAACAAAAGCTTCTGTTTGTTACATGTAGACTTCTTCACATAAATCTCCATTCAAGAAAGCAATTTTTATATCCATCTAATAGAGTTTCAAATCATAATGAGTCACTAAAACCGTAATAATCCTCAAAGAATCTTTAAAAGATATAGGTGAAAAAGTTTCCTTAAAGTCTATCCTTTTCTTTTGCATATGTCTTTTTGCTACCAATCTTAACTTGAATTGCCCATTGTTGACTTTTGAATCTTTTTTAGTATTAAACACCTATTTTTAACTAATGGGTTTAAAATAATTAGGAATTTCAAATAACTCCCACATTTCACTAAAATATATAGATTGAATCTCATCATGAATTACCATTATCTACTTACTGGATTGTTCACAAGAAATTATTTTATTATAACTCACTAGATCAATAATTTGCCTAATATCATAATTGGCCTCACCTAGGTACATAAAATAATCATTTAAGATTACAAGCCTTCTTACTCTTACAAAATGCCTAACAAGAGCATTAATAAGCATAATAGGTTCTTTTACTTCAATTAGATTATTCACAGCACCCTCATGACCTTGTACATTAAGTATTCTATTAATAGGTTGATACACGATCTTTTCTTGCATAGCAAGAAAAATAACTGGTGCCTCCTCTAAAATATTATCATCATTATGAAAGTCATTAGAATCACAAACATCATTTTTCAAGAAATTTTGTTGCTAATGCCTTAACTATCTTTATCCCACGGATAAGATAATAGAATTTATAGCCTTTGGATCCATTAGGATATTTAATAAAATAATACCTAGTGGTTTTAGGATCTAATTTTGATGTCATAAGCTTATAGATTTTTAATTCAGAAGGATAATCCTACACTCAAAGATGGTTTAAACTAGGTTTTCCAACCCTTGAAAAGTTCAAAAAGTGTCTTAGGTATTGATTTGGTAAGGACTTTGTTTAGGATATACATGACAATTTTTAAAGCTTTACTTCTAAAGAAAAATTGATAAGTTGCTTTTGCTCAGCATGGATCTTACTTTGCTTATCAAAGTGCAATTTTGTCTTTCACCCACTTTATTTTGTTTAGGAATCCCGAGTATAGTAAATTAAGACACTATTCCATAGTCCTACAAGTATTTGTCAAAAGATCCCATAAACTTGCTTGTATTACCAACTCTATCATAATACTCACCACCACGATCAAATCTCATAATTTTGATCTCTTTATCACATTGCTTTTCTACTTCAGCTTTAAAATTTTTAAACTTTTCAAGAGATTGTACTTATTATCTATAAGGTAGATATAACCATAATGAAAGAAGTCATCTATAAAGATTATAAAAATACTTATTCCTACATAAAGTATTCTTAAAAGGATCACTTATATTTGTATGAATTATTTCCAAAAGTTCTTTATTATGAGTAGAATTTTTATTAGTTTTTCTAGTCAATTTTCTTCTAATACAATCAACATAATCATGATTAAAATTATCAAGACATGGAATAACATTCTCTTTTATTAACCTATTAATTTTTTCTTTTGATATATGACCTAGATGTTTATGCCACAAAAGAAAAGAATTTTCCTTGGACAAAGAGCTTTTAACACCAACATTTATAATATGAAGAGAATTGAACTATTTAGAATTAAGATTCAATTTATACAAACTATCAGATCTTGAAATACATGGAATAACATTCTCTTTTATTGACCTATTAATTTTTTATTTTGATATATGACCTAGATTTTTATGCCACAAAAGAAAAGAATTTTCCTTAGACAAAAGGCTTTTAACACCAACATTTATAATATGAAGAAAATTAAATTATTTATAATTAATATTTAATTTATACAAGCCATCAGATCTTGAAAGATTACTAATGATAATAGAATTATAAAATAACTAATAAGATCCATTATTAAAACTTAAATATACATTTAAATCTTGAAGTTTTGATAAAGCAACCAAACTCTGCCTCATAGATAATACATATAGAGTATCTTTCAAAGATAAAATAAATCTTGAATCTAATTTCAATTTAACTATGTTTATGTATTCCATTTGCACTTGTTCTCCATTTTCTACACATAAATTGATTTCATTCTTACTTAACTTTTTCTTGCTCTTGAATCCCTGCAAGGTATTAGTAATATGGATAGATGCCTCAAAGTCAATCCACTAAGAATTAACAAGAACATCTATTAAACTGGCTTCAAAGCAAATTAGAGCAAAAGAATTACCTAATTTATTTTTATTTTTCTTCTTATTTTTATTTTTCAAGTATTTCTTATAAACAAAATAGTCCTTTCTTCTATAACCTGTCTTCTTACAAAAACAATATTCATCTTAGGTTTAAGACTATAATGATTATGACTAATGTTTCTTTCAAGATTGCTTTAACCTTAGGACTTAAAATTTCTTTTATTAAAAGGCCTTTTAAGATGTAGCTAATTGACTAAGTTCATACTTTCTAAAACTTCATGTTTCATCCTTTTTGCTTATTGAGCACAAATGGATATCAAGATGTTAACATCCCAAATTTCTTTTTGGGTATTATAAGAAGTTTTCAAAGCATTAAACTAGGAAGGTAAGGTATTTAAGGTATGGTTAATAAGAAAAGTATTATCAACAAGGTATTTAAGTTTACAAAGTCTAGTAAAAATAGTAACCATCCTCAAAACATACTCCTTAACACTATAAGTATTACCATACCTTATATTAATGAATTTCTCTATCAATTAACTAACTTTGGCCTTATCAAAAATTACATACCTTTTCTAAATAGAAGTAAAGAAGGCTTTGACATTATTAATACTTAGAATAGCTAAAATAAACTTTCAGAAATTGATCTCTTTATCACGATTAAAGCCAAGTGATTGGCCCTATCCCATTTCTCATAATAAGTTTTCTACTTAATAGTACTTCGCAAGGTTGTGGCTTAGGGTAAACAAGTAAGACACTTGCCTTAAGCCCTTAATTTTTTTATAGGCCCCATTTATAATTTTTTTTATTTTATATAGTCATTGGTCAATTAATTAAACTTCAAATCTAATAATAATTACTTTTTTTAGAATTATTTGTATAATCATTACCGTTAACTATACAATCTGTAACTAATTGTGGAATAATTACCCTTTTATTTTTCAATTAGTTATAAATTTTTTGTATGACTATACAAAATAAATGACTAATAATAATAAAAAATTAATTATAATTAGTAATCGGATAGTAATTACTCTCTTTAGGATTATTTTCCAATTGATTGTAGATTTGCATATTATTGTCAATTAATAATTTTTAATATTATAATTTATAGCAGTCATTTTTTTTTAACTATATATACCACAAAATTTCAATATTTTATCTTCAAATTTTCTTAACTCTTGCATTTTATTCTCTCTTCTCACTCTTACCTTCATATTTTTTTAAAGTAAATTTTCAAAATGAATTGATATCAAATTGTCACAATAGAGAGTATTGCGTGCAATTCTCTTTATTTTTAAGTTTCCAAGTTTCATCATTTCATCATTCCATCATTTTTTTCCTATTTACTTTACACATCTATTTTACTTATATTTTTATTGTTGTTGTTATTCTATTTTTAAGAGGTCTTATTGCTTATTTGAAAAGTTATAGGGAAAGTGGCTTTGCATCTACTTTAAAATCCAAAAAAAAATTACCTATTGAAATGGACATAAAGCCTAAATTCCATGTAAAGTGTGTAGTTCATAGAAAATAAATTTTTGATAAAAATGTTAGTAATGAGATCACACATTTAGTTGAAGATTCTTTTCGTATTGAATTTCTATACATATTAGATCAATCTATTTCATTCAAATAATTTTTAGAATATGAAACTATCTTTAGTTTTTTATTTAAATCCCAAAAATTTAAAACTTTAGATAAGGATCAATTACAAAAATCTTGTATTAATATTTAAAATTTTTTAAGTTTTAGTGAATATTCTTATATTGATTCTTTAGATTTATTTTCAGAATTGAAGGTATTGAGAAAAGTGTTAACATAAGAAATTAATACTCCAATTGAGGTATTAAACTATATTAAAAAAATTAAATTTATTTCCAAATGCATGCATTACTTATAGAATATTATTGACAATACCTATAATGGTTGCTATTGTCAAAAGAAAATTTTCAAAATTAAAATGGCCTAAATCTTATTTGAGATCAACTATTTTACAAGATAGATTAAATGAATTAGTCATATTATCTATTAAGAGTGAAATATTAGAATTACTTAATTATAAAATTTTGATAAATGATTTTACAGCTCAGAAAATTAGAAGAATAATATGAAAATTTGATGATTTATATTATCTTAGGCCCTTTTAATAATTTTGTCTAAAGTCCCAAAATATCTAGACACTACCCTGATACTTCGGGTAGTTAAATTAGCGGCTTATTAACTATAATTGCTATGTCCACATCCATCATGGTTAAAGCTAATTTCACATCCTTTTTTCATCTCTTATAATTTCTTTCTGTTAAAATTTCAATTGAAAAAGATTGATTATTTAGGGAAAAGGCACATAAAGCTAAAAATAATAATGATAGCAAAAATTTAGCTGATATCATAGGCAATAATAATAATTCATATTTCTTTTAAAAAATAGGTACCTTAAAATATTATTATAGATTCCCTTGTGGGTAGAAAAAATAATAAACTTTAAAATATCATGCTAATATATTAATAAATAAAATTAAAAAATCTAACACCTGTGGGCAGGAGGATGATTAACTTACCTATTATTATAAAAGTTCCAAATTATCCAAATTAATTCACATAATAATGTCATGTAAGTAGGTAATTACATAAACTAACTTAAATAATAAAAACATCCCTAACAACATAAAAGAATTTCGTTAGCTTGTTAAATGATCATTGTGGTGATAAACATTTAATTCCATTAAATTAATTCTAAATAAGGAAAAATATATTCAAATTGCCCATAAAGAATTTTACCTCCATATACATTTTTCTTAAGATATGTCTCATTCTCAAAACATATTAAAATAATTTTAACGATTAAATTCATGATAAATTAAACGGAGAGCAAACTCAAGCACATAAAATTCGAAGCATGAAAAATATGCACAAAATTATATATATATATATATATATATATATATATATATATATATATATATATAGAAGCCAAGCATAATTATAAGGAAGGGAAACCAAACAGATATATAAATATAATAAATGTACCGTCAAAACTCTTACTCTTATATATATAAAACGTAGAAACATCAAACAGAACATATGCAAAAGGTCAAAATATAAAACTCGAATATATATATGTATATATGTATATATGTATATATATATCATACAATTCAAAATTTCTCTTCAATAAAATCATGCAAAAGTAATCATCAATAAAAATTAAATTAAAATCAAAATTAATTAAATTAGAATTCTAATTTGATATAATCTGCTCTAATATCATATGTGAAAATTTATAACTTTGTATATCATACATCAAGGTTAAAACTACATAATAAAAAATATTAAAATTAATAATAGCATGTGACTCTTGAATTTATTCGTGATATTCGATTCTCTTGCACAAATATTTATGTAGAGAACAAGATTTTCACTTTCTACATCGTTTGTAATTCATGATACTCTGATAAAAAAAGCAATCGTAATATTTAGTATAAAGAGAAAATTTAATTTCAATAATATATATAACCCTAATTGAATCCACTTATCATATATTCAATAACAAATCTCACATTAAATATATTTAAATAGGTCCAAATCATATTCTTAACACAATATGTATAATATAAGCTAAATATATAACTCATTAAATCATTTTATTATTTTCAAATCTCATATAATTAAGTTATCTATCTAATCCAATTTTATTTAAAATAAAATAAATCTAATTAATAACAGCCCAAAATAAGAAAATTCTTACAACAGCAAGATATAACAGACCTTATTTATATTTAAAGTCATCAATGAAATATATATATATAATGGTAGATGTGCCTGCTAAAACTATTTTTTGACAGTACTCCCTCCTGATTCGGTTTTCGACTTTTTGTGATATAATTGGAGCGTATACTTTTAAGATTTGTCAGTACGTAGCCTCTTTTTCTTTCTTTTTTTCCTCCGAGCTTTGACCCTCTTTCAATTAAAAAAATCACTCTTTCTTTTAACATGGAATCCATATAAAAATTTAAGAATTATTCTTGTGAAAAAGGAGGAAATTTAAAATGTCTCTAAAGTTATATCCTTATTATTATTCTTATTTATATATTTTTTATGATTAAACGGGGCAAAAGTCCCCCTCGCAAAAAAAAAAAAAGGGAAATTGCATACTAATCACTCCCAGGACACTAACTCTAATGATATATCATCAAGAACCAAATAATTTAATCCTGTTCAAGATTTATCTAGAATTGATAATCCCAATTCATTCTTCATGTGAAAAGAAGCAAGTTAGTCCACACACAATTGCGTATGCTTGATATCCTCATGAAATGAATGTGTAATTTTTATGTGCTCTAGGTTCTCTCCGATATTAAAACAAATAATACTGTTTTTAATTAGAAAAATCTCTTAATATTCTTCATCTAATCTATTTATATTTTAATTGTCATTATGAAAATTTTCCTTCATTGAAGTGAAATTTTTTAACTTGATTATTTTATTTGGAAATAACAAAAGGAATTTCACTATAAGTTTAACATCTGCGAATGATATGATTTAAATTTTTTCCCTTGATGTTTTCACTGTGAATCTGTCTTCATAGTAAATGCAAGTTGGATGTGGGGGCAATTTTGCTTTAAACATAAAATCAGGTTAAAATGAGAGCAACATATTTGCATTAACGAAGGAAAATGAATTGTAATATTTTCTCAAGAGAAATTAAATACATGTTGATCATATATGATATGGTAAAAAAAATTATATATAAATATTAAAGGATTGCTTTGATAAAATGTTTTATGGTATAGTATAATTTTTTCTGTTTTATCATCAATTACTAACATTTAATGGATAATAATTTGGTCATATAGATAAAATTTATAGAGCAATGGTTAATGTTAGATACGTAGGCAAGGAAAAGTTTATTTTTGGACTAAAGATAACACTTGTTTTAACAAAAAGGAGCGAGAATATACCTTGTAATTATTTAACTAAATTAAAATTTATACTTTTCATTTGTCAATAATTTTTTATTAGAGAAGAAATGATGTAACATTTTATGATTAGAATTAATTTCTTTTGATATTGGAGATAAATTGAATTGCCTAAAGATCATATATTAATTATGTTAAAATATTTAATAAAAAATTAATAAAAAGGAGTTATGTACACCATTAAATAAACATAAAGACTAAGTAATATATTTTAATGTCATAGGAGTAAATAATACATTTAAAAAAATACATAGGAGTGATGTGTAACTTCTCCTTGAATCTTATCCCACCAAAGCAGCAGTTACTCGTTGGATAGAGTACTTCAAAGTCCATGCACATTCTCCTATAAAAACCTTATTAGTTATGGCTTCCTCCACCAGCCACTATCACATTTAGCTTCCAACTTGTTACCCAAATACAAAAATCCAAGTGATTCTTATGAGCATTGTGATAACATGGCTTTAGCGTTTCAGCTTGCAATCTGTCTTTTTGCTTTCTTCTCCATTCTTCTAGTTATCCCTTCTTCCTGTTTCAACACCAAAAGGATTCCTAATGCTTCAGACTCTGTATCCAGTTCAGGTTGGCTGCAGGGGAAGGCCACTTGGTATGGACCCCCCGAGGGTGCCGGAAGTGATGGTAATAAAACCCTAAAATCGTTTCTTCTATCACATCAATTTATATTGAATCCTGATATTCTATTTTTTTTTTAATTTTATCTTAGGACTTGATTAGTAATTAAACCAACATATACATCAAGTTGATGCGTTCAAACTCGGGATGTAAATCCTTTAAAATGGAAATACTTCAAATGTCATTGAGTCAAAAGATTTCAATAAATATTTTACTTTTTTATATTATTTTTTGTTTAGAAATTAAGACATATATATAAAATTTTCAATGAATCTCTATCTCCTTTTAAGCGTAACAAGAAAATAATAGAAATAAGAGAGGATAAAAACTAATTTATATCGATGGATCTAAATTCATTTATATTGAATTAAAACACCCTTAATTGTGGAGATTGTTTAAATATTTTGGTTTTAATTTTATTTTGTGTTTGTGTGTAGGCGGTGCATGTGGATATGGCAGCGGGGTGGAGGGACTTCCGTACAATAAATTGATTGCAGCCATTGGCCCTGCTTTATATGCAAATGGCCAAGGCTGTGGTGCTTGTTATCAGGTGCAACTTCAGCCTCTGAACAAACACACCGAGAGTGTCTGTTTGTTTGAGGAGAAAAATATATATATATTTTTAGAAATAGTACTACAACTCTTGCCTGAAAACTTTTAGAATTGTCGGTGAGATAGGTGATAAATGTTAATGTTAAATTTATAAAATTTATGAGATTGACTTCTAAATTTTTAAAATTAAAAGAATAAAATTCAATTGTTTCAAAATAGAAGAAATGTTTTATATTTTTTCAAATAAAAAATAATTTTATTTTTTAATTAAAAGAAACACTTTCTTGTAACACTTCATATTACTCTCTCATTTTTTATTTTAAGGAGTTATTTGATTTTTAAAAAATAAGTTTATACCAAAAATTAAATTTTTAATGAAGTAAATTTTCTTGCAAACCTTTTAGGAAGTACTGAAAACTATTTTGTTGATATTCAAAAATTAACATATTCTTGGAACTAATTTTTTTATTTGATTTAATTCTGAATATTTTAGAAAGTATTATTAAAATAATCAATAAATCCTTTACAATAGTAATGTAAAAAAAATAAAATTGAAATATTTTAATTTCCCTAATTATCATTTTTAAAACTATATTTCTAATATTTATTCTATCATAATTTATCTAAATTACTAATTTCTTATTTTTTAATTTAAGATAAAACATAAAAATATGTTTGTATAAAAAATTAGGATGTCTTTGATATATATATATATATATATATATATATATATATATATATATATATATATATATATATATATATATATTAAATTATCTTAATATGATTAAAATGAAATATAATTTAAATGAAGAGAAATGTTATTTAAATAATTAATTCTATCAAATTTATATAAAATGTATAATAAATACTCAATTTTTTCATTTTTATAATTGAATATTAAAATAATAAATTATAAAAATAGTAAATATAACATTATGAAATAGATATACATTATAAATATAATTATATTCACAATTAAATTTTTATTATAATAATATTTTTTATTATATTTTTAATTTATATTCATGATATAATATTTAATATTTATTTTTATTGTATAATTAATAAAATTATTATCTATTTAAGCATATTTATATTTTATAATTAATAAATAATATTTATCACCAATAAATTATATTTAATATAGTTACAAATGATAAAAAATAAAAATTAAAGTAATTATTAGTTAAATTAAGCATGAATAATTTTATACTTTTATATATAAAAAATAAGTGAAATTCTTTGTGGATAAACAATTTCTCATTAATTTTTCACATTTTAATAATCAGTAACCAACCGAATAATTCAAAATTTTCTTATTTTTCTTAGAAAATCAATTAATGCACTTTTGATCTATGAATCAAATCATCTCTAATTTTATCTCTTTCTACCTTTTCTTTCTCCTATATTTCTTTCTCACTCTTCTCCGCTTGCCTTTCTTCTCTTAATTACCGTCCCACTTTTTCTCTCCTATTTTTGAGTCTCTTCTTCTTCTCCCTCCAAATTTCTCTTCTATTTCCCCATCTATTTTTCTCACCCTTTTCCTTTTCTCTTCGTTCTCCTTTGTGTCCCTGTTCCTTCTTGTCAATTCTTCCATTCCTCCCTCTTTCTTATTTTTTTTTCATCCTAATATTCAATAAATATATTAAAAATTATGTTAATAAAATACATAAAAAATTAAAAGAGTTGAAAAATGTAATTAATAGTTTTAGTCAAAATCTACTGAATATGAATTAGCTTTGTGTAGAAAGAAAAAAAGCGAATTTGGATATTGAATTCAATATAAAATACACTTAAATTTTAAATTTCATTAATAAAAATGTGTTAACTCATTTTAATAGTAAAACAAACAATCATTCTGTCATGGGATGGAATATATATATATATATAACCTCTATGCACTAAACAAGATATTATTTTTTATTGCATTGTTCAAAGAATAAAAAAATTATTTCATTTTCTAAAAATACATTCTTTTAAATAAATACTTTCCATAATACTTCTTTTCTTTTTCGAAACAAACAAACCTAAGGGTTTGGCTCAGTTAGGTAACTCGTGTAACGGTGATTTTTCCTACACGCTGTAAAACAAATTGAAATCTTAATTATACGTTATCCTTGCAATTATAACTATTAAAATTAGGAAAATGCTGAATATCCTGACACTTTAACTGATTTTCAAGTTCCGAAAAAACTAAACCCATTTGTTATTATTGATTGAAAATATCATCTATGATATTGCATTCATCGAAGGGTTGAAATTTTCTCGGGAACATTCGGGACAATTAACAGTGCTCTTAAAATTATTGTCACTGTTCCATCATCCCAACAAATAAATATGATTCCAAACTAGCTTATTTTACTGTATATATTTATAGCTATCTTAAAAAATATATATAAGTCCACGATGATTTGTTAACATTTGTAACTTAAAACAGTTTTGTGCAAGAATTTAAAATACATTTCTATTAAATGTCGAAGAAAGCAATTGAAATGAGTCTACGATTAATTCTGTCTTATCATAAAACCAGTCTCAATAATTAATTTAAATGCCTTATATAAATATATATATATATATATATATATAATATCTTTCACATACACACACATATTCGCAGCGTTCTAAGTTTAATTTTTCAAAGTCTTTTTATTGGAAGTGATTTTTTCATTGTTTATACTTCGAATGGTACAGGATCCCAAGTGTGGGGAAAAAAAAATCTTCTGCGAGCAAAATTGCATTGGGTTTATTAGGAATTTTTAAGTTGCTTCGATGCATTGCAATTGTTTTTTATTTTGTCACATTCATTTTTCCCCCAAAAAAAAAATTTATCTGCACTGCAATACTGCAATGTGGTTGTAACTGTATTTTTATGCCGATCGAGACCATTTATGCAGGTCATTGAGGTTTTAAATCGGGATTAGCAAATGTAATATTATTATTATCTTAGTTCTCTAATTATAATTTTTTTAACCACTATATTTTTCAATATTTGTTTACAATTTTATTAATTATAACATATTTATAAAATATAATAGTAATTATAATATAAAATTATCATATCCGCTCAATTGAAATAAAAAATTATTAATCATAAATTTGCAAATATTTTTGTAATTTCAGGTGAAGTGCACTGCTTATTCACAATGCGCCGGTAATCCGGTGAAAGTGATTATCACGGATGAGTGTCCGGAATGCGAGACGCAGGGCATAGTTCATTTAGATTTGAGTGGCCACGCTTTTGGTGCCATGGCACGCTCGGGTCAAGAAGAGCAGCTGCGAACCGTTGGGATCGCGCAGATTCAATATCAGAGGTAAGCTCTTAATTCCATTATTACGTGAGAGAGAGAGTTAAAAGAACAAAGCTAAACATGCGGTTGGATAGCTTCTGTTTATTTTTTAAGATAATTTTTGTAAAAAAATTTAATTTTTTTTTATATTCCTTCCATTTCTTTTTATGTGTAGAGAAAATTTTTCATTTTTATTTATCTGTCATTTTAAAAAATTAAAAATACATTTATTATTTTCTTTCAAATATTAATAAATATTTAATAATTTCATTTACTAATTAATTTTTAATAAATAATATATTAATAAATTACAACTAATTTCTTAAAAACCGAAAATTATTTATTGCTTTCTTAATTCTTGTCATTAACATTAAATGATACTTAAAATGGACGGAACATGAGTGAAAGAGTACTTGTGTTATTAAACCTTGTAACTAAAAAAATTGATCTTTAAAATTATGGTAACGATAGAAAATAATTTTTTTTTGAAAAAAAAGTTATCTTTTATTAAATTCATTATATTTAATATTTAATATGTTAACAATTTACTATTATATTAATAATTTATAACTATATTCTTAAGAAAGATGTTTTTCGCCAAAACGATAGAATCATAATTCATGTACGTTTAAATTCTAATTTGCAATTGCAATGTTACATATAATGCTAATATTATAAATCGCTCTATAATGTAATTTTATACCATTACAGTTTTTGCATTTGATTGTAATTTTTTTAATCACAATATGACTGCAATTGTAATGTAAAATTATGATTTAAAAAAATGTCAAGGACTTAATTTTTTTGGGTAAATAAATGTCATGAATTTACCATTTGTGAATGTGAGTATGTCTTTCTACTTTCTTGACCTTTTTACTTTTTAAATATTCTACACGGCTTCTATTTGTTCTCCGGTGTAAAATAGGAAAGTAAATAATATAAAAAGTTGGTTTGATTTGTCTCAATGTTACGAAAAATTCTATTTTCTTGAAAATTAAAAGAGGTGTGTTATTTAATTAATTACTATTTAACAAATTACAAAAAATAGAATTTTTTAAAAAATCTTACTTCTTATAAAATATAGAAAATTATTTACTCACATATCCTCTAAACAAATTCTATTTTATATATTATTTATCAATATAATCATAAAATTATCCTCGTTAAATTTAATTAATAATAATTAAAATTTATTTATTTATATTATAATAATATTAAAAATATAATAGTCATTTTATTAATACTTCATATGATATTCAAAATTGAACAAAATAATAAAAAGTGTTACTTTTTATACATTAACTAAGTAAATATATATAATTTTCAAAAAATTCATATAAAAAATTATTTTTTTGAAAGTGTAATTTTTTGCCGAAAGTTACTTCTTGTGCGAAATAAACAATTTCACAGAATAAATCCTCTTTCTCCTGCATGTGAAATTCACTTATTTTCACTTTTGTTTTTATAAAATATTTGTATCGATTTTTTAATTATGAAAATTTTCTAAGGAAAAAGTGGGAGAAAATAAATTCCTATAATGTTTTTGTAAAGAGATTGCAGCACTGTTGTATTTCAAAATTATTTTATACATCTTAAATAGTTGTAGATTGTTACTAGTGGTGCTTAGTGTAATTACCAATAAAAATGAAAAACATTATTATTCTTATAATAAAATAGTGAAAATTATGATGGCAAATTTCAGTACAACTGTTCATATATATTACAACTGTAGACTCTAATTTTCAAGTTTTCAACCATTATGGCTAACAAACTTGAAATTGCTTTTGCAGAATTTCGTGCAATTCTCTTGGCAAGTTAGTAACATTTCGTGTGGTCTCAGGCTCCAATGAAACCTATTTCGCATCCCAAATTGAATTTGAAAATGGAGATAGTGCCATTGCCAAAGTTGAACTGAAAGAAGCAGTAGACTCAGACTCATGGCTCTGCATGCAACATTCCGGTGGAGCAGTTTGGAAGCTCGCAGCCGGCTCGCCGCTAACAGCTCCGTTTTCTATCCGGCTAACCTACCGATCCGGCGAGCCAATTGTGGCCGACGACGTCATTCCGGCCGGGTGGAAGCCCAGAAGGACTTACCGATCATTTGTAAATTTTTAAATTATGGTGTAATCTGATTAATTTGTATGAGCTTCTAAGCTAAGCTATCCATGTGTAAGGAAGAAGATACACGCGTCACATTGTATTAGGTAGTTTATTTTGAACTGTCTTCTTCAAGCGATTATTAGTGAAAAATAAAAGTATTTACTGTGTTAGTTGCGTTGTTTGAGCATCCAATTAACACCCCTTTATCTTATTATTTTGGACCAGGAAAAGTAATTTTTCTAGGGTGGAAATTTCACTCGGTTTTTTTTTTTCTGATAGAAACTTCACTTCACAAAAATTTTTAATATTTTAATTATGTTTAAAAGTAAATAATTCTATTGTATAAAGTTTAGACTAAACTCAAACTTTGTAACTCTCAAGTACAATTTAGAATTTGAATTTTTTTCCTTTTTACATTTAGGCTTTTTTACTTTTTTTTTTTTCCTTACTAGATATGAAATTGATTTCTATATGAAACGAAAACAAGTAATAGCCCTCTTTTAACAAGAATATCTTTAAAAATTATATTCAAAAATTTTTATTGGGCTTGTAAGCCCTTCAATGGGCTTGAGCCCCAGGCTTTACGAATACAAGACAGATATAGGACGGAACAAAGCTTAAAATTTTAGACTCGTAATATTTACAAGTTTAAATGGTTTCGCCCATATGGCACAGGCCAGTCCAAATGTCGCTACTTAAAAGGAATGAGTCAATATTTTAAAAATATGATAATTTAATGTAATTTATAAAATATAAATTGTATGAGTTAGTATGTGAGTTTAGTTTTTCAAAAAAGTATAGGCCTGACCTGATTAATTCCACCCCATCCGTTTTATACTCTCACATATAAGCCACATATTTCATTTTCTTATACACTCATGCTATTAATTCATTGCGATTTCAAATCTCAGCCATATTGGTCAAAACAAAATTATTTTAATATATAATATTACTATAAGAACACTAAGAATTAATTATAAAAATGAATTCAATTTATATATCATTTCTGATAAAGAAATGAAAAATACTTATATTGGATGGAATTCACAATTTGTACAAGACAAGATCCAAATCCTTCGTGCTGAAAACAGTTAGTTACCTAAAAATGCTAAAAACGATAAATATTAGCATGTGAAATGAGCTAATATCCCCATAACTTAGACAGAGCTAGCTAGCCTGTTTGGGAAGACCGCAAGTGGATTGCCGTGTGATATTTAATGAATTATTAGGTCAAATCAACGAACCATGCACTGGGATTCTCCGTCTAGAACCCGTCAATGGCTATTAATGTTAGATTTGTTTATTTTGATTAAAAATATTTTTCGTAAAATATAATAATAAAATATTAAAATAAAAAATTACTTAATTATAAAATATTAAAATAAAATTTTATTTCATAAAATATAATTATAAAATATAAAAATTTATAAAAAATAATTTTTTATTTAAATTTTTTTTATATTATCATATTTTTAAATATTATTATCATACTTTTAAATTATCATTACAAATAGCATATTACTCCTCTGTTAATATCACCACATTCATTATAATCACACAAAATATTATTATCGTGGTATAATTTATACTTTAAATCTTTAAAGATGACTTTAACATGTGAATTTCCATTTTTTTCCAATTTTATAGCAAAAAAATTATTTCTCTGTCTTCATGCAGTTTAATTAATATATCTCTTAACATGAAGTGAAAAATGAAATTACTTTTAGGGTACGTTTAATTTAGGAAAAAAATAAAATTTTTAGAAAATATTTTCTTAAAAAATATATTTGTGAAAAATGAATTGATTTTCTGTTGTTTGGTGTATAAAAAAATATGTTTTAGTATTTAGTATATAAAAAAATTAATTCTGTTTAAAGTAAATTAAAATTATTTACTTCAAAATTATTATAATTTTACTTACCTTTTAAAAAAAAATTAATAGATTTTTTATTGTTCTTCGTGTCCAATAATGATTAATTTTTAATAATAAAATATATATTAAAGGTATTATAAAATTTTATACATAAATTCACATAATTAATTTAATTAATTATTATAAAATATTATATAATAAAGTATCCATCATGAGACAAAAAGAGAGAATATTTTAATAAATATTATATAAAAATATACACCTATATTTTAATAAATAAAAATAAATTTTATAAAAATAAAAATAGAGTATCAATCATGAAATATTTAATAAATAAAAATAAATTTTTCTTGTGATCGCGATTGCATAATAAGGTGAGAAAATAAAAAATTTGAATTTGGGTATGGATATACTGATTAACAAAAAAAATGAATTTTATTTTTTAAAATAAAAAATTATTTTCTTTAAAAATAATATAACTTTTTGGTTGATTAGAATTTATTTTCTTATCGATCAAAATTTTTAAATATTTAAATAAAAAAATTAAAAAATAAATTTTAAAAATTCATTTTTCTTCCGATCAAACATACCCTTAATCTTATAATACGATAAATGACATATTTTATTGAGTGATGATACGAGAATACTCCAGAACACGGCTATACATATTTCGTACAACAATAAGATATAACAGACCTTATTTATATTTAGAATCGTCCAAGAATTATATATATATATATATATATATTGAGAGTTACTATCCTGGACTCTCTTCTGATTCGGTTGAGTTTTTTTATATAATTGGAGCTTATACTTTTAAGATTTGTCGTTACGAAGTCTTCGCTTTTTCCGAGCTTTGACCCCCTTTCAATTGAAAAAATCATTTTTCTTTTTACTTGGAATCCATATAAAAATTTAAGAATTATTCTTGTGAAAAATGAGGAAATTTAAAATGTCTCTAAAGCTATATCCTTATTATTATTTTTATTCATATATTTTTTATGATTAAACAGAGCGGAAGCCTCAAAGGAAAAAAAAGTGCATTCTAATCACTCACAGGATAATCATCCAGATTCAAATAATTTAATTTTGTCCAAGATTTATCTAGAATTGATAATCATAATTCATTCTTCATGTGAAAAGAAGCACGTCAATCCACACAAAATTTCCCATTCATATACACATGGATCATCCTTACCTGCTAATTCACGAAGAGCAACATTTTTATTTATATTTGGTCAATGCAAAAAAGAAAAAATCATTTAGTTCCATTTATTTCAATAAAAAATATTTTTTATAAAATACAGTTATAATATATTTAAATAAAAAATATTTTATTTATTTAATATTAAGTATAAAAGTTAAAAAAATAACTTCTTTTTAAAAAAATTGATTTCCTCCGTCACTATAAATTTAACTATTATTTTTTTGAATTATAAATATGAGTACCATATTATTTATTCATTAATATACATGTAAGTAAATACTTGTGGATGAAATAAATGGAATTTAAATGTGCGCAAGGATATCTTTTGTGTGAGTTGATTGCCACCACTCATATTTATCAATCTTCATACATTTGTTATTACGCTTGGCCATTATAAATAGGTTGCATATCAAGCAATTGAAAGCAAACACTTGCAATTACCAGTTCGAGCTGAGCTAAGTGTGTCCTTCAATGGGGTTTTCTCTTTATTATGATGGCTTCAATATCTTTCTTGCAGTCCTTTGCTCTCTATCCATGATCTTGAGCTCCAGTTTCTGCCTCGATCCCAATCCTATACCGAGTAATGCTACCAACATCCAAAATGAAAACCAGTGGCGGCCTGCTACGGCGGCAATGGGTGCCAAATTGACCGGTACGTATATACGTAACCAATCAGATTCCTGTGTTTCTTTTCTCTCGATTTTCTTCTGTTTAGGATAGACGGGGATATGATATTCTCTTTTGTTTTCTTTTTAATCGAGTCCCATTGTCTTAATATGAAAAATATTTTGATCATTATTTTTCTTTAAATTTATATCATAAATTTTCAAAAAAAAAAATGAAGCCAATTTAAATTTAAGTACAATATAATCTCTCTTTTTCTTTTTTTTTAATTCTAAATATATTCAACTTCTTAAAGGTTAAGTATTTTTTTTAAAAGAGATTGAGTATTCTATTTTTTTTTGAATTTTTCCATTAAAATTTATGTTTTTATTTGAAATACGCAATCTTTTAAAAAATTTAAATTCCCGTAGAATTAGTCTTTTAATTTTATACAGGAATAGCACTTATTTTTTTTATCGAATTTAAATTTAAATTATTGATAGTGTAAAACCTTCTTATATCACCAATCTCTTCCCACACACTTCTGTGGGTATTTGAAAGGTTTTTTTTTCTTTTTTAATTACTTAATTTCAAAATACTTCATGTTCTATTTTTTTACTGCCTTATTATTTGTTATTACGTCCAACAACTAAATTTTAAAAGACTAATTAACTAATTAAAATAGTAAGAGATATCATGTTACCAAATTAAAAAAAGGAAAAAAAATAAGTTAACTATAAAATTAATTTGAACGAGAAAGTAACTTTTTTATATGTACACTTGTTAGTCGATCATTTTATGTTGTAAATTTTATAACCGTCCCATCTCTCTTTCTTATCTCCCCTCATATTTGTATCTATATTTTAATTTTTTTAATTTTAATTTTAATTTGAACCACTTCTCTCTTCTCATATTTATAACCATATCTTTTATTTTTTGAATTCAAATTTAATTTATTATTAGTGTAAATCAATTTTACACTATTACACATTCATATTTTGCTATATCAATGAAAAATGGTTAAAACTCTTCTACTATAATTAAAAATTACTAATTATTATTTTTAATGATATATTTTGTTCTCATTTATTGAAGAGTTATTTAGTCTATATGAAAAATAACTTTCAATTTTCAGGAAGTAACTTTTTATATGAACTCTTCAAAAAGTATTTAAAGTTATTTGATTGATATAAAGAAAGTGTCACTTCCTATGAAGTAATTTTTTATATTTTATTTGATTCAATTTTAAATATTATAGGAAGTATTAACAAAATAAGTATTATATCATTAATATTATTATAATATAAATTAATAAATTTTAGTTATTATTAATTAAATTTAATAAAAATAATTTTATCTTTACATCCATAAATTATATAAAAAATAGAACTTACCTAAGAGAAAGATGAGAAATAACTTCTTAGGAAACTCTTTCCTCCAACTTGTTAAATAGTGGTCAATCAAATAATATTTTTTTTATTTCTCAAAAAATAGGACTTTTCATGCTATTACTGCAAACCAAATGACCTCTAATAGTATAAAATATTTTATATTTCTTTTCTTTTTATTTTTCAACTACTCTATCTCTTCCCCCTCACGGTTATAATTATTTTTTTAATTTAAAACAAGTTTCAAGTGCTATTGAATAGCTTATTTTACAATATTTTTATTTTTTTAGTGTGTAATATATTTTAAATTTGTATGAAATTTTTGTTAGAAAGATTGTTATTAATTTTTATAGAACCCATATGAAGTAAAAAATGAATCTCGATTTGTGTAGCAATTTTACTGCAATTATTTGTATATTTTAAAAAAATTAAGCATTGGTTAATGTTTTGGTTATTAATATATAATAAAAAATTGCAATTATTATTATCTTTTTTTAAAAATTGTTCATTTTCTAAAATAAACATACATAGGAGTAGAAATAAGTCAAGTTAAATTAGATTTTAACATAAATAGGCCAAACCTGCTTAAAAAATTTTAAGTGTGGACTTAACTTATGACCTATTTGTACACAAAAAAATTGGCTTTATAACTTAGCTTGTTTACAAAATTTAAGAAGCTTGACTTGATTTGTTAATCTATTTAAACATAACTATTAAAATCAAAATAAATTATTGATAGGGTTATCTAACTAAATATATATGCCACAAATAGAATTGTTAGTAAAAAAATTATAATTTTATTAAATAAATAAGACATTAAACAAAATTTTGTCTTTAATTTTATTGAATTCTTAATAATTCAATATAATAAATTAAATTATATTTATTTAAAATAAAAAATATTAAAGGACACAATAAGATAAATTCATCATTTACAAACTTTAAAATTTTCAAAAGATTGGTAGCTAAATGTAAGAATGAGAAGATGGCACAATATTTATAAAGTGATAAATATAATGCAACCACATCAATTAATCTAAAAGTATTAAATTAAAACAATATGTTACTTAAATAAATTGGGCTAATAAGCCAATAAGCTAAATTTAAGGTTAAACAAATTAAATCTATTTAATAAACAAATTAATATATTGACCAAGGCCTGCTTTATTTAATTAAATAAATAAGCCAAATTAAATTTTCAATGAATCAAAAAAATCATAGATTGCTCATGAACAATTTAATTTATTTCTATCCCTAATCATAGATATGTACTTAGAAAAACACTTTCGTAGATATGTACTGCATTTAGTCATATAACATTAAAATTTTAATTACTACACCAAATATACACGTGAAATAACTAATAATCTAATATAATATGTCAAGTGTATATTAATACTTCTCTTGCAATTGAACTAATATGTCCTTCAATAATTAGGACTATATTAGCTACACAATTTAAAACATTATTCAACGTTCTTAAACTTACTTCTTTCATAAAATTGAATGATACATTTTATTTTAGCTATACGCTGCATTCACAAGGGTTACTTTCCGGTTACTATTAATGAGTATTTGATACACAAAATTTTACATTTTCAAATATATATATATATATATATATATATATATATATATATATATATATATATATATTTGCAAAATTTGATTCTTAACATTTCTAAGAATCACATTCCTTGTAACATGACATTATTCTTATATATCTAATTTAATATAAATATTGCTGAGTATATTTTCTCAAATCTCCAGTTATGTTATATTCCTATTTTTTGTTCATACTTTGCATTTTTGTTAATTTTTCAAAAATAATCCAATTCATTTTTTCATTATAAATGGTAATAAATCATAATTTTAATTAAAAATTATATATATACATGCTTTTGATCTCGTAATAAATTAATAATTTAAGTTATTTTTAATTGAACCATAATAAATAATTTAATATATAGATATTAAAATTGTTAAGAATATAAAATTTTAATATAATTAATTAACTTATATCCTAAAGAAATCCAAATAAATTCAATGGAATTTTACTAAATGGTTTCAACTTGAACAACCATAGAATTTCTCAATATCTCACAAGTAAAATCAATCAATTTTTATCTATAATGATACAATCTACATTATAACATAATTTTTAACAAAGCTTTGACTCTACTATGAGTACAAATCAACTAAGTATTCTATAGACACCTTACATGCTTGTATCTCCTATCTTCCCTAAATCACTTTTACATTCCAAAACGCGACTAATTGGTACAATAATCCTAACTCCAATCAAAACTCCTTTATATTATTAATTGAAATTATTAAATGTGTTAAAAGAGTTAATATGTTTTAACATGTTTAATAAAAGCATTGATCCAACATGACACATGATTATTTGGTTTAGATTTAGGTTCACATTATTTAAGATTTTATTATCATTTGATGCGATACTAATTTCATGAGTGAACACAAATTGTCACTCTTAACAAAAACATAAAAATTAAGTTAAACTTTTATCATTGTATAACAATTCTTTTAAATTTTATCTCATATAAAAATTATAACTTTTAATAAAGTAATATATAAAACATAATTTAAAAAACATTATAGAAGTATGTACCAGTTTGTACTTTTATGAGTTTTGCAGAAAAAAAGAAAAAGATTAATGTTATTAACTTTTCATTTAGAGTTGTAGTTCCATATAAAAATGAAAAATTATTGAAGAATTTTTTGCACAACTTTAAATAATAAAATTTTGACTTTTCATATATTTATTGCATATAAAATTTAAATAAATTTATATCATTTTATATAAAATTTTGAGATTTAATATGAAAAAATTACTTTTATAATTTGTATATTATTTTTTATAAAATTCTCATAAAATAATGCAAGATTAATAACATCAAATCAACATAGAACTCCCACGAATTTTTTTTCTTTTGGTGACTTTGATTTGTTGATTAAAATAGATGACAGATATCAAGAATCAAAGACTTATTATCATGTTGTATAATATGCAACAAATTCTCATTTGCATCATAGAAACCTTTCAATAAAAGATGAAGGTGATTTTTTTATTTTATTTTGACGTCAATATTCTTGTCTCTTAAGAATTTAAGATACTCCCATCTTTGATGGGAATATTTGACAAAAAATTAGCCCTTAAAATATTCTTGAAAATATTACATTCTTAAATAAGTTTTTATAATTTTGAATCAAATATGAGAATGTAATATTCTCATGAAACATTTTGAAAATATGAAAAATATTTTATGAATCAAACTCTCTCTCTCTCTCTCTCTCTCTCTCTCTCTCTCTCTCTCTCTCACACACACACACACAATTTTTATATAAGTATTAATTGGGTAGTTATTTTTAACACAATTTACAAACTCCTTTATATAAGTATTAATTGGGTAGTTATTTTAAGTATGGTTACTAAAAAAGTAAAAGATAATTATATATTTTTATTAACTATAAAAGAATTTTTACAATTTTTAAATACCATATCAGTACTAAAATTTAAATATAGTTACAAAATTTTACGAACAATAAAAGTAATCAACTATTTTTATCGAAAGTAATTATTTTTTTTTATTTTGAATGTCTCATTTCATATTACGTGGTTCAGTGGATGGTTGTGGATATGGCGATGCTGTGAAGGGCCCTCAATTCTCCGGAGTAGCATTGGCATCAGCTCCTTTTGTGTCCGAGTCCGAATCCGAATCAACAGACCGATGTGGAGCTTGTTACGAGGTGCTACACTATCAATTTACAGCAAATGTTAACCACACACTCCAATTAATTAGATCTAATATTTTATTTTTATTTTTAATAATATAATAAATAAAGAATACTAATTTTAATAATATATTATTAAAAAATAGAATATTAAATTTAATTAGTTAAGAATTAATACTTATCCGCTTCTTTATTAATATTTACCTTAATATATATATATATATATATATATATATATATATATATATATATATATATATATATATGAAGGTTAATAACTTCCACTCATTAATTTAGATAAAAAAATATATTATTAATTAATAATAGTAAAATAATAAATTATATTTATATAATCAAATAAATAAATATTAATTTAAAATATTTAACTCAATTCTACTTATTCTCTCTCATTTTTATAATAAGTATAATCATTAATAAAAGTTATTGATGATAATGATAAATTGATTTTAATGTCCCTTATTATATTATTATTTTTAAATTTGTAAATTAGTTGATGGGCTTCTCACTATTTTGAAACTCCCACAAGCGGTCCATTCAATTAGTTGGATTGGGAGGGAAAAAGAAGAATTGAATATAATTAGATATTTGAAATAGATAAAATTATTAATTTCATTCTTAAAATTATAACATGCTAACAAAATATTTTTTTAAATTATATTAAATGATCGATTTCATCTCTAAATAATGATTCATATAAATAAGTTTATTTATTTATACAAATATTTAAGGATAAAATTATTTATATAAATTTATATGGAGGAATAAAATTATTTGTATGAACCTTTATCTAATATAATTGAAGAATTATTTTATTAGTATTTTACAATTTTAAAAATAAAATCTGTAATTTTATCTTCAAAATACTAGAAGTCCGTTTTAATATGTTTTAATAAGTTCAAAACTGATAAAAAGTTAGGCAGACCGGTGATTTTTCGTTTAACCCGTTAGCCCAATCCCCCCCATTTTTTTCTTCTTGGATTTGAGGATTGCACCCCAGCCAAATTCCTATACAGGCCGGGTTTCCAACTATCAAACTTATTTAAGAAAAAAAAAAAAGAAAAATCAAAAGGTTTTAAAGGATAATAAAGTAAATAATTCAGCACATTTTGATCCGTACATTTCTTATTGTACAAGCATATAATATAATACAAATTTGTTCATATTCTAACCGTTTCAGCAATCATTTTCAACTCAAATTGCACTTTTTAATTGAGTTAGAAATTAATATTCTCAACAAATAAGAAATAAATTCTTATATTATGCTTTATTAAACTTTATATTTAATATTAAATAAATAAAATATTCTTTCTATCTTAATATATTTCATGATTATATTCATGTATTCCGGTCAAAACAAACTAACCTTAAATTTGAGAATTTACATCATCTTTTCCTGCGAGCACCGATAAATTCAGATGTCTAAGAAATCAATTGGATTGTCAGATGAGATGCACGGAATACAATGCATGCTCAAAGAAGCCGGTGACAGTGGTCATAGCAGATGAATGCCACACTTGCATGTGGTCAATGAGAAGGAATATCGACTTTGGCGTTAGTCAGTCTGCGTTTGCTGCCATGGCTCCTGCCCTCGCTAACCGCCATTACAGCGTGCCCTTCATCTTTGCAATTGAATACAGAAGGTAATTTCTGCCCATGGTTTTAAATCATAATTTCTTATAATGAATATATATACACACACACACCAATAAATTAATTTTTCTTTCTAAATCTCAAATTACTCTCATGCTTGCAGAGTCGCCTGCAAATTTCCCATCTCTCTAGCTTTAAGAATTGATCTTTCGTCCAAAATTTCTAAATTTGGTTTGAAAGCGGAGTTCAAAATATGGGATGTAATCAGCAGCGTGGCATCAGTTTATATCAAGGAGGCTCACTCAGATTCATGGGTTTCTATGACATTGCAATCTGATGATGTTTGGTGGATGAGGACACCTTCACCATTACGAGCTCCATTCTCCATCATGCTCACCAATCTTGCCAAAAATGGCACCAGAACCACTGTTGAGGCCGTTGATTTGATTCCGGCTGGTTGGAAAGCGGGTCGCACTTATCGATCGGTGAGCCCTAGGTTTCGCGTTATTGACCCGTGAGTCCTAGGATTCGCCGTATCCGAAATTTTCTGGAACTAGTTGCTTGATGTTTAAAGAGAATATGGTTAATAAGAGAGAAAAATACGAATATGTAGTTCGTGAAAGTTATAATAAAAGTCAATAATATATATAGTTTCATTAATTTGAGATCTGAAATAGCAATATCAATACTGAGTGTTGAAAGTCGAATTATTTTTGTAATTTTGTTTTCGTGAGTAATTTATTTTAAAGGACGTCAATCAATAGTGGACGTTATCCTAAAATTTTTTCAGGGGTAAAGAGTAAAAAAAAAAAAAATTGAGAGACAACCTGACTTAAGTTAAAAAAAATTTCACATAAATTTCACATAATTATATATAAATATACTGAGGTAGAAATAAATTAAATTAAATTAAATTTTACTTAAAATAAGTAAATTTATGTAAAATATAAAACTAACTTAGCCCGACCAATTAGCACGTAATAGGCTTAAATTTTATATAATTTTCTTAAAATTTGATCTATCCTGTTAACTTTTATAAGTATATTAATAATTAATAAATATTTTATAAAATTACTATTAGAAGCAAAATTAAATTGAGTCAAATTTTGTTTTGATATTATCAAGTGTAACATAATTAACACAAAATTATTTCAACTTAAATTAATGATAATATTTTAATTTCAACTTTCCTCGACTAATTCTAAAATGTAAAGTTTAAAGTTTGGCTTAAGTCAAATTTGATTTAATTCTAAAATAATTATAAATATCATAATAATAATTTTAAATTAATTATAATATAAGCTAAAATTAAGAAAATGAAAACATGTTAAAATTTTTCATACACTTTTTAAAATATATATATAATATTTTCTAAATATTATATATTACATATAATTTAATATAATAAAATAGGGGGTTGGCTTGGTAGGCAAATAAGTTAGGTTTTAAGTAATATGGGTTAATTTATTTTGTAAAATGAATAAAAAAATTGACTTAATCTTGTTTTATTTTATAAATAAGTTAGGCTGAAGATAAGTTAAGCTTTTAAGAATTTGTAGGTTCGATGATTTATTTCCACTCTTATATATATATATATATATATATATATATATATATATATATATATATATATATATATATATATATATATATATATATATATATATATATATATATATATAATTTTTAAAAAAAAATTTAAGGGGTCATACGTAATATTAAATACCGATTGTTTTCAAATAAATTATTAAAAAAATTGTGAATGATTTTACTATAACTATTTATGCAATAATCCTTTGATTTTTATTTACATTAAAATAGGTCATAGTTTCCGGCAAATCTTTTGGTTCTTGTTTAATCTTCATTTTATATATATAGAAAGAGGGAGAAATATTTCATATCTGTCTTCTTTTAATTCTGTTACAAGAGAGTGTAAAACACTGAAAATTTATAAAAATCGAAAAGCAAAGGATGGAACCCCTCTGGTCATCAAACTTCTTTGCTTTTTAAAAATGTCACTAATAAGCAAGTCTTAAACCTCGTAACCTTAATAAAGGTTTTAACTAGTTGATTAAAATAATAACATAATAGAATAAACATCCTAATAACAACTGATCGATCTGCCCTTGAGAGTTGAGAGCAACCCGACGACAAGTCCAAAAACACATATATATCAATTATTCACATTTCTAGAAACTGCTCCAAATCCATGTCGCACCTTATCAAATTTTGTAAATAATCACTCTCATTCTAGACTTATGTAGATATTGCGTAAGTGATATCAGTATGTATATTTTAGTTTCAGTAAGAACAATTTTAAGAAGGGTTTGATGAAAATCAATGCCACACTGCCTTGTTTTTTATGAAACTCGGAGAAAAAAATACTTCCATTTGAAACCTCAAGCTTTTACTCACCAGTAATTCTTCACGACTTGAAACCTGGATTTCTATTTTTAAAATCATATGAAAATTGATTTTAAAAAAGGTAAATTATGACAAATTTTCTTGTGCTGTAGCTCATGTGTGGTATACCTTGTGAACCTTTAATATGTGTAATTAATATCTCAAATCAGGTAGTGCAACTAACCCCCTTCTATTATAATTCTATCCAAATTATTAACGAAAGAGATAACTATAATTTACTTACTTGTTGATTTTCACTTAATTTACTTGTAATTTCAAGTATTACAACTTATTCATTTGTGCTTTCTAATGATAACATGTTGCCTATTTAAACTTTTTTCATCAAATTTTTAACATAATATTTCATAATAAGTGTGTCTAGTGAGTTCAAAGGAAATTATAGAAGAGTAAACTTATATATGTATTTTCATATTTATGTGAGTATTGATGTTCAAAATTCTCAATTGAGATAAAAAAATTATACTAACCCATCTCCTTAATTTAAATGTAAAATTTATATATTATTATATACTTTTTAAAATTATTAGCAATATAAAACAAGAAATTTGTTATTTATACACATTAAGAATTTTAGTTGATTTTTTTTTATATATGTCTTGTATTGTAATAATTTTTTCTCATTCAAGGTGTTTGTTAAAATAAGAAGATAAAACTAATATATTTTAATTCTTATTAGGAATCCTTGACTCAGATAAATATAAGAACATTATAGATTACTCATTTTTGATTTTATTTAACTTACTTATTATAAAATTGTCCATAAAAAATTGGATGAAAAAAAGTTTGTGTGAGTAAAGTGTTTACAACAAAAAGTATAGGTAGGTAAATTGTAATATTTAAAAAAATAAATAAGTTAAATAAAAATTAATAAAACTATAAATGAATAAAGTGTGATTTTCACTTATAGATAACCTTGTGGGCAAAACATATGCCTCTCCCTCAACCTCTTTTCTGCTATGGTATCTTATTTTCTTAATTTATGGGTGCGTGATGCGTAGAATGGTTTGTTATATTTGTAATTGATAGCAATGCAAAGATTTTATTTAACTTACTTATTATAAAATTGTCCATAAAAAATTGTTGATTTTCTAAACTATTGTACCCTGTACAGAAGTAAATGGAAAAGAAGGCAACCTTGTAAGTCATGACTCAATTCGAAATAAAAAGGGAGCAAATCAAGTCTTGTAAACTTCACGGAACTAATCGCATTCCCATGTTGAATTGCATTATTATTCAAAAGAAACTTAATCCATACTCCTCACTACCGCAAATTTACATTGGTTATTTAGAGGATCAAACGTCGATAGTTGTAGTAAATATTTTATAATATTCGATTAGAAAATCATTGTAAAAAATATTATATCAATTTTTAATAAATAAATTATTATTTTTTTAATATTATACTACTTAATAACCGATTCACATTTAATAACATCAAATTATTTTATTAACTAATGTTAAATATTTGATTTGCTACTTCGAAAATTCACATAATTCCTTATTGTATTACATCCTCTCCCCAAGAAAAAGTTCCCTATGCTTTTTTCATTTTGTATAGTATCTCATGACACTTCCTATTATATTACTTTCAATCTAAAATACATTCAAAACACTTAAAATCACAATAGCTACAACTTTATAATACATACATACCCCATATTGAATAAAAAGTAATGTATATTTTGCCTTAATTATAGTGCACAATCTCAATTTTAGTATATGAAATTTATAATATATAGAATAGCCATGTTTTCTCTTTACATTAACTTCATACAATTTGAATATGATATTAGAGAATACTTGATGATTTGTATTACTAAATGATATATGTTAAGAGTATTTTCAAACTATAAGATAATAAAGTAAATAAATTTGAGTGTTACAACAACTATAAAGGAAAAGTTTATCATAATGAAAGAAAAATTATGTTCTAATTTGTTGTGAATATCATTCTATCTAAGTATGTTTAATACATTGTCCATGTGAATATCTCAAATGAAACCTACATTATCCAAATATTTCAACATACTATATAAATTAATAAGATCCAAATAATTGTGTCTATAAGCATAACTTCAAAAAAAAGAGACCTAAGTTCCAAAATATAAAAAGTTAAGAAAATTTTACATTTATAATTTGCAATTTCTAGTGAATGCACAACCTTATAGATTTATCAATAAGCTAATAGATCTTTAAATATTACAAAACAATTAGTGAGCATAAACACAAAAAACTAAAGAGAATGATTTTAAGGTTGAAATGTGAGCATATATTGATAGAGAGATAATTATTTTAAGGTTAAAAGAGTTTCACAATAAAATTTACAAATAGTATCATAATTGTACCCTTTTTATTTTATTATTGATTTGAATTGTTTTAATATTAAATGTTAGTTCCTAAAAAAAAATCTATGTGTAAAGTAAAACAACATTGTTTAACCATAAAATTTAAACATCAATTTCTAATAACAATCAACATCTTTAACCAAAATATTTTATTTAAAAACTATATTTCAAATAAAAATTTAATAATTTTATAAGTCAATAGCATTAAAATTATTTTTTTTTACATTGAATGTTGATAATTTTCTTATATAATTATACAAATACAAACAACAATAGCAACAAATACAAAAAGACTTCAAATGAACAATCTAACAAATAATAATAGATCGAAAAACCTCATAAACCTAAAATATTTTTCTTATATAATTATACAAATACAAACAATAATAGATTGAACAATTTAACAAATTACAAAAAACTATAAGTCAATTCAACAATTCAACTAAATTATAAGCCAATAGCATTAAAATTATTATTTTTTTGGCATTGATTGATGATAGTTTTATTATATAATTATACAAATATAAATAATAATAGCAACAAATACAAAAAGACTTTAAATGAACAATCTAACAAATAATAATAAATCAAAAAACTTTATAAACCTAAAATATTTTTCTTATACAATTATACAAATACAAATAATAATAGATTGAATAATTCAACAAATTATAAGAAATTATAATCAATGATGAATAACAGACTTTAAATGAAAAGAGAAAGTGAAATACCTCTTCTCGTAATTCCTTTAAAGCACTTGAAGATTCTAAATTACGTTTTATGTAGCAAATTAATGATAAATTATAATAAGAAAAAGTAAAATATCTATTTTTGCAATGAACTCAAGTTTCTAATGCAAAAATGGATATTATTACTTCTTCTCACTTATAATTTTTTATTATTTTTATGTTTCTTCAAAATGGGATACTATTTGAAAAGTTTATAAGTTGGATAATATAAATAGTAATAAATTGAATAATAAATTATAGTTTAAAAAAAGTATTAAGAATCATGCATTGTACTCAACTTGAACAATGCAAAACTAGGAGATATGCTATTTTTTTCTTATAATAATTTATCATCACTTCACAACTCATCAAAGTTTGACACTATGATTTTGTATTCGTTAATCTAGAGGCTTGATTGATCATTTTCTTTGAGTGTTTGAGTATTATTGTATTTTAGTGCAAGAATAATACTACTTGCTTTATGTGTATCAAAGTCTAACACATAACACATAAAGCAATCAATATGTTGATTCTCATATGAAACACAAGAATAGTCAGACATTCACTAACAAATGAAGTAATTAAGTACTACAAGGAGAGTTATTTTGATGATTGTTTCCAATAGGCAAGGAAATCTTTATTTATAGGCCAAAAGCAAGTTAGTGATAAACCATTACGATGTGTAAATTATTGATAAACCATCACAACATACAAACAAATTGCCATGATAATTGAAATGAATTCATAAACTTTAGACATAAACTTTTAATAAAAAAATTTGACATCATGTACCATATTTTATACATTAGTTGTTAAAAAAAACTAATGTTGTATACCAATCTCTCATAAGATGCCAACTTTAGTAAATATTACTACTACCATTTATTAGAGTTAAGCGGCGAGTGATATACCATTATAAATTAGTTTGGTTAAATAAACAATATTTTATTACCGAATCATAATCATGTTAGTTTTATAGTAAATAATAGATGTGATTTTTTTAATTTTTTTATAACTTTTGCATCCTCACATCTTTCGAAAAAAAATATACAAAAATAAATCATTGATCTAATAATATTATTAGTAAACATCATATAGTAATATTATAATTAATTTTTGATCTCATAGCTTTAAAAAAGTGATAGTAAATATCTATATAGTATTCAAGAAGCAATCTTTTCCCTTTATTTTCATATCTATGACAAATTTCAACAAAGGATGGCCCTATATGAATAATGCCAAACTTGCAAAAAAAAAATCCTTATTGAATGAGCTCTAGTATATATGCTCTTTCTTGATATTAGTACTTTCATATGAATTATGCAATACTTGTAAATAATTGCATCCAAGAGTAACTACTTGCATCTCAATAGTTAATGACTAAGTAACATCAATCTTGTATTATACTTTTATGCTAAATAAATAAAATAGAATGAAAGAGAAATTATGAAGTGAAATCCTAAATGAAAAAAGAATAGAAAAGAAAACAATATTTGGACATAATTTATAGGCAATACAAACATTTTAAGTTAATTTCCAATTAAAAAACCTAACATTTTAAATAAACAATATTGATCAAATAGATAATTTTAAATGTTATTTATTATATTAGTAGATATTTAATAAATAACCGATATCCTTTCTCTTATATATTTTTAATGAACTTATATATTATACTGAGTTTTTTAAATTATTTTAACTATTGAAAAATAAAATGACTATTCTACAAACTACCTTAAAGATAGAGCCAAGTGTGAGAAAACTTGAAAATTGCACAAACAAAATAAAAGGTTTACTCTATTTTAAAAGACATTAATTTTCATAAGTTTGCAATTCCAAAATTAGTAAATAATGTTTAATCAATTTTATCAAATATCAAATATCATAAATTTAGGATAAGTTATATATTCTTTTTGTATATTTTTCATACAACGATATAAACATTAACACATTGGACATCAATATGCAAAAATATAAGAAAGAAGATATTGATATAAAAAAGTTTATTCTATAATTTTATTTATTCTATATATTATTATATCAATAAATGTAAATTTATAATAATATTGTACAGAATAAGATTTTAGTCTTCCACTATCATTATCAAACTTGGTGCTAATTCTCATAACCATGTATCAAATTTTAATATTAGTAAATCATGGATCTAGGTAATATATTTATCTCCATTACCTAATAACAACTTATGTTTAAGAAGAAGGAACATAACTTCCCCTACAATCTCATTTAACACATTTAAATGATATTGATTATATTCTATAATGTCTCTAAAGGAATTAAATGAAATGGTGGCAAAGCTATATTCCTCTAATTCAAACATAGGCTAAAGTTAGATAACAGAGGTGAAGGTATCACTGAAATATTTTCAAATAAAGACTAAATATGAAATATATAGTTAATAAACTAAACTATATATGTTGATTATTAAATCAACTTCAATGTCTTAAGATTGCTTTATTATAATTAAAAGCTGGTTTATTACTTGAGAAAATTTTTTAAATGCATTTAATTTAATTAATAAAAAAATTAATATAAAATATTTTCTTCTTCCTATGTAACCTTTTAAGTGCCTTTTGGATTATGATTTTAACTTAATGCTCGTCTTAAGTTTTTTTTATTTAAAAAATGCCTACCAATTAACTGTAGATGTTAGCTTCTTTTAAACTGTCATTGCATTTATCCTAATAATTACAAAAATGTCACCTCATTTTATATAGATATCCATTTATCCTAAAATCAACATATATCAACCGATGTAGAATTACAAAGCTATAGTAGTGTTATAGAATTGCCTTTCAATGTTAATTATTTTTCATTTTCAACATCAATTATGAACTAACGTATATATAAGTATTATTATATATCATACTATTTCACATTGGTTAACGACCAATGTAAAAAATTACATAATTACTTTGATTTTAATAAATAATAATTGTTGTCATTTTTTACAAATATGATGTTAAAAATAATAACATTTGACTATTATTATTTTAAATAACTGACATTGTATAACTTTTCCCTTTAATTCATTTGCCTTTCTTTCATGTCTTACCCTTTCTCGCAAATCCTTCCTCCTAACACTCCCCTTCTTACAATTCCTCCTTATGTAGTTCCTTATAATACTTAACATCTCCTATGACACTTCAAAATTCTAATTTTAACAATATTAAAGATTATAAAAAAATAATAAAAAGATGACAATTTATATTCGATAATTGTTGGAAAATATTTAAGGTTAAGCACTTCTAAAAAAAATATCTTGAGTCTAATATTTGTAAATGTAATGAATATCCATTAAAATTTTACTATTAATATTATACATTTCATAAAAATAAATAATAGATCATACTACCACATGTTAAAAGGAAAAGAATGAAATAAAGTTTCTTATCTATACAATCTATGAAACCTGTTTCAAAATAAAAGACAACAAAACAATGATTGATTTTGAAATCAAAAACTTAAATTATAAGAATAAAATATAAAAGTTAAGAGATTTTTTACATTTATATGTTGTATTTTTCTAATGAATGCATAATCCCACAGACTTATTGATGGGAAAATAGATTTTCAATACTACAAAATAATTGTTAAGTATAAATATAAAAAATTGAAGAAAATTATCTTAAAATTAAAATGTGAGTATACTTTGGTAAAAATAGAATTATTTTAAGGCTGGAAGATTCTTGCAATGAAATTTGTAAATAGTATTATGACTTCACCCATTTTATTTTTATCTCACACCTTATGATTTAAAATATTTTAATACTAAATGTGGATTCTTAAGAAAAAATTTACATGTATAGTAAAATGACATCATTCAATTATAAAAGTTTAAACATTGATTTTTTTATTAAAAATCAACATCACAAACTAAAATATTTTGTTTAAAAATATATTTCAAGTAAAAAAATTTATAATTTTACAAGTTAGTGGCATTAAAACTTTTTTTTACATTGAATAATCATATTTTTTATACAATCATGTAAATATAAACAACAACAACAATTGATACAAAAAGACTTTAAATAAATAACCAAACAAATAACAATGGATATAACAATAACAAATGCAAAAATTTCAAAAATCAAAATAGTTTTCTTATATAATTATATAAATACAAACAACAGATTGAATAATTTAATAAATAAGAAATTATAATTTATAATGAACAACATACTTTAAATAAAAAATGTGAAATACGTCTTATCATAATTCCTTTATATTGCTATAAGGTTTCTAAATTAGATGATATTTTGGATAGTAAATTAGTAATAAATTATAGTAAGAAAAAGTAACATATCCATTTTTGCAATGAACTTAACTCCTCCAATGTAAAAATGTATATGGTATTTCTTCTCACTATAATTTCTTATTAGTTTTGTCATCTTTGTATTTTCTTAACATCTCTGCAAAATGAAACCTAAATGCAAATTGATGATAAATTATAATAAAAAAGTAATATCATGAATCTTGTATTATACTTAAACTTACGAGTGCAGGACAGGAGATGATATTTCTTATCGCAACAATTTATTATCACTTTGTAATTTATCAAAGTTTAACATAGTAATTTTGTATACATTGATTAGTTACTTTGAACATCTAAGTGTTTCAATTTTTCATATGAGAATGTTGCTACTTATTCTATATGTATCAAAGTTTGACACATCATATAAAGTAATTAGCATATTGATTCTCTATTAAAATACAAGAACAGTTAGATGCTCATAACAGATGAAGCAATCAAGCACCTCATGAAAAGTTATTTTGATAATTATTTCAAATAAGGAAAGTCCCTATTTATAGATTAAAAGTAAATTAATGATGAACTATCATGATATACAAACTATTGATGAGTTATCACAATAATTGAATGAATTACTAAACTTTAACTATCAATTTTTAATTAAAAAAAGTAACATCATGAATCTTGCAAATTGTTAATAAATTACAATAAAAAAGTACCATCATGAATTTTGTATTATACTCGAACTTATCAATACAAGATAAAGATATTGTTTCTTATTATAATAATTTATCATCACTTTGTAACTTATCAAAGTTTGGCATTGTAATTTTGTATTCATTGATCACTTGCTTTGAGTATCTAAGTGTTTCAATTTTTTTAATATGAGAATGGTGCTACTTACTTTATACGTATCAAAGTTTGACACATCATATAAAGTAATTAAAACTGCTGATTCTCTATTGAAACACAAGAATAATCAAACACTCATAGCAAATAAAGTAATCAAGTGCCTTATGAAAAGTTATTTTGATAATTGTTTCAAATAAGTAAGGAGAACCATATTTATAAGTTAAGAGTAAATTAGTGATAAATTGTCACAATGTACAAACTGTTGATGAACTATCATGATGATTAATATGAATTACCAAATTTTAACTATCAATTTTTAATAAAAACCTAATGTCATATACCAACTTGCTATGAATGAAAGAAAAAACCATCCTTTATACGTCACTTATTAAAAAAATTGACATTGTATACCAATATCTAGTAAACACCATCCTTAGTAAATGCTTATTGTAACCATTTATCAGAGTTTGGTGGTATCTAATAAATGCTTAGTACCACCATTTATTAGGGTTAAGTGGTGGATATTATACCTTTATACATTGATTTGGTCAAATAAATGACATAATATTATCCCAATTATAATCACATTGATTTTATAATAAATAATTGACATGGTTTATTTTCTTTATTTTTTTATAATTTTTGCATCCTGATATTTTTCTAAGAATACATACAATTATAAATCATTGTTCTAACAATATTATTAACATTAACTAGTAAACAATGTACAATAACATTATAATTAATTATTTGAGCTCATAATTTTGAAGAAAAAATGATGGTGAACATCTACATGGTATCCATGAAGCAATCCTTTCCCCTTGCTTTTATATTTATGGTAAATTTCAATAAAGTATACCTTTATATAAATGATGTAAAACTTGCAAATAAAGTTTTTTTATCAACGAAGAGTTGTATACTTGCTTTTTCTTGATATCAGTACTCTCATATGAATGATGTAAGATTTACAAATAATTATGTTTAGGAGCAACAACTTGCATCTTAGCAATTAATAATCAAGTAACATTAATCTTGTATTATCCTTTTATGCCCGATAAATAAAATGGAGTGAAAAAGAAATAATAAAATAAAACCTTAAATGAAAAAAAAAGTGAAAAAGAAAAAAGACTCTAAATGCAATTTATAGGCAATATATAACATTTTACATTAATTATTAATTAAAAAGCCATCATTATAAGTATCCACATCTTGAACAATTTCCAATAACATAATCTTTAGATATTGGTTTATTATACAACCATCATCTTAAGTTTACCTATGCTTAACTTTTCATCTTCTTTTGAAAAATTGAGCTTTATAACATCACTTTTTTATTTGAATTGATGTTACAAGTTGTACTTATTTATAAAAATGTTATTATACTGTTATATGCGTTGATTTTTTTCATTAACCGACATAAATGTAGCAATGTTAAAGAGTAATTTTGTAGTAGTGTCATAATGTTAAAATAAACTAACAGATATATATGTAACAAACTAATTGACAAATAATTTCCAATTTCAGAAATAAATTTTTTTAATGTAATATTATGATATAGTATATATGTTCCATAGATGAACCTCATCTACAATATGAATTTTTGATAGACTTATTCTCTGCTTTACTAAGATTAATTTCTCCTTCTCCACAAGTTCCATTATCTACCATATGAAACTGCTCAATCTTAATGTTATTAGAAAAAGAAAGAAGAAAGAAGTTGAGAAATAAGATTGGTGTTTAGAGGGAAGGTTGACTATTTGATGAAAATAAATGTTAAAGGTATTCTAGGTTCTTTTGGTGATGGTAAAGAAGAAGATAAAGGTTGGATTCATAGGTTTTGTTACTAATTTGGATGGAAAAATCGCAAAAGTGTGTTAATCGCATTGTTTATTTAGTTTGAACAGGTTAATTACACACTTTAAAAGTTTAAGGGTAAATCACGCATGAGCCATAATTTAAGAGGGTTTATTGCATAGTTGCAATGAACACCACAACTAAAATTTGGTCCTATTTCAAGAGAAGTTGACATGTACACTAAAAAAAGAATAATTTTAGTTAAAAAGAAAATAGTAAGGCTTTTTCTAGTCTTTTATCACACCGTTTCCCTTTCAAAGGAAAAAAAAAAGTTCCTATACCTTTTTATTAAAGGAGAAATTACTTTCCCTTTCTCTTTCATATATATATATATATATATATATATATATATATATATATATATATATGGCATGATAAGACATTTAAAATAATTTTTAAATATTGAACTACTTACAATTCCTATACCTCTTTATTAAAAGAGAACTCTCTCTCTCTCTCTCTCTCTCTCTCTCTCTCTCTCTATATATATATATATATATATATAGATAGATAGATAGATAGATAGATAGATAGATATATAGAGTATGATAAGGCATTTAAAATGATTTTTAAATATTGAACTACTTACAATTTATCCAAAAAAATTAAAATACTTACAAATTTGGATTTAATGTAGTAATTACAATTAATTTCATAAATTGCATGTCAATCAAGAGTTAGATGTAATAATTGCATTGGTCCAAATTATCACATACCCTTTATTGTTAATGGGTAATTTTTTTTTTAAAAATAAATTTTATAATACACATATCAAATAATTAATGTTTTAATGTAGTACATATTATGTACCTAAGAAATTTTCAATAAGATGCGAAAAGCTCACATTTCATTTAGACGTGGGTTAAGCATTTTTTTTTAAAAAAAAAAAACTCAATTACTTTTCATTTCAAAATGACTTCCACAACTATGATCTAGTTTTATTAATCAAGTCATTTATAGTAAGATTCACGCTAGCAAAAGCAAAAAGATTGCTTCTAATCATAAATGATGCAATTAATTAATCCCTTTTCCTCTGCTTTCTACTTCCCTTTAGCAATAACAACATAATTGGATCCGCCATTAATTTGTCAATCTAAGTGTGAAAAAGGATCGCTTCTTGGTGGTTATTGAAGTACGGAAATATTGTATCCACCCTTTACAAAATGCACAATCTCTTCCATTATAGTCATTGGTTTACTAAATCATTCTCCTGCTCTATCTTCTCCTTTCAACTTACCTTCATATTAGCTCTAAAAAATCACAATTGATATATAAAAGCATTTAAAATCCATTATCTTGCATAAATTATATTAAAGCTTGATGCATCTAAAATACGGGTGATTAATAAATTTGTCAAATTGAATCGAATTAAATTTTGTACGGAATGAGTCCATTTAAACTAGTTAGAGGATAATTCGGTTCATTTTTAAAACAAATTAAATCTATCCATAGATTGACTTTCTTTTTTTATTTTATTTATTATTTATTATATTTTTCATATTTTTATATTTATCATTTCATTTTTATGTTTTTAAATATTTTATTTTTTATATTTATTAATTTAAGTATTTATTTTTATTTCTATTATATTCAATTATTTTGAGTAATTGAGTTTAAATTTTTAACAATTAGATTGTGTTTTATATTGACTTGTAATGTAAAATAAGTAATGAGTTGCCTTATTTTTTCAAACACAAATACTATTTAAACTGTTAAATAAAAAAATAAAGAAATATATATGTATAATCCCATTTAGATCTATAGACTAGTTTAGATTTGTTCAGGTCTAACACATTTGGTTTGTGACTCACTCATTTAGGCTTGTTTTTTTAATAGGCCGAATTTTTCCTACTCTGATTGCATAAAACCCATAAATCATGGACACCCTTAATCAAAAAGTACAAATAATAACAAGTTTCCTCTTTCTAACTTGTTGCGTGCAAATTTGCACGTTCATAAACAATTGATACTTCATGATTAGGGATGCATTACTCTTTTACTCTCTTTGTAACTGTAAAATTCATCAAACCGCTCCTATAATGGTATGTCGTTTTTAAAAATAATAACCAGAATGATGAATCATTTAATACACAATAATATTTTGAATTTGAATTCATATCTTTAAGACAAGAAAGTCTCGGAAGTAAAAAAGAATGCATACTTTTAAGCTTTATATTAAATTTTAAAAATACTATAAGTAAAAAAAAATTAGATTTGAAATTGAATTCTAAAATTTTTATTTTCATTAGATTGAATTTTATAAATTTACATCATTAATGACTTCCTATTTATTTCGATCGACTTTTTGATAAAAGTTAATATAAAGGAACAAATATCAGATGTATACGGTAAGTGGCTTGCCTTATACACTCTAATGCTTATATCAATAGATATTTAAATAAAATAGTAGTATGCAAATAACTTAAAGAAAAAGCGTTAATACTTTGACTTTATATAGACTCTGCAGAATCTAAGAATGACATTTAATGAACTTATATAGATTCTGTGGAGTTTAAAGATGATATATAGTGTGATTTGTGTGGCTACTAAACAATGCACATGTGGTTTGCGTAATTTTAAGAAATCTCGATGTTAAGTTAATTACTAAAATACGAAAATGTTCACATTTTTTTATTTGATTTCAGCATGGTTTGCATTTTTAGGAGGTGAGATTAATGTCGATTATATTCATTTTGGTATTGGGCCAGATTTGTGTCAAGAGCCCTTCTTTGGAAATGGGCTTTATCGGAATGGGTCAAACCGTGCCTGTAAAGGACCTTTTGACGTGGTTTGCATTGGGTCGATTGCGTGGGCAATTTGGACTTGGCCATTTGGCCATATTGATGAAGTAGGTAGTTGGGCTCAATAAGTCCTTTCCAGTTTTTTGCGTTTTTGTGGGTTTGGATTATTCAGCTATATTTAATACTATCATTTACCATTTTATGTTTAATGAATACTTTTACTTGCATTTAAAATTCAAATTGGAATCCCATATTCAATGTATATATTATTGCTAATTAAATTTAATGTAAAATGTGGAGATTGAAACTTAAATTTGTAATTTCAAAAGATTAGATACTAAAACGTTAAAATGGAACAAAGTATTAGACATTATTCCAGGGAACCCAAAACTTGTGTTTCACAATACTATGTATCCTTTTAATTAGTATATTATACACATATTGATATCTAAGCATGAGATCAGCTTCCACCATCAAAATTAATCCTCTAAAACCAACCAATTAGAGATGATTCAACCATATTGATTTTTAACCTCTTGCTTCTTCAATCTCTTTAGAACTTCCAACAGGGGGATCAAACACACTAAAAGCTCTAAAAGCTGAAATCACAGCCAAAACCAAGAAGCAACAAAGGGCAAAGACATGGAGGATCAAGGCCAACTTCACTTTGCTGCAGAACCTCCCATAGGAATCGCAAGCTTTACTCCATGAAACTTCAGTATCACCATTGTAAGCTAAGTAATATAGTTCCATTGCTGCTGCAGCTGATGTCACCATCAAGTAAGCTACAATCTGCCAAAAGGGTCAATAAAGGATAAATTAATTGGTCAAAAAGTAATGTTACTCCTATTCTTCTATATTTATTCCTCATTCACTCTCTTCTCACCTTTTATGGAGTCCGTTATTTTCTAGACCTTACTGTTTATTAGAGGAAAATAATCATTTACTTCTTTTTTTTTTTTAAAATGCAACAAGCATTTCTCTGGACCAAAATAAGCTAAAAACCAACATTAAGGAAGACTTTTCTTGCCATAGCTGCAGCTTTAGTGGTGAAGGAAAATCACATGTTGAGATGTGAGACCCACCAGTTCATGTGCAACAATTCACACGACTTAGATTATTTGTGAGTCCCACACTTTGACACTCAATTTTATCGAATTTGGATTTTTAACTATTCACACGAGACTGGTGTTATTTGTGAGTCCCACGCTCTGATACTCAATTTTGTCGAATTTGAATTTTTTATTTGTTATGTTTCTATCATTTTTTTAGGTCATATGTTTCTATCATATAAAAAAGAGACAAGCATAATTTTTTTTTCCTTTGCATATAAAATAAAGATTCCGGATCTCATTGTTCGTCAAAATTCAGTATCCATCTCCGATGTAATAAGAACGTGAAGGAAAAGTAAAAGAGAGCATCCAACTTAGATTTTATCTCGGTATTGTAGCTGTAATCAGCAATCCTCATTAATGAGGTATAACTCCCCAAAATTTTTCAAGTTGTAACTTTCTTCACGCTTTTGAAGATTTTTAAAAGAATTCATGTAAGCCTCTCTTAAATTAAAGTACTTTTGATTAAGTCGTTAATTATTTTTTATTTAATCTCTTCAAGGATTTACTGTTAACTTCACCCCTAATTGCAATGAAGGGAGAGAATCCCAAATCCTAAAGAAACGATATGTATATTAGATATTCAAATCAAGGGAAAGTATGAAACCTGATCAGAGATGAAGAAAATCCAAGCTTTGGATACTAAATATCCTGCCCAAGAAGAAACTGCAGCAACCAGAGCATAAACAGAACATATGGCACTTATGCAAACCATATACCTGTAAATAAAAAATCCAATTCTTGATAAATTACCTACCTTTTAAACAAATTCAGACAAAATCTTTAAATACACCAGCACTCTTAACGGTGAGATAACACCCGATGCTGCTTTGAGGCTTTGATTGAAATCCAGGATATTATCCATGTGTATTAAGTGACTTGTTGCTTTTAAATAAAAGAAAAAAATGCCTCTAAATATAAATTGAAAAACAAAAAAAGGAGTGTGATTCTTCTTACTTGAGACCAGAGAGATTGCTGTACTTCAGCAATCCATAGTCACTGTTATCCTGCTGATTAGTGACAGTAGTCCATATTGTTGCAACAGACAGAGGAACCACACACAGCCGAAGAGAGGAATCAACGAGCTTGAGCATTTTATCTTTCTCTGCTGAGAAATGAAAACAAAATTGGGATCTGAGAACAATGTTTGTGCTGAAGTGGTGATTTTGTATATTAATACGGGTTTCTCCATGCGGTGTGAAATGGGAATTCTGGATTGAGGCTTGCTTGAATTTCTGGAATTACCTTTTTGATAGTGGGGAAGGTGAGAATAGTGGGCAACGCTTTTGCAGAGGGAAAGAAAGGTGCTTTTGGTTGGTGGCATCTGCAGTTGAAATGCAATGATTTCCGCCTGTTGTCGCGGCTTTTACTCTCCTTACCTACAACAAAAGCCCAAAACATTTATTTATTTGTTTTATATTTTAATTTTAAATTATGATTTATAATTATAATATTACGCATGATATCATTATTATATTAAGAGATTGGTTTATGAGAAATTTTATTTTTTGAAAAATAGGAAAGAATTGAGTCATTCGTAGTAAAATAGAGGAAATAAAATTTTTTAAAAAATATTACTTCTTACAAAACATGATAAATAACTTAATTATTTCTCTTAAATAAGTTCTATTTCTTGTATTATTTATGAATATAATAATAAAATTATATTTATTAAATATAATTAATAATAATTAAAATTTATTAATTTATATTATAATAATATTGAGGATATAGTAATTATTTTATTAACATTTTCTAAAATATTTAAAATTGAATCAAATAAAATATAGAAAATTATTTCTTAAAAAATATTACTTCCTATATATCAACCAAATAATTTTGAATACTTTTCAAGAAATTTATATAAAAAATTATTTCTTTGAAAGTTCAATTTTTATAGGAAGTTATTTCTTTTGTGAATTAAATAACTCAGTTTTCCAACTACATTTTTATTATGCAATGATAACATTTTTCTGTAATTTTTAACAATTTTATTAATCCTAATTTAATTATCAATTATAATCACAACTACAGTTTACAATCCTTGTTATTTGAAGGAAAATTGTGATTTGTACCGATAATGCGAATAACAATTTGAAACCCTTTTTAATTAAAGTTTATATTGATGTTGTGGGTATTAAATGCGTAAAAGATTATAATTTTATTAATAAAAATTTCATTACAATTATCAAAACAAATATATTAAAAAAATTGAAAGATATTTAACTTCTTTAGAAGAAGTTCTTTTTTTCTTTACAGAAAAAAATGCCGAACATTGTTTCTAAAATATCTCAATACATGCTTACATTTTACTTTAAAAAATTTTAAATATCAAAAACTGCCAAAATACGCTCACGTTATATTATAAAAACTCATTTTCACGTATATCTACCTCTGTATCTCTTCCTTTAAAACTTTTTCACATATAAATTTTTCTCAAAAGAAAAAATTCTCTCCCAAAATAATATCCAAAAAATTTTATGTCAAAGGGCATTTAATGTAATATCTACTATTTTTCATATTTTATTAAATTAATTTATTTTCTCCCCAAATTTGATATATTGTAATTATTTATTTTTATTCTCTTTTAAGTAAATAATTTTTTTTAATTTTACTAATAAGTCATATTTAATATTTCTCATAAAAATATTATAATTATTTAATTTTTATTCAAATATATTTTAGATTCTTAATAAATTATTTGTGTATACATATATTGTAAATCATTATAATATTCTTGTATATTCACCTAATATTATTATAATTATAATGCTTATACGAGCATATATTTTATATTTGTTACCATTTTGTTTTATTAAAACTAATTTAATTTATAATAAATATATATTTAATTTCTATATTATAAATATATTTTTAAAATATTTCATTTACAATATTATTCTTTCATATTATAATTTAAATTTAATAATTATTATAATATATTTTTTAATATATTTTAAATTATATTAAACTTTAAATTGTTAATTTTATTATTTTAAAAATATTCTTATTACCTAACTTTTCAAATATACTAAATTTAAAATTATTTATAGATAGAATATTTGTGTAATGAAAAATAATTTTTTATTTAAATATATTTTATATTTTTAATAAATTATTTATATATGCATATATTATAAATTGTTATAGTACTTATATATAATAAGTCACAACATATATATTTATTAGTAAATGTAAATTAATTTTAAAATACGTAAGTTTATGCGATTAAATTTCTAATCTGTCTGATTTTTTTATTTAATTACTAATTTTATTATCCTGCATTAAATTTTTTATAAAATATAATACTTTTATAGAAAATTTAAGAAGGAGAATAATATGTATAATTACATATGTATATATTTTTATGTTTCTAATTAAGTGGATGCTAAGGTACCCACGTGGTACCAAATCCATATTGATGTGGCAGCATGGAGAGTCATTGGTTTAGTATTCTCATCCAATAGCTCTCCATGCTGCCACATCAGCATGAGTTTGGTATAATATGGGCACCTTAGAATTCTCCTTCTAATTATAATCTTATAAGTCATACTAATTTTATAATAATTTTTTATTAATATTTATTTGTAAAATAATGTATATATTTTAATTTTAACTAAAATAAGAGCTCCTTACAGGGAGTTCAGTTTATTTTGAAAGTAACCAGCTCATATAGGGGGTGTTTGGCAAACAGCTTTTTCATTAGCTTTTAGCTGGTTTGACCAAAATCAGCTGGTTGACTTGCCAATAAGCTGATTTTGGTGTTTGGTAATCAGCTTATTGAATCAGCTTATTGGTCCCAAAAAGCTAAAAACGAAAAAGCTAAGAAAAGGAGCTTTTTCAATTAGCTTATCTGAAAAATGACCAAATTACCCTAAATAAATTTTCATAGTTTTCATTTTATCCTTTCTAAAAATTCTTAAAAAATTTAATAATTATAAAAAGTAGATTAATTTAATTTTAAAAAATATTTAATATATAATAATATATTATTTATAATATATCTAATAAATTAATAATAAATTATAATAATTTTAAAATTTATTTAATAGAATAAATATATAATGTTACTTATAAAAATTATTTAATTTTTAAAATATCCAATAATTTAATAATGAATTATAATAATTTTGAAAATTATTTAATAAAATAAATATATAATAAATATATTAACTAATATATAAAATTTAAAAATATTAAAATAAAAAATACTCAAATAATTCATAAAATATACTCATACCCTTATATGTCATTTTACATACAAATAGCTAATATAAACAGCTAATTTTACCAAACACTCTTATTCAAACAGCTAATATAATCAGCTAGTCAAATCAGCTAATACAATCAGCTATAAGTTAATAACTAATTAAACCAGCTAACAGCTCCAGCTATCAGCTGTTTCCCAAACAAGGCAATAGTTTGCAATGCGGATGCCAAACTCCACTCAAAGCGCATACTCTCTCTGTCTCTCTCCAACGTCAAAAAAACGCGTAGAAAAAGGGGTGGGAAAGGACATATCTAAATTTGACAACTCCGGCCACATACGTCCAGTCGATTGGAGAATTGATTTGCTTGCACAATTTAGAAAAAAAAAAATGAGTTTATAGGTAATATTACGGGGAGGCTATTTTGTTAAGAAATTGAATATTTGTATTATTAAATTATTTATAATATATTAAAATTCATATTTTAAATTTTAATTTATTTATTTTAAAATTAAAAAATAATTTAATTATAAAATATTAAATCTCTTAAAAAGTAAAGTTTTCTAATAATATTATCCTTGGTCTATATAGCCATGTAAAATGTGAAATTCCTCAAAATATTTTTGAAATATTATATTAATTGATTTTAATGATGATGAATTTAATTGAATAAAATTTACTGATTTGCAAAGATGTGATAATAATGTGTGCAGAGCTTGAATGAGTTAATATTCTGATTTAAGCAAAAACATTTAACGGGTGTTATTACTTCATTTAACATTTGTCATTACTTTTAATTGAATGAATTTGATGTATTTATGCAGTTGCTCTCTAAATATGTAAAATGGTCAAGTTTTAAAATGATAAAATGCGAAAATAGCAACTTTAGTCAGGCTACACTTCGCTTTCTGCACTCTCTATTCAGTTTTTCTACAAATTTGCTGTTTATATACATGTCACTCTCTACGATTGCCACCTAATATTTATTCAACTTCTAATTATTAAATTTTGAAGTATGACAAAGATGCAAATACGATAATATCCCTGAAAAGGACTTACAACCTTCAAGTTCAAATTTTTATGAAAGAGCAAGTAACATGTACTCTCTAATCCTTCATGAAAATAATTTTTCAAGAGACCAAGGGAAAGCTTCCAACTCATGATGCTTATCTTTTGATTATAAATAGAGAAAGTCAATTCATGACCAAAATACATAAACACTCCCTTTACTATGTAAGAAGACTTTTTCTCTAGATTATTTTTCATTTTCTTTACTTTGTGCTTGAACGAACGAGAGGAAAGAGGGGAAAGAAGATGGAAATTCCAAACTTTCCCTTGTTTAGATTAAAGGAAAAAAAAATGATGAGAAAATAAAAAGTTGAAATTTATGATTAATATTATTTTTATATATAAAATTTTTAAATTTTTTTTATTTTTAACTAAAATTTAAATTTTTTTCTTTTTTGTCATTTTTTTTTCATTTAAGGATAGTGTTGATCTTTTTTGTAGAACTTAAACTTGCAAATATTATTAGAGTATGATAATTCTATAATCTCTTTAATAGATAAAATTTATCCATAAAGGTTCATCAATTTAGGTAGAGAGTGAGTGACATTTTTGTAGATAAGTTGATGAGAAAAAATTTGAAAAAAATTTTAAGGTGAGACTGTTTGAATCTTTACAAGATCAAGTGAAAAAATTATAAATTAAGGAGATAAGGATCGGTCAGTCTGGAAATATGTTTTGTTTTGGGATAAACTGAGATGTTTGAGAACTAGAAAACCGCAGATAATCCTAGAATCAATCGTGGATAGTTTCTAATTTTTTGCGAAAAAAATTGGAAAATTTATGTATATTTTTGGATTGGATCAGTTGAGGAATTAGATTTATAACAATTTGGGTAAAAAATTCAGAGAAAAACACATGAAAATCACGTCAAAATAACTCAAGTTGGAACCGAGTTAGGAACTAGGTTGTCCCAATCCGTTTCAGCATAGTTGAGCAAAGGAGAGAGCAAATAGTGAGCGAGTGTGACGCCCACTTGCAATGGCGGCATGTGTGATCCAACGCTACTATTGAGGCCATTTTCTATGGCGGTGACAGCACCGTTGGTCTCCCCTCTTTGAACCGAGAATTATAGGTATTTTTCATAATTTTTTAGAACTATAGATATTTTAATTAATTTTTTCACTTCATATAAAAGTATAAATGAGTTTATTTTCAGCCTAAAATTTTCTTAAGTAATTCCTCTGATATTAGATACCTCTAACATTTTTTATAATAATTTTAAATACTATTTATATAACATAATAATTTTTGAAAATTTGTTGTATTATATAGAAATTACTATATACATACTCATATCATGTAAGAAAATCTTGAGTAACTGCATACTCACTTTTGTGGAATTATTTGCATAAAAAATTTTGCTTATAATTTCTTTTATTTCCTTCTATATCATTTTATTTGCTATCAGTTATTTGTATAAAATAGAATCCTTAATAAACAAAAATGCAAGGGTAAATAAAAGATTAATGTGAAATTTTCCCATTAAAAAAAACCAACAAATTGCATTATAATTGTAAGGGCAAATCTTCAACAAATTTCCTAACAATCTAAAGTCTTCTACAATAAATTTATGTTGAATATCACTAACCCTAGGTTAAAAAAATGAGAATTTAATTTATTTAAAATTAAATTCACTTGTAAAATTATTCATGAATTCAAATTCTAAATGATTTGAATTATATTTTTGGAGATACAAACGAGTGTAAGAGAATACCATTATACTGGGCAATTCGGTTCCCCATAGCAACTTTCCGGAATTCTATTTCTGCGATTACTTGGTATTCATTCAGCTTCCTTTTGTCTTTTATGGGCTTTTCAGTTACTTCGTTCACATCATTGGCAAACATCACTTTTTGGTGACTTGGTTTCAAATTTTGAAATGTTGTAATAAATTTTAAAATAATTAAATTAAAATTATTTATTTTTTAATAGTTATGATATATTAATTTTAATTTAAGAAATTTTAAAATTGTAATATCATTCCAAATTTTGAATCCAAGAGATACCATAAAATTTAACTTCTTTTTTTTATCTTTTTATTTTTATTTTTTACTTCCTATTTTTTTCCTGAAAGTCAAACCGAACGCGTAAATCCCACGGGAAAAAATAATTTTTTGAGGGCTTGGAAAATTAAAACAAAAAAAAGGAAAAAAAAGGGCGGAGGATCTTTTCTTACCTAACGACAAGCAAGAAGGAAAATATTTTCTTTCCCGTTTTTGCCACAAAGTTATGACTTCAGGCTCAGCTCCTTATTCAGGCCCAAATGGATGGTTTAAAAACCCAATTTTCAGGTCGGGCTCTTTGATTCCCGTAGTCTGCTATGCAGCCGACCGTTGCAAGTTATTCGGGGAAAAAAAGAAAAAGGGAAAAGAATATTCCAATACCATTTGTTATAATTTATTAGAACAAAATATCACATACTTATTTTTTTTTCATTTAAGTTCATCTGCAAATAGTAATGTGTCACAAAATTTAAAAGATAAAATGACATACTTTCAATGCTTTTTGGAAAGAGCAAAAGCATTGAAAGGGCAAAAGCATTGAAAGGGAATCTTCATTATTATATATTAAAATTAGAAAATTTTTAAACTTATAAAAATTAAATTAATATAAAATTTTAATTTTAAATAAAATTAATAAAAAATTAATTTTTTAAAAATTAAAATAAATTTTTAGGTAAGATAAAAAAATAAATAAAATTTTAAAAGCACGGAATCTTACATAGAATTGTAAAATGGTCTCTTTCACTACAAGAAATATAACTTTTAGTGACAAAAATTCAGTGACAAATGAAAATTTTGTCACTTAAGACAATATTTTAATGACAACATTTTACAATTATCATTGAAATATCAATATTAATGACAAGATAAATTATAGTCACAAAAACATTAATTTTCAATGACAAACTCTCTTTTTTATCACCGTAACTATCATTAAAAAATTAATTTTTGAATTCACTGGAAAAACAATAGTGACAATAAAATAATGTTGTCACATATGAATTTTAGTAACAAGTCAATCTTGTCATTGCAAGATCATTTAGTAACAAAGAATATTTCATCGTCACTAAAAATGAGAATTAAAATTAAAAGCAAAAAGCCCAACCTATCCCCATCTGCATAAATTATATTATTGAAAGAAATATGAGTGGGGCATTCTTCGATCTTCCATGGTTGCACTACATTGTCGCACCATAATTTCTATGCTTAAGGTATTTCTAACTTCTATGTTCACTTAACTTCAAATTTCATTGTTGTTGTGCTTAAGGTATTTCCTTTCACTTTTTCAATTTAGCCATTGTTGCTTCTTTCTCATATATCATTTTTTAAAACTAGTGCCAATTCTCTCACTGACAAATTATTTTCATGGCCAGTTTATTAAGATCCTAATCTTCTTTGTAAAGTTTCATCTCTGATTTATATATTTTGATTTTACATGATAAATATTAAGTTAAGCATTTAGTTTCTCATTTTTTGATTTATAAGAGGTTCAAAGGTTTGATCCTTTTTTATTCTCATATTTTTCTTCTTCACAAAATCCATGACGTTTAGTGGTTTAGCTCTACTTTCTCTACCTCTTGTCATGGATCAAAGAGATGGATCTATGAAGCTATTGGACATGCATCCAAATATGGTGTGTTATCATTAAAATCTTAGTTATTCATTATTCTATTTTCCTTTATGTATTTTTTAATTATGTTCCTAGATTTCCTTTATTTTTTGTATAACTGCATTTTTTCAATTTCTCAATTATAGGGTAGTTTGAATATGCCCACCAAGTGTTTGATTTTTCATCTAAGTGTCAAAAAAAGTGTATGCATAGGAATTTCTATTTTATTGAGAAATTTCACCAATGAGAGTTCCCTAGTAAACATTCCTTTATGCAATCAATTTTTTGAAATTAGTACATCAATGGAATGGAAATCTTGTTTTTCTAAAGTCCAGAGTCTTAGACTTTAAATTTACTTGTTTATGTAGACAAGGCTAGGAAATTTATAGAAGCAACTTAGATCCAAATATTTGTAAAGAGGTAAGTTCAATAACTTTTCTTTTTTCCTTTATGGAATAACTTTATCTTGAAAGTAAACAACATAGAAGTTGTTAGAATCAATGTGTAATTAAGTGTCACCTATCTCTGTTTATTTTGGAAGCTTATTGTTTACTTCTTCATTATGGTTACGAGTTGGCGCTACTCACATTAATTAGATGTGGGAGTTTTTCCTTTTTTTTGTGATATTATTGTTAATGATGCCTATATACTACATTCATAGACCAGTTGAAGCTTCTTTGATAAAAGCAAAGTTTGTAAAACTTAGCTCTCCTTTATATTTCCATCTAGCACATTTGTCATGCATCCATAGAAATCTACTTCTTATCCTAGTCTTATATGGAAAGTTAATTTTTTATATCTTTATTGCTTTGTTGTATAATTTTTCTTGCCATTGTGTTATTGAAAGAATTATTTATGTTTTGATTCTTTTAAATGCAAACATGTATATATTCTTTGGAGAATAAGATTCCATTTGTCGGATACAATAAGGGCCATTGCTTAACTCTTTTTGATCATCCACTTGTTCATTCATTACATATTGTATATTTTGAACCTATGGTATCTCATCTATAGTGAATCAATGGCAATGTAAGTGTGTGACTAGCTCAAAAATAATAATAAATTATAAGAGAATATTTTAAATCTAAGCAATATGATAGGACAAAAGCATCTTCATTATTGGAATGCTTAAAGCTATCTTTTAATTACTTGTTACTTTGTGATGTTCCTATAGCAAAACTTCTTTGTTAGACTTCTTTTATTGAATACTTGTACAAGGAGAGACCTATGTTTACTATTATGATAACATTTTCTTAGAATAATAATCAAATGAAGCTTGCTTGATATATTGCAAAAGTTGTCTAAATTTGTTGTCTTTGACTTCTTTATACACATATCCATATCGTATGACTTTGCTTTAAGTATAATTAATTTATCAAAGCTTTCTTAAGGAGATAATATTAGTATAATGTAATTATAAATTTCAAGAAATTGTATACTTTGTATATATCAATTAGTATATTATGAAAGCATTGAATGCTTTTAATGTAGGCCTTTTATTTTTATGTCATCTTTCCATCATTTGTTTATACTTTTATTAAATACATCTTTATTAGTAATTATAATGAAAGTTAAATACACTTAAAATTATAGATATAATATTTATAATTTTTTTGGTGGTCAGATAAAAGTTTTAGTAATTTGGTATGAGTATTTTAATGGTGTTAGTTGAAATATTCAAATACCTTTTTTCTAAATACCTTCTAGCACTATTAAACTAGCTTTAAGGAACTGTAAAGCTTTCCAAATACATATAGATGTAATATAAAAAAGAATTATTAGGAACCTAAAATTTTGGACATTGGTGCCTATGATGTTCTCCCTTCACCTAATTCTCAGTGCTTTACTGTTAATTCACTTATATTTCATTTTGCAAAATAAATATGAAAGGTTGCCAATGAGGGTTGCCTGTCTAAAGAATGCACAAACTATGTTCTATCTTGGAATATAATGAGTGCTGGAAAAATGGTGCTTTTTTTATTCAAATACATGAATTTTGAATTATTCTTTGAAATTATTATGGTCTTAATTAGTGGTTGCATATTTGGAAATTCTTTTATTGTATTAACTATTCAATATATATTCTCATGATTGGAAGGCTTTGACCCTTTTTTTATTTTTCCAATATGTGGCTCTTTTGTATGGCCAATGGAAGTAGTTGTAGATGAAGTTACCAGCATTCTTTATGGTTGAAAGATGGGTATTTAGTATTTAGTATGGCTAATAAATGCATATGAACTTGGCCTAATCCTTTGGAATCTACTAATTAACTATTTATATAGTAATATATGTCACAGATCATGGTAGCACTAAAAAATAATGTTATTGGTTGCTAGAGTTTTAATCTTGGCTTTCCATTTTGGCAAGTGCCATTATTTTTTTAAGAGCACAAAAAATATGTGAGAGAAAAGTAATTCGGTACTGCATTAGGATAGAATGTCTCCATTTCATATGATCTTTATAGTTTCATTTTAACTAGGTTGGCCCACTTTGTATAGAAGTACTACAAACAGAAAGCACTCAACAATCACAACCCATTCGATAGTGAAAAACCTAAAAGAACATATAAAGGAAAAGAAGTTCAATTTAGGAGATTGATGTTTCTTGTTTCATCTATGTTTGTTCTTCCAGATAACCTACAAAAAAACAGGGTAAAAACACCAAATGAATAAAACTTCGACTGCTCTACTAATCTCTTTCCCTCTATATAAGTCACATAAACAACAATGTTGCATGATACAAGAATCTCCTTTCATTTTCTTCCCAATGTTTTTTATTGTTAGGTTAAATCATAATCACCTCTTATCCATATTTCGTAGTACATTCTTAGTGCTCAATCTTGTTACAAATACTTCTGCTATTCTCACATCCAATTTATTACTTCCTTTTTCATATCCTCCTAACAAATCCATTGTGGAATCACTCTCTGTTAGAAAGTGTGGTACTTTTGCACAAAACATAAGAGAAGAATTATTCTATTGTAAGTTGCTTGTTATGATAGTTCAAGAGTTTTACAATCCAGAATAATATGATAAATTATAACTCAACTCTATATGTATTTTCCTTATTTATGTGATTTCATTAGTTCAAAAGTAAATTCTTTCCTTTATTTTCTTTATCTAAACATATATATTGCATATTTGCATATCTAGATAAGTTTTTGGACTTTGCCATATATTTAGTTTAGTTTAGTTTAGTTTATAGTCATTTATTGTTAGAGAATTACATAAAGTATGGACATTATAGATTTTCCTCAACATACATTGATTACTAAATGTAACATATGCAGTGGTATAAAAAAAAAGACTTGAACTATTGGTATAATAAATATAGTGGCATCATCAAATCCAAAAACTCAAATTATCTATTTTGCCACCTTCAAAGCTCAAACCATATATATTTATAGTCGAAATAACTTTCCTACTTAAATTAAACTAAATACTTTAAACTCTAAACATGCTTTGATATGAGAGGCTATTTTCCTTTATCTTTGCTTTCTCTAAAGAAAAGGTTGAAGAGAAAAGGAATGACTATTGCTAAACTTGTATATATTATGTTTCAAGCTCTCATTGGTATTTTCATGGTCAAAGATGCTTAGTATCACTTAGACAATATGAGTTATTTTTCTCTTATTTATTTTCTTTTTTGCCTTTTCTTATGCTAAGTTCATTAAAGTGAAAATGTTCTTTTGACCTATTTTCTAGGCTAAAATTATGAACTTAGAAGTCTTGAAAGTTATCATAATTAATCATACCATCTTTCATTTTTATATCCATCAAAGCTTTGAAGGTTATCTTTTAAATATGCAACAACTGTTTAGCAAGTAGCAATTTATCTGTGATTTATTATAATTCATTAGATATATGAATATAATTTAATGAGTTTTGCTTATTCTAGTAGAGTGCTTATAACAATGCTAAAAAAGTTAGTAGACGTGTTCCTTCCAATTACTCAATAACTTTTACTAATAAGAAATGCATGATGTTACCCTGGATTACCTTCACAACGATGGTAAGAACTTTTAAAATTACCTCATTTTAGAACATTAAATGGTTTAATTTAATGTTTTAACAAATTGTTGTAGTAATTTGTCAACTAATTTGGATTTCCTTGGTAAAAAAAAACTATGCAGTTATCTTGAAATGGCTAAACACATTGTCTTTGTCCACCAAAATAAAAAAATCTCCTCCTTCAAGATTCATTCTATTAGCATCATATGTTCTATAGTAATTATAGACTTTATCTTGTATAAAAAAGTATTAACAAAAGTCTTCAATCATTTTTATTAGATATTTCAGCTTTAAATGTTACTAATATGATCAAATAATTATTTTAGTTTATTTATTATAGGTTATTTTGCTTCTTATTATAGTAGGTTAAACTTGTCTTTAAAGATTATCTTGAAATAGAGAGCTATTAACTCCTTTCTAGTTTGTCTTAGAACTAACTACAAATTTTAGTGCATTTTTGGAAATTGCTAGAGTATATAAAGTTGATAGTGAGAAGACCCAAATGTTCCTTAACTAATAATTTACTTAATTTATTGCAGTTGGTAATTTTATCATTTTTAAAATGTCTAGAGGTTGGGGATAGTTAGTGGACTTTATGGGAATAACTTATTATATCTTTCTAATTATTTTCTTTTTTGTGTTAGTGAAAATGTTAAGACTTTTAACTTTATAATTTTGTTGTTATGGATTAGATATGATTGGTGTTAACTATGACAGAAGTTTTATTTTAAATATTATATAAAAAATTTGTCAATTACATAATCTTTCTAGTACTAGCATTTAATATCACAAAAAATATTATAAATATTACATATTTATAACATAAAAATAAAAATATGTTTTGGTAATACAATTGATATGATGACAATGAACAAGGTTTTAGTGACAATAATGTTTGTTACAAATATTATATTTTTAGTAACAACATAAATTTGTTAACACAAAAGAAGGCTTTAGAGACAATATTTATTGTCACAAATATTATGTTTTTAGTGATATATATGTTGTCACTAAAGAAGCTTTTATGACAACAATAATTTGTCACTAAACTTATTAATCAGTGACAACAAAGTATTTTTGTCACTATATGTTAACCTTATAGTGATAAGAAATTTTGTCACTAATATTATTTTTGTGACAACATGATTTAATTGTCACAAAAAATGATAGTTTATGGTGATAACAAACATTATCACAAAATGAAAGTATTTAGTGATAAGTATTATTTGTTGTGACAAGTACTTTTAGCAACGAAGTTTTTTGGGACATAAATTTTATTATCACTAAAAAATATATGGTAAAATACAAGCTTTTTGTGACAATTTTTATTATCACTGAAAGTAATTTTTTTGTAGTGTTTCTTTTGCCTTTTTTTTAAAAAAATAATTATCTTGAATGAATTACTACTTAAAAATTAAATAGTAACATATTCTTCTTTACCTGTTTGATTATTAATAAAATTTAATTTATTCATTTAATTTAGATTTTTAATCGATATTTTAGTATAGAGACCAAATAGTATCATATTCTTCTTTGATAGTTTAATTATTAATAAAACTTAATTTATTCATTTATTTTAAATTTTTAGTCAATATTACTATTTGAACACTAAATAATAATATTCTTTTTTGTGCAGTTTGATTGTTAATGAACTCTAATTTATTTATTTATTTTAAATTTTTAATCGATATTACTATTTGGAGATGAAATAGTAACATGTGACTATCTGGAGACTAAATGGTAACATTCTCTTATTTAGTAGTTTGGTTGTTTATAAGACTTGATTTATTTTAAATTTTTAGCTAATGTTATTATTTTAAAACTAAACAGTATCATGATACTGTTTAGAGACTATATGGTAACATACTTTTCTTTATTAGTTTGGTTATTAATAAAATTTAATTTATCCATTTATTTAGAGTTTTAGTCGATGTTACTATTTAGAGAGTAACATATTATTGTCTGAAGATCAAATAATAACATGTTATTATTTAACAGTTTGGTTGTTAATGAGACTTAATTTATCTATTTATTTTAAATTTTTAATCGATGTTACTATTTAAAGATAAAATAGTAATATGTTACTATCTGGAGATTAAATAGTAATATATTATTATTTAATAATTTAATTATTAATGAGATTTAATTTATTCATTTATTTTAAATTTTTTATTGATGTTACTATTTGAAAATAAAATAATAATATTCTTTTATTTGGTAGTTTAGTTATTAATGAGACTTAACTTATTTATTTATTTTAAATTTTTAATTAGTATTACTATTTTAAAACTAAACAGTAACATGCTCTTCTTTATTAGTTTGGTTGTTAATAAGACTTAATTAATTTATTTATTTAGAGTTTTAATCAATTTTATTGTTTAGAGACTAAACAATAACATACTATTACTTGACAATTTGATTGTTAATAAAACTTGATTTATATATTTATTTTAAATTTTTTATTGATGTTATTATTTGAAAATAAAATAGTAACATGTTATTATCTAGAGACTAAATAGTAAGATACTGTTATTTTGTAACTTGATTGTTAATGAGACTTAATTTATCCATTCATTTACAATTTTTTATCGATGTTACTATCTGCATACCAACATGTTATTATACATGTTATTGTTTAGTTTGTAAATAATAATATATTATTCTTTGGTAATTTTATTATTAAAAAAGTTATTATGATATTACTAGACACTAAAAGAATTAAGGAGTAAAAGTTCAATATAGGATTTGAATGAATTTAAATTGAGAAAAATAAGGTCAAAGTCGGTAAAATGATAATAAAATAAAGAAAAATTGAAACAAGTTATTAAAAAGGCCTTTTTTAATAAGTTAGAGTAGGTAAAATGCCATTGAATTTTTCAAGTATGTAGATCTCAAAAAGTTACATGAAATTGATATAAAATTTGCCTAAATTGGATAACTAAGTACATAGTTATAATCGTTCAAAATTTTGAACTCAATTTACATATTTTTAGTTAGGTAGGGCATTTTTTGTCAGGTAGACCATACCAAAAGTAAATTTTATTATTTTCTATTGAAAAATCATTAGAAAACGAATGAAAATGAGTGGTTATATACAAAAATTGGTAACTAGTCATGGAGTTATACCTTTTTGAAGTTCTTGATTCACAATTACATTTTCATAGTTACAAAAAGGGTATTTTAAAAATATAATAATAATAATAATAATAATAATAATAATAATAATAATAATAATAATTCATAAAATTAGTATTTATTTGAAATAAAGATCAACGTTAGCATCTTTTTAAAAAGAAATTTAAAAAGTGGTACTACAATATAATTTATCGAAAAAAAATTAGGTTAATTAATATGAATAAGTAATGACTATGGTACATTAGTTGCATTGGTGCCTATTGGTTTATGCCATTGAACTTTATTCATCTACATAGTACTGCATAAGATAAATGAAATCTAATAACTTAAACCAATGATATACCAATACAACCAATATACCAAAATCTCTTCTTGGTATTGGTAACCTTTTGATGCCATAGTCCATTTTGGATCTCCTTAATTTGAAAAAAAAATTAATGGTGTGAATTTAGAAAGGAGACAGATATGTAAATTGCATTTTTTTTAGTAATGGTAAAAATGGTTAAACTATTAGACATATATACAAAAAGATTAAGAATCAAATCTTAAATACAATAAAATATACAAAATTTTTAAGGGATATTAGATGTTACTTGAACTAAAAGTTCTCAACAAATAAATTTATAAATTTTAATGATGAGTTTCAAGGGAAATTATGAATTTCATAATAGAATATTGTGTTTTTATCCCTTATAAATTAGATGAAATTGATAAAAAAAAAATTAAGGCTAGCATCTAAATCCACTTATTGTTCTTAGGACAAAGCTTAGATAAAATGGTGTTTGTCATAAGGTTTTTCATTCAAATTACAACATGTATATTAATTATTTTATTTAAAGAAAATAAATACAATATTAATAATTAGGAATAGGTTGGTTTGTAATAATAGTATAGGAAGTTTTATTTCTCAAAAAATAGAAAAGAAATAAGTTATTTAGTTGGTTATTATCTGATAAAAAAAAAGAAATAGGATTTTCCAAAAAAGCTTACTTCTTATCAATATAGAAAGTTGTTTACTTATCTCTTCTTAGATAAGTCTTATTTCTTGTATTTTTCTTTGGATATAAAAATAAAATTATCTTTACTAAATTTAATTAATTAATAATTAAAATTTATTAATTTATATTATAATAATATTAAAGATACAATAATTATTTTATTAATTAACACTTTACAAGAAATTCAAAGTTTAACTAAACTAAATATAGAAAGTTACTTTCTAAGATGTGTTATTTTTTCAATATTAACCAAACTATTATAAGCACTTTTCAAGAAATTTATATAGAAAATTACTTCATAAAAAGTTCAACTTTTCATGCGAACTATCTAAATTAAACAATTCCTTGCCATAATCATCAAATTGAAATTATTAATAATAGTTATTATACGTATTCTAATATATATGGAGAACCTTTCAATAAATACAAACACTTTAAAAAAAACTTTATCTAACTATCTAAAGTAAAATTTATCCTTGTTCGTTGGTATAATTCAAGTTGATAAAATGTTTCAAGCTTTTATTTTTCCCATATATAGTGAAGTACATGTATCAATATCATGGCATGTTCAGGCTAATAAATCCTATATTTGTTTTGTCAATTTTAATTCTTCCTTCCATCCATCATTATCATTTGATTATTGTAATCTTGTTGTCAAGTCGTCTTCAATTAATCTGCCCCATGAGAACCATTATTATTTGGCAATAAAGTAGATAGCTTAAATAAACGAGGGATTATTAATTTTAAAACTACTAAAAGAACTAACCTCCTTTTATGTCTTACTTGCCTTTTGAGCATATGTAAGTTCTAACAATTCATAATCGTACTCAAAGTTGCAACTTAGTTATCATTAATTGTGCTACTTATTCAACTTTCACACTATTTTGACGTGTATATATACGTAAATGATGATATGTGAAATGCGTAGTGATAATAAGTCCTAATCTCACTCATAAGTGAAAAGACTCTTGGAGAATTCTAGGTTTACAATTTTTTTTTCTCACTTATTATAGGCTAATATATATGATATTTATCTCACCAAAATTTGATTAGCTATGCTTTGTTCTCTTAAGGTTCAGGTAGCTATGCGTTACAGTCTTAATTTAGTTGATGAGTTCAACTACCCCTTTTTTTGTTTTTAAATAAGTGATTAAATCACTATATGTTCATGCACAAAGCCCTCTAATCAAAGGTAGAATGTGAAAAAAATAAAATAAAACCTTCAAAAATATTATATATTATCTGAGTTAAAAGTTCTTAATTGAATATTTTTTATTTACAATTATTAATTTCACATGTCAATTAATCCTAAGAATATTTTTTTTTACATATTTTATAGTTGAAATAGCAAGTCACTGAATATACACAATATTTTAAATTCAAATTCAAGATATTACAAGCAAAAAAGTCCTAAGATGGCATCCAGTAACATTGTAGCATTTCATCATCTTTATTAAATATTCTATTAAACTAAATTAATCATAATAACATTCATTATTCTAGAATTAAAAAAGAATATATCTATTTTCATTTTTGTTATTTAATATATTGTTTTATTATTGATTTAATTACACAACTTGCATGAACATAAGTAAGAATTGTTCACCAGTCAAGCAAGAAAGGAGTGCTCTTTACATAATCACTGTCGAAAAATGTACATATTAATTATGCTTAGAGCAAAAGCAAAAGAATGATAATTATTGATTAGAGACTAAATCCATTGACTAATGTAGTCTAAGCAATCTCTTCACTTGCTTAAAAAGTAATGAGTTCATCACTCACTGAAGTGGCTAGCAGCTAGTGAGCTCAACTTCATCACCCACTAGCTACATCCCTCTCAGACATCATTAGTCTTTTTCATTTTTAAGAAAAAGTGAAATTGAAGACTTAAATTTTCAACTAATATATGCACAGGATAAGGAAAATTCGATGATGCAATGCATAAGTGGATTGATAGGGTTGAAGCGTAAAGAATCAAGTAAATCACAAAAATGTAGATATTTAATTATATTTCGGATTTTGGCCTGAGCAAAGATAGAAAACAAATCCATTATAGAATTAAGGAGAGAATGTAAATTGTATAATCACTTTCAAACTTACATTCTAAATATATTCAAAATGTCTCATAACATTCCTTTAGTTTGTGGTACATTTTTTATCTAACAATGTATATGCTTTTCATTTTGAATACAAATAGTTTCATAAAGAAAGTATGAGCAAGTTGTGAAATATAAAGTGACTTTTATGGGAATTATAAAAATAAAGTATCTCACTTCTTTTGATCAATCTTTTATAATACGAGTTATATAAACCACCTTGATCCTAAAATTAAATAACTAGTAATTATTAACTTGATTAGTGTTTTCTTCTAATCAAAATAAAAACTTAAATAAGATGAAAATACAAAATAGAAAATTACCTACTTAAAAAAAAAGAATTTAAGCTAAAATCCCAACAATCTCCAACTTAATACAAGTTCTTTTTATAAAAAATAAAATTTGATGATTGAGTAATATGAGCCCAATATTAACGCATTGTTTCAGAGCTAGTCATTTTAGGATTTTCATTTTTATATATATAGACATTGGACATCTATTTTTTATATATTGAATTTTTTTATTGTTATTATCTTTTTACTCAATATAAATAAAATATTCACATTCAATTTATGAAATTTAATTGTTGTAGGGTGTTTGCTATTTAGATTACTGTAAAAACAAGCAACATATTAACAAATATATCTTAGACTAATAATGGAATTTTGAAGATGACACTACTAATTTTATAGAAAATTTTCCAACTTAGCAATGAATCCCAATTAGTGACGGATTTTTTGTCATTAAATCAAAATTTGGTGACAAACTCAAATTAGTAATAGAAATATCCATTGTTAAATCACAATTTAGATATGGAAATTTCATTGATAGATATAAAATTGGCAATGGATAAATATGCATTGTTCATTTCATTCATTGTTATCTCACTAAATTAGCAATGGATATAGCAACAGATTTTAGCAACGGGTATTATAAATCCATCATTAATTGAGTTACTAACTCATTATTTACTTACATATTTTTATTTGTCACTATTTTTTTTAATAATGAAAATTTTTTAATTAGTGATAGATTTTTCCATCGCTAATTAGATTTTTTTTATTATAGTGTTACTATTTACAAAAAAATAGGTCCAGTCTATTTATTTAAATAAGCTTATTTATTAGTTTCAGGTCAATCTATTTCCACTCTTACTTACGATACTAACATAGATGTAATAATAAATGAGGATAAGAAAAAAAGAGAAAAATATACAACGAAGTAATAAAAAGATAAGAAACAATGTATAAGTTGTAAAGTAATAAAAGTTAAAAAATAATGTATAAAAAAATATATTGTGTTATATCTATTTTACTTATTTATATTAGCAATTAAGTTGTAAGCATGTCACACCCCTAGAATTTTGGAAAATTTTGTTTTGATTTTATTAGTTTATTTAAGACTTTAGGAATTTAAGGAGACAAGAGTAATAAATTGTTGAAGTGGATAATATAAGAAGTATCTAAAATAATTGGATTGAGAAATCTTAACAAAAGAAAACCTATTAATTTCCTAAAATAAAATTCACGATTGATAACTTGAAGTAAGTCAAATTTGTGAAAATTATTATTTGAAGGGAATTAAAAATTGAAAAGGAAATGAATAACCAAAAAGTTAGGAAGTTTTCTTTCCCAAATTACCCCTAAAGATTGCTACCTTTTTATTCCTATTTCACCTTAACTCAATCTTAATTTCCTTTATTTTTTTCCCATTCATCTCTTCTTTCTAGAAATCTTTAAGGAACTCTTTCTCCTTTTTCATCTTTTCTCATAAGATTTGGGTTGTTATCATTCCTTTAACACTTAAAGGATTTAGGTATGTTAACCTCCTTTATATCTTTCCTTTCTATTTGATTAAATCAAAGTTTCACTAAGGAAAACGTAGGATTTGAATTTGGAAAGAGGCTTATGCCTTAACTTAGTTTTTCTCCATCTTGATGAAGAATGAGCCAATCTTTCAACATAATTATGCATCAACCATACTCTTCAACATTAGATGAGTAACATTCTACCTAAATCTTAATTTAGATTCATTATTTTTCTTGAGTTTAATTTTCCAAAAAGTTTGAAGGAAATCACATGGAATGTGATTTAAGCTTTAGATTTGATGTTTTATTAATGGGTTTGTTGTTTAGGAGTAATAGTTATATGTTTTGAAGGTTTGGTGGTGATATCATATGTTAAAAATGAGATTTAAGGTTTCAAAGTAATTGTTGAATAGTGATTCTGCAAAAAAAAGAAGAAAAATTTGCAGATTGCGAAGCTATAATCAATTATATAGTCTACCATTCCTAACAAAGTTGCTCTTTAGGTTAACATATTCAACTATAGCCCATCAAAATTACCCTCTGGATAGACATAATCAATTATATTCGACAAGGTTGTTCTCTAAACCTTCATAGTTAACTATGTAATTGACTATAATAGGCAAAATTCATTTGTAGACACCTATAGTTGATTATTGCTTTGTTCCTCTGTGTCCTTATATTATTATTAAAACTTAATGGTCTATTACCTTTATGTTAGTGTGACATAAGAACGGATAGTTTTAACATGAGTATTTAGATACAAAATGAGTGTGTGAACATGCTTATGTTTGTATAAGGAAGAATATTATATTTAATTTAATTCTATTATACTTAGTAAAACCTAAAATGTACTAAAAAGTTGCATTTTAATTTCATATTTGAATTGATAAGCTGCTATGGGTTTTTACACATACACACACGTGTGTGTGTGTAAGTTGGAATGTTAAACAAGATACTAATGTGATTGTGATTCACTTATTCATTTCATAATCGTTGCATGATAATGGGTATTATATCCATACAATATAAAAATTTAACTAGTTAATTTATAACAATATGTCGATTGAGACATTTGCTCATATTTGAATACATAGGTACTATTATTATTATGATAAAGTGACTAAAGTGCTAGTTGATGCATTTATGCTATTGTGACAAACTGTGAATTAAACAAGCTTGATGTGGTTAAAGGAGATGATATACATATAATGGTTTTATGTACCAAATCTATGTACTTGCTTGTGAAAGGATGAAGTTGACTTTAGAAGAAGAAGGTTGGAGTTGTAAGAAATAAGGCTAAAGGGAGTTACAAGGGGGTTTATTTAATTGTTATGATTAGAACAATTCTGATTGCTTGAATAATTTTTGTATGATTGACACATGAAACTATGGATATAATTTGCTTGTATATGGAATTGTGTCGTCACTTTTGATATTGTTATTTTGCTATTAATTGGGGAGATTCCTATTATGAAAACATAAGCATATACTCTCGGTGTGTCTTAAGAAATTGATCGCTACATCAAAATTCATTCTATAAAATGTAAAATTATTCACTTATTGAGGTATGAAAGAGCTTCCCTCATGGAAGAGACAATAATCTAATATCTTCTACATGTTGGTGTGTACCTTAGGAGTCAATCATAGAGATGATTGTAATATTACATAATATATTATGTATCATTTTGGTAATATAATTATTATATTTTATTTTATTTTATGCAAATTATAACTTAAATATAATAATTATTCTTGAAATAGCTTTGCTATTCTTAAAATGCTCCTAATCAAGTATTATTACGAAAAAAATAGTAATAATACATCGAGACTAGCATGTATAGTGACTGATGATTATGAACCATGGATATGTGATATCAAGTCAATACATGAGTACATTTTTAGTAAACAATGTACTGGACAGACCCACTGTGAGAATACTGCATGGATAAATGTATCATTGGTTATTATCATATGATCACAAATGCGCATAATCCTTTGACCTGAAGTCACTACGGTTTCTTACATAAGGAGTTACTCACTTTGATATCATCCTATGTCACCTTTAATCGGAATAATAAGCATGACGTTGATTGGGTATATCACAAATCATACAAAAGGAAGTAAATAATGTAGATGATATTTTGTTACTTTTGTATAAAAGAGAAATATCCTTAGGCCCCTTGATTGAGGGAGACTTAAAAATGCATGACCATGCTTAATTGGATTAATATGTGATATTAATAATTTATTTTAAATCTACTCAGTATCAAAAAATATAAATTAAACATTGACGAGGATGACACACTCCATGCCTTCAGTTTAATTTAGATATTATTATAAAAAGGATCGTGATACAAAGCATTGATTATATATTAGGTAAATGTCGAATCATAGACATTCTTACTACTTGAGTGACAGTGATATATTGCTAGATACCGCTCACTCTCTATGGCCTAAAATGAGTCATTATCAACATAGTAAAAACTTATAGGATCACATAAAAGGAGTAGAAATAAGACAATAATTAATTAGGTTTTAGTTAGACTAAAATTCAATTAATTGGACTTATTTTCGTGCATATATATATTATTATGATAATATATATTTATTCACGTAATATATATATATATATATATATATATATATATATTATATTATGTGATATTATTTGATATTAAAGTAATATCAGATAATTATATTATTAGATATTAAATAATTATATTATAAGATAATATTATTATCATTATCTAATATAAAATAATTATATATCAATTTAATATTAGATAATTATATTATAAGATAATATTATTATTTTCTAATATTAGATAATTAATAAGATAAGTCCTATCTCTCTTCACTTTCTTTAGGATAAGGATAAGGTGATAGTTATTTAGTATGATTAGAATTTTTAAAGCATTATCTTAGTAGGACTAGGATTGTGATATACTTTAGTTCTATATAAGGACTTAAAGGTAGCACATTTTAATTCATGCTCATAAGCTTCATCAAACCCTAAAATCACTCTAAAAAACATCCAATCCCAATCCTAGTGAGAAAGATGAACCCTAGTAGTTTCACCGAGGGGAGAGGTTATTGCTCATTCCATGTGGATATCGTAAAGATGCTGCACATTCGGATAGCGTTTGATTCGTGAATCAGTCTTTCAAAAGAAAGAACACAAATAAAAACAAGGTAAAACCCTAACCTTGATTTATGCCTTTTGCATGAATCCTAGGTAATTTGGATCAAAATTTAAAAATTTTGCTGTGTATGTTGATCCATAACCTAACAGTACAAACATGGATCATTGAATTCCTTTTATTATTTGATTTTTTATTTAAATTTTTTCCACTTTTAGTTAGAATGATTACTCTTTAAATTTTAAAGAAACTTACTTTTTTCTTTTCTTTCTTTTCCTTTCTTTAAGGATCTTTTTCCTTTACGTGTGTAGTTGCTATAGATTAGAAGTGAATTTGCTTAAGAAGTTTGGCCCTAAGGCAAGTGTTAAGATAATTGGAATAGTCTTATATGAAGTTTATTATAATAAATTTTATACTTGATTTTAAAAACCATATAATTTTTTCAAAGAAAGGAATGATTGCATATGAAATATTACATTAAATATGTTTAGGAAATATTGGTAGGCTATCATCTATTGCAACTCTCAATGTCGGTCACATATCTTGAAAATGGGTCATGACAAAGTAACAAGTGCATATATGAAAATAAAAAAGAAAAAAAAAGTGAGAACATACAATGAAATAAAAAGAAAATAAATAATGTGTGAGGTATAAAGTAATGAAGATTAAAAATAGAATATGTAGTTAATTAAATAAATATTATTAAATTTTTAATTTAATTAAAACATTTTTAAAATAAAAAATATATTATGTTACATTTATACTATTCAATAGTTATATTATTTAAGTCATAAATAATATAAGTAAATAGAAAATAAATATAATAAAATAAATAAATAATAATGTATAACATATGTAAAATAATTTAAGATTTAATTGAAAAAAATAAAATTAAAAAAAAATTAAAAATGGTGGCTTAGCACATGTAGTCCTGTATATCATTCATTGGCTTGCTTGACATTTCTGTACAAATCGACAAGGCTGCCATTGCTAATAAGGTACTTAGTGCTTGTCGAGGGTATAAGAAGGAGGTCAATCGTATGCTCATTAGTTAATCATTCATCTCTTTCGGCACCTCTAGTTTCAAGGCAAGGTCACAACATTTCTTCTAGGCCATTGAGTTGTAGGAGTAGCTACAGTAAAGTTAACAATAGCTTGAGCAAAGTTAGCAACTGATTCAAGAGTAGCAGTAGTAGTAACTCACTCAATAATAGGAGGTATAGTAGTAGTGGGAGATTTATTTCATCGAGCTCACTTTCCTACTCAGATACTAAGGGCTTACACTACGTATGCCTCTTTTTGCAATTATACAGCTTAAGACACCCAGATTCACATCAGTAGCACCCTTGATCCTGGCCATTCTTTCCCATTCGAGCACCGTTTTCGATGTACCATACATATAATCAAGATGATGATGATGATGATAGCCTTGAGGCGGATGATGATATATCTGGATACCTAAATTCTAACTTTCCCTCCCTTTAGGTTTTTATCATGTATATACAATTTTTTTAATTTTCATGTATAGATATTTATATATCTTGAATATTATGAGTATTTATTTTTTTATATGGATCATTTTTTTAACTAATATCATTGGCATATTTTATTTTTAATATTTAAATTAGATAAAATTAAATTATTGAAATAACAAATATTAATATTTTTATTAATAAATTAATTTAATCACATTTAATTATAATTTTAAATTAATTATAATTTATTTTAATAATTTAAAATTTTTATTTAATTTTATTTAAATTTTAATTTAATTATAAAAATTTTTAGCAATGACTTTATCATCACTATATGTACAAATTATAATTTTAAATTTAAATTTACTAAACTTTTAAGATATTGTCATCGCTAAATATAAAATTTTAGTTTTTATATTTTTATTTCAAACTTACAACAGTGACACAATCATTGTTATAAACTAAAATTAAAAAATATTTGAATTTTGAAAATCATTTTAGTGATGACAAAAGTAAAATTTTAATTTTTATATTTTTAATTTAAACTTATAACAATGACATAATCATCATTATAAAGTAAAATTCCAAAATTTTTTAATTTAAAAAACTTTTTCAATGACAATTTTATCTTCATAAAAATTTTAATTTTTAGTAATGATAACTTTGTTGTTAATGTTAGTTATAATATCAACCACTTTTTATTGACGACTTTTTTTTTCCAATGGCTTTTATATTCACAAACAACCAAGATGTCTACACCAATGATAATTCTCATCACTAAAATCCTAATTTCTTGTAGTGCTCTACCTATATTTAGTCAGAAAATTTGTAATATTCAGTAGATTGATTTTCTAGATCATATTCTTGATCTCCTACAAAAATATGTTTCATTTCTCATTCAAAAAAAAAAAAATAACAAAACAAAAACACTTCTCTTCTTCTACTTCTATTGGGTTACATTACATTTTAATGCTTGAATCTTATTGTCGTTGTGCTTAACGTAGTAGACGTGCTTGTTGAATCCTAGAAGAATCATGGATTCAACCTCTACATGAAGAGCATCAACATAATTCTTGAGATAGTGAAAATTTTACACATTAGGCTGTCATTTAGTTTTGCATGTTTGTTATGATAATTTACATCCTACAATTATTTATCTTTTAACTATATATTTTATTTTCTAACAAGTGTGACATTTGTGGCCAATTTCTCTACAAAATCATTTTGTAATACAATGGACAAAGATTCTTTAGTTTTTAAATTTCCCATTTGCTTTCTCATGTATCTTTATATCTTATGATTAAAAAAATGATTTCTGAAGTTATGATAATGGAAAAAAATAATTTTTTTAAAAAATAAAAATAATTTTTTACTAAATTTATTATATTCAACATTGAACATATGAATAATTTTTATTATTTTAATAATTTATAATCATATTCATGTAAAAATATTTTCTACAAATAAACAAAGCCTAAAAAAGTGCTATAAACATAGGCAAAGGGGTTGATTGAAATTAATACGATTGTGTAACATGACATGTCCTTCTCTTTAGGGATGGCAAAAATTGAAGGTTCGATTTAGCCTAGCGAATATTGTCCCACGAGGCATGGATTTGGCATAAAATTTTCTTTCATTGGGCACGTTTTCAACTCAGAGCGATTACACGGGATAAGGTAATACTACCTTGCGATGTTCCAACTTGCCCCAAATAATAAATTATTTTTTATTTTTTATATTATACTTAAAAATATATATTATTATAAATTTATTTTATTAATTTTATAATTAAAAATACTTATATTAATTATTTTCTTATAATTAATATTTATTTTAATTATTTTTTAAATTTAATGTTAATTAGATAAATTATGTGTAATTTTAAATTAATATTATTATATTACGTTAAATATTAAATATTAATTATATATGCATTTAAAATTTATAAATTTTGAATTTTTTTTAAAAAATTTTAAATTATTTACGGATTACAAAGATAGGGTACCAACTTACCCTACGATCGGGAACGAGGCAAGAATGGAACAAATTCTTGCAACTGAAAGGCAGGACAATATACTATCAATTTGTCATTTTCCCGCTCCATTGCCATCCCTACTTCTATTTATTGTCATGCTTTCACTTTTCTCGGCCCAATGCTATTTTCATTCTCCGTGCACAACAAATAAAAATCATGTTTTTCATGCCTTTTTTATTTTTATTTTTTTGGGTGGGGTTGGGGGAGGGGTAATTTCAATCCAGCATAAGACATTAAACAGGTTGTCTGAAACGTTATAATTATTAGCAAATTAGTAGAAGAATGTGTCAAAGAAACAGTGAACAAGTTGCCTGAAACCCCAAGCAATTTAGTACTGAAGAATGTGTCAAAGATCTGACTAAACCACAGTCGTTAGTTGATATGGAAAATCGATGGACTTAAAAGTAGAACCAACTTTTTGCCCAAACTCTTACACCGCAGATCCTGATGTTTTGGGCACATTTTCCTCCGACGTCATGTAAACGGTGTGTATGCTAAATATTTACGGGTCATGTCTTGATGCGTACTTCAAAATTTTAAGAAGTTTTATGGAAATTTAAATCATAAAAGTTATAATTTTTCATATAATATTTTGTAATTTTTTTTAACAAAAAGTTAAAGTATTATTAACTTCACCTGCACTATGTACATACCAAGTTACAATTCCATCACTCAAAATTATATAAAAAACATTTTAAAAATTTTTCTATTTGTTTATGAAAATTATAACTTTTAATAAAAAAAAGTTGTAAATAATATATATATATTACAAAACTTATCAAAATAGCTATTTATATGAACCATTTTGAGTACATGTCAAAGTATTTCCTATATTTATTTAATTTACAAGTTGAATCATGGACAAGTAAGTAGTAATGTACGAATAAAACATTAAAAAGAATCTCAAGTATATTAGATAAGTGGAACAAAGAAAGCAAATATACATTTTAGGTAAAAATAAATAAGGACAATATATATTCATTTTTATTGGGATTTAATTTAATTATAATCTTATTTTTCTATTTCTATAAATATGTACATTAACTTCTTTTATTTATGTATTTTAAATTTATATATGTCTCTCGTAGCATAGAACAATAAAACCTATTAATTAATGTATATCACGAAAATAGAAGACTGTAAATATAATTAAATTAAATTTAATAGAAAGTGAAGATATATAATTTATGGAGAAATGAATGAAATCATAGTCAAAAGTATCAATCAACTTGGATCCTTTTTTTTTTTTCTTTTTGGGGTCCAGGTTATATTTTAATTAATTACTATAAAAACGAAGAAAAAATTGATTGTGGAAAAGCATGCTCAAACCAACCGACAAAGGACGAGGAGCACAGGGATGGATTGTTTCCTTGGCTTGGGATTGAAGGGATATGAATAGATATGGCAGTTAGAACCACTCTTCTAATTTCCATCACACACAGACACTCTCTACTTATCACACACAAACAATATAATTACACACACAAGCTAGACGGATATTCCTTTGGTGGCGTTTGACCGGCGGCGCCACCACCTCACAAGGCGGTAAGAAAAAGTCTAACCCTCTTACATTCCTTCCACTTGTCACCACTCTCTCTTTGCTATCAAGGAACTCCTTCTATTCTCTCTCTCTCGTTCAGAATTAAATCCAACCAAGACTCCAACTAAAAACAAGGACTACAATGTGGAAGCCAAAAATTTTCACCATAAAACTCCGAAACAACTTTCACTACAAGAACAAACTCCATTCTAGTTTCTCCACATTAATTTTCTTAACCCAAGTTCAATTATTCTCTCAAATCTATCTGTCTCTGTCTCCTCTCTCTCTCTCTTTCTCCTGAAATTTCTTTTTTCTTCTCGTTTTTTTCGTTTTTTTCGTTTTTTTTCTTTTTTTTTCCATTTTATTTTTAACTTTGTGTTCTTCTAATTGTATGGCTTTGATTGTGGATCAACAATCAAACTTCAAGCATTTTTGTAAAATCTGCAAAAAGGGATTTGGGTGCGGAAGGGCTCTAGGAGGTCACATGAGGGCTCATGGTATTGGCGACGAAAGCGGCCATGTCGACGACGATGAACAGGGGAGCGATTGGGAAGACAAGATCGCCGGCGGCAATGTGCCTCCGAGCAACAAGCGCATGTATGCATTAAGAACAAACCCTAATAGGCTAAAAAGCACTCGGGTTTGTGAGAATTGTGGCAAGGAGTTCTTGTCATGGAAATCATTCCTTGAACATGGAAAATGTACCTCCGAGGACGCCGAATCCCTCGTCTCGTCTCCGGGCTCGGATGGAGGTGAAGACGGCATGAACAGGAGAAGTTGTGGTTGGTCCAAGAGAAAAAGATCTTCGAGAGCCAAAGTTGGTAATTACAATCCAAATTGCCCACCAAGTGAAGAGGAAGATCTTGCAAATTGTTTGATGATGTTGTCAAACGCCACCGTGGATCCCCTCGCGGGGGCCGAGCCGGAGGAGTCTTGCGCCTCCGCGAGCAGAGACGAGGAGCGGCGAACGCCTATGAATTTCATCGCTCCATTGTCTTGTAGGGTTTCTGTAGATAATAAAGCAAAAGGTGTTGCCAAAGGTTTATTTGAATGCAAAGCATGCAAAAAGGTTTTCAATTCCCACCAAGCATTGGGTGGCCATAGAGCCAGCCACAAGAAGGTTAAGGGCTGCTTTGCCGCCCGGCTCGACCACCTCGAGGACGGCCTCGCCGCCGACGATGATGTCATCACACAGCAAGAATTTTTCCCCAGAAAATCAAGCGCCGCTCTTCAGTTTGATCATGGCTCTAATGTCACATTGGCCTCTTCTTCGAAAAGGAAATCGAAAGTCCATGAATGTTCGATATGTCACCGGACGTTCTCTTCGGGACAGGCCCTCGGCGGCCATAAGAGGTGTCATTGGATCACTTCAAACGCGCCGGACACTACAGCGTTGGCTAGATTTCAACAGTTTCAAGATCATATGGAACATCTTAGTCAAATACCTAAGTTTGATAATTCTGAGCCACTTGATCTCAAGCTCGATCTCAATCTTCCAGCTCCGGCGGATGAACTCCGGCGAGACGTGACGACGGAGATTTACTTACGATCATGGGTGGGAGGAGAAAAAAAGGATATTAAGGAAAACAATAGCCACAGTCACAGCCACCACGGCCACCACAACCATGAAATTGACAATGACAATATTGATGAAGACAAAAATCATAACAACAGCAATGTTTCAATGCAGAATGTGGATGATGAAGCTGACAGTAAGGTAAAGTTAGCAAAACTAAGTGAGCTAAAGGACATTAACATAGGAGGAAGTTCATCGCCGTGGTTGCAGGTGGGAATTGGTTCAACAACTGACGTTGGAGCTGACCCATAAAAAAATTTAAGTTTTACCAAAGCAATATAAGAGTGAAAAATTACTCAGAAATTGCTTTGGGTTCTTTTTCTTTCCTTTTCTTATTTTCCTTATTTTAAAACTAAGGAAACTGTAAGTATTTATACGAACGAGAACATATAATTTCGAGTTTTTTATGATAATTTACAGTTTTTTCCCCCTCTTTTGTACATTTTACTGTTAAAGCTATACTTTTAAATAAATATAAACACCATTAATTTTTATATTTCTTTCTTCTGCTTTGTTTTGTTTTATTAACTCTTCAATCTCCTATGGTTTTGGAGAATTCCTGTTGCCAAGAAGGCAAGGATGCTTTTGCAAGCTTGAAGGCACTCATCTACCTATTTACATAATTTTTGTTTTAAAAAAGGTACAAATTCTCAATACTATTATTATATTTTAAAAAAAATGATCGAAACATTCTCAAAAAGTCATCTTCTCTTATATGGGATAAGTGCTGATAAAATACCAGATCTACTTCATATAAGAAAACACATTCTAAAAAGTATATTTCTAACATTACTATAGTTCTAAAATTGAAACGTTAAAAGTTTAAACAAAAGTAGCTGAACATCAATGTACCATAATGTATAACATCTTACTATATATGTTACATGTATATTTAACAAAAATGTTTTCAATCATACTGGACTTTATGTAGAATTTACAAAATCTATCATATAAGCAGTATTGCCTGTTTTGTAGTATTTGCAATTGTATTCTAAAATTTTTCTAGCACATATTTTTTGTATAATATATCCTATATTTCTTTTAGGTATATTACAGTATCAATAGAATTAGCACATCTTTTTAAGAATAAGTGAGGTTAATTTAATTCAGAGAATTTTATACTTGCAAGTGACTCATAATGTGCAGCGTAATATGTGTGGGTGGTATCATTTTATTGGTTATAAACAAAGGCGAATTAATATGAACCTCGTTAATTTGTTAATTTTTAATTCAACTCTTAACTCAACTTATTTATGAATGAGTTAATTTTTTGAACTCGTACTCAATGCAAATAGAGATCACGAGCTAAATTTATGAGCTCAAATTAAAAGAGTTTTTTTTTAAATATTATTTAATATAAATTTCAAAAAAAATATTATTCTTTATAAGAAAATTTATAACTGTATTTTACTAAGAAATATTAGATATGAAATTTGTGCATATATCTATGTGTATAAGTATTTATGTATATACATATGATCTCGTGAGTATTATAAGTATTTTAGTATTTATGTAAGTTTTGAATAATCTCGTGAGTTAAATTAATTGAGTATCTCATGTAAGTCAAGCCTAATCTATTTATTAAATGAGGGATATATCTAATTTATATATAGTTTATTTATCTTGCAAGACCATCCAATAAACTAAACATTGAGTTGAAGTTTAATCACCTTAGAGGTCATTTGTTTTATGTCAATAGTATAGGAAATTTTATTTTTTAAGAAATAAAAAATTAATGAATATTTGGTTGATCATTATCTTAGAAATTTGAAAAAAAAGGACTTTTTGAAAAGGTTTACTTTTCACAAAATATGAGAAGTTATTTATCTATCTCCCTGTAGATAAGTTTTATTGCTCATACTATTTATAAATATAATAATAAAATTATCTTCATTAAATTTAATTAATAACAACTAAAATTTATTACTTTATATTATAATAATATTAGAGATATATTAGTTATTTCATTAATATTTTTTAAAATATTTAAAGCTGAACCAAACATGATATAAGAAGTTACTTCTAAAAAAGTATTACTTCCCATTTATTAACTAAATAATTTTAGCTATTTCTCAAGAATTTTACATAATAACTTATTTCTTAAAAAGTTTAATTTTCTAAAAAAATTATTTTCTATGCCAACCAAATCACTCCTCAACGAATTGTTTTGATTTAAAGAAGTTTTACTTTACATTTATGTAAAGAGAAAATTTTAATTTAGGAGGTGAGAGAATGAAACAAGACAACTAAACTCACGACAAGGTAGATTTTGTTTTTATGGAACTTATTCACTCTTTCATTTTTTTTCTCATTTCTTCTAAAATATGAATTTCTCATTTTTACAGTTAAATCCTACGTAAGTGCTGGCAACGAACATTTGTCTCTCGGCGAGGACGTTGACTACCTTTAGGTCAAATTGTTAAGCTGAATACATCTGCCACGTGGAAAACCGAAGAGCAAGATTCCCATATTTTGTGCCCTATCATGTGATCTGTGGGTATTTGACCTACCGTGACAAAAGCATGTCAATAGTTTTTGTAGGGCCAGCGTTTTCCACGACATGGGCTAAGTACTTCCTTAAAAAGTTCATCCAAACACGTTTTATTTTTTTCAGTTATATATAAGCTGTATTCATTTTAGTAATATAATAATATTCAATAACGAAATTTTATATTTTATTATGTTAGAATTTGATATCAAAATATTATAAGTATATATTAAGTAAATTATCACTCCAATTATTATAAAAAAAAACTATGTTATTTGAGAGTCCATTCAAAGCTTCAAAATTTAAATTATAATGTTGTCAAAAAAGAGTTATAATAATGTGTGAAAGGAAGTTAAGAATTTCTAATCTAAATAATATTTGATATTTTTTAAAGATTTTGTATCATTACAAAGTTTTATTATTGATCTTCACGTGTATATATTTAGTAATTTGATTAGTTCTACTATTAAGAAAAAAATATATGTATAAATGAAGAGGTTCTAAAATAGATGAAAGTGGCATTATTGTCTGATACACAGAAAAGTTCTCGGAAAATTTGAATCATCCATTTTTTTCTTAAGTTATTTATCGTCATGTTAAAATAAAATTGACAGAGCTCTTATATATAGTAAGATCAAAAATACCTTTTTAATATTTAATTAGACTTGCAGAAAATCTCGTTTACAACCCTTTTTAAAGTTTGATTATTGATCTTTAATTAGACTTGCAGATCACTTATTTGGACTCTGAACGCAAAAAGGGAGGACAATAGCTTTTGAAGATCTGGAATTTGGAAATGTTTCTGGGGAAAAAAAAAAGCAAGTTACTTCTTTGTTTAATATGTTGAACAAATTCGACCGTATCCCTTATAATTTATTAAAATTATGCCAATCTTTCTTTTAATTTCAAAACTTATTTATTGCTTCATCTAATAAACTTTCATCTAAAATATTCTCATAAGATCCCATGATTCTCTACAAAAATTAATATTTAATTTAATTAAAATGTTAATCATCAAAATGCCCCGAATTCAACCAATGGTCAAAGATAATTTGTCATTTTAGTTTTATCTCTCATGCTCGTATCGCGACATTGCTCTCATTTTTCTCACGGAAGGGATTAGCGTAGCAAGGAATCTAAACTATTTGAGGAAAATCTAAGACATTGAAGTACGCTAACTGAAGGTAAGATTCCAAAACTTATGCTTGCTGAGAAATTTAATGGCTTTCTAAAAATTATAAAAAATTAAAATAACTATTTACACTTGAAGACATATACACTACAGCAAAAAAGACTTTTAGTGTCGTCGCTAAAAAATATTCGGTCGTCACTAAAAAAAAAAGTCGTTGCTAAAAATGTTGTTAGTATAGCTCTGTGCCTGAAAAGGTCATTAGCGATAATAATTTGTCGTCGCTAAAAGTAAGACCTTTTGGGATGACAATGTCATCGTAGAAAATAATTTCAAAATTCAAAAATTTTGAAATTTGATTTTTAGTGGCGATATTTGTCGTCGCTATAAGCAAAAAAATCGTTGTTGAAGATCTGATTTTAAATGATGACAAAGTCGTTGTTGAAAGGAAAACCTTTTGTTGTCGCTGAAAGTTTAATCTTCAATGACGACATTTTGCCCTATAGTGATGACAAGTGTCGCTGCCAAAGGTTTTTTAATTTTTTTAAAAAAATTTAAATTCAAATTGTCATATATTTCAAATAATATATTATTTAAAATATTCTTTATTTTAATTAACTTGAATTGTTCAATAAATTTTTTAAATTTAATTTAATATAAATTATACAATTATAATATATCAGTAGTATTATTAATAATGTCTAACAATTTGATCCAACATAAAAAATTAATACTCATAAAGCAATGGTAAAAATAATATTTATATGAATAAATTATATATACATCATCCATGTAAATGTGTACACATAAAATATATAAAGATACATATATAAAATATACTATAAGGAAGTAGGAAGGTGTAAATATCATGGTACACCATCATCGTCATCATCATCATCATCGTCATCATCATCATCCTGGCAACGGGGATGATAAAATGATGGTAGCGGTTGAGATGGAAGTGGTGGTTGAGCGGCAGGTGCAGGCGCAGATCTACTCGGCCCAGGCGGTGTAACAGCAGCAAATGGAGGCGGCGGTAGGACGATACGCTGCTATCTAAGGATCGAGCTCATCTCAGTAAGATAAGTCCCAAGTTATTGCTGCATCAGCTGGTGTTGTTGTGTAATCTGCTGCTGCTAATCAAGCTGTTGTTGCTGCTCCTGAATCAATCGCTGGCTCTACTCGACTTGCTCCTAACTCTACTATAACTACTCCTATAACTCACTGACCTGAGACACGGTCTGTGAGCTCGTCCCTGTGCTAGAAGTCCCTAGCGAATGATAAGATTGACTAGCAAGTACATGCCCAATAGCTTTCCTGTACCCTTGATGAGTGCCAAGCACCTCATCGGTGATGGCAGCCTCATCTAACTGTATAGAAGTTGTAGGCAAGCTAGTGGATGATACACTAGACTGTACATATTGAGTCATAAGCTCAGTCATCCTCGCCTTAAATTATTAAAAAAGTCAATAAGAAATCTATCTTACAAGATATATTCATAAAATTTTATTTAAAATATGAAATTCAAATAACTTACATGTTACCCCTGAGGGATCGGATGCACCCACTCCCCCGACCTATATGTGTGTCGGTCCCTAAAGTTATCGGGAACTGACTGCAGCTCACCAATATCTCTGTTTCTCTATTCAATTTTTGTAATAGAAAAAAAGGATGAAGGATAGTAATGCTATTTAACAAGTGGATACATTTAAAAAAGATATAAAAAAATTAAATTATCTTATCAAAGCGATGTGCAGCAATAGACTTTGACCCATGTCAGTCATTCATAACTTTCTGTGCTCTATTATTTGTATTTTTCGCAGACAACTCCTGCAAATTAAGAGGAAAAAGTTAAATTTTTATGTTCATAATTTACTAATTATGAAATATTGATATAATACTATAAAATGTCATACTTATCCTGTACTCGTCACTATCAAAGAAGTTCACACACCTCTGCCATGTTTGCGGTGAGATAGATCGAGGCACACAACGTTGAGCTCGATCTAAGTTATACTCCTGGTATCGATCGCCTCCATGCTCTAAGAAATGCTTATTCAACTTGTACTTCCAATCTTTGTACAGGTCAGCAGTAGTCTGCATCAAACCAGAGAGTGCTCTATCCCAATCACCCTCAGAGATGCCCTGGAACTCGAAGTGGGACTGCATTAAAAGATATTTAATAAATTTATGAGTCATATATTAAAAATTTCAATCTCAAAGACATTAATTCAACAGTTGGAGGAAATGGACACTTACGCAAACCTCCTGCAAAACTCTATCTCGGATCTGCTGAGGTACAGTTTGCCATGACTTATAATAAGGCGGCACGTGGGCGCGGATCATGCTGCTAATATCACGAGGGAGATGGCTAGCATTCTCACTAACCGCATGCCATGTACCAGTCGTATCAAACTGTACAGGCACCGGTTTGCCTCCACCCCTGCCTATCTTCTCAAGCAGTCTTAGGGACCTATTCAGTCCCCTCTTTCTCGCAGCTGCTACTTCAATTAATAAAGAAAAATATCAATACAATAAACATAATATTTAATCAAGCTTAGGTATGCACAATTAATAACAAATACCTGATCCCTCGCACTGTGATGGAATATGGGTGAGTTGCTCCGGTGGGTTGCCTCCAGCATCACCTCCGTGGTATCGTACCTTGACATCTGTCATAACTAAAATAATATACATTATACAAGTAATTAAAAAGAATTCAATGTCAAATTGAACGATCAAGTGGTTCAACTTTTTACAATCATATTGATTATTTTAACAATCATACTTACACAATTATAAGTTGTAGTTCGAATATGTTATTTTATCCCTAGTCAGAATCAGTGTCGGTGAACCTAACAGACTCATGGTCATCAATTTTTCTTTCATTATCAGATTGTGTGGGCTCCTCATCCATATAATCATCAATTGTTTCATCTTCAAGGCTCTCGTCATCATCGATGAAGGCGTCTTCTCCATGAGCACCAGATCTAACATTCTTGTACGTTGGAATGATTGAAGGACTATTTCTTTCATTACCTAGATGTACTAGATCGAAATCTCCTAGATCAACTGTGAGATTGAAGTTAGATAAGTTACTATCTTGCAGAAATAACAGGTCTTGTGCATTATCTCCATCACTAGGTAGATCCCATATATCGCGATGCACCATATTATGGACGACCTTCCAATTTGATCCATTAAGGAGATCTTCAGTGTAAAACACTTGTTTTGTTTAAGTAGCAAGTATATAAGGATCATCCTTGTACCATTGTCCATTGATAGAGATGCTTGTGATATTTTTGTCAATATAAAGTTTCTTCTTTATAGGATCAGTATTATACTACTTGTATTTAAATAAAGTCACACTGTACTTATTTAAATAAGACAACTTAATTATTTCTTCCAGTATACCATAGAACATGTTACCATTAGTCCCCAGAACAGAAATGCCACTATTTTGCATTTTATGCTTCTCATCTTGAGTTTTGACTACAAAGCGAACTCCATTCATAAAACATGCAGAGTATATCATGTTAGTGAAATTGGGACTGGAGGCTAATGATAGTAACTCTTCGGTGGCTTCGAGGGAACCGTTCCTATGTAAATAGTACATATAAAAAAGTAGCAATTGTTCCAAGAATTAAATTGAAATATCAACAAGAGAAATGAACAATATTTAGGATATTCATTTAATGAATTTGGGAAGAAAAAAACCCTTACCTTCGAGTAAAACTACGAGGGGAATTTGGTTCTCTGTAAGTTATCAATATTTTTAGTACCATTTCGTTCAAGTTCCAATCGATGCTCACTATAGAAAATAACAATCTTAGTCTATTATAATCACATAAAGGAGAAGAACACAACTGAAATTTAAGTTACTTACTGGAGATATTTTTCAATGTCAGTACAATTATTCAAAATATACCATATTGCAACATCTTGATCCTTCCTATCGAAATGAGAAATAATCTTCTTCCCTATCAATCGACATTAGGATCAGAACACCGACAATGTCCTTCTTGTTTAACTAGGTGTTACATCTTGATTTCTATCAGGTCGGTTGAATCTAGTTTTCACTCCTTCCAAATACATAGAGAAAAACATTAATGCCTCATCAACAATATATCCTTCTGCAATTGAACCCTCCGGTCAAGCACGATTTCAGACATAATCCTTTAACTTTTTTATATACCTCTCATAGGGGTACATCCATAAAAAATGAATGAGTCCTCCTTCCAATGCTTCGTCTAGCAAATGCATCACCAAGTGAACCATTATGTCAAAAAATGCTGAGGGCTATATCCTCTCAAGCTTGCACAAAATAATAATAATGTCTTGTTTGGCTTGCAGAATATCCTTCCTGTTGAGAGTTCTAGCACATATTTGACTAAAGAAGTTGCATAACTCAACAAGTGGATATGATAATTCCTTTAGCCAGAAAGCCCGAATTCCTGGTCCTAGCAGTCTTTGCATAATAACATGACAATCATGTGATTTCAACCCTTTTAACTTCAGGTCACGATCTATGACATTCTTACAAAGACTCCCAATAAACCTATCTGAAAATTTCACATTCTTTATATATTAGCAAAATCGTTTCCACTCTTCCTGATTAAGCGTATATCCAGCATGCGGCATGAAAAGTTGACCCTTCTGCTCATACAGATGCAAGTTAAGCCTTATCTTCATGTCTGCTAAATCTCATCTTGCATTATCTGTATCTTTTGTTTTGTGCTCAATCTTCAATAATGTACCCAATATGCTATCACATACATTTTTCTCAACATGCATCACATCAATGTTATGTCTTAAGTTCATTGTTAGCCAATAAGGGAGATTAAAAAATATATTTCTCTTACTCCAATTAAGTTCGTCGGCACCCCTCTTTCACTTTACACCACCAAATTGAGCATGTTTTCTTGGAAGTCTCTGTGACACCTTACCTAACTGTTCCATGATAACATCTCGATCCTTTCTATTGAAATGAGAAATAATCTTCTTCCCCATCGGCCGACATTGGGATCGGAACACCGACAATGTCCTTCTTGTTTGACTAGGTGTTACTCTTAATTTCTATCAGGTCGGTTGAATCTAGTTTCCACTCCTTCCAAATACATAGAGAAAAATGTTAATGCCTCATCAACAATATATCCTTCTGTAATTGAACCCTCCGGTCAAGCATGATTTCGGACATAATCCTTTAACTTTTTTAAATACCTCTCATATGGGTACATCCACAAAAAATGAACGGGTCCTCCTTCCAATGTTTCGTCTGGAAAATGCATCATCAAGTGAACTATTATGTCAAAAAATGTCGGGGGGTATATCCTCTCAAGCTTGCACAAAATAATAATAATATTTTGTTTGGCTTGCAGAATATCCTTCCTGTTAAGAGTTCTAGCACATATTTGACTAAAGAAGTTGCATAACTCAACAAGTGGATATGATAATTCCTTTGGCTAGAAAGCCCGAATTCTTGGTCCTAACAGTCTTTGCATAATAACATGACAATCATGTGATTTCAACCCCTTTAACTTCAGGTCACAATCTGTGACATTCTTATAAAGGCTCTCAGCAAACCTACCTGGAAATTTTACATTCTTTATATATTGGCAAAATCATTTTCGCTCTTCTTGGTTAAGCGTATATCCAGCATGCGGCTTGAAAAGTTAACCCCTCTGCTCATACAAATGCAAGTTAGGCTTTATCTTCATGTCTGCCAGATCTCGTCTTGCATTGTCTGTATCTTTTGTTTTGTGCTCAATCTTCAATAATGTACCCAAGATGCTATCACATACATTTTTCTTAACATGCATCACATCAATGTTATATCTTAAGTTCATTGTTGGCCAATAAGGGTGATTAAAAAATATATTTCTCTTACTCCAATTAAGTTCGTCGGCACCTCTCTTTCACTTTACACCACCAATTTGAGCATGTTTTCTTGGAAGTCTCTGTGACACCTTACCCAACTGTTCCATGATAACATCTCGATCCTTCCTATTGAAATGAGAAATAATCTTCTTCCTTATTGGTTGACATTGGGATCAGAACACCGACAATGTCCTTCTTGTTTGACTAGGTGTTACATCTTGATTTCTATTAGGTCGATTGAATCTAGTTTCCACTCCTTCCAAATGTATAGAGAAAAATGTTAATACCTCATTAACAATATATCCTTCTATAATTGAACCCTCCGGTCAAGCATGATTTCGGACATAATCCTTTAACTTTTTTATATACCTCTACTATAGGTACATCCACAAAAAATAAACGGGTTCTCCTTCCAATGCTTCGTCTAGCAAATGCATCATCAAGTGAACCATTATGTCAAAAAATGCTGGAGGGTATATCCTCTCAAGCTTGCACAAAATAATAATAATATCTTGTTTAGCTTGCAGAATATCCTTCCTGTTAAGAGTTCTAGCACATATTTGACTAAAGAAGTTGCATAACTCAACAAGTGGATATGATAATTCCTTTAGCTAGAAAGCCCGAATTCTTGGTCCTAACAGTCTTTGCATAATAACATGACAATCATGTGATTTCAACCCCTTTAACTTCAGGTCACAATCTGTAACATTCTTATAAAGGCTCTCAGCAAACCTACCTGGAAATTTTACATTCTTTATATATTGGCAAAATCATTTTCGCTCTTCCTGGTTAAGCGTATATCCAGCATGTGGCTTGAAAAGTTGACCCCTCTGCTCATACAGATGCAAGTTAGGCCTTATCTTCATGTTTGCCAGATCTCATCTTGCATTGTCTATATCTTTTATTTTGTGCTCAATCTTCAATAATGTACCCAAGATGCTATCACATACATTTTTCTCAACATGCATCACATCAATGTTATATCTTAAGTTCATTGTTAGCTAATAAGGGAGATTAAAAAATATTCTTTTCTTACTCTAATTAAGTTCGTCGGCACCCCTCTTTCGCTTTACACCACCAAATTGAGCATGTTTTCTTGGAAGTCTTTGTGACACCTTATCCAACTGTTCTATGATAACATTATTGGTAAGAGGTTGAGGAGGGGCTCTCCTCTATGAACTCCCATTAAATTCTTTCCTATTTCTTCATGTGTGACTTCTTGGAAGCCAACAGCGATAACTAATGTAAGCTATTTTTCCTCTAACTCGAATTAATGGAGTATCCAAATGACATGTAGGATATGCTTTGTATCCTTACCCACTTCACCCGGATAAACTACTTCAAGTAGGAAAATCATTTATAGTCCAAAGTAATGTTGCCCACATATTGAACACCGTATTTATATTTGTATCTCAAGTTTTAACTCCTCTCTCCCAGAGATCCCTCAACTCTTTTACGACCGGCTGTAAGTAGACATCGATATCCTTGCCTGGCGATTACAGCCTTAGGATTAATAGGGTTAACATGAAAAAAGATTGATTCATGCATACCCATGGTGGCAAGTTATAAGTAGTTATAATCACTGACCACATGCTATAGGATAGGTTCCTATCACTAAAAGAATTAAATTCATCTGTACTTAAACCTAACCTAACATTTCGTGGGTCAGCGGAGAAATTAGGATACCTCTTATCAAACTCTTGCCAGGCTTTTCCATCCACGAGATGTCGCATTACCCCTCTTCTTTTGATTTTCCAGTGTGATGCCATATCATGTTCTTTGCAGTATGCCTCGACCGATACAGACACTGTAATCGAGGAGTTAATGGAGAATATCGAACCACTTTTTGGGGCACCTTCTTTCCTTTTGTAATTTTATTTACCCATCGGCTCTCCCCACAAATTGAATAATTATCTTTAGAAGCATGATCTTTTCAAAAAAGTATGCAATCATGTTTGCATACATGGATTGATTCATACCCCAACCCTAACTTGTTGAATCATTTCCTTGCACCATAGTACGATTCAGGCAATTTATTGTCATTTGGAAGTGCCTCTTTTAACAACTGAAGAAGAGCATCAAATGACTTATTTGTCCATTTATGCAGAATTTTCAAATGCATAAGTTTCACTAAGAAGTTCAAGGCTGAAAATGCTGTGCAGCCGGGATACAATTCTGTTTCTACTTGCTCGAACAGGTTATTACAATTACTATAATTTGTTCTAATGTCTCTGTCAACCGTATTCTCACCCCTGTACTCATTATTGTGAAAATCAACTTCAGGTACCTCAGGACTAATGAAATCATGTATAATATCCGCCAGCTCATCTCTATTGTTGGGAGAGATCTCCCGAGTTCCTCTAGAAGTTGAAACATCTGCTTCACCATGGTGTATCCAATTTATGTATAATGGATGAAATCCATTATCTATAATATATGCCTCCAATGTTTGTAATGTCTGAAATATTAAATTCACATAATTTTTGCATAGGCATCTTACCAAACCCCTTTCATCGATAAATTTTTTAGCTCTTTGAACAAATCTTATTGCACCATTCCAATATTCATTCGACAATCGATTTGGTAGATGTATCCAACTTTTCTCGACAGATATTGTATCACTGAATAGGAAGAAAATTACTTTAGGTAAAATAAAGTGTGTTGATTAATATTTGACAATCACCTATACACCGTATCACTCCAACTTTGAAGGATATGGTCCTATCCCATTCAAGATATTTTTATAGTTATTATTTTTTTCAATTTATTCACGTTCATCGTTTGATTCGTGCAGAAATTTCAACAGCATCTCCCTATAGTTCTCCAAGTGCCTAAACTATACGCTTGTATAGTTTATACCTGGAGAATAGTTAGGATGCTAAGATATTCCCACAATATTAAACAAGAGCTGGGTAAATTGTTAATAATAACTACATGATAATATCCTAAACTGTCTAACTTTTTGGGATAATTCAAGGGTTGATTGATGTTCAGAGAACAATCAACCCTTGAACGGGTCTAAGCTTATACTTTAAATATAAATGTAGTTCTATTTAAAATTATTGTTAAAATATATTTACAATAATTAAAATTAACGATACAACAATTTATGAGTATTGTTGTTTAAGTGTTAGTACTGTTATTTAAGTAACTTATTATGTAGATTATTGATTTTTCTAAATATTCATAACAACTATTATGTTTCACAATAAGTTTATGGGAATTCAAACGTATAACCTACTCTACTATATTTATAAGGTGCACAATTCAGCTTCTTTATAGAGAGATGTATATTATGAATACGGATTTCCTAGTTATAAATTTAAGTTTAGTTTTATAAGGTGTATATTATTTATAAGATGCACAATTCAGCTTCGTTATTTAAGTAAATGTAATTTTATCCAAGAAGGGAGTGATTTTCATGCGGACTTCCTAATTTTTTGAAGTTTTTATTTTTATGTAATGTAGATATCATAATTTGGATTGTTAGGGTTTTATTTTCATGTGGTTTCTAATTTAATTGAATTTTTATTAGTATGTGGTGTAAATAATATAATTTGAATTGTTAAGTTTCAATCTCAATTAAAAAAGAGATTATATTATTGTAATCTCTATTTTGCTAAGATAAATTTATATATTTATTCTAATTTTCCTACTCTACTATATTTATAAGGTGCACAATTCAGCTTCTTTATAGAGAGGTGTATATTATGAATATGGATTTCCTAGTTATAAATTTAAGTAAGTTTAGTTTTATAAGGTGTATATTATTTATAAGATGCACAATTCAGCTTCGTTATTTAAGTAAATGTAATTTTATCCAAGAAGGGAGTGATTTTCATGCGGACTTCCTAATTTTTTGAAGTTTTTATTTTTATGTAATGTAGATATCATAATTTGGATTGTTAGGGTTTTATTTTCATGTGGTTTCTAATTTAATTGAATTTTTATTAGTATGTGGTGTAAATAATATAATTTGAATTGTTAAGTTTCAATCTCAATTAAAAAAGAGATTATATTATTGTAATCTCTATTTTGCTAAGATAAATTTATATATTTATTCTAATTTTCTATCTTACATTATTTCAATGAATCTAGTAAATTTGAAGTTTCCTAAATTGCATCATAAATTTTAGATTTTGTGAATAAAATATTATAACTATTTTATCTTACATTAGTCTAACTGAATAATCTACACATATATTGTATACTTCCAAATTATAATTTGAGGGATACATAATAATAATAAAATTTATATTTACAAATTTTATGCTAAGTTAAATTTAAATAAATAAATTCAAAATTTACAACATACAAAATTAAATAATATGAAATTTTATATTAAATTAAACATACTATCAATTCTATTAATTCATTGCAAACTATTTGAGTAAATTAAATATATTATTAGACAATTAAAATATTATAACTTTTTATTCACATACCTTAATGATAAAAATCTACTGATCAACTCTCAATATTCTCCACAAACTAAAAATGCAAGACTTTCAGCGATGACAATTGTCATCGGTGAAGGCCAAATTTTTTCGCCGAAAATTTTTTAGGCTTTTAGCGACGACTTTTGTCGTACTAAAAGCCTAATTCCTTCCCACCTAACTTTTTGATTCCCTCTAAAAAGTCACGTTATTTTTACCGATGACATTGTCGTTGAAAATACTTTTAACGACGATCGAATTTTTATCGCCGCTAAAAACATCGTCATTGTTACTCCTTATTCTCGTAGTGATATTACTTAACTGCAAAAAAAAATCTGGAAAAATTGAGGAGATATCCTCACTGCAAATGAGAAAAGAAAGAAAAAAATTGAAGGAAAAGAAAAAAGAGAAAGTGGTTGGAAATATGGAGAAAATATGTATATTTATTCACTGCCAACTAAAAAAAAATTGAAAACAAATAAGGGGAAAAATAGATTGTTGCTGGAAAAAAAGGAAGGAAAAAATGGAGAACATAACTTCAATGTAACGAAGCCTGTCTGCTTGAAGAAGCAAGGAAATGAGAGCACTCCTCGAAGCCAATCAAATATCTTCTACAGGGCAATTTTGGTATTTTATTGGTCAAATCCAACACCTAATGGAAGAATGATGCCAGTCTAAGGGAAAAAAATTAAATTAGGTTTAAGTGTAGCAAATTTCAAAATTTAGGGAAGGTCTATGTAAATTTTAAAATTATAAGAGAAGTTTCTGTAATTTCAATAAACTACAAGAGACGTCATTATATTTATGCTTTACAGGAGACAAAAAGCTATAGCTTTCATTTGCCATGAAAAATTAAAAATATGTTTGATTTTATGTACTTAATTTTTTTTAAGTATAGTCGATAAAATTTGAATGAGTGAGGTCAGAACAAATAAAGTTAGCATCAATAAGATGTTGGCAGGCTTATGTGAACAACGACTTACATTAAAAAAAAAAAAATCAATAATAGCATTGCTCCAATGAGCTGAATTACCTTCGGACTTGAAAGAGTCAGTTTAGCTTGCCAAATGGTATTCCATGTCAATCTACAGGAACCATTCAAGTTAAGCTCTAATCTATTTTGTGTGGAGACTGGATTAATGGTTTTAAATTTAACTGAGCTCCACTTATTTTGTGTGAAAGAATGAGTTAACTGCTGTTTTGTGTGGAAAAGTCAGTTGAGTGTGAAAATATAAATGTGAATTCAACAGAATTGTTCGAATTTTGAAACTGAAAGAAAAATATTTCTTTCTCTTCCATAAATTTAGTAGGAGACAACCTTTGTTGCAAAGTTAACAATGATCACTACTGTCTAGGATCGACATTTCTAATATTGGGTTGAGGGCTAAGTTGATGGAAGGTTTACATTAGACGAATTGCTTTCAAGGTGGTTGCTACCTGACACTCAATTAGCCACTTTGCCATTATATGAACCTCACTTGGCTTAAGAGTATATATAGCTGAAGCGCAAAGTTGGATTATTGAAGAGTTTCATCTACACGTTTCTTACATCATCAATATATGTAGAATTGACAATTTCAACAACACAAAATTGTACACAAATTTACAGAAAACAACATCACTTGTAAAATTTAGATCAACTAGCCATGTATTTTCCAGACCAAAGCGGATAAACAAAGAAAGAACTGAAGAATTACACGTCTTTCAAGAACTAACATCATAAAAACATAGAAGTCATGGGCCCATGGCTCTGAAAATAACTAAAATAAACCGCTAGAAAGCAGAAACAATTATCTAATTTCAAACCAGAGGAAAATGTATCATGGAATAATAGTTGTTCTATCCCATGAATGATGAAGGTCAGTTGCAGTACAAAAAAACAGATACTATTTATTCTTCAAGGATTCCACAATCTAAAATTCCAAATTACCATACTTGACATTCAACGAGCACAATAAAATCCTAGCAACTAAAACAAACCAGTGCTCCATGAACAAAGTATATGTAGAAGACTCAATCTTTGCCCGACTTCTGTGCTGAACGACTTTGCTTTTCCTCAATGCCAGACTGAGAAAATCTTTGTCGTAGAACTTGTAGAACATCTTCCATTTTGACATCTTTGAGTGCTAGCAAAACCATGGCATGATAGAGTACATCTGCCATCTCTGAGGCAGTACGTGATTTACTCTCATTTCGCTCTAGTGTTTGACATAGCTCAATAGCTTCTTCTCTGCAAGGAAAATAACAGGTTCATCATCTAAGGCCCTGTCCATGTTGTCTTCTACTCATGCAGCACAAATTTAGAGGGGAAAACGGAAAATTTCCTTAAGCCATAGAGCTTCTTAGTAAGAGAAAGTAGTTGGATGCAAAGAAGCCTTGTTGTTTTACCTAATTTTTGAAGACAGCAAATTGTGATTAAGCAGTAATCTCTTGGTCCACGAGGGCTTTTGATTTTCTGTTCCTACTAATTCAGCTTTACGTTGGGCAATTGTTGATTCCAGTGAGTATAGAGACGTTAAAGCCAATCTATTTCCTTCTTCAACCTGTTAAGACTTAAGAGATTATTCAGATTCACTTTGTACATAGCTAAATTTTCTTTTAAGGAAGATTCATAGTATGCTCTGGAGGTATTAATTGAATTGAAGCAATAGACCTTGTCATCCTTTAAGTAGTCAAACACTGATGTATAATAGCAAGTTTCTGACCCTGTGTGACAGGTAGGGCCATCAGGCTTCCCAAGGTATATTATCTGAGAAAGTTGAGATTGAAGTTAAATAATATTTCATAAGAATAAATAACATCCAACTGAGAGAAGGCAGAAGCATACAGAGTCACGATCACAGTCGAGAAAGACATCAAGCACATTTATAAAATTATTTGACGTCTCCCCCTTTGTCCACAATGCTGATCGTGATCGACTATAGAAGGTTGCCTTTTTAGAGGAAATGGTTGTAGACACTGCATCTCGATTTGCAAAACCTTGCATTAATATGGCTCCTGTGTCAACATTCTGAGCTATTGCCACAGCCAAACCTTTGTCATCCCATTTTATGCTATTAAGCAATGTTTCAACCTAAAATCATAGAACTATTATTCAACATAACCATATATAGTAGATATCCTCAATAGGAGACTATCAAATTAGACAGATGAGATTTTGATCAGTCAAAGCAGAACCATCGATAAAAGTGATATAAATTAAAAAGGATAATCAAGGATGATAGGCAGAGCATATTGTCAAATATTATGCATAGCTTTATACATTAAAGAGGAAACTAAAATGAGATACAACGCAATCAATGCATGACGGCCAGATGCTGATGCAGAACAAGATTGCATAGGTGAGAGAGAAGTAATAGTACATGAACAACATTAATAGTTTAAAATTTCAAATAGTGAAGATCCTGCCTTTGCAAATACCTTGGGGTCAATGGATAAACCATTCTCTGATCTCTCAATTGAAGCAAAAGCTATATGACGCCTACTTCGATGATTGTATCTCCCAGAATCATGCAAAATAGCTAGACTTCCCTTATGGAAAACTTTCACAGGTTGAAGCATGTGAATATATGAAACAGCCATTCTTAGATCCAGACGCAAGTTCCCAATTCAAGTACCACCTTATAGAAGTAAAAGGACAGAAGAATCTCAAAAAGCAGTGAAGTTATGAAGTCCATGCTCGTTGATTACTAATGCTATGATATGTATGACAGTAATTCTAGTAATTCGAATCAGAACTTGAGATATATATCAAGATCCAAGCAAATAAATAGACATGACCTGTGCTTTGTGTGTCTATACACATGCACGTCTGTGCAAAGTACATATACTGACTTTTATACAAAAGAAAATAAAATCGAGATTAATGATTCCAGTAGCAAGATTCATTGATTGATCAACAGCTGAATGTAATCTATATGCATTTTTCTTCAAGTGGTCAATAATATCAATTAAAGAGGTACATTCCCAGACGAAGAAAAAGCCTGCAATTTGATTTCCATGACATTAACTTACGATGTCTCAAGTTTTATAAGTACTTAGTGGGATAAGGCTTTGTTTTTGTTGTTGTCGTCGTCTCAAGTTTTATTAGTAGCAGTTCTAGCACCGCAGCATATCCATAAACTATTCTCAATTTTACATATAAACATGCTTTGATCCTTTGGGTCATTTACACAAAATTAACAATTTAATCCCTAAAATTATAAAGCATTGGCAAAATGGCCCATGAATTATATAAATTTTGCATTTCCTCCCTAAATAATAGTTCATACAGACAATTTTATTTCTTCATACACAAAATTTTGTCCCTGCTTGAATTATTGTACCAAATTATCATTCAAAAATAAAATTGTAACTTTATATAATTCAAGCATAATTTTGTATGATTCCAGGGATGAAATATCTAATATTTAACAAGCAGGTAGGGAGAAGGACAAGATGAAAACACAGATACCCCTCAGTAAGCTTAGTAGCCTCTCTCTCTCTCTCTCTCTGTGTGTATATATATATATTACTGAACGCCAAGATATCCAAAAAATGGGAAAAAGTTGACCCCAAAGGAAATTACATCATACATCCCAACTTTGATTAACACAATAAGTCCCCATTTTGGCAATTTGTCGAACGGGTAAAGAATTAAATCAACAATTAGAGTAGTCACAGCATTTGGCATTCATCAGTCTTAAAAATGAGATGAAACGGTTCCGGGAAAAAAAAAGTAGAAACGAACGAGGAAAGAGTTTGATTCATTAATTACCGAGCTTGAACAATAAGTTGAAGAATGGAAGGCAATCAAGATGAGTCGTCGAATGTTGTATTAATGCGAGCTAGGTTTCGCCGCAAATTGCAAAAACTTCAATCGGAGCTTAATAGCCGCAGCAATTAAGGGGGAAGGGAGGGGGAGAGGGAGAGAGAGAGAGAGAGAGAGAGGAAACCGAGACCTTCGCACAGTGAACCAGGAACAAAAGAAAGCGAAGTGTAACGGCGAGTGCGTTGTTACGGGGATGAGTGGTTTTGGATCGTAAGCCGAGCAGAGTATTTGCAGGCATTGTGTGACTAGCCAAAAGCCCAATTGCTTCAACCCAAATGACTGGCCCAAAAACAACACTTGGTTCACCTTTCGAATCTCATTGTACTGAACTGGAGCCCGGAGGCACCCAGATTCTGCGCTGATTTAACCCTTCCACCGTGCATAATATATTATAAAAGAAAAAAAATAAAGTCGGTACTATTTGTTACAATTTATTGCAATAAGATATCCCAATTTACTTTTTTTCATTTAAATTCATCTGCAAGCAGTGAATTATCGCAAAATTCAGAAAACTAAAACGGCACATTTATTAGGTGAAAGCTAAACAAGCAATTATTAATGAAATTTCTATAAGCAAGATCTAAGTTTTTAGAAATTTTGATTTTTTTCATTTTGAGTTTTAAATTAAATTATAGTAATTAATAATATCTATAAAAATAAAAAATAATATTAACAAAGAATAAAAATGAAATATTAATAATAGTGGTAATAATATTAATTAAATAATAGAAAATAATCATATAATAATTATAATAACAAAGATAATAAAATACTTAATAATACAAAAATAATATTAATAAAATAATAATATTAATAGTAACAAGTATTAACAATTAATAATATTAGTAAAATAAAAATAAATATTAATAACAACAAAAGAATAAAAATAAAAATATTAAAATATAATAACTTAAAAAGAATAAAAATAATAGTAAGAAATAATAAGATAATAGTTATAATAATGGGATAATAATTACTTTAATAATAATTAAAAATAAAATTTTTTCAATGTAACAATAGTTAAGAAATTAGATCAAGAAAATTTGATTTTCTTTTCTATTTTGGATTTTTGATATATGTTACTATTTGAATATCAAACAATAGCATGTTATTTTTTAATAATTTTATTGTTAATGAGAATATATTTATTTGATTATTTTAAATTTTTAGTTGATATTAATGTTTAGAGATTGAATAGTAACATATTATTATTTAGTAGTTTGATTGTTAATAAGATTTAATTTATCTATTTATTTTAAGTTTTTAGTTGATATTCCTGTCTGAATACTAAATAGTAATACGTTACTGTTTGATCTATAAATAGTAATATATTATTCTTTAAGAGTTTTGTTATTAATGAAAATATATTTGTTTAATTATTTAGAGTTTTTAGTTGATATTATGATTTAGAAACTAAACAGTAACATATAATTTTTTAGTAATTTAGTTATTAATGAGTTTTGATTTATCATTTTATTTTAAATTTTTAGTTGATATTATTATCCAAATACTAAATAGCAATATATCACTATTTAATTTACAAACAATAACACATTATTTTTTGATAATTTATTATTAATGAGAATATATTTATCTGATTATTCTAAATTTTTAGTTAATGTTACTGTTTAGAGACTAAACAATAACGTATAATTCTTTAGTAGTTTAATTATTAATAAAATTTAATTTATCTATTTATTTTAGATTTTTAGTTAATGTTACTATCTGGATATCAAATAACTATATATTATTATTTGGTTTGTAAATAGTAACATGTTCTTTAGTAGTTTTTTTTATTAATGAGAATATATTTATATGATTATTTTAAGTTTTTAGTTGATATTACAATTTGAAGACCAAATAGTAATATATAATTTTTTATAATTTAATTATTAATTAGACTTGATTTATTTTCTTATTTTAGATTTTTAGTTAATGTTACTATCTGAGTAACAAACACCAATATGTTATTATTTATAGAGTCTGTAAATAAAATATATTAGTCTTTGACAGTTTTATTATTAATAAGAATATATTTATTTAATTATTTTAAATTTTTTATTGATGTTATTATTTGGAGACAATCAGTAACATATGATTCTTTAACAATTTGATTGTCAATGAGACTTAATTTATCTATTTTTTTTAGTTTTTGATTGATATTATGATTTGAATACCAAATAATAACACGTTAGTATTTAATCTATAAATAATAACATATTATTTTTTAGTAATTTTGTTATTAATGAAAATATATTTGTCAGATTATTTTGAATTTTTGGTTAATATTACTATTTGAAGACTAAATAATAACATACGATTCTTTAATAGTTTGATTATTAATAAAATTTGAATTATTTATTTATTTTAAATTTTTAATTGATGTAACTATCAGGATACTAAATAGCAACATGTTACTGTAAATAATAATATGTTATTTTTTAACAGTTTTATTATTAATGAAAATACATTTGTCTAATTATTTTAAATTTTTTGTAGATATTATTATTTGAAAACTAAATAGTAACATATAAATAGTAACATGTTGTTCTTTGATAGTTTAATTATTATTAAAAATTAATTTATTTATTTATTTTAAATTTTTTTATTAATATTACTATTTGAATTCCAAATAACAATAAATTACTGTTTGATCTGCAAATAATAACATGTTCTTTGACATTTTTATTGTCAATGAGAGTACATTTATTTGATTATTTTAAATTTTAATTAATATTACTATCTGAAAATTAAATACTAACATACAGTTCTTTAACAATTTAATTGTTAATGAGATTTGATTTATTCATTTATTTTAAATTTTTAGTTGATGGTACTATTTAAATTCCAAACAACAACTTATTACTCTTTGCAAAATATTGTTCTTTGACAGTTTTGTTATTAATGAGAATATATTTATTTAATTATTTTTTATTTTTAGTTAATATTACTATTTGAAAATCAAGTAGCAAACATATTATTGTTTGACTTGCAAACAACAATATTTATTTTTTTTAGTAGTTTTATTGTTAATGACATGAAAGAATCCTCTCTTTTTTAATTAAAAAGTTACAAAATGATAAAAATATTTATATTTGAAAAATATATATATTTTATAAGGATTTAATTACAAAATGATAAGTTGATAGAAAATATTTTATTTTTTTAATGATAGAAGTGATAATTCACTTAAAACATATATATAAAAATTTAAATTTGAAAAATAAAAATTTTAAGATTATATCAAATGTTATTATACAATTAAAATGTCAATTTTTATTTATTAAATATTAATATGGAGAGTTCAGTAAAAATAGCATATTTTATTATTAAAATTTATTTTTAATAATATTATAATTTTATATATCATATTTTTTTAATTAAGATACACTAATAATACTACTCTTTTATTTTACATAAAATAATAAAATATTTTAAAAAATCTTTCAACCAAATAATCAAATTGTAAGCTACCATGAAATTACCAAAAGTTAGAGGTAATTTAGAATTATAACATTCATAACTTATAATCAAAGAATGATATGCTAAAAAAATTTGAGTGACCTAAAAAGTTATAAAGTAGGATTTATCTTTTTCTTTTTTTATGACAAAGTAGGATTTATCTTTACTATGAAAGAAAAAAGATTATAAAAAGAAAGATAAATTTCATTTTTTGAAAATATGGAAATCATGCAATATTTGTTATCTGAAACAACAAAAAATCTTATATAAAAAGGATAAAAATAAAAAATAATTAAAAAAAAATATTTTGATAATATAATAATATTTCATAAAATTGGTACCTCTTTAAAATAAATATTAGCATTAGCACCTCTTTGAAAGAAAGTTCAAGAAGAAGTATTACAATGCAATTTGCCATATTATAAATGGTGAGGTGTAATATCATTATAGTTCATGAAAAATAAAAAAACATTCAATATTGTCTCAAGTAATATTTAATATTGTCTTAGAGTTTAATGATTTAATCACTAATACTATCATTAAAAAATAAGAAAGAAATAATTATAAATATTAGAATTATTTTTTATTAATTATAATTTGTTCTAAATTATAAAATTTTCATCAGTTAATGTTGCCCTTTACAACAAAATCCTAAACTATACTACCTTTTTTTAGCAGGAGATTGTGACATTTTACTATTAGGAAGGAAGTGTTCCGTTGAAAATTTAAAATGAAAGTAAATAGTGAAAAAATATTAAAAGTTACAATAGGATATAAAGTTGAATGATAAAAGAATCACTTGTGTTCTATTAAATGTTCCTATAATAAGATGGGCAAAGAAGGATTTCCACCATTAACTACAATTAAAAAACCATTAAAAGAACAAACAGATCAATTGAAGCACAGCATGAAAAAAGTAAAACATGATCAAAGTGGTTTCAAAGAAGGTAACTTATCACCCATATTTGATAAGCACAAATTGTTGGGGCCAAAATTAGAAAACTGTCAAATTGGTTAATTAATTTCATGTAAAAATATATTGCTAGGGTTTTTAAATAAGCAGGGATCGATAAACTTAAATTACCTAAATCACAATATGAATACACTTGAAAGATCAAATAGAAGAACATCCATGTGTATTAATATTGATTTTGAACTAAAAAATGACACTAATTAGGATGGAATTTGTGTGGTTGATGAAGTCATTAACAAAAAAACTATATGCCTAGTTTTGAAGCTCTTAAAATAGGAGATACATCGAATTCAAAAGTCATGGAAAAATTATTTAATCATCAAACTATTAGGAAAGAGAGTTGGATTTTGCTATTTAGAGAGGAAGTTAAACTAACTTTAGAGGGAAACTGATGCTTTTAAACTAGTTAACTTGGGTATGACTTGTTCTTGGTCAAATTCTCTTGCTAGAATGATAGAAATTATGTGTTAATGGATAGCCCATAGGTGATCTTAAATCACTACTTGATAGTGCAAGAATGGATGCTAAATTTTAATCTTACTAATGTCATTATCGATTAGGTTGTGGTTTAAGTAAGGTTCCTAAAATTGGTGATGGAGTATTATGAAAGGTGTTACCTTAAAGCTATTGGCAATCAAATTGGGAAGCTAATCAAAATTGATTATATAATTGAAGAAAGGGCACGAATTAAATATACACAAGTTTAGTGCTCATTAACTTAAATGAACCATTAGTACCTCAAATAAGGGTGGGGAAGGAAGATATAAGAATTAAGTATGAAAGTATTCAGTTGATATGCTTCAAATGTGGTAAATATGGCCACTATAAGGAATATTGTGTGATAAAAGATTATATAACTAAAGAGGCCCTTAAAGATAGAACCAATAACCAAAAGAATAACTCAAGATAGGAGGAGACCAATAAAGAAGATTTGTCTTAAGCAAATGACCAACCTATGCAATTTGATGACTAGATGGTAGTATAGAAACCAAAAAGAAATCAGAGAAATAAAAGGATGCAACAATAAAAAAGTAATGGTCATAAGAAGGGTGGATCTAGATTTTCTGCCTTAGCAAACCTCATGTTTGATAATAAATAAGAAGGTTTCAATAGGGTACTACTTGAACACAACAAAGAGAAAGAGTTAAGGAAGGAAAATATGAACCTAAATATGCCAAATTATAATGCTATGAAGAATTAGAATGCAAAAGAAAGAACTAATAGAAAGAATGTAGGAGTGAAAGAAATAAATAGAACCATCTTACGGGCGATCAATAAAAAAAGAGTGTATAAGGTACATGAAAATATGGTGAAAGGTGTTTGCAATAACATCATCAATACCCTTGGTACTCACCAGTTGAGGGAAATGGTGATAGTCCAATAGAGTATAGCAATGCTTATGGACAAACTACCAAATGCAGATGCTAATTGTATTATCAGCTTTAATAATAGCATGAATTTGACACCGTTGAAAGACCTCTAAATCCTAATAATTCTAGGGGAACTAATACTATTACATAAAGGGATATAGTCTCGATCGTTGTAGAAAAACGATGGAGACATCATGCCAATGGATACTTTGCCAATAATCTAACTAGAGCTAAGACAACAAACTAATGCACCATCTTGGGATTTGGATAACCAATTGGAAAATTCTAATGAATAAGTTCATTTATTGGAATTGTAGAGGTGTTTGCAACCTTGGTTTTATTATTCAAACTAAGAATTTATTAGCTAATAACAAACCAAATTTATCTAAATCCTAAACCAAATTTATTGGAATAAAAGTTCACCTATATAAAAAATAAATTGACAATTAGATTAAAATATATATGCACTACTTTTCATATGATATCTAACATTCTATTATGTTCAATTTTAAACCAATGTTTTGAAATGTAACTTGACCTGACTTGTTCAATAGGTTAGTCCAGTACCCAGGCTAAGAAATAATCTAGAAATATCTTTAAGCTTAGTTAAGATAAAATTTCAAATTGGTCCAATCCGATTCAATAAAAATAAGGATAAGTTGATGACCTATAAGACCCATCCATTTGTTTGGATTTTTTTTAGAATGATAAAGTTCAACTCCAATTTAATTTGAAAGTCCAATATTAAAAAAAAACTAAAGAAGCCTAATTTTTAAAATACAGTAATTACTCAAACATATGTGCAATAACATAAATAAAATGCATGCATTAAGATGTTGAATTTAAAGAGTTTGCAATCATCATTTTCCTTTTTTAAAATTTTTAAGGCTTTTTTTAATTACTCAAAAATAGAAAAATATTCAAATTCTCTTGTAAAATGGATGAGTAAAGTTTTAAAATTCTTGAATTTATTTAAGAATTTTAAAAGAACAAAAAACCTTTCTTGTTAAACCATAAGGATTGGAATGAATAATTTTTGTTATAAATTAATGTTTTTGTCATTTATAGTGACTATAAAGTGGAAAAAATTAAGATTAGTGTGAAAATAATTTGAATTAGAAGCAAAATTTTATCATTTGGTTTTTATTTGAACAAAATTATGTTGGATGATTATTATAATTATGGTACCATCAATATTTATTTGTTGTATTTTAGAAATATAATAATAAAATATATGTAAATATATAATATATAATTTATTATATATAAAAATATGACAATTGGTTTGACTACTTAATTCAATTGGTTGAACTAGTTGGACTTTAACCTACTCACCTTGCTAGGTCAATGGCAGGGTCAAGTTTTAAAACATTGCTAAACTTGATTTTCAATTTGAGCCTATAAAGTCAAACTTAAAAATCAATTAAAAAGGAATTATATAATAATTTAAGGTGATTGAAATAAATTTGAAAAAATATCATACCATAAATTATAAAATAAATAAAATCTTAAAGTGATTACATTTTCTTCTATGTAAGATTTCATTAATAAATAATAATTTCTCCATCTCTCCCTTAATTGTTAAAACAAAACTAATGTCAATGCTAACCTATAAGATTTAATTAAGTGTATTCAAAACATTGGATTATATGCCTTTAGAATATGAAACCAACCATACCAAAGTATGTGGAAAAATTAATTCATTACTTAAACTTATTTGAATGATAAGAATATAAAAGAAATAATATAAAAAATACCTCTTAAAAATAAAAAATTATATAATATATAATTACTAAAATATTACTAAGCTCACAATCATTGCATATAAAATAAACGGTTGATCCTAGAGAATATAAACAAAATTCAATCCATATATATAGTATTCAGAGATAAAATTTGAAATTTATAATTATAAGAATCACTTATTTTGAAAAATAATCATTAAGATCTAATGTAAAGAAAATTAACATACCTAATTAAATTTTGGGAGAGCAAAATTGGATATAATGAAAAACTTAGTAGAATCTTTTCAAACTCCCATGAAAAGCAAACTCTAATCAATTAATTATAAGGTAAAACTAATATTTTTTAATAAAACTTTTAAATTAAACAACAATCTATCAACACAATAGAGGTTAAATGAAATATAGAGAGTTGACAATAGTGGTGTTGCACATAGGATATGATGGATTGGTAACTAAGGAAAAGAAGAAAGGTTCAGGTATGATCTAGTAAAATATGACAAATAGTGAAGTTTTAATGGAAGTAATAGTTGACAAAAGACTTTAGTGAAATGTTGGCTAACGTTAAGAATGAAAGGAAGAGAAGTGGTAAGTAAGAGTGAAGAGAGACTCAAGCTAGTGGAAAAGAGAATGAGAGAGAAAAAAGAAGGAGTAAGCTAGTATTCCACTAGAGGAAGAGATCCAATGAGTGAGCTAGACAAATAGATATGACACTAATTAGGTTTTAGATTTCAAAAGAAACAAGGAACACAAGAATGAGAGAAGAAAGTCTAGGGAAAAAGGAAAAAAACAAGGAAAATAGTGATAATGTGAAAGATTGAAGATACAATATATATACTTCTTAATTATGTGCATAGAATATAAATATAAATAAATATAAAAAGCAATAAGTAATAAATAAATAGCTAGTAATAAAATAAAATAAAAAAGAAAAATAAGGGAGGAAAAGAGTGGGAAAAATTATAAAAAAGTGACACATGTACAAAAGAGACAAGAAATTTTATATATAGTATTTATATGATAAATATATTTACAATATGTTCCCATTTTAGTGTAAGAAATAAGAATTGTTATTGGATTCACAAGCTTAAGCTCATAGGCCTATGCCCTAATTCTTAAATGGATTTGAAATTATATAGATCAAAATTTGGTCTTTAGCCTAAAGTTTGTCATACCTTGTAGGTTTTGGCCTAAATTTGTCCTACTAACCCCATAAGCATGTCCAATTTATATATATATTGAAAATTTTTATTAATTCAAAATTTGATAAATTATTTTGTTTCATTATTTTTATGCACTAATTTTCTACTTTCCCCCTTTCAAATAATGCCTTTTAAGGCTTTCCATTTAGCAATCCATCTTTGAACTTATGTTTTTAAATTCGAACTAAACTGGCTGATTCAATTGAAAATCAAACCTCAATCCTATTCAAGTGATTCACCTGAAATCAAACCTTAATCCTATTCAAGTGCTACCAAAAATCTAGGTAGTTGGTTGAATCATTTTAGGTCATTAGTTTGACTTGCTATTAACCTAATAAACTTATCAAATTGATGCAATTGAACGAGTCAACTAAATAACTTTAGTAATAAAAAATCTAACCTCAATCCTATTTAGGTGTTACCAAGAATTCAACTAGTTGGTTGAATGATTTTAGGTCATTAGTTTGGCTCGTTATTAACCCAGTAAACTTATCAAATCGATGTAATCAAATGGGTCAACTTAACCCTTCAATAGAAAAAAAATGAGTGAATCACATTACTTGAGCCTTGAGCTTGCATCCCTATAAATAAAGACTTATTGTATTATCACCATCACTAACATCTTCTTGGTTATTAGAGTGACATTCACCAAATATAATGCATATTGTTATTAATTTTCAAATTTTACTTCATTTAAAATTTTTTATAAACAATATATTATATATTTATATTCTATGTTATATATAATTAAATCATTTTTATTTGGCAAATATTTAATTTAAAATTTTTATTAGAATGAAATGAAGTGTAATTTAATATTTAAATTGTGTGAAATGATTGTAATTGTAAAAAGATTAATATTTAATTTTTTGCATTTCAAAAATATACTTGTACAAATTAAGTGAATTATATATGTGTGTGTGTGATATATATTATATAATTTTATACAATTAAAAAATATATTAACTAATTCAACCCGATCTTGATCTACTAAGTTAATTGCCGAAATAGGTTTGAAAACATTAGTTTGAACTCATTATATGACGTGTACGTCAACGGATAGAATACTTCTCTTTTCATTTACATGTGTTAGAAAAATAATCCAGGACATAATGACTTTAAGCTATGAAGACATTTTCTTACTTGTCGTTTGGAATTACAGAAATACTAAAATTTGATTTCTTTAAAATTAGATTAATAAATTATTTTATACATAAATTTAATTTTGAATTAATTAATTTTTTAATATTTCAGATAAGGAGTTAAAGAAAATTGAAGTGTAAATCACCAAATTATCAGGGAGCGTTTTCGGTGAACTTCTGAGAATAAAAAGAGAAAGCAATTACACAAGAGGAGTAATAATGAAAAAGGATTTTTTTTCTGTACTATTTAATTTCATGAAACTGAATTATACTGCATGTAACTTTTTTCTTGTTATTTGGTACATTACTCATGGAATAAAATTGTAATAAAATTTTAAAAATCATAATAAATTTTTTGACCTCAATGGCAGTGGTGATATAGTGATAATAATGGTGAAGTTGGTGTAAAAATCTTGAGCGGTGTATTGTGGGAAAAGTGAGATGATGATGATAATAATAATAATAATAATAATAATAATAATAATAATAATAATAATAATAATAATATTATTATTATTATTATTATTATTATTATTATTATTATTAATGTAATATAAAATTTTAGGAAGTGAAAGAATTTCAGATAAAAGAGTTAGTTAGAGGTTAATAAAGACAATAGATGGTATTATATTTAGTAAGAGAATCAAATTTTTTATTCTACTCCTCACATTTTAAAATCTTCGAACCAAATAATACCTTTATTCGAAAGCGAGGAGTAAATTGCCACCATTTTCATAATAAAAAAGTAATGTGCTTCGATCTTTAATAGTGTAGTTACACTCCATTGTACTCTTGAGCTTTTCTTCTTTTGTATTATGAATTTGAATTCGAAATTTTAGGTATTTATTAAGTAACTTATTGGTCATATTATAAAAAGAAATGTGTGTAAAATTTTTCAACAGAATACCACCTCAATTCAAAAGGGACCTATAAATTGCCTCCATTGCCATGGGGAGGCATCGTGCTAACGCCCTTACTAATGAAATTACATCCAATATTACTCTTAACTTCTTAAGAAAATTTCATTTTCATGTTATAAATTCGAACTCAAAATCTAACTTTTGTGTGTTGTGAGACCTGTGGATGCTTCTATTAAAAACGAAAAAAGGGGAAGGTTGATAACATATAATTAGAACTTACCATAACTTGTCTCGCAGCATCTTTATTCAAGTCATCATATCGAAAAGACATTCGTAATAAGAGTTCGCAAGTCTTTGTATGAACTTATGAAGGAAGAAAGCATCACATGCAATGTGGGAGCCAACTTGGCAAGAAAATTCTTGTATATAAGCAAACTTGTTGACTATGCACTTCAAATTATTTTCCATCTATTTTCAAATAAGGACAAAATAATAAATTAGATATTATTGTGACATTTTGAAATAAAAAAAGGGCTAAAAATATAAGAATGTCATACATATTGTATCATTGTTGAAAATTGGATTGTAGTAACAAAAATATAGTGTTTGAAATAATAGAAAAAAGATTCCATTCCTTTAATGGACATATTATCTAAATCCTTGGGACCATACTTGATGACAGACAACAAATGACTTATTTAAAATTTTTTAAAATTTTAAATAAAAATTATAAAAAATTATGTTTCGAAAAATTATACTATAACCTACTTGTGTAATATTTTGTAAAAACAAAATTGACATACACTTAAAAAGATAATTACATAAATGATTTGTAAATTCTATAATAATTCATAATTATTTTTGGTAAATATTTCATGAAAGTACCTGTTTCTACAAATAGTTGCAAATTTTTCAAAATATTTTGTTTTCCGACTTTGACTAATTGAGTAATAATTTTTATGCATTTATTACATGCAAAATTCATCTTTGAAAATATTAATGCTTAACAAATTCATTTTTTCTCTTTAATATATTAACGGTAATGAAAATCTTTTTTGGTACATTGATGAGAATTAAAATTTAAGTCTAAAATTTAAAGCATCCAGCCCAAATTCTTAAATTAACATTAATCCACTGCCTAGGCGAGGAGGTTTGGGTCTTAAATCTTTAGCAAACTATATAATCAAATTCTTTATCACCTTAAACACCATGTGATGACCTATAGTCAATCCAAGTATGACTTCTTTTACTGTAAATGTACGAATGATTATGTCAAGAACGTGGGCTTTCTGCTTTGTCCATTGTGTTTACTGGAGCCCGAAACAGACATCCACCTTGCCGAACAATGCGAAAGTATGCATGATTTGGAGTTATTTTTGGGGAATCAATATAGTGTCTCTGCAATCAACATCGGTGCTGGATGCGTTGAGGTCTTTGCTGGTTGGGGATGAGGGGTTACTGTCGAATCTGAGCAAGGAAAAGCAGCGATCGTGGGTGGCTTTCTTGGCGATGGTCCTGCGCCGTGTTTGGGAAGAGAGAAACAGGTTTCTACACAGTGAAGAACCTGTGGACTTAGGAAAGCTGTTTGGTCTTGTTTTTATATCCAGGCTAAAGAAAATAGGGTCAATGAATGGATCCCACTCTGCTTCAGGGTCCAATGTTAGGAAAAGGTGAACTTGAGTGCATTGGATCCCATCCAATTATGACAGAATAAAAATCAATGTTGATGCTATATAGGTGAGGAGAAAATATTCTATGGCAGTTATTACTCAAAATTGGGATGATATAATTTTACGCACGTTGAATGAAAACTTTGAATGTTCATTTGTTTTGAATGCGAAATTATTAAGTATTCATAAGGGTATTTTGGTTGCTAATAACTTCTGCCATCACCAAATTCAAGCGGTGAGCAATTCCAAAATTGCAGTGGAAGATCTGTTGGGTTTGCTAGTTGGAGGGGACAGACTGTTTTTGAATTCGTTTATGAGCTCTTTGGTGTACTAGAGCTTGCAATAGAGTGGCCCATAACGTAGCACATTGAGTGTCTAGAGTCATTAGAGGTGGATCAAGTAGTTTATCCCAAGTACCACCAAAAGTTGAAGATGCTGTACTCCATGATATTGCACATATTCCATTTTAATTAAAGTTGACATTTTCTCAACAAAAATTCAAAAAAAAGGTGGGGCATCAAATAGCAATGGAGAGATGGAGCAAAGCTAAATGGAGTAGGAATATGATTATTCCATATATAACATTTTCCATTCCTATGACTAATGGCTTGTAAATTAACTGAATCAACTTGTGAATCAATAATGTTGAATTTAAAAATTGACTTCATGAATTACGCTTATGAATCAAATTAGTTGAACTTATACATAAAATATTAGTTCGATTGTTTAATGAAACAAACTTAATTAATGGTTAGTTTGACTCATTTGGTTCATGAATTAATTCAATAAATTAATTATATATAAATATATCTTAATGATATTTATGAAATAAATTATAATATTAAATATAATATCACATATTATGTATTGTATTTAAATAATATTTTTTTAATAATTTTAGACTAAATAAGTTGAGCAAATAAATCAATAATATGAGCTTACTTGACTCATTTTGATTCAGATTTACTTAATTGAGATTTTAGTTTATTTAATTAGATCAAATGAACTATTAAGACAAGTCAAATGGTTTACAAGCTTAATTCGAATTGAAATTGCAAAAAAATTTAGTTTATATAAATATAAATTGAGTTTTGAGCTAAATTGGTTCACAATTTAACTTGTATCTACCCTTAATAATACCCAATTTGATTGAATAGCCTAATCTAAGAATACTGGCCCATTTCAAGTCATCCTAATACCAAAGCCAACTTAACAATCCATATATTCATTAGCCTAGTTATATTTCAATACGATCTTATTACTTGCCTTATTATAGGGCTAAATAGCCCAATTTAGTATGTCGATCGGACCAATACAACTAACAACCCATGTATAAAGCTCTAGCCTAGTACATAAGCAACATATAATTCACTTTCTAACAACGTATATAATGTTGAAATCACATTAAAAAATGTGAACATTCACACTTTATGGCCGTTTCTTTAGCATCAAGATTCCACCAATAAATTGAGCTATGTATATATTTCTCATTAACTCTTCAAATCACACTAATTGTCATCCTTAAACCTATAGATCCTATATAAGACTAAGTTATGAGCTTTTCTTCTCCAAGTTGCTTCTATAGTATTACTCTGCTAAAACACTCACTGACTTAAGCATCAAAGTATACACAGTGGACCATCCTTTTATCGCATACTTTTAACATTTATTACCTTGTGCAAACTAGCTCTTTTAATTGTCCTACCCAAAAATTGACCAAACCATTTTTGAAAGAAATCATTAACATCATTTGTAGCTTATTCCACTATATTTCATTGTGCACTTTCTACTTTAACTTATCCATATCCTCATCTCTCATCTTCTCACCATTTTAAGTTATTAGTGACCTTTTACTTAGTTTTAAAGGTAGAAAGTCATTAGCATAAAATGATAAAGAGAGCAATATTCTAGTAGAATATATGCACCATTTAAAAGCTTAAATCTCTCAAGGAAGCACAACAACACTAGAGCTTGCTTTCATTGCTTCCACTATTGTTTGTTAATCTAAACCTCCCTTATTTGATTTCTTTTCTTCCTTTATCGCTCTTTTAATAAAAAGTTACCAATTCACAGGCCATCACTTTATTACCTTCATAGTTAATCCAATTACATTACAACATACATAACACGCTTTACCTACTACAGTTACTACAACCACTATACCACTCACAACCAATAACTTATCTACCAATGCTCAAATTTCTAGTACTAATTCCTAATTACAAATGCTTTTAAATTCATATCATAAGCAATATGATCCCTTGCAACCCTTTTTCACCTTTCTTATAGCTTACAACAATTACCACCAGATTCTTCATTATTATCCTCACACTTTGATAACCATTCATTCACCCTCACCATTATGGATGTTCCATACCACTTCATTTCAAACCATCGTATATTAAATCATGCAATATATTATTTAACCCATAAGAACACTTGGAAACATTTCAATCCTTCATGCTATTATAAGGAGTCCTAGATGCCATTATGTGTAGAGGTTTCTCCATTATCCTTTCTAAGTCCATACTTTAGTGGTTTATATCCCTACCTATAAGATCTATCTATATTTCTCAATAGTTATTCAATGCTTTATTATCCAATAGGTCACTAGTCGAGCATAAAAAAGAACCTCTATAGCATTAGTGAATTTTCAAAAGGTCATCAAGAAACCCTAAAAGAATATTTAGCTCATTTCAATACCTTGTCTTTAGAAATAAAAAATTTGGATGAGGATGTTGCAATTTACTAGACACCTTTAGTTTTTAATTTGATCATTTTTCTCTTTCTCTCCCTAAAAGACTAACCAAAAGCTTATCTAATATACTTTCTTGAGTAAAAAAATTCTTCAATGTTAAAGAATTCAAGTCAAATAAGCATGGGTCCAAGTGCAATAATGTGAATATGCCATCTCCAACCACAAACTTTGCAAAAGACCCTTATCAAAAAGGCATTATGGCAATTGTTAACCATTTAATGCTTTTCTTAGCTTAATCACTCATGGCATTTGAGTTGTGGAGTTAATAGAGTTCCCCCTCCTAAAGTGAGAAAATACCCACTAGTCAATTAAACAAAATTGAAAGTTTCATTATGACTTTGATCACAACATAAATGATTGTATTATACTTAAGAATAACATAAAAAAACTTATTAGGAGAAAATACCTCTCTTAATGCAAAAAATACATATGATACTAAATAAATAACCTAAAACCGAAGAAAGAGACTAGCCATCTAATGAAGCTAAAACAAATTAAAAACTTGATGATCTGTATCTTGTAGGTTTTGTAAACATTATCACTAAAGGTTTTGCTAGTAAGGGATTGTAGAATAATGCCAAAAAAATACATCTAAGGGAGATACACACTGTGGCTTCTAAAAAATTAAAAGGCGATTTCAACCCATTTGCTTCATTAAAAAAATTCGGAGGCATTGAACAAAACCATGATGATCCCATAGTTATAAATCTATCATTAATAACTACTTAGTAAAGAGAATCCTTATTAATCAAGGAAGCTCAATAGACATACTCTATTTTTACATTATAACCCAAATGGATATTACAAAGGACATATACTAACTATAAAATGGTGTTCTTATTAACTTTGTAAGAAACTAGATCTAAATAGTAGGCATAATCACCCTATATATCATGATCAAAAGTAAGCCACAAATAAAAATGATTGATGTTAACTTCTTTACATATAATTTTACCTATAATGCTATTTTTAGAAGACCCTCCTTCAATATGGCAACAACTATAGTTTTAATGCTTTATTTGCTAATGAAAATTAACATTTTGAGTATATTAGTCATGTATAAGGAAATCAGTAGGTTGCTTGGGAATTGTTATATAAAAAGTCTAAAAAGTAAAAAGCCAAGTCATAGAAACACAAAGCTAATTATTATTGATTCATTTAAAACGTGTCATGTTATAAATTTTACCTTATTAGATTTGCAAACAAATAATACTATATGACCTAAACCTAGTTCTAAGCAATAGGAGATCAAACTTTTTAGCAAAAATGATGGCAATTGGTTAAAATTGAAACTAATTTGTCTAAAGATGACAAGCAAACGTTCATCCACATCTTATAAGAGAATAGTGTTATCTTTGCATGGTCATTAGCTAACTGCTTAGAATTAACTTAGTGATCACTTATTGACCGCAATCCCGCAAGTGCACAAGTTAAGTCGAGTTATAGTGTAAAAGATTATCGTTTCCACAAGGATTGCACGTTGAATACTAACTGAATTTCAAGAAAATTATCTAGGCGTATCAATTGATAGTGTGAATTAAGGATAAAATATAAAACAGAGCTTAGTTACCAAGAAAAGGTTTAATTCAATGAAATGAAAGCGTACTCAGCTTAAGGTTCCCTTGTACATTTCATTAAGGAATGAATGTAATCCTCTAAATTAGTTTACTGTTAATTTAGACTGCTGGATTACCTAAATTAAACTATACCTCATTGTATGGCTACTAGCTACTAACCAAAAGATTAAGTGCTCAGAATTACTCTAGTAATCACTCATCTAGGTTGCATTAATTTGCTTAGAATCCATTTTCAGACATTTCATCCTGTGCAAAAGAATCCAATTAGCTTAATTCCTAAGTCTAATTGATATTCCTAATGATCATGCAAGGTCCGATCAATTAATTGGTCATTTCAACCTAGAATCAATTAATCCATAACACAAATCCAATATTCCGGATATATTGGTTTGTTCCAGCACAAACAGCATAATCAAATCATAAATCAACAGTAAATCAAGCTAGATTATATAAAATTCAAATCCATAAATCCATGAACAAGTTCACCCAAGCTGAGCACAAGGGTTTAGTGTGAAAACATTATAAAATCAGAAGAAAATCAGAAAACAGAGAGGGAATTCAAACAATTCATGAAGATCTACAAATTCCTTACTTGAATCTTCAATTCCTTGCTCGAATCCACGTTAAAAGGTGCCCCTTGGTGAGTTTGGGTCTCTCCTAGGGTTTCTCCTAGCAGCTTTCCTTGTTAATTCTCGATTTTCCCCCTCTTCTCCTCTTCCTCTTTTCAAAATTTTGCACAAAACTTATATTGATGATGTACACGGGGTCCAACACGGCCCGTGTTGTACCTCGTGTTTCTTAGCGAAAGTTGAGCAGCACGATACACGTTGTGCGACACGTCCCATGTTCTTCTCCGAAGTGTCAAGCAGTAATGTACACGGGGTATGACACAGCCCATGTTGTATCCCGTGTTCTTCAACGAAGGCTTATCAGCATACTACATGGGGTGTGACACCCCTTGTGTTTACCTCAGAAGCGAAGGGCAGTATGATACACGGTGTATGACACGACCCGTGTTTACCCCTGTGTTCTTCTCTGAGTAATTCAGTGAAGCCTCGAAGCATTCCAGAAGGATACACGGCCTTAAACACAGGATTCCCATACCCCGTGTTCTTTGCCAGATGAGCAAATTTACTTCGATTCTTCATAATTTGCATAGTTTTGCCTCCGGATCCTTTTCTAATGCTCATATGTGTCCTTTCAAAGCCTGAAAATAAAATATCGAGCATCTAAGTATCTTTTTCAATCAATTTGCACAAAATACTAAGTAAATAAGTGATGAAACTCATAGAATTTATGTGCAATTGTGCATTTATCAATTCTCCCACACTTGAATCTTGCTCGTTCTCGAGTAAGGAAGTAAGAGAATAGAAAATCTACTCCAATTTTTATTCTTTCCTTTTTCTTCTTCTCTTTTTTTTATATAATCAGGCAATCATTCAACAAATCAAAGATTATGATCAAGTCATGCCAAGCAACTAAATGAAAATAAAGCAACTAAACAAGTCAATCCTCAGCATAAAAGTAAAAGAGAATAGCCTCACAGGTAAAATGTTTACTCTCACTCTCAAGATAAGGCTTGTGTATACTCTCAAGTCAATCAACTCATGACTTAATGCTACCATATGCTTGCAAAAACTCTAATTTCCATTACTATATTGTAAAATGCATGCAAATCAGAAGACTTTATTAAGGAAAAAGGTGAAGATAGGGGAAAGGAACATCAAGGGGTGAAAAGTGATAGAGTTATGAGTTTGAAGGAAAAAAACACATTGGTCATGAATTTGACCATTGTCGAGTTCCATTACTCAACTTAACATAATACCCTGCTTCTAGCCTTGCTTCAACCTCCATTCTTCTTTTTTTTATTTTCATCATTCATTTCATTTTTTTATATATATACATATTAATCAGCAAACACAACATTATTATTATATTTTTTATTTATTTATTCCCAACAAGCTTTTCTTCTTTCCAAAATTATTTATTTGACATCATTTTTTTTATTTTTTTATTTTTTTAAATCAAAGCTATAAATTAACTTATCCAACTAGCAGCACTAAGTAAGGACCTCTAAGTGATAGCCAAACTCATATAATGTGTCTAAGTTCCCTTAAACTCTAAGGTTTAAGTTTACTTGGGCAATGGCTTTGGATGTACATAGTATGGCTAAACTAGAAATGAGGATCCAAGGTTCAAAGTGGCTAACTAGGGGCAAAGCTGAAAAGTTTAGGGTAAATCAAAGAAAAGGATTCAAATAAGCCAAACAAATAAAAAGAAGGGTGAAGAAACATGGCCTCATCATTTTTGACATGCAAAATACATAAAATGTAGCCTCAAAAAGAGCAAATGCAAGTTCTAGAGTAAAAAGTCAAGAGTGATGACATAATCCCTCAAGAAGATAAAAGTGAGCTTCAAATTCTAATGTGAAAATTGCTCAAAAGGCTCAAATCTCACAAGGATCAATTATGCTCATTACTCTTAGCTTTAAGCTTTAGATTTTCCTTATTAAGTTACCAGATAATCATTAAAGGAGTAAGGCATGAATCAATTACTTTATTCAAAATATTACCTTAAAATTTTTTATTTATTTATTTTTTTATATATTATTTTTTTTATATTATTATTATTATTTTTTAATTTTTTTATATCATTGAGATTGGAGCAAATTTCAGTACCCTAAATCAATCAAGCAAGTTCAAGTGCAAAACATTGCAAAGCAATCTAAACACTACTCCCCCACACTTAAAATTGGACATTGTCCTCAATGTACAAATAAGGTAAATGGGAAAAGAGACAAAGAATAGATAGGGGACTGAAACTTCCCTGACAAGTGGAGCATGGTGGCCCAGTATAGATCATGATTGTAGGGAGATCTAGAAGTAGAGACAGAGTAGGAAAGAGAGAGAGGAGACTGGTAATCTAAAAGAAAGAAAATGCAATACTAAAAGTGCCGTTAGTTATTACAGACATTAATATTAAAAGTGCAAGAAAATAGAAGACAAATAACTAAAATAATAATAAGTAAATGAAAGTGCATAGTCAATATAAGTACAGACAAGATAAATGGAAGTAGAAAGTAGAAATAAGTAAAAAGGAAAAATAAATGGTGCGAGCTACTGAGCAGGAGGGTCTGGGTCAGCTGGGGAAGAGGGGGGAAAAGCTGGAACAGAGGCTCAACCATGCTCTCAATATGTCGAGATCGCCTGTCCAAGTCGTCATAAAGTCCCTCGATCCTCATCTGACACTCGGATATAAGCCGGAGCTCAGCCAGAATCTGCTGCTGACCAGAAAGTATATCCCGGAAGTAGGCCTCAGATGGAACTCTGCTCCCCACAGAAGATGATGGACCCATATCAGGAGCTGGATCACGATCGCCATCATCTCCTGGAATATGTTGCTCCTCCTAATGGGGCTGCTGCTGCTGCTGCACAGGCTGGATCCCCATAGCCAGAAGAATGCCCCTTCGGAGGGGTGCCATATGAGAGACTATAGTGAGGGATCTGTATGGTCAATCAAAAACTCCTAACCGCCTGGCTAGTCTAGTGATATATGGACCAACAGCTATACTCGCAGCTCTCCTGTCTGAAACCTGAGTCGAGAAGAAGTGAGCGAAGGCACCTCCAATGTGAATAGGCACTCTCTGAATCATGTTGTATAAGAAGAGTATATCAGCAGTGCTCACAACCCCATGATTGTGCCCTCGTCCACTCAAAGTGTGACTGAAGATAGAGTGGAGCACTCGCCAGGCAACCCTCTTAAGGCTAGACGCCTTGCTCTTGGTGGGATCATAAGTGTTCCCAGTAGCTATATTAGTCCATACTCGCCACTCCTGGGTCCCGTGGGACAGTCTTACCAGCATGTCATGATATTCTGGAGTAGTCACAAACTCCACAGAATAAAATCCCAGGCGGATGGAAAGCTGGGTCACATTCATAGAATATGCAACTCCTCCTAGACAGAACTGCACAGTGTCAGCCGAATCGACTGTCCCAAAATATCTCTCCAAGTAGAATGTGCTAAGAAACTCCAAAGTGAGCTCCCTGTAGGTAGGCTCTCTAATATGAAAGAAGGCCTCCCAAGCTCCTATACTAATGAGTTCACGAATCTCATCCTCCAGGCCAAACTCTCTCAACACTGCCCAGTCGAGGTATCTGCCCTTCACAAATGACCGGTCCTTATATCTATCAAAGGCTTGAATGTGAGCCTCTTTTGTGAAATCCAAGAAAGAGTGTATTGGTCCTCTAGAGGAGGTCTCTCTAGAAGTACTACCCTTGGTAGTTTTCCTGGCAGTGGTCTTTTGCCTCTTAGACATGATCTGCAAAAGGAAATGACAAAGTAAGAGAGAGTATTAACAGTGTATCAGTCAGTAGATTCCAAAAACAAAAATTCAGCAGGCACTTTCAATATCCAATTAATCAAAATGAAGCACAATTCAAAATTCAATGCCATGAATACAAATAAGTGGTCATATCAATGAGGTAAAGCAGGCAATTAGTCAATCAATAAGTAAACTTCAAAAGATTTCAGTTCAAGCAATCAAAGAGTTCAAGTTCAATCAGTCAAAGATTCAATAAACATAAGCAAGTGCAATGGAGTTCAATAAACATCAAAGTCAACCAATCAAACATTTCAAGTCCTATAAAGCAGAGATTCAAACTCAATCCATTAATCAAAGATGCAAATTCAATCAATCAAACTTGTGAATTTCTATGAACATTCCTATGAATTCAATCAAACAATCAAACATTAAACCTCAAAGGATATGAACATTCCTATGAATTCTAACATGCATTAAGGTTCAATAAACATACGTAATTGCAAATTACTTCAAAAAGTTCAAAGAAAATGCACTTAACTTGTGAATTGCAGATGAAAACCCTAGGTTCTTGTTGAAATCAGAAGAGGAATCCAAATTGTGAAATCAAACTGATTGAATGGAAAATCAAGTAGCAAAACAACTTTAAATAGCCAAATAAAGCACTTTAATCGGTGGGTTTTGGCAAAATGATTACCGAAAATGCAGAGAAAGAGGTTAGGGCAATGAGGAAGAAGAAGAAAATAGGGGAAAATGAGTGAAAATATGGATTTTTGACCATTAAAAGCTTGTCCACCCAGGAACACGGGGTCCAACATGGTCCGTGTGGTACCCCGTGTTTCTCTGTGGATGAGTGTTCTGAGTTTCGCAAACTTACATGGGGTATGACATACCCCGTGTTCTTCCTCGTGTTTCTCTCTAGAAGATAGTAATAAACTTCGCAATAGTACATGGGGTTTAACACGACACGTGTTGTACCCCGTGTTTCTCTTTGAAAAGCTCATGTTCAAAAATCCTTTCTCATTGGTTTAGCCAGTGAGGTACACGGGGTAGGACATTACCCGTGTTTAACACCGTGTATCTCTCTGGAACTCCATGAAAATCACAAAGCTTTTACACTAACCAAACAGTGAGGAACACGGGGTATGATACGTCCCGTGTTCAACACCGTGTTTCTCACTGGATTGCGATGAAAATCACAAGTCCTTTTAAATTGGCCAGACAGTGAGGAACACGGGGTATGACACGGCCCGTGTTGTACACCATGTTTCTCACTAGACTGCGTTTTGAGCCCTCTGTGCAAGAAAACAAGCAACAAACATGCATTCATGCCTAATCTACCTTAGAGACAGAGATCAAATGCAAAAATGAGCATCCTAAATCAACAACTCATGACCTATATGCCTCAACTACTTAGAAACTTAGATTGAAAAGGAGAAAACTAAGATTTAAAAACAAGAAAACAGAAAAATAAACTTGGGTTGCCTCCCAAGAAGCGCTTGTTTAAGGTCATAAGCTCGACCCCTGTTTTTATTAATCTGAAGCTTCCATTAGTGGTGGCCCGACAACATAATGCTTCAATCTTTGGCCATTAACTTTGAAATTGCCGGTGCTTTCACTCCAAATGTCCACGGCTCCAAACGGATACACCTTCTTCACAAGATATGATCTAGTCCACCTTGTCTTAAGCTTCCCTGGAAATAGCTTGAATCTTGAACTGAACAACAGCACCAAGTCTCTTTCATGAAATTCCCTTCTAAGAATGCGCTTGTCATGCCAAACCTTTGTTCTTTCTTTATATATCTTGGCATTATCGTAAGCTTCATTTCTCAGTTCTTCAAGCTCAAGAAGTTAGAGCTTTCTCTTCTCCCCAACAGATTGCAAATCAAAGTTGAGCAATTTGATTGCCCAATACACCTTATGTTCCATCTCTACTAGTAAATGATAGTGCTTTCCATAGATGAGCCGAAATGGTGCCATTCTAATAGGAGTCTTGAAAGCAGTTCAGTAGACCCATAAAGCATCATCCAACTTGAGTGCCCAATTCTTCCTTGATCTAGATACAGTCTTCTCCAATATGAACTTAATTTCTCTATTAGAAAGCTCAACTTGCCCACTGGTTTGAGGGTGATATGGAGTAGAGATCTTATGAGTTACTCCATACCCTTTCAAGAGGGATTGGAATTGATGGTCAATGAAATGAGACCCTCCATCACTAATGACAACCCTGAGTATCCCAAACCTAGGAAATAATACCTTTTTGAAAAATTGAACCACAGCCTTGGCATCACAAGTCCGAGTGGCAATTGCTTCCACCCATTTGGAGACATAGTCAACTGCCACAAGTATATATCTATTGTTGCAAGAAGGTGGGAATGGTCCCATGAAATCAATTCCCCAGACATCAAAGATTTCAACTTCCAGAATGTTGTTCAAAGGCATCTCATGCCTTTTTGATATATTACCAACCCTTTGGCATTGATCACAAGAAGTGACATAATAGTGAACATCCTTAAAAAGAGTCGGCCAATAAAAACCCGCTTGGGCAATTTCGCAGCTGTTCGTGAAGTGCCAAAGTGTCCTCCATATGGAGAGGTGTGACACTGCACATCTTCTAAAGAGGAGAGGTTCATCTCAAAAGTAGTGCTTCACCTCTACTAGAAATTGCTTTTTCTGTTGATACCCCACATCCGGAGGTAAAACTCCACTCATAATGTAATTCACATAATCTGCAAACCATAGGATGGCTGAAGAAGAGACAGCCAACAGATAGTCATCAGGAAGGGAATCGTTTATTGGCATCTCCTTATCTTCCTCATTTCCTAACTCTTGCTTCAATCTGGAAAGATGATCAGTTACAACATTCTCCGTACCCTTCTTATCTCGAATTTCTAGATTGAATTCTTGTAACAAAAGAATCCATCTGATTAGACGAGGTTTAGCTTCCTTTTTGCTTAAAAGGTACCGGATGGCTGCATGATCCGTGAAAACTATTACCTTGGAATCCACCAAATAGGATCGGAACTTGTCAACTGCATAAACTACTGCAAGAAGTTCCTTTTCGGTTGTGGCATAATTCAGTTGAGCTTCATCCAGAGTCTTGCTGGCATAGTATATTACATGAACTTTCCTATCCTTCCTTTGGCCAAGTACTGCTCCTATTGCATAGTCACTAGCATCGCACATCACCTCAAATGGTAGATTCCAATCTGGTGCTTGCATAATTGGGACGGAAATCAATGCTTTCTTCAACCTATAAAATGCATTCAAACAATCTTGATTAAAATCAAAAGCAACATCTTTAGCTAGTAAGTTAGTTAAAGGTTTTGCAATTTTAGAGAAATCCTTGATAAAACATCAGTAGAAACCGGCGTGTCCTAGAAAACTCCTCACTCCCTTTATAGAAGTTGGGGAGGCAATTTCTTTATGATGTCCACTTTAGCCTTGTCTACCTCAATCCCATGCTCAGATACTTGATGGCCCAGGACAATCCCTTCTCTTACCATAAAATGGAATTTCTCCCAATTGAGAACTAAATTTACCTCCTCACATCTCTGCAACACTAGAGATAAATTAGTCAAACAGTTATCAAAGGAAGTACCATATATAGAAAAATCATCCATAAAAACTTCCATGATGTTTTCAATAAAATCATAGAAGAGAGCCATCATACAACGCTGAAATGTAGCAGGAGCATTACACAGACCAAAAGGCATTCTTCTATATGCAAAGTACCATAAGGACATGTAAATGTGGTCTTTTTCTGATCATTTGGATGTATAGGAATTTGGAAGAAACCAGAATAACCATCCAAATAACATAAATGTGAATGCTTAGCTAACCTTTCTAAAGTTTGATCAATGAAAGGAAGAGGGAAATGGTCTTTCCAGGTTGCCTTGTTTAATTTCCTATAATCAATACACATTCTCCAACCCGTGACAGTCCTAGTGGGAATTAGCTCATTGTTTTCATTTTTTACCACAATTAACCCCCCTTTCTTAGGCACAACATGAACCGGGTTAACCCACTGATTATCTAAAATTGGGTAAATTACCCTAACATCTAGCAATTTCACTATTTCCTTTTTCATAACTTCTTTCATATTAGGGTTCAACCTTCTTTGATGTTCAATGGAGGGCTTACTATCTTCCTCCATCAATATCCTATGCATGCATATTGAAGGACTAATCCCTTTCAAATCAGAAATTGTGTACCCCAAAGCTTTTCTATGGGATCTAAGTTGCCTAAGTAATTTTTGTGTTTCAATAGCAGTTAGATTTGCATTAACTATCACAGGATAAATGGAGTGGGGTCCTAGAAACTCATACCTGAGGGTAGATGGGAGAGGTTTCAATTCTACCTTAGGTGGTGTGTCATCCTCAGTAGTGGTATTGTTGGACTCCACTTCCAATGATTCAATTGCTGCTTCAGGGAGGGGAAATGGTGGGCTTGCTTCCAAAAACTCTGCATATGCAGCAGTTTCCTCATTTTCAATCACTCCATTTGTGACTAGACATGCTTCAAGTGGGTCTTGAAGGCTCCCCGTTAGAAGGGTTTCTTTCACAGCTTTGTCTAGCACATCTACCCTGCAAATTGAATCTTTACAAACAAGTAATTTAATTGATTCATTCAAATTAAATTCAACCTTTTCATCCCTAACAGATAATGAAAGTCTTCCATTTTTTACATCAATTAAAGCACCTGTAGTGGCTACAAATGGTTTACCTAAAATGATAGGAATTTGTGAATCCTCTTCCATTTCAAGCACAAAAATTAACAGGAATAAAGAACTTACCAACCTTGATAGGTATATCCTCAAGAATACATACTGGATATTTTACTGAATGGTATGCTAGTTGAAGTGAAACTGCGGTGGGCTTCATCTCTTCTATATTCAGTCTCCTTGCAACTGACAGTGGCATAAGGCTCACACTTGCTCCCAAGTCACACAATGCTCGGTCAATAGGAACATTTCCTATCACACAAGGAATGGAGAAGCTGCCTGGGTCCTTTAGCTTAGGAGGTAGGTTATTTTGGATAATGGCACTACATTTCTCAGTTAAAGCTACAGTTTCATGCTCCGCTAGCTTCCTCTTGTTAGAAAGAATGTCCTTCAAGAATTTTGCATATGATGGCATTTGTGACAGAGCATCAGTGAAGGGGATATTGATGTACAGTTTTTTCAAAACTTTCAAGAACTTTCTAAACTGCTTATCAAGTTTAGCCTTGACTAATCTTTGAGGATAAAGGATAGGCGGTTTGTATGGTTCTGGAGGGACATATTTTATTTTTTCAGGCAATTCCCCTTCTTTCACTTCAGCATCATTAGGAATTGAGGCCTTTTTACCTTCTTTCTGCTCTTCCCCCACACTTATTTCTTCTTCACTTTCTTGAGTGGCATCTGGATCCTTCAATAGCCTTCCACTCCTAAGAGTTATTGCCTTACAATGCTCCCTAGGATTTGATTCTGGTTGAGCAGGGAGTTAACCAAAAGCTCTAGAAGAAGATGCAGAAACTTGTTGAGCTATTTGAGTCTCCAACATCTTTCCATGTGTGGCTAATGAATTAACTTTGGAGGACAGTTGCCTAATGGAATCTTCCATGGCTCTACCATGTTGTCTAAACTCTTCATTAGTTTTCTCTTGGGAAATGAGAAATTTCTCCAAGAGGCCTTCTAATTTAGCAGTGAAAGAAGTTTGAGCTAGTGGGTTATAGGGTCTTTGGTTTTGGAAACCGGGTGGTGGTGGTCTATTAGGAGTGGTTTGTGTGTTGTATGGCTGGGTGGGCTTGTAGGAAAATTTTGGGTGGTTCCTCCATGATGGATTGTAGGTATTTCCAAATGATTCATTTGAATTTTTCTGTCCAAACCCACTGTTATTCACATAGTTCACTTGTTCAGTGAAATCTTGCCCCAATGTACACTCAGTTGCCATATGACCTGTAATACCACAAATCTCACAAGGAATGTCAATAGCACCTGTTGCATTTACACTGTTAACTTGAAATTTATCAAACTTAGCCATAAGTGCATCTACTTTGCTACCTAAACTTCCTAGTGCATCTACCTTAGCTGACAAATGATTAAAAGCATCTAATTCATACTTACCTAGAGCTTTCCTTGAAGAGCCCCTCTCATTTGACCATTAGTAATGGTTTAAAGCCATATCTTCAATCAACTCATATGCTTCATCCAACCTTTTGTTCATCAAAGCACCTCCATTAGCAGCATCCACAGTAAGCTTAGTATTGTAGTTCAGACCATTGTAGAAGGTATGGAAAACTAGCCATTTTTCTAACCCATGATGTGGACACAGCCTCAATAGTTCCTTGTATCTATCCCAAGCATCAAATAGAGATTCCCCTTCTCTCTGAGAAAATGTAATGATTTCATTCCTTAATTAGGCAGTCTTGCTTGGAGGGAAATATCTTGATAGAAAAGCCTTCAATAGCTCTTCCCATGTTGTGATAGATCTTGCTAGTAGTGAATGCAACCAAGCCCTTGCTCTATCCCTCAAGGAGAATAGGAAGAGTCTAAACTTGATAGTATCCGCTGCTACACCATTGATCTTGATTGTATCACAGTATTCTAAGAAAATATGAATATGGAGGTTGGGATCCTCCATTGGCAGTCCACCAAACTAGTTTTCCTGCACCATAAACAAAAGAGCTGGCTTCAATTCAAAGTTGTTAGCCTCAATAGCAAGCCTTTTTATACTGGATTGAAGACCAGTGGAATCGGGTGCTGCAAACTCTCTAAGTGATCTGCTATCCATGTCTTGAATTACTGGTTCAAGGTTAATTGCTTCTTGGATATGAACTGATTTTTGCTCTTTTCGTCTCTTAAGCAGAGTTCTTTCAATTTCTGGGTCTAAGTCAAGAATTCCTTCAAGATTTCTCCTTCGCATATACAAAGATTTTCTGCAAAAAGAGTAGGTAACACTCGAACAGAACAAAGTAAGAAAGAAATACTATAAAAATAAGAAAATCAGGACAAGATGAATTAAAAACTAAAAGAAAATAAATTGCCTAGTCTAATTCACTCAAAACTTACTGTTAATATCAACCAGTTGCAATCCCCGACAACGACGCTAAAAACTTGATCGCAATCCCACAAGTGCACGGGTTAAGTCGAGTTATAGTATAAAAGATTATCGTCTCCATAGGGATTGCACGTTGAATACTAACTGAATTTCAAGTAAAATTATCTAGGCGTATCAATTGATAGTGTGAATTAAGGATAAAATGTACAACAGAGCTTAGTTATCAAGAAAAGGTTTAATTCAATGAAATAAAAGCGTACTCAGCTTAAGGTTCCCTTGTACATTTCATTATGGAATGAATGTAATCCTCTAGCTTGGTTTACTATTAATTTAGACTGCTGGATTACTTAAATTAAGCTATACCTCATTGTATGGCTACTAGCTACTAACCAAAAGATTAAGTGCCCATAATTACTCTAGTAATCACTCATCTAGGTTGCATTAACTTGCTTAGAATCCATTTTCAGACATTTCATCCTATGCAAAAGAATCCAATTAGCTTAATTCCTAAGTCTAATTGATATTCCCAATGATCATGTAAGGTCCGATTAATTAATTGGTCATTTCAACCTAAAATCAATTAATCCATAACACAAATCCAATATTCTGGATATATTGGTTTGTTCCAGCACAAACAGCATAATCAAATCATAAATCAACAGTAAATCAAGCTAGATTATATAAAATTCAAATCCATAAATCCATGAACAAGTTCACCCAAGCTGAGCACGAGGGTTTAGTGTGAAAACATTACAAAATCAGAAGAAAACCAAAAAATAGAGAGGGAATTCAAACAATTCATGAAGATCTACAAATTCCTTGCTTGAATCTTCAATTCATTGCTCGAATCTACGTTAGAAGGTGCCCTTGGTGAGTTTGGGTCTCTCCTAGCAGCTCTCCTTGTTAATTCTTGATTTTCCCCTCTTCTCCTCTTCCTCTTTTCAAAATTTCGCACAAAACTTATATTGATGATGTACACGGGATCCAACACGGCCCGTGTTGTACCCGGTGTTTCTTAGCGAAAGTTGAGTAGCACGATACACGTTGTGTGACACGTCCCATATTCTTCTCTGAAGTATCAAGTAGTAATGTACACGGGGTATGACACAGCCCATGTTGTACCCCGTGTTTTCTTCGACGAAGGCTGATCAGCATGCTACACGGGGTGTGACACCCCCCGTGTTTACCTCAGAAGCGAAGGGCAGTATGATACACGGTGTATGACACGGCCCGTGTTTAGCCCTGTGTTCTTCTCTGAGCAATTTAGTGAAGCCTCGAAGCATTCTAGAAGAATACACGGCCTTAAACACAGGGTTCTCATACCCCGTGTTCTTTGCCAGATGAGCAAATTTACTTCGATTCTCCACAATTCGCATAGTTTTGCCTCCGGATCCTTTTCTAATGCTCATATGTGTCCTTTCAAAGCCTGAAAATAAAATATCGAGCATCTAAGTATATTTTTCAATCAAATTGCACAAAATACTAAGTAAATAAGTGATGAAACTCATAGAATTTATGTGCAATTGTGCATTTGTCACTTATCATAATCTGGCAATTGACCCCTCTATTCAACTAGTTTAGTAAAAGAAGAAAGCTTAAAAGCTAAGAAGGGATAAGCTACAGAAGAAGTCAGAAACTAACTATTTAAAGTTAGGTTCATAAAGAAGTTCCAATATATAATGTGGCTAATAATTGTTATTATGGTAAAAAGGAACAACAATTGATGAATGTGTGTTAACTATATTGACCTTAGTAAAGCCTATCCTAAAGATTCTTACCCACTGTTGAATATTAATGAACTGGTGGATAATGTATTAGGATTTAAACTTTTAAATTTCATTGATGATTTTTTAGGTTACACCTAGTACACCCTAATGATGAAGAAAAAATAACTTTTATAACAAACTAAGGGTTTTTTGCTAGAAGGTAATATTGTTTAGATTGAAAAATGCTAGTGCTTCCTACCAAACAATGACAAATAAGATTTATAAAACATAATAGTTAGAATATAAAAGTCTATATAGAAGATATGATCATTAAGTTGAATAACTTAGAGTAGCATCGAAAGGATCTAAATGAAGCTTTTGCTATGTTACAAAAGTAACAGATAAGACTAAACCTAATAAGATGTGCATTTTAGGGTTGGTGCAGAAAAATTTCTAGGTTTTATGCTGATCAAATAAGGGATTAAGGCAAGCCCAACCAAGTGTTAAGCCATTATCCAAATAAATAGTCTATTCTCTATATGAAAAAAAAGTTCAGACCTCATATGGCAGATTGATGGCACTTTTTTAATTCTCACCTAAATCAGATGGTAAACACTCTCATTTTTATCAGTTACTTAAACATGCAAAAGACTTTACATGAACTAATGAATTTGAAAAAGATTTTTTAGATTTAAAAAACTGTCTTACCATACCACTAATACTTTCATAACAAGAGCTAGATCTAGTAGCAATTAAGAAGGCAATTTAGCTTAACTTTAGCTAAAGAAGAAGCTAGGGAAAAAAAACTACTATACTTTATTAGAAGAATGCTTCATGAGCTAAAAACCAAAAGATTAAGAAATAGCCTTTGCATTGTTAGGGGCATAAAAAAAAGCTAAAACTTTATTTCTAATCACATTAAATAGTTATCTAGACAAGTGTTACCATAAGGTAACTTTTGCACAAACCAAATCTAGCTAGTTGACTAGTATCCTAGTTGATTGAACTATCAAAGTATGACATAAAAAATGAACCTCTCTAAGTAATTAAATCTTACATTTTAGTGGTCTTTGTAGTAAAATTAATTAGGGAAAAGGAAAGTGATAACATAACATGGATTCCCTATGTTTATAACTCATCAAATGGAAAAGGTAGTGGAAATGGTACCATTTTAGAAGGAATGCATGAAATTCATTTGGAATATTCACTTAAATTTGAGTTCAGGGCAACAAACAACCAGGCCAAGTATAAAGTAAGGTGGCAGTCTAAGGTTAGCAAAAGATATTAGAATAAGGAAGATAAAAAAATTATAGCAACTCAAATATGGCAGTAACATAACTAAGCAAAGAATATGAAGTGAAAGAATAACTCTTCTTAAATATGTAAAAAAAGCAAGATAGCTTTTGGAAAATTTTAAATATGAATTAGTCATGATACCTCAATAAAAAAAAAGAGCAAGCCAACCTATTAGCTAAACTTGCTAATGCAAAAGTAATAATTAACAATAAAATTATCATATAGGAGTCCATCCATTTTTCAAGCATTAAAGAATAAGAATTAATGATAATAAATAAAGAGAAGTCTTGGATGACCTTAATTAAGGACTATTTGAAAATTGGAAGACTATTAAATGAATAGAATGATGCATAAAAGTTATAAAATCAAGTTGTGTATTTCTTTATAGAAAGTGGACAGATATATAAAAGTGGCTTCTTTTTCTTACTTTTAAAATGTCTCCTTTGGGATGAAGAAAATTACATATTAAGAAAGCTATATGAAGGAATTTATGGAAATCATATGGTAAGAACCACACTGGCATTGAAAGCTACTCGATTGGGATATTTCTAACCTTAAATGAAAAGAGAAACTTATGGCTTAGTCTTAAAGTATGACAAATGTCAAAAATTCACTTGGATATTTCATTAGCTAGCCTTATGCATGCAATTAATCATATCCCTCTAGCCATTTATGAAATAAGGAATCATCTTGCTTGACTTTTTGATAATTACCTTGAGCCAAGTGAAGTATCTAGTAGTAGCAGTTGATTTTTTCACTAAATGGATTGCAGTTGAATGCTTCACTTTTACCATTATAAAAAAAATCTAAAAGCTTCACTGGAAGTTTATATTATATAGGTATCATAACATCTTAAATACCCTACCATTCTTTTCCATTAAGACCTAATAATTTCTTTGTAAATTTGACTTACCTAAAGAAATTATTTTCGACAATAGCACCTAATTTACTAATAATAGTTGTATAGATTTCTATAAAAGGTAATTATCCCTTGGACATACCTTCATACGCATTCATCTTCATTGAATTAACCATTATGGAATTCTATCAAAAATTAGGTATAAAATAAAAGTTCACATTATTGAGCACCCACAAGCTAATGGCTAGGTAGAATTAGCTAATAGAATCATTATAAAAAGCTTAAAAAAGAGGCTCAATGAATCAAAAGGAAAATAAAACAAAGAAATGCTAAAATTCCTTTAGGCACATCAAATAATAACTTATTTCACAATAAAAGAAATGTCATTCATGCTCACTTGTGGATATAAAGCTATGCTACCAGTCAAGCTATGCTAACTAAATGATCAATGCAATAAGTATGACGAGCTAGAAAATGAACAACAATAAAGGGAAAAGTTTAATATGTTTATTAAGACTTAAGAAGTTGCTTAAATGAACACCAAGTGATATAAAAGGAAAGTTATAGCATACTTCAATAAAAAAAAATTTAAAAGTTAGAATTTCCCCTAGGGGTGTTCATTTGAAAAAAGGCAGATGACCTCAAAAAGTAGATTAAAGCTAAAATGATAACCCTAAATTAGGAAGGCCTTTACAAAATTATAGAAAATTTGTCAAATAGGGCATACAGCTTAGAAACCCTAGAATGAAAATCAATTCTATAAATATTAAACACCTATCACTTGAGAAAGCATATTATTTTCATAATCTTAAAACTTAAGACTCGATCCTTGGGTACTAAACTTCAAACAGATCCCTTAATAACATAGAAATTCAAATAATCTTATTATTAATATTATTAAAAAAAAGAAAATAAGGCTTCTTGGAAACCTAATCAATTGAAAAGATATTCAAAAGCTATCTAAAGCTAAGGTTTTTTAGAAGCCTAATCGATTAGAAAAACATTGTGAAGCTATTTAAAGCTAAGGCTCCTTAAACGCCTAATTGATCAAAAAAATATTTTGAAGCTATCTAAAGCTAAGGCCTATTGGAATCTTAATTAATTAGGAAAACATTCTAAAATTATCTAAAGTTAAGGCTTATTGGAAGCTAAATCGATTAGAACAACATTAAAAAATGATTTACATGCTAAAGCTCATTAGAAATCAAATTAATTAAAAAAAGATGGCCTTTTAACAATACAAAAAGATTTAACATTATACAATTAGAAAGATAAGTCATAAAACATTATTAAAGAAGTCGCTCAAAAAAATTCAAAGCTATTATGCTAAGTGCCTTCTTGTGAAGGCTTTATTTAGGAAGGTTCCCTTAATAAAAGCACCTTGGTAACAGTTTTGTTTCTATTAATTTTTGACAGGATAAGATTTACTCCATGATTGAAATGATTGATTTGTTTAATCACCTTATCAAAACAAAACCTAGACATGGGAAATGAGTTTGCTTAATTTTTAAAAGAGTTTTTTGTTAAGGTTATTAGCCTTAGCGTTTACAGAGTAGATCACATTATCTTTCTTAATTAGTTCTCTTTCCTATTCCCTTTATTTTTCTTCAAAGCCTCTATAAAAGTCTTCATTTTCCTTTTTTCTTCTTCTGCTACTAAACATATGCATTGCTTATCTTTGAAATTCTTAAGCAAACCCAACTCTACCTTAGCTCAATTAACCACCTCCAAAGCCTTGGCCTCTAGTTGTTTCTCTAGATCAACCACTCATTTCTTCTTAATTTTTAATTCTAAATGAAAAACATGACTAACCTTTTTCTAATCATATAGTTTATTTTTTAATTAATCAACTGTAGCCTATGAATAATCTTGAGTAATCCTCTTAACCTCAAGAATACTAGCAAAAACATTACCCAGTGCCCTCCCAAGTAAAATGGATGTAAACCATAACATCTTACTAACACCATACTGAGCAAGGTATTCCTTATTCCTATGTTAGTCTATTAATGTCATAAGTTTCACTTAAAGAGAAAGAAGACAATCCACATCACGGAACTAAATGCTATTATTAATATTGTGGTAACCAAAGTATACATAAACATTATCTCAAATTAAGATGTATCATCCAAATATGTTTCTAACATAACTATGGTTTCTTTCTCCTTTTATTTTTCATTTGCCGAGCAATCCAAATTAATTCTTTCCTTAATAGTTTTTAAAGCTAGTAATTTTATTTTCAATTTCTTTATGACCTTCAATTAGGAAGATGTCACTTGGATATCAAAAGACATCTTATAAAAGATTAAACTTTCTTTTGCAGGACTATCTTTTGGAATGCAATTAGTCTGTATGTTTTGCTTAACTTTAGAAGTTGTAAGAGTTGAAGTTTCTTTTAATGAACTAATTGAATGTGGAGGCATTAAAGACTCAATCATTTCAACTTTCTCATCCTATAAATGCATTTCTTAGGCTCATCCAAAACTAAAGAGATCCATGTCAATATCAAGAATAATAAAATTTTTCTTTCTTATCCAAATTTTTGCAAGGAAGAAAAATGGCAAAAGGTTAATATACCATAAAGCAAGATTAATTAGGAAAATAAACAAAAAAATACTATACACTTTCTAAATATCAATAGGATAATCAAGCATAACAGAAAAGAGCCAAGTGACTATATCTTAGCCATTTTTATTAAGATCAAGCAATGAAAGAACCATAGGAGTTACAAGATAAGGTTGGAACTCACTCACCAACTAACAAGGCTCATGCTTTTTAATGGCACAAATCTTGAAGAAGCTATCTTCCCATCCCTTAGCATTAGAGTATGTATTCTTAAATAATATTCAATCAACAGCTTAACAAGATGAGCCGACCTTCTATTTTTCTTCTTAACAAAGTGAAAAAAGAATGATAACATAACAACATTTGCTGAACCTTTCTTAATTAGAGTGCACTGATGCTTGAAACACCTCAAAAAGCACCATGTGTTCCATGTCAGTTAGGTAAGATTAACATTTAACTACTAGATTACTCCATGATGAAAATTTATGAAAGGAAGCATTATGACAATTTGCTACACTACATCACTATAAAACATATAAAATGAATCTATGTCATAACTGTAGGTCTTTTTTGTCCAATGTAACTAGGGCAAACACAACACTATCTTCTTTAATCAAAAGATAGTTCATTTTAAAAAAACTTGATTAGCTTAGGCTTCATTAATTTAAGCAAAGGCAATATAGGCTTGACATTCAAACTAACTTAAAAAAGGCTTTCTAGCCACTCTCTAAATAAGAAGCTAGTTTGATTTTAAAAGCATTCTGAGACCAATCAGTCATAATAATAATGTTAAGAAGAATAAAAATAATTCTAAAAAGCTCCTTTTGCTTAGAAAAGGTTAAAGAATTAGAAGAGTTAAATGAACTAGAGCCTAAAAGAAAAATAATAAATCAAAATGAGCAAAAGGACATCAAAATAAAGGTACCTTTAAAGTGAAAGGGAACAAAAAATACAAGATCAAATTATCAAAAGAAGGATGGTCGAACAAAGGGAAGCATACCAATAAAGGATCAAATGGAGAAAGATAAAAGATCAAAAATTGATTAAATTAATGCAAAAAGATAAAAATCATTAAATATACACTAGATCTAACAATGTAAAATCATAACCTTCACAGCAACCAAACAAAAAATACTCACAAGCAAAAGAATACAATCACCATAAGCAATTATATGAAGTAACAAATGAGCAATCCATTAAGATCAACAATGAAAATATAACAAGAGATATATAAAACATGAAGAGTTACTTGGAAAAAAGACCTAACCTTTGTAGAAGAAAAAAATGACCACCAAAAGCTTTAAATGTAAAAGAAAAACTTAGAGAAAATGTAAAAAAGTGATGAAAAATGAAGCAAGAAATGGGAAAATAAGTTATAAGTTACCTAAAAAAAATAACTAATGGCAAAGATTGAGATAGAAATGTAAAAATCAATGGTTATGATTACAATCCTAATCAACATTAAATCAATGACAAAGGTCACCTAGGCATTCATATTACCATTATGATAAATGCACAAACTATTAAGGATAATGAAAAGTCAACAACACATTACCTTAGGAATAACATTAGTATAATTACAAAATGACAAGAACAAAATGACCACTTCCCTACCTATCAATTAATCATTCTCCACTAACTAGAGTGAAAAAGGGGGCAAGTGATAATACTTATTTGGATGAATGGTTAAATCCAGGAAAACTAACCCATCTCAGGTTAGTGTAGTATCAAAGCTAACTTAACAATCTGTATGTCCATTAGCTTGATCATATCTCAATACAATTTTATAACTGCCCTATTTGAGGGTGAACACCCCAACCCAATATCTACTAGTCCAATACAACCAATAATCCATATATAAAGGTCCAATCTAATTGTTAAACAATACAAAATTCACCTTCTAACAATGCAAATCATGCTAAAATCACACCAAAGAAGGTGAATATTCACTTCCTTAAGTAGTTACCTTAGCATTAAGATTCCTCCAACAATAAAAGCCAAGTGTGCACTCTTCACTAACTTTTTAAATCATACCAATTGTCATCTTTATACCTTATAGAACCTATATAAAGCCAACGTCTGAGCTTTTCTTCTCCAAGTTGCTTCCATACTATTAGTAGTTCAAATTTGAATCCTATTTTCCATATGTACTTAGACTTAATTATAGGATGCATTAGAAATTAAAATATTTAATTAACAAGTATACTATTCTCCAATATTAATTAGGCCTAAATCAAACAAATTTTGATACTAAACTAACAATTTATAAATCAAAATAATTCCTATACCAAAAAATATTCAAATCAATTATTCAAAAATCAAACCATTCATATTTGGTGAAAAAGGCATATTTAGTCCTTAAACTTTCAATAAAGTTTTAATTTTATTTCCTAAATTTTATTTGAAGTAAATTCACCCTTTATCTTTTTTAAAAATGTGCAACATTACTCATCTAACTAATGTCATTAGGTTTTTTAGTAAAGGTGCTCACATGACATCCAACTTAGCATCTTATATAGTGTACATAATTTATATTTTCATATTTTTATGGCAAATTGATACTTTTAGTTTCTTAATTTTTCATTAAGGTTTTAATATTATTCCCTAAGTTTTATTTGAACCAAATTTACCCTTTAAATTAAATATTTTTATATTGCCATTTGTGAGGATGGTTTGTTGAATTCTAAATTTCCTCTAACATATAAAATCATATAGATTTGAACAAATATAGCTTCAAAATTAGGAAACACATTTTTGCATCATACATACTAGTAATGAATTCTTAGCGGCTATTTTGGTGAGAGACAATCCAAATATAAATGTAATTTATCTTAAAGGACAAAATTTTGAAAAGTAAAAGAGTAAGTTTGATTCAAATAGAACTTGTTAGACCAGATTGAAACTTTAATAAAAGCTTGGGGACCCAAGTTAGTTTTTTATCATAAGAATATGAAAATGATAATTTATGTTTAGGATGTCAAGCTAGAAGTTATGTAAGTATTTTTGTTAAAAAATCTAATGATGTTAGCTTGATGAGTAATGTTACACAATTTTTTTTTAAATTGGAGGGTAAATTTATTCTAAATAAAATTTTAGAGTTTGCCTTAATATTTTTTCTCTAACCTAATATTAATCTTGTACAATAAAAATTCTATTATATAATACAAATTAGAAAACAAATAAACGAATTTGTCCTGGATCAAACTAATTAGTTCAAACTCTAGTTTTTTCCTTCATATTTTCATCACCAATGAAACTGCACGCATAAAATTAAAATACTAGATCACTAAAAATGCTTAATTTGCAAGAGTCCATGTAAGATCACAAACCCTCAAAATACCTAGTTACTAGATGTGGAAAATGGAGAAAAAACAATAATAATAACACAAATATATAAATATTTAACAAAAGTCTAAACTAATTCCTATTGTCCAAATATCTATTATCCTAAATAAGAATCAAATCCTATTTCAACATCTTACGCTAACCCTGTCCAATAATATAACAAATTTGTAGATAGTCAACGAAAATATTGAATAAAAATTTACTATGCATCAGTAAGCAAATAAAATCACTTCAATCACCAAAACCTTCAACAAAGTCTACATGAAAATACATTTAAAAATTTAGATTATAATTGCAAATACTAAACATAAATAATTAAAAATATTAATGGATTCATATGTGGGGAGGAAATTAAAAGACATATTTTGGTAGCTGGGAAAAGATTTTAACGGCGACAACTCTCAGTAGCAACAATAATGGCATATGACAATGGAGATGGAGAGGGAAAGAAGAAGAAAGAAAAATATAATGAAAAAAATAATGAGAGGATTGGCGTTTGAGTTTGCTTTCTGCTGACCCTCGAATCTTGGTTTTGGGGGACCCGAACCAAGAATTTGACCACTTTGACAAGGCGAGGATGACTGGCACATCAAATTGCTGATATTTTTATCTTCTAATGACGAGGGCTTTTTTATTTTTTTTTCCAGCTTTTAAACTACAACAGTGCATTTCATTCTTTTCCACAATCTTACTCGAAAATCAAATTTTTTTCCCGACTTATAAATCGTGAGAAATTTCAAAAATGAATTTGTCATCATCATAATTATTAGTATTAATAAATAAATCACAGTTAAAATTTATGGATTCAGAAATCGAATTTTGAATATCAACTAAATCAAATTACTTAAATTTTAATTTTTTTATGACTTTATATAAATTGATCCGGACTGTTCATTACAGTACTAATAATCACGGGAGACATCAAATTTTAAAATTTTCATTTTTCTAAGCGGTGAGAAAACTTAAAAAGATTGAATCCAAATAGTTCGTTCTATGCACGCTCTATTCTATGATTTAAACTGCGAGAAATTTATTGTTTTCTACTGATGAATTATATGAAGTTTCTATGTGGGTTTGATTAACATAATTTTTTTCAAAAATATTATGTGCATTAAAAATAAAATTCAAAATCTTTTATATTTTGAGCTTTATAAATTTATCTAATTATTTTATATTTAATAAGAACTCTTAATCTACATTGAAATTCAATTTTAAATTTTATTTTCCTCACATGTAATATTAATCAAGTTTTAAGTAATTAGAATTTGATCTTACGCAGATTAATAGGACCTTTGTTTAGTAACATTAATTGACCCAACTTATTTATTCAAAAAAATTAGTTGGATAAATGAATATATATACATACATAGACACAGACACACACATATATATTAGAAACTCATTTCTGACTTTTGAATACGTTAACTTATTTATTTGGAAAATTGATTAATGACTATGACAATGTTTGACATCTTCCTGAGAAATTTCTTTTCAACATATTAAATATCTTGACGATAATCTTTCGTTCACATTTATTTTATAAATGTGATATTCTCACATTCTGATAATATGTATGTCAAGCTAGATTTCAATTATTTTGGAAAAAATAAAAATAAAACCCACAAGTGAAATAGATTTCAATTATTTTGAAAAAAAAATATAAAAATAAAAGTAAAAGATAAGATGCGAGAATAATAAAATCGAATACATTGCTACATATTTAATATCACATATGTAAATGAATGTAGACTTTGAAACTCCAGATACGTTCATGGGTAATGGGAAAACTTCGGGCCTTAAAACGCCAGCAGTTGTCTTGAATTCGTTCGTCCTCCGCAAATACGATGACTACCATAAGTGCAACTATTCCATCAAAAGCTACGACTATTTCTTTTCTCAAATACATTGCAAATTGTTGGAGGAAAAAAAGGAGAATATTAGGATGATTCCGCACAAGAGAAATTATTTTAGCAGAAGATGGTTTATATTTCATCCAAGAGAAATGATAATACTAAATTTTGCAGCAAAAGAAAAAGTATATGAAGATTAGGAATTATTTTTACTTTGATCTAATAAATTTTTTTTAATAGACCAAAATGAAGAAAATAGAAATTTATGATAAAATTATTTTTAATAAAAATTATATTAATAATTGCAAATTTGTGATTTTATATTCAAAATCACAAATTATTTTCAATATAAATTTTGGAAAAAGCAAATTATCCTCTTTAACTTTATGGTAGTTAGTTTAACACTCATAACTATTAATTTTCGTAATTAGCTCCTAAAACATATTCGTAAGTGATAAATTATATTCATATGAAATATTTCCCATAACTTCAAAGGAATATAAGCAAATTATACTAACATGAAAATAAAAATGTTATGAATGCAATTATGTGCTTTCGTACTTACATTGGATGAGCAAACCTTATCAAAATAATCAAAATACCCATTAAACAACAAAAAAATTAGAAAAATACAACAAAAGTCAAATTGTTCCTAAATTTCAGTTATAAGATCTCCACATTATACTTATTATTATTATTTATAGAATTTTGTGCCAAAGTAAATATGTTTACCTCCTTAAATCACTCATAAAATGGATATTAGGTGTTATTTATCACTTTTTTATAAGTTTTAGGGGAAATTGCAAAAATTAATAGTTGTGAACACTACTACAAAATTGCCCTTTAATGTAGGCCTATTGACATCAGTTATAGAGAAAACTAACATATATAATTATATGGTGGCATTTTTACAAATATGAGTAACTTATCACACTAGTTAGAATAAAAGTTCGATGTAGAAAGTCAAACATTGTTAAGTTAGAACATCGATTTCCTATAATCGTTATTCGAAAGGCATCCAAATTGTCTTAATGGGAGATATGAAATATTTATACAACTATTTTTATTAAATACTTGACATATATTATTTTTCAATCTTTTTATAAGTTTCTCTTTTATTTCATTTTTTATTTAGATGGTAAAGAAGATAATACACAATTGATGTTGCTCAATTATTAACTATTGAGATGAAAGCTACTCCTAGATATCATTCTCTCTCAGTCATAATTTATGTCAAGTTATCATTTCAAAATAGACAAAGATATCCTTATTTTTTTATGCATTGTCAACTCAATAAAGTAAATTTGAGAGTACTAATTGTAATAAAGAGCAAGTATTTCTATGAAAATTTGCCAATAATGATATTAAGGATAAAAATGATTGCAATGGATATGAAAATGAGAAACTACATTGAGGATACTATAAAGACAATTAGCATTACTTTTCTTAATAGATGAACATGTAGATTTTACAATAAGTATTCAAGGTGGTCCTAGTTATAAATAATATGTCTCCTTAAAAGTTAATGACAAAATGCTTATGCTTCAAGATAAGAATATGCAACATTGATGGGTATGTTGATAATCTAGAGTAGTTTTGTGTGGGTCATTATTAGAAAAATATTATGATGTAGAAGTTGAATTAAAAAAATATTGCTAAACAACATTTATTCATTAAAATTGACATGGTTTGGCAAAATTGGATTCAGAAACAAACATCATGTCAATTTTTTTATCATAATCGATGTCTAAAGTTATCAAATGGCTAGGCAATATATAATAAATATTTATCAATATACTAATAATGACATTTGCAATACGCATTGTATTATATGATGAAAACCTAGATCATAAATACTAAGCATTTGCTAGTAACATATATTGAGAAACCATAAAAAATTATAATATTTCATAATATATCAACAATTAAGTTTTATGAAGTAAACATATGTAATACATTGATTTTGATTAATGATTGACATCTAAATCTGTACATGATGCCTATAAATTTCATTATCACTTTCCATTTGATATATTTAGGCAATATATTATCAGTGATATGTAAATTAATGAAAAAATTTAGTAGGAAGTAGTATGACTATTCTTACATTGGAAAGCTTGACCTTTTGAGTTTATCACAAAATTAGTTATACTATTTTTTCTTACTAAAATTTATCATTAATTTATAATTATTTATAGTACCCTTCAAAATCATTTTTATTGTTTATCTTCTATCCTATGAAGCACAATTAGGAAGAAAATACAAAGATGAGAAATTATAGTGAAAAGAAGTAATATAATCATTTTTGCAATTGAAGGTTTAAGTTCATTGCAAAAATGATTATATTGTTTCTTCTCACCATAATTTATTATTAATTTCCATATCTATATCCTTTAATGCAAAAGGCCTTAAGTAATATAAAGAAATTATGAGAAAAGGTATTTTACTTAATGCCCCTTTGTGCAATAATTTTTAAAGTTAAAAATTTTGAATTTTTAGTTTCTCATTAACCATAATTAAAATTTTATATTCATTGTAAATTATAGTTTCTCAATTATTGGATTATTCAATTTATTATTATTTATATCTATTTAATTTTATAAAAAAATTGTAATATGAAAAACAATCTTAATACTATTGACTTGTAAAATTATAAACATTTTTCTTGAAATATAATGGAAAAATAAAAAATTTTAATTTATGACATCAATTTTTATTTAATAATTGAAGCTTAAAATTAGATAGTTGAATGACATTATTTTATTAGACATGCTTTTCAATCTTACTAGTTGATGTGTAAACTTAAAACATTGTGGAAACTAAAGTATAAGATAAAAATTAAAAAAGTAAAGTCATGATGTCACTTGTAAATTTCATTGCGAAACTCTTCTAACTTTATAATTCCTCTCTTCTTAAAATGATTCTCTTTAATTTTGTATTTATGCTTATTAATTATTTTGCAAGACTAAAACTACGTTAGCATATGGCTAAATATATGAGGTTTAATACTTACTGAAAAAGTACAGAATATAAATGTAAATTTTTTTTATATTCTGTATTTATTCTTGCAATTTAGTTTATAGTTTTATAATTAACAATATTTTATTGCCCTTCATTTTAATGAAACTTTTACAAGGTTGTATGGGTAAAAAATTTAATTTTATTCATCTTCTTTGACATTCAAATATTCAATGTAATATTAGACATGAAATTTTAATAAATATCACTCATTACATTTGTAAGTATTGGTATGCTTTTCTTGGAAGTACTAACCTCATATATTAAGTAACAAGTACTTGTAGTGAAGCATCAATTTTTTATTAAGGTAACATTTCATTGTTTTTAAACTTTTTATATTTAAAATTATTAAAATCAAGGTGAAAATATTAGTCTCATTAGAGTGTGAGAAATATGAGGAGAGGATGACAAGGAGTTAGGGTTAGAGTCTGGGTTAGGGGGTAAGAAAATGACATATCACGTTAATTATTTTTATCAACTGAAGTAGTATATAAAATACAACATCAATTGTTTATAAAAATTAACATTATTTTATAATAAAAATTCTTTGTGTAACATTCCTATGAAGAAATGAGAATGGCTTTATACATATGAAAACCAAGTTATTTTATTTTTTTATGTCAATTAAGAAATCAATGTGGAATTATCTAATATATAATGATACTCATATATACATCAAGTAAAAAGTGACATTAAATCTATTAAACAACCAATGTTAGAAAGCATTTTTGTAGTATTGAAGTGTTAAACATAGTTACCCTAAGGTCGAAAGGGTACAACTTATGAATAAGTTTTATTGAGTGATTGCAAAAAAAATAATAGTTGCGGGTGTTAGACATAATTATTCCAAAGTTGAAAGAGTAATTTGTATTTTTTTTATTTTTTTAGATAGCAGAAATAACAAGTCATTTAATATGCATGCAATGTTTTAGATTCAAATTCAGAACACAAAAGGAAATATTTCTAAAAAATAATATCAGGCATTACTATATTATTAAGTGTGTGTTAGGAAAATATTGAGTCTTTTATTTCTACTATATTATGTTATATTATATTATATTTTCTTAAATTTGTATATTATCTATTTTTATCCAACCCTTCTGAATTAAGGCATATTATCTTGAAAAGAAATACTAATAACACAAGAAGTGGATGCTTCCATGTGATTTGTTACTTCACGCTAAACCCGCAAATAGGTCATCACACTGCCTAATCCAATAGGGAGAGATGCTGCTCTTTGTTTTTTATAAAATAGAAAACAAAAGACCAACCTACGTATCTCCAATTTGGTAAAAACAAATTGCGGAATCTTCATCGTTATCAAGCTTGGTTTGTCATGAAAACTAAGTTTAGCTCGATTTTTTAGATAATCCAAATTTTAAATTATTTGCTTCTGATGTGTGAAAATATGGATTATTTAGCCAATCCTATTATTAAGTAATAATAATTAATTCCGATCTTATCCTTTCTTTTCCCTATATTCACCATCAATATATGTATCATGCATGCTTTAAAAGAATTATTCATCCTTTTATGTAATAGAGAAAGTGATAACTCATTTAATACAATCATATAACGTAGCGAAATCAAAGACATTAAAAAATTCAATGCTGCGCAATTAAAAGTCTACTGCATGCCATGAGTATAAAAATTCTCCTTTTTTTTTCCGTAAGTGAATATGTTATCTCTTTATACCTATGATATTACTGCTCATCAATGGGTAACTAATTAACTTAATGCTGAGAGATATATGGTGTGATCCATAGTTGAAAATAAAGAGATTATCAGATTGCCGTTATTATATTAAAGTTTAATGTTGATACAAGTGCCTATTTGCCATTAAACTCATGCTGGTAACTTCATTTTTTACGTTATATCTGAATCTAAAACTTTCAATAAGTTATTCAAACATCATTTGCACTCAGTAATTTCACTTGATAATATTGTAAGATATAAGATAAGAATTTGCTTGATTTATTTGTTTTCTGGTTTCATTTTTATTTATAATAGAAAATTTGTAAGAAAATGTGTTTAAACAACATTTTAATCATTTCCATCTTTTAGAAAATAGAGTCCTTATTTTTTTAAAGTTTAGAAGATAGCAGAAAGATAATTTAGTATTTTCATTTTATGTAATGATAATTTTAAAATTATTTAAATTTATTATAATAAACTAATCTCACCACTATGGAATTGCAAATACATACCAAGTATTTAACAAATTATACATCAATTTTCAACTAACATATAATCAAATGTTGTTATATATTTGTTTTGATGTCAATTATGTAAATAATGTGAAAAATAAAATAAAATAATGTTGGTTCTTCTATCGATGAAATTGTCATCATTTCTTTATGAGAAATATGACAAATGATGACATGGTAAGATAGCACATCAATTTTTTAAAGCAACCATCATATTTTCTTGTTGTGAAACTTTTGATATCGGTTCATAAAATAATTGACATCTAAAATCATAGAGTGACAAAATTTTTAAAAATATGAGGCAACTTTAGATGTTAATTTTTTTAAAAAAAGATCATTATCTTTTCTTCTTGTGAGATTTTTTACTATAGATGGCAAAAGGCAGAGTAATGATAGATTAGTCTTATATGGTCTTGCCTCGCAATTGTCGTCTAACCAAATTTACTTCTTCTCCACTTCCTATGTAATTTAGGGCATCATCCTCATTATTTGTAAAGCATTGGTGCCTTGTAAGGAAATCTGCAAAAAAAAAAAAAAGATTTCATAAAAAATTTTATATATATATTTGAAATTCACACATAGACAACACATAATATTTAATATAATATGACAACATAGGTCTAAAAATACACATAATTTGGAGAACAATCTTAATAGTTAAACTATGTTTGGTCCTATTTTGCTATATGAACACATAAAATAATAAAATAATTAAAATTACAAATTAAATCATTACAAAGTATTTTTAATAATTAAATTACTAAAAAAACTACATTTACAACATATATGTATCAATTATATGGGTAAAAATGTAATATCGAAGTTGCGAAGTTTGGTAAGGTAAATCAAGCTAATATTGCATCTACCTTAAAAATTGCTCCAAGTTAAAAACTTAACTTGCGAGGCAAATTTTCATACAATATCCATGCTTAATCAGGGCAAGCCTTGAATCCTAAATTTTGCCATCCCCACTTTTGATATCAGTTCCTAAAATAAGTAATGTCCAAAGTTATAAAAGTAGTAACATTTTTAAAAATACAAGAAAGTCTTAGATATTAGTTATTTAAAAAAACTTTCATCTTTTCTTTCCATGAGACATTTAACATTGGTTTCTAAAATAATCGACATCTAAAATTATGACAAAAGTGTTATTTTTTAAAATGCAAGGAGGCCCTAGATGTTGATTTAAAAAAATTATCTTTGTTTCTCATATAACTTTTGACATTGGTTCTTAAATTAACCAATGTTTAAAGTCATGGTAGCAATAACATTTTAGAAAATATGAAGAAACTTTAAACATTAGCCTTTTTTTAAAAAAATATTATCTTTTTTTCCTTTGAGTATTTGGACATCGATTTCTAAAATAACCAACATATAAAATTATGAGAACAACGATATTTTTGCACTATAAATTACGCATGTCATTGCTTTTTTTTTCCTCATTATCACTTTCATTCTCTATATTATTCATTTTCAGTCTCATTCTCCTAGATCTTACTTCATCTTCTACCATATATTAGTAAGCTATTTATGTACCTTAACATCAAGTACAAAGCAAATGCCCTATTCTAGAGGTGAATATCTTGCTTCTATTCTCATATCTTCAGCTTTTTAATTTTTCTATTTTTTACCTAATTTTTTAAAAGATTTTTATTTGTATTTTCCTTGTATAACTTTTAAAGTTATATTTAAGTTTTAAATGCTTATTATGTCTGTAATAAAATGTAATAATGGAATCTAAACTTGGTTGAACAACAATGATAGATGAAGAAAAAGTGATAACTATTTTTCATGATTTCAAGATGGCAAACTGCCTTTGACAATTTGTATATGGATGGATATTGAAAAATTACATAGAATTAAAAAAAATTCTTACAAAATGGAAAACAAAGTGTGAAGTTATGACATTTTAAAATTTTTAACTCAAAATATATGTTTTTAGCAAAATGTAAAGTTTATTCAATTTTTATTATAAATATTTTAGCGAGAAAGCTAAAAACTAATTCTAAAAAACTATTATGCTAACATTTCACATTAGTTTTTTAAACTAAAAATTGATATAAAATGTAAAAAAATATTTTGAAAAGAAAATACATCAATTTTTATTAAAAAAAAAATCAATGTGGTTTACAAAAAGACATTGATTTTTAGTTTAAAAAATCAATATGATAATCATTTTTTATGTCAATTATAGAACTGATGTCATAACAAATATATAACAACATTCAATTTGATGTTGGTCAAAAACTGACATATAATTCACTCAATACTCAATGTCTATTTGTAATTTTATAGTAGTGTAGAACAATGACATTAGTTTTTAACATAAAACCATCATTAAAACTCAATTATAAATGTTAGTGGTTTTAAAAACTCAACATGTAGATTGTCTTATATGCCACATCAAGTTCATTAAATAACTAATGTGGTATGTCCCCTTAAAACACTCTAAGTGCCTTTTTGTGCACCTCTTCTTGTAATGCCCTAGAACAATAATTATAATTTTATTACTTGAAATGCCTCAAGGTATTTATTTTATTTGATTGAGGATAGTTAAATCATATTTAATTCTACTAAGGTAAAGTACACATATTTTCATATAATTATTTATTAGGACATTTAGAAATTTAAAGCAAATCTATGGTCTAATGTGGCTACTCCAAAATATTTACTCATAAGTGGAGCAAGCCCTTAAAAAAACTCATTTTTATGTATGTATGAAATGCTTGTTGATGGCTTTAAAAAATATGAAATTTATGCTATAAAATGCTTAAGTGATATATATTATTAAAGCCTTTTTATGTCATCAACTTAATATTGTTAGGTGTTTGAAGTTGATTTAGAAAATATATTTTATTATTTGAAATGCATGATAATGCATATGTAAAATATGATTTTTATGTTGCAAAATGCTAGAATAATTTTATTGGAGTATTTCTAGAGTGTCACATTCTAATTTTTATAAAAGATTCAAGTTTGATTTGGAAAACCCTAAATATGTGAAATGTAATTTTTATTATCTTGAATTAGAGTTAAAATATTAGAAAATAAGTGCATGGTTTTATAAATTTATGTGATTACAGTATTCTTATAGCATAAAGTTTTAACATTTTGATTGCCTTATACTTGATTAAAAAAATCTTATTTTGATCTTCTTATTTTAATTAATTGATATAAAACCAATAAAATAAGAATTTTATTACTCTAGAGTATTAGAATAGCATACTTAGAGAATATTTAGATCATCAAATTTAATATTTTTATTGTTTGGAATTTAATTTAGAAAAACCTTTATTTATCAAATTTTCAATTTTCAAGTGATAATCTTAAATATATAAGAGAGTAATGATATAAAATGATAGAGTGAAATGAATAAAAAATTTTATAGTATTGAGTTTTAATATTTTATCTATACAATTTTGCTTCAAAAATCACTATATAATGGCATATTCTCATTTTATAAGTTAACATTAGAAATATAAGGAGGTGATGATTTAGAGTGTTATTATATCATGGTATGAATTTAGAACTGAGATACTTAGGAAGAAAATAAGGAATACTTACATATTTATAATTTATCCTTGTAAATTATGACTAGGAAGATAAGGGAAAAATGAAACTCAATGTTCTAGAATTTACAAAATAGATAGGCATTTCTAAGTGAGTATATATCTCACTCTAACATTTATATATTACTTATAATGGTTAGATATTATATTTTATAATCTCCTTATCAACTATACTTATTGTAAATACATTCATTTATAAAAGTCAAATATATTTATGATTACAGAGTTTTAATCTTGAAAGTTATGACCTTTTTACTCCATTGATATATTGCTGAAATAATTGGTACATCAATATATATTAATATATTTCCTTTATAAGGTGTTATTAGTCCTATTTTAAGGCCTTGTGATAAAGATAAGGCATAATTGTTACTTAATATTGCTTGATAGTATTTATATTTGATGGAACAATAAATGATGGATGCATGAGTGTATTAAGTGAATGCTATTTAGCCATGCTTAGTAGGCATGGTAATGCTATTATTTATTATTGATTAATTAAGAATGGCTTATGATGATAAATTATTTATTTTATGTTCTGAATAAGTTGAAATTATGTTATGTAGAGCTTAAACTTTAGTGTATAATTTATATTATGAATTATGCCATGAGTGGTATTTGAGATAAGAAATGTGAGAGGCATGGTGTTATGAAAAATAAATAGAAATTTTCTAAAAAAGGATAGGTAGGGTATAAGGTTGATCTGATAGAAATAAGGATAGAATAATGGATAGAGTACAAGGTTGACTTAAGAGTCAAAAGATGGATATATGTATTGTATCTACAAATTCTTATGTATTGTGTTGTGAAATTGATACCTAGTTATTTAAGTAATCCTATTTGTCATAATTGTGATGACTTAGTTGTGATTAAGTCTTCTAAGCCACTTGAAAGTTTGATAACTACCCAAAATGAATTGCATGTGGTATAGTAATTATATTGTGTAAATTGAATGGTTAAGATTATTATAAACAATGATCTAAAATAAGAAATTTGAGCTATAAGTAGGTAAATATATCAACACGAGAAATAGGTATCATAAGTTATAGAATTCAGGAATTTGGCTTACAATTGTTTTTTATTTTAAAACTTAATTAGCATTTGATTATTTTATGTAATTAATTTTAAGTTGGGTTATGATAGATATATACTCAATGAGTTCTTATAACTCATCCCTTCTTATTTGCAAAGTTTTCAAGTTAAAATGAGTACATTCGAACTTCATTATATCTATGGAAAATCAAAGACCACTTTATTAAAGAATTGACACTTGGATTAAAAGATAGGGTTGTTTATATAAATAAATATGATGGATAGGATATTTAGTGTGTACTTTGTGTCACTGTCAAATTTGTAAAATTTACAGGTTATATGATTTAGGAAGTATGGCTTATGCAAAGTGCTTAAAAATAAAGGAACGTTTGTCAATTTTTCTATAAAATTTATAACAAAATTGAGTCATCAAGGAAATAAAGAGATTTCTATTAGGGAGATTAGTATAATTAGTGCTGAAGTTAGTGGAAGCCAAGTAACAGGATCCACACTGGTTATGATCAGATTTAAGTTATAACACTTTCATTCTATACAACTTCTTAAAACACTCCACTACTTTTCTCCTAATCTCAAATATATAAAGAACTAACAAAATGAGATAGAAATAAACTCTACAGCCTTCTAATTTCAAAGTACATACAAAATACCCCAAATGAAATAGAAACTAACAATAAATCATATTACATTGCATAATCCCATATTCTTCAATGCAATACAAAATAACTTAATTGAAATAGAAGTCACATTTTTCATTACACTAATTCCATACAATTAGGGCATTGGATTAAATAATATCTTGCAAAAGGAAGATTACATAACTAAATTTACAAAGGAAAAATAAGCATATGACAATTTGGTAGTTGTCGTAATTATAAAGAAAATGTTGATTGGTTAAAGAAAAATTACATTCTAATTGTCCTTGATATTTTTCTATCTAAGGATATTCAAATCTTTTTCCCTTTATCATGATTATCTCTCACATGAAATCTACATTAACAAAATAGAAATAATTAATGAAATACACACTAATAAGCAAACAATTATATATATAAGCATAACTTTAAAAATAAGAACATTGGTACCTTGAAATTGCATTAGCAAATTTCTTTAGAAGGATCTTCAACCCATATCTCCTTATCACAATCTTTTTATACATAAAACTCTACCAAATTACCTTTATGATTAACTAAAAGTAATCCCGATAAGAAACAAAGTATGTCTTCAACATTAATAGCTATGCCATTTTCATTCTTACTACCAATATTATATATTTTTCTTTGAAAAACTATAAATCACTTCTTAGTTTTTATCATTTAAATCCATCATATAAAAAACTTGTTTTGCTTGGGATATAATTATGAATAATCCTCTTTTATGACATTTTTTTATTAAGCTCCACCAATATGAGTCCTACCTCATCCATTTAGATGTTATAGGTATTCACCATTAACTTACATTGACACACAAGCTCCTTAAATTGGATGTAATTGAGCTCTTATATATTTTTAATGAGCCCGTAATATAACACTATCATGAAGACATGATTTTTTACTTTGGAACTAGAGACATGGATTGCCTAAGTCATTAAGTGATCTTACAATTTTGTATAGTGCTCCTTACATCCTATCCTTTTGTGTAAAAAAAATAATCATTAATGTTATATCCATGATAAGATATGACCTTTATACAAGTCTCATTGGTTTATCTTCTTATAGTTTTGAAACAACAAAAGTGAACTTTACTTTTGTTTCCTTTGTATATTCTATCATTTCTCATGAAGTAAAAGTGAAATGAAAAAACTAATAAATAATAATTTGATGCATAATTTTTCTATGTTCTCACTCAATTTTCATATCCCTAAAGTATACAAATGGAACTAGAGAAATTTGACTAATAAACTAGAGTTTGCATTGACTGTGAAGATTTTAATACATAATAATTCTGCTATTATTTTTGTGTATTCATATAAATATGTAATTTTTATTTATTAATGATTTAGTATAATTATTATATATAAATTTGTAGATACTATTTTCCTTTACCAATCTATTTTGCTTTTATTATGAACAAAAATAAGGATAGTTAAAATCATAAGAATTTGTAAAATTATTTCTCTTTATTCATCTATAAGCTATTTTTATATTAAAATTTTATAATCAGTGTTTGGATTACATAAATGAATAAAGAGAAAATATATAGAAACAAATATAGCTTTCAGTGTTAAATTATTTCAAAAATAACTTTCTTTTCATATTCAAAATTTCTACTTAGATATATTGTGAGATTCATATAAAAATAGTTCATAATGTTAAAGTGTTGGTTATTTACATAATGGAAGCATGAAAATAATCACAAGGTCTTTATTGAGGAAACAGTAAATATAAAAATATTAGTTTTAGGATTAACCAATGTTTAATATGATGGCATTTCCTCTAAAATTGAAAACCTCTAAATAAATAACATTTATGAAGAAGTTTAAATAAATATAAATTAATGATGATTAAATAAATGATATTTTTGAGAAATCTAATAAATTGAAACTAAAAATAATTCATAAAGATAATGAACTTATAATGTCAATTTTTTTATTGTAATTGTCATCTAAATTCATTTCAATCATTGTGATAGTTTATCAATAATTTACACAATATTTTAGTATTTCACTAATGTTTTAAGGCATATAAACATACATATAACCAAACTTATGATGTTGATTTTAAATTAATAACTAATGTCTAATTATTTCCTCTTAACTTATAAATAGGGCTCTCCCTTCCTACATGAATTAAATTAGCAATCTCTCAATATAGCTTTCCTTTCATTTAAGAAAAAAAAGAGTTTCTTAGTTATGGGATATAAATCTTGATATTCATCATTAGCAGGTTTATTTGGAAGGTCTAAGAATTTTTCAAAGCTTTTTATAAGGACTTGTACTCACACTTTAGTCATAAACATAGGAATTCTTCATAGCATTTGGAAGGACTTTAAACAAGAATCCTTCCAATTTTTTTTATAGAATCCTTATGCTTATTGCTAAAAGTGCTAATACAAGTCCTTGGAAGGAACCTTAAGAAATTCATAAATTTTCTCAATAGCCCAAGTAATATTAATACTATAGTTTAAAGCCTTTTCTATTGATAGATTTAAAAAAAATTAGTGCTATTAGAGGGTTATGGAATCGATTAAAGATCCTTCTAGGAACTTGTACCCATATTTTAGTAATAAATAAAAAAATTATACAAAGCATTTAAAAGAACTTCAGATAAGAATCCTTCTAAGTTTCTTATGGAATGTTTATACTCGTCATTGAAGTGGAGATACAAGTCCTTAAAAAGAACTTTGAGAGATTCCAATACTTTTTCAACATTAAATACTATGAGTGGAGGAATTGAAGGAGATTCTAGTTCTTTCTTAGAAGACATCAAGTAATATGAAGGAATTATGAGTAAAGAATAATTACTTTTCCTTTTAATTTATGTAGGGATGTCATGTATGTTTATTATAAATAAAAAGTCTATTATTCATTGTAAATAATAACTTTTCATTGTATATGTTCATGTACTGATATGGAAATAAATAAAATAGCAAAATCAATTTTTATAATAAATTATCTCCTTTCTTATATGTTTTATTTACATTTAATCTATTGTTATTTATGTTTGTTTAATTGTATAAGAAAAATATTTTTATGCAAAAAATACTTTTAATGCTATTGATTTTAATTACAAAAAGTTCAATTAAAAAAAAAGGATTGTTCATAAAATAATATTAATGTTCATAAAAGATTTAAAATTAATTTATAAATTATTATTTGTATATATATTGTGTCTTGGATTTTGGTTTGATATATATGTAAATTATTTCTACTACTATTTAATGTATATGATGTGTATTTAGCCTTTCTAAAAAGATTTTGCAATTGTTCAAAAATGGTTATGAAAAAAGTTGCAAAGACAAAGGAAACATATTTTTTAATATTATGACATCAATTTTATTAGTAACTAATGTTAAAAATTACTTAATAAGGAAACGTCGTAATATTTAAGATGATAATATTTTTTACTTAACTAATATTTAATATAAACTTAGATATCAATTGTTTGTGCTAACTGACATAGAAACTTAGATTCCAAGCACAAATTGAAAATGAAAATGTTAAAGTATAGTGCAAGTTGAAAATGAAAAAGTTAAAGTATGACACCATTTGTAAATTTCATCTTGAAGCTCTTCCAACTCGAAAGTAATTCTCTATTCAATGAAATATGTTCACTTTCCAACTTTAAATGTCTTCATTTTTATATTTTTGTTCACTACTTACTTTCCAAGATTGAAGTACTATTAGCCCATTACTAAATATGTGTGAATGTGCACTCTTAAAAAAAATATAGAATATAAAAGTAAGAATTTATTAGGTTTTTGAGTTTATTTTTTCAATTTAGTTTTTTTTTTCATAATTGACCATATTTGTTGCCTGACTATCATTTTAATGTAACTATTGCAAGTTTATATAAGTAAGAAATTTGATCTTATTTATTTTTTTTAGCATTCTATAGTATTATTTACTATTCATTCATATGAAAATATGTAATATCATATACTAATTTTCATAAATGATCATTGTATCTTCAAGTATTTTATTTAAAAGGCTTTTCTAAAGAGTACATGCCTTATGTACTAAGTAATGAATATGGGATAGATTTAGTGAAGCACTTATCTTTGATTAAGATATTATATATAACCTTATATTATTTTCAATTTTTTGTTATTCAATTTATTCTTTAAAATTATTAAAATTTGGATTTTGTAAAGTTATAGAAAATGTTAGTTTCTATTTTTTGTTATGAATACAAGGGAAACACTGATGATAAAAGAGTAAGGAACAAAAGGACAAAGGGATAAGCTAATCTATTTAGGGGGCATAGCATTTCAATTATTGAAATAAACTGATGTAGTGTTATGGAAATTTAGTGTTAGTTATTTGAAAACAAATGATGTTTAATGTTATCTCCCATGATAATATGAAATTAAATGATGTTGGTTATTTTTCATAAAAAAAAATTGACATAATTATTATATTTTAAAACAGTTTCAAAATTGACATTAAAAGCACCTATACAATGACAATTAATTTTTAGTGTGTTATCCCATAAACACCTAACATCAATTAGCTAACATGTAATAATATATGTTCAATTTGTACTAACTATTCATTCCTGCTATAATTGAACTCTTTTATGAGAGCAATATGCTCATTCATGTAAAGGACAACCTTTTCACTATTTTATAGGATGTAAAAATGTGCCTATTCCTTTATTTCATGTTTTATGTTTTGCACTTAAGCCCCTAATATACCTTTACCTCCAATAAAATTATCTACAATATTATACACCATCATGCACCAAATCTAAGATAAACGAACACTTAATGTCAATATGTACAACATCATACATCGTATCCTTTAAGTGAGCATTAGAACCATTATTTTCATGATTAATAGATGTGTTACATAATTCACTTTCACATTCCATATCCGTCGTATGTACTTAATGCCAATATTATGAACAAAAATATGATCTCATAATTGCTCAATTGTCACTCTCTTGACACAATAACATTTAATACAAGGGCACTTTATGAAGTCAACACTAAATTTCCTCCCCTACTAACTACAAATTTGATAAATTTGTTAGGCCTATTTTTATATTTAGCATTAAGTTAATTAACGCACATTAATCCTCGAATCCATCACTAGCCAACCTAGTGAAAACTATACATATAAGAACATGAAATGAACCCCATATCATCATCAATTGTACAAATTCTTAGCATGAATTCAAAACCCTAATACATTTATACATTTATATACATCAAAACTATAACCTTAATATTGGAGAGTTAAATATTTTCCAAGCACAAACCTAAAATTAAAGCAAATTCATACCTTTAAATGCAAGTATCTGTGTAATTTTGTTTCATGTCTAGGGTTATGGTAAATACATATGAAATAACAAAGTATTAAAGTTATTTTAGTGATATCTTAACCTTAACCCTAATCATCCTAAGTTGAAGATTTTTCTTGCATAAACACAAAGCCTAAATAAATAACACCACATAGCTAAAACAATAATATTAAAACAAATCTTAAATGAAACTATTAATATATTTAGTAAGTATAACTTATTTTCATGATTCTTTTGGAGTTTTTTTTAAGCTTCGAAGAGCTTCATGTCAAAGAAATTCTAATTTTGCAAATGATGCTACAAATTTTTGGTCTCTCATTTTGTTAATTTGTTCTCCAACTAGTCCATTTGAATTTTTTCTTAGTGAAAATGATAGAGTAGATTGATATCATATTAATTTCTACATTGATAATTACAAAAGTACTGATGTATAAAGTGAGATCAAGTAAACTACATCAACTTTTAAATGCTAGATTAATTATAAAGCACTATTATTTATAACAAGATAATGTCATGCTACTAAATAATATTTAATACTAATAATTTAATAAAAAATAACATTATAATAGTTTTAGACACTGATTAATTATAAAAATTTGATGTCTTTTATTTGGAGAACTTTTTTTCATAAAATAATTTATTATAACTTAAAACATAAATTATTAATAAAAACCCAACTTCTTTTCCTTAGATACATATTATTTTTTTATACACTTGAAAGTAAAAATTTTACAAGTAAAAATTTTGCAAAAATACTAGCATCAATTTTTTAATTGATCAAATTTTTCACTCCAGTTACACTATTTGAAATTCAAAGCATTATAATTCTTGTATGAATTAAGACATTGGTTATTTATAATAAGTTTGATGTCATTTTTCATGAACTTTTTTTTCCTATACAAATAAATACAAACAATAATAAAAACGTAAATTTAGAAACACATAGGAAATGAGACAATCTATTATGGAAATATATTTTATAATTTTATTTATTTCCATATTATTATACCAACATATACATCAAAAAATACTATACAGTAAACAACACATAATCTAAGACTACAATAAACAAATAAGAAATACTACCACTTCCCTTAGTCTATGTAGATTTGGCCTATCCTTATTGCTAATGCTCTTATGTTGAATACTATTCTAAAAAATAAATAAATAAATAAGTCTTTTTGCATGAGGTCTATGTAATACATTTGTCTCCATTACTAAAACTAGAGATTAGGTAGGGCATTAAGATAGATATTTATCCGTTTCATCTAACTTATTTAAAGATAATAAAATAGATAAAAGAATTTACCTCCTCTAATATCTTAACCTTCACATATTGGTAAGTCTCAAATTTAGAAGAATTCTTGTCAAAGACTTGGTAATATCTGAAAGAAGGACATATTATAGTAAACAAGTTCTTCAACTAGATTCTTTATTTTATTTTTGAAGGTGCAAAATGAAATGGAATGAGAACAATTTTGATATTCATCCTAAATTCTTGAGTTAGATAATGAAGACTAATACATCACCAAAATATTTTTAATACACACTGAAAATAAAATTTATAGTTATTATGCAAAACTTTAGACATTGGTTATTAACTAAAATTTAACATCTTATATATACTCTATTTCATAGGAAATTGGTGGTCTCTATACCTTTAAACACCAATTAAGTTAAAAAATTAATGTATAAACTTTTTATATTTCCTAATGAGATGCTTGAAATGCCTTTGGATGATAATTATATACAAAATCAATGTCTTAAGTTTTCACGATTTCTTATAATCTCGTAAATGACATAACTTTAAAAATTGGTTAAGTTTAAAACTATCATGTAAAAGTTTGATATTTTCGCACTTAACTTTTGCTATGTTTTTATATTTTATTTATATATAAAATAGATATTCGTTTTATATGCAACTGATATTGTAATTTAGTTAAAAATCGATTATAATACCAAAACTGACATTTTATCATTGAGAATTTTTTATAATAATTACTTTATTTGCAATTAAATACCAAATATACAAAGAGTAAATTTTTTTAAGAAAAAAGCTATCTGTGTTTTGATGTCTTTTATTTAGTATATTTTGTAATCCAAATGCCAAATATATAAATTTAATGTGAATTTAATTATCATTAAATAATATATTATGAAAGTAAAAATAGATGAAAAAGGAAACAAATAATTCTATAAATTAATTTTAGATTTTTTTTCCAAATTATTACATATATATGAATTCCATAAAACAATCAGCATAAAAACCACACTAAATCATTAATACACGTTTACAATAAAATCATTATGTATCTAAATTTACATTTCAATTGTATCAAAATCTTCTTCTTTGTTGAAAATTCATGTGTTTAAGAAAGTTATATTCTCAATCATGTGGAAGTAGAGAATAAGTGGAAGTGCTCCTCTAAATTTTACAAAGAATTAATTAGAAGTCTTAATAATATATAACCTCTATTACTCTAAAGTATTGGGTGGAATATAGGACAACTTACTAATCTTTGCTCCTAATTTAGAAATTCTTAAAATCCTATTGAAGCATCTCATCTATTCTCAAATATTTGAAAGTAAAAGATATCCATCCATGAATAAGATGTTTCAATAAAATTTAAAGCATTTCTAAGAAGGGGTAAGTTGTGCTCAAATTCCACCTAGAAACAAAAGAAATGTTAAAGCAAAATTTATAGGCAATATGAAAATAATAAGCATTGCTTATTAATACAAAACTAACGTCTTATGTATCACTCTTTTGAGTTTAAAACTAACATGTAATCTTCTTTCATTTCCTAACAAAATGCTTGAAATGCCTTTAGACGATGGTTGTATAGAAAATCTATGTCTTAAGTTTTCATAATTTCTCATAACATCATAAATGTCATAATTTTAGGCATCAATTATGTTCAAAATTGACATCTTAAGTTTTACAATAATTTTGAAAATATCACTGTATCAAAATAAATGTCAGTTATATTTAGACATGTTATCTTAAATTTTTAAATAATTTTAAAATATTATTTAAATAATTTTTAAATAGTATTTGTTTCCATCTACCATCATCTTTCATTTCCATTATGGTCATATCCATCACCACCACCACCACCTATGTATTTACCTCCATTAACTCTATTACCACTACTGCTTCTACCTTTACCATTATTAACACCATTATTGTTATAATGCCACCATCATTCTTGTTGCCACAACCCTCATCATCAACCATGAACACCTAAATTACCAACTAGTACATGATCACTTATCACTATTACTCATATCATTTGCCAACATAATTCACTAATGCGATCAATAATCTATCTCTACTTCCATTGTTCCTTACCTCTCTTATTTTATGGCTGAATTATATTTTTGGTCCTCCAAATATATAAATCGGTTACATTTGGTCCTCCTTAAATTGATTATTCAATTTTAGCCCTTATAATACAAAAACTACATTAATTTTGGTCCAAGCCATTAACTTTTGTCAATTAATAAATAAACTTCCAAAATGTTATGCAATGAAACACAAAGGAAAAAGCATTTATCCATGGCAATTCTTAACTTTTTATGGCCATTCAAAATTTTCTCTTTCCAAACTGATGATGTCTTCTTTAAAACCTTTAATTTCGTTTTCTTCAACCTAATTTAAGCACTGCCATTGAAGCTCTTTTTGAGCCTTAGTTTGCATCCTCATCATTTGAATTTGCAAGTTGCTTGATGAAAATATCAAATGATGTTGTTTACTACTTCAACAGCAATTGCAAATCCTTGGAAATGCTTGCACATGGCATGAGATCGAAAAGGCTATTCTTCAAGTCAATAGCAACATAAGCTTGATCTTAGAGAAATCTAAGATTATTGGGTTTTTTTTTAAGAAAAGTGTGGTTTTAGCTATAGACTCTAAGGATCTATATTTAAACTTCAAAAGATTAATGGAAGAGATGATGGAGTGTTTGGAAGAGCTTTTGAATTGGTATTTGAAGGTAAATGGGAAGAAGAATCATGAGCTTATATCAAGTGCTAACAATAATTATAATTCTTGTTCTAAATCTACCTTGTATTCTTTTACACTTTCTTTTTTAACTTCTTCCTTATTGTGTCTATTTGAAAGCTAATTTAGTGAGATTACTGATAAGCATGAAGATATAGACTAGTTTTAGTTTTGTTCTATAACTTCATTTTTTAATTTTAAAAGTTACTTTTTATGTGAGGTGGCATATAACCCACTATTTTTTCTTACCAAATTGGCCAAAAGGATAACATAGTGAGAAGTTCATTTATTAATTGATGGAAGTTAACGACTTAGGCTAAAGTTATTATAATTTCTATATTATAAGGATCAAAATTGAATAATCAATTAAAAGACGACCAAATGCAATCAATTCATAATTAGAAGGATAAAAAATGTAATTAAGCCTATTATTATTTATACCAATCATCCATCATTACTTTTCACATCCATCTTCATTATTGCTTGCTAAAACTAGCATTAAGAATTTTAAAGGATCCACCATTTTTTTTTTTGGAAATCTAGTGGTAGATTTTTCTTAACCTTGATCAATCTTTCTTCTTTAAAGCTAAAAATTTATATCTCCTATATTTTTTTACCTTGGTTTTAGAATTTTCTCTTTCCTATCTTCCATTCCTTGGGATTTGTGGAGTCTGTTACGATCATTCTATAATTAGCATCCTTCCAATCAATATTTTCTTTCCCTTTTTCATCTTAGACCTTTGAGCATTTTACCTATCTTAAGTTGTTCATATAACATTGCTAAACATAAGCTACTCAGCCTTAAATTTTTTAGCCCTATTATTAATAGAAAACTTCATTAATAAATAAGGCATTGAGATAATAGCTTTTTGCTAGTTAAGGGAAGTTTTTTTTAAGATTGCATTATAAGATAAGGTTGAGGCATTAACTACTAGGAAATCCATAATGATATTGGCTAAAGCATGCCATGTTCCTAGTATTATTCTTAACTAAATTATCCTTTAATTGGTACTTGTTTTCTTGAAAATAAGGTGTTATATATTATTTAAAGACATAGAGATATTTAAAGGTGTTAAAGTAGATGTTAGTTGAGCTCACCTAATCAACTAGAATTCTATTCACGAAATAATTATAGATTATGACTATGATGACTATCAGATCATTGTGGTCTTTCTAAAAATTATCTAGGTAATCATTCTCTATAAAAGATATCAGTAATGATGTGGATGACTTTAGCTTCTTATTCTTCATATTGATCACTAACTACTAATATCTCTTTCAAGCATTCCTATGGTTGTATTTAATGGGGTATATTAATTGAATTTATATTTTAGTGGTCTTCTAAATTTTCTTCTTTCATTACATCTATCTTTATCATAATGTCCTTCAAATTGCCTCTTATTAGAATTAAGTTCTTTAGCATTAATGAATTTGGTTGCTCTTCTTAATAGATCTATAATATTTTCAGCCAATTTTTTTACAAGAGATTTTGAAAAGTTTCCTAATCGAAGGCTAATCAAAATGGAATGCATGGCTACTTCCTCTTTAAGGTCTTTTGGTTCTAGGGATGCTTGGTGGAGCATTTTATAAAATCCTTTAGTAATTTATTCTTTCCTTGTTAAATAATCATAAGTATAAAACTAGTTTTCTTATAAGCTCTAGATGTCACAAACTGGACAAGAAATTGATTCTTCAATTCCCACAAATTGACTATAGAATTTGGCTTCAAACTCATGAACCATCATAAACTAACCTTATTTAGTGTGGTAGAAAAGGTATGACTTATGATTGCATCTGGATTGCCTTTTAAGAGCATAGTTGCTTTAAAAGCCTCAATGTATACTTCGGATCAACTATCCTATCATAGGCATCTACGTTGTTGGTTGCTTTGAGGTTTTAAGGGTTTAAGACTTCTATAATGATTGATATGCTAGGTGGCATTCAATATTAGGGTTATTATTTTCCTAGTTATTATTTTCATAATAATATCTTTGGTCATCATTCAATCTATGATTTTAGACCTATTGAATAATTGGTTGTCATGTCTTCAGTCATATAATCAGCATGCTCTTTTAATTAGCTATAATTGTATCTAGAATTCTTAACTTTTTCCTTATGATGATCAATTGGTCTTTCGTTAAATTGGGGTCTGTTTTCACAAAAAAAATATATGATTATAGTTCTCTTTTTACTAATGCTAATAATGATAGAGCCTTTCATGTAATTAGTGTTATTGGACTATGTTTTTTTAGAGCTCTTATCTCATGAACTCCAACTATTCTTTTAGTTATCTATTTTCTCCTTTAAGGAAAGATCTTTCTAGATTACGATTTAAGTTTAGATTGATTACATATTGATTAAAGAAATATATGTGTGGGCGAATTTCTAAGTATGATTGTCAAATAAATAGTATGCAATCATGATTATTGCTAGAATTTATACTTGGAAGATAACTTATTGGAACGAGTTTAGTCAAAGTGAGCTTTGAAAAATTACTAAGATTAATAAGATGATCATTAGTGCAGTCATGTCTAGTTTATAATTTAAGATAGATGTAATTAATATTTAATTATCTAAATATTAGAAATAATTAATAATTTTTTAGTTTTCTTAAGAAAATGATTGTTATGTGATTAATTTTCTTAAAGAAAAGACTAAAGATTAATAGCATCTTGAAAATAATTTCAAGATGAATTTTCTCAAGAAAATGATCTCTTCTCAATTGATTTTTGTAAAAAAAGAAAATAAAGATTAGTATTTTTCTTTACAAATAATTTAAAAACTAGTTTTCTCAAGAAAAATCAAACAATCATGATTTTCTTTAGAAATGACTAAAGGCTAATAAATTTTAATTTAAAAGGCCAAGCAACTTTCTTTGAGAATATGATCATTTCCAAACTAATTTTCTCAAGAAATAATTAAGATTTTGTGATAATTTTTTCTTAAAGAGGTGAAAGATTGAACATTTTTTGTGAAGATGGTATAGATAAATCTTCCATTTTGGAAAAAAAGAAAGAATGATCAATTCTCAAAAAGGATTTTATTCTTAAATTATACAAATAATCTTCAAAAAGTATCTTATTCTGAAATTATACAAATATGATAGATTATTTTCGAGAAAATTGACCAAAAAAAATTAAGTATGATGTAGGAAATGACCAAAAACTAATCTATATTCTTGAGAAAAATCAATTGATCATGACTTTTTCAAGAAAATGATTGATGATCAATGAATTCTTCTAAGGAAATCATCATTTAAATGAAAAACTAAAAGAGAGAGAAAGAGTGCACAATGGATAAGACCATAGATGATGCTAATTTTATAATTATTTACTAGAGTAATAGTTGTATAAGGTGGAGGTAGGTTATACATTACCAAGAGTAGTCGTGAAATAGGTGGTCCAATCATTATTAGAAGTTAATCACCTACAAGAAAACCCTATGGCAATCACCATTTAAGGCCCTCTAATGCTTAAGTCAATAATGTTCTTAGGAAAAAGAGAGAGGAATATGATGTACAATGAGATTAAAGTAAGTTCAAAACTCTTATGAAAGTGTACTTGGTTCCTTTATATAAAAGTCATCCGGAAGTTTCTAGAAAGGGCAACCAATCCTTTTGACAAAGGATACATTAATCATTAAAAAGTGAAAAAAACTTTCTAGATTTGGTTCTTTGCTAACTTAGCACTCTATTAGCCATAATTGCTTGGTGAGGTCAGTTACACATGTTAGTGATTTGGTAATGGTTTCATGTTAGTCATCACTCAATGACTTGTGTCAAGTTATTTATATATTGGGTCGATTACAAGTGTTTTTCTAATGAATTAAACATGGGCTATACTCATTCTTGGCTTAAATGGTCATTGTTTATTAGAGCACATTAGGGCTGCTTATCGATTAGCTTTAATCAATTAAAAATCGAAAATCCACCCAACCATCCACCAAAATTATTTACCAAGTATCAACCAGTAAAACCCAATTAGATGCTCCCAATTGACCAAAACTAGAACTAAAGTAGTTGATCGAATTACATTAGGTTCCAACAATTGCTAACTCCTTTAATCCCAAGACAATTAACTATTAACCTGTATAGTTAATGTTTCACTCCTTCACACAATAATAATAACACAAGAAAAAGTGAGCTATGAAAAATTCTTTAACTTTGCATTCCTACATGTTCTTGTCTGGTTTAGTTTTTTATCCCATTGTAAACTTCCCAAAAAATGAAAATATTCAATATTAGAGCTCCATATGTAGTATCAAAGATGTGCTACTCTTGCTTCTTGTACTATATGTCTAAAAGGAAAAAACATTTCCTCAAAGCTAAAATCCATATATTCTATAATAGCATTCTAAGTAACCAAAAGCCATTGTTTTCCTAACTTCGAAATTGAAACTCATTACATATAACCTTGGATTGTTTAACACTGCTGTCTCTGTGCATACTAAGCATAATCATAGGTAAGCTATAGGAATAACAGATCATACTAGTTCAATAGAAATTAGCTGACGGGGCAGAAGTAAGTTCCAACATCGGTGTATGGCTAGTATAGCAGAATCAGCTAGTAAAGCTAGGGTGCTATTCTGCTAGGTTAAAGTGAAATATGGCAAGGATGGAAACTAGAAAGGAGAGTGAGGATCTGAGGGTTGCATGCGTCTCTCTTTGATTTTCCTTGTTAAGTACAAAACGCATGCAGTGTGCCATTAGTGCCAGTGTGCTAGCACAACACCACCATTACATAAAATAGTGTTGTCCTTATTGTTTGTCGAGCGGTTCAATCCTACACACTTTATGTAATGTTAAATTAAAACCAATCGGTCCAATTGATATTCTCCATTTTTCCTTCGATCTCAACTATCGACATAGAGAGAACCGTCATCGACTGTTCAATTTCATTTGCAAGTGGTCGATTTCTACTGGATAACCCCAATGTGAGCAGCCCTAGAGCACATATGAAATAGGTGGACCATAATGATAGTAGCTTGGAATCAAAGCATGTTTGATACAATAACCATTTTATGGATTATTGGAATCAAAATGGAGTAATCTTAGATAAAACAACTATGTATTCCATTGTACTTTTATTTTAATTATATTATTTAAATGTTTGAGTAGAATATGTTATTTCATTTTTTTTCAAGTTAAAACATAAGAAATTACTTTGATGTTTTCTAATGAACTCATTTCTATGAGGGGGTGTGGATGCACTTCCAAAATAATAAAGAGTCAACATATGGCAAGTAAAATCCGATGCTTAAGTTAGTAAGAATTTTAAAATGAAAAAGAATAAGAAGAAAGAAGAAGATGGTGGTTTTAAAGGTGTACCTTGATATTTATAGTGCATGGATGAAACCTTAATGATATATTTATGAATTAGAAGGAAAAGAAAAAGAAAGACAATGAAAAATAATGGAAAGTAATAAATTGGAATTAGAAGATGGAAGGTTAAGAAAAAAAATTTCCTTCTCCTTATTTAAATATTTAAAAAATTCCAAAATTCTCGTAATGGTAAGAATATAAAACAATGAATAGTGAATATTAGAGAATTTTAAAGAATTAACCATAAATTTTTAATATCCTCCCTTCTTCAATCAAAACCCCTCAAAATACAAATAAAATCATGACATAACTTTCATTTCCCTTTATTCTCCATTATGTAAACATAGCATAGTTGGGGGCCTTGTGTATACTGAATCTAATGGAAACCGGTTGTGGTTCTATAAACCAGTTAAATCAAATCATAAAGTTAGTGGTAAAAAATTTGAGTAGAATGCTGATAATTTTAGCATCAAACCGTCTCATAATTAATATAAAATAACAACTAAATAAATAAAACAAAAGTTATCACTTACAAATCATCTGATTCTTAGAAGATCTTAACGGGAAATTCAAATATAAATTTCGCTCTTCGTTTTATTCTAACGTTTGGCGCATGCAAGAAATCAACATGAAATGTTACGAGGATTGTGACGAAATGACAAACAATTACATAAAAAGATATAAATAATTACCGTTTGCTTGTATGATTTAAATTTTGGATGATCAAAATCAAAACTACAATCATCGTGCTGAAGTCTTTTCCATACCAAACACAGATTATATTTATTCCATAAAGTAAGCATAGAAATTATATTGTAATTCTCACTCAACAAAGGAGATGGAGGGAGGACATACTACATTAGTCATATAGTTTCTAATGTGAATTACCTCCAAAGTTATCGAAATTAAAATTCACTCGTTTGGTCAATGATTGTGAAGCAAGCTTGAAAAAAATAATTAACGAATACAATCTAGAAATTATTTTCAAAAATTACAGAAATACTCTTAAAATTAGACCCCAATTTAAAAAAAATGTCCAAAATTGAGGTAATGTTTGGTTAGAAGATTATAAGATGTTAGAAATGGAATCAAATAATTGATTCTTTTATTAAGTATTTGCTTTATGTATAGAAAAATATGTTACCCTTGCTAAATTCCTTCTATTTGAATCTCTTCATTTCAAAAGTATCATATTACAATATCTAGTGGAAATAAAATGAACTGCTCTTTTACTTCTGTACCTCCATCATTAATATTAGCATCATTATTGCTGCTTCAGCTATTATTATCATTATCTTTATTATTGCTACTCCTACCATTATATGCATTGGCCCTGTTGTTATTGGTGTGATCACTACTATTATCGAAAAAAGAATTATAAATAGCAATATGATCCTAGTTCATAACTAATGAATATGAAATAAAATCTCAAACAATACAATGTGATTCTTTGAGTATATCAAATAATAAAATAATGACTTTTTTTCTTATTCAAAGGATTTTATTCTCCCCTCACCATACGTACCTCGAAGTGTAAATTGTTTCCCTTTGAATCACTCAAAAAGAGGAGAACTTGTTCAGATTCTTTACTTACGTATCCATCACCATAAGTTGCACAATTTTCCTGACATCACCCAAATCCTAATCGCTTGAATTGGACTCAAAGTGGTTAAAGCATGTCATGTTTGTGACACCTCAATTAGCTTACTAGAGCTAGCTAAATGTAATAATTTACCCTCTCTTTTCCTAATAAAAAAATAATCAAGGTGAAAGTTGGACATGGTGCATAGCAGCACTTAAAAAAAAAAACTTTATCAATATATATTTTTGTAATTTTTATTAATTGTTTTCTTTTTAAAAATCCTTCAAAAAAATAATTTCAAAAATTTTTATCTTGTTTTTTCTATTAGTTGGATTATTATTTTTAATATTTATTTCTTTATAATATGAATGATGTATCCCTAAATACCAATGATATGATATTAATGCTGAATCGAAAAAAACCCCAAAAAAATATTGAATCTCACTACATTATCAATAATATCAATATACTTCTTATGCTTCAACTCTGTAAAAATTAATAATTTTTAGGAAAATACACATTTTCTAACTGTAGTATCAAGTATGAGCATAATTTTATTTTACTTATTTGTGATTTAAAGTGTTAAAGAAATTAATATATTGTTTGCTTTATTAACATTTTGTTCACCTGTATAAAATTTCTATCAAAAGCTAACAAAATTCCATCAACTTATATGAGTATTAAATATTTTACCCACTTTGTCAATTATAATTTTATCAATTTAAATATCTGTAATTTGCGCTATCAATATTTTCTTATATGTGACAATTCTATCAATTTTGGATGAAAAAATTATTCAAGTGGAAAAAATATTAATAACACAACTTACAAGGGGGCTTTTTTGATACTTTAAATTATAGATGAGTAAAGTGGAATTATCCTAAATGAATAACTAAAGTGTATTTTTTTTATTTTTATAATAAGAGAGGTGAAAAAAAAAACTTGTAAAATATTTCAACACGTGCCACAGAATTACCCACAAATGAAAGGCAACGGCAAACGTTGGAAAGAAAAAAGCCAAGTTGTGTGGGGGAGAACTAGCTCCCTCGAGCGGACTTAGGAGCAGCAAACATGACTAAGACTTGGTCCACTAACCCCTACCAAAACGGCAATCACACCCCCTACAATACTCCATCTCCTATGGTAACAAAGTTACAGTTTCTTTCTTGCTCATTTCCCATCACAAATTTCAACCGAAGATCCATATTTAAAGGAACCAAAACTTGATGCATTAACCTCTCCGCAATGCTCACCCAAATAAAGAAAACAAAAACAAACTTCAATTCTCTCATAATTAACTTTGATTATTTCTTTAAAAGATCTACGCTCGTTAACAAGTAGATTTTATTGAATGCACATGTTATAACACACTTAATTCTCACGTGTCAAAAGAAGTTATTTAGATATTTTTGGGGGTGAAATTTTGAATAAATTTTTTTAATTACGAAAGTAACATTTTAACAAATAAAAAGAAGTGACATAATTAGAATTCTTTTAAACAGTATGAATGGTAATTTATATAATATGTATATACAAAATTTTAAACTCAAATTCAAAATATGAAAATTATAAAATTTTTAAGATAATATGAATATCATTACACTACTGGGCAGAACTTTACTATTAATGTTTTAAGGCAAGGAAAATCTGATTGAGCTTCGATTATGGTCAATTTCTGTGTAAATTGGGGTAGAAACTGTGGTTGCCGAACCATTTGCTAGAAAAAACGACAGGTGGGTGATGTGAGCCATGTGTAACGTTTTGGTTCCATAGTTGTCGTTTGTCTTCCGACTTTAAATCACCAGCAAGTGACATTAACAAATAAAGGGTCGTTTCTATCATGAAGGACAACCCTCTCTGTTATTTATTCCTACTTTCGTTGTTACAACAAACCCGGCAGTTTCATTGACTTGGACAAGCAAGCCACCGTTTTGTGTTGGGCAACTATTTTGAATTCCTAAAATGCCCCTTATAAAAAATATAAACGGAGAATTATTTCCATTTAAAAAAAAGTAAGGATCCCAATTTCCATATCAAAGGAACATCTGATTCTCGATTTTTATCTTTGGGAAATTGCAGTTCTTAAAAAAAATAGCAGAGGGGTATTTTTGGAATTGAGAAAAGGGTTGAAGATTGAAAAGAAAAGAGATATTGAGTGGGAATAAATACAGAAACGGGCAAGTCTGGCATGTTACATGTCTTTCTTCCTCCCTTAATCAGTAAGCTTTTAATTAATTGAATTCCTAATGGCATTAAGCTTTGATAAAGGAAAAAAAAGTGAGTGAAAATGTGAAAATAATAAATTTAGAATAGCAATACTAATTAAGAAAAGATTTTATTCCATAAGATTAAAAAGTAAAAGGAAAAAAATCGCATGTAGGATTTCTATTTCCTTCTAAAAAAATAAATATTTTTTTGTGAGTTTGTATATATCCCTTGGTGGAGGAATGCTTGTCACCTACTCCTTTATACTTTGCACTTTCTCCCACAAACTAACAAAAGAGAATGCCAAGAAGCTCACAAGTTTTATAGAGAGCAACAAACTGCCTTAAGCAAATAACACTCTCTCTGTTTTCCTCCTCTCTGATCCTTTGATTGTGATTCCATGGACAAGCACAGATGCAAGCTCTGCTTCAAGAGCTTCTCTAATGGCAGAGCTCTGGGAGGCCACATGAGGTCTCACATGCTGACTCTCCCAGTTCCTGCAAAACCAGACAATTTTCCACCACCAAGATCAACAATTCAACTCAGCTTCGAAGCCGAGTCATCTCCTTCTTCTTCGTCTTCTCAAGAAGGAGGAGACGAAGATAAGAATCTGTCTTATCTTCTAAGAAACAATCCCAAGAGAAGTTTCCGGCTCGTAGATCCTGAGTTTTCGTTTGCTGCAGATACTGGCTCTGTGATTCTTCAGGACAGAGAGAGCGAGACGGAGTCGAAGAATCCTACTAAGAGAAGATCCAAAAGGACTTGGAAAGTCGGATTTTTAGAAGATCAATACACCAATCACAAGAAAATGGAAATTCAAGATCAACAATCTTTGAAGAAGGTCGAATTCAGCAAGCAAAGCGATAAGATCGAATCATGGGGAGAACCTGAACCGGCGAGTTCAATTTCTGATACGACTACAGACGAAAATGTAGCATTCTGCCTTATGATGCTTTCCAGAGACAAATGGAAGCGAAAAAATGAGGAGGAGGAAGAAGATGAAGATGATGATGACGAAGAGGAAGATGATGAAGAAGACGAAGAAGCCGAGCGAGATTCGGACGATTCCGATGAATCAGAGGAGCAGAAATTGCCGAAGAATCGAACTCGAGGAAAATACAAATGCGAGACCTGCAAGAAGGTGTTTCGATCCTACCAAGCATTGGGCGGTCACAGAGCAAGCCACAAGAAGATAAAATTGTCTCATACAGCTGATCATGATGCCGAATTCGAGGAAGAAAACAATGATGCTATGAATTCTGCTCCCATGGCGGATACAAAGAAAACCCATGAGTGTCCTGTTTGTTTCAGAGTGTTTTCTTCAGGCCAAGCACTTGGGGGACACAAGAGAACCCATGTCATTGCTACTTCTGCAAATCCATCTAGAAATTCAAGAAACAAGTTTGAAGAGAATTTGAATATGATAGATCTTAACCTCCCTGCTCCTGTGGATGACGATGAAATTAGCCAGATTGAGCACTCTGCAGTTTCGGATGGGGAGTTCGTCCGGAATTAGCCATTGAAGTTGGAAATTTTTCGCTGGAATAGTAGCTTGATGATCTTAAGGTAAACAATTTTTGGTCAAATATTTATATTAGTTCTTCTGCAAAATCGGATATGAATTATGACTTGGTTACTTTATATTTATATAATCATAATTTTATTTTATTACTCTTCAGATTCTAACTGTAATTCAGTTCTTCTGGATTATGCTTTCTTCCTGTAACAAAAAAATGACTTGGAACGACCATGAAGCATCCATTAATGGAGGAATCAAACTTTAGTTTTATATATTACTTTGTTATTTGTTCTGATTCAACTTTTCATTTCTTGTTCGTTTGATCAATTTGATGTTGGAATTTTCTGGGATTTGGGTGTGAAATGGTATTAAGGAGAAGAATTGAATTGACAAAGCATGCGTGTTTTAGTGGGCTCTGTTTCAGCTTCCAAGCAAATGCCAATTAGTAACTGTTGGGGGTATTATTCATTGTTTCTTACTGGTATTATTAAAACAAAGTCATTGTCATAGGAAGTTGATCAACCTGTGTATTTTATTATTAGAAAAGTAACTTCCCACTTCTGACTCTACCGGCATCGTACAGTTCAAGAGGAATATGTTTCTCCTCATCATTCTTCCATTATTTTATCTTTATTTTTTCTTAAAAAATCCTATTTTATTGTCAATTTTAAGTTTTTTTTCCTCAAAATGCAAAATATATTAGAATAAAAAAATCCTATTAATACATTAACATGGAATTATATTTAATCTTTTAATTCAATGTTTGAAACCTTTCATTTTTTGTAAGACTGACTAATACAATGATAGGATCCACAAAAATAAAAAATTTGGGCGCATTAATATCGGTGTTTAGTGTTATCAATTCTGGCCAAGAATGAAATTAGCTTATTTATCTAATTAAGGTGGATTTTATATTTTTATACTAATATGCAGCTGAGACTACTAAGTGATTTACGATATTTAATGACTGAATTTTCTTCAAGGTGAATTTGATTTTCATTAAATTTTCTATTCCGTATGCGGGAAACCTGTAAATGTGATCGTGGGGAAATAAAAAGGCAAAGCAGAATCACTTATTTTACTCTTTTGGTGATGGATTTGTTTGGTTTAGTGGGCGTGACTCAAGGTATCTAGCTCAGGCAGGCCTGCTGATTTTTTATGGCAAAAGTTTCGGTCACTCTCAAAAAATTTGTAATAAATGACATAAAGATTCATTTCTTAAACCTTTTTTTTTTTAATTTTCATTTGCAGGTTTTACTTTCATACATTATAAAAAAATTATGCTTACCCAACTTGTGAATTTTATTAGAAAAATGCATTTTTAAATTTTTAATAGAAAGTTGTAATTTAAAAAAAAAATTAAACTTTTGGCATTAGCAATTTTATTGATAAAGCTACAGTTGCATACATGTTAATATAAAGTCAATATAAAATTATTATATTTGGTAAAACCTTTCGCACGTAGTGAGCTTTGTCAAACTGGCAGTATGCCAACCAAATTAATGAAATTAATTGTGGACTATTTGGGTCCACTCAATTGTCTTCATGTAAGAAAATAAATTTGCTTATAATATTGGATTTAATTGTTTTGAGTTGAGTTTGACAATATTGATATTTAATTTTTTCACAAACAGAAAAATATTTTAATTGTGTTCCATCATATATGTTTTATCATGAGTTTAAAGTTAATCTACAATAAACATAAATCAATAGTTATTCTTGTTTTTATTTTTTGATGGCATAACATTTCTAATTAATAATATTTAATAAAATTCATTGAAAATAAATTAAATTTAAACTCCTTCATTATAATATATATATTTTTAGAAATGGCATCAACTATACGAAAAGAAAAGAATCAAATAAATAGTCTGATAGTAAAAATTTTTAGTATTCTAATGCGAATAAAAATTTTTGGTCGAGCATGACATATTTAAATTTTATTACTTTTTTAAAAAATATTTTTCATAAAAAATTTAGTTTTTATATATAAATGAAATAAATTAAATGTCTTAAAAATAATATATGATAATATGATTATCTTTCATTAATTTTTTATATTTAATTTTAAATATATAACTAATTTTCTCCATCTTAATATTTTATGATTATATTTTTATAAAAATATTTTAATATTTTATAATTATGCTATAATTATATCCTTGTAAAAAAATATTTTTCATCAAAATAATGAAATGAATAATGTCGGTTTGAAGTGTATTTTCTTATTAATAGATTATGGAGGTCACTCAAGACTATAGCAGTTAGAATGTTGTGATTTCACTTGAAAGTTTGACTTGTCAACAACTATATCAAATCAAATGAAACTAATAAACAGACTAAAAAGTTGAAAGTTGGGTGCTTAAGTGGCGCTCTCGTGTAACTGCCTATGGAAGGAGTAGGATATTAGCTCTACCAATTAACATCATTTTCTTTTAAATAATTCCACATGACATTGTGTACAGTCCAGAACCACAAGGAAGCAGCCGGTGAAAACTATAATCGTCCTGAAATCTCTACGCATGTTTCCTGAAAATAATATTTTATAATTTTTTTAATAATATTATATGTATTATTGAAAGTAAAATTTGAAATTGAAGTTAAAGACTATTAATTAAATATGGAATCATGGAATAAATTTATAAAATTTAATTTAATAAATATAAAATGTGTAAATTTTATAATTTCTTAATAAATATTATATATATATATATATATATATATATATATATTAAAAATGAAATCTAAAATTAAATCAAATATAAGTCAATGATAGTCAACTAAATATAGGATAATAAAATAAATCTGAAAAACTTAATTTAATAGATATAAAATATTCGAAATCTATTTTTGAATCTCATTTTTAATATATATAATATTTTTATGAGTTTAAATCTCTTCGATATTAATTGTTTTATTTTGTAAGAAATTCTTTTTAAGGAAATTTTTTTTACTTAGAGACCAGTTGAGTTACTACCCTTCAAATTTGACTAAGCATGACAATAATATTTGAATGTTCTAATATGCCATTAGTGTCTTCTCCGTAAAATTGAAACCTCTCCCTCGTGCTATTCTTTCCTTTTAAAAAAGAGGGGAAAATGAACTGGTGAGATATATAATGATGATAAAGTAGTGTTTTAATGCTTATGTTTTTTGGAGCTATTATATTCCTCTTTGCGGAAGGAAAAAAACAAATGCTGCAACGTGTCAAGCAGAAGAAATAAAGAGCTCTTTTTTAAAGGAAAAAGGGAAAATAGGCTTTTTTTTAAGGAACAAATCCAACCGTATATAAATTATAAGAAAAAAAGTTAATTAAACTTTTGAATTATAAAAGATAAAGATTTAATTTATTTGAAATTATCATAAAATTAATTTTATTTGAAATTATTTTTTCATAAATCTCGTTCAAAAAAATGAGGAATTCACATTTTGCACATAGTATCATTTATTTTAAATCTCTGTTTCATACAACAAATAAATTAATTTGTAACTTGTTAATTTGGCCAATAAATTATAAGTTATCCCTTAAAATATTTCATACGTTAGCTCATTAGAAAATATAAAGTGTAATTTGTAACTTGTAAGTTGATATCTTTTTTATTTCTTTTTCAAATTTATGCTTTTTCTTATTAATTTTCAATCAATAATCTTAACAAATAATTATGTTTGTATTTTAAATAGTAAATAAATAATAAATAAATAAATATAATATCATAAATTTAGCATAAATATTTAAATTAAAATAAGTAAGTGAATAAATATATAATATCATAAAATATAATTAATTCAATTTTAGTTAATTATATCCTTATTATAACTACAACTATATAAAAATATGAATGTAAATAAACATATAATATCATAAAATATAATTAATTAATTTTAGGTAATTATATCTTTATGTTAATCTTCTTGATTGTGTTAATATAATTTAATTTTTGAATAAATATAAATTAATTTGATTTTTACATATATATATATATATTAATATCATTTTATATTTTTAATTAATTCAATGACTAATTTTGTAATATATTTTTTATATAATCAAATAATTTATAACTATCAATTAAATTATTAGTTACTGTTAACTTATTATTAGTTACTTACACAAAACAAAACTTAAATGGAAAGAAACCTCTAATGAAATAAATAAATTAAATCAATATAAGTTAGACTGTGACATATTACAATTAATTTTATGAAAATAATAAATGCAAATAACATTTCCCAAAACAAAACTTAAATGGAAAGAAACCTCTAATGAAATAAATAAATTAAATCAATATAAGTTAGACCGTGACATATTACAATTAATTTCATGAAAATAATAAATGCAAATAACATTTCACAATTATGAATTACAAAAATATTATAAGTATCGAAAATATAATTCCAAATTAATTTTAAAATTTTTTATATTTATTAAATTAAATTTTACAAATTTATCCTAACATTTTATATTAAATGATCGGCCTTAATTTGTATTTAAAATTTAATTTTGAATCCATTTTCGATATATGTAATATTTTTGCATAAATTATACAGAGAAGAACCTGAAATGACTTAATTTGCAGATCAAAATCATAAGCTGCTATTTGACCACTCAGGTTTTATGTTAAGTAGGGGAATTAAACTATTGAAATTGATCATGTTCAAGAATAGTGAGTTACGTGACAAACATGGTCCAGAGGTTCTGCTCCGTTACTGACCCTACAATTTGCTTCTTTTTTTCACTTTTCTTTCAACTTTGGCACCACAAACAAGAAATGGAGATTTCTTGCCTAAAGTTCTACGAATATTTCAACAAAATCAGATCAGCAATTGCTTTTGGGCCTTGTATTGTAGCAGAATGAACGTTCAGGTTTCAACTTGATCTAGTATCAGTGCCATATATTCTCAAATAATAATAGATTTAATACACTAGATGTTGTTTTTTTATGTCCGGATACTGATTGGTTCCTTTGCTGTAGCTGACGATGAGTGTGGCTCTCTGTTTATTTTATCAAAAAAAATTATTAAAAAATTTTATTAACTTGTATACAATAGTGATATATTACTTAGATACTTTAGTTAAAAAAATTATAAATTGAATATTAGATGGTCTTACTTTCTACCACACCCTTCATATTTAATATTAAATAAATTGAATATTTTTATTTGCTTGCTATGTGCTTCAAAGATTTAAAAATTCGAGATGATGTGATAAAATTTGAAATCTTAAATTATAATTATTCTATCACAATTATTATTTTTTTCATAGATATGATTAAATAATTTTAATCATTTTTGAGATTGATACATCACTCTAAATTTTAAAATTCTTGAAATAACATAGAATTCATTTTATTGCTTTACCATCTTAACATATTAAAACTATGATGAATTTTAAGTGCCCCTAGGGTTTTATAAATTGAAATGATGTGGCAATTTTTGAAATTATTATATTAAGATTCTTTAGTCATATTTATTAAAAAATAAATAATTATAGTTAAATAATTTTAATTTAATAATTTCTAAACTTACGATGTTATTATGAATTTTAAAAATTTTGAAATGCCTTAATAAAAATTTTTAATTACATTCTCATAAAAATTATTTTCCGTCAACAAAATGAACCTTATAAATCAGACACAAGCCCAATCCTCTATCAACTACAGCCTTAAACGGGGAGGGTTGGGAGAATAGCAGAGAAGGGTTTAATATTTATCAATGAGAAAGCATGTCAATAGAAATTCCCTCTATTAATTAATAATATTAGTTACTTTTTAGTTTCGATGTCTAACTAGTGTAATTTAACATTGAAAATGAGAAATTCTTATATATTCTAATTATATATATTTAAAGGTCGTGTGATTTGCAAAAATAGTACAAAATATACAACTTTTTGAGAAGTAAAAATTCTTAAGTCATTTGGTTGATTAGCAATTGCTAAAAGAAAGGAAGTAGAAATTTTCATAAAATTCTATTTCTTATAAATAATAAAAAGTTGTTTATCCACACTCATTCGATAAGAAAAACTTCTTATATTATTTATAAATAAAAATATAAAACTATTCCTATTTAATTTAACAAATATTTATTTTAATCTTTTATCTTTATTATTTAATTATAATTTATTAAAGATGAATACAATGTATTAATTATAAAGTATATAATAATTTAAATATAATTAGTAATTATATAAAATATAATAAACAGAATGGAATGAATATTATATAAAATAAATATTAAATATTACATCATAAATATACTTTTAATAGAAACTTAATTTTAAATAGAAATATATTTATTATATATCTATTATATTATTTTATTTCCTATTTTATTATTTAATTATAAAGATAAAAAATTGTATATTTATTAACTATTTTATATTAATTTGATAGAATTAATTATTTAACTAATTTTTCTTCATGTAAATTATATTCTATTTTAATTTTATTTAAATAATTTAAGGTATATATATAAGTCATCTTAATTTTTTATATAAACTTATTTTATTATAATATTAAATTAAAAAATAAAAAATTATCAATTTAAAAAATTATGACTAAAAGAGATATTAAAAATAAGATTTTATTAAAAAACAATTAGATATAATTAAAATTTATTAATATTTCTTATTTTTTGTATTACAATTTGAAAGAGGATATTTATCATTTTAATGATACATCCTAGGAAGTTTGAAATTAAATTAAATCAAATATAAAAAATTAGTTTTAAAAAATATTAATTTCTTATTATCAAATAAATTTAAATACTTTTTGAGAAATTCACAAAAGAATTTACCTCCTTCAAAATTTAATTTTTCATAAAAATTTGCTTCCTGTACAAGTCAATAGATTTTTTAGTCATAACTAATAAATGTCAATTTCTACAATTTTCAACATCTTGAAAATTAAAAAATTAAAATTTTAACATGCATGAATCTCATATTATTAATAATTATCTTTTATTTATTAATTATAATTAAAGATATATAGTATAATTGAGTCTTGTAAAAATCATGGAAAAACACATGTTCATAAATTACACTACTCTGCAATATACCACTGATAAGAAATCTACAATGCAAATATAGTAGTATTTTGGTTAATTGCAATAAATTGTAAAAACCATGGCAAAAAAGAATATTAGAACCAAAAAGAAAAAAAGTCACGACATGGTGTGACATTTAATTTTTTTTTTAATAATATGTTCATAATTGCAGTTTCAAAACGTATTTTGACTCTCTAGCATTGATATTTTTTCCGTTTTGGATTTTGGAATCTCCAAATATCGGAGGAAAAGTGCTTACGAGCTTTACGGGGGATTGAGCTTTAGTATAAAAATTTTTCATTATAGAATTAATTAAAAGAATGACATTATTATTCATTTCAAATCAAACCATTGAAGTCAGCCACCAACTTTTTGCTGCATTTGGTCAAACTAAAACTTATCATACAAATATTCTTTTGTAACAATGCCAATATATATTCCCATATGAACGCAAGAACGACTCGCAAAGAGTTTAAACTTGAAAATTAAACATGTTGAATAGATTGAAGATTCCCCCCTAAATCTTTTGAAGGCAAAAGAGAACCCTTGGTTTGTTTCTCAATTTTTCTATGCCTGAAAAAGTTTTATTTTTTTTTCTTTGTACAAAACTTATATAAAGTTCTTCAATATTTACGGCACATTTTATTTGAATTTGTGAGAAAAAAGTTTAAAAAAATATGTAAAAAAGGTCAAAAATAATTTTTTACTGTTCGAATGTTATGAAATATTAAAAAGAAAAAGAAAAAAACTAGTTAAAAAGGTACTTCCTTTTTCATCAAATACATGCAACAAAAAGGTGTATATATATATATATATATATATATATATATATATATATATATATATATATATATATATATATATATATATATTGCAATTTCAATATTATGCTTTTGTAAAGTTTATTAGAAAATTTTGTTGGCCTGCAGTAGGAGCAATTTTATCATTTAATAAATTATTATTTAATTTTTTTTACTTTTCAATCAAAATAAATAAAAAATTAATATTTTTATGATTTTCTTTTCACTTTTTTATATAGATTCAGACAACAGGGGGAAAAGTAGCTTTTATTTTTTTTCAACATAACAAATGGATAAAGTTCAATTCATATCACATGTATTAATTGTTCTATTAATTAATAGTAATTAATGATTACATTAGTTATCAATATTGTGACTATTTTTTAAATAAAATAATTAATGTATCCTAGAAAATTTTATGACAAATATAAGAGTAACTTTATTTAACTTTCGTACTTTTTCTTTTTATATAAAAAAGGCAACACCAAATAATTACCAATAGTTGAAATTGAATATCTTGTTAATTATCTGAACGCAATGGAAACATGCTAGAAACCATTAAAGTGGTTCGTTTAAATCATGTAAAAACTGTAGAGTAAACCTCGGTGGGTATTTGATATTGTGATTAGACTAGTAAAATTTAACAAAATTTTTTTATGTGTTTGCTGTAAGATCTCCGTTCAAATTATAATATGTATATTAATTACTTTATTATAATTATAATTAGAATATTATTAATTATTATAATTATTAAATAAAAATTATATATTAATAATTAACAGGATAATTAATACATTTATATAATTTGAACAAAGAACTTTATGATAAATAATCAGGGAATTTTATCCAAATTTTGTACATAAAATATAGACACAATAATTGATTATGGTTTCTCTTTAACTTGTCTAGTTTCGATTTGAAATCCTTCATAACATATCAATAATTCCGGTGAAATAAAATTTAAAATGTATAATTTACCTTTTTCATATCAGGATGCTTGACAAGTAACGTTGATTTTTCTTTTCAAATCAACGTTAAAAAGCGTTTTCTCCTACAAACTAATACAAATAAGAATAATTTATTATTAGTTAATAAATTTTATTATAGATAAATATTCAAATCTTAAAGAGGGCCTTAGATGAAAAGAGAAAAATTCATTAATATTTTAATCATCTGGATGATTCCTCATCTGGTACCTCACCAAAAAGAATATTTTTCATACATATAATTAATTCTTGATCATATATCAATAAGGTGCTTACCATAAGGTATTTAATTGATTTATTTTAATTACAATATTGATAATTATTGTGGTTATTAAATTTAAATTATTAATAATTAATAAAACTACTAATATACATATCATAATGTGATCGGAGAACCCTACAACTTTCTAAGTATTGATCTCTTTTAAAATTAAATCAATAATTAATTACGCTCAAAACTAATTGTCTCATCAGACTTTTATTTTGTATATTAATTAACATTATATATGCAAGGCTGATTATAGAAATAAAAAAGTGGTAAGCAGTTCTCCGGGTAATTAAAAAGTCACACTTGTATACCAAATTAGTGGTCATGAGTCCCCACAGACATTGACCAGTACATGAAATGTACATTTTTCAGATGAGATTAGAAGAGGTGATTTACATTCGGGATAAAAATTATGATAAAAATATCAAACATATTACCAAGTATGGGCTATATAAAATGGAAAATATTTTTTTCCTTTTCTCTTCAGTTTTTTTAAGCTTTTTCTTTTTTTTCATTTTGTGTTTAGGGTTTGTTTATTTCATAGAAAATTAAAAAAAATCTCATTTACTTATATTTATAATTATAAAATATATTTTATACCTAAATGTTACATATATATATATGTCAAAAGTATAGTAAAAAATAATATTCTTTATTTTATATAAGAACTTATTTTCGCGGCTCCCCTATTATAATAATATCATGTGTTATGTATTATATATAAGCTATATGAAAGTTTATTTATACGTAAGTAAATAAATCTTTTTAAAAAATTGCTTTTCAATAAAATAAACTAGGGCTAAATTTACTATGAGCATCTTGAATCAAAATACCCATCTACTTCTTATACATGTCCATCTTCTTCCCCTCCACCAAAAAAAAAAAAAAACACTTTTAGAAAGCTAAAATATTCTCTTGAAGGAAAAGCTAGCTAACCCTTTTCTTTAGGCTTTCAAAAACTATCCTTAAGAATCGTTCGGTGTGAAAAAAAAAAAGTAAATTTTTATGATAAGTTAAATTTTTAGAAATGAATTTTTTATATAATTTTTAATAAGTATTCAAAGTTATTTAATTGATATAAAAGAATTGATTTTTTTAAGTATTAATTTTTTATAATTATTAAAATGAATAGTATACTATTTAAAATTATAATATAAAAATAAAAAAATCAATAAATTTTAATTATCTCTAGTTATCAATTTTTAAACCATATTTTTAATCTTTTATTATCATAGTCATATTTTTTAAATTGATACTTTCTTATTAAGTTTATTTAAAAAATAAGATGTCTTATATATATATATATATATATATATATATATATGTATTTATGTATGTATGTTAAATTATCTTAATATAATTAAAATAGAATATGATTTAAAGGAAAATCATTAATTAAATAATTAATTCTATCAAATTTATATAAACAAGAAAAGAATATACAATTTTTTATACTTGACATTAAAATAATAAATAACGAAGATATTAAATATGAACAAATAAATAAAATAATATAATAGATATGTTAATTTTCTAATGATAGATGATATGCAAAAGAAAAGAACAAAGAAGAAGTAAAATCAATAAAATACAAATATTTAATATAATTCAGGTTTTAATTTACTCTATGCGTGAAAATGATAAACAAAATTTTTTAAGAGGAATCAAAGTGTAAGCTTATAATATTTTTAACTATTCTTAAACTCACACCCAAATACACCCAAAATACCTTACAATGTTCCTTTAATTGCATGGTATATCTTTTTACAAATGGTGTATATACTTTTCACTTTATACAAATAGTCTCACTAAAAGAAAAAAGCTAGTTTTGGAATTTCAAACAACCGTCCATTAGGGTCACAAAAACATCTTCACTTTTCAGCAAATTGTTGACCACTAATACAATGTAATTTATAAGTCAAAAGATTAGACAAAGGAATCCCAAATTGAATAAGAGAATAATTTAAAATAGGAAATAATCAAAAAATATTAATGACTCTTATTTGAATAGGTGAATAATTCAAAATAGAAAATAATTATAAATAAGTAATTATTAGATTTTGGATCAAATTATAACAAGATATATGTAATAAATATAATTCTATTTAGAATTAAATTTCTATTATAATAAATATTTGTGATTATATTTAACTTTTTTATTTATGATGTAATATTTAATATCTATTTTATATAATTTTATATAATATTCATTGTATTTATTATATAATTAATGAAATTATTATATTTAAAATTTATAATTAATAAATTATTATTTTAATTGTAATTTTTAAATAATGGGAATAAAAGATTAAAATAATTATTAGTTAAATTGAATATTGATAGTTTTGTATTTTCATCTATAAAACATGAAAAGTTCTAATTATGGAGATGTGTGTAAATAATTTTTCAGAATTTATAAAAAATAAAATTTTCTAGAAGTTTTATTCTCTTCATTTTGATGGTTAGTGATCGACCAAATAATTGAAGAATTCTTTTATTTCACGAAAAACTACGCATCGCAAATTACTTTCTTCGGATCAAATCAAAAACATCACAAATTTATAGGCAAATGAAGAAAAAAACGGAAACAAAGAGTAGCATTGCGCCTCACTATTTGTGACATTTAACTCTGCTGCTGACCAAATCAGCAAGCATCCAACATATACATTAGAAAACTTTGAATAATGAAATGAGAGCCAAGGTTAAGGACAATTTGGGTTGGCACGGCCTTGATGGTTGGCAACAGAGAGGGCCATTTCAGTCGGTGGGTCGGTTGCTTCTCTATCCATTCAATAACACGTAAATAACACAAAAAGCCAAGTGACTCCAAAAGAAGAAGTATAATGATGTAAGGATTGAAACAAGAGCAATCTTGGCTGCAATCCACTCATTTATTATTTTTTATGCACACTAATTTTCTGAGTTAAATTGATTTTGATAATTTAAAAAATAGTAATAACAACATTTAATATTGCCTACAATTGTTACTTAATAATTCCATGTTATATTATTTATAAATTATATATTATTCAATGTGAGACAAATTGTTACCTAAACCCTAAACTCTGTTCTAATTCAAAATAAATGTATTTAATTAATATTTTTTAAAATAAGTAAGAAAAAGAAAGTTAATTTGACTTTCGTCATTAAATTTCATTTGAGGGTATCAGTTGAAAATAAAGGTAAGTGAGGGTATCAAAAGACTTACAGTAAGAGAATATAAGATTCCTCAGGGCCAATTCACATTCTGTAGTGGTGGGAATATATATTAGAACAAAACTTGGATTGAATTCATTCCTTAAAATAAGTAAGACAGATTGAATTAATTACACTCAACCTATGTATGCAAATTTATGAAAAATCAGTTGAAATTGAATAAAAGTGATAATAGGATATTTTTTAACAAGTAAAGGAAATTTTTTTATCAAACCATAAGATTTACAAGGACAAGAAAATATCTAAAAAAAAAAAATACATCAAACTAACCAAACGAAGACAAGCAGTAAAACAAACAACACTAAAACAAATTAAAAAAAAAAGATAATATATAATACCACAAAGTACCAAATAACCATTCGATTAAGTCACATGGTCAGTCAAGTTTTGCGATCTTTTCCCGGAATTAGTGCTTTACTTGTGAATTGATCTCAATAATAGTAACTTCTACTTTTGAGATGATTTATTTTGAAAGTTCTATGAGAAGTCGTCAAAATCCTCCAATAAATTTTGTATGAAATTACTAATTGAATTGACTCAAAAATCACAACTTTAACCTCTTCCATTTCTATGTGATGTCATGTTACACTTTCAAATTATCTTAACTCCTGATATTTATCATAAATGTGAGCCAAGAGATATTATACTTTCACTATATTTGCAAACATCAACAAATCGAAAAGAATGCACTCTAATTAAACTAAATTGAAAAATAAAGGTTTGAATAGTCGGTAAGTCACAAAAAGGTTGAGTAAAACTACCACATATAAGAGATCCTCTAAAACTTGAAAAATGGAAAGGATAATATTCAATTTTGCCAATAGTTATTAAAAAAAAACTGTCTTGTAACACTAAAAAATTTAACATTGTTTTATTGTATTTTGATGTATCAAAAATTAAATTTTAAATATATTTATTTTATAATAATATGAAAATATTTTATTTGTAAAAATATTATAAATAGCAGAGTATTATTAGAATTCTTTTTCCCAAAAGTAGGGGTAAAAGAGGCTAAAGTTGTGTTTGACCCTTTCTGAGTGTGAGGGCATTTCATTTTATAGTGGTGGGGGATACGTTTGAAGGAAGCCTAGATTGAAGAAAAAAGAGACAAACAAACAAAATTTTCAACATTGATTCGCCGAGTGATGACATTAAAAACCCCCCAAAAAGGAAGAGTCAACAAGGTGATTCTTTCCCACTGCCCATTCTTTCTTTTTTGTTGTCAGAGTCCTAACCAATACTGCATCATCATGATAATCATAATTGAAAAAGCACTTTCCCAATGGATGATTCAGATCATCAAATTTGGCACCTATCATTACTCATATGTACTACAATAGCAATTTCATCAAGGCCACCCATTCTGTATATATGGGACTGTAGAGCCTTTTGCAGTAAGAGGTGCTTTATTTGGTCATAAATCTTTAGGGTTTTTGGCTTCATCTGAAGTACATGAAGTATATATGATAGAAGTTTGGTCACGTACAATCTTTTAAAATTATTTTAGAGTAATTTTTCTTCATAAGCAATGAAATGTACAGCATCGTAAATTTCATTATTGGGAGAAGTATATTATACATTTTTAAAATGAATATGTATCAAATCTTTCTAGTATAATGATAATTACACACACATATATATATCATTACAAGCATTATATTTTAATGAGTTGCAATTTTTTAAAGTAATTTTTTTAAATTTAATGTAATTACATAATAATTTTCTAACAAATGATAAGTAAAATATGATAATAATATTATGCAAATGATTATAGTGCACCACTAATGCAATGGTGCATCAATACAATACCAAATTCAATTTTTAATTTACTATCATATAACATATCAAATTTTATTTTTTTAAAAAAATAAATTTAATATACAATAAAATTAGTAGTCCACTGATATACTTCTATATCAGAAATATAGTATAAAATCTCCCTAATATTATGAAATAAAACAAATAGCTTTATTGAAATCGGATAATATATAGAAGAAGTCATGTATTAGTGCGTGGTGATATATGAGTATCACTAATCTAATAGTACGCTAATTTTGCTATATATACACCCACGTTTAATCACATCTAATTGTAATATAAGGGGAATTTAATTAGTTCTTAATCTCGTCTGTTTAACTAGAGGATGTGGAGCTATACTGAGTGTAAGGACGTGGATTAGTTTTTTCGTAATACGCATTATGCATTATTTGCTGTATAGCATTGTCCTTAAGCAAAACAGGTGAAATTTTCCATTTTCAGGGCAATTAATGCAAACTTTGGTTTTCTTAAATTAGGGCTTGGGAATAAGAAATCAGGAACCTCTCACATCAAGCATTAAATATCAGACTCCAACCATATATCATCTTTCTTCATGAGGGGCTACTCTTTCCTTAGTTCCACACATAAGCTTTGCTTGGTTGCATGCCGTTGGTTGGTGCATGAATTGAATTGTGACTGTTGTTATAACTGTGATTTTGTCGTGATTAATAAAATTATGAATAAAAAAAAAAAGTTATCATTGTTATTGTATAAAATTGCAGAAAGTTATAAATACAATAAAATTTGTAACAATAATAATATACACAATATTGTGATTGTGTATTGTAATTTACAACTTTGATGGTGAAAAAGGATATTGTAATTAATTATTGCCTATTTGCACAAAATTTAACTGGTTGCAAAGCTTGCTAGTCCTATAAATATAGTTTGAAAGGAGGAATCTAAACACAAGAAGGTGTATAGATGTATTTATGGTTCCTTGTCCTTCCTAGTCTGCTGCAGCTTTTGATTTTACCAAAGGTATCGGATGCCTAATTCATGATTGAGCAGCCCATGAGCATCAACATGTGAACCATCAACCATGCAATTAATATATATGAGCAAGGACTGTCAGCAGGGTTGAAATCACGGCTCCATTTATTTTGTTAAAGATATTTTCTGAAAAGATATTTTTGTAAAAAAAAAAATCTCATTTACATTTAGTTAGTACAGAAGTGTTCTTCTTCTTCTTCTTCTTCTTTGAGGGGGAAGCACGGTACCGTCTTGGCAAAAAAAAGAAAAAATTCATGTTTAAAATAGGAAATATTATTTACTATCGAATTCCTCACATTGAACAAATGGAAATTTTTTAGTTCTTTTATTTTTTATTAGTATAAATATATGTAAATAATTATTTCAAAGAAAAATTATTTTATGTCAAAACAATCAGACCTAATATTGTTATTGGAAAAAAATTATGAAACAACACACAAAAAAGATGGTAACCAAATCGAAATGGTAGCCGCAATTATACAAACCCAAATTTGACTTGTGGAGTGAGATATTGAGGAGCTTGATCTAAAATTAAAGGCACGTTAATATATATATATATTACTTACTTATTTATTTTCTTTAATGAGCTAACCTTATTTATTTTCTTTAATGAGCTAACCCTTTCCTTTCAAGACCTCCCCAACAAGTTGAATCCGGGACCATTTATCCTTTTTAGAGAGGTAGAAAAGAGAGCTTCGACTTGTTTTACAAGTCAAGCAAAGCACAAAGAACATGAAGGCTTAACTCAATTAGCCATGTGAAGTGTTAAGTAGCAGCCAAACTTTTAAGAACTTTTTCTTTGTCAAATAATAACTGATTTTCTTGAAAAAATGTTGAAGCCACCAGAACTTAATTGCCTAGCACATCTAGATTGAATCTTCCAACCTAAGGGTCTGGTTGAGAAAAGAAGTTAGCAACCGTACAATTTAGCAACAAGGAATAACTTGCTCTCTTAAATGGAATCAAACAAACTATAAACTATTTGAAATATTTGACATGTTGCATTTGACTGGCAAGTAAGTTTTCAAACAAATTATAACTGTAATATTATTATTGCTGTGGAGTATACCGCATCTACAACTTTTGACAATTTTACTAATCACAATAAAATTATAATCACAAATGCCTTAATTTAGAACAATACTAGCAAGTGTAGTAAGTGTACATGCTTGCTATTTTGACTATTAATAATGTATATAAAAAATTTCAGAGGACAAGTGCATCACTATGGATCCTATTAAAGTATTAGTAGTTTCAATTTTTTTTATCTTTTGATTGATCATAAATTGATGTTCTTTTTCATCAAATCTAGGACTTTTAAAACGAAATAATGATCCAATATTATTAGGTCAAACACTTTAATGGTATCTTTATTTTAAATATATACTCATTTTCTCACTCCTGTAAAGTCAAAAAATGTGATTGTATATTTCTAAAAATAGAATAGGTAAATGTAACTAAATTAAATATCATGATGATAAAGATAATATACCCTAAAAAATTGAAGAAAAAGAGTCAAACATATATAATGGTCAAATTAATTCTGCATTTCACCTCTTAATGTTTATCCCAACCTAATAACCACTGTTTGAAATGAAAGAAAGACAAAAAATTTATTGATCATACTTGTATAATTGCAATATATATACCTAACGTATAGCGACTCCACCGCAGAAAAATGGAATTAATTTACAAGCATCCCATGTGTGATTCATAAAGTAAGAAGAACAAGCTTATGCTCGATTAGCTCCCATGAATTCATTTAAGGACAACAACGTAGTTGCCCCTTTTTGTTCTATCTACCTTCCGACAATGCTCAAATAGCTCCCATGATTCATAAACCATTCTTCTGAATAAAGGTTACGTCACGGTTATCCTTTTGTTAAGACTAATAAAATTATAGATAAATATAAATTGCAAAAATAATGTGTGATCGTAAATTATAATTTAAAATCTTAAATAAAAATTCATATACCGGAGGAAATTGACTAATAATACATATGCATGGTATTACCATGCAAAAGAAGCCGAGGGGTATGGTCTTGTGAGGTTGAATAGTTTAAAGAAAAAATCATAATAGATCACCAAATATTATCATTAATATATCATTGTATGACATTCATAATCTAACTTTCTAAAAAAAATTAATGTACAACTAAATTTAATAATATTCCAATACATCACTCCATATTCTTCCTAGTTTAATCACGATTTTAAATTGTGGGCCCTAACGTTCTTTGCCGCTGCAATATTGTCAGTAAATTAGTACAATACTCTCTGCAACTGAAATTTTATGTGGTTAAATTTTTTTCATATGAATCTGACTGCAATTCTGTTAATTATAACCTAACTGCAACTATAATCTAAATTTATGAATTCAACACATTAATTATGTACAATTAATTGTAAATAATGGTTAAAGGGAGATTTTATGTTGCACTACTAGGTACACCACATATGTGACTACATATTAAATTAATAATTTCTTAGAGTATATTATTTGATGATATGAATGATCAAATTTAATAATATACTAATTACCATTATATTGATAGTACATTATAAATTTTTTTTAATTGTTAAAATACGGTCGTCATATTGATGAATATGATAAAAAAAACTAAATTAACATGAAAAATAACATTCTACGCTATTCAAAATGCAATTAAGTACAATTGTCACAACCACGTAATCACATCACATAAGATAATTTACAGTTTAAATCTACTTCTAAAGCTCCTCCCTATATCTTGCAACATAAGATGATCAAAAATCAATATCTAATTGTGGGAGTAAAATCACATCACTCCTTTTTCTTTTAGGGTTGTGTTTTTCAACCCATAATATATTAGTTTCCCCTTTCCTTCTTTTGAAAACACTATCTTTGCAAAAAAAAAAATTATAGTATATTGATGTGTGGAGCTTACTATTCTTTTTAGGCAGAAAATGGTGGCGTTGCCTTCGGTTCACGCCACAAACACCATGATTCCATGCCCCTCCAACTAAGTCATACACACTCAAAAGCCTTCGCACTGCCTAAGCCGTGTTTCTGACTCACATGTGATCTGCTGCCCATATGAAAGATGCTCACGACTTTCCTTTCTTCTTTGCCTTTTTAGGGCCTATTTTTTTACAGAGCATAAATTACATTTGTCTTATTAAACTGTAAATTAACATTAAACACAATATTTAATTTTTCTAACACTTGTTGCATGCAAATAATTGTGAGCTTAGTCTCACTAAGTAAAGTTTCAAATTCAAATTTTATGAATTAAAAAAAAATAGAAACTGAGAGATTTTTGTCTCCTAAAAAAAATTCAATATGCCTCAACTCCAAATTATTCAAGACCTAATATAATGTCAAATATTAAGCCTCAAGAGCCCTCAAGCAAATAAAAAAATATTTAGTTTTTCATTTAAAAAAGTAGTGAATCAATATTATTAATTTCTTTTTCTTATTTTCATTATGATTATGATTATCTATTCATCCGTTTACTTGCAATGTAAAATAAATGAAAAATATTATAATAAATTGTTAAATTCTATTAAGAATGCTAATTATTTTAATGTTGCAAGTGAATGGAGAAATTGATAATTATAATTAAAATAAAAATAAAGAATTAATTAATAATGCTAATTAATTACAAAATTTGAGGGATATAATAATCTCTACACTAAAAATTTATTCTTAAAATAATTATATTTACGTTTCTTTTATTATCATAAGTATATAATCATCCTTTTTATTTTACTAGGGTATAGTGAGTGAGTGCATGTTTAATATAGAGAAAAAAAAGAAAATAAATACAGAAGAAAAGGAAGATCATTGAATAGTTTTAAAAAGAGAAAAAAATATGAATATAATTGAATTTAATTTTAAGGGGAGAGGGTGTAATTTATCTTTTTATAAATTCGGCCCGATCCCACACGTTTTCCATTAGCTCCTCGATCAGGCAACCTCAAGTATTGGCGGGTTTCACGGGACTTGGAACCTAGTGGCCCAATGAGTCATTTTAATATTTGTTCTGAGTTATATATATATATATATATATATATATATATATATATATATATATATATATATATATATATATATATATATACAGAATGAAAGGGACGAACAAAATTGACAAATAAGCACACAATTTTACGTGAAAAGCCCTCTAAATTTAGGGGAGGAAATCACACGAAACGCAAGAACATCATTACTTATAAAAATACGAAAATTACATCCTCTCTCATAAAGTCAGATTTCATTTACATCTAATTCTTCTTGAAACAATCTTTTCATTATAATTTTGATTAGTTATTAGCAGTTAATAATTGATTGTATTAATTAATTTAACTAATTAATAATATTAAAAGAAAATTTATATTTAGTGATGAAAATTAGCAATGGAATAATCATTGGTAATAGATTTATAGACATCCAAAAATAATTAGTGATATATTAAAAACATTCATTATTAATTCCACTAGTAATTTGCTAAATTCTTTTTCTAAAAAAAATTAAAAATGTTTCTTTACTAAATCTATTGAAAAAATTTACTAATAAAGTTGGCGATGGAACAAAAAAATTATTTTTAAATTACCAATGGATTTAGTGATCAAAATGTGCACAAAAATTTAAAATATTATTTGATAGTATAATGAAATTTTGTGAAAATTATCAATAGACATTTTAAAATCTATCACTATTCGAAATGCACTATTTCACTAAAATAAATTTGTAATAGACTAATCTCTTACAAATCTCATCAGTAATATTGATCTTGTATCAAACCCTGACGCCAATTCTCATTTTCCCTCTTTTCCTCTCTTCTCTACCTCCTTTGAGATCCTCCATTATTGTCGTTACCATCCTTTTTTCCGCTAAGTATTCTTCATTTTAATCAGTGAGTTTTCCTAAAGAGGTAGCATTTTAATTTTTTTTATTTTTTAATAATTTTAAGGTTTAAGGTTGTTGATAATTTGTTAGATTTCCTAATTATTTTGACCTTATATGATTTAGGCTTAATTGTCTTCTGGTTAGTTGATTTGAATGATATTAACCTTGATTTCAATATTCTATTTGGTTTTTCTGTTGAAGAATGTTCGTGTATTGGTGTTTATTTACTTGAGATTTTTGTGTTTCTATTGAAAATTGTTTGTGTTGGTATTTCAACATTGAATATGGTGTTACTGTTATATCCAATCCTCCTTTCAGCAATTTTTATAAAATTTTTATAGGAATGGTATTACTTAATTAGTGAGAGCATATTTAATATTTTTATATTAAACTATCTATCTAATGTATATTTATTATATCTCAATATTAGGTAAGTTAATATTGGTTAAGTCAGAAAATTAAAATTAATTTTTAATTTAATTACAAAATTAAAATTAGTTTTAATTTTAGTATTAGTATGTATTAGTTTTTAGTCAAATTAATATTTCTTAAGTTAGAAAATTGAAATTAATTTTAGTTCTAGTATTAGTATTAGGTTTTAATTAAGTTAGAAAATTAAAATTAGTGTTAACTTAGTATTTGTTAAGTTAAAAAATTAGAATTAATTTTTAGTTAGGTTACAAAATTAATATTGGTTTTTGTTTTTAGTATTATTACTAAGTTATAGTTAACTTAGTATTTATTAAGTCAGAAAATTAAAAATAATTTTTAGTTAATCTAGAAAATTATTTTTAGTTTTTAGTTATGTTATAAAATTAATATTAATTTTAGTTTTTAGTATTAATGTTAGGTTTTAGTTCACTTATTACTCATTAACTTAGAAAATTGAAATTAGCTTTAATTTTAATATTAGTATTAGTTTTTAGTTAAGTTAGTGCTTCTTAAGCTAGAAATTTGAAATTAATTTTAGTTTTAGTATTAGTATTAGGTTTTAGTTAACTTAATATTTGTTAAGTTAGAAAATTAAAAATTTTTAGTATTAATATTAAATTTTATTTAATTTACTATTTTGTGAAGTTTGAAAATTGAAATTAATTATAGTATTAGTATTAGTTTTTTTGTCAAGTTGGTATTTTTTTAAGTTAGAAAGTTAAAACTAATTTTGAGCTAAGTTAGAAAATTAATTATTTGTATGATTATAACTTAATTTGTATTGTGATTATCAATTGTTTGATTTGTTGAATGTCATAAAATATTATGGTATTGTCATGTGAAGATAGAATCACTTCTACCATAGGTGGCCACAAACTTAAAGATCATGGTACAAGCTTGTCAACTACTTTATCATCTTCAACTACTTTAAGTGCCTTTCCATTAACACTCACAACACTAGTAACACTAATTATCCCATAAATACCACTATCATCACTTGGGCAAAAGTCCCAGCTTCTTGGCCTACTCTTCAAAGCCTTACCTTAGCTACTTTCCAAGACCCCACCCAACAGAATGTCCTAACATAGGCTACTCATTTGGGATAACTACCAATATATCCTTAGGGTAGAAACCCTAGATGATGGTAAGATTTGAGTGCATTTGAAAAGCAACTTGTAAGTATTGTTTAACATTCAATGATATGACAATTGTTAATTTTATAATAAATGGCAACTTTGTATTTTGCATTAATGTATTTAGTTGTATTTAGTTACAAGTCAATTGTGATGTCAACCTATGGTCCCATTAGGGACATAATATTACGAATATAACAAAAGTGATATAGCTCACTTCATGGAGCCTATCCTTACCTATACCAACATCTCCCAAAAGCTTAAAAACTACTAGTTTAAGGATTGGCAAGTAAATTTAGTATTAGTATCATCATATATTGTATTATATTTTAATTTGACAATTTATTTTCATTTAACTTCAATTATTCAATATTTGCAATCCATGTACAAATGGCATTTCAAGGCCATGAATGCTATAAAGAAAAATTTTGTTCATAAAGTTGCAACAAATTATAGGGGCATGATGAGCCTAATGAGAAAAGGCTAGCCAAGAAAGTCCAAGCAAATGTTTGAGGACTTCAAGAACAAATAGGTTAAAGATGTTAACTTCAAGAAAAAATAAGAGGTTAACCAAAATAAAAATAATGCATTTATTGCTAACTGAAACTTATGCATTGGCAATTCCATCTTTATAACTAAGTATGAGAGGAAAATGGTGAATTTTAATTTTAGTTTTAGTTTGAAGTTAAATTTAGCATTATTTCATTCTACAACTTTTATTCGACACTTAAATTTTCAAGAAGTTAAACTTGGCTAGATGTTTACTAATTTAAAGGTATTCTTGTGCACTCATACTTATACGGATAAAAAGGATATCTAAAATTTTGTAGATGAAAGAGTAAAAAGAATATAGTAAGATTTAGTTGTTATTTGTAATATGCATTACATTATATATTTTTATCTACGAAAAGTGTTTAACTTTTACATTAATTTTATAAGGAAACTACTTTATGATGCTCAAAGTGCAATCTTTTCAGGCATTAGCTGAAGGTCACAAAGGTAGCTTTGTACAAGTTAATGAAACTTTATTATGGATAAAGGTGCTAGTAGTCAAAACAAAAAAAAAAACTACATTTATGGTATAGGATTGAAAGCAAGCAAAGTTGCTAGGCCATTATCTATCATAACTAATTTGTCCTCACAGCCTAAGTTGTAAGAGCTGCAAAGCACTATTTAACAACAAAATGTAGAGCTTGAGTGTCATAACCTATCACCTAATTGATCAGATAAAAATGCATTAAAAGAAGGTGAATTGGTATTTCAAAATTTAAGTAATTAAGACTTTAAAACATTTACTTTTTAAATTTGCTTTTTGTTACCCTAAAAAGCAACTAGATAATGGATATGAAAGATCATGTAAATAATAAGTAAAAATATGCAATATAGAGCATGAAATAAAAAGGTAAAAGGAAAAGAAGATAGCATTAATATGTGATGGTTTAATTATCCAAAAGAATAACCGTTCCTTTAAATTTACTCCACTCTCCTAAGATTAAATCCAATTTTGGTGGTTAAATACTAAAGCTTTTTCTTTTACAAAGTCCAAGCATACTTTCTTACTTAAGCTATCATACCTTAGCACTTAAGAATTTCCTTCTCATAAATAAGCTACAAGGTGTGTACAAGTGTTTCTTTCACACTCCACCCTAATTAGTGAATCTTTAAAACATATGATTTATCTCTTGAAGAAACCATAAAGGTTTATACATTCTAATTGTATATATTTGCAAGTATAAGTTCAAGAAAGAATTCTATAGAGAGAGAGCCTTCTAAAGAAAAAATAAGATGCTTGATATGTTAAACCATGAAGTGTAGTCCTTAATTTATAATGAAGGATAAAGAACTAGCTATTAAGAAATGAACAAATCCTAAAGAAAAATTTTATTTCTAAGATTCCTTATCTTCCTCTTTTGTCTTCTTTTCTACTTGCTCTTTCTAACTTACCATTATCCAATTACATTAACTTCAACATTGTTTATTATGTATGTGCCCTTTCATATATTGTCTTGATATGTCATTTTCACCTTGTACCGTAGAAGTATAGTCAACCTGCTTTTTTAAAAAAAGTTTAAATTTTGGTAATAAGATGTCCTTCTTTGTGTAGTATAATAGCTTGCTCTTTAAAATTTTAACTAGTCAAAAGCTTCACAATGAAGCTAACATGCTGTGATATTCAAAAGAGCAACCTACATAAAAACAAAAATTTGCAAAGTGTAGAACTATGATATATAAAATGAAAGAAGCAACCTAAATAATTTAATGTATTTTTATGTTTTAATAGTCCAAAACACCATATTTTTCATATATTTGGAAAGAAGCCACATGTTAATCATCAAATTAATTCCATTTTAAGTAAACAAATATGTAAACATGATTGGAATTGAATTTGATAACTTTATATTAAAGCAAAAAAGCAAATGGACATTATTAAGATAAAGCAACAAACTGGTTTTTACTATCCAGTGCCTATTTAGCATTTATATCATGCCTTTACATTTAATAATTAAACCATTAATTCTTATCAACATCAAAACCAATTGATTTAGCAATTTAAGCACATATAGGGGTCCTACATTTACACTGGTTTTCACTAGCCTTTTCTACAGCTTTCACTATCATAATAAATTATTTATGGGGATCTAAGGAAGTTTTCATGCATTAGGAAGAAAAGGCAGTGATTTCATTTAACAAAGTACAATTCAATTATAGAATAAGTTAGACATGTTTATAATCCATCAAGTTTAAGGATAAGTTGGCCTAATTAACCTAAAAAGAAATAAGTTCTACTCTTTTACCCTTGACCTATACACGACAAGGTCCAAAAACACGTATCTATAATAAAATATCATATTTTGCCTAAGCTATAGCTGACTAGTTTCCTCAGTGCTCAAGTTTGAGGTGGTGGTGAAAAAGCATCCTAAGTATCTATGAAAGAAAATACATGGAAGGTTAAATCTAGGGTATAGTGAGTAAATATTCTAGCATAATTAAGCATAAACAACAAATAAACTTATCAACCAAATTTATCCCACTTGTAAACCTAAACACTTAATCAATACATATCACAATACAATTTTCATTAGTATCATCACATGCATCTAAGATCATTCACACTCATCAATGCCATCACTCATTATGCAAAATAATAAAATATGAAAAGTAAATAAATCTTTTTAGTGAACTCTTAGTCAATCTTACCTCTTTCAAACTTATCCTTATACCTCCTAAGTCTGCTAGTCCTTTCACAAGCAGTTATTGGATCTAATGTTCAAATATCACATTCCCCTATCATATGTCTCATGGTTCAACATAATCTTTCTCATTAAGATTGTATATTTCCATTCACAGTCATCTCATGCCTCTTTCTATGGCCATATAATCCTATTTTCATCATCATACAACACATAAATATTTAACAAAATAACATATAACCTTTACTATTCAAGTCCTTTTTCATGTCACATTCCTTTGAACTTTAAAAAGAATAAGTCAACTATATAATCAACGAATGCAACCACAAAAAGGGTACATAGTCAACTATATAATCAATTACAAAGGTGGCTGGATCTAAATGTCAAGTAATTTACTATATAATCTATTATAAGCCCATAACAGATGAGTCATAATTGAATATGTAGTTAAATATGGAGCTTTGGAAAGTGAAGTCTTGTTTAATAATTAACTATATACTTGACTAGTAGGATTCTAGAAGGTAATCATTCTGACCTATATTCAAATTCTAGCTTCTTGAGGCTAATGCTACGAAGGACTAGTCAACTATATAGTTAACTTATAAGTTTCTAAAGAATAATTCTCAAGTCATAATTGACTATTATATGGGTTTTTGCATATTTTTAGCTTAAAAATACTATTCATTCTACCATTAATCCCACTTAGATGCATTTATTACTTTACCAAACCATACCAAATCTTAAATGCATATTGAAGGTACCATGTTGAAGCCATTTCCAATATTAAACATAAATCAAATACCACAAATTATCACATTTCCTTAGGCATTCAAATAAACCTAAACTTTAACTTAAACTAAACAAAATCATATTAATTTTCTAATTAAGGTAGGAATGTTCACTCACCTAGTAGGATAACAATTGGAAGGTTAGATTTGTTATCTCTTTACCCTGATCATCTGAAATTTCAAGCATTCTAAGTTAAGATCCATCCTTTCCCTTTTAAGTTTAATGCTCTAATCTCCTCAATATAAGGAAAACAATAAAAAATCTAGTTGTTATCAAGATTTAACCTTATTTCTGTAAAGAATTTGATGAAAATTAGCTCTCTAATTGCTTAATTAAAGAAGATTGTGTAGGTAAAGAAGAGAGAATAGAGGTAGTAAAGGCTAGGCTTAGGAAATAAGAAATAAAGAAGAATAAGGGTTGAATTTGGACTTATTAAAGGTAGAGGCATTTTTTGAAAACTCACTTTAAATCTTTTCCATACTCAATTCTAAACACTTATAACATTTAATTCTCTTAATCAATACACATTTCCTTAATTAAATCTTTCCAGTTTCTTATTTCAAGCCTACTTAAAAAATTCATCACTATTCACCCTAAAATTTTATTCAAAACTCACTTAGTTAGCTAATTCTCTTTGTCTCCAATGTCTTAGTCATATTTTTCTTATTGAAACTTATCTATTCCATATAAAATTCTTGTTTTAAATTATCACCATTATAATTACTTAATTATTCCTCTCTCAACAAGTTTACTCATGTTCACATTTTTCTTATTGGAACTTAAAACGTTACTATTTTTCTCAATTGTCATCCAAAAAAGTATTTAAATCATCTTATTGGAAAATGTGAAAAGTTAACGCGCCAATTTTAGACTTAATTGATGTCGAAAGTTATTGCCACCATTATTTACTTTGAAAAATATGAAACATAGAATGTTAATATTGCATTAAAAATTGACATATATTACTTTTCATACTTATTGTAAATATCACTCACACTTCTTTTTGTAGTAATGTTTAGGTTAATAAATAGAAATAATTTGAATATAATGAAAGCAACTTATCCAAGACTCTTACGTCTCTTACTCTTAAATAATTTTATGTAAGAGACATTAGAGTGTAGGATGGGATGTTTTTATTGTTCATTATCATTCTCAAATGTTCTGACAAGATCTTCCATATAAGACACTCCTAATATTTCACTTTCTAATATTTTGGTGATATCTTTCCTCTAATCCTCCTTTTTCATCACCTAGAGTTCACATGGAAGAACTAAATTCATCTTGAATTTTTTCATGCATATTCTTATAATTAAAATAGAGAAAATTAAATAAGAAATGGGAATTTTCATCAAGGATGATAATTTTCATACATAATGGTCATGCTGTAGTTTTTGTGTATTAATTTAAACCTTTATTTTTTTTTCTAAGTTGATGATTTAGCATAGTTTTGTGTAAGTTTTTATAATGATTTGGAAAGAAATAAGATAACATTATAAATTTACAATACTATATTAATTATCTAGTGTAATTTTTATGCATGTAGGTTATTTTATTGAATACAATTAGATATAATGAATTTGAAGGAAATAAAATATCAAAATAATTCTATAAAATTATTTTCTTTTTTTCTCGTCTGATTGTATGCTTTCATAATAAATCATTTCATGACAATCAAATTTATAGAATTATTTGACCTCTTTCATATGATTGTACTTTTGAAATGAAATGTTTAATGACAATTAAATTGATTGCAATTTTATATTAAATATGTAATTTGCTTGTAGGTTGCATAACTGATGTAGAAAAGCTTTAAATTTGTATGATGTTAGTTATTAACAAAATTGATAATTAAAAATAGTCTAAATGTCTCTAGTGAAAAGATTAAACTTTAACACATCCATTTTAAAATTAACTAATGTCTAAAATCATTGTGTTTGCATTGTTTCAGTAAACAATGAAAATTTAAAATATTGATTATTTACATAACTATCATCCAAAAGACATTTTAAATTTATCTTTGGGAAATGTAAAACTTTTATGCTTCCATTTAGGATGAAACTGACATTGAATGTACATTTTAAACATTGGTTTCGGGTTCATAATCAACATTTTATGTCCTACATATTGCTTGAAAAATCCTATTCACATAAGTAACTTAAAAAAATGCAATATACATAAGGACAAAATCACAATATGAAATAAATAAACCAAAACTCACCTAAGAATCCAAGCCTTGGTTATTAATAGGAAGAACATCCGCATATAAAGCAACAAGAAAACAACATAAACACCTTTGTAATAACAAACAACTAAAAAATGACCGAAACACTAAAATTAAGAATAGAAAAACACATAAAAATAATCACTAAATCAAAAGAGTAAAATAATTCACCTTTATACACGAAAAGAATGAAGCAAATATAGTAGTAGTAAAGAGAGCAATATGAGTTGCATAGCAAGAAATGAAGACACTAAAACAAGGTTTCCAAGTTTATCAAAGAAAATATAGAGAGAAGGAATTATATGCTCATTAAACTAAAAAAAAATTTAGGAAAAGTAATGTAAAGGTAATCCATTTTGAATTTAAAAATGGAAAAGGCTATAACTATTTCAAGGAATTCAAGGGAAAGTCAAAGTTAATAAAAAAAGAAAGGTTTTTAACATTTTGAAATTCAAATTACAAATTGAAATTAATCATAATTATTAACTAAGAACAAACTTTAAACATGATTATGGAAGCCATAATATACAAAAACACCAAACATAGTTATAAAAGAAGTAAAGCAAGATAATTTGGGTTTCCATTTTTTTAAAGTAAAGCAAAGGAAAACATCTAAATTAGAGAGGCCGACAAGGTTATGTACAATAAGTTTAAAATAAAAAGTAAAAGATAGATTTAAAGATACAGCATACAAAATCAAAACACCTTACAAAGAAACCAAAGTACCAAATAGTAATGATTTAAAAGATCTGCTGCATAACGAAATAAATTTATAGAAATCAAATTACATAAATAAAGAAAACAATAAACATAAAATGATAGGAAAGCTATAAAATTTACACTTAAAGATGTAATTAGAAAATAACAAATCTATAATACTTAAATGCAAAAATAGTTTATCTAATATAATAGATCGTGAAAGAAGATTCAAAGAAGATCAAAGGCAGATTAGAAGTTAATGGAACAACACGACTACAAAAAGGAGGAGGTACATTGCTTTCTTACCTAATGATGCTTCTACTTGCATGGAATTCATTATTCTTACAATAAAACAGTATAAATTACCACAAGTTTATTAAAGAATGGATTATATACCTTATATACAATATGTAGAATTAAGTTTGAACAACAAATTGGAGTTCATATTATTATGATTTTTATGTAAGTTATTTTATGGATTACATTTATATGTATATATATGTGTGTGTGTGTGTGTGTGTGTGTGTGTGTGTGTGTGTGTGTGTGTGTGATTTGGAAAGAAATAAAATTGTAATATAATTTGTAAAATTATTTCTCTTTGCTCATCTATTTGTATGTTTGTAATGAATTGTTAAATGAGAATTATACACTAATTTTATATAATTGGAATTTGAATTCTACAAATTACCAAAAAGAAGAAAAAGAAACATATTTAACTTTCAATTAAAAATAGTTAAAAATTAGCCTTCTACTTATAAATTAAACGTAAAACATCGATTACAAATAATTACAACATCCATTGTTTACATAATAAACATCTAAAGATATTGCAAAAATCTTTTATTGCGAAAATGACAAATTTAAAAATTATTGATTTTGCACTTAATTAATATCTGAAATATTGGTAGTTATAAATTTACAAAGAAAGTGTGAAAACTCAAAGATGTATATTAAATGACATTTAAATCATGAAAACTTAACATGTCAATTTTTTAAAATGATCATCATCTAAGGTCATTTTAATTGTTATGGAAGTTCATAACAAAAGTTTACACATTGGTGAAATACTTAACCAATATCTTAAGGTATGGCAACTACCACTTTGTAGAAATATAATCAAAATTAAGATGTCAATTTTATATTAATAACTTACATTTAAGCCTTGCCTGCCACCTATAAATATTGATTTCCTTGTATATTTAAATATATCAAAAAAATCTAAAGATGAGTTATAATCTAAAGATATATTATAACAAGAAAAAACAGCATTTTCATTCATGTGTTAATAGGTTTGTAAATGCATGAAATGTGATTCTGCTTCTTCTTACTATAATTGATCATTAATTTGCAACCCATCTAAAGGTATCAAGAAAATGCCCACATGGTTTGCAATACAAAGATAGATTATAGTAATTAGTAAGAAGAAGCAGTGTATCTGTTCTTATATTAATAGTTTGTAGTTGCATGAATGGCAATGTTATTTCTTCTCACTATAATTTATTATCGATTTACAACACATCTATGCCTATCATCTCAAATGTCATTTGTATTCATATATTCCAAGAGCTATTGATTTACACCCTTCATAAAAAAAGCTTTTGATTTGAAAGGTATAGATCATCATCTTCAACATTATCAATGCTATTATGAAGGTTTGGAATGCATCAAAATTCTTTAAAGAATTTTTTTATTGACTTTGAAACCTTCTTAACATCTTTATTGAATATTGAATATAATGATCTAGATGCTTCCTCTCAAAATTTGACTCTGTTAATGGATTCCATAAGCTTTTGATATACACCTTCCTCCATCTCAAAAGTCATGCCCCATGTTCTAAGCATTCCTATTATTCATTGTAAGTTATAGAACTTTTGGTGCATATGTTGATGTAATGATATGAAAATAAATAAAATTACAAAACATATTTTCATAATTGTCTTTCTCTTTCATTATTTATTTTTGCATTTACATTCAATCATTTGTTATTTATATTTGTTTAATCATAGAAGGAAAAATGTGGAAATGTGACAAAGAATTTTAAGGCTATTGATTTTATTTAGAGTAAATTGAATTTTTAAAAAAATAATCAATTCATAAAATGATATTAATGATCTTACAAAATTTATACTTAAACTCAAATTATTGCTTTATACTACTTGTGAAACCATATATTTTATATGTTTTTAAGATAAATATAAATGAATTCTAGTTTTAGATAAATATAAATGTTGTATAAATATATATATATATATATATATATAATGTGTTTGGGATTCTAGTTTGATACATATAATTAAATCAATTTTAATGAAAAAGTTGCTAAAGGAAAATAAATTAGTTATTTTAATAATTGATATTCAATTATTATGATTTCAGTTTATGCTTAGTAACTAACATAAAACATTAGTTAATAGAACAACATTATTTGTTAAAGGTGATGGTAAGTTTTTTACTTAACCAACATCTAATATCCAAGAGTTATTTACCTAAGCTATTTTAGATGTTGATATTTTGCAATAACAAACATGGAAACCTTTAGGCTTAGGAGCAATTTGAAAATAAAAATGTTAAAGTATGGTATGAGGTGAAAATAAAAGGAGCAAAGTATAATATATTTATAAATTTCATCCTAAAACTCTTATAAAACTAAAATGCTCCTCTATCTAACAAGGATATGCTCTTTTTCTAACTTTAAGATAACTCTTTTTAGTTTTGTGATTTTACTCACTAATTATTTTATAGAATTAAAACTTCATTAACTTATGACTAAATATATGAGGGTTAACATTTAGTAAAAAAGCACAAAATATAAATATAAAGATTTAGTTCAGTTTTTATATTTCTTTTTGCAATTTAGTTTCTAGTTTCATGATTAATAATAGGCCTATTATTTTCATACAACTTCTACATATTTGTACAGGATAAGAAATTTGAATTTTATTCATCATCTTTAACATTTGATAGTATTATCTATTATTTATTCATTTGAAATATATAATATCATATACCAAATTTTTATAAATGCTTATTGCATCTTATAAGTATTGTATTCAAGAATGCTTTTTTAAGAAGTGTAAATTCCATATATTGACATATATAATATTATATATTAAATTTTTATAAATGCTTATTACATATAAAAGTATTGTATTCAAGAATGCTTTTTTAAGAAGTGTAAATTCCATATATTGAGCAATTGATATCAAGACATATTTAGCAAAGAATCTATTTCTAATTAGGGTATTGTATATAATATTTCACTATTTTCAATATTTTAGTATTCAATTTATTTCTTAAAATCATTAAAATTAAGATTCTATAAATTCATAAGAAATTTTGATTTCTATTTATAGGTAAGGCAAGTTGAATATAAAGGAAATAGAGAGGATAAGAGAATGAGAAAAAGAGGGATATAGTTAGGGTTTAGGGTAGTGGATAAGTGAGTGAGAAATCGAAGAATGAAGTTTAAGGGAAGAAATGAAGAACAAAAGGTTAAGGTTTGAAGGGCGAGAGCGGGATATACCATGTCAATTATTAAATAAAATTAATATAGTATTAGAAAAATTACGCATCAATTGTTTGAGAGAAACCAACCTTTAATATTATTCCTCATGACGTTAGAAAAAGAAATGATGTTGGTTTTAATTGATAGAAAAATTGACATTATTATTGTTTATGATAATTATAGAATCGATGTTAAAAACATATATATATAATCACAGCTAAGTAGATGTCAATCAAATATCGATATGTAATTCTCTAAACATAAACATTAATTAGCTATTTTGTAGTAATATAAATATTAATTTAAAATATTCAAGTCAACTTTACTTATTCTCTCATCTTTATAATAAATGTACTCATTAAATTAAAAAAAATTATTGGATAGAAATAAAATATCAATTTAAAACATTCAAGTCAACCTCCAATCCATATGCAAATGTTTACAACCTTCACTTTTCTATTTAAATGAAAAAATTATACTACTAATTTGATAGACATAAAATTCTAAAGAGCATTTAAATAATTTTAATGGATAAATATTAATTTAAAATAAGTTAAATCCACTAATTTTTCCTCATCTCCTTAATAGATCCACTCGTTAAATTATAAAATTATTTTTGGTGCTAAATTAATGATAGTAACATTTATTATTTTATTATCATTAATTTATAATATATTTTTGTCCAAAGTGATGATTAATAACAGTTCCCACCATTTTATTATTAAAATATTATCAAGATAGTAGTGAATAATTTTTTAATAATAAAAATCAAAAGTTAAGTATTTAAAAAATTAAAAGTTTAGTGTATTTTTTACTAAATAGGCAAAACTTCCACGCCCAAATTACTTCTATGAGCATGAAAACCCATAACACATGACAAACGCTATGAAAGTCGAAGTTTCTCCTTAAGTAAATTTGTTTCCTCTTTCATCTCTCTCTCCCTTCCCACGCCTCCCATTTGGGCGGATGAGTCATTAAGAAATATAAGTACGTAATATGTAATTATTAATATTAATTAATAGAATTGTAATAGCATGTAAAAAGAATTACCTGAATTCGATGTTATTTCAGTTATAAACTTATGTTGGATCAATGTGATTTATTTTTCATTCAATAAAAATTGATGAAATAAATCATCTGAGTTCGGTAGAGTTACAATTATTTCAAATATTAATTATTTCAAAGGCTGATTAAATGCGAATGTCTGTGTTAAAAATGAAGAAAGTGCAGGGAAAAAGGAATACTTGCAAAGTTTACATTAACTATTTTGGATCAATGTTAACTAGTATTTCTTTCTGTCGCCAGGGGAGGAGAATATTTCCCCCGTGAGAGTTCTTCATTCATTTAAAATAAAAAAAAAATTGTAATTATAAAATGAGTTGGATTTCAAATTTTTAACCGTATAGTAAGAAAAAATTTAAAAAAATAAAATTGCAAACTAATGTTAGTGATCTAATAACTTCACTACCTTTACCTTTAAAAAATAATTGAAGCCAAATAATATATATAAATTTAATAGGAATAATTGTGCAATAATATATCGATGTGTTATTAAATTTAATTGTACATCAAATCTATTTTTAAATTAAACATAATATATTATATAATAATAATATATAAACAATCAAATTTAATAAAATATTTAAATATTATTATTATTTCAGTGATTATCATAATAATCTCCCAATCTAACTATGTAGCGTATGTTTTAAAATGATAAGTACACTGATTTAACTCACTTATGTAATTATTTCAGCATTTATGATTTCATAATCTAGATTAGCAAGTCAGCCACAGCCCTCGCTTTCTATATTAATAATTAAAATTTGTGCAAACCACGACGATCACTTGGCCCGGGAGGTGAGAGAGCGGTGCTAACTGTGGATTTCTAGTGAGATTTATTCAATTCACATATCACATGGGCAATTCAAAATTCGAAGTACCCAATAAATACACATTTCAGTCTAATTAGGTTTACTTCAGCGTCTAACTTTTATGCCACTTATGATTAACACGTGATCTGAGGCAAAATCAGAGAAAATATTTTGGGGTCATGTTCATAGATAAAATATTATTTTTTATATCTTGCTTAGTTATAAATTTTAAAAAAATAAATTAATATATTTGTAATTTTTGTTAAAAAATTAGTAATTTCTTTTGTAATAATTTATAAATTTATAAAAAATTTCATAACATTTTACCGATAAAATTTTCATTTCTTATATATGTATTATATGTAAAATTTGTACTGAATTGTAAATTTTGTGAAAAAATTATATGATTTTCATATATGATTCATAAAATTAAATTGTGAAATATAAATATTCATAACTGAAAAGAAATTTGATAAAAATTTGTAAAATTTATTTCTGAATTATAAATTTTCTAATATCATAAATTGCTAATGAAAATTATAAGAATATTCTTAAATCTTGCTACATAATAATTCTTTCATTTCTTTTTAATTGCCGTTTTATTGAAATACTTTCCCTATAGCGTCATCTTAGAAAATAAAAAAAATATTTATAATTATTTTTTAAATATTATCAATATTGTCTTAATAAATTATCAAAATAAAATTTTATATATCAATTAGTTTTTAGTAAATAATAAATTAGTAAATAACAATATTTTTTTCTTAAAATAAAATTTATTTATTACTGTACTTAATTCTTGAACCGAAGAAATATTTTACATTATATTTTCATTTCAAAAGGCCTTCTTGTGCCGAATATCTTAGTTTAAATTTTTATTTGGGATCAATATAAAAATTTAGCAGTCTAAATACATAATACCCATACAAATGTACCGTGAGGCTTGAGGTTGGTGGTCCCCCAAGTGCCAATGTAATTCGGCCCACCTCATGTAATATTTGAGTTGAAATTCAAAATATTAGAAAGAGGCACATTTTAGAATATCATAAGTTGTCAACGCGTCATTAAGATCGATGTTGACACAATCTAAGAGATTGTTTAGCTGATAAAAAAAATTATGTCAAAGTGCAATTTCTTAGAAGGTAGTAGAAGAGTGTTGTTTTGTAGATCAAGAGACAATAAAATAGGGAAAATAAGACTTTTAAAAAAAATTATTTTAAAAACGTTAAAATTTGTTTACTTACCTTTCCAAAGATACACAGCTATAAAGGAATTTTAATTTATATTATTAATTAAATAAATTTAAATATTTATCAAGTTATTTATGGCTTCATTTTACACAAAAAGTTAATAAGTTAATTGATAGTTGATAAATTACTTATTAACTGATAAACTAATTAATAATTGATAGATTATAACTAATATCTAATAACTTATAAGTTAATTAAAGTATTTCGTAAAATTAGTTGTTGAATTAGTTGAAATTACAAAATGATATAAAATAATATATTAATAGAAATATTTATATAATTAAAATAATTTATATTTATCTAAAAATTAAATTATATTAATGTAATTAAAAAATTTTAAATAAAAGTATAATTTCTAATATTTAATTAATTATATTTTATAAACTTATATATTTATTTACTTATATAATTTTTATTTTATTATTTATTATAAAATTATAATTACTTAAAATATAATTAATTATATTTTTTAAAAATTACCTAAATTTATATTACAAAAGGTATGGATTGTAAATTAACAAAAAAATAAAGATAAATTTGAAAAAAAATTTAAAAAAATAGTAACTTATAAGTTATAAACTACTTTAAGTAACTTATTAAATCAAAATTTATAAACTATTTGGATTAAGTTATAAGTTAGTATGAGAAATATCTTTAGATGCTAACTTATAACTTATTGACCTGATTAATAAGTTACAAGTTAGTTTATTTGCTGCGTGAAACAGAGCTTATATATTTTTGAAAAAAATTAACCTTTTATACAAATTTATTTCCAAATCAAAGGACTTCTAATTTACGCTAAATGTGAAAATCATCAAATTAAGAGGAAGATGATTAAGATTAGTGAAATTATAAGTTAGAGTCCATAATAATTAACAAAAATTTTATTTTAAAAATGTTAAAATTTGTTTACTTACCTTTCCAAAGATACACAGCTATAAAGGAGTTTTAATTTATATTATTAATTAAATAAATTTAAATACTTATCAAATAGTTTATTGCTCCATTTTGTGCAAATGATTGATAAGCTACTTAATAACTAATAAATTAACTGATAATTAATAGCTGACAACTTATAATTAATAGTTGATAACTGATAAACTAATAGCTAGTAGCTGATAAATTAATTAAAGTATTTCATAAAATTAGTTGTTGAACTAATTGAAATTGCAAAATAACATAAATAGATATATTAATATAAATATATATATAATTAAAATAATTTATATTTATCTCAAAATTAAATTATATTAATATAATTAAAAATTTTAAAATAAAAGTATAATTTTTAATATTTAATTAATTATATTTTATAAACTTATATATTTATTTACTATATATTTCCAAAAAAATTTAACCTTTTATGCGAATTTATTTCCAAATCAAAGGACTTCTAATTTATGCTAAATGGGAAAATCATCAAATTAAGAGGAAGATGATTAAGATTAGTGAAATCATAAGTTAGAGTCCGTACTAATTAACACAAATTTTATAGGTATCATTTTAAATGACAGTTTAAAATGCATATGCATACAAAATTATCAATATATGTTAATATAATTAATTGTGTAATTAGAAGTTCTAAATCCAAAAATTTTTAGATTTTTATGTAAAATTATAATTATATTAAAAATACATATAAATTTCAATTTGATTAATTAAAACTACATAATATATCTAAATATTTTTCTGAAAAATTTTAAACTTAATGTGTATACTGAAAAATTTTGCTTATATATACTCTTTTGATTTTTAAAAAAATTATAGGCATTTTTTATAATTTATGTTATTAAAATTTATAATTTTATGTAAAAGTTTACAAATATTTTTATTTATTTTTAAATTTTAAAATTTATATGATTTTAAAATTTGTAATTCTTTATGCAATAAAATTTTGAAAAAATATAAAAAAAATTATGTGTTTATTTTTTATGGACTACTTTTTAATACAGTTGTAATTTTTATATAAATTTAAATTTGATTCACCATCAAGTAAATTAATTTTATATTATCACTTGTCCTTGTAATGTCATCTCAATTAAAAATTATTGAATTTTTTTTTCTGTTAGTAAAAATCATAATTAGTATTACTTTTTAAGTTATGTCTCATTTTCTTATTCACTCATAGTTTAATATTTTTTACACTGCTAATACGTTGAACTTCAATTCCTATTATATAAAATGTTAAAATTATTCGGATTTAAAATTTGAAATTGCATAAATAAATCAATTTATAAATATGTCTTTAATTTTATAAACATATTGCAATAAACAACTTATAAAATTTAACCAAATTTATAATTTATAATTAAATAACTCATTATATTTATGTGTATTTGCAATTATATATATTGTCTAAACTATTAATTAATAACTCATAAAAAATGTGTATTAATTAGTATGGATTCTAGAACATGATATTTAGAGGTAACAAAATGAACTGACTCTAACAAATTACTATAAGATTGAAATAATTTTACTTAACGTAAAATTATTATTAGTTTGAAAAATAATAATAATAATTCCTAGTAAATCGTATTAATTCATTGAATTATGAGATTAACTCATTAATCTCGTAATATTAGTATATAATAAATAATTAACTTATTAATGGGTGTATATATATATATATATATATATATATATATATATATATATATATATATATATATATATATATATATATTAAATTTATAATTTTAATATATTAAAATTATAATTATAATTCAATATCTAAAATATTAAAATTATGGACTTGTGCAATATTAAATAATTTTAATGCTAAAACTAATGAATTTATATATTAAATATTGTCAACATCTATTACATAAGTTTATCAAAATAAATAATTATACAAAAATTAAAAAATATTTAATATTAAAACTAATAAGTTTATCTGCTTAATATTCTCAATATAAAATATGCAAATTCATTAAAAATAAATAATTATATTAAAATAAAAAATAATTAATATTATTTGAAATTAAAATTATTATCAAAATCCAAAATAATTATTATAAAAAATATATATAATAATTACTATAACTGAATAAATATATTAATTAGTGTAATAAATTATTACTATTATAGTAAAATAGTTATATATATTATGAATTTAATTAACAAAATATTTGCATTCATTTTAATTGATGATGAAATTTTTTTGAATTAAGTCCTATTTTTTATACTCCAAGGGACTTTCATATTAGAAATTATTATACCTTCGCTTATTTTTTTTACTATTTTAGTTATATCTAATAATAATAATAATAATAATAATAATAAGATTCGTAATGATAATAATAGAAATTTATATTTAGAATAATAATAATCTTAATAATAATCAAATTTAATTAATTAATTATATTAAATTAGTAATAAATAAATAATATAATAATAATAAAATATAATAAATTATAAAATTTATTTGAGACTACTAGAAAAAAGTCAACTTATGATTTGAATTGAAATTGATACTATAACAATGTAATTTGACCTGATCTCATGAAAAAATTATTTAATTTAAAATTGATTTAACATATAATTTTTATTTATTAGATTAATCCAAGGAGACCGGATCAACCCGTGATATTACTAAGTACCGAACTAGTAAAACCAGCTTCTTAAAGTGCTTTAGACAAAATTAGGCTATCAACTTGCAGTTTTTTTCACGAAGTGATTTCCAATTAATTGTCGCTTGCCACTACTAAAATACTACTTAGAATGGTGTCAAATTTAAATAGCACAATTAGGTAACACACAGTAACATGCAGCAAAGCCATCAACTTTCAGGTACTCTTTGCTTACCCCGGTATGAAATAGAAAATATATATTTGCAAGATCAATATAAAAACAATTCTCCTCTTAATACATTCTCTTAAATTTCATCGAAATTTAAAAAATAAAATCAATTTACTTTAAATCAATTTTTACACTACATATAATTTATTTTCTTTTACAATTAATGTATTAAATGAAAATTTTTTAATCATAATAATATTTCAAATCTATTTTAGTTAAAAAAAATTACATGTTATTTACGGCAGCCTCCTCCAATTAATTTTAGCAAACAAAATATCGAATTAAAAAAATTAATTATCAATAATTTAAATAAAAAATAATACAATTAATGGTATTTTTATTGCTAAAATAAACTTGAGCCACCCCTTAATCTCCCATATTTTGTTTGCAAAATTACAGTTGTACTCAAAATGATTCCAGTTAATATTTTTTAATCGCAATTTTTTTATTACTGCTAAAATAGACTTGCTTCACCCTTAATCTCATATTTTGTTTAAAAAAATACACTTGTACTCAAAATGATTTTAATTAATATATTCTAATCATAAGTTTTTTTTTAATTTAATACATTTTTTTACAAAAATAGATTGAGAAACGCATAAGGAGATGTCCATGGAATTAAAAAGAAATTAGTTATCTTCTTTGCAATAATTTATAATTAATAATATATAGTAACAATAAAATCTGAGAAGGTGAAAAACTCATATCCAATGCATTAGTGGGAAGAAATAAAAAAGAGCCATATGTAAACAACTTGCATCACCTTTTAATTTGATATGTTGTTTACCAAAATATACTTGGAGGAGCGTGTTGGATGCTATAAGTAACATGTAATTTTTTTTAATTAAAATAAACTTATAATATTTTTATTATTCAGAAATTCTTATTTAATATATTAATTATGCAAGAAATAGCATATTACATATAGTACAAAAATTAATTTAAAATAAATTAATCATATTTTTTAAATTTTAATGAGATTGAAGATTTAAATTTAATGTAATTCATTTCAATTTATACTAACATTAATAAATTTTTATTGCGCGTATCTCTCTCTTTCTCTTTCATATTTTGTCAGTAAAAGGTAAATTTTTATATAATTACGTAATAATAACCCTTATGGAGCCCGCCATTGGTAGTACTGAAATTCCAGAATTACCTCTAATATTTTAATATATTAGATGTTCTGACTTCATAGATGAGTGTATGTAATGTTAGAATTTCTTATTCGGACTTCATAGTTTAAATTTTGTACATAAAATTGGGTTACTGAATTCGAAAATAATATTGATGTAAAAGGCTGATTTTAGTGATCAAATGACTTGGGCCCTATGAAACATGACATCTGTACATATTATGGATATGAGTAGTGTGAGTCAATTGGGCCTACGATGATGGGTTAGTTGCCCCATATTGCTGTAGGAAGGCAGGTCCCTCTTTACACTTTATTCTTTGTTCAGCACCGTTAAAAATAGAATTTTATTTTATTATTAAATAATTTTTTAAATAATATTTAATTTTAAATAAAATAAAATTTTATTTATCATTATTTATTTTAATTATATTTATATCATTACAAAATTCATTCAATATAATAAAATTTTCACTAAAATTATTTTATTTGCCTTAAAAAATTTATCTGCTCTAATATTGCATTTATTATATTATTACCAAAATTTATATTTTAATCAAATTTTATATTTTTATATATTTTAAATAAAATAACTTATTTATAAATAAATTAAACTTATTATTTTTAATAAAATTAATGAATAATAAAAATTATCTAAAAATAAATTAAAATTATTTCTATTAAAATAAAATTAATTTTAAGAAATTGTATAGGAAACGAATCCTTCCGATTGTAAAACGATCATCTCCCTGAACCTGTTGAAATTCGTATTGCCCTAGATTCACAAATCAGTGCAAGTACACTACTTCCTTCGCTGATCTATAATTAATTTTGTACAGACATGTCTTATGTGAATGTGATGTGAATTCGACCCGGTAATTGACCGCTCAATTTTGCGATTTTCTCACATTTTACGTTAGGAAATTTAAGAAATGATATTCTTGTTAAAAAAATAAATAAAACGGTACCTTAAACTTTTAGTACTGCGGCTGACCTGATTTTTTAAAGGCGAAATCTCTTTTGTAATTAAGGGACAAGGAGTTGTAAATTTCTCCCTATATTGTACTTAAAAGTAATAGTATAGTAGTGCAATATATTATTAACGTAATAATATAATAATATATCATCAAATTTAATTATATATTAAATTTAATTTTTTTTAAATTTGTTTTTATATATTATATTATAATATATTAATAATCAAATTTAATAATATATCAATATACCATTAATATATTATAATCATCTCTGGCAATTATTTTTTTGCACACTTAACTTTCAAAAGATTTTAAATTTTCATATAAATCCTTTATCATTTATCTAAGAGAAATTACAATACACTATTACTGTTAACGTAATGGAGTATCAAGATATTATTAATTTTAACTACACTCTTTTTAAAAATCAAATTCGATATACTACGCAATAATATTTTAACGATAGTGCATCAATGCACCAATACATTAGTAATATTTAATAAGCATCTCCTTTATAATTTTTTTATCAAACTTCGTGGTTGAATTTTCCCAAAACTTAAACAAGCAAAGGGTTAAAGTTAAAAGTGATTTTTCTCACTTATTAGAGAAATTTTACTATTGAAGTTATTTAAAAAAAATCTCATGTTTGATAAGTTGCAATTATTTAAAAAAAAACTTTGAACTAAATTTATATAAATATCATAATGATTTAAACCCTTTCACGCAAACTAACAAGCTTGGCCGGTACGTTGAAGCAAATTAAAATCCTCCTTTTATTGACTTATCATCAAATAAAATTTTGGTAATCAAATTACATATGTTGCAAGGAAAATGTGACATAAGTTACGAGAAAAATGGAGTTATATTCCAATAATGCAATTTAATTATAATGGTTCATGGGTTTATATGTGATTGATTGTTGGCATAAATATTTTATATCATTAATAAATAAAAATATGTAACATCATTAACAATAAAAATAATTAAAAATTTTTAATTAATCAAATAAAATTTTTAACATTTTTAAAATATGTTAACATGCAAATGATTAATAATATAAAATTAATTTTCATTAACATCCAATTAAATTTGAATTTATGGTGGATATTGCATATCGAATCCACTGCATGCCAAGGACCACCATCACTATTATTATTGGATGAACTATATATATATATTCCAAAGTTTAAATGGCAAATTCATTTCAACTTTTTTCAAAAATTTTCTTATATATAAAGAAGTGGGCTCTTATAGGGTAATGCTTACTCAAAAAATTATTAATATGTTGAGCTACATACATAGGTCAAGTCGTGGTCCATGTTTCCAATTATGCCATGACAAGCTTCACCACTTTGTTCTTTATCTGCCTCTATTTGTCAAAATAAAATGGTATTATTATGTTATTTTCCATTCAATTACATACAAAATTCTGTTCGTTTTTAAATTCTTTTCTCGGTTCACTATTATTTTTTCGTAGGGAATGTGAAGCATTTTAATTTAGTTGTTTAACATTTGAATCAAACATATTAATTGATAAATCAGTACGAATTAATTATAGTTTTAATTTGACGGTTGATTATTTCTTTTTAACATTTTTAACCGATTAAATCATAATGAATTCTGTTTCTAAAATATTAATTTAACTCATATTCTGTTTTATAATAATGAATGTAATAAATCATTCAACATATAAAATATTAATTTTGAATTTAAAATATAAAAAATTTCTTTAAAATAATATTAAATATTACTGTATTATTATAATTAACGTCCGATGTAATCCATATTTCTTTTGGAGATAGATGCTTTGTGCCTCGTTTGTGTATATCACCGTGGCGTACTTAAATGTTAGAGGATTCCGTAATATTTATGTCACAAATTTATAACGATTTCCTTAGCAAATAAATTTATTCCTAGAAGTTAAATATTCAAAATTGATAAAGTACGTAATTCCTTTGAATCTTTTTATTAACTCTGTGATCACATCCAAGATATGAGCTATATTGCTGTAGTGTTTTACAGGGTAAAAAGAAGGGTTTTACATGTGAAATTTATATCGTATTAAAGAATAATAATAATATAAACAAATTTAATTCAAATTCAATCTAAATAATAATTATGTTGTATCAAGTAAATTTTTTTATTAAATATATTGTGTTAAGTCAACCTATTTAGTCTACATAATAATTTTAATTAATAAAATTATATTATAAAATTATTTATTAAATTTAATTATTTTTTTTATAAAAATATTTTTAATCATCACTAAAATACTTTTTTAAAACTTTTATTATCATTTTATTAAAATATTTATTTTATATTTTTATTATATATAATTATTTATAATTCAATTATTAATTATTTCATAAATAATATTTTTAAAAATTTAATATAAATTCTTAAATTAATCAGTATGTTAATCTATTTACAATTATAATTCGATCTATGTATTATCTATTTTTAAAAATTTAAGATAGATTCTAAGTGAGTTAACATGTCAACTTATTTACAACTATAATCCAATTTATTTATTCTATTTATTATTCATTTTAAATGAGTTAACCCATTTATAACATGAATCTATGTAAAAGTTTCATATTTATATCAAGTTATTGGACTGTCTAAAAAAAATTACCACTTAGGAAAAAGGTTTTGAAATAGAAGATAGAAAAAGAATGTGAAATTTATCTATAATTATCAATTATAGAAATTATAATTTTTAATTTATTATTTGTATTTCAAAATCAATGATTTTTATTTATCTATTCTATATGATATATAAAATTTGAAAATGTTATCGGGAGTGTGATTTTTTAAAAAATTAAATATTTTATTGTTAAATTATTTTTTAAATTTTAAAAAATTAAATTAAAAATATAAATATAAATTTTAATATAAAAAATTTAATCTAATTATAAAAATACTTATTTTAAAAAAAAATTAAACTCCCTATATTATTGCCTTAATTTAAAAGGTCGGCGATGTTGACGATCCCGTGAGAAGTTTCAAATTTCAACATCCTTTTAGGGTCCATCAATGTATAGTACGGAATTGACAAGTTTGATATTGGCAGGGTTGAGGGCGGGCCATTCTCTCATGGCAGTCGGCAAACCCCTGATTGCAGGGATGGCCTCCCTCGTTGGGAATTGGGATATGGAAAATACATCTAATTTTATTCGGATAGTAATGAGAATTTCGTCACTTATATTTGGATAAATTAAGTTCATCTCCCTAGAGGTTTATCTTAATTATATTTATATTTTTTATTATTTCAAAATATATATTAATTTTCCTTTTTATAAAAATTAAAAAATATAAATATATATTTTAAATAAAAAAGAGAGATAAATGTTTATTTAAGATAACAATTAAAAATTAAAATTACCAATTATAAAAAAATATTTAATTGCATCTTTAAAATCTTTTAACAATTAATTATAAGTAATAATTCTAATTAGAAAATAAGTTATGTACTTTATTTTCTATTATAAAAAGAGAAATTTTAAATTTCATACTCATACTAACATTATTTTTTTATTCTTTTATTTTCATTACTTTTATTTTAACATTATAAATTTTAAATTCTATATTTATATTACTCCTATTTTTTATTCTAAGACTATAAATGACTATTTATATTTTATAGTTTAATTATTTACATTTTTTTAAAATTAATGAATATTACAATAGTTATAAATTCTATTTTAATTATAGAAAATTAAAATTTTCTCATTTATAAAAAAATAATGTAAATAAATGAGAATATATATATAAATTAAATAATATATATTATTTATTTGAACTAAGACTATATATTTATTAATATTATATATATTTTATAAACAATAGTATAAAAAGATTAGAAAATTAGCAATTTTGATATAATCTTGTGTATCTTATTGTTCTTTTTAGCAATTTAATATTAAAAAGTAATTATTTTTTACATTATTCAAATAAAAATAAATTATGTATAATCAATTATTGATTGATGTTACCAAACATATAATAGATTATGTATAATCAATTATTCTAAAATCCAATATTATAATTAATTACTTTCATCACTATATCAAATAAACCCCAACTGTGTATGAAAAATATACTAATATATATATTGAAAAATAAAAAAGGTGTGAATATAAATATAATAAAGAGTAAGCATAATATTTAAATCCTTATTTATAAATGTGGTAATTATTACATCCTTCAAATTTTATTACTAGCACAATTAGTTTTGTATTTTTATTTTTATTATAATTATTCATTCCTCCCTACACACATAATACTAAAATAAATAGTAAAAAATAAAAATATAACTAGAATTAAGGATGTATTTAATAATATTAAAGTGAAATTTAGGAACTAATTTTAATATTTCTCATTCATTTTAGCATTATAAATGAATGGAAAGATGAATAATTATAATAAAAATATAAATATAAATAAATAATATTAATTATAAAATTTTAAAAATATAATAATCATCATCTTTATAAATAAAGAATAAAACATTATATTTACTCTTACAATAAACCCAAAAAATATGTGTAATTTACTTCTATATTTTAATAAGATAACAAATCAAGAGCCACTCTTTTTGATGGGAATCTTAACAAATGTCGGATTTACCACCAAGAGAATGCCTTGGGAGTTGAGAGTATCTTCCAAGAAGTGCTTCTAAGAACATCACCTTCGAAATAACTTATTGAAAACATCCCAATGCAAAATGAAAATTTGTGTTCATCATCATCACCATCATCGCCGACCAAAATTACAACTTTTCAACAAATAAATGGCTGTATTGTAATTTTACACTATTTTTTTAAAAAAAAATAGTCGTAACCTTATACTAAAACATCAACTTTTCAATAGATCGATTGGAATGAAATAATAATAGAAATGTAAATAGATAAAAAAGATGTTTGATAAATATTATCAAATGACAATGCTCAATCTTTAAGGAATAATTATTTCATCAAATATGAAATTTTATTTATAACAAAAGTGATAAAATAATAAATAAATATTTTATAAAATGAATCTTTTATACCCTTTATTTATTATATTTTTCACATATTTCAATATCATCTTACATTAATAACTAGTAAAATAATGTCAACTTTTCAATATTTTTATTATAAAATATTTTGATAATTATATTTTTAATAAGAGATTTAAAATATAATATTTTTGTATTTTCTATAATAAATTATATAATATAAAATAAAAATTACTTGTACTTAGAATTTTTATGTTTTTGTTATAGGATTATATTAATTATAATTTGGAAAAAATACTTTATCTACTCATGGTATGATTCTATTTGCAACCTACTCATCTATAGTTTAAAATATTAAAAGGAGGTTACTTTTGATTTGCACTACTAGCACTTCGCCCATTCATGCTTGTTTCCTATCCAATTCTAATGAGATTTGGCACATGCCTCATACATGCTCTTTGTCCACTTCTATTAGGCTAAAATGGAGCTCTAAAAATATGCTTTGTATTATTTCTTTTTCTATTTCTTCCCTAATATTAGGTCATATAATACACCTTAATTTCACATCTTTGAGTTTCCATTTAACATTAACTTCAATGAAATAGAGCATTTGCTTGGTTCCTTAAGCTAGGCCAAGGCATGAGATCCTCTATCATTATGACTTTTCAATTGTCTGTAAGATGCCAATCAACCCATAAGTTCTAATAGAAGATTTTTTACTTATTCAGAATACCCAATTAGTTTGCTTCCTTATTTATGCAAAAGAGATAATTGGGTATTTCAAATGAAATTAAGGATAAATTATGATGAAATTATATCAATTTAGGGCAAATAAAGGCACACATAACTTGAACATGATAATTTCCATTAGTTTTGGATGAAAAATTAACATAAGTGGATAAAGAGTTATGAGTATCTTTCCTTATAATTTTAATAATAAAATTTAAAATATGACAAATTTTTATATTTGATCTTGTGTTAGATTATTTAACAAGTATTTACTTTATATTATTAAATTAAATAATTTTTTAATGAGGATATAATTGTTAATTTATCATTAATTACACTTTTTTATTTTATTTCTACATTATTTTGACATATTAAACATAAAATTAGACTAATTATACTAAACATAACTCTAAAATGATCATTTCATTCCTATTACTATACATTTCTTTTAACCAAACCTAACACAAGTTCTTTATTTTTCCTAAACTATGAAAATTTAGTTTAAATTTTTCAAAGAATAATATTAATCAAAGATGATTGTTAATACTTGAAATTGCAAGGCATAGCCTTGACATCTAGATAAAAAAGACAAAAGTTAAAAATCAATTAATTAGGCTACCAAGAAGGTTCAATAAACACTTATCAAATAGAAGTTTATAAATCATTGACCTTATAATACTCCTTCTAGAGGAAGATCCAAAAAATCTTGACCCCTTAGTCTATTTTATATCTTAAAGAAAGGGAGGTTTACCAAAGAATGATCGTCGTATCCCTAATAAAGGTGTAAATTGAGGCTGTCATGACTCAAACTTGATTGTGATTGACTCAGATCTAATTATTTGGTTACCACCAACTTTTACACTATTTTATTATTAAGTTTCACAAAAAAATCCCTGATTTTCAAATACTCAAGGGTCATACACCTTATATTTTCAATTTTGTTTTACATATAAATCAATAATAGCACAAATACATATAAAAAAATAAATAATTTGACATCCTAATAACCTTAATATCATAGTTTCTATCTTTAATTCCTAATTTTAGTCTTAATAAAAATCCTAATTATCAAGCTCTCCTTAGATTACCTTGGACTCTAACTCAAACTTTATAACTTGATATGCTCAAGTTAAATCTTGAAAGTATTAAAATGAAGGAAATGAGTTTTATAAACTTGATGAATGAATAATTACCTAAATTCAATTGCTGAAAGCATTTAAAACAATTTAAGATAAAATAAACTAAAACATTAATAGGAAGTGTTACAATGAAACTTGCACCTGAACTCTTATCAATTTACCAACTAAATACCAATTAAGTCTACCACTCATTCACATTGATAATCTAGTTATTCATTTATTCACATCTACCATCAATTTCTACATATCAATATAACAAGGCACAATTGCCATATATTCAAACAGATAATAACAATAATAACAATCATCAAATAGTTAGAAGGAGTTAGCCACCTTGTATCTCCTAATATTTATTAGTCACAATCCTAAACTTATCCCTCCTATTATTTATTAATCACAATCTCAATCTTATCCCTTTCAGTATTTATCAATACCTCCAATATTTCAATCATAACATATAATTCGATTCTAGTATCTCATATCAATATCCCATTTTAAATATCAGACAATCAATTCATTTTAATAACAAATTTCCATATGCAATGATAGCCAACATCTAATTTATATAAACATTTTTATCCACAACATGAACACAGTTAAAACATCAAGCATAAACATATTCTTAGCTAAAGTTTATATGTATAAAATAATCAAACAATATCTACAAGACATCAACCTTACATCATTAACAAGGAATAAACAATAAAATATCATAATGTTAAGCATAAATAGAACTAATTAAGTCACACTCCATATAATCAAATAAGCAAAGATCCTAACTTCATTCATCAATTCAAAACCATACAATTATAAAATTCTTGTATAAGATAGATAAGAATTAAGACATTTAAGAAAAATAACATTAAAGATAGTTATACACTCACATAGTTATACACTTTCCAAGCAATCATAAAATATTTATGATCATCATTTCCTCTTTTCTTATCTAACAAATTTTCAAGGATAAATTGCAACTAATTTGATATTATATATTTCCTACCCAAAAATTACCAATATAGATTCCATTTTCATTATTCTATAAATCCTTACTCTTTTTCTTTTATATTTTTAACTCTATGTTAACAAAACCAAATTCCATGTCTCAGAGATTTTTCCTAAATCAAGTTTAATTTACCTAAGTATCAAGGTATAATACCCCATTAATCACTTTATTTTACAAAGCTATACACTTAACTTTTAATATTTTTAACTTTATTTTATTAAAACTATTAACTTACATTTCTTATATTAGATTTCTCCAAATTAAACTTAAATCAACCAAAATATTATAATATTCTATAACATGACATTTTTAATTTTTTCCAAATTATCATCAAGTATTTTTCAAAATCTATGCAAATAATATTTTCTAAATCAAGCTTAAATTTTTAAAAATATAGAGATTTTTGTACAAAGTCACTAACCACCACTACAAGAGGTTATCAATAACTTAGCTAGTGATGATGTGGCACCTAAACACCAGCAATGTGCAATACACAACAACCTCATCCCAATAACCTCCAATTAGGGTCTTGTAATAAGATTTGAGGTGCTTATAAAATAAATTCAATCCTAGTAAGTTAAAGTTATCTAGTACAAATTTTATTATTCCAATATTTCAAATAATTCCCATAATCAATTTAATAATTTTTAAAATCTCAAAAGTGAATAAATCTCAAAATTCTATAATCTTTTGAAAGATTGTTTTATTAAATCTTAAGCATATATCATTGTACCTTTACATTTATAAAAAAATGTGAACTTTGTAAGAAATTTGTTATATAAATGGTTTAAATACATTTGAAACAAATTATTAGCCTAAATAATTGTGACTTAATAATCCTTATTAGTTAAAATAAATACTTTAGGGCATCTAGAAAATAAATTTATAAATAAAATTATAAATATTATTTTAAAATATTACAAGGGTGGGTAGGGTGGGACTACCTAAATTTACGGAGCCTCATTTATGTAAAGCCACAAAAAATATAAAAAAAATTAGCCTACCCTATAAGTATTCATGAGCAACCCATATTTTTATTTTATTTTTTTACTATCAGGAATAATTAAATAATTAGAGTTACATATGTAAGGATTAGTAATTAAACCTTAGATGTAAGGCACCTTCAAGAGACACTAGATTAGGTTACATTAAAAAATTAATTTTTTTGTAAATTGTAACTAAATAATTAATTTTTTTATTTTATGTAATAGTTATAGGCTCACACAAGCTTGAAGAACTAAGTTGGACTAATAAAGTTCCAAATGCTTGAAGAACTATTAAAAATCTTAGTATGTGTATATATATATAAAGCTAAGTTTGAAAGTAAGCTCACACAAGCTTAGGCATAACTCTGTGAGCTTATAGGCTCCAAATAAAGAGCCCAACCTACCTTATGACCATAGGTTGCCCATATTATCCACAGTCCTTAGATCCATTTTATATGCCTAATCTTTGACAAACTTATGATTGTGGGGGGTTTAAAGAAATAGGCTCACATAAAACAAAAACCAACTAACAATCATCCAACCCAAGGGAAAATGTTGCTATGATCGTAAAAAGTAGAGACTTTTCTCTTTCTTTACTGAATCATATTAAGAATTCTAAGGTATGTGGCTTAGAAGGATTAAAATAAGAGTCTTAACTTGTTACATAAGAGAGGTGGACATATCATGTTGAACTTTGCTTGTTACAAATCATCTAAATTAAGGTGAATAAAGGGACCCTTGCTCTCTTTAAATAATACCTATGCTAAAGAAAAGACAAGATCTATGACTTTGTCAAACCTTTAGCTTAAAAAAAAAAGTGGCACCATACTTCATATTACACTATTCCTTTTGTCCTTCACATTACCAATAAATGCAATCTTGTGCATTATATCATTAGTACTTGCAACCATACTCCTATTTACTAACCTCATTATAAATACCTTTTATCATGTATACTTCAAAGGAGGGAACATTTACCTAGAAAGAGTCTTCCCCATTTAATAGCCTTAGTATAAGGTGTTTATCCTTTACTTTTTCAAAACCACCCTTTGGAATTTAATTGTTATACTTGCAATTCCATTTACTTCTAAACCTAATCTCCTCTCAATAATAAGAATGTGTCATATGAAAGGAAATATTTTTAGTCTTACTATAGCATTGAAATTTCAACACTACCTCCACTTATATTTTAACAAATAGAATGTTTTAATGCCATGGTTGAATGGTCACTAAAATTTAGAAGAAATTATCCTACTTATCAAAATACAAGTAAAAGTAAGATTAAAATTAAAATTTTTAATATTATGGTAGAACTAAAATATTTTGCATTGGAAGAGTTAAAGTAGCTAATCTAATTGTTGTTACGTGACATGAATTGCGTGCAAAAAATTTCACCTAATATTTTAATGGTAAAGTGAAAATCTATACAATTACACATAACAATTTTGCTAATTATATGAGCTCTTCATATGACGTATCAATTATATTATTAGTTAATTCGGTTAACATTGATTTCAAAGTTGAACTTCTTTGGTTGAACCAAAGAAAGGAAAAGGAATCAATAAAAGAAATCAAAAGAAAAAGAAATGAATGCCTATAATTATTTATTTTGTTTGGTTCAAATAATAAAAGAAATTAAGTTCTTTTGATTCACTTTATTAACAATTAATATAAAGAATTATTAATTTTTATAACTATTTATTATTTTAGCATTATTAATTATTATTATTTTCTTTTTCTTTCATTAGTTATTTATTATTGTTATTTTATAATTATTATTTTTATTATTATATTATTTTTTAATATTATAATTTTTAATATTATTAAATATTTAATTATCTTTATTATATAATTATAATTTTATCATTATTATTATTAGATACGATAAATCCAAAACCCAAAGTGAGGAAGTTCGGTTTCTTGAGGTATTAGGAAAAATCATCATTATCTCATTTGGGATAATCTTATTAAGAAAAATGAGGAAAAAATTAAAATTTTCTGGACTAAATACATATAAAGGGAATAAAAACCTTCAATTTCTTTTTTCTTTCTTGATTGTTCCAAACTAAATGGCCTTTAAATTTGTATAATTTCAAAAATTAAAAAAGATTTAGACTACTTCAATTAAAGATAAAATACTGAATTCTACATCTACAACACTAATAAACTAAGATTTTAATTCAAGGAGTTTCAGATGATTTTAACAGGCTTTTTCTTCGTTTACCAAAAAAAAAGGACTTCTTTTCCAACGTGGATTTGATTATAAATTCCTGTTTGAATAAGTCTAGTGTTTTTGCCACTTTTCTCTTAAAAAAAATGAAATAGCGGGGAAAATGCAAATAACCCTAATTTCGGAGACTATTAACATTTTCATTCCAATAGTTCTTCAACTTTGTTTTGCCAGTTTCTTTATTGGGCTAGAGGATTGAGAGTCACCTAAAGCCCAGCCTTGAAGTAACCTCAGTGGCCCTACTGTTTTGGGCTTCAAAGCCTGAAACATTTTGGTCCGTTTGCCATACGATTGAGGTTCTCTTTCTGAAATTTTGCTTGCTCCATGAAGCTTTCCTTAAATTTCAAGTCATTAAAATACCACCTGTTTGTGATATTATAAACGGCAATATTATATATATTAAAAATAAAATTTAAAATTAAATTTCAAATATAAATAAATAATTATCATTTAAATATAAAATAATATGATAAATTTATTCAACAAATATAAAAAATTTGAAACTTAATTTTGATTCCATTTTTAATATATATAATATTTCTATATCGTAGATCATCCAATTAAATCTTATTACATATTTATATATTTATTGTTGGTCTTAATTGCGATGACAATTTTAACCGGGTCGAATACCCATGCTTTCTGTCCATTTGGGTACTAGCATGGCTCATGGGACTTGAAAAATTGGTACAGATATATAAGAGAATTTTATCGAGCATGGGTAAGATAATAATACTACGCAGCCATTACCTAGAATTATAATAATAAATGAATTTTCACTGAATTTTTTGTATTTAACATTTAATATATATATATATATATAATATTTTATACCATTTTGCTAACATACGATTATATTCCCCCTCATTTAAAATTACACTCACGGGAGATGTTTTTCATACTAGGGCTTAATAGTAAGAAAGTTTCAACTAAGGACCTCCAACATGTATATACAAGTTCCTCGCCAACATCCTTAGTGGCTACCCAATGGTTTATGTCATATGAAAAAAATTATATACGATTATTTACATAAAATTTATAATTTTTTCATAAGATTTCACTATTTTATTCATAAATTTCACAATAAGAGTATATTTGCCTCCATTTTTATGAGAATATAATAGACTTGGCCTATATTTATTATGCATTTTTAAAAGCTGTTCTATAAAATTATTTTCAAAAATTATTTCTTATTTTCAAAAAATATTAATGAATTTAAGAAGAATAAATAATAAAAATTGGTTGGCACTATAACTAAGAAAATATTTCAAAATTAATATAAAAAATAAAGAAGTTAAAAAATTAAAAAAATAAAAATAGAAGTTTTTTTCTTTTAGTAATGATAAAAGTGATTAAATTATTAGATATACATGCAAAGACTAAGAATTGAACTTTAAATGTAGTAAAAGGTACAAAACATTGAAGAGATATTAAGTACCACTTAAAGTAAAACTCTTAGCAAATAAAAGACTATTTTTAACAAAATAGACCATGAAAATAATTACTAAATAAAAATTGTATTTTTAAAAATAAAAATTATTTTTATAAATACAAAACAAAACAGAACTTTGTTATTCTTTATTGTCTAAAAGAAAGTGAGCTAAACTTCTAATCGAATTGTAAAAAACACATTATTGGAAAAAAATATAAAATACCTCCTTTAATTTGAGGTGGTTGAATTTTATCTCATTTAATTTTAAAGACTTAAAAATTATCTTCTTAAATTTTACAAACTTAAAAAATACCTATCATTTGCGTAATTGACCATTTGATCAAATTATGTAAATTTTTTTGATGAAAATTTTAAACATAAATTACAAAATTATAATATGCTAATTTATTTCATCATTTTTTCACACATAATTCCTTGTTATATAGTTAATAGAGATATAAATTATATTATATATATATATATATATATATATATATATATTAAATTTCAATTAAATACATGAAAATGGGTTGTAAAATTTTGTGGAAAAAATGACAAAATAAATCAACATATTATTTCATCAATAACGCCAGATTAAAAAATTTACTGTCAGCTATGTCAAGGATGGGAAAATTTCAAGGCAAATGGTTGTTTTATGAGTTTTATTTTGACGGAGTGCATACTTTGTAGGAAACTTTATCCGATAAGATAGGTTTTTAATTTGAAATAGATCTAGAGCATGGAGCAATATCAATATAATTTTTCTTGTGAAATTTTGCATATTTAATATTATAATTTTATTCATATAAATGATATATGTATATATTATAGGCTAAATTAATGTGTTGCTCCTTGTAATTCCAATGAATTTTGAAATTGCTCCCTTTTTTTTTTTTCTTTCTAATTGAATACTTGTAATTACAATTTACTTCTAATGGACTGTTTGTTGACTGACAGATGTTAACTCCATTTAAACGATGCTAATTTATCCACTATGGTACCTTCGTGGAGCCCCCAAGTGGATAAGTAGCTGCTGTTCTTGTGGAAAAGAAGTTAAAATATAGACCTCCTTCCTTAGAGCCAAGTCCAGCAGCCATCGTAAGCTCTGTTTGACACTCATTCCTCATTATTTTCCATTAAATCCTACTACAGTTATGATGAAATAAAGGCACCGCTCCCAACTAGAGGGATAGATTGTCTAACCTCCAATCTAAAACAAGAAAAAAAAATTAGAATTCATCTAGTAGATTATATCTGAAAGCTTGTTTACATTTAAATTTAACAAAATTTCATTTTACTTCATTTCATTTCTAACTTTTTTATTTACAAACTTGTGATTTTCAAATCCAATGGAGTTGTCTAATATTTTATTAGAATTCATTTTAGTTGGTGTATAATAATTATTATTAGATAGTTCTATTCTTTATAATTCATTATATTTACTCACTTTGTTTTACTCTATTGCACACAAATTATCATTCCTAGTCTTTTGACTACCATTTCCACATTAGCATGAGGGTTTTTGTCTTCCATTTTGCTATATTCTTTGCTTCAATTAATCAAATCCATCACTTTTCTTTATGATAATATAATGATGTTCATAAAAGACACAATTTTTGAAGTTTGTGAAATTGGATATCGCAAAACAGAGATAAAAAAGGAAAGAAAAAATATATTATTTATGTGCAATATCGATTTGTTTGTTGATAGTTGAATTTAATTCTTTCCATTTTCTCACTTCTAAAGAGTCCAATCTTGTCATCTTATATATTTATATTGGGTGGAAAGTACATTCCCTTCTATCTTTTGGGCTTTGCCAAAATCCTTGTAGCCATCTTGCCTATCGTGAACATAATAGTTCCTTATGGTAGCTGAAACAAAGCATGACCTAAGAACAAAAATCCATTTTAACCATATAATACAAAAATTCTATATCTGACTATCTTAACTATAGTGATGGAACATTCTAATTTGGTGAGGATTAAGCCTAGTTGAAATGAAGAAGATGGAAGGACGAGTCTTGGGCAGCAGCTTTCATGAACCACTGAGGTCTCTTCTTCGTAAGTCCAAACTATTTATCTATGTATGGATATTTTGTTGAGGCACAACAGGGGCTAAGTTAACATCTCAACTAACAGAGTTAGTGTCAATCATTTCATGAGGAGTTAATTAAAACAATTTGTAACTTCGAGTATTCAATTACAAATAAATAAATAATAAGGAGCAATTTAAAAATTTGCCAAAACTATAAGGAGCAGTAAATTAATTTAGCCTATATTATATATGTAAATATTTTAGTAATTTAATTATTTAAAATAAATTTTTAATAATTTTAAGGAAAAATATACATAACCCCCTTAAAGCATGACCTTTTATCAAATAACCTTCTTGAACTTTCAAATACTACAAATAATGTTTTGAATTTTTGAAAAAAGTGAAAAGGTTTAAAAAATATATAAAATAATTTAGTAGCAATTCTATTATCATTTGGTAGCAATATAAACTATTGGTAAGTAAAAAAAATGTAATGATTTTTAACTGTTGATAAATGATACATAATAGCGGCAATTTTAAAAATTTTCATTTTTTTCAAAAATTTCAAGGGAGTTATTTGTACGATTTAAAAATTCAAGAGGATTATTTGACAAAGGATCATACTTCAAGGAGTTATATGTATTTTACCCATAATTTTATTTTTATTTTTAATTCAACTATTATATCAAAATTGAGAAAAAAGAAAATTAATAAAATGAAGCCTAATTGTTGCACTTTGTTAATTAAATTATGTATATTTTTATAGTTATATGATGAAATTATATTAAATGCTATGTTTTATTTGAATTTAAATTTTAAATATATAAACTTCAAAGTTTTTATTAAATATTTTTTTAATGCCACGCAAATTGCAGAAACAATGTCCCAACTTATACCATCCTACAAGACAGGGAAAATTCAAGGCAAATGGTAAGATAGTGCAAGATGAGACAATTTCCTTCCCCCCCCCCCCCCCCCCCAATTATTATCCCTAAGCTATACGTGGGCACTATTTTATATTTCAAGGATAATTTTACCCAAATATTCTTTCACATTATTTCTATTGGAGAGGTGATGTTCTATAACCTCATGAGATGCGATGTTAGTGACTGCTAATTTGTTATGATATTTTAAAATTTTTAAAATTTAAAAGTATGTGATAAATTTTAAAATTATTAGATTAAATTAATTTAATTATATTTATTTATTTTTAATAAATATAATTAAATAAATTTAATATAATAATTTTTAAAATTATTATATTATTTTGAATTTTAAAATTCTTAAAATACCATAAAATTAATTGTAAATGTTTCTGTTATATATGAAAAGACTATTTAATCCCAGCCTTCACTAGTCTTAACCATCATTACTATTTCAAAATACTATTACCTTTACTTTACCCAAAAAAATTATATTAGTACCATTTCAGTTGACCGATCAACTTTCCCGCAATAATTGCCTTTAATTGACGTTATTATTGGGATATATTCTTGTAAATTTGACAAATTTTTTAATATACATAAACTAATCCGTACATAATATTACTTATTTGCTACTGACTTTTTGTGATCGACCCAAGCATGGGATTGTTGTAATTATTGTATTTATGGAAATCATATTCCTTGAAATCATAATTTTAAAAATAATAAGATCTAGGCATTGTCTATGGTACAATGGCTGGAAACCCACGTACCAGTGCAATGGGTAACGTGTCAAATTTCTGGCCGTATATATTTGTAATGATATTTCATTGACCAATGATTTAGATTAAATTTTGTATGAAAATATGAAAATTACAAAAGTAGACGCTAAATTTAAGAATTCAGCAGCATCTTTTATTTAGTCATCACAATTACCCAAATAAGTAGGACAACAATGGAAGTTAGCTCCCCAATTAAATATTTTTATTTGATTTTATATACTATTTTTAATTTTTATTATTTTTACATGTGACGTATTATCTCTTTTTTCTATTTGCTACTTTGTATATTTTTCTATTTTCATGTCCTCTTATTGTTTATCAAGTGAATTCTTATATGCTTCCTGATAATTCTTTTATCTAATAAATTACACTTACATCTTTTAAATTTTAACTTAAATAAATTTATAAAATTTTTATTTTTAGATATATATATATATATACACTTTCTTTTTTTATTTATCTATAACAAAAGAAGCAAATGTATATTTAAATAAAAAGAGTTCACACCAAGATATTTTGTGTTGGTGAGTAGGAAAATTTATTTTGTTTAAGAAAGTTAAAAGTCTTCCATCCTGTTAAGTTATAATCATAATTTTTTATTAAGTTCAAAAGGATAAATTGAATAAGAATATGAATTTAAATTTAATTTATTATTAATAAATTATTTTTATATTATCATTCGCTTATATATAGTCTTGTTCATAAAAAATTATTAAAACTTTTTTACTGTGATTAAAAAATTTTAAATATTTATACTTTTTTTAATAATGTGTCTCTTTCTCATTTATTAATATTATAAAATATTTTACATTAATAGTAAATTAAATTTAAACTCTAAGAATATAACCAAATACTTTAGTTAAGGACATAAAAAGTTTTAATACAAATTTATTATTACAAAATTTTAATTAAAAAATAAAATTATAATAAATATAGTTGATGATATTTTTATTTTATATATTAGTTGTGAAATAAATTAACTATAAATCTATTGATTTATTAAAAAATAATTATATTAAGCAGAATAAGTAGGAAAGATTTATTAAAAAAAACGTAGGATAAAAAAGTTAAAAAAATTGTACAGAATTTTAATACAAAAAGGCGGACGGAAATGAAGTGAAGGAGGTAATATCACATGTTGCTAAAATTATATTATATTACTTTTAATTATTTAATATGGATATTAATAAAATTTATGTTTAAATAAAATAGTAATAGAAGTTGAAAAAATATTTTATTATATTACTTTTAATAAATTAATTAATTTTTAAATTATTTATCATAGATAATTTAATATTTAAAAAATTATTTTAAATATTTTAATATATTACGTAAAATATACTTAAGAATTTTTCGGCCGATGCAACAGGCAGGTTGAATCCGTTGACTTTTAACGGCTTTACTACAGTGGCTAAATCCCAGTTACCGAGGATATAAAATGTCGAGGAGAACTTGCGATTTATCAAAATATATGAGGCGAAATAAAAATTTACGTAATCCCCGTTGTCTGAGCACATGACCCAATTCCTTTACATCACCAGCTCCATATTTTGCAACCTTTGTTTTAGGAGAGAAAATTTTGACACACTATGATAATTCGCATAAATTTTTATATTGATGTAGGTTGAGTTTATATGAACTTAAGTTATAAATGACTTAATCTATTTAATATTAATAATAAATGAGGAGTTAAGATTATAATTGGATAGGCACAACAATTCATTTAAATATTTATATTAAATTTTTAAAAATATTAATTGAAGAATAACAAACAATTAAATTAAATTATAAATAGTTTTATATAATAAGAATATGAAATTTATATTTTAATAAAATTTTAATAGAAGTTAAAATTATTTTATCAATAATTAAAAATACTTTTATAAAAATAATAAATAAATAATTTTATAATATAAATTTTATTAATAAAAATTATTAAATTAATTGAATGAATTAATTTGATCTGACATATTTAATAAATAATTAATTTGATATAATATAATTATTATTTAAAATAAATTTAAATTTAAATTATCTAAATTATTATTAATATAAAATAAATCTGACATATAAATATAAATTATCAACCTCCACTTCATCATTTTACACAACACCTTAAATTAATGATGATGCATGATTTCGCCAAACACTAAAAGAAATTTATTTTAAAATAAAATGACAATTTATTTTTAATCATGTTAAACAAGGAGTTATGCTTCATTTGGCATGTAATTTTTTTAGAATTGATTTTATTTTATTTTAATAGATATAATTTCAATTCATTTACAAGTGAATTCTATTATTTGAAGATTTTATTAAAAATAATAATTTTAATTTATTTATAAATTAATTATTTTGTTTAAAATGCATTGAAAAATATATGCAATTTAATTAAAAAGTAAATTTTGATGGTATTATGATAAATATAATAGTAGGAAGATGGTAAAATTTTTATATAAAATATTTTTTTGGCCAAATGAAATGAATTCTAGTAAAATCCTTGCTGACTTGCTGAATTAGATGAATTTCATAATAGTACAAATATAATTAAAATAGAAATCATAAATGAAATGAATAAAATCCTTTTTTATTTAAAGTCAAACACCATTTTTTTAAAAAAATCATTTGAAAATAAAATAAAATCTTGTTTCTAATTTTGCCAAACAAAGGGTTAGAGATGGCTATGGATGGACCAAGAAGGGATTAATTTTTTCTTGTTTCATTTTTTTATTATCAAAACAAGACATTATCTTAAGCTCAGTTTGGTTGAAGGAGAAAAAAATAAGTGAGAAAGAAATGGGGAAAGAAAAAAAAAGGGAGAAAATATTATTTCTATATTTGATTAAAGAGAAAATAAGAAAAAGAAAAATATGGCCGGCCATTATGTGCCTGCGTAGCATACCTTTACTTTGCCTAGGCTTACAAATGCTTTACCTACCTTTACTTTGCCTAGGCTTACAAATGCTCTACCTACAGCAAATCCCATTTTAATCTTCAACCTATCTTCTTTCTTAACATCCAAATCAACATACACTTTCAGTAGTTGTTAAGGTTGTTCAAAAATTTCAAACTCCCATGCAATTTTCAAAACTCTCTTCAAGTTCTAGATACCTATGACTATGATTCAATCTAAAGTAGAGAACTTTGAAACTAACCCTGCATTTGGGATTGAAGAACTTAGAGGGTAACGAAGTAAGGGAAGAGAAGTTGGGGGTGAAATACTCAATTTTTTCCGTTTGGTTGTAGGGGTAAAGTTAGGAAAGAAATAAATTTTATATTGAAACTGCAATGGGGCCCACCAAAAAAATTTTCTCCTCGCCATGAAGAGAAGTGCGGGGAGAAGTGTAATTTTACCATAATTGCCTCTATCATTTGCGTTAATTAAAAAAGAGTAGAAAATAGGAGTTCGTTACCCACCCTACTTCACAGCCGCTAGCCTTGCCTCTACCACAATCTCAAGCTCGATTAAGGAGATAAAAATGGTTAGTTTCTGTTGCCTTTGCTCCTGCTATCATTTCTGTGTAAATTGCAGATATGCTGTCTGATCTGAAGAAGCTTCTTTGTTGCATGAATCTAACATTGAAGCTGCTATTTTTGTCCTTCGTCGACAAGGGAGTGTTGGAGAAAAAGTAGTCCATTTTAGAGACTCAAATCAATCTCCCATTGCATGAAACATCGAGGATTGACTCTGATCTAATTTATTGGTACAGGGTTCCACTTTTTAGGTTGCATAGATCTAACTTGGAACTCATGCAACTCAGATTGTTTTGATACCCAACCTAACCAGCTTTTTTTTATTTCAAATTTTTTTCATTCCTTCTACATACAACACATGTCTATAAATTAGGCAATAATTCTTACTGCATCTATATATTTACACATGTATTAATTTTAAAGATATTATAAGTTACAATTTATTCATTCAAATAAATTACTAGTAGAACTTGGAAGGGATGAAGATTTTATAAGTTAATCAGGCTAGTAATATCAATTGTAGAAGATTTCAAAGCCAACATGATCCCTTCTGCCCTTACTTTGATCACCATTATGCATATACATACTAAACATTTTCCTTTTAATGGATACTTTTCTATATTTCTTTTTACATTTTCAATTAAATTATTACTTTAGCCTACTTTTGGTTTTATTTAAATTTTTAGTCTAAAATGTTCAATTGTACATGTACAATGATATTAGAACAAACTGGAACCATCTCTCCTTAAATTTGATTATTTTAGTTCCAATTTAATTAAAGTAATATAATTTTTTTAATTCAAGAGTTGAGTATTTCTAACAATTTAATAACTCATCTTTTTTTTCACATATACGAATCAAAGAGTGCTCAATGAGTGTAGGGAGAAGGAAACTGATGATGAGTGAATTCCAGCACTTTCCTTGTAATTACGGGGTAAACAACTGAGAATTGCTCATAAAAAATTTAATTTATATTCATTTTTAATTAATTATATTTAATTAATGCATAAATTTAGTTTAATTTTTTTACCTGATCTATATTTTTATATGAACAAAATTATAAAATATATTTTGATTTTTAAAATTATATTAAATAATATAAATATAATACATAAATAGTATAATATATAAAGTTTATATTATTAAGTTGCAAATAAATAATATATAATAAATAAAAAAGATCAAGTTTATTTTAAGAACTTTATAATTTAAGTTTGAGTTGAAGTCCAAATATTTATTATTTAAAAATTTAAATTAAGAAATTTATAATTCATTTATAGTTGAATACGCACATTAAAGTTTAAATACTTCTTAATGTTGTTCTCTTGTTGCTCATGCCAATAGATATTGTGGATAGGCATTAATCCAAGGATACACTCTCAAAGGGTTCACATTTATATATTTCTTATTTCTTCCAACCTCCTTTGCATAATCCTTTCCTAAGTTGAAAGGTATGTTTCTAGGAGTTGCGTGCTTCCTTATGCATATATATTTGTGTTTGCACTGTGTTCTTGTGTGTTTTCCATTTTATTTTTCTTAATAATCTTTCCTTAGTTCATGTACTATGAAGCTAATAAAAATGTTTGCATTTATACATACCTATTATTTGTAACATTTAATAGTTACAATTTAGAGGTAATTTATAAGTGACTATGGAAGATAATATGGATGATTTAAATGAAGAGTAGATGAAGTTAGACTACTTGCTTAATATTAATATGATGAATGAATAGGACAAATTATGTCAAACATGTATGGTTCAATTGGTATGCTATATTGGTTATTTTACGTATTTGCTAAATTTGTAAGCAAATATTGTACATAGGCCCATTGGTGGGGTGGGTGAAATAAGAGATCAGATGCAATAATAGTTCTTGCAAAACCTATTACAAGCAAATAGATGTCATGATGTAGTACGCATGAGTCTTCACATTTTCCTATGATTATGTGAGAAGTTAAGAGCAATGAGTTAGGTGAAAGATTCCACTTGTTCCATTATGGAGGAATAAGTTGCTAAGTTTTTATATATCCTAACACATAATGTAAAAAATAAAATTGTGTCTTTTTTCTTTCATCAATCGGGAGAGATAGTTAGTCACCATTTTCATAATACTTTATGAGTTATATTATCTCTCATGGATGAGTATCTCATAAGCCTTCTAGATTAGAGATTCCTCCACAAATACTCAACAATAATAGATTTTATTCATATTTTAAGGTAATATAATATGATTATGTAAGTTATAGTACTCATTTGAAATGAAATTATTTAATTATCATATTGTGCAATTAAATTAAAAAGAATTGATTTACAGGATTGTGTTGGAGCTTTAGATAGAACATATAAACAAGTCAAAGTTCAAAGGAAAGATGCCCCTTGCTTTCAAGGAAGAAAAGATTATCAAATACAAAATATGTTGGCAATGTGTTCATTTGATATGAAGTTCACTTATGTGTTGTTTGGTTAGGAGGAAACTGCATCAGACTCTAGAGTTCTTAAGAATGCTTTGATTAAAAAGGGAGATGGATTGAGAATTCCAAGAGGCAAGCTTTACTTTTGTATGGCCTACATAATGATAAGTCAATAGTTAATCTTATATGGTATTTCTCATTATAATTATATTTTCTGACATGTATTTGGATATTTGTTGTTATTAGTAAATAGGTTCCACATCTTTTATATTCTACTATATGTACCCTGTATTATAATATATATAGTGATTACCTAACTTAGTTGAGGATATGGCAATATAAATTTCTCTCTTAATTAATATGGTATCAAAGTTTTCTAGTAATCCTTCTCCTATCTCAATCAACAACCTAACTCTCTCTCTTCTTCCTCCTTTCCTTTTTTTTTATACGTGACTAAGGTCACGATAGGACCAGCGGCACTCTAAGCCGTTTATTGGTGGAAGATCAGACCTCAGGATTGCTGTTTAGTGGTGGCGTACGGCGGCGTATGGAGGTGGAGATCAGAACGGTACTGTTCAACACCGTGAAAGCAGAATCGAAACCGGTATGGAAGGTCTGGATACATCGAATAACAGATCAAGGTAAGACGATCCGGACTAGCCGGCGCGTGGCATCACACGCACGGGTGTACGGAGGCACGTGAAGCCCACTCACAGAGGCAAGCAAAGGTGCGTGGAGGCGCGTGAGGCATCTTTAGGCGGCGATCTTTCGTCTAGCACTATTTCGAAGGACTCTGAAGAGCTTTATAAGGTTGGTTTTGCAGTTTCGTGTCTTTAGGTGACATTTTCTATTTTCTAGATAATTTTCTTTTGATTTTCTGCTGTGCTGGCTGGATATAGATACTAGTTCTGATTTCATGGATAATTTTGGGGGTCCCAATAGTTTTGGAATTTCAAAGAGAAAACTTAGATCTAATTTTTCAGAATTATTACCAGTAAGTGGAAAAATAACAAAGCGGAAGTTAGATATTGAAGGACGACAATATGTTACCTAGAAAAAAGCAATTGAATACTATTTTGATGAAGTTCATATGACACATCACCTTACTTAAGAGCCACCTATAGAAGATCCCGATCAACAATGGATCATAGAAGATCATCGGTTGTTCAGGTTGGTTTGTAATACTTTAGCTACTGAAGTTGAAGATAACACAACTCATTGTCATACTATTAAGGAGTTATGGGAGTCAATTGAAGGCCTATATTCGAAAAAGGATGATTTGAATCAGGTATATGATTTGACTATATCCCTATTTCAATTAGATGAGAGAGGTAAAACCAACGCTCAAATTTATACTGAGTTCAATCGTATTTATGAACAATAGAATTCTCTGCTGCCTATTACTAGTGATGTTAATGCAATGCATTTTCAGCGAGAACAACTAGGTGCTTTGTGTTATTTGATGCGTTTACCTCCTGAGTTTAGCACAGCACGACAGCAGGTCTTATCTAGTTCTAAGCCCCTCACTCGAAAAATAGTTTATTATCAAGTTCAAAGAGCATCCAAAGATATTTCTTCTTCCTCTCCATCTTCAAATATGAATGAGTCAGCAGCATTAGTTAGCTCAGGTGCTCGTGGAGGCCGTGGTAATTTTAGAGGTGGTAAGGGAAGAGGAAGAGGGCGAGGTCACTTTAATGAAGGAGGAAGAGGAGGTGATTGGCAGAATCACTCTAGTGAAGGAAGGAGAGGAGGTGATTCAATTGTGATTTGCTATCATTGTTAAGAACAATGACACATCAAGAAATTCTGTCCGAAGTTAGTAGGAAGGAATACCCAGCAATCCAAGTTTGCTTATATGGCACAAGAGTCAGAATTCAATGGTAAATTATTATCTGATAGCGAATATACTGAGTACTTGCAATTAAAGGCCTTTATATAGTCGCCACCCACCCAACCTACTGCCACCATAGTTTACACAAGTAATCCTACTGCATGTCTATCCCATTCCAATTCTAGATGTCATTGATTCTGGGGTTACTGATCATATGACGGGTCAAACAGGTATACTATCTTCCTTTACTAATTCTCATACTTTACATGTCACTTTAGCTAATGGGTCTACTACTTCTGTTGTTGGAAGTGGCATGGTCAATCTCACCTCTGATATCTCTTTATCCAATGTTTTGTGCCTCCTAAATTTTCCATTTAATTTACTTTCAGTTAGCTAAATTACCCATACTTATAATTGTGATGTTTTCTTCTTTTTTAGTTATTGTGTATTTCAGGATCTGTTGACGAAGAAGATTTTTAGTAGGGGATATGAATCTGGGGGATTATACGTGCTGGATGACAAAGTTTCTCAACCAATTGCTGCTGCTACCCCCACTCTACATCAATTACACTGTCGCCTTGGCCATCCCTCGTTGCTCTCTTTACAAAAATTATGTCCTAACTTAGCGTCTGTGTCTCATTTAGATTGTGAGTCTTGTCAATTTGCTAAACAGTATCGTCAATCTTATTTTTCTAGAGTTAATAAGCAAGTTTCATCCCCATTTGAGTTAGTACATTCAAATATTTAGAGGCCTTACCCAATTATTTCAAAGTCTAGTTTTCATTATTTTGTGTCTTTTGTGGATGATTATTCAAGAGTGACTTGGCTCTATTTAATAAAAAATCATTCAGAGTTGTTTAATATTTTTTGTACTTTTCTTACTGAGGTTATAAATTAATTTCAGACAACTGTTCGTAATTTTTAAAGTGATAATGCTAAAGAGTATTTCTTTACACAATTTTTAGCTTATTTGTCTCAGCATGGTATAATTCATCAGTCTTCCTGTGCTATCACTCCGCAATAAAATGCAGTAGCTGAATGAAAAAATTAACATTTACTAGAAGTTTCTCAAGCACTTTTATTTGAAATGAAAGTTCCTAAAGTTTTTTAGGCAGATGCAGTTTCTACAGCCTGTTTTCTCATCAATTGCATGCCTTCTTCTATTCTTGGTGGTCAGGTACCTTTTTCTATTTTGTTTCCTTCTAAGCCTTTTTTTCCTATTTCCCCCCGTATTTTTGGGTGCACCTGTTTTGTTCATGATCACCGTCCCCAAGTATCGAAATTGGATCCTCGATCTTTGAAGTGTGTTTTTCTTAGCTATTCTCGTACTCAAAAAGGGTATCGATATTTTTCTCCTGAGTTAAATCGTTATATTATTTCTTCTGATGTTTTATTTTTTGAGTCTACCCCATTCTTTGGGCCGTCTCCATCTTCCTCCCCCTTGCCAGAATTAGATCATGTTGATGAATACTTCCTTGTACCTTCTCCTTCACTGGACTCACAAGTTCCTCCACCATAAAATTTGGTTCGACTTCCAATTCAGTTTGTTTATTCTCGTAGAGTGCAGGTACCACTAACAGCTCCTCCACCGGTCATGCAACAGCCATCTGATCCGGACTCGCTTTCCCACGGTCCGTCAACTTCATCTCCTCTATCGGCTTCTTCCTCATCAGATCCTCCTCATATGTTTTTTGATTTGGATCTTCCGATTGCTCACCGAAAAGGTATCCGTAGTTGCACTCAGAAAGGTAACCCTCACCATCCTTATTCCATCTCCACCTATGTCTCTTATTCTTCTTTACCTGCTTCTTCTCAAGCCTTCATTACTTCTTTAGATTCTATTACTCTTCCTAAGTCCTATTTTGAAGCTCTTTCTCATAATGGGTGGCGTGCTGCTATGGAGGAAGAAATGACAGCTCTTGAAACTAATCAGACATGGGATCTTGTGCCTTTACCTGATGGTAAACAATACATCGGTTGCAAATGGGTATTTATAATCAAAGTGAATCCGGATGGTTTCATTGCTCGTTTAAAAGCGCGTCTAGTCACTAACGGTTATGCTCAGACCTATGGTGTTAATTATTCAGAGACTTTTTCCCCTGTGGTCAAGATTACCTCTGTTCGTTTACTCATCTCTCTTGCTGCTACTTATGATTGGTCTCTTCACCAATTGGATGTTAAAATTGCCTTTTTACATGGAGATTTGAATGAGGAAGTGTACATGGAGCAACCACCTGGGTTTATTGCTCAGGGGGAGTGTGGCAAGGTATTACTTTTAAAAAAATTATTATATGGGTTGAAACAATCTCCTTGAGCTTAGTTTGGAAGATTCAATGAAGTAGTGATAGAATTCGGAATGAAGAAATGTGATCATGACCACTCTGTGTTTTACAGGCAGTCTAGTTCAGGATGTATTCTTCTGGCTATATATGTTGATGATATTGTGATCACGGGGAGTGATAAGTTAGGGATCTCACAATTGAAAGCCTTTCTTCAAGCTAACTTCCAAACTAAAGATTTGGGAACGCTTCGGTATTTTTTAGGCATTGAAATTGCTCGAGAGCGAAAAGGAATTTTCTTATCTCAAAAGAAATATGTGCTTGATCTCTTGAATGAAATAGGAATGATTGAAGCTAAACCCTGTGAGAACCCTATGATTACAAATATTAAGCTTAATCTACAAGATGAGGAATCACTTGAAAATCCTGAACAGTACAGGAGATTGGTGAAAAAATTAAACTATCTTACTATAACTAGGCCCAATATTGCATTTCCAATAAGTGTGGTTAGTCAGTTTATGAACTCCCCAAGGACTTCCCACTGGGATGCTCTTACACACATTTTAAAGTACTTGAAGAAAGCACCTGGTCGAGAAGTCTTATATAAAAATCATGGTCATTGTAGAGTGAAAGCGTTTTCTGATGCAGACTGGGCTGGATGTCCTATAGATCAGAGATCAACTTCTGGGTATTGTGTATTTATTGGAGGAAATCTTGTGTCATGGAAAAGTAAGAAGCAAGCAGTTGTATCTCGCTCCAGTGCAGAATCTGAATACCGAGCTATGGCTCATGCTACATCTGAACTTGTATAGGTTAATTATCTTCTTCAACAACTTGGCATCAAGACTCATGGGATTATGCAATTGTGGTGTGACAATCGAGCTACTACTCACATTGCCTCAAATCCAATTTTTCATGAACAAATTAAGCATGTAGAGATTGACTGTCATTTTATTCGATAGAAGTTATAAGAAGGAATTATTAATCTTAGACGTATTAGAACAGGGGAACAATTAGCTGATTTATTTATTAAAGCTCTTCCGGGAAAACGGGTTGATGAAATTTGTAACAAGTTGGACATGATTGACATTTATATCCCAGCTTGAGGGGGAGTGTTAGTAAATAGGTTCCACATCTTTTATATTATGCTATATGTACCTTGTATTATAATATATATAGTGACTGCCTAACTCAGTTGAAAATATGGCAATACAAATTTCTCTCTTAATTAATAGTTGTAAATCCTAGGCAAATTCTACTTAGAAGATACAGGTTTTCCTTTAAAAAGAGGGTGTACTTACACCTTACAAAGGTGTGCATTATCACCTAAAGGAGTACACTACCTATAGACCTTAAAATGTAAAGGAAACATTTAACTATTGACATGCATCATTGAGAAATGTAATAGAAATGGCATTTTGGGTTTTAAAAAAGAGATTTCTAATAATTGCTAGTGGCACAGAACCACATTACTCTTTTAGGACCATGACGGATATTATTATTGCATGTATTTTGCATAATTTCTAATGGACATTGATTCTAATCCAAAATTGATAGATGATGTGGACCGTGAGCTATTAAATAGTAACATAGAAAATATAGGTGATCGTGAATCATGGAACACCAAGGAAGATTATAGGCATGGGTTCATAATGAGAAAAACTATAATAACCCATATGTGGCATCATTATGAGTAGAGCTTGTCATGGATTATGATATTTATAGAACATTATCTTTGTACCTTATTATTTAATGCTTGTAAATCATGAGCTATTGATGTGGTTATGAACTGCATTTAATGTGTGGTCAGTATGCGTTGTATATTATAGATTCTTGCACTTCCTAGTGTAGTGTGAATTATATTTTATGTTCAAAAGGTACGAGTTGTATGCTGTGTATTAATTCACTATCATAATATATTATGACTTGTATTTTGTATTGTATACATATGTGTCATATGTCATATATCATTACACATTATTTCATATTCTGAAGGCATTGATTATGCATAGAATCTCCAAGTTGCATTGAATATAGATGTGATAATTATGTGTGTGAGTTCTTTATAACCAAATACATTCATTGTTATGCATGCTAAGCAAGTTATTGTACAACTTATACTATTAAATATTACTTAGTTGTATAATAATTTGTAGATTTTGATATGCTGAAGAATAAAAAGTTTGATAGTAGCAGAGATACATCTTTTAGAGACTTATTATGATGGACGCCCAATATGGATGTCATGTTTTGAACTTATTATTGGAGAAGGTGTAAAAAAGGAATTGACTAGATGATACATTCACTTCCATAGCTTATGTTAGTGTGGTGGCGGAGCTAAAGTAGATGATAGGTTTATTCTTCCGAAAATAGCATATCAAAAATCGGATGAAGACATTGAAGGAAAACTTCGATGAATGCTATAATCTATTTCACAAGTGGAGCAAGTGGAGTGAAATTACCTAGAACCTAACAATGCACATGTTTGAGGCTAAACCAAAAGTGTGGAGTGAGATCTATAAGATAAAGTTAGCATAGCTTATATACTAGATGTCAATGTAATCATTCATTTGCATTCCCATATACATACATGCATGCTTATTGATAGGGACAATGGCATTAACAAAAACATTTGCAATATAGACAACACCAAGTTCATTATATAATGATGTAATTGTATATGTGTACGCAGGATAAGCTTAAGGCCCATAAGTGAAAGCATATGGTAATACACAACTATAACAAGTTATTGGAGTTATTCAGAAGAGACAGGGCTACAAGAGCATACGCTAAGAATGCAACTATAAGTTGAAGAGATGGGAGAAAGAAAGGTTTGTTGACGTGTGTATCTTAGGAGCTAATCATAAGATGATTGTAGTAACGTATAATGTATTACGTTTTATTTTAGGTAATACAATTATTATATTTTCTTTTATTTTATTTTGATATTTGCACTATTTATAACTTAAATATAATAATTATCCCTAAAATAATTTTACTATTCCTAAAATATTCATAATCAAATATTATTGCAAAAACGATAACAATAATATATTAAGATTATCATATATGGTGACTGATGATTATGAATCATGAATATATGATATCAAATCAATACATGGATACATTAACAGATAAATTGGACTGACCTACTGTGAGAATACTGCATGAATTGTCATGTATCATTAGTTATTTTTATGTGACCACGATGCACGTAGTCCTTTAACCAAAAGTTACTACGGTTCCCTACATAAGAGGTCACACACTTTGATGCTATCCTGTATCACCTTTAATCCAGATGACGTGTAGAGTATTGATTGGATGTGTCATGAATCATGTAGAGAGATATTAAGTGATGTAGACAGGATTTTGTTGCTACTATATAATGGAGAGAAAACCTTAGGTCCCTTAATCGAGTGAAACTTAAAAATGTATGGCTATGCTCAACTGAATCAATATGTGATATTGATAATTTATTTAAGTTAGTATACTTAGTGTCAAGAAATATAAATTAAACATTGATGAGGATAACATATTTTATGCCTCTAGTTCGATTTGGGTCTTATTACAAAAAGGACTGTGATCATGTGATGCAAAGCATTGATCACACATTAAGTGGATGTCGAATCACAAACATTCTTACTACTTGGGTGGCAGTGATGTATTGCTAGATACTGCTCACTCTCTATAGTCTAATAATAGATCATTACAACGTAGTAAGAATCTATAGAGTCATATAAAAGGATAATAATATTGCAAAAAGGATAACAATAATATATTAAAACTATCATGTATGGTGACTGATGATTATGAATTATGAATATATAATATTAACTCAATACATGGATACATTGTTAGTGAATAGATGAATTGGACTAACTTATTATGAGAATACTGCTTGGATTGTTATGTATTATTAGTTATTTTCATATGACTACAATGCACGTAGTCCTTTAACTTGAAGTTATTACGGTTCCCTACATGAGAGGTCACACACTTTAATGTCGTCCTGTGTCACCTTTAATCGAGATGACATATAAGGCGTTGATTAGGTATGTCACGAAACATGCAGAGACATGTGAATGATGTAGATAGGATTTTGTTGCTCCTGTATAATAGAGAGAAAATCATAAGTTCCTTAATTGAGTAAGACTTAAAAATGTATGGTCATATTCAAATAGATCAATATGTAATCTTGATTATTTATTTAAGTTAGTATACTCGATATCAAGAAATATAAATTAAACATTAATGAGGATGGCACACTTTATACCTCCAGCTCAATTTGGATATCATTAAAAAGGGACTGTGATATAAAGCATTAATTATACATTAAATGGATGTCGAATCGTAAGCATTCTTACTATTTAGGTGATAGTGATGTATTGCTAGATACCATTTACTATCTATGGTCCAATAATGGATCATTACAACGTAGTAGGACCCCATAAGATCACATAAAAAGAGTAAGAATGAGATAGTAATTAATTAATTTTTAATTAGACTAAAAATTTATTAATTGGATTTGTTATTATATATATATATATATATATATTACCAAAGTAATAATGTATATATATTATTATTCACATAATATATATTTTATATTATATTATGTGATATTATATGATATTAAAGTAATATCAAATAATTATACAATTTAATATTAAATAATTATATTATGAGATAATATTATTATTTAATAATATTTAGTTATTAATATTAGATAACTAATGAATAAGCCTTGTCTCTTCTCACTCTCACCATATTAGAAATAAGATATTAGTGATTGAGTAGAATTAAGATTAGTTAGATTTCCTAGTAGGACTAGGAAATATACATGCCTTTAGCTTGATAAAATAGGCATGAAAGTGACATTGTTTGTGTGAAAATAAGTAAGTATGAAAATAAGTAAATTTGTTACTAGCAAAATCGCATAAAAACACTATACAAAACTGCACTAAGCCCTTTTTGTGTGAAAGACGAATCCTAGCAGATTCATGGAAGTTAAAAAGTCACTATTTGCTCCATATGGATATTGTAGAGATACTATCACTTGATTGTGCTCATGATTCAGATCTGCATTCTAATAGATAATCTTTTATTCTTAATTTATGTTCCTACACATTGATTTGTGGGAAGGTTTCATATCACATAATTTTGAAATTTTTTTTTCTGCTACATTACATGATGTATATGAAACCCAACAAGGTTGGACCTGAACAATAGCTTCGATCAGATCTCAAATTTTGATATTAATTGGGGAAGTGATGCCCCTAACTATGCCGAGCATTTTAATGCATTTAGTCATGAAGGTGCTCTTTTTGACCACTCCTAGGAATATCCCCACTCAAATCAATATCAAGGTACATCATCATTAAAAGGTTCAAAATGGAAAGTGCCCATAATTGATTTAATTAAGAAAGGTTATGAGAAGTTGAACATAGGGATTAACAACTTAATTGATGTTATGAGAGATGTGAAAGTAAAGTATGTCCAGATAATTGAAAGATAATTCTTTATCATTGAAAGCAATAGACCTAGTCACGCTAGTAAGGTAAAAGTATGGACTGAGTTGGAGAAAATAAGAGTACTTGAGAAATTTCAATTGAAGTGCTACAACTTCCTTTGTGAAAATGAGAAAGTTAAGAAGCAATTTTTTGGGGTTTCACCTTACTTAAAATTACAAACGTTGTATCCATTTATGGTTAGTGTAAGACTTGGTTGAGTCACCATTTGAGGTATGCACTGACGCCTTCTTTCAGTTAATATTTTAATGTGATCAAACGGTAACTTAATGTGAAGAATAACATTGATCCTATGGTATTGCCAAACAATGGAGTATTAGTAGTATGCGTAGATGTTGTTGTTGTAACTATATAAAAATAACCATTACCATTTAACTTAAATTAGAAATTTATATATTCTTTGACTTTGTTTTACTAAAAAGTAGAAATATGCCTTTTGACATTATGTACTGAGTATTTAACATGCAATTATGGCTTACAAATGTGCTTGTTGTTGTAACTATATCTCTACTAATAGTTAACGTCACTGTGAAAGAAATGTCTCATTGTAATAAATGCGTAAATTGTTTAGCTTTATACACAAGTATTGAATGAACCAGCATTACTTGTTGCTAAAGGTGACAATTTCGACATGACATGAGTTAAACGAGTTCGGGTCAAGCTTAAATAGGTTCGGGTCAAGCTTAATCGGGTTCAGTTCATAAACGGGTTGACTCATTTGACCTGAATAAATTTCTTATTGGGTTCGGGTTAATCCGTTTAACCTGTTTTAAACTTATTTAAGTTATACGGGTTATTAAACGGGTCAACCCGACTTATGAACCCGTTTAACTCGTTATATAATATATAAATTTATTAATTATTAATTTATATAAAATAAAAAATTAATATAAACAAGTTAATAAATGAGTTCACGTCGGGTTAAACAGATTGTATTATTACTGTGTAAGCATATTATGTATATTTAAGTTAGATAGATCGTGTCGGGTTGACCCGTTTAATAAATGGGTCATGTCGGGTTAACCCGTTTATTAAACAGATTGTATTTGGGTTGAGCATAAATAGGTTTGGGTTATGCCAAACCCGACCCGTAAACCCAAATTGCCAGCCCTACTTGTTGCCGCCACATTAGCATAGTGTGAGTCGCTCAAGATGGACTCACAAAGAATGATTGTAGTGGGATGGAAGGTGATTTAGAAGTTAAATTAGGATTTAATATTCATTACCTTGTATATTAGTAAATCATGTATTAACCGAGCAAAATAAACCTAATTTGTTTATGTATTGTATATGATGATGGGAGCCCAGATTATAAATTGCATATTTGTAAACAAATTGCTTATACTTTTGTATAATTTAAAGTATTTCTATTTAGTTTTGATAATAAGATAGTGGATCTCAATGATCAAATCTCAGGTAAATATTGGATTCATAGCTGCTAGTTATAGAAGGATTCAATCTTCTTGACTATTACCCATTTACTTAAAAAGCTAAACTTGAATACTGGATAACATTAAATGACAAGGTCAAGTATTTTATACCAGCTTGGTTATAGCAATTCAGTTAAAAAACATGCTATGAGGGAATTGAATGATAAAAGGCATTGATTATGGAATTAATTTAATTAAACTGTTATAACAGCCCTTTTTTTGTGCAAATTTTCAAATTCAAAATTTTTTTAATGAGAAATACCTAATTATAGAAATATTATATGAATATTTTTTTATAAATATTTTAAAAATATTTTATTTATGATAGTTATTTACTTTAAGTTTTATTTTAGAAATTTATGAATTATTTTTTTAGAATTCATTTTTTGGAAATACACATTTATTTTCATCTTTTATATTGATTATATACCTCTTGATTAAAAAATTACATAATGTCATAATTTTGTAAAAAAAAAAAACATTAAATTTAGGAACTTTTACTACACTTAGAACATATTTAAAATTCAGCATGCTTTCACTAAGCAACCAAATTTGAATTCTTTTTATTTGCGTGTTTGTATATATTCTTTCATTATTAACTTTTATAACATTAATTCAATATAAATATAGCATTATTATTAAATATAATTAAATGAAGTTTATATAATTATATTTTCATTAATTAAATTGTATTAATAACAAAATTTTATTGTAATATTAACAAAATTTTAACATAAACAAAAATTTTATCGTAATAATAATAACATTTTACTTTATATTTTATATATTACTACAATATGGCATACATTAATATAGTAGCCCATTTTCCCTTTTTTTTTTGGTACAAAATTTGAAATTTAAAATTTTTTTAAAAGGAAAATACCTAATTATGAAAATATTATATGAATTTTTTTTAGATATTTTAAAAAATATTTTATTTGTGATTTATTTTTACTTTGAATTTTATTTTAGAAACTTAACTTATTTTTTTAGTATTTATCTTCTTAAAATACATATCTATCTTCATTTTTAATACATAAAAACATAATGATCATTTCATACAAATACAATTTCTTTCTTTCTTTCTTTCTTAACTTCTCCTTTTTTAAATAAAAGATATTACTTTTCTTTTAATTTCTTTCTTTTTTAATTTCCCTCTTTCTAAACAATACAAAAGAAATCTTCTCTCATCCAATTTCTTTCTCTTCTAATTTTTTTCTTCCAATTTCTTTCTCCCCTTACTCTTCTCTAATCCAAACAAAGCATAAAGGTCTGATTAACAAAGTAGAGGGAACCTAGAAGTGGCCGTTGCTGTGATTGAAACTAAAGTTGAGAACTTTGAAACGAGGGGTGCGGTGGACAATGCAGAAGAGACATAGAAATATCTCAAATCTAAAAAAATTACAGTGTTAGTAGGACCTTTTTGACTGCAACAATTGCTATGATTACAGAGAAAAGAGAAGACGAAGTCACCAGTAAATGAAACAGCAAAGAGGGTACCTCGAGGGTGAATTAATCTCCATCCTATGCAACCAGAAAGCATCCTTACACTGCCAATGGTGGTGGCGGAAGAGAATGGAAAGCCAAATCTCCGGCGAAGAGAGCAGATCCCATGCCACAGAAGAAGAGTTAGGTTGGTTCGAGGACGTCAATTCGTGGGAGGGAATCGGATCAAGTCATTACTAAGAAGCTCAACGCGGGTGTCGCCGGTATTCACCGCGATCTCCGACTGGCGATCGAGGTCACCATCGACCAGTACAGTGAGTGGGGTCAGCAAGGTAAATGGAGGTCGAAGTTCGCTAAAGACTACCAAAAGAGGTGATCATAGTTGCCTGCGAAGGGGGCGGAGAAGATTGAGAATCAGAGAAATTCCCCCCTTTTCTTCTCTGGTGAGTGAGAAGTATTTACCCGTGGGGCCACGTGTATTTTCCATTCAATTTTCCTTTCTCTTTTGTTTTCTTCAAGCATCCAAATTGAGAAAATTGTAAATTTCTCTCTTATTTTTTGCTTAGGGTATGTTTGGCTGGAGGTGAAAATAGGAGGGGTGTAAATAGAGGGGAAAGTAATTTCACCTAGGTTGTTTGGAATGGGTGAAAATAGGAGGGGGAGTAAATATGGATGAAATGAATTTCTTTTCTTTGGAATGGGTGAAAATAGAGGGGGAAGGAAATGTGAATGAGTGAAATAACTAAAATATCCTTTTGTTATGTTATGTTGAGGTAGTTATAATATTATTTAGTAAAATTAAATAACAAATAATTTATGGATGAAGGAAAATATGTTAAATTTTTTTTCTAAATACTAACATATTTAAAAAATTATAATTTTTTATTTTCATATAATTAATAAATATTAAAAAATTTACATTATATTTTAGAAAAATACTTATGGTGAGGTAGTAAAATTACTATATTATCATTGTTTAATAGAATTATACATATTTGATGATAATAATTTTATTTGATAAATTTAAATTAATTTTAATTTATTTTATTACTAATAACATTAATCAATAATTGATTATACATTTTTTAAAGACTAGAATTAATATATTTTTATTACAGAATTAATTAATAAATGATATATCATTATATAGAATTAATTAGTAAATAATACATTTCTCCTAATATTATCAATTTATTTTTTAGTAGTAGAAGATATATATCATGTTCATTTAACTATTACAATATACATATACACACATATACATTTCTCCAACATGATTAGACACTCTAAATCCAGATAATAATTCAGATATATGAGATGAGTAAACCCCAGCAAGTTCTGACTTGTCCCTGCTCTTGTTGAATATTTCATCACGTGAAGCAAAGGCTGTGAAGGAATCAAGAAAGAACACAATGACATTCTGAATGCCAACCAAGAGAGAATTTATTAGGGCAAGAGGGGGGATCTAGCAAGATAAACTTACTGATTTTTTCAGGTTTCAGTCTTTCAGAATGCAATCCTTCAGGTAACGAAAGATTCCATTTACCATTGCAGATAAAGATGGTAGGAGGATCCAAAAAGATACCTCTTCCAGTATACCTATGAAATTTTGGACAAAAGCGCAAAAAATTCACACAAACTAATGAGCACTACTTACTTTAGTTTAGTTTAAAAAAAGAAACACAACTTACTCTTGAAAAAGGATCCCAAAACTTCAATGCTTATGGGAAAAATGCATCAATACAGAACCTTGACCAATACACACATACTTGCTCAGGCAGAATGTTCCCCGACCCAAGGTGAGTTGAACCCGACTCAAAATGTACAATCGGCCGGAACCACCACAAACCGTCCGCCTAGCAGCAGATCGATGGCAACAACAAGTGCCTATACCTGACGGCAGCACAGGATCTCGGCGGTTGCTCTCCGTTCGGCTTCCTTGCCTCACTTCCTCGGGAGTACCTGCCTCAAACGCAGCAACAACAGAACACAACAGAGGACAACAGAAGGGAATGGAATGTGGATCGATACTTGCTCTTCCTTCCAAGGCGATGGTGATTCCTCGTAACGGAAACTGCAGCGGCAGAGACGGAGGAACCCTATTTCCTGCGCGCAATGCGGAGAAGATAGAGAAGGGCAAGTTCTGGAAAGTTGAAAAAAGAAGAAATTTTCACCCGTTTTCTTCCCATATTAGGAGCGGTGCCAATTTTACTGGGACCCACCAAATTTCAACAACCACGTTTATGCCCCCTCCAAAATTCACCCCATGCCAAACAAGTGTAATTTTTCTTTTCACCCCCGTTTTCACCTCAGCATTTACTCCCTCTCTAATTCACCTATTCCAAACAGACAATTAATGTTTTCTTTTTCCTCTATTTTTTATGCATCCAAGAAAGGGTTAATTCCATTTGTGATCCTCAGCAACCTTACTCAGACCATGACTATCTTATCAGTTATGCCAAAGTACACCGAATGAGACAAATTCATGAAGTCATTGACTGATAGTGCGGCTTGGCTTTTTCGCTAGCGCAGAAAACAGGTCAAGTGCATAACTAATAGAATGGGCTTTTTCGTTGCTTCATATTAGACTCTGACACCTAATATAACTGTTTTTGTCTGCCCCGGTCAAAATAAATAAATGAATTGATTCAGATTAGCGCTGAAACTTGTGTCATCTAACGCAACCCCCAGCACCATATATATATATATATATATCTTTTGCATAAAGTGTTATTTACTAAAAAAACCGTCAATATTACGGCCCAAGTCAATTAAAAGCTAATAATAAATACATAATACAATTAATCGATACATTTAAATGAAATTACAAACTAATAGTATTACAATGATAGAACATTTAGCTCCCTTTATTTTCATAAAAATATTTTTTAAAAATATTAAAATAATAAAAAATAATTTATTTATTTAATCTTAAATATAAAAGTTTTGAAAAAAATAAATTTCTTTCGAAGAAGAATTTATTTTTTCCATTAATATGATTCTAAATATTATTTTTTAATCACAAATAGAAATAATAAATCACTCTTTCATCAATATATATATAAAAAATATTTTTTAATAAAAAATAAAATCTTATAATAACAAAAAATTTAAATATTACGAGAGAGGTCGTAAGTTTAAACATGGCCTGGAATGTTAAATAGGAAAGTGAAATTGCATTTGTAAGTGATTACTCTCATGTGTTACATGAGGTGAATTGAGAAAATTCTCCGCAAATGAAGGTTGTTTGGCGTAACATGAAGGTTGTCTGACATATATAAACTAACTTATAATTAATAATTTATAAGTGAGTTTATAACTAATAATCAATAAATTAATTGATTATATTAAAATTATATTTAGTATAATAGATAAATTAGTTTATAACTTAACCTTAGTTATAAACTAACCTTTAAAAATGTTTAACACATCAACTTGTTAAAAAAATTAAGTTCTAACTTAATAAATTATTTTAGATAATTTCAAATTCTTTTGATTAATTAAAAACACATCCCCTTATAATTAATTAAAATATAAGTAATTATATCATAATTTTCAATCATATATAAATAAAATAAATTTATAAATAAATATACAATTAATTATATTCTAAGTAATTAAATTCTTGTTTTGAATAATAAAAAAGTAGATAAGTAAATAAATAAATAATATTTTAAAATATAATTCTATTTTAGATAATTAATTTATTATTTTAAATATGTTTACAATAATGCAATATGCAACAAAAATGAAATTTAAAATTGAATTTTGAATGTAAATCAAGCAATATCAATAAATACAAGATAATAAAATAAATTTATAAAGTTCAATCCAATAAATATAAAAAAATTTAAAATTCAATTTTAAATTGCATTTTCATTACTTATAGCATTTTTAATATCTTTATTGTATTAATATAATTTACTCTTAAAATAAATATAAATTAATATACTTTATATGTTTATTTATATTAATACATCATTTTATATCATTTTACATTTTCATTTAATTTGATGATTAATTTTACGAATAATTTGTAATATAATTGGTTAATTTATCAGTTATTTACACTAAACACAACTTAAAAGTGTCTAGTAAAATTAATTATTCACTATATAAAAAATATAAAATAAGATAAAATGAGATGTTAATATAATTAAATATATGAATTAAATTAATTTATATTTATTTTAAAACTAAATTATATTAATACAATCATAATATTTAAAATAAAAATATTAATATTATATTAATTATATTTATGACATTACATATTTATTTGTTATTCAAAATAATAATATAATATTTTAAATTTTAATTAATTATATTTTACAATACCATATATTTATTTATTTTATTTAATTATTTTTTTATGTATTTATATAATTAATAAAAATATCTCAAATATTTATTTATATAATTAGAATATAAAATATCATTCAATTCAACGAAAAAGGATAAATTAAAAAATTGAAGAGCTTATAAATTATTTTAGGAATCTTATCAAATAAATTTATTTTTTTCAAATAAGCTAACATATTAATCAACCCCATAAAATAACTTATGACATATTGATCAACCAATACGAACTTAACATATTTTCTGGAAATACCCGAGAAGTCCATATGTCTATGGTAACGTTAAGTAGACACTAGTCATAACTATGGTCAAAGCGTCATCAATCTTCCAATCAAAATATTTCGGCTCAAGATAGCGGTTGTATGTTTGTCCTTTGGATTTCCCTCCTCTACCCAGAATCGGAGACAAATTAGCTTCATGTTTGCAAAACAAGATGCAACCCAAACTCCTTCACAGATCCCGTTTTCAGCGATGAGATTTTCAGGTCACGATCACCATCTTCGATACCACCATTACCAACAAGAAGCTTATGGCCCATTCCGAATTCAAGACTATATTCAACCATCCCAAGCATTTTATGGCTATAATCAATCATATCAGCAGCAATTCGCATACAATTCTTCTCAAAATTACATCAACTCTTATAATCGCCCTCATAGGGTTCCAATTCCTTCTGAATTCGCTCATACGGCTGGCCCTGGATATACCCACTTACGAAATCGGCAGGGTCCTTTTCAAATAGGATCTGTGGAAAATCGACAACATTCGGATGTGGGCAGGGGTTCTACAGTTGCTGACAAAATGAATCCCGTAGCTGTATCAGCTGCAGCAGCGGTAGCAGCTCCGTCGCAGTTGACTCAGATTGCTAGGAACATGGATGTGGCGCAGAGGGCCACTAATTCGTTGGTAAATTCTATTGCTGTTTCGGGTTGTAAATTGAAGACATTTTTTTTTTTCTTTTAAGTTAGTGAAGGTGCTAAAGGTTTCTATTGCTAAAATTTGGTTGTGAATAAGAAATGCTGTAGCTTTTAAATTTTGCATGATGTGAAGTCATTATCTTGTGTGTTGATGATATGATTTTATTTTATGGTCATTCCTCCGTCATCAATATGTTGGATTTTGTATTTTTGCTTTGATATCGGTTTATGGTCGTGCTTGCTAGATTTGAAGGTGGGATGATGAAAAATGTACCAGTTGAAAATTCAAGAAGTAATCTTGTTGAGTTGTTCATACTTGCCGGCTTGATTGTTAATGGGGCAAAAATAAGAAGTGCTATAAAAACTCCCTGGTGTTGTTGTTTTGGTTTTGTGCACCATGGTTAGTTAATTTAGGCAACTTGATGGATCATGAGACCTCTAAAAGTGGACAAAGGTTCTGAATTTGGGTTCTTTATTATTAATTCATTTATGCTTAGTAGATAGTTCTGAGGATAATGACTTTAGGTGAATGGCTAATGAATTTCTTCGTGTGATGCTTGGACTTCCAAACACAGTAAATATATTCTGTTAATCATATTTTCAATGTTTGGTGTTGTGTTTTATGTTTTGTTCCTTTGAAATTTGCATGGTTGAGATGGCTTATGCTTAAGGGACTTAATTGATGCATCTTTATTAGTATTGTTAATATATCTTTATATTGAATTAAACATATTGATATGAATATAATATTTGCCACACTTCAACATGTTGATATCACCATAGTGCTCTGTGTGCCATCAATAATAATTGTTGATATGCGAAAATGAGGGACAATAGAAAGTGAGATGTCTCTTGGTAAAGCCAAAGCCTTTCCATTTCATTCCTACCTCTATTTTCCATCTTCTCTACCAAAAATGATTTAGAACGAGTTGGATGTCTTCCATAGTCAGTCTTTTGTTGTTGTCCCTCCCTCCCTTCTTTAGTTCTTTACTCTTATTGTCATTTTTATATGTGACTTGTGTTGCTTTGCCCTCATTTATTGATTGACTGCTTGACCTTACAATTTGTGGTTTACATTACTAACATCAACTAAATGGCTATAATACACCTTAAAGTTAAGGAAAGGGAAAAAAATTTGTTGTATTTTGTTTCCATTTTTTCCTTCAATGAAAGATCTGTGCTTAGGTCTAGGGTTAGAGAAGCATTGAGCATATTTTCTGGAATTTAATTTGAACTTTATCAAGAATTGTTTGATCAGCATTATCTTGAGGCTGATTATATTGTGGATTGGTGTGGATGCGTTTAGATCATTTGGTTCAAGTTGCTCCATCAATTCATTTGAAGATCTTAACCTGAAGGAATGAAATCCGTCTCATGGTTATTATTTTAGCCATACAGAGAGGAGGGTATGTCAATTAAATGGCTTAAATGGTGCAAAACCTAATCATTTGGGTGGGTACGTCTGTGCACACTTCAAAGTTTGCATGGTTGTTTCCATATCCTCCTTTGTAGAGTAATTTATTAGGAGATCATATGGACAAGGATGACATGAGAATGCTGGATCCAAGTGTTATCCTTAGGCCACACTTGGATTTTTGAATGAGCAAGGAAAATGGTGGGAAGTGTCTAAAATTGTTAAACTATGGAGAAAAGTTCTTGATTAAATAGTCAGTTTTCTTTCTCTTCATTTTAAAATTCAAGCAGACCATTGTTAAAATGTGTTTCAAGTTTCTAGAAGCATCTAATTTTCTAGACAAAATGATTTTAAGTGAATTTTGAAAGAAAAAAAATATATCAACCTTGGTGGTGCTTTGCCTAGGAAATTTGATCCAACACATCTAATTGCACAGAATGATTGTAATGATTTTGTAGGCTACCTTGAAAGTGGTTTCTCTTATTATCACTTGGCTGAATCAGATCCCCCTTCTGTGCGTTTGATTATATGTATTCCTGTTCTCTACAGTTATGGCAGGTTTTTGACAAATCATGTTTTTTCGTTACATGACTTATTCTCCAATATATTCTTGTTTATAGTTATGCATACGACTTCCCATGATTCTCTCTTTCTCTCTCTCTGTTTGTGATCTCCCTCTTTCTTAGTATTAGTATCAATTTTCTCTGTTTTAATTTCTCTTGCAATTTGTGGTAAAAAAAAAAAATCTCTTGCTATGTGATTATGATCATGTCTGTGTGCATATTACCGTTTTTCCCTTCATCCCATTCTTCCATTTATCTGGTTCCCAAGTATTTCAACCAATAAAATATGTGCTCCACTTTATATCTGAAGGCTTATCTGCAGATTGGGCAGTCCTTGTACATAGGTTCTGGGGACAGAGTTGACATACCATTTAGAGGAGCTCGTTGGGCCCAGTTTAATCGCTCAGTTCCACCCCTTTACCATGGAAGGGGACGTGGCAGGGGTGGTGGCGGTAGGCAAATCCCACCTCACTCTTCTAGGCCAACCAATTCTGAAGTTGCATTTGCAACAGCTACTGCAGGAGCCAATTCTGTGGTGCAATCTGCACAATCAGTTCCTGGGAAAAAACTATTACCTCCACCAGCTACCGCTGGAGCCACGCACACTTGTAGACCAACCAATTCTCAAGTAGCATCTGCACCAGCTGCTGCTGCAGCCCCTTCTGCAGTGCAATCTGCACCATCAGTTCCTGGGAAAAAACCATTACCTGCACCAGTCACCACTGGAGCCACACACACTTCTAGACCAACCAATTCTCAAGTAGCATCTGCACCAGCTACTGCTGGAGCCACTTCTGTGGTGCAATCTGCACCATCATTTTCCAGGCCAAAACCATTACCTACACTTGTAAAGGTTCCAAGTGCACCATTGCAGCCACTCCCACAGAACTCATGGTGTGAAATTTGCAAGGTTCATTGTGGTGTTCCTGCAAAATTGGAGGAGCATAAGAATGGAAAGCGGCATAAAAGGAAATTGAGTGCACAAGAAAAATTAAAAATGCTCAAAGCTGCAGATGGACAACAGAGTGAACAGATGCCTACATCTCAATTGACTTCAGCTATTCCTCCAGAGAAAATTCAGGAATTAGAGAAAGAAGGATGCCTGACAGAAAATATAATCTCTCAAGCTACTGTTGATAATCAACAGGGTGGAATTGAACTGCAGAAAGAGACTGGAAAATTTTTGGAACTTCCAGCCGAAGAGCAGATTGGAGGCAGAGGAGGTAAATGTATGAAGTCTGATGATGGGTCTAGAAGGCCGGTGGAATTTCCACAACCCACACAAGCACCTTTGATATGTGAGTTCTGCAATGTCAAATGTGACTCAAAAAGTATATTGGATGATCATATAAGAGGTAAGAGGCACAAAAAAAATCTCAAGCGTGCTTCAAGAGGGCTTCATGCACTTTACCCACCTGATGCCAATGATCTGGCAAATTTAATTGACTTCTTAGTAGAACGAGAAATTAGCAATCCACAGATCCTTTCAGCTCAGCTTGTAATAAGGTCTGCACTATCTCAACCCCAGAAACTAGCAATCTCATCTCCATCAGGCCCTCTGGCAACTCAGGTACAGGTAGCAACATCAGTGGCTGGCTCAGGTTCTGAACCAGAGTGTCAAAATGTCTTGCAGACAGAAGTGTTAGAGACCCTGGCACGTGTAAAGAATGAGAACTCAGCTGGGGAAACAAACTGTATATAGAAGTTTCAAATCCAGTTAATCTTGGCACCGACCTAAAGTCCAGGTGATACATTTGACCTATTGTACAGTAACTTCAGACTTAGTTGCCTTGTCCAGAATTAAAACACCCACTCATTGTAGGGTGCAAAGCCAAGATAGAACCATTCTTTCCCGGTAATGGCCAAAAGATTCTTTTCTAAACGTTTTGACCCTATAATTGTTGTAATTGATGTAGTGATTACTGTGTGAACTAAAGGAAGATTTACGTGTAACAATAAATTTGCTTCTACAGTTGTTTTTGAGTCTATGTTTTACCATATTGTTAGACTCACTCATCGATCAAATCCAAGAAGTACTGCCTCAATGCATTGTCTTTGAGGATGATGTAGTCCTAAGGAAAAAGTTAAGCTGTATTACTACATTTGGACTACGGCTCTCTCTGAATCAACTATCAGTACTCTTGTCTTAGTTGAAGAGTCAAAAGGACTAAATTATAAACTTTGGAATATGGGGATACATTTTGAAATAGTGATTTCCTTTGCTGTAAGTGTGCGATGAGTCAATTCTTCAACTTGTCTTTTAAAGTTTATCGCCATGTTGGAGTATGGATTCTGAGGAAGTCTAAGAAAAGGACTATTATATGGAGATAAAGGATATACTCTATCATAAAAAAAATAAAAATTAAAAAAAGAAGAAGAAGACATACTCAAATTGTCTAGTACTTCAATGGGATTGGATCTTCAAGTGATCAATGTTTCCCTTCAGATTATTGTGTTAAATCTCATTTCATAAAAAAATAAAAAATATATCTAAGTAACAAGATTAAGTACAAAGATTAAGCGTTAGGTCATGGCATTAGCCATGTGAAAACTTATGTAATTGAAATAATTGTTATAAAAGCTAAAATTGTATGAATTTGGATCCATGAAGCTTACATATGATAATCAAATGGCATTGTACATTACATGAAATCCTATTTTTTATAAAAGGGTTAAGTATGTTGAACGTGATTATCACTTCATTCTAGAAAATATTATCTATAATGAAATCAAAATTATCTTTGTAAATTCCGATGATTAGTTAGTTGATGTATTCATAGAATTCTTCTGAAGTCCAAGAATTACATATGTAATAAGTTTGATACATATAACCTATATGTCACAACTTAAGAAGGCATATAGGGTCATATTAGAAATAAAAAATTGTATATATTAGGAAATTTAACCTGTTGATTCTAGGATGATTTTAGCATGATATTGGGTTGATTTTAATTAATATAATTGGGTTGATTGAAGAGTCCTTTGTAACTTTTCGTATACAAATAGGTTCCTGACCAAATTATCAAAGCAATTCTAACAAATTAAGTCATTCAGGAGAAGATTGGAGTGGTTCTGAGGAGAGATCGAAACACACTCAGTGGTGGATCAGACACCTAAAAAGAATCCAATGAATGCTTCAAGAGAAATTCTGAAGTAAAGTTGAGGGAAGGATAATTTGATTAGTGTGTTTTGAAAGAACCCAGAAAGCTTTATAAGAAGCTATTGAAAACAATATTGTTTCTAATGTTTTTTACCAAATATATTATCTTTGATAATTAATGACAACAAATACTTCCATGTAGCCAGTCACATCTAGTGAGACATGTCTTTGTTTAATGTTAGCAAAATATTGATGCATAATCAATATGTTGAAATTTGAAAAGATTATGACAACATTAAACAATTGTAATGATTTCAATTGATTAAATCATATTTATAAGAGAACAATTATTTGAATGATTTTTAAAATACATTTGGATCATGATTGAATATATCAGAAAATGCCTAAGTGCTCACCTATTTACACTCTAGACCCTGCTTCTTTAGTCTCTCTGGCCATGTCTCTATTAGGATTGGCAAAATGAATAAATATTTATGGACCCATTCAATCCATCAACCTTTGAAATGATCCAAATCCATCAGTTATTTTTAACAGAGATAAATGAATGAGTAAAATATTTATTTATTAATAAAAAAATTATTTATAACCCATTTATAGATATTTATTATTCATCCACTTCATAATTTTTATCTTATAATTAAAATATTTATTTAATAAAATGAATATTATAAATTCATATTTTCTTACCTGTCCAATTTTTAATAAATCAAGATAACCCTTTGTTCCAGTATAAATAGTTATTATTTGTTTATCTTTATGTTGCAATATAAATATTTTTTTTTATTTTTTTCAATTTTTATCAATCTTGTGTTGCACATAGAGTTGAGGGTTGGTGTATTTAATTGTAAAATTATATTAATTAATTTATTAGTTTATTTTATAAATAAGTTTTGGAACATCAACTATAATATATTACTTGAAAAAGAATTTGGCTTCTCTAAAATATAAGATATACTTAGGGTAAAGTGCATCATCATAACCATTAATGAGGAAATCAAGGATATATTTTATTACAGATTTAATAATTATTCTTTTCATTTATTATTATTTATAAAATCATAAGTTATTAATTTTCTTATTAATGACTCTAATAATATACTTTACCCTCTAAAGTACATCTTGCACTTTAAAAAAGCTCAATCTCTTGAAAGATATCTATCTCAAATAGGGTGGGAGCAGGCTATTTGATCATGTTGGCCTAACTTATTTTTAACATATTCACAAAATAAAATATACTTGAATTTAACTTTTGAGTCATTATATAAAATAAATTTGACTATATTAATTAAATCCTAATCTATTAAATTATGAGAACTATATAGTTTATTAGCCTAAATAGACTAAGTCAAATCTTTAAAAAATTATAGACAAATTAGGCTTATATAAATAAGAATAGTCTTATAGGTTAAGTCAGATTAAATAATTTTTTATGTACATTTAACTTATTTTAGGTAAAGCTTAACTTATCCTAACTTACATCTACTTTTATTTTCAAAAATAAAAAAGTATACTCCTACTAGTAAGTGACAAAAATATATAAATAATTTAAATGAGGTGTAAAAATATAAATTTAAAAATTTTAGTAATGAAATTTATTTTCTAATATTGATAGTAAAAAGAGTACAATAATAAAAATTATAGTGGTAAAAAAATAATAATGATAAAAATAATACAAAATAATAATTTTTTTGGATAATTGTACAAAAATAATAATAATTAAATAGATAAATTGATCAATATGTGTACGGGTCATGGGCCAATTCATGATTCATATAAAATTTTAATTAAATCATAAATAAGTAAATAGATCAAGAATAACTCATTTAGTAATTCAATCCAAACCTAACTCTAACTCGTTGGTTTACCACGTCTAGTCCATGCTTTAATATTTCCATCTTGTCATATGTTTTGGGAACTAATTGTCATCCCTTCCAGTAGAATGGGACATATTCCAAGGTGGAGTATTCAAATTTCAATACGATTATCTCTTGTAAGATTAAAATTTGAATACTCCGCCTAAATAGTTTTGTACTCTTAAAATACTAATATCAGCGTCAGATTAAAAATATTCCTCATGAAATACAAGGCATTTACAACCATACTAACTAACTAACTATATATATATATGAAGAGGCACCACTAAACCGAAAATATATGCTCTAATGTGATGTCTATGCCAGAAATTGATTTAAGTAACAACGCAGTCTCTTTTTTTAATTATGCCTAGAATGAATTTTCAAATAAATAATTAATTTATTTACTATATATATTAATGTTTAAAACTAATTTTAAATCATAAATTTGATCAATGTATTAAGAATTTTTCTTTAACAAAAACTATATTTAAAATGTGTCATATTTAATTAAAATTTTTATTTGAATACCATAATAATAAATAAAGTAACTTGCCATTGATTTTGCTTTTTCAAATAATTATGATTGTATTACATTAGATACTCTTTGATTTTGAAATGCTAGGATATATAAAATAATTTGTAAATAAGTATAATTATTTAAGCACTTAAAAGTTGACTTTTCGGCTTTATTCATATAGATTGAATTATGATCACTCATGATTCTAGGCAGAAAAACAATCATTTTTTTACCAATTCAATAGAATTTCATTTTCCCAAAAGCAAAGTAAATGCAGTATATTTTCCCTGATTGCACACTGATTCCAAAAGCTGTTTTCTTGGGGAGTAAATATCCATTCATAAGTAATTATCACGAACCAATTTTCTCACTACCACCATTCATATATTGGTCTCTGCCCCATTTGGTGAAGACTCACTTGTAGTATCGTTAACACATAGGGCATGATTTAAATAACACATTATAAAGCAGAAAAGGCAACACTCACTAGTTAATATGTTCACCTCAATGGGCTTTGGTTATCAGCATTAATAGCACACCTATGGAAGTTTTCACCCTTTTACAATCACTATATTCTATATACATCTCCATATGTTCAAAAAATGGATTGTAAAGCCAAAAAAAAAAAAAAAGAGAAAAAAAAAAGCACTAATATGTTACAACTTTCTGCTTCCACTTTAGCCTGAATATTGAGCCTAACCACAGTTGAAGCACCCCTTCATAACCAGAGCCTGGAGGCTCCGGAATGTAACCATAGCTACAAAAACCCACTGCTGCAATGCCGGGGCAAGGGCCTCTAACATAGTTTTTGACAAACAGATTTCCCCAACAATCGCAAGCATTCATTTTCTGGAAGATGGGGGTACAAGAGATATATTACTGACTTCCACACCAACCACCTGGAATACCTCCCTTGGTTAGTGGCACATTGTCTGATGCCTTGCCATAACTGAAGAACCCAAACCACAATGCAGACTACTAAAACTGCTGCAGCGTCTAGGGTAAGGTTCCAACCTAGCTTTTGACATCACAATTCCAGCCGAGTTCTAAGAATCCATACATTTCAAGAGTTTGGCGGATGAGTCATATGAAACAAGGAGAAAACTTGACACTAGCGGAAATCTATCCCTTCGTTGTACCAAATACCAGCCTTGGGTTGATGCTCACGGCATCAAAATTTCCGATGTGACTAGTCTCACAAAACAATCTTCGCATGCATGTAACTTGCAAGAAGTCAAGAACCTGACAGAGCGAAGTGAGCAATCCAACATTAAGTTAATGAACTTATCAAGTTAAGAAAGCTATATACCTACCAGGACGGCATCATAGCAATAATACAAATGCAGGTACATTTAAAATTTACTAATAGTAAAATTATGTGAAACAACATCCATACCAGTGAGAAATTCTTAGTTAGACCCAGTCCACACTAGTTGTATAAACTGGGTCAATCACTAAGTAACTCAAGAAAATAAATTAACCAACATACTTTCATATGAATCATTACTTTGCATTGCTTTACAATTTCTTTACTCTACACAACATTTACAGACATGTCTAAACAGGAATTTCAGCAGACTTCTTAAGTTCAACATTCCACAATGAATTACTATAAAACCAAGTAAAGCCGCCTAGTCAATGACTGAGTGCTGCGACTCAACTGAGGATGGGTAAACATGATGATAAGATGTGGGGATTTGGAAAACCAAATCACCGAGATAGACACACAGCTAAACACTAACGAATAAAATATTGTCTAGATAACATTTCTGCCACCAAACCACAGGAATTAGATTACCTTTGATTTACCCTGCACAGTTTCTTTCCAGCAAACATGTTGAACCTGGTAATTTAATATGTTCACAAGAAACCTATAAAAAGGGACAATGATGTCAGATTAATTTGATTGGGATAAGAGTCAATCAGTCAGACAACAGACAGATGTACCTTCATAATGCATGTAATATACTGCACCCAGCCCATACAATATAAGTCCTGGACAGAGTCCAATCTTCTTTAAACACAATGATTTCATTGGCACCTAATGAGCTGGACTTCACATGACAAGCTCGAGATAGTCAACCCAAGCAAACTGCAAAGGACAGTTACAAATACAGATTACAACAACAACCAAGCATTATTCCATTAGAGGAGGTTGGCTATGTTGATCAAAACACCATTGTAGTCTATCAAAGATCAGTTACCCAAAAAGACTAGCAGTTACCATGCAGAATGACTTGGATATTACACCACAACAATTATATGTGGTCAAGAGATATGCCCCCATAAATATGGAAACAGTAACAGTGACCCTTGCAGCAATGCCATAGACTTAAATGCAGTACAACAACAACAACAACAACAACAAAACCTTATCCCACTAAGTGAGATTGGCTACATAAATCGTACGACGCTATTAGATTCTATCATAAACTATATTTTTAATGATATTATTCACCAAGAGACCCCTTTTTACAACTTCTCCTAATATCCTTTTTGACCTCCCTTTACACTTTTCATAGGGTTAAAAATTATGTCATCGACTCTTCTCACTAGTACCTCCAATCGACTCTTCTAATTGATGCATCCAATGACCTTCTTTGCACATAACCAAACCAACTTAACCAATTTTCTATCATCTTCTCCTCAATAGGTGCTATGCCAATATGCTCTTATATGTATTCATTTCGTAAGGAGTTGGATATTCAAAAACTAAGGGCAACTCCCAGATTTAAGGGAAATTTACCTTTTGATGGGACTTCCTTTTGGTGCTTAAAATTGAAGTCTTTTGCAGAGAAAACATCTTTTAGATTCTGTTCATAAATGATCTTTTTTACCCATAAATTTTTATCCAGACTAATGGAGCAGACCTAAGCATAAACTGCAAGTCAAACTATAATTATTGATGACTTGAAGATAACCTTTGCCTTCCACATAAACAATGTCCTTATGTAATGAGAATTTCTATGGTAAATCAAGACTTGGCATGATTTTTGGAAGTAGCTTGTAAGGCCTTGAACATGACTCGCCACTGCTGTTCAGTAATGTGAGTTCATTTTCAAGAATGGAATAAGCTTCTGAGAAGGCCTGCACCAATAAGGTTAAAGATAAGAATATTTGACAAAGCCAAATTTGTCAAATCATTTATTTAAAAGTAATGAACCAAAGAGGTGATGGAAGGAAAAATTAATCAAAGTAGAATTTCATGGTAGCAGAAGAACATCATAAATGACATCAAACATTAGGTGTAAGTAACCCTTGCCATCGATTTAACGGTCAACAATGGAACCATATGCCACAAATTCCATGAACCTGGGGATGCATATACAGAAATTCCTAAAGGAAGGACATCATCATGCAGCATTCATTCAAAAGAGCAAATATACAATGTATAACTCATTAAATCAAGTTGTGTTTCCTTCTAGATTACTTTTTGGTGAAGATTGAATAGATACTTCATATGCTCAATTGCTGAATGCTATTCTCTCACGAGAGAGAGAGAGAGGTGTCACAGAATTATTCATTACTACTTTGTGCTTCAAGCAAATTTGAACTACAAAGTAACCAGTTTTGATTGCACAAGCATGGTAGAGAAGTAAATGAGCTGCAAAACTTCCATTAGAAGAAACAATGGCACATAGAAATTGAACATGTGAACCACGCATAATCTTTTTCACTAAGACAAAGAAAAAAAACTATATATTTAGCTTCACACCCTAAAGTTTACCCACTATACAGAATTGGAATACAGCACATAAACTTTGAAGTCTTTGCGTCTAAAAACCTGCAGCACTTCGGACCAAAACTGAAATTGCTAATTTTACTGTTAAATGAAAAAGTAACCCACTAAGCTTTCATGTGTCCAATTTAAGCCAGGCTCCTAACTCCTACCCACCTCTTTTCCAGCACCTCACAATTTTTATATAAATAAAACCCTCCAGAACCTTGGACCAAAACTGAAACTGACTTTTACTTTTAAATGGAAATATAACCCATGAGGCTTTCGTGTGCCAATTTTATGCTGGGTTTCTGACACTTCCTTCCCTCTCTTCCACCACGTCATAAAACACACACACACACACACACATATATGACACACGAGCCCTCAGAAGTGAATGATCAAAAGGGCATTAATTATAAGCACAGACGGCATCTGTGATTTGTGCCTTGAGATAATTACCACAGCCTAGTATGTAATGTCACAAGTAAAACTTGCCATTCTCTTAAGGAATTACATCTGATAGAATTATGCTATATTAGAAAATATCTCAAATTGATTATTATTGATTTTTAGATTTTAGATTATATTATGGGCTTACTCATCTTGTACCCAAAGTCTAAAGGTGTAAGAATCTTTTTGTGTCTTAGGAGCCCTAAATAAATAGAGCATTAGAGCTAAGTCTTATGTAGCAATTTAAACTCTTATATTCATTAAATAATATTTTAGTGTTCTCTTTACTCTTTCTCTCTCCAAATCCTAACCATATTTCTCAACATGATATCAAAGCATTATCATCTGCCTCGAGTCTATTGGGTGTCATGCTTCCAACAACCTAAAAGGAAGGTTGTGTTGCCGCCTCATAAATGAGTTTTAAGTTTTCTGTCTTTCTATTCCTATTCTTATCGGTTGTCTAGTATTTGAATGTTAATACACACACACAGAGTTTAGAGTTGTGTTGTTAGGTTTATCTATTTTTAAGGTATTGAATTTTGAGTGAGAGAAGAAAAAAAAAGAAAAGAAAATTCATTCAGAGGTGGTTTTTTTGTTAAGCGGCCTTATTTCAGTTTTCATTCCGGCAAAGCCCAGTGGCAGCAGCTGGTCTGATGATGCCAGTGATGTGGTTTCAAGAAACTGGAGGTGGTGATGGTTCTGGTAATGTGGATTCCAGCTAATGGAGGTGGTGGTTCCTGCAGTGTGGGCTCCTGTGAAATCTCATTTGGTGTGAAGTTTGGTGCCGTTTGAGGTGTTTTGGAGACAGCTCCGGTGATTGCAATTCAGAAATGGGTTGACGGGGCGCAGATCAGGGGGATGGTGTGCCTGTCCAAGCAGTGTGGTTTTTTTCTGAGACACTTCCAGCAACTTCTGAACCTTCCTGTGTGGGTGGTGTTGTGATTTATGTGCTCTAAATTGGGTCTTTGAATTTCTGGACTTTTTTTTCTTTTTGTGAGATTTTTTAACATGGCTGATTGGTTGCTGTTTCTAGTATTATCATGCTCTCTGGACTGGTTTTGGTGGATTTTGACATTTTTGGGTGCAACTTTGGTTGGTTTACCCCTGGGTTCTGAACTATGATTGATTTAAGTATTGGATAGTGCAATTGTTTGGTCGTTTTTCCTGATCTATTGATGCTATGCGCTGGAAATCTCTGTTTTTTCAAGTTTTGAAGGTTTTTAATGCTATATGAACCTGGTTCTAGTTCTGTGACAGTCTGGGTTCATGATAAATAAGTTGTCGTTGTTGATTTTCTCCCCCTCTTCCTTTGTGGGTGTTTCAATCATCAAGAGGTTATTCTTCTTGTGGGATGTTAAGCTGTTTTGCTGTTTTTAAGATTAGATACAAAGTTTTCGTGTGGGGCAGCATTTTGGTGTATTGTGGCAGAATTTCATTAAGATTGATGTGTTTGTGGATTTGGTATTGGCAACACAAGTTCTTGGCACAATGATCATGGTGTTTGGTTGTTTTAATTTTAGGTATGCAGAGTTGTTTGGCACGGAGAAGCTGTGGTTGTGTTTTCTGATGGTGTGTTGGCACTGGAGTTTGTTGTGCATTCCATTAGAGTTCATTGTTGGGCTCATGGAGATGTGATTTGGTGAGTTACTTCAAGGAGTAGCTTTTACATCATTGTTTTGGCAGCAACTGTTTTAATGACAAAAAGATGTTCAGGGTAGCCTCAGTTCTTATGATTTTTGCTGTGGACAATGTTTTGTTTGGTCCTATGCACATTTGGATTTGGTGGTTTGAGCCACTGGTTTTGGCATTTTCATATGATTTGGAACACTAGTTGGTGACTTTTGTTTGGATGGGTCTAATTTGGTGAGATTATCCTATGTTTAAAGTGATTTAGACCACTAGTTTTGCCAGCCTAGCATTGAATTGGTTCATGCCTAGTTCATGTGTGCCTACTCTATGCTCATCAAATGCGGCTAAGGGCTAATTGTGCAAGGTGTTGGTGTTTTTGGCTAGGAAGTCAATGGGACTTTTGGAAGTTATGTCCAACCTTAGTTGGTGTTTTTGGCTAGAAAGTTGAGGAAGCAACTCAAGGGAAACTAACAGAAGACTTCTAGAAGCTGTTGGTATCTCTACCAAGGTTTTGGGTTTGTGAATATTTCCACTCACGGAGAGTGTTCACAAGCCATTCATAAAGTTTGTGAATGTTTTCTTTTAGGGGGAGTTTACAAGCTACTCATGAAATTTGAAGTTTATCAAGTTTTTGTTTTATAGTTGTGTTTTATTGTACTTTGATTTTGGGAGTTCAAGTTTATGTAACAAACTCAAGCTTTGCTAACTTTAGCTTGAAGGGAGTATTAGAATTATGTTATATTAAAGATATTATCTTATATTGAGAATTTTGTTATATTACAAAATATCTTAAATTAATTATTTTTGAATTTAGATTATGTTATGGGCTACCTTGCCTTGCACCCAAAGTCTAAAAGTATTAAGAGTCTTTATGTTTCTTAGAAGCTCTATATAGATAGTGCATTAGAGTTGAGTCTTATATAATAATTCAACCTCTTAAGTCATTCAATAATATTTTAGTGTTCTCCCTTTAATTCTCTTTACTCTTTCTCAATAACATCAAAGATTTAGCTTATGACATCCACTTTAAGTACTTCTCTCTCATGCCAAAGCAAAAGCCATTTTAACACTACAAATACTCTTAACTATTAATTGCGACAAATCATTACCTTAATACATTGATGGATGCGGAAGCAATTTCTTCCCACATTATTTGTTGGAAAAAGAGGATCATCAATGTGAATAGGATCAATGCTGCATAAGTAGTAGGTCATCAATACGAGATGACCAAGAAGAAAATAAGAAGAATGTCATGCCATACTCAAAGACAGCTTGATTTCACCATTACCTACAACCTCTCTCTCTATTAATATAAACTCCACTTCCCTGCACTGAAATTCGCATTTGACGAGGATCAAACACATTCCTGAAAAATAGATGACTTAACATTTGACTAACTAAACTCCAAGATGGCACATGGTCTTTTCCAATAGTAAATTTTAACAAGAAGAAAATAGAACTAGTACTCACCCAAAAAAATAAAGGAAATCCATAAGAAGGCTTCCATAGTTCTGAATAGAAAATAATGAGAAGATTAATTAGTTGCAGTCAATATTGAAACAAGAACTCAATATTTAGTTGTAGGCAAACCATCAACATTTGATAATAGATAATTGGAAAAAATATAAATTACCCCCTCCAACCTTATGGTGGTTGCATTTAACACCCACAATCTTTAACTTTCGTAATCAACAGCCAAAACTATTAATAAGTGGTAAATTACAACCAACATCCATCTCATAAGCAATTTGAGGAGGTAAATGTGCTTAGTTTGACACAAGAACTTGTGAAATGAGAGGAAAAAAGAGAGAGAGAGAGAGAGAGCATAGTTTGAAGGCCTTGTTCAAATTTGGAAGCGATCTGATCAGTGCACTATTTTTCCAATTCTGCTCCATATTAAGAATATTCTGGGACCTATTTGTTTACTGTCTTTATAAATAGTTTTTTTTGTTATTTTTAAAAATAAAAGAACCTATTTGAGAATCTATCTTCAAAATCCATTTTAAAAAATTGTAACGCTAAATGTATAACTTAAAAATTAAAAAAAAGAAATAACTTCAAATGCTATCATAACTTATTTTATTTTTTATATCAATTCTGTAATTAAATGAAATATTTATGTTGGACAGTAATGTAAATACTTGTATGTGTTATATCTAGAAGGTTCTAGAATAGTCATAGGTTCTAGAAAAGTTGGCCTAGAGCCCATTACTTCTTGTATATATTTGTGTATCTATGATCAATTCAATACAAAAAATATTTTTTCTTCCACGTGTTCTTTATACATTTCATATGGTACCAAGATCTAGTTTTTAGAAACCCCATTTTTCCCAATGCTGTCACTATGCAATCTCTGATGCCACTATCATCTCAGCTCATCTAACATCCCGACCTCCAATCATCATCCAACCAACATCAAGATGCTCGGAATATTGTTGCCAGTCAACCACTTGCACGCACTAGTAACACCGAACTGGCTCCACATCATTCTCCAATCCCAATCTCCCTCTCTCCAGCGAGTTAGTTCTTACCATCAGTACCATCACACTCATAGGACCATCATGTTTCTCCCATTAGAGACCCACCGCCATCGGACTTCCCACGCGCCAATCACCACTATGCGTCATAGCTTTTGTCCATTTCCAAACAAGCATCTTCCACCACTTATTTTTCGCCACTATCACCACCATTCAACTCAGTGCCCTGCAATCAGTCAAACCTAGAGCTCCACCATCACTGCCACCACACTCCTCTACTCTTTGTCCACTATTCCTAGTTTGTTCTTTACACCTTTTTGATCTTGTTTCACAATTTCCTTTGGTTTAACTACCAGTTCTAGGACTCTTACTGGACCTCTTATTGCTGCTAAAAAATTGGTAGGTTCATCTAATTATATTTCATGATCAAAGGTAGTGGAAAAATCATGCACAAGTCAATGGTTGAAAGATCATCTGACCACTAAACCTACCGATGTGCCGAAGAATGTTGAAGTTGATTGGTATGCAGTTGATGCATTGCTTTGTTCACTTTCGTGGCAATCTATTGATCCTTCTTTATATTATATTTATACTGCATTTGACATTATGATCTATGGACATAGGCTAAAAATTTTTATACAATTAGTGTTAAACATCTCTTTCCAGTTGTTGATAAACTGATGATTCTCGGACAACAAATTGGGTGAAGTATGTATGATCTAGACCTCATTGCACATATGTCATCCATTCAGTATAAATTCAATGCAATGCTAAATCCCTATTCTAAACATGCTACCAAAGTGTTGGAAAAACAGGACAAATTTTTCATGGTGTGTACTCTATTTGTTTTGGGTTCTGACCATGATTCCACCTAAGATCAGAGTTCCATTTTTCCTCAACTGTCAAGTTTTCTCTCATCTTCTCTGTCCTGCTTGAATGACCATAGTAGCAGTCTAACACCCTCTAGTACTGATAATTCTGCCTTGATTACATAAGTTCAGCATAATTCTAAAGATCAGGGAGCGTACCATGGAGGAAATCACTGGAATCATCCCAAGTGTACTTCCAATAAAAAATGAGGCCATACTAGGGAGAAATGTTTTAAACTGCATGACTAACCTCCCCATACTAATATTGCCCATATTGATGATTCTTAGTCATACCACTCTATCACACTCGATGACTCTAACTATGATGATTATCTCCAATATCAAGCTTCAAAGTAATCATCAGTTGCTGGTAATTTTGTTGCCTATTTTACTCAATCTCCTTCTCTAGAACCACGGGTTCTTGAATCAGGTGTCACTAACCATATGTCTAGTAATCCTCTCTTACTTTCTTCTTTTCATGTGTCTAATTCTTTGCCTTTTGTGAACTTAGCTAATGGATCAAAAACAGTTGCAACAACAGTAGGAAGTGCCAAACCTTTACCTAATATGCCTTTAGACTTCACCCTTTATACACCTTATTGTCCTTATAATCTTATATCTATTAGTAAACTTACTTGTGATCTCAATTGTTCTATCACATTCACTAGTAGTACTGTTCTTATCCAGGATCGAGGTATGAGCTAGATGATTGGCATAGGATGTGAGTCAACAGGTCTCTATCATCTCAACCTCCCCATCTCCCAAGTGGCTTGCACTGCTGTTAAGTTTCCTATTCTTCTTTACAACCATTTAGGCAATTCCAGTTTTTCAAAGCTTCAGAAGATGGTTCCTGGCGATTCTACTTTGGCTTTTCTTCAATTGCTAGTCTTGTCATCTTAGTAAACAATCTTAAACTTCATTTCCCAAGAGGGTCCATATCTGGGCTGCATCCCTTTTCTTTAGTTCATTCTAATATCTGACGTCCATGTTGTGTCACGTTTGTCCTTGGTTTTCAGTAGTTTGTAATTTTTATTGATGATTATTCATGATGCACTTGGTTATATTTAATGAAAAGTCATTTTGAGTTGTTTTCTATTTTCGAATCTTTTTCTGATGAAATATAGACGCAGTTTAACAAATGTATTTAAACCTTGTGAAGTGATAATGGCCATGAATACTTCTCTACAAATTTTACTAATTTATCTTTACAATGAATTGTCCATCAATCTTCTTATGCTTATACCCCTGAACAAAATGGGGATGTTGAATATAAAAGACATTTGATTAAGATTGTTCACACCCTTTTACATAATAATGTTCCCCTCCATTTCTGGTCTAACGTTCTTATTTCTGCTTGTTATCTTATTACCAAAATGCATCCTTCTATTCTTTGACACAGGGTTCCTCATTCTATCTTATTTCCTAACCAACCTTTGTATGATCTTTCTCCTCAAATATTTGGTTGCACGTTTTGTTCATAATATAACTCCAAGTCAAGATAAATTTTCTGCTCGATCTATCAAGTGCATCTTTCTAGGTTATTCTCATACTAAAAAATGTTACAGGCATTTTACTGCACCGACTTGCTGATATTATTTATCCAATGATGTTACATTCTTTGAATCCTCTCCTTTCTACTCCACCTCTTCCCAATATCCTTCTGTATCCAAAGTGTTACCCATTCCCTATCAGTCTCCAATTTTCGCTCAAATTCTTCTATTTTTGCTTCAATTGTATCCAAGTCTAAGACATCTTCTGTGGCTCTGCAGATCTGTCATAGATGCAATACACCACAGATTTTGCCTACTCCTACACCTGCTCCAGAGCCTCCTCCTGATCCAGAGCCCATTAACTCACCTCCTGCTCCACTCTCCCCACCCACCTTGGGTCTACCTTCTAATGATCAATTCCCTATCGTCATTCAAAAAGGTACATGCTCTATGCACAATCCTCATCTCATTTGTACCTGTCTTAGTAACCATCGTTTGTCCCCTCCATATTATGCCTTTCTTACATCATTATCATCTATGTCAATTCTTAAATCAACTAGCAAGGCGCTTATCCATCCTAGATGGTGACATGCTACGGTAGACTATTTTGCATAGTATTAGTAGTTGGGACTTAGTTTCATTGCCTCCAAGTAATTCTCTTGTTGGTTGTCGTTGGATCTATACTATTAAAGTTAACCCTCATGGATAGGTTGATCAGCCTAAGGCCCATTTGATTGCTAAAGGGCATAGATAAGTTTATGGATGGGACTATGGTGATACTTTTTCTCATGGCTAAGATGTCTTGTGTTCATTTATTTCTACATATGGCTGCCATGCACTTGACATTAAAAATGTTTTCCCTCATGGTGAGCTTCAAGAGGATATCTATAGGGAGTAACCTCCTAGCTTTATTGCTTAGGGGGCTCCAGTATGGTTAGCAAACTTCATTACTCACTGTATAGTTTGAAGCAATCTCCATGTGCTTTGTTTGGACGTTTTAGCACAGTTATCTAGGAGTTTAGCATCATTCAGTATGAGTCTGATCACACTATTTTCTACAAACATACATCCTCAAGGTGGTCCATTTACTTGGCTATCTACATTGATGATATTGTCATTATTGGGGATGATCATGATAGAATTAATTAGCTGAAGACACATGTTTAGCCATTTTCAGACTAAGGATTTGAAGCTTCTGAAATACTTCCTTGGCATTGAAGTCACACGGTCCAAGTTGAGCATTGTCATTTTTTAGAGGAAATATGCCTTAGATATTTTGGAGGAAACTATCACGTTGGATTGCCAACCAATAGATTCTCTTATGAATTGTAATACGAAACTTCTCCTAAGACAAGGAATCTCTAACTAATCCCAAAAGATACTGAAGGTTGATTGGTAAACTGAATCATCTTACTATTACTTGGCCAAATATCACTTTTGCTATTAGTGTTGTCAGCTAGTTCCTTCAGTCTCCATGTAATAGTCATTGGGATGCACTGGTCTAAATTCTGAGATATATTAAGGAGTCACCTGGTCAAGAATTATTGTATAAAAATAAAGGGCATACTTAGCAAGTAGGAAATTCTAATGTTGACCAAGCAAGATCTCCATCTGGTATGTCATCCACTTCAATGTATTGTATCTTTCTTGGTGGTAATTTGGTATCCTCAAAGAGTAAAAAGGAAGATGTTGCCAGATTAAACATTGAGACCGTATACTGTATTATGAATCTGGCAACATGTGAACTAATATGGATGAAACAGTAAATCCAAGAGTTGAAGTTTATAGAAGTGCCTCAAATGGAGTTATTGTGTGATAATCAAGCTATGCTTCATATAGCATCTAATCCACTTTTCCATAAGAAAACTAAGCACAATGCGATTGATTGCCATTTCATTATGGAAAAAATGTTATCAAGTTGCATTGTCACTAGCTGTGTCATCTCAAATGATCAACCTACTAATGTTCTTACTAAATCCCTTAGAGGACCTCAATTTGAGTTTATTTGTAACAAACTTTGTACATATAATCTATATACTCCAGTTTGGGGGGAAGTGTTAAACAATAATGTAAATACTTGTATGTGTAATATCTAGAAGGTTCTAGAATAGTAGTAGGTTCTAGAATATCTGACCCAAAGTCCATTACTTCTTGTATATATTTGTGTATCTCTGATCAATTCAATATGAGAAATATTTTTTTCCTGTGTTCTCTATACATTTCACAATTTCCTTATTTGCAATACTGACCACTCTCTATTCTTTACTTTCCTTAAAGTAGATTTTAAAAATAATTTTTAAGAACAATTTCTGAAAACACAAAAATGAAAATATAACCAAACACAGCATTGGTCATCTTGTCATGGTTCTCTTGTCCAATGCCAAGTAGGGAAGCACATAGCCGCAATCTTTGTATTTTTAACATTGCATGGGTATAATATGGTCTATAGATTCCTCTTGGAGCTATGGGACAAGGCCTTACGAGTGTGCAATTCAACACTTATGAATAGTTTTGGCCATTAATTGCCAAAATTAAAAATTGTGGATGTTAAATGCAATCACCTGAAAGTTGAAGAAGGTCCTCTCAAATTCCAGCTTTGTTTAGACAAAAATACAGCACTAATCACTGACTAATCCACAATAAATCGAGATGCACAGAAAATGTTAAACAATTCAAAGATATAGCAGACATATAAGTCATCATTTCAGCATCTCTAGGAGATCCATTCACTGGCCAAAAAATGTTCATTAAATTACTGAATTTCAGCATTAAGATTACATTTAATGGCACAGCTGATAAATTCACAATGGTCCTATTAAAACTAATACTGAATCAAAGGGTAAAGGATGGTACGTTCATGTCATGTAGCATGAGAGAGACTATTTACCCAGTTATCACATACAGATGGAGAGATCATAAAAACCCAAGAAAGAGAAGTTAAAAGGGGAGATCAAAGCTTACTTGGTTAATTGGTCGGCCAAGATGGTGCTCATGCTGAAAGAAACGTATTATGAGTAACACCTACGATATTAAAAAACAATAGCCAGGTTAGTTACACCAAACAGCAAATTTTCATACACGAATGTACCCAGAAAGAGAACAAGTTGTCTTCCTAAAATTATAAAGGAAAGTTTTGCTGAAGCAGCATAGTGACATATATGAATAAGGATTCCAAATCCTGAGGGCACAGTGAAGATTGGCTAGCCAATTTTTGGGCAATTCTTGACAATGCGCTTTAGGCACTTTCAGAATACATAGAAGGTAAGGTTTCATAAGGTGTAGTTTTTTTGCAGTTGTTTGAAGCTATTGACTGAAGCTAAATGCCCAAAAGAGTCAGCCCTTACTCTGGGACAGTGTTCTTCTTCTTCATTTTTTCTTTTTCCCTTTTTGCCTCAGTTGTTGAAGCCCCACATTGACTACATTTGAATACAGACAGTAAGTGTTGACCGCTAAAGACAAACTCAGCTAATCTTTTAGGTCATGTGATTTAAGCCAAGCAAATATCTAGATTAGTCAAGCTTGGGGCTTGGGGAGTTATCCAAATTTGAGGGCACTATTTTGTATAGAAATTCTGTTTATTTTGCACTTTTCATATTCTTATGATTTCAAGGAGGACATCTAATCCCTGAACTTTGGACTAGACACCCAGAAAGAGGATATCCTTTTCACCAAATGCACATAAATTTAAGAATTTACTCCAACTAGTGAGACCAAAAGTCCATATGAAAAATATTGCCAGTAAAAGAAAACAAGCATGTTGTGTTCAACTTCCAGATTATATGAAAAAGGATTTAAATGACTGATGTTGCGTATTCACATCCTTTTTAAAAATCTATCAACATTACTGTTAGACAAAAAGAAAGACTTTAGAAAACTTCAGGAAGGTGTTATAAATCTTAAACATATAAGAATTGGAAAACAACTTACTGATTTGTTTATTAAAGCTCTTCCTAGAAAGTAGTTGATGACATTGTAACAAGTCAAGCATGTTTGACATCTATGCTCTAGCTTGAGAAGAAGTGTTAGTAAATAAAGTACGTTAGTTTCTTATAGGCTAAGACACATGGGTAATGGACCTAACCCTATAAATATAAATAGACATCGCCTATCTCAATTGAGATTATGGTCTCACAAGTCTTTCTTTTTTTCTAATATGGTATCAGAGGCAGGTTCCAATCCTGCGATCTGTGGACCTAACAATTTCTATCTTTATCTTTTGACATTTGTCATGTCACGTAACCCATTCTTGGGGAATAAACTTACAAACCGTGGAAAGAAAGGCATGACATTTAACACTTCCATCTATCTTCATTACTTCAGAACATAGTATACATGGAGAAATTGTCAAGAAATATATTTCTCACATAAAAAAAAACAATAAAAAACAATCATGCATACCAAGCAGTAGGAACTTAAGCCCCCGGAGTAGGAATGGTCCAGGCTCCGATCTGCTAAGAACTGTTTTAGTATCAATGCAAGAGGAGTAGCAGCAGGAAATTGCTCTGTCAGTTCCTTAACCTACAGCACCATGTGACAATTTTGTATGTCAAGCAATGGTAAAGAATTGGATCCACACATTTTATTTTCAACATCTTTATTTCTAACATAACAGGTTCAAGGCAGGAATATGCATCTTTGATAAAAAGATCAGTACAGTAAACCAATAAACTTCAAATATCATATCGACAAGCTACAATGTACCTCCTCACAACAAACTTCATAATACACAATCAAAATAAACAAAAATGAAAAATAAAATCTAACCACAAAAAAAGAGACCTGAAAATTATTGTCTGGAACCACCCACTACATTCAAGTAACAGAGAGTGGAAATCAAACCCAAAACAATTATATTCAGATAGAACTCTTCCAATTTAATCAAGTGAATTCAGCATGCTTTCTTCTAATTAGTGGAAAAAAAATTTAGGCCATATTAGTCATGCACACCCAATTCTATTAAGGCAACACAGACACTCAAGCATTCGCTCTTTCTTCCATTCCAAGATATCACTTACACTTTCATAAGTGACCCTTCTAATCCCTAGCCAAAAAATGAAACAAAGTACTAGAAACCAAATATTCTATCTTATGGTGCTAGAAAATAGTATAAAGCTAAGCATCGGCAGTAATTTTCATATTCAAGCATCATATTGATTGAGGTTCAAAAGCCTCTAGGAAAATTTACCATTTCAGTAGTTTGAAGTCCTGTATGTGATGGGGACTTGAAGCTGATGTCAAGACGAACTGATTTGGTGTCCTTTACAGTATCAAAATTTACTTGTGAGCATTTTAACGAAGCTGAATCTTCTAACTGATTTATATCTGAATGAACATCATTGCCTTGTTCACCAGCTGAACAAGCTGGCTCCTCTTTAGGTGATTGTACAGTAGGAACAGACGACGTAATAACCTCATGAGGTACTTCTACCACAAGCATAATAATAGGTATCTGATAGTGAAAGGTACAACATGAGAAGACATAAAAGATGGAAAGAAGTATAATGATAATTTGATGTTAGTAACAGCTTGGAGGAAGAGGCACTACAGCTGTATTTTCCACTGTCTTCAAAGAATCATTTTTCACCCAATCCTGGTTGGCAAGATACCTAGCAGCATGCTGGCATTCCAACATAAGAAAGTGTCAATTAAAACAAAAAGAGATATTTTCAGCATCATTAACCACAGAAGAAAGATGTGTAAGGACATCAAAACAAAAAGAGAGCATCCCTCTTTCAGGATTTGAGATCAATTGGAAAGAACCATTAAGGAAACATAAAGAGGGTGCACTTAAAAAAATTAATATATATATATATATAACCACCTCTTTGAATGTCCATTAAGCCAACCCTATTTCAGACCAAAATAGACATTGTTAATAAAACCTTACTTAGGCTTTCCCCTAATAGCTATAGCTTCTAGGAACAGGTGGCACTTGATAGACATATAATTATGGGATAGAACAGAGGATTGCTTGTGTTGTATTGATAAAAGAAAACAGTTTGATATTTAAAACTGTTCTCTGCAACCATTCTGAAGGCATGTACGTTAAGGGATAGATTTAGAAAGTTAGATCCAGACCCTTACCTCAAATGCATAGACATGATTAAATAACGTCAAATATGATTGTATCAAGATATGCACAAGATACTGGAATTTTCAAGTTCTCCTAATCCTCCAATCCACTTTATGTTATTTCCATATTTTATAAATTAAAGAAAGCTGATTTGTAAACTTTGTGGAAGATAAATTGAGCAGGCAAATATCTGATAATTTGAAATTTAAGCAGTACCTTGCAACCTTTCATTGTGACAAATTCTACACATCAAATCAATGTAAACATGAACATCCAGCAAAGGCAGACAAGGAAGTACAATGTGTAGGCACGATATGATCTGATTTATTTACAACATACCTGAAGACAAGTTTCTTTAATACCATTACGACCCTCCAGTATGCCAGCTTCTTTTATAGGTTCCTGAAATTTGTTTCAAATAAGAAAATGAATATACCAATCAGAACAATCACATCAGAAATAAGAAAGAACAAGATAATGAAAAAAATTACCAGATTTCTCACAGGAGGGAGACAAACCACAAGGTCAACATCACTAGTTGGAAGCGATGTACCAGTTGCATTTGAACCAAATATGTTTGTCCTGGACCTAGGCCATAGAACCTGCAGAGATCGAGTAACTCTCTTGACAGCCCAATTAATATAAGGCTTCCTAGCCATGTTTTCTGTAGCAACCTTGAAATCCAGCATATGATGCAAAGAATTAGTCATATGAAACATCATTAAATCTTGTCTTGCAGTAGATATTAGAAGATATATAAGCTTATAGAGAATGCTAATGAAAGAAATTCAAAATACAGAACTAGAATGCAGATAAAGCAACAGTGATGCCAAACAAATCCCTCTACCTGTTTACAGAAATAGTCAATTTCATTATGGAGAAGGCTGTGCATCAGAGACAAAGACACACTTGGTGTAGGACAGCTCTGTAATTCAGGTGGTTGCAAAGGCAAGGCAACATCAGGCTGTACAAATCAAGACAGATGAATAGCATTGGAAGATAACTAAAATTTTAGGCAAGATAAGAGAACCTTCCTTACATGTTCCTGATCAAGTGCTATCTGTGACATTGCAATCAGGCGATCCTGCAGCAAGGCTGCAGGTAAAGGTTGGATCATAGGACGTACTGCAAGACCATTACTTCTCCAAGGCCACACAACTTCAGCACCATCCATTCTTAAACTAACTTCCTCCAAGTTGCTGCCTTCATGATACCAGCCTCTCATTCCCCAGTGCCTTGGGCTCGAACTACCAGATCTAACAGTTGGAAAACCCCTTTGCTTTCTTGAGTCACTCACAGGGGAGGGTGGGGGTGGACGTGGAGCTCGTGGCACACAAAGCACCACAGGCGAAGGTGGCCGCTTTATACGAGGCTGCTCCCGCCTCGGGGGAGGAACACATGGGCTTTTATGATCCACATTATGTTTGAAGTCAGACCTTTCCCTTGACAAATTAGGAATGATGATTGGCCGTAAAATGGGGTATGGATGCGAATCAACTGTTGTCCCTTCAACTTCAACAGGTAAGTTATTACCTACAGATCCAGATGCATCATCATCTGCAGCTGTATCAGTAACAGATGAAGAATGCAACACCTTCCCAGGTACTTCATTACCTGACACCACATAGCCAACAGTTTGAGGCCCAGGTCCCACAGGATCTAAAGGAGAAGAAAATGAAGCAGCAGTAGGTGAAGTCAAACCATTTGTACTATATGAAGATGAGAAAGCAACCATATCATCCACAGTCCTATTCATGTCAGCTTCACGCCAAGCCCATAGACTGTCATCGGAGCTAAGAGAAGGAGGCCGAGAGAAACCCGTTCCAGGATGATCAGAAGGATTCCAGTACATTATCCCACCACCAAAGTATTGATTATAATCTAAACCCGAAACAGCATGAACCTCATACTCTTCCTCCGACACCCAGTGATTGTCAAATTCATCTGCTAGTTCTTGAGTTGTCAGCTCAGGTAAATCCACAAAATCCCCAGAATATTTTCTTTCTTCATCAGGAACTATTGTATTGAATGGCATGCTGTGTGTGGCCAAACCTTTTGGAAAGATAGAATGTCGCCTGGCCATAAATCCAGAGTCATAATTACAGGTTGATGATGGAGCCATGCTCCCCCGAAAGACAGGGGGCCAATCTAAACTCATAGGAACAGGAGAAAAAATTTGGTTACATCCACCATCAATTGGAGTATTTCTTCCCTGCTGCAATGCAGGAACAAAAGAGTGGCAGAAGTGATTATGCCAGTTACGTCCAACATCCAGATGCAATCTGTCAGTAGCAGGAGGGAGATGCGAGTTAATGGATGGAAAATAGATGGAGGGTACACCAGGCCACTCATATGGACTGCATTTTGAAAAAGCTGGCTTTCTACTTTCAAATATGCATCTTCTGTCTCGCTCCTTCTGCAACACAGGTTCTTTTACATGAACATCTCTCACGGGTTTGTCAAAAAAGTTTGACTTTACATCTGATTCAGCATCATATAACAAGTTCTTAGGGCTGGAATTTTCATTGCTGAATATACTCCCAATCTGCGATGCATATACAGGTACAAGTGGAGTAGTAACATTACAGTCTACACAAGTTGATGTGTCTATTGTGGAAGACGAAATTTTCTTTTCATTTGTCAATAGATAACACTGAGGACCTAAACTATTGCAACTTTCAGCAGAATCTGTGACAGGATCACCTTGAATTTGTTTGATAGAATTGTCTTCCACAACACTCCCACTGAGAGAGCTACAAAGACTTGGGTTTGAGGCAAGGATGTCATTACCAACTGAATTGTCATTTTTCACATTTTCAACATTAGAACTATCAGAAAGCTTATCAATCACTGCCACCTCATGTTCAGAAATAGCATTGGTAGAGGAAGAAACAATCACTGATTTTGGAGAATTTACTACTTGACAATCGAGGGAGGCATTACTTCTATTTTTCTCTTTCCGACCTCTTCTTGCAGTAGTTCGAGGTTTCCCAACATTTAATCTCTGGGTATGGTCCTGATGACATGTGGCCCATCATAAACCATCCAAATTATAACTATAAGCGACAAACATGATCCAAATTAAACTAAAAAGACATTAAACCATTTTACTATTGACAAAGTGCTCACCCCAGAGATATCCTTCCCAAGAGATGCATCTGGAAGTTGCCTGGATCCCACTACTTCAGTCTCCCTTTTATTATCCACTATGCAATTACAATCCTGGAATTCACATGGAACAAATCAGAACTTCAAGTTGACAGCATGCCACAATAGAAGGAAGCCGATGAACCAATCAAAAAGAAACCAATACCTTGAGAGAATTATTACACGAAATATCATCCACAGGTGACTTGGGGACAGGATCCAATTTTTTAGTGTTGCGAGACCTTCCCTTCTTTTTACGGCCACAATTACCCAGCTTTTCTTTAGGTTTACTTGATGAAGACTTGTCAGGTTTCTCTTCTAAAAGTTCAAGTTTTGTACACTCAAGTGAAATAACCATCAGAAATCCTCGCATTTTTCTTAATATACAATCAGATATGGTACAGACAGAACCTAACGAACTAAAGAATAACTTTCCTATATCATATTCACCATTATGACATGACAATATCACCCTACTAATATCCTGTAGGACAACCAAAATATTAAAAGCTTTGGCCAAAGCAGCAGGTTTTCTAGATAAAGCGTTAGGCATAACAACTGTTCCATACTCTACATCATCAGGAACTACTTGTCTGGTCCTTTGAGCTGATGCAGTAAAGTTATATAACTGCGATTTCTCCATTCCCGAACTGTGTAGGCAAAACTCATTCTCTGAGGCACTATTTGCCACCTTCAAAACCTCTTTTGTCTGGCAAATAAACCCAAGTTAAGCCAAATAATTGTATGTCTTAAAACTTATCAGTAATTTAAATTTTGAAAGTCAAGTTACCTATGAACATATCATGAGGAAAATGTCACAAAAGGAGTTACAAAGTCATTAGGGGGAAAAAAAAGTGTATCTAAGTTCAAATTTCATAACCAATGAACTCAAAATTGCTACTGTAAACAAATAATAAGTTCCAATTCTTATATATATCACAAACTTATACATTGTCGGCTCATAATATCTTGAAAAGAGTTTTCACAATCAAAATATGACACAAACTATCCAAGCAGTTATAGTAGGAATTAGTTTAACCCTGAAACATTCGTCACTTACTAATTGTAGAATATTTTACAGACCTTGAAATACTGGGGACCCAATGTTTTCCATGTGCCAGGCATCATCATTTATTGATTTTTTTTTTAAGATAAATCAAGATATTTATGACTCTAGCTATATTTTCAACTTGCCAAGAAGTCAGTTGTATGAAATGAGAGAACAGACAACCATAATCAGAGTGTGTTCTACTAAAAAGGTTATTCTACAAACAAACGCATCATATAATCAATTAGCAACTACACTGAGCAAAATGCAGGTAACAATAGTATTCAGCTGTAGGCCTCTAACTACCAAATATATGATATTGTTTCCAACCTTAAAATGACAATTTGGTAATCTTTTTTCCATACAAAATTTACTTGAGAATTCAGCTGATGTGCTATATATACTGATAATTCAGTGTGCCATGAAACCCTAGTCTCCAACTATTGCAAAAGCAATTCAATGCACTCACCAACAGTCCCTTTCCCTAATGTTAAAAAGACGCAACAGAGGAGAAACAATGGAGACTCATGATCCCACGATCACTGTTAAATTCAATGTTCCTCATGATGAAATGACTCTTAGAATTAAATTTTCCCTTCAGGGATTCAGAGATCTTTTAGAAGCAAAGTTACTTTCTGAAAATAGTTGGCAAATCAGACAGAAGGTAAATCATACAATCCAAACACTGTAACTCTACTGCTCTACAACCAACAATTGCAATAAATTACATACATCAATTTATAAATGAGGGTTGACATGTATAAGAAGAGGTAAATTAGGCAATTTTTCACTAATTTCTATCACATTTTTATCTATATCAACTAAATTAGTTTCTGTAGATGTTTCCTTCTATTCTTTATCATTTATCAACAAAGTCCAATTTTGGGATTTTTTTTTTTTTTCTGATTACTCTTTATGAAATATCGTTTCATCCATAACAGAATCACCTGATCTAACACCGATAAGGGATCAAAGATTCAAAGTCTTGTTAATAGAGAAAGAAAAGGAGGGAGGGAGAGAGGGAGGGGGGGAGAGTGAGGGAGACTGCGAAGGCCGCAATAATAATAGAAGTAACTTAATTTGTGTAAATCATCATACCCTTCCACCCATCAAAGTACTTTAATTTTCAAAAGCATGAGCCTGATCACACTGATAAATTTTATAAATCAATTTTCTATTGCTTGAACAATTAGCCCCTAGACAAGAAATATATGCAAATCCAACAAAGAAAACATACAGCCCTCAAAAATTGAGTAAACATAAATGATTTTTATCTTCACAAGCCAACAAAGTAAAAGAAGTTTTGTGGTTTCTTCCAAACCTGTCAGCAACTTTCCATACAATCGTTCCTTTTTTTTTCCTTTCTTTTCTTTTTCTTTTTTTTTTTTTTTTTTTGGGGTGGGGGGGGGGGGGGGGGAATGACTTTCCATACAATTCCAAATAACCAAATTTGATGGCATTGTGAAGTACATTAAATTTAACCTAATCAAAATATATATCCATGTTCAAACATGTTGATACCACATTGAACCCTTCAAACAGATAACCTCAAACTCATATACCACATTTCAATATTAAACTCCGGACCATTTAAATGGAATCTTAAACTAGTTTACAACATTTAGAGCCCCTATAATGCACTGCACACTAACATAACATTAAGAAGTTTCAAAGTTCCTGATAAGTACCAACGTTTTCGCCGCTTTACCCATGATCGTTGTCAATAGCTTCTTCCTTGCTGCAGCGTCCAGATTCTCCCACCAGTCCAAGCAACCCTTTTTCCTCCAATACGCATTGGCTGCAACACTTGCCCCATTCAACTTCTCCTTTAGTTTCACCCCTCTTTTTTTCCCATGGTTGCTATTCAACCAAGCCAACCTCATATTGACCTCTAACCTATTTGCCACAAATGACTCGATGCTGTAATAGCCTTTTGATTTCAACCACTCAAGCTCCAGCCAATGCATCCCTAATTCACTCTCTTCACCCCTCAGAAACCCACCATTTGAAATATTGTCCATTGCTTCCACAAACCGATCCACATTCCCCACAAGTTCCTCTGTCACAGTCATTGCATCAAGTCCCACAAATGAACACGAACAAGCTTCAATTTTTTCCCCTTCCCTCGACTCAAAAAACCGAGTTGACTCAAAAACCCATCTTTCCCAGTCGTTTGATTCGGCAACCCGCAACAGCAGCCCACGTGACTTCCTGTAGCAGATGCTGGGGAGGTCACCTGAGGAGGGATGGTCCGGGAGAATGATGAAGCACCCATGGCCATTTGCATGAAGTTTGCATAGCATTTGAATCAGAATCTGAACGAATTTCGAATCGACAGTTGTGAGATGAGCTTGGCGTTGATGAACCGTGAGAGACGAGAACCATTTGAGAATCATAGTTCTGAGATTATGGTCGGAGTTTGGAGAGAGAGATTGAGAATGGTAGAGAGAGATGTGGGAGGTGAGCGAGTCGAGGATGAGTTGACGGTGAGTCATGGTCCCCGAGCTGGTTAGAAGCTTCAGCGAAGGAGGCGGTTTGTACGGTAATTCAGAATTTTGTTCGGACATCTTCGCAGGTTGTAATGAGTCTAACTACAGGGAAAGTGCAAGATATCTCTTTCTCATATACTTTTGGTTTTTTTTTTTTTTTCTAATGCTATTTTCGGATATTTATGCAGTGCGTTCCTATTTTTTATTTTTCAAACGATTATACGTTTAAAAAAAAGTATTAAAAGTGGCTACAAGCTAATAAGCACAAACAGCAGCGAAAACATGAGAAAATATTTTATATACATTTCTCATAAAAAGCAGGAAAAGTAATTTTCATAAGTATATAAAAATTTAAATATAAATTTATATTGCATATTTGGTTAATAAAATATAATATGCATATTTAATATCTAATTAGGATTATGAGCAAAATGTGCCGAATCGAATTTTGACATTATTAAATCTAATTTAATTAATAGGGAAAAAAATTCAAGTTGGGCTCCAAAATGAATCAATACTAGCACGTTAATTTGAATTCGACTGGATTAAATATTATAAAGTTTAAAACTAAGTTCGATTACGATAATTAATAAATTACAATAATTAAGAAATATCATGATATTAATAAGTTTAAATTTTGATTTTAACTCGATTCGAGGTTGGCTCGAATTTGATAAAAGAACTTAACTACATAATGACAGTAGTATATATTTTAAAATATTTGTTATGATTACTAACATAATCAAACATTATATTTAAAGTGATAAAATAAAGAAAAATTTTAATTATATTATATATTATATCATATTGATAGATAAATGATAAAATAATTACATTCAAACTACTAGCGTGTTAAATAAGTTAAGTAAGAAAAAATAGAAGGCTCTTTTATTTCTCAAAGAATCTAAAATGGGAACGAATAAGATGATTTGGTTTTACACACAAGAAAATAAGAGTAGGCATTGGAGATCCCTTCTCTTATTTTTTTTTTAAAAAAAGAAAGAAAAGGAGGAATTATGAGATGCTGAGTGAAGAGTCATTTTAGATATTAGAACATTACCAAATTTTTCCTTCCCAACAAAGGTCATTTGTAAAATTTGAATTTATATTCTATTAATAAGTAAAGTTTACTTAATGCCAATAAACTTTTCACTATACTAATACCTTGTTGATGAAATTAAGATTAAATAAAGAGGGTAGATATCCTTTAAGTGGTATTTGATTCACGGAATTTTTTTCATATTGTCAACAATATTTCAAAAGAATATTAAATTTTCATATATGATTTAAAAAAATTTTAAAAAAATATTTTTAATCCAATATTCTTCTAAAATATTCTCATAGGAAAAGTAGCTATTACACATTCACATGAAATAAGAATGTTTTAGTGATGCACATAAACTATTTTGTTTATCCTTCCATTAATTAAAGACTTATCATCATTAATATCTTATTTTACAATTACTTCTTATCGTTAAGAACCATTAACTACTACTCGCCACCATTAACTACAACTCACTATCATCTACTATTGTAACAATCACTTACGATCTATTGTCGATGATCATTGTTGACCACTATCTATCACTAGTAATTATTATCAACCACCACCCATTCCTGCCAATCACCTTTAGTTATTATCCATTACCTGTAACCACTGCCAACCATCACCCATGGTTATTAACTATCATTGATCACCATTGATCATCATCATTACCACTATCTACCATTAATGACTATTGTCAATCACCATCCATAACCATTAACCACTCAATTTAAAAGAAGAATATTTTTTATAATTTAATAATATTTTTAAATATATACAAAATAATTAAAATACAACATTGTAAAATTCTTAGAAATATTTCTGATTAAACCAAATATAGTAATGTCACATTCTCAAGAGTTAAATTCTAGAAAATCACATTTCTAAAATATTAAAATTTCTAGAAATATTTGATTCTATGAATCAAATGTTAACTTAAACAAACTTTTTGGTGAAATTAATGCATGTTTGCTTTCTATCCTCATATTTTTCATTAATAAATTTCATTTGAAGTCATATTAATTTTTCACACTTCAATAGATGTGAACAATTATAGATGGAACTATTTTTTGTGAGCATTTACAAAAGATCATATATTATTCAATTTTTATAAAAACATAAATAACTTATTTTTTAAAAAGATTAAAATATATTTTCTCATAAAAAGCCTATTAAGAAATTCAAGATTCATCTAATACAACTATAGCAGAATTTTAAAATTTTTAAATAATTTGAATTCCCTTCATAAAGATCATTCATGCAATTAATTCAATTTAGTAACGCATAATCAATGAAATAATTTTACCTCTTTCCCGATTTCATGTTTTCTAAAACTTTTATTGAGAGATTTAAATGTACCTTATCTAAGGTTAATCCACACAATTAACCTCCACTTTATCACACCTTTGTGGTAGCATTAAAGAGCGACAATTTTAGAGATAAAAGGAGAAAAATAGTTAATATTTCATTATTAGCTCGGTACATGATCACACATGTTTTAGTGGTTAATGGCTATGACTCTCATAGTCACTATCATCTATATTATTATTAGAATTTTCTATAACTCTTATAGGTTTACTTTTATAATCATTTCATCACTTACCTCTCAAGTAGGTTCTTGCTAGAATCCTAATAGGATTTTTAGCAATCTTAATCAAAATAAATATTATCTCAAAAACTATCCAATAAGCAAATAGTTTATTTATTTTGGAATATTTTTTATGAAATAAATTAATAATAAACTATTTATTTACTAATTATTTCTAATAAGTATTATCCTAATTAAATAAATAAAATATCTATTTATTTTCTCACATCAACTATCTTATAATTAAATTATTAATTATCTTATAATTAAATTAATTCTCTTTAAATAAATGTGAATATATTCGATCTCATGCATATGACCTTTTAAGTTCACTATTTAATTAATAATTGGCAATGATTAAATTAAATCCTTTTAATTTAATATTTAAAATTAATGAGATTAATTTTAAATTCCAAACTTCATGATTAATGTCTAGTAACATATCATAAATTAGTTAATGTGAGATATAAATAAGAACTTTTTTCAATTACAATTACCATACAATATAATCTTTTCATCGTATAATATCTTAGATGAACTTAAGGCATAGTATATTAGTTGAAATGTTAGTTATTTGACTATTATGTATTTAATCTAAAATTCATAAATTATCATGTAAAACTTGGAAAAGTCTTTTCTTGATTTCATCCCACTTTAGCCAAGGATTTCAAAATTGTAATTTATAACATAACATAAGACATTCTCCTCTCTTTACAAGAAGTGATGAATTATTTATTGACATTCACAAATCTTTATATATGATAAAGTTATACCCAATAATATACTTTGAATTATTTCTAAGAATCAAGATAATATTAAATCATAACATATCATATATAAGATTACCATGATATCTCTAGTAATAGGATCAAATTTGCACCATTGTAACATAAAAATTTTAATTCAACTTATCCACATGAGGATTCTTAAATTTGTTAAATCAATGAACTCATTCATCTAATGAACTTACATATGTGCACTAGTGTCAACACACTAAGATATGAAATAGGACATCCTCCCACTTGAGCATGCATAATATATACTATTCTATCTAAGTGATTAGTATTTATTCTCAATAACTCTATGACTAAGAGCATTTTAATTCTAAGTTTATAAAGAATATGTTTCATGATCATCATCTTTATGCATAATTATATTTAGTGAACCGTCTTGATTTTCAGACTATATCAAATATAAATAATAATTAAATAATTAATAAGGAAACATAAATTTCTTTTTATTAATATATCAAATGTAATTGGCTTGTAGGGAACAATTCTAACAAAAGCATTCTTTTTGCACATGCTAAAAGGTTTTTTTTAATATCTAAAAAAATTGTATACTTTAATCAAAATAATGAAGTGACATAGAATTTAACAAGCAAAGTTGCATTCTTTTTCTATGAAATTGTATAAATCAATATAAGGTAAACAAATATATATGGAAATGTAGTCATCCTTCTATAATCATATATATATATATATATATATATATATATATATATATATATATATATATATATATATATATATATATATATATATATATATAAGAATGCTTTGGCTATATAAATACCAAAAGAGTGAACTAAATTATATAAATAATAGTGCTTAATATATCATATGCTTATAATTTAAATGAACTTTGTATATTATATAACATTTCTAAATTAACTTTAGAAATTAAAAATATTCTTAATTTACAACATTGAATATGAATATGTTTAGTTAGCATATATCATCCATTCATGATTCATATCAACCTAGTATATAATCGACTTCCAAATAGAGATGATTAATGAATGATTGGTTGTTACAATCATATTGTAATGGTTTCTTTCAAATTAAAGGTGAGTAAAATAAAAGTGAAGAAAAAATTAAGAAAAATTAAAGAAGGGTAAGATATTATATAAAGACTAAAAATATTAGGAAAAAAATAAATTACAAAACATGAGGCATTTAAAGCAAAAAGAAACAATTATCTTTAAGAGAGTTACACTTATTGTTTCTTTGTAGATTCAAAGTCATTGCTATGAAATCTATACTAAAAGTATGAGTAATTTCTTTCTTTATATAAATGACTAAATTATCTATCATAAACTTAATATCCATTTTATTTTTAGGTCTTGTTTTTATTATTTTCATTATGCAAAAACTTATTTTATAGTTATTATAGATGCTAAAAGAGTTAATATGAAACTAATCAATCCATTAATCAAGTAATATAGTTTTTTTATTTCTCTTTTGTTAATTTCTAGCGCAATTCAAAAAAAAAAATAATATCCTTGAAATTTTGATGATTAAATATACCAAGCTCCTAATGTCTTAACTAGGATTCTAAATGTGTTTTTTCCTTGTTTAGAGAAATTTTAAGGACAAAATTTATTAACAAATTTGTATATTTCCTTTACTTTGAATTTATAAATTATTTTTAAGATTCAAGATAGAGCTTAAAATTAAAAGCTTCATAACCTAGTACTTAGCTCTTGTAATTGAGAATCAGTTACAATAATGAAAATATTAATTTGATAATGGTGCTTTATAGTTACATTTGGTTAGTAAAACTAGCTCTTACCAATTTTCTACTCATTACTCATATTAGAAAGTTTAACTTCTTATTTTTTTGTAAAATTCTTAAATACTCTTAAGCAAATCAAACCAATCATTATCTCTAAACTTTTGGAGAAGTGACTTTGTGATAGAAACAAGATGAACAACATTTGGGATATCTTAAGGATGAGTCTTTAGTGCTTAATAAATAATCTTAGTAATTCTAGTATTCTTGTTCATCATGTAGGATGAAAACAAATTGAAATGATGCTAATATTTTAGAAATAGCATAAGCATCACCTTTTTATGAATAAGTAGCCACTTTATCAATAATGTTAGTAATAACCTTGAAAATTATTTTGAACTATTTAATTACAAACTAAATGAAAATAAGGTCCTTATTAAGTATTGCCTATTTTTTATAGAATTCTAATTCAATTAGAATTTTTACCTATTTCAAGTTCATCAATGATAATCATGTTTACGATTTTAGCTATTTAACTATGTCTTTTGCAAGAAAAACTACTAACATTAACAATATAAGTCAATTGTATTAAAAAATCATGAACATGTATGACTTTTGTTAATACTACAATTAATGCCAATTAATCACAACTTATGAGTAAAACAAATGCATATGATATAAATGTAAAGAGTCATTAAGAAAACAAACTTGTAATTCATTCTATTTATCATGTATATTGCTCACATTATCACATCTTTAATCTCAAATACTTTTAACTTAATGGTGGTAATGAGTAAGAATTCACACCAGTTTACTTTTCAAGGTAAATACACTAATATAATTAACTAGCTTATGACCCGTGCTATGCACGGATACTTGTTATTTTATTATAATTATTATATAAAAATAAATATATAATATAAAAGAGTATGTATTAATGTATTTTAATGAATTTTACAATATTTAACTCATTATCATATATATATTTAAAAATAATAACTTTACAAAAAATGAAATTTTGCAACCTTAATCCAAATGCAGCAAGTAGAAGCACTTAAACAACATTGATTGCAAAACAGACCCCATTAAAGGGAAAATATGTATATATATAATAGGAAAATAAAGTGCTTTTACAGCTTTTGAAATCAAACTTGTAACAATACATTTACTATCATATGTACTTCTTCAAAAATAGTAACTTTGAAAAATGAAACTTGTTAAAATGATACTAAATACAGCAATCATAAGTACTTTGAATTCAATGCAATTGCAAATCTAGATTATAGTTAAGACGTTGCACTCTCCTATATAAATTTATACAATATTTTTGCAATTAATGGGATTTAATCTGAGCATCAAACTTTTGAAGAAAATATTTAGCAAGTTATAATTATAATAGTCTCAAAAATATGAATTTTAACAAATCTACATATTATGTATTATATTAAATGAAAGGAAGAACTCCTTGGTGATGTTTGGTAAGTGGCTTTTGGATTAGCTTTTGGTTGATTGACTAGATTTGGCTGGTTGACAGTTGAATAAGTTATTTGGTAACCAGCTTTTTGAAATAGCTGGTAGTTATGAATCAGTCGAATTTCAAAATATTACAGCATGCAATGTTTTCAAACAGCTGTTGTGTATAAAATTTTTAAATACCAAAATATCCTTAATAATTTTTCATATTTTTCGATTTATCCTCATTGAGAAAATTATCAGCTCGCCCTGCTCTTCTTATCTTCTTTTCTTTTCATTTGTTTCTAGGCTTCGCAGACATCTCTAGAGCAACTGTCGCAACCGTCAAACTGAAAGAGAAGCTGAACCTGAGTTGAACCAGTGAGGCCAATTTTACATTGTTCATTTAATTTTAATTTTGCTTTTCCCACCTAATATGACTTTTAGTAATAGGAGAAATTCCAGATGTTTTATGTATCGTTTTATGCCTAGGCAAAGTTATTGGCTTAACAAGTATATCAATCTCCAATTAAAGAAACAAGATAGATGGTTTGATTTCTTTGTTCCAGTAGCTCTATATATTTTGACACGAAGTAACCTTTTGTGGAATCGTTATAAATTGAGGAATTAGATGCATCAGGAGAAGATTTTTAATTTCCTTAAGCCTGTTATTGGACTGTTTCAGCTACTATTGTGAAATGCAGATAATTAATTATAAAATTGGTTTTCATAGTTAGTATGAATGGACAATAAATGAAATTCCAAGGTGCTGTGTAAAGGACCGCGCATGGGTAAAGGTTATTGGGTTAACATGGTCTTTGGTTGTATGATTATGAATCTCTTATTAGAGAAACAAGATAATTAGTTTGACTTCTATGTTTTGATTGATTGTCCTTTCCTTTTCTGTCCATATATTGAAGTGTTTAGTTATTTGATATTTCTATTGATAATTTTTATTTTTGTTAGTCTTTAAATTCTGAAGCATAAATATGTTATGTTACTTTCTTGCAATGGGCTTAATTGGAGATGTGACTTTAGTTATTTTGAGTAGTGTACTGCCCATGGCAAAGGTTACTGGTTTATGGAAGTTCATTAGCTTAAGGTTAGTAATTTGAGAAGTTTGGTTTAATTTTCAATTGATAGTTCCTGTTTCATTAGTTTTTGATAGAAGTATATATATTATATCTTCTATTGGATTATAAAGGTGACTTTTTTTTCTTTTCATATGCTCTGCACATCATGAAATCTTGATCTCTTTGCATTTAGAGAACACTTAACTTGGTTCTTTGCTTTTAGATTTCCTAATTCATTCAAAATATTGAAATTTGTTATCCTTGTTTGTGAATGGATGATGATGTGCTTGCAGTTCTTATATTTGCAGTTCTTAGAGTCTAAACTCATTCTTAGAATTTTTTCCCTTTAAACAGTAAATTATAATGAGGTGCTGCTTGATGGACTTTATTTCAAAGAGGTGGTAGGACTAGACTTTTTTCAAAATAGGTTCTAGTTTTATGATTTATGAATATTATATATCAAAATTTTTTTAATTAATTTTTGTATATGACCACACATTTTTAATCATTTTCATATGATATTTTAATAGAAAATAAGAAAATGTGGGTTTGAGGAAGTCCAACTAGTTACAAATGTGTAAATTGAGCTCAAAACTTTGAACGACCATAACTTTATGCTCGGTTGTCCATTTTAAGTAATTTTTTTTATTTAATGTAGCTTTGCAAGATCTATGTGCTTGCAAAAATTAAAGGTGTTTCCACTCTGGTTTAGTAAAAAAGGCCTTTTTCAATGACTTTTTAAAATTTTTCTTTATTTTCTTATTATTTTTCTAACTTTAATCTTATTTTTATCAATTCAAATTCATTATTAAACTTTTGTTTCTTAATTCTTTTGGTGTCTAGTAAGGTTATAATAACTTTTTTAATAAATAAAATAATTAAAAAATAATATTTTACTATTTATGGACTAAATAGTGATATATTACTATTTTATTTCATAAAATAATCCTAACTAAAAATCTTAAATAAATGAATAAATTAAATTTAATTAACAACTAAACTGTCAAATAATAGCATGTTACTATTCGTTCTTTAGACAGTAACATGTTTATGTTTTGTTTTAAAATAGTAACACTAACTAAAAATCTTAAATAAATGGATAATAATATTTTACTATTTATTCTTTAGATAATAACATATTACTATTTCATTCCAAAATAGTAACACTAATTGAAAATTCAAAATAAATAGATAAATCAAGCCTAATTAATAACCAAACTACTAAATAATAGCATGTTATTGTATGTTATGTAGACAGTAACATGTTACTGTTTTAGAAAAAATAGTAACATTAACTAAAAATTCAAAATAAATGAATGAATCAAGTTTAATTAGTTTTGTTCTCTAAAGAAGATAATGTTACTGTTTCATTTGAAAATAGTAACACTAATAAAAAATTTCAAATAAATGAATAAATCAAGTTTAATTAACAACTAAACTACTAAATAATATCATATTACGATTTGTTCTTAAGTTAGTAACATGTTATTGTTTGTTGTTTTAAAACAGCAACACTGATAAAAAATTTCAAATAAATAGATAAATTAAATCTAATTAGTAACAAAACAATCAAAGAAGAGAATGCTACTATTTTATTTCAAAACAGTAACACTAACAAAAAATGTCAAATAAATGCATAAATCAAATCTAATTAATAATAAAATTATTAAATAATACCATATTACTATTTGCTCTCAAGACAGTAACATGTTACTGTTTTATTTCAAAATAATAAATGCATAAATTAAATCTAATCAATAATAAAATTGCTAAATAACACCATGTTTGCTCTTAAGATAGTAACATGTTACTGTTTCGTTCCAAAACAGTAACACTAAAAAAATGTTAAATAAATAGCTAAATCAAGTTTAATTAATAATCAAACTACTAAAGAAGTGAATGTTACTGTTTATTCTCCAAATAGTAACATGTTACTATTTTATTTTAAAACAGTAATACTAACAAAAAATTTTAAATAAATTAATAAATTAAATCTAATTAACAACCAAATAATTAAAGAAGAGAATATTACTATTTCGTTGCAAAACAATAACATCAATTAAAAATTTTAAATAAATACATAAATCAAGTTTAATTAATAATAAAATTGTCAAAATAACACCATATTACTGTTTGCTCTTAAGATAGTAACATGTTACTGTTTCATTCCAAAATAGTAACACCAACTAATAATGCCAAATAAATGGATAAATAAAATTTAATTAACAACTAAACTGTTAAAAGAGGAGGATATTACTATTTCGTTTTAAAACAGTAACACCGAAAATCGTAACATTAATAAAAAATTTTAAATAAATGCATAAATCAAGTCTAATTAATAACTAAATTGTCAAAGAAAAGGATGTTACTATTTTATATCAAAATAGTAACATTAACTAAAAATTCTAAATAAATGGCCTATAATTGATGCTTTACAAGGTCATGCTTATTTGTATAAGGGGTCTATCCAATAACTTTTTCATAGTCCTTTACATTTTAATCTTTTGTTAATGCTTATGGAAACAATTGAAAGGGAGAGAGACCGAATTAAGATAGGATCATGACAAAGGAACAATTAGTGCTTCTAAAGAGTGGTGGAACTTAAAAATTTAGGTTAGATTTTTTAGTAGTTTTTCTTACTTTAATGCTAAAAATTTAGATAAATGAGCTGACCTTAATTTCTTATATCTTGTTTTCTAGGAAAATAGAAAATTTAAGATATTTCGAGATGAAGGAATTGATTCTGATCTTGAGTACAACTTGGATCAACTATCTGGATGGTCATCAGCAGAAGGAGGGTTTAAGTACACCCTTGTAGATGATCGATCACGAGAGCAAGAAATAGATAATGCATATGTTCCTTCCCCAATTCATGTTAATGATGCTCATAGTGCATCATTGGGATATGAAAATGATATGGATGAGACAAGTGATCTTAACAATTGTAATGTAGAAGGTGCATAGGAAGAAATATGGAGGGATTCTACCCCTACCCCCGAGAGCTACACAAAATGAAGGGTTTTAAAGTAAAAGAAGGAACAAAAGGGTTTTGGAGAGTGATAGTTCAGAAAGTAACAAAAGTGCGAGGATGACCTTTACTAGAAGAGGAAGAGCTACAATAGTAATGTGTGAGAAGTTTAAGGCTTTGTTCGAAACCATTAAGGAGAGAAATATTGCTATGGTGAACTTTTTGAATCTCATTGAAACATCTAAGCAAAATGTGGAGGATGCTTTAAAGCATAGTCTTATAGATACTTTGGCGAAAATTTGTGCTTGGCCTCGATTAGGGCCTGGTACCCTTGAATTTAGTTTTACTTGCACATTAATCTAGGATCCACAAAAAAGGATAATTCTATTTGGTTTGCTAAGTGATGTAGCAATTGTTGAATGAATAAAATTTATGTACAAGGAGCGAAAAGGACATTAGGATTGTGTCTTAGTCACCTTTGTTTTGTACACTTAAACTACTGAAGTTATTGTTGTTCTAAATATGTATGGATACTTAGAATTTCTATTTTAATTGAAGTTACAGTCTTTCCAGTTCTTATTGTTTGAAATCTATAGTTATCTAGATTTTTATAGATAAACTTTTCTGCTATAGATAATAGCAAATCATGGATAGAATTATGTTAGTGTTTTTGGATTAATATTTTACTATTTAATTTGCAGGAATAGATAATCATAGCATGCAAATCATATAACTTCTACAAAATAGGGAACTTCTTTATCAAGTTCTTGAAAATGATAATGACTTTTGGGATTTAGTAGTATATGCAGCAGGTTACCTATGTGCTCATTATTTAAATCATCTCCATAAAGAGCCATGCTACACTTCTTATTTAACAGGAGAAATGTGGATAAATGAGTTATTAACTGGTTATGAAAAATGATGCTTTAATACTTTTAGAATGAATTAAGATACATTTCGCCAATTATGTATGGATTTGGAAAATAGATATAGTTTGAGGTCTTCAAATAGGATATCAATTTTGGAAAAAAGTGGGATTGTTTTTATATATCCTCAGTAAGGGTGCCTTAAACTGAGATGCACAGGAATGATTTCAACACTCTGGTGAAACTGTGAGTAGAGTTTTCAAAGAAGTTTTGGATGCCATGGATGGCCTTTCAAAAGATATAATCAGGCCAAAAGATCCTACATTCTTGGAAATTCAACCACAAATTGCCAATGATGTTAGATACATGCCACACTTCAAGGTAACCAGATATACTTTTATTTTTCTTTACTTTTTTATAAGAATACATGTTTGATATCTCATAAATATAATTCCATATCAGGATTGCATTGGAGCTATTGATGGAATACACATAGTAGTAATTATTCTAGAAGAGGATCAACTACGATATAAAGGAAGAAAAGGCATAACGACCACAAATGTGCTAGCAGCATGTGATTTTAATTTACTATTCACCTATGTCTTAACTGGATAGGAAGGATCAGCATATGATGCACGTATTTTCCTTGATACAGTTAGTAATTCAAGTTTACATTTTTCAAAACCACCATTAGGTAAATTTTTAAGTTTTTAGTGATTTAATTCTTATTTGACTTATAGATTTAAGAAGCATTTCTTTCTGATTATATGACCTTTATGTATACTTAGAAAAATATTACTTGGTAGATAAAGGCTATCCAGATAGAAAAGGATATTTGACACTATACTTAAAGACAAGGTATCATCAATAAGAGTTTCATGGTGCAAGTCCAAAAGGATCTCGAGAGGTTTTCAATTGAGCTCATTCGTCCTTAAGAAGTTGTATTGAAAGAGCTTTTAGTATTCTTAAGGCTCAATGGATGATATTATAAAGAATGCCAAAATATTCAATAATGGATCAAAATAGAATTATTTGTGTAGCTTTTGCATTACATAATTATATTAGAAGAAATAAACTTGGTCATCCAGCTTTCAGAATTATAGATCAAGATCCTGATTTTATACCTCTTGAGATATTTCCAGATGATATGGCTAGTTCTTCATAAGACAGTATTAGAGAAATGAGAACTGGAGAGATGACAACTATTTGAGATATAATAGCTTCTAGTTTGATGGCAAATAGACTAACTAGACGATAATTTTAGGGTGTTATAAGCATTTGTACTACATAGTATTATTAACTTTTAATTTAGATTGGATTTATTGTTAAAACTTTATTTTAATTAGTATTTTCTAATGTTGTAATATATTGTATGATTAATAAATTATTTTTCATTTGATTCATATTCATGAGAAATATTAATTTATCAATCTTTCCATTTTTCCACCATCAACGTATAAAAAATTATAATATTTATTTTTATATAAAAATTAAATAATTATAGATATTAATTTTTTATTTCAAATAGTACTTTCTAATTAGTGCATATTCATGGAGAATATTTATTTTAATTAATATTTTCTAATATTGTAATATACTTTATGACTAATAAATTATTTTTCAAGGTAACCAAATTCATAAAAAATATTAACTTATCAATCTTTTCATTTCTTCCATTGTTAACATTTGTAAATTTATAATATTTATTTTTACACAAAAATTAAAAAATTATAGTTATTAATTTTTAATGGTTAATTTACTTACTATAAATATTATATTAATTTAATTTTGAAGAAATATTTTTATATAATAAATTATAATGATATATTATTTAAAAAAAATTAATCTATTAAATAACACATAAGATTTAAAATGTTAAAATAAAAAAATAATTAAATAATTTATAAAATATACTTATACCCCTATATATCATTTTAAACACAAACAACTAATTTTAAACAACTGATTTTACTAAACACTCATATTCAAATAGCTAATTCAATAAGCTGGTCAAATCAGTTAATTCAACCAGCTATCAGCTATCAGCTACCAACTAATTGAGTTAACTATCAATTAACAGCTAATTGAATCAGTTAACAGTTAAAACTATCAGCTAATTACCAATCAAGGCCTTTATTTTTCTAAGAAATTATCTAAACAATCAAATATAACTAAACTCTTTTAAATTCAGAATTTAACTTTGTGAACTTAACATTAGAAGTTCAAAAAATAAAACACTGCATAGTTTTTGTGAGGATGAAGAGAAGAAAATGTCGTACAATTTAAGCAACAAATTAAACTTTCAAATTTGAAAGCAATTGAACTTATTGAAGTTAAAAAGAACCCAAATATCATATAACCATTGAAATTGAATTCTTCAAAGATTTAGACACATTGCTATAAATGTTTATTTAATGCATTTTTATGTCAAAGATTAACAATGCCTACAATTGTTTTGTAACTTTTGATGGGATTAATTTGAATTATTATTAAAATAAAATAAATTTTTCCTAACAATTTCAATGACATTCATTCATAAAGCAACAAATTTGCTAAATCCATTGAAAGGAAAAATAACTATAATAGCTTAAGCATACCTTTATTAAAATTTTGAAAAATTTCAAAAAAAAGGTAATCCTGAATTTATTAACTTGAAAAGAAAAAGATACCATCTTATGACTTTATCAAACAATTTTATATAAGAAAAAAAAATCAAAACTAAAGAAGTAAAGTAATATTTTAAGTCAAAATCTAAAACAATATAACTTCCAAAGCCATTTTTCAAGTATTTGATTCAGATGTTTGCTATTTATATTGGAATGCCTAAGTTCAATATTTGATTCAAAACTCTGAAAGAGACAACGAACATCCACCTGTTTTTATTCCTTATCCATCAAAGAAGCTATTACAAAGGATAAGGAAGTGAGTAGCTAGGCAAAACTGCTATGCCATTTATGGGCAACTGTCAGCATGATCATCCATGTTCCCTCAACATAAGATCACAACATGGTGTGCAGAATGAAATGCATAGAGGTCTTTCACTATTTCATTCTAAAAAACTATTAATTCAAAAAGCTATTAACACATACTAAAATAACAGAAACAAAGGACATGTATACATAATCAACCTCAAAACAGAGATAAAAATACAGAAGTATCAATGATAGAAACTAAAAAATCAAAATATAAAAATGACCAAATACTTAAATAATAACGTGATGAGTGAAATGTTGATGCATCTCCTGTTTCACTGTTCAAGAAACAGAGGCAGATTAAGCACAAAAATGTAATAGAATACTATATACTCTGTAACATTCAAAGATACAATATGCCTTACCATGACATTGATAAATAGGCATCAAAGGGTATTCTAATTAAATCTAATTTAGCTAAAGAGTAGAGAAACTTTCTAGTGTATGTAATTTTGTACTGTTTACAATGCTAAATGAAATAATGAACTTCAATGAAGATAAAAAATCAATTAATCTATCATTTTGAGTTATGTATGTTACTTCTATGAATCCAGAATAATAAAAAAAACTAAAGCTTTTGCCATTTTACTTTAGCTGCTTCAAAAAATAATTGAAGCAATTTTTCATTTTACTAATTAAAAGGCTTTGTGACTATGTAATTTTCCAGCCACAAAAAATTCTCTTATATACAGATGGAGGATAATAAAATAATACCATTTTTGCTTATACTTTGTCCTTTGAGATTTTCTACTAGTGCTTTAATAGAATAATTTCAATCACTTAATAGAGGGGAAGACTATGGTGCCCCAGGGGTTTCAAACCCTGGGTAGTGTGGCGTAATCTCATTCATTGGATGAGATTACCTAAGTCTTTGGTAATCTCATACAATGAATGAGATTCTGCCACACTACCTAGGGTTTAGAAACCCTAGGGGCACCTTAGATTTTCCCCTTAATAGATTGCATATAAATTGAAAGAAAGGGAGAAGAAAAGGATTTCGAGTTGTAAAAGATTAAAAAGAGAACTTCAAACTTGTAAAAGAATATTAAGGGAACTTATCTAATAGGATACCTAATAACCATTATCCAACTTGGTTTATATTTTTTTAGTCAACCTAATAAACATTAATGTAATCAAGAATGAAGAAAAATGCACTGCATCATTTAACAGATGGAATTTATTTCAGCATAAACGACTTTTGAAAGCTAAAACAACTTAGGTTTTAGACATAGTAAAAAGAAAAAAGCTAAATGCATATTTATCTATATGCATCTTTGCCAAATCGTGAAGGTACCATCCTCAAGTAGTTCAAATTTAGATATTGCAAAGAATATTTATTAAACTACACATTAGCACTTGTTTAAGTTGCCATCATGTAGTTGCTTAAAGTATCATTTAAAATACATGGTTGCAAACATCAATGTCAATATATTAGCATTGTAATTGTAATTACCAAAAATGCTACATTAGTATATCTCCCTTACTCTCCGGTCCCAGAAGTTATTGACCTACTTAGAAGTATTATCAGACTTAGGTATCCCTTGTTTTCTATTAGATTTTGTCAATAGCTTATATTCTCAACACAGATTTAGGAGTAAATCCTAGTGTTATCTTTTAAACTTTATCCAACACCACCTAAGCTTGATTAACCTCATAAACTAAACCACCAATTTATAAGAGAATGAGCTTCTAATCACCTAACACAAGAACCAAATCCAAATAAGAAATTCATGCAAACTTGAAAGATTACAATTCAACAAAAATTACCATTTAATGCCTATGGAAGGCATACATGTCGATCACCAAGCGATCAAATTTCTCTAGCGATAATTGAAATGCATTCATATGATTTGAAATTGAAAATTTTTCAGCAATTTGTTCATATCAAAGGCATCACAAGAAGCATTCAAATCCTGGAAAATAATTTCAAGAACCCACAATAACGAAATTAAAGAAGGATCTATCATAGAATGCAGTAGGTAAAATAAAAAATTAATGAAAAAAATTAGAATTCAATGTACTAATTAAAATTAGAAAACTAAAAGAAGTGAAATGATGAATAAAACCTAAAATTAAATTATTACCAGCTTTGGAATCTCAGTCATTTCCATCACTTTTTTAAGAAAACCCAAAAGGAAATTGGTGGAATAAGACAAATCTTCGGCATCGAAATAGTAGATCTATAAGCAAAGTATTTCTATAGAGAGATGGAGATCTATCTTCAGTGATGGCAAAAGATTTGAAAGGTGATAAGTGAGAATAGGTGAGATAGGAATAAGAAAGTGAGCTTAGCACTGAGAGTTTCGAAAAAGAACGACATAGAAAAGAAGGAAAAAAAATAAAGAACAGGGAAAAAAGAAAAAGAATGTAGTAGCGGTAAATAGAGTCTAGGAAAAGATGAAGAAGAAGAAGAATGCAACAGCAAGTAGAGACCAAGAAGGGCAGGAAAAAAAGAATGCGGCAGCAACTAAGAATGAGAGAAGTAAAGCAATGTGTAAAGGAAGCCAACGAAAGTGTACTAAGAAAGCTAATGAACGTTAGAATGACTCGTATTAAGAGTTAGCTGAAATACGTATCAACTCATGAGAAGCAGCGTGTGAAGGACACAGAAGAAGTTAGTTAAAAAGTAGAGCTTGGGTAAACATGTTATAGCAACTCGCATGTAGATTTAATAGGCTGAAAAATTGTTGGAAGCCCAAATACACAGTTAATATATAATTAAGGGATTAACACATAGAAGAATATGTAAAATTTAGCTTTTCCTAGATCTCTTCTTATTGCATTTCTGACCTTATTTGTAAAAATATGCAAAATTTTCTTTTGAATATTTTTAAATGTACACTTAGCTATATAAGAAGCATTTTCTAATGAAAATTGCTAATTTTTTTCATTATATGATTCTAACAATTTTATCATCTAATGAAATTCCCTCTATTCTTTAAACTTATAGATTTATCATAACTTCTAAGTTTACAAATTTGAAATATCAACCATTTAATATAATTAATGGAATATTTGAGTATAATTCGATTATTAGTCTCTTTTATGGCTTACCTTTTAAGAAGTCTTTTAATACATTAAGGTTGGATCATTAAATCATCATGACACTTTATAATAATATGATGTTGTGAATTTAAACCTTTTCTAACATGATTTAAATAAAGATATATACCCATGTTTGTTGTATAAAAATTATTTTTACAATAACGTATGTTCAAATTTTAATTAACTAATGTGAAACTTACAACTATTATATGTTAATAACAAACTTATAATAATCTTGTTAGATATTCCCTCTATTCATTTTTAATGATGTTTTAGAGAAAGATATTTATTTCTTTTTAAATGTCACTTTAGGAAATTGAGAAGACATTAATTTTTTTTCAATTTTACCCTTTTTATCTCTATTGAATAGTCATCATACCATTAATATTGTAATTACTCTAATTTCTCTCTTAAATGTTGATACTCCTTTTATTTCTTAACCATTTATATCTCATTTTTAGTATTGATATTTTTCTCATAATGTTTCAAGTATTTGGCAAAGTACAAGAAAATCAAGAAATTAAGAATGATAAGTAAAAAATTATTTGCAAGCTAATTGAATTTTATTATACATAGTAATATTCAATTAATTATGCCTTAGGTAATTCCAAACCAATTTTCATTACTTTTACATATATTCTTTTGCTCACCAACCTAGAACTAAAAATGATGTTCATATGATGATGATAAAATAACTTTAGATGCTCTCTTTTTATAGAGATTTTGATAAAAAAAACTTTTACTTATTTTTAAACAAGAAAGTGGATAGCTTTGAAGATTTTATGAATTCAAAGAAAATGGAGAAAGTTCAAGATTTTACAGATTCAAATTCTATTTCTAATTTAGAAGCTTTGTTTGTTTCTAATGTCATGCTTAACGAAGAAAAGAAAATTGGTGCATTAGATGTTAATTTGAATGAAATGGCAAATTATGGGTTTGATTTGAATAAATATCCTAAAGAAGGTTTTATGAAAAAAAAATTCAACAAATAATCAATATTATATTAAAAATTTATCTTCCTAACTTTTATAAAAAGTGTTGAGATACAATATATTCATATTCATATAGTGAATTAAGAATAGCCATTATAATCATCTTTTAATTTATTTGCTTTCATTTTCTTATTATCATTTTGAATTTGATTTCATATATTAAATTACTAATCTTAGTTGATTAGATTTTATCATTTAAGATAAGGATTTCCATTTTGATCTCATCTTCAAGATATGATTAGATTGGCCAAAATAAGAGTTGTTGTAACCAATCATCTTTCATGCCATATTATTGGCTAAAATATTATTATCACCCATTATTGCCTAAAGGCATAACATTAATTATCAAAAAAATTGAAAGAATTATTGCCTTAAAGGAATTAATAAAATTATTTCCTAAAAGCATAACATTAATTATTTCCTAAAAATTGGGAGTAATTGTTTTGGTTTGATATGCTTTAATTTGAAAAGAAATGGTAGGAATTGATTATTTCATTAATTTGTACAAATGCTAAAAAAATACTAAAAAGTAGAATAAAAAATACTAAAAAGTAGAATAATCATAATAAAATGAAATAATCCAAAAAAATGAAAATATCATAGATAAAATTATAACACTCATCAAGTGACCATGTCTTAATTATTATAGGAAAAAATAAAAAATAAAATCTAACTTACATAGCTAAGAACTTTTTGCTCTATGAGAATATCACATTTCATTTAAGTGGGAAATAGATTTTTACTTTCTAACATTGATTTGTTGACATGTGGAATTTTGTATTTGTCAAAACCTTTTATTCTTATGATTTCTATTAAATATAATTGTAATGTTAAAAAAAATGATTAGCCTTCACTGTAGGAAAAACTTTAAATGACTTCACAATAACATTAACAAGTTCATTAATAATCTTAAGTGATTTCCTGAAATATAAATATCAAATAAAACTAAAAAATCCAAGATCTAAAACATTCAAATTGAGAAAGTTTACAAGTTGACACATTAAACAAATATTAAATCCATTTTGTATAGCTACTTGACAAAATTATCATCATTAAGATCAATATATGCTCTTGCATGATCAAGTTGAAAAAATATTAGATACTATATATATTCTTTCTTAGTTAAATTACCTTAATGGCTGAGAAGACTTTTTTAATTAGAAAAGGATCTTATAACTTCTTTTTTTTTACAGAAGTTATTAATTATCTTTAATGTCTTAGTAACTCTATTAGCACTTATTCTTTTAGTGTGCTTTTTCAAGATAAAAAGAAAGACGTCAATTTTCTTTAAAAAAATCATTTCCTTGTGCATCAAATCTTTGGTGAACTAAAGCAACTAAAAACCTGACTTTTCCAATAAAATTTTTGTTATAAAAAGTGCATAATAGGTCTTCTTTATCCAATAATAAGTAGTAATTCTCATATTTCTTTATCGTAGATAACCACTTCTCATCAATATGAATAATGTTATGTATCCTTATGAAAGTCAAATCATATGACATGCTACTAGCATTAAGCATTGATATACAAAATTATAATCGAGATCTCCTATTTTATTCCTTTGAAGAAGGCTTTGTAGCATTTGAATGGTGCCATATAACTCTTAACTTTATAAGCCTAAATAATGAGATCTTGTTTGTATTTAATGAATATGCTAAAGATTCAAGAGTTTTACGTTAATATGAAGGAATTTCATAAAATCAAGCAAAATCAATTTACACTCACTTTTAAACATAATTCCTTGTATTTTTATAAGATACATAACCAAATGCACCACTTCTGGGTAATTTTCAAATAATGTGAAATGTGCTTATAGAAATAGAAAATAACAAGGCCACTTCTTTTATACTTTATTTTTTCAATTTTTCATTGACTCTCTTTTATATATAATAGTTTGATGTTCATTATTTTATAAAACTTATTTCTTTGCATGATTTTATACTTTTGACACTTCAATACTTGTATCTAAACCGTTGTTTAGTGATAATTATAACGAATATATAATGGTGATTTTAGTACTTACAATATTTTTTCTTAATAAAAAATAAGAAACAAATTGATTAATTACTTACATAAATATAACTTGTTTTTATGCTAAAGATTTTATGGCTTTATATATAAAAGCTTATTTTTTTCAATTATCTAGCTTAATATACTGACATATGAACATAGTTTAAAAATAAACATATAAACTGAGGTACCTAATATCTTATATTATTAAAATATACTGACATATTTATCAAAAAAATCATTATCTCCTTATATATAATAGAAACATGACCATTATTATAAACCAAAATATATTGATATATTTATCATAACTACTATATTTGCAAGAAAATGGAGATGAGTGTTTTCAAATTCAAATGAAATGTAAATAATTACAACATAATAATTACTATCTCTTTGAAACTAATTTCAATGCTAATGCATTATCTTTTCATATTTAATTGTAAAATAACCATTATCTCTTCCTAACTAAATCTTACTTCCTTCTAAATAAAATCTTTTAAATTTGGCATACTTAAAAAAAGAATCAAGGATACAAGAGACTAAATAAGAAAAAGGACTTGAAAAAAGTACTATGCTAATAATGAAGCTTGATTCCTATTATACTTGCACTTCTTCTGTATTATCTTTTGCATATGGCAACTTGTTCAAGCCTAACAAGAAATAATGTGATGAAGATGTCTCAACTATTAGATAGTTTGGGGTGAGATTCATGTTTTCTACTTCTTGTTATTGTCTTCCTCAATTATCAATGGCATCAAGAAAAGTTAGATTAATATTGAGATCTATTTCTATTAAAGATAATTGTTGTATTTGCTGTGTAGCCATTCTTAAAAAACATTTATAAAACAACTCAAAACATTCACCTTATTTTATTAAAATAGTTCGGTCTAGAAAATAAAAATATTTATAATTTTAAATTGAAAGCTTAAAGTAAAGAGAATTCAATTTCTTGTGGGAAATGAAAATATTAACAATTTTAGATTAAAATTTTGAGTAAAAGTTTTGGTCCGAGAGAATTTTAGTGTCTTAAACAATGATTTGTCTTCAAAAAAGAAAAAGAGAATACTAGTATAGAGAGAAAATTAATGAAGTAATCAATTCTATGTATTTTAATAAACGGATAAATTAGTATAAAGAACGTAATTTTTCTTATAATTAAGGCTATTGAATAGCTTTCGTAATACTTTTGCATTAACTTTAAACCCTTTTTTTGTTTTTATAAAAAAATGAGTTGTCACAACACACTTGACTATAATTAGTGTGAACATAATTTCCCAATTTCCACAAGTCTAACTAATTCTACTTTGATATCATTACACAATATACTAGAAAATAAGGATAATTTTATAATATTTTTCAAAATAGTTAAAGTTTATATATATGAACATATGTACAAATCTATTTACAAAGTGCAAAACTATCTCTAGTTGACTTTTATCTTAGTTATGACTACTCACAACAATGCTCCAAGAGAACTTCTATTCTTGAGCTACAAGTAGTGGTAAAAGAGCTTTGAAAGCATATCTATAAAACATCAAAAACTAAAATAATGAGTTGTTAATTTAGTAAGTAAATAACTTATTTAGAAGAGATACACATATTCAGATAGCCTTTAGCTTTTCTCACCACTTCTTCAAACAATTTCAATAAAAATATATTATGTAAAAGATAATTAAATAATAAGAATTTAACCACCTTATGCCTCCTAATTAACCTTTGAGTTTACAAACTTGACCTTGTTCCTTCATGCACTTTATTTGTTTACAAATGTATTTCTCAAATTTGGAATTATTTCATAACACATCATGTCAACTTTCCTAATCTCAAAACTAAACACCATATCATATTGCCATCATCACAATGTAATATTTCATTAACATCAATTTTTATTCAGATCATTTACAATTCAATTAACATTAGTATATATATTAATTAGTTAAGTTAAACACCATTAACACATTTATAACTTACTTTTCATACAAGAACTTATAATGTTACTATGAAAACTATTTCAAAATACAAATGAGGTATTTGAATATGGTACTTAAATATTGTGTTCTAGAAACTAAGCTTAAGAAAAGTATTTGAATGCCATACATACATATAAGCAACTTGAGAGTAATTAATTTTGCAATACTTGAATGTGGTACTTAAGTAAATCTATCTAAAAGCTTTTAAATTTGAAATACTTGACTATAGTGGTAGTTGAATATAGCCTTTTGCGAGGCAGTATTTGACTACTGTACTTGCATATTTCTAGAAATTCTAGCAACTAAACAATTTCACTAAACTTAAGATGCTTAACGAACGAGCCATGCTAAACTAAGCTATAGTTCACATGAGCTTGATCCTTTGAGGTCAACATCTTTTACAGGCCCATTTTAAGTGATTTAGTCTATTTATGAAACTTGTCAAATTGGAATAGAGGCTAACTTATTTTCTTTTTTTATATTTTAAATTTTATTATTTTATTTTTATATTTATTATATTATATTTTTATGTTTATTAATTTTATTTTTTATTTTATTTTTTTATGTTTAATTATTTTAAGTAATTGAGATTAGTTTTTTAACAATTGAATTATCTTTTATATTAAGTAATGATGTGAAAATAGTTAATAGGTTATCTCCTTTTCTTAACATAAATACTATTTAAATCATTAATATAAAAAAATTTAAAGAAAACCAAAGCCTATTTAGGCTTACAAATTGGCCTAATTCATTTTAGTTTATGGACTATTGGACCAAACTTATTTAGGGCCTTTTTTATTGACTTAATTTTTTTTAGTACAGTCTACACAAAGTTTATGGATCAGTTCATTTGTTTAATAAATCTCAAGCCTGTTAAGCACCCTTAATCGAACCTAAAAATTAAGTTGCAACTTAAAACTTGCATACACTTTCTCATAGCTTAACATGTCGTACATATTTAACATTTATCATTAATACCTAACACCAAGAGTCATATTATCGAATTAAATAATCATATATAAACTCAATTTATTAATTTCTCAAGTAAATAACAATTAAGCAAATTTTAATAACAAACTTTACAATTATCATTCTAAGTAGTTTATTTACTTACTTATGGTGATGAAGGAGATAAAGATGTAATAGGAAAGCCATTAACTTGCTTAATTCAAGCTAAAATAAGAATACCTTATTTGAATAATTATTTCCCTTAATCCTCCCTTCCTAAACAAAACTAGAGAAATTAATAATCTTAAAATCTAGGTACAAGAGGAATTACCTTGTTTGGACTAAAATTTAAGCTAATGGATTCTTAAATCTTATTAAAGATTGAGATAAGTTGAAATTTGATAATATAGGGAAGAAAGAGCTAATGATAAATTAGTGAAAAAAGAAAAAGGAAATGCCAAAGAAAGAGTGGGTTGAAAGGTATAAAGCATTAATGACATTTTAGTTATTTTAGGAGATTTTAAGGATAAAATAAAAAAAATGTTCCATAAATCTCCTTTATATACCCTTAATCAATTATAATTTTACATTAATATTTATTTATCTTAAATATACCTATTTTTCATCATAATACCATAATTTCCTTAATTTAAATATTATCCTGATCATATTCACAACAATTCTAATTATCAACATATATAACTAATTATTTAATAATTAAATAAAACTAAAATAATCTAACTTACTAAGGGTGTAATAGTTTAGGGTTCAGTGCTTCTTTCTTTAAAGAATTCATCCTTAAATTTTAAGGAACTAATTAGTGAATTGACACATTAATTTGAATCTCAAGCTTACCAAAAATATAAAAGTAGTTTTGTTACTTTTAGCTTTAGATTCCTAAGTTGTTTCTTCTATTCCATGCTTCTTCTAATGAACCCTTAGCAAAGGTATTTCTTTGGATCTTAGTGGTGGATTTGTCGATCTCGGATCTCTATTGGTTAATTTTCAAAGGATAGTTTAGGATCCAATAGGAATAGTTCATGCTAGATAATGTGAGATGCATTTAGTAAATATTTGTGAAGCATTAATACATGAAATACTAGGTGAATAGCATGTAACTCATTTAGTAAATCCAATCGGTAAGCAACTACTCTAATCCATTAACTAATTGTAAAAAGACCAATAAAACATAATGCAAGTTTACCTTTTTTACCGAATTGCATAACTTCTTTTATTGATGAAACTTGTAATAAGACCATATCTTCTTCTTGAAATTCTAACTTTTTTCTTTTTCTATCGACATATGATTTTTGGTGTTCTTGAGTAGTTTTCAATCTATATTGAATTACTTTCATTGGGGAAAGGCAATAAAGAATTAGGAAGTTTTAAAATTGAACCCTTTCATCTTTTCAAACATTATAAGTTAAATGCACTTGCCTATATATTTCTAATGACCATTAAAATGTAATGATAAAGGCTTCCTTCCAATACGATGTTTATCATTAAGTTACATGGAAGACATTAGGGATTGCATTTTATCTAATTCAATAATCCTATCCAAAACCTATGTTCAAATTCTCCTAAATAAAGAATAAAAGAATATGAAATAAAAGAAAATTAATAGAATTAAAACAATAAGAAATGAAAAACAAAGTCCAAAGAACTCACTAATGCAGTATTAAAAAGGTAGTTTAGAAAGATTTAAAGGAAAATATTTGAAAAGTGAAGCATTTTGAGTTATAAATGTGAATAAGGAAGAAATGAAGATTGAGAAAGTGCAGGGTTTGAATTTTTAGAAGATAAAAAAAGGTAAAAGTGTACATAAAGCTTTGGAAAAATAATAAAAAATGGGACAAAGTGAAACAACTCTTTTTAGAAAGCATAGAAAAAGTAATGAAAATTCACTCGTAAAAAGTTATATGATAGCTGTTAAAGATAAAAGACAAAACCTTAACTTATTATTTAGATAGATAACTTAAAAAAGAAGATAGCTTTTTTCTATTTTCTTCGTGATCCTTTTTTTCTCTCTTTAAGTTTATGTCTTTTTTTGTTAAATAATGAACAATAGAGAAATGGAAACCATCATTAATAATTGTAAGTGGTAAGTTTTAATTCTAAATTTTCTTATGCGATAAATTAAATTATAAATATAATATTTTTATCAATGTACTGCTCATCAAATTCAATCTGAAGTGCATCACAATGGGCTTTGATGGAGCCTTGCCTTCATAAATAGGGGTGATAGCTAATGGCATCTACCTATTTCAAAGAACATTGCTTGCACTTAATGTGAAGAAAAGGAAAAAGGTACGTGTGTGTTTGAAAAATGAAATGTTTGTTGTGAGGATGAAAAAAAGAAAAAGTTAGATTTGAAAAAACAAAAAGGTGAATGATATGACTAACATTTCTTTATCACTTCAAATAATGTTTGGCTTATGTTGGTAAAAAGGGAGGTTCATAATTTTTCTAAAATATAAAGGAAATTGCATGTGCTTAACCAAAATCTCAAGAAAGGTGAGAGCAATTTACCTTAAGATAGCATTTGCTTTGCAAAATTATATATTACTAGGAATCATAATATTTCTAAGAATGTTATATTATCATACTTGATTTAATTAAAAAGATTTCTAAGAATGTTATAATACTATATTTTAATTAATTTATATATTATTAAAAATATTATTACATTACAAAAATATCCTTATTAAAAATAAGTAATTTATTGCACTTAATGCTGGTAAGTGGGATTAATAGTGGTGAATGGTAGCTAATAATGATGGGTGATAATTAATAACAATGGTCAACGATAATGAGTAATGATTTATAATAATTAATGGCGGTAAGTGATAATGAGCGGTGATTAAAAATGGTAGGCTATAAAATGAGGTGGCAAGGTATAGAAGGGTGGGCAAAATAGTTATTTTGTATCATTAAAATATTCTCATGACATAGGAATGTAGGATACCCACCTCTTCCCATAAAAATATCTTAGAGGAATATTTGATTAAAAATATTATTTAGTATATTTTGTTTAATGTTGAACTAAATATAAGAATCACATATTCCTTTAAAATATTTTTAGGAATGTCAGAAAGATTCTACAAATCAAATATCATCTAATATTTTATTGCAAAAGTGCATTTCCACTCTAATTGGTTTAAGCATAGAATAAGATGCACATAGTGTAAGTAAGAAACTCTACTTTATAAATATACTTATGTGTGTACTTTATTCATTTCCATTTATTCTAACTTTGTTTTTTAATATTATTCAATTGTTAACATCCCAAAATGCACTTCTAACCTTGTGAAGCCCAATTACTTCAATTTAACGATTTTCCCATTCCAACTTCCTTTTTTTAGTGAGTGGCTTTTGCACATTACTAAATAGCTTAGATGGTCTTCTTTTGTTAAGATTAATCTATAAGAATTTAGATTATATCTTGCAGACTATTTAGAACTTTAGAGAATAAATAAAAGCATGCCTTTATAAAATTTCACAATTTAAATAATACATAAGTGTGCACTTATGGTATAGGGCTTTCTCTTTTTTTATCTTTTGTATGGCTCTCAATGAGATAAGTTAATAATTAAATTAGGTAAGAGTACACAAGTATGCATTTATGGTGTAGGGCATTCTCTAGAGAATAAACGAAAGCATGCCTTTATAAAATTTCATAATTTGAATAATGCACAAGTGTGCACTTATGATGTAGGGCTTTCTTTTCTCTTTCTCTTTTGTATGGCTCTTAATGAGACAAGTCAATGATTAAATAAGGCATTCTCTAGAGAATAAATGAAAGCATGCCTTTATAAAATTTCATAATTTGAATAGTGCATAATATGCCCTTATGGTGAAGGGTTTTCTCTCCTTTTTCTCTTTTGTATGGCTCTTAATAAGACAAGCTAATGATTAAATTAGGTAAGAAGTGAAAAGAGACCTCATTAATGCAAATAAAACCTTAATAGACTCTTTCATTATGAGTCAGTGAAGGTATAATCAAATATTTACAAGCCCACAACAAATAAGAGATCACTTTTTATATTAGGTTCAGAAAATAAATCTCTTGGATCATTATTTAATTAGTTTTATCAAAACTAAAACACTTATAATTATAGAGCATAAAAAAAATTCTAACATGATCATCTCTGGTTGACTAACTTTATTGCTTAGATTATTTAGAAGGTAAGGAACGACTTTATTTTTAATAAGAAACTTGTCAACCCTAGAATGGTTTTGTCTCGAAGCCTTTCTTTCCTTGAGGAGTTTTAGAGTAGCATCTTTCAATCCTTTGGGTTTTCTTTGCAATTCCCTACTCTCATTTTTAGCAATCTTCACTTGAAGTTATGATCAAAATTAATGTGAACATTTCTTTCTTAAGCCCATAAATTTAGCTTTCATGTTAGCTATTGCTAAGGATCATTATGTTGTTGTTTGTTTTGGTAGTTATTCCTTTTACTGTGCTTTATCTGGCCAAGCAACTAAAGCTTTAGCTATGAAAAATGGTATCCTTTTAGGTATGAATTGCTACTATAAACTTGTTTTGATTGAATTTGATGCTTAAGATGTTATTTATGATATCTTGTCTCCCTTCTCAAGTAGCTATTGATGCTTTGGCCTTATCACACGTGATATCAAAAGACTTCTTAAAGTATATAATGATCTCTTTATATATTATACCCTTACTCTTGCTACAAAACAAATGATTAACTTAGCAAGTCCTTTTAAAAGGGCTTATGTCCTTTGGATTGAGTTTCGAAACCTTTACCCCCTTTTCTTTTTATTTTGCACCAAGGTATGGCTTCTATTCTCCCTTATCACTTACTCAGAAGGTTAAAATTTATATTTTATTTCATTTTAAAATGAATTTCTTTTTATAATGATATTTGAATTTAAATAAATTTTTTTTTATTTCATTTACAATTTTAAATTTATTTATACTTATACTATTATGAAATCCATCATATTTAGTGAGAATTTCAACAAAATTATTTCATTTGGCCCAAAATGCATTATATAAAAAAATTTACCCTCTTTCTAACATTGTATATATTATGATACCATTAAAATTTATTTTTTAATTGAATTAAATGTGTTTTTCAATATATTTAAAACAAAAGAATTCATTTATAAATAAATTAAAATTACTATTTTGAACTTACTTTTTAAATAATAGAATTTATTTGTGAATGAATTAAAATTATTTTTATTAAAATGAAATGAATTGAATTCTAAAAAATATTTGATTCGAAACAAAGCATAAGTTTGTTGTCGTTTCTGTTTGTTCTGCTTGTTTTCGTTTCCCCCTTATACGCTGTTTCCTTTTGTAGTGTCTTCTGCAATTGTATGACAATGATAATATAAATATACATATGCATACACATATACATTGGGCTCTTGGTCATTTCCTCTATTTGTTCATAAACATTCTATTTATTATATATTTTATAAAAAAAAATACCGCTAACATTGGAATGTTTTTAATTATAGCTACTTTGTGATCTATAATATTAAAATCATTTTTCATATTATTAACGGAAATTTTAATCAAACTGCGTCTTATTAATATTAAAGTCTTAAGAGTCTATAGTATAATAATCAAGACAATTTTTAGTTATTAATAAAAAATATTGTGTGTTTGCTTTGAGCCTTGTGAATTTTGGTTCAACGTAAGTTAGTGTTCAAATTGTGTATAAATACTCCTTCAAATAAATCTGTGATCTTGCCCGTGTTTTCAAACCAAATTTTGAGCAAAATAAGATTAGTCTTCTTCCTAAAGAATCTCAAGGGGACACTTTCAACACCAACAAAAAGTGATATAAATACCATTTAGAATCTTTGTTCAAGTGATATTAATTTATTTAAAGATTTTCTACTTTTGTTCTATCTAAAGTTTAATTTATAATTTTTACATACGTATATATGATAATTTAATTACTTTTATCGTTAAAAAAATATTAATTTTAAATTTTATTTTCGAATACATCGATATTAATACAATGTATTTAGAGGTTTTCTCTTTCTCTATTATGGCAATTGAAAATTCAAAAAGTAACAATTGCCATGTGTTTAGGCCAGCAATGTACCAGTCGCTTGATGGGGCTCTTAATTGTTTCAGCACCCAATAATTGAATAAACCGGGCTAAACCCTTCACCTATTTAAGCTGATGTCATATTAATTGAAGCGGGCTATGCTTGGACTTAATAAGGCCTCGTCATGTGATTAAGAGTAAACATTAAATTTTGCCTGCATAATTTGTATCAAATTTGTTTTTGTGAAATAATTCTTTTTTATAAGAATGAAATAATATATATTATCTTTTTCAATTTTGAAATAATGGCATTTAACAGTAATAATTATTAATATTTTAATTATCTTTTAAAACTTTTTTATAAGTGATAAATTACATCCGGTGAGCAATTCGAGGTGACGAATTTTTTCTTTTGAGAAAATGAAACCTTACCGAGAAAAAAAGAAGCATAATTTAACAGTCTTGTAATTCAAATTTGAGAATGAAATGACAAAATTATCTCCCTCATTTATTCAATGTAAGTAAGAAAATACATGATCACATTCTTGCATTTTTTATTTGTGTTGATATGACATGAATCTTTAATTCCTTTCAGGGTTATGAAATTTTTTTATATCGGTATAGTTTCCTTCTTCATTATCAACAGACATGCATACCGGGAAAGAGATGTAATTAGACAAATTTGAATAAGTGAGGAATAAAAAAGGAAAAAAACATTTTTAAGCTATGAAATTAGATAAATTTAAATAAATAAAGGATGAAATAGATTAAAAAATATTTTATAGAGAGGAAATTGATATAAATTATATATGATATGGATGAAACTGATTGCTTACTTAGAATTACATTTCAAAAATATTTTTTTTTCAAAATTATGAAGTTTACAATTTTCATGAATTCTTCTATCTATTAAAAAGAAAGTATATGATATATACATGTTTTGAAAAATGAGAGTATACTGTTAAAAAATAAATAAAGAGAGTGTTTAAATTTATCTCACTAGAGAAATCCAAAAAAAAAAAGTAATAATTAGAAATAAACAGAGTAATTATTCATAGAATAAAAAGGAAATATACCTTGACATATTCCCTAGAATAAGTACCTAATTAGCACCTAAAGATAATATTTGTAAGAAAAAGAAATTTTGGTGTTCTTTCATCATCCTTGCTTTTGGCTTTTCCTTCGTTTTCTTTCTTTGCTTTCTTTCCATATGCTCCAATATTACAACTTTCAAAAGCGGCGTTGAGCATTGGTTCGATCAATTTTAGCCATTTTCCATTCACTTGCACAAACCCATAATCTTTGTTATCTCTTTAATGCACCCAATAACCTAACCAAGCCGTTACGAACATGACAACCAAGGAAATGGGGAAGAAATTGACAAAAAGGCATATATCCAAATAACGCCAACCTAAAACGACAATGCCTTTCTATATGGTACTAGTTCAAACGGCACACCATTTGCTGGGTTTCCCCACTTGCCCAATGAACTGGACTTTGTTGACCCTTAAAATAGTGCGTCTCATGGGCCCCACTCTCAAAATATAAAACTAATATATCCTCATAATTTTCATTTATAGGTGTTTTTAAAATGAACACACAAAATAATTTAAGTCAAATTAACTCACTTATTTTAAAATAAATTTAATCAGTTTGACTCAATTGTTTTGATAAACTAGTTTGACTCAAACTTTGTTGCGGTGTATTTCTACACAAATTTTTGTTAAAGATTAATACTTCATCCATATTAAGAGAATTTAAGTCTTTATAAAATTTTAGTGCCAAAATTGTAATTGTTATAAAGAAGTCATTACCAATGGCGGCTAATAATGTGTAAATTCATTTTATCCAATAATTAATTATGAATTGATTTGACTTTTTCTCTCATCATAATTAGTAATGAATTATTGTTAATTTATTATTTATATATAATTGATTATCGAATAAACTAGATTACATATAATTAATTGACAATATTTAAATAATAGTGCTTAAAAATGATGTGATAGATAGTGCTTACAAAAATATTTATCCTTTTTATATTAATTTTACATGTAATAAATATATAAAAAATTGTAATTGTAATTCTATATACGAGCTAAGGTTGCATCAATTTTTCTATATAAAAGTTACATAAAATAACATTTTTTACAAATATATCAAAATACGCTCTTTTTTTTTTTTCTGAATATCTGTCAAAGCACAACTAAAAAATAATGGCAAGGAAAGCATCGTTCTCATTTTTTATTCTCTAATGCCTTGCAGTTCAAAATCCACATATTCCTTATTTGGTTCCTTTCACAAGCTTTGCCTAGGGCCCATGAATTGCTATTTTAATGCACATAGAGCCTCACACTTTTTCCTTTTCAATGGACGATTCTAAGAAGATTCCTAGGAATGATCCTTTTCTTCCCACAAGTCTCCTTTACCCCCACTTCAACATTTTCATTCCTTACACTCCAATGCCTCCTTTCTCTATCACACCCACTCACAGATCTGATACAACTTAAAAATCAATTTTCCCTTTTATCTATGAAAAACAAAATAATTTACTTTGGTGTAAAAGCGCTGCATGACTTATTCATAGAAGGGGTAATACTTCATGTAATAATAACATAATCTATGCCAATACTTCAAATAATAATATCATCTTCATCTATTTCCCTACATATATAAAAGTAATACTGCTCTCGCTATTTCTATAAAAGAAAAGAATTGTACCATTATTAATTTCTATGAGATTTATTTTCAAAATAAAAAAAATTGTATCTCTTTATTATAACAAAGGGTAGTCTAGTTTAGCAATTAATAATAAAAAATCTTTAATTTAAATGATATTTTATATTTATTAAAGATTGTATTTTTTGTTATATTTTGATTTCAATTTTGAATATGTGTGTTTAATGGATTAGACACCGTTATTATTATTGAAAAGAAATTTTTAAATTGAAAAAATTTAAGTATAATTGTAAATATTTTCATCGTGATAACAACTCTTAACAATTTTAAAGGAGTCGGCTTAACAGGATGCACATAATAAATACATAGAAGCTTCCTCTGTTGTCACATACATGTTAGGTTAGCCCACCCCTCCAATGTTTTGCTCCCCTAATTACTACACCCAACCACATAGTCCCACCAGGGCAAGGGCAGGTAATGGTTTCTTATTATTTTCAAAGCCTTGGTCTTAAGTATGACCGTGAATATTGCACAAACAATCGAATATGCTTTAAAGAATTCTCATCTCTTTATGCCTTTTCTAACTGCCACTTCATCACGCTAAGCATATGCCCTCCAAATATTCTAGAGCACCTTCCTTAATAAAACCCTCATTGAACTCTTCTTTATTTCTTCACTATACAAATCTCGTTTCCGTTTCGATTTTGCCCCAAGTTTCAATTTTTTATTTAACGTTATTGTTTTGGGCTGCGTTTTGAGTTGTTTAAAGTTGTCGTTTCCGAGTACCATGAAGTTTGGGAAGAGACTGAAGCAGCAGATTCAGGAGACGCTGCCGGGATGGAGGGACAAGTTCTTGTCGTACAAGGAATTGAAGAAGCTGGTGCGGCTGATATCGGCTGCGCCGCCGCTGTTGAATGGGTCGCCGGAGTATGGGAAGGCGGAGGCGGAGTTTGTGTATTTGTTGAACAATGAGATCGATAAGTTCAATACGTTTTTCATGGAACAGGAGGAGGATTTCATTATCCGGCATCAGGTAAATTATAATTATGAGTCCCATACGGTTTCTGTTTTTGCTCGGAGCCTTGGACTGATTTTGACTTTGGCTGTTAGTGAGAGGTCTCTATTTTAAAATTTTGTAAAAAATATTTTTTAATATCAATTGGTTTACTTTTTTGTTTTAAATGAATTTAAATTAGGGAAATCCGTCATTTGTAAAAGCAAATTCTTGCTTAATTCTAGAAATAATGCATGACATTACTTGTAATTTATCTAATTTAAGGGAACTAAATCACCTATTACCTATATTAAGTATTTTGTGGAATTAATCTTTGTCATTTAATAGTACAAAAGTGAACAAATTTTTTTTCTTTTTTTTATATTCTAAAATGAGAGGAGGATCGAAGCCAGGCATCGTAAGTAATCTTTAAAAATCGTTGATCATTAACATTTTTATAGTCTTCCACGATGAATTTTAAAGGGTTTTTTAAATATGCACGTAGAAGTAAGTTATCCTTAGATCATTAATCTTCCTTCATTTCTTTATTCTCAATTTTTTTCCTTGTTATCTACTGTTTTTTATTTTTAACATACCCAATGATTTCCTTTTTCGATTCCAACACCCAAGCCAATTGCACTCAGGCACACTCAGTGGACTTGCGAGTGAGGAATTGTGAAAGGAGTTTGCGTGTGGGTCTCATGATTCATCTTGCACGCTAGGAATATAATTAATATTTAATAAATAAAATTAAGGCTAATAAAAACAGGTGGTTGTATTAGACATATACTTTTAATACAAATAAAAATTAAAATCAAAAGTTACACTTGAAATATTAAGAGATCAAGCATCTTAATATATTTGAAGTCTATTATGTCGATGTATTTTGTCGTTTTACATTTTTTTCTGTATCAATATAAACAAAATTTATAAAGTAATATTTAGGAAACTCAAACGTTTTCTCTGTCAATATAACATAGAGTCATAGACTTTGAACCTTAAGTTCAAGTGAATAACATTCATGTTATGTTGACTTCTTGCTCAATCTCCTTCCATTTTCTCCTTAGTTGTTTATTTCTACTCTTATCAAATCTATTTTAAGGTATGTAAAACTGGTAACAAAATTGTGGATAATATGTACAGCCTATAGGTTAAACCTTTTAAATTGAAATCCATATTTTTTTGTAGATTAATACAAACAAGTTCACTTGATCTTGCTCATGCGAATTTGGGCTTGCTCATTGGCTATTTTTTTTAAATATTAAAAAGTTTGATAATTCTTCAAATATTTTGAGTTTTTTTAATCTTATACAATTTTCAATTCATTATCTAAAATGTTAATATAATTTTTTTTAGCCTTTCATGGCTAAACAAAAAAATTAATTATTTAATTATAATTTATAAAAAATTAATTTTTTTAATCTAACCTAATTTAATATTGTTTAAAGGTACTTTTTTTCTCTATATTTAGAATTTGATCTCTACTCTTTATGTATATGCATTTAATAATTTAATCGCTCTTAATAGTATAAAAAAATTCAATCTCCCCCACGTTTTTTGCAAATTTATATGGGTATGGCCCACCTTGCACCTCCTATCATGTTTTACATATATATTTGTCTTTTTCGCATTATTGGTGATATTACATGTTTTAGAAATACAAAAGTATTTTTATTAATTTTATTTTGACAAATTTTATTTTCCAAATTACATATGAGAGATTTGACGTAGAGAATCTATGATTTAAATTTAATGTTCATTTTAAGGTTCTTTGCAATTTGTATTCACATTTGATTCTTTATATGTATGTTTAATATATATGTATGTTTAATAGTTTGATTATTTTTTTTTAGAGGTTTCATTTTTTTAAAATTTTTACATAATCCTATTAAGTTGAGAGACCTTTGAGAATTCCTAACTAGAAAGATCAAATCATAATTTATGGAACATTAATTCATTAGTTTAATTACTAATTCAAAACTGGTTTTAATTTTTAAAATATAAGTTATATATATACTAGTAATATATATATTTATAGTAATAAAGTACAAGTAATATAATAATAATTTATATTAAAACTAATTAAAAAATATAAATTCAATTAATACAAAATTATAAAAATATGATATCTTACTTGTTATAAAATTATAAAAATTTAATTTTTTTTAAAAATTGATGTAGTCAATTGATTTTAATCGATTCACATCGATTTTAATTAAGTTTCACATGTTCATATATATTTTTATTCAAAATTTTTAATTAAATTGGGTTACTATCTAGTATATCAATCCGACGGATTGACTTAATCTAATCTTCAAAATTATGCATCAAATTATAAAGTAAAATCATAGTAATTTATCTATAAGAAAATAATACATGTTACGGACCAAATCAATGTACTTATGACTTGTTATTTTGATTTTTTTATGCAAGAAGATCAAATCTTAATCGAAAATTGAAAAAGGAGAGTAGAAAAATAAGATTAAACGAAATTGAATTTTCTCCTCTGTAGCATGCATCTTTGCTGGGAAGTTGGTACTGTTTGTTCGTATATATAACTTACGAAGACGATGTGGGACTATGCGAGAGCGAGACCACTAAGAAAAATATTCATGTTTCCCGTTTTGTCCAAGCCTGAGACCAAGAGATGGAGAAATTTGTGGTGACAGAAAATTTGAAATTAATTGAAGGAAAAAGGATTTAAGAAAATGAGAGCATGTTTCCCGTGAAAGGGACATCCTCAACGGTGAGCCATAACTTTCACGAACTTCACTGTCCAATAGAGATCAATGAAAAAATGTTGGAAAACGGATGCCAAGTGTTCGATGAATGGTCTAACCGAAAGTCCCATTATTTTATGGCACAGTTTCTTCTATCTCTCGCTTCACATCCATGCAAAATGTGCTTCTTGCACTCTTAAAATGGTAGGATTATTATCACCTCTTTAACGTTCTCTGATATATGGTAAGTATAGTTATTTCAAGGACTTCCAGTACACTCAATTGATAGCAACAAATCCTTAAGAGAGAGTTAAGCAAAACATTAAACTCAAAATAAAACCAAGAATTTCTTGTTGCTTTTTGTTTTTGTTCACTAAAAATCGCTGAATTTTCAGTTTCATGACTTTAATATGTTTAGTTTGGCAAAAACTGTGCGTGGGTGTAGATGTTACGGCAGAGGATCAAGATAGTAAATGACATTTGGGGACCAAATGGCAGTCAACCTTTGGAAACATATTATAAGGAGGAGATGGCCAAAATCAGAAAAGATATTGTTGATTTCCATGGTGAAATGGTTCTCTTAGTCAACTACAGCAATGTTAATTATCAAGGTATGTGTAACACTGCTTATATAATCCACTAAATCTCCACCACTCTCCAATTTCCACCACTCCCTGTTACAGAAGCAACTGTGTGTGCCAGTTACTTTGTGAGATGATGAAAGAGTGAGAATTTGAGTTAAAATACCATAACTCTTGGTTATTGTTGCGATGTGAGGGTCCACTGGAGTAGCAGAATGCGTGTTTAGCATTTTTCTGAACGTAGCATACTCGAAAGCACGAGGGAAGATGTGTGTTTAGTTTAATTCTGAATTTAGCTAACACGAATGCAGTAGATAGCATGTATAACTTTATTTTGAATTCAGCCAACATCCTCAGTTTCCCTGAATTCAGCCAACATCCTCAGTTTCCCTGATTCCTTTTCAAGTCTGGAATATGCTACAAGATATTGTTCATAGCCTTCAATTGTGGTGTGGATTTTCTGGAATATTGAGAGTTTGTTTCTCATTGTACCAAAAGGGTGTCAAGAACAGGGATTAGATCAATTACCATAACTTGACGTAAGTCTGCAACATGTGATAACACTATACTTCAAATTGAAAATTGAGGTTTTTTCTTGTTCCCCCCCCCCTTTTTTTTTTCCTTTGGGTCAGGGTTGGCTAAAATTCTGAAGAAGTATGACAAGAGAACAGGAGGCCTGTTACGCTTACCCTTCATTCAGAAAGTATTGGAGCAGCCCTTTTTCACAACAGATCTAATCTCAAAACTTGTGAAGGATTGTGAAAGCATAATAGACACAGTATTCCCGGCCGGGGAAGAAATCGAGCGAGTAAAAGAAGCGAAACAAGCCATTATAGTAGCAGGAGAAGGAATTTTCAGAAACACAGTTGCAGCCTTGCTTACAATGCAAGACATCCGAAACGGGAGCTCCACAGCAAGCCCCTTTTCCCTGCCTCCCCTCAACTTGCCAGATTCCGAACTCATCCGATCAATACAGCTCAATTTTGCAGTACCTACTATCTAGCAAAAGTGATGCTTTAAGGATCAAAGAAAGCACAGTTTTATGACAGGATAGAAGGATGAATCATGAATACAAAGTTGTAATGTAATATTGAGGTTACGTATTACATAGTAAGTAGTCAATCATGTTACATAGTCTTTTGATCAACAAACTCATCATTCACTTGAATGATGAGTACAAATTAGCCTTTCTTAGGCTAAAACTAATTAATTATGAGTGTGATATATTTATTGAATTTTCTATATTGCAAAGAAAATAATACATTAAATCTCAGATATGCTACTAGTCTATCTACTGGTCTATCTCAGATTTTCCTTTCTTCTTTATATTAATCATAAGTTTGTTATGTGAGTGCTATTGTCATTATAATAATTATATTAAGATTGAACAATTTTAGCACAAAAGTGGGTGGATTAGTGATATTGGATCATTACACTTTATTAGAAGATATAAGTTCGATGTCGAAGGGCTTTAATTTGTACCTATGAGGAGTGAAGGATCTCTAAAATTGCTAGTACTTTGGCATGGTTGTGGTAATAAATTCACCATTGTGGCAATAGTTATGACTAAACCAAATATTTTGTTACTTTCTTTATATTTTAGCAAAGAAAAAGATAAAATAGCTTTATTTTTCTTAGATTTCCCTTGTTCACCTGTCAACTTTTTATAACGAGAGCGATACATGCATATCAAAATGATGGGAAGCTCTTTCTTCAGAGGAATTAAGCTATCTGCTAAACTGTGCACTTGATGCCCAATTACTTTTATGTTCGTTGATAACATGTCGGTGCATTCCTAGAAATTTTCCATGACAATGAATGAACTAGCTACCACACATTTTTTACTATGTTAACAATAAAAAATTAGAAGACCTTTTCTTTTGTATCTCTTATCATATTCCCTACAGATTACAACATTTTGGATCACAGAAAAATCACTTAGAGAGAACTAGAAATACCTTTTCGTGGGGAAGAAATTGAAGCAAAATATTGATGTGTTGAAACTTTTCTCGTAGTATTTGCATACATTTTTACAATGCATGATCCAATTTTGTTAGAAAGAATTATAGCAAACTATACCTTATTCCTTTCTTTGAAGATATGATATAGGATAGAGATTGTGCTACAAACTATTGCACATTATACACCAATCATATATGATGGAAACCATGTCACTCCCAACTATCTATACATTTCTATGTGTGGATATTGATGCGTGTTGCTCACACCAAAAAAACTTATTTTTAAATGCTTTAAATAGATAAAGAGTTATTTTTATTTCATATTTCAAATGATGTATATATTCTATTTATAACAAAAGTGAGTTATCCAAACATGAAACTGAATATAAATATTAAAGAAAGTAAATTAAGAAATATTTATAAAAGGTGACAATAAATAATTATAAAAATATATTTTGTAATATTTTTATTTACATATACATCATTACATTGACAAGTACAATAGACAACTAACTTTTCAATATATGTAGATCATTACATTATTCCATCCTTACTGCCAATTCCCTTCATTAACTAAAATTACATCTTTTTTCATATTACTTAATTACTTTTGAGTTGAAAGGTGTGAGTGGCTTAAACCATCATATTTATTATATTTTATATCTGTACACCCTTGCATCTCTACAAGCAGAGTCTCCCTCTATAATAATTAAGCATAAGGAAGCTAGTTCTTTTATTTTTCTTCCTAGAAAAACAAGAAAAGTTAAAGAGCTCACATTTCCTATACTTAATTACTGTGGAGGAAAGCTTGACTTGTAGAGAGGTAGAGGTGTAAAGAGGATCCATTACCAAGTCTAGGTAATATATTTACCTTCATTACCAATTTGAGAGTGTGGATTAAATGTAAGGATAGTTCCTTTTCCATCTTATCTAACACCTTTAGAAATGTTGTAATTCTTATCAAAGAATTTATTTTCTCTAACATCTCATGCTTCACAACATGATAACAATAATTTGTTGAAGGATACTTGCTATATTGTGAAACTAGAAATATTAGAGGAAGCAAGTCATATAACAAAATTTGCATCATTTTTAGATGTGATAGATGATATAGAAGAAAGGCTGTCTTAAAATTTGATCCAAACTCAAATTAGATAATGGAGGTAAAAGCATCATTGAGATATTTAAAATGGAAATAGTGAGCAAAATTTATAGGCAATATGTAAGACACTAGATGTCTGTTCTAAAACCATAATTGATATCTAACATATATATTTTTTAAGCAGGTTGATCATTGATACACTTTTAAATGTCAATTAAGTCAAACACTAATATGTAACGAGTTAGTGGTTTTTAAGTGTGGCACTTAGACTTATTTTAAATCTCAGTTATTTGCACAACCAATATTATAAATGTTTAAGGTTTCCTATAACCTCATAAATGGTATAGTGTGATTTAATTAGTTAACCATTGACATAACTTTACATGTGACTGTTAACATAAACCAACATGGTAAGTGTTTGTAATTTTCTATAACCTTATAAATTCAAAAATTAATTAGCATAAATGTACCTTTAAATGTCAATTCCTATATACAATTGACATCTAATAGTTAAACTTACATTTAAATATATCATTTAGTATTACTTTTGATATTGAGTATCTAAAAATTGACATATTTTTTTACAAAAAAATCAAAATCTAATATACATGTTGATTATTATTAAATAATTAACATGGTTTACTGATTTTTTTCTAATTTAGTATATTGTAACCTAACAAGATTTGTTACAAACAACATATACAATTTTACATAATAAAAATTTTAAAACTTTGGAAAATGATATCATTATATAGTTTGATCAAATATGACAATAAGAAAAAATAAAACATATTTATATATCCAAAAATGAAAGTAAACATCAAATGAAGATACATTAATTATAATAGACCATTATACAAAGAAAATTACAAATGAAAATAAACAATCGTTTTATAGTTGTATGTATTTCATAAAATAGCCCATATAACAACTATACTTTTACAATATAATCACTATTAATCCTTGTTGTGAGTTATCAATTTTTAAAGCACTCCACAAGAAAGTAGATCTCTTTTCTTCATGTTGGAAATTATTTAAATTGATGGAAGTATCCTATTCAAAACTTTAATGCCTTCTAAACATTCATCATGGACAAGGTGTTTCTTATTAATTCAAAGCATTTCTAAGAATAAGTGTTATGCACAAATTTCACCTAAACATAAAAAAAGAATGCAAGTGAAATTTATAGTCACTAAGAAAAATAATAGATGTTAGTTATTAACGTAAGAACAACATCCTATGTATCACATTTTTCAAAATAAGCAAGTAGTTGCCATACCTTTAGATGTCAATGAAGTCCAAAATTAACATGTAAAATTTTTAAAAATGTCATTGCCTAAAAATAAATATTGGTTGTAACTAATATTCATCATCTTAAGCTTTTATATAACTTTATCTTTATTTTCTGAATCAACTCTTCAACTTCCATTAGATGTTAGTTCTATAATAATTGACATAGAACGATACTGTGGTTTTACAGTGTTGATTCTTTATTTAAATAGATGTAGTAAGTTACTTATGTTTTAAAAAATATTACCATATTATTATATATGTTAGTTTATCCTTTAATCGACATTAACAAGCTAACATTATATTTTAATTCCATAGTAGTGTGTTACAACCTTATTTATTCATGTAATTGTAATTTACAATATTAACAAAGTTATCATGTCAAAAACTTTGTTAACTAAAAGAAAATTTTGATTGAATGTAACTAAATAAATTTGATATTTTATTGATACTAGAAAAATTTAAAGGACTTTATTCAATGTAATTAAATAAATAAATTAATAAATTACTATTAAAAATTTTGAAGCTAACAAAGTGAGGTTTGTCTCATTTGAAAACAATGAAAATAATTTTTTTGTCTTAAAATTAAGTTCTTTTCAAATTAATGGTGTTTTAAATTAAATTAAAGAAAATTGTAGTTAATTTAAATTGTTATTTTAATTAAATTTATGCTATTATGAAATCCTTCTAATTTATGAAGGATCTTAATATAATTTATTTTATTAATCATTAAAGACTTGTTGAATAACAATCTTATCAACATGTAAGCATCTTAATAATGCAATGATACTTGATGTTAACTTAAGAATTTTACCTTACATTATGCTTGGGGTTTGAATTCAAAATTTTGCATCAGTATTATCAATATTTACTTTCAATTTAATTCATGTATTTATTAATATATTTCAAACAATGTAAAGCATTTGAAAATTAGCTAAAATCATTACTTTTAATATTATTTTATAGTATTAGAGTTCATTTATGAATTTAATTGTAAAAAGTTAGTAAAATAAAATTAAGGGATATAGTTAATCACTTAGAGAAGTTGACAAGTATTTAACTTAAGGTCTTTTTTAAACTAATTTGGTTAATCTAGCATTGATTCTTGAAACACCTCAATTGAAACATAAGTTAACATTTTCTATTATACTATACAATCTCAATTTCATCAGTTACATACAAAACACCCTAATTGAAATTAAAACTAAAATTCTATATTACACTATACAATCACATTTCCTTCTATTGCACATAGAACACCACATGTGAAATGAAAGCTAACATTTTCAATTACACTATAATCTAAATTTCAACAATTCTATATAATAAGAACATTGGACCCAATAAATATTAAATATATAATACCTTGTAATGCCAAGGAAGAAAATTGTTAGGCTAAATGCTAGCATATGAGCACAAAATATCTTTAAACCTACTGTAAGGAAAAAAATGTACAAGCACATTATAATTTAATAGATGCATCAATGACAAAGAGTTTAATGCTTAAAGCATATAAAACTTCTCCAAATTACTTTTATAATTAATCATAATCTCAATAATAAAGGATATGTACCTTTAATGCCAGTGACTATGTCTTCTTTATCCTTACTTCCAACAATTTTTTTCCCTTAAAGAACTATAGATCACTTCTTATTAATTAGGTTCATCATATGAAAAACTTGTTTTATTTAGGATGTCATTATGAATGTTCCATTTTATGACCCTCCTTATTAAGGTTCACCAATGTAAATACTAAGTCATCTAGTTAGATGTTAGATGTCATTATTATTTTCCACTCACTTGCATCGAATGAAAGGCCCTTGAATTTGACATAATTAAGCTTTCATATGTCTTTAATGACTTGGAAATATGACATGTTCATGTAAATAAGGTTCTTATCTTTAGAACCAGAGATGTACATTGCTTGAGCTGCTAAAATAGCCCGACTATTTTGCATAGTACTTATCCAGAAAAGAATACTTGTTGATGTTACATCCATGATATGATACGAACTCCAAGTAAAGCTCATAAGCTAACTATCTTATAGTCTTAGAAATAATATTTGATTTCTTTTGCCATCATGCTCTTATCTTGGTTATAAAATTATATGATGAATAAGTAATTGTGTTTAGCTTGTACCAATTGCTTATTCCTCCTATGATTGAGCTTTCTTATAAAAAGTAATATGATTTAAGTAAAGCTTAAGCTTTCCACTATTTTGTAAGACATAAAAATGTGCCTATTCACACATTTCATGAGTGGTGCTTAACACTCAAGTCCCAAATGTACTTTGATTTCTAATTCTTCCCTCATGATAAGCTTGGGAAGTATAATAATTTTTACATTCGATAAGTATTTAGTGCAAAACTTCACTACCTTTTCAACTATATAATAGTCAATAATACATCCTTTTAATCAATTTTGGTTACATACATATATTTTTGGGATCTTTATATATCATTTAAATGAGTACATTCACCTCAAGTAAATTAATTCATAAAGTCTTATATTTTTTACAAAATGGATAATTAAATGCACTATAATGTTAAAAAAAGAAGATGGAAAATATATTTTAAGTTAATACAATGTGTGATAACAACATCCCACAAGTCATCCAAATTCTTTAGGTCACTAACCTTAACACAAATTGCATTGAAGAAAAAGTGAAGTCTCATGATAGCTTATCTAACATATTTAGGAAATATTGATTAAATAGCTATGATTAGAAGTTGCTGCATTAAGGTATAATAATTATAAGATTTCAAATTGACTAATTTTAGATCTTTCATTAAAACAAGGCTTTTAATGTTAGAAGAATAGCCATGTAAAAGCTTAAAGAAACTTGTTTTTTCCTTCTTAAATAAGCTATAACAAATTGGATGCAAATATGTACATTAAACCTTCTTTTTGATCCTAGTTCCTCTCATATAACCATTTTAAGCAAGCTAGCCTAGCTTTAACTCCATCCTTTATTTTTCTTGAATGTTTAAATGCATTCCAATAAAACTGTTGCATGCATTTTTCATGACATTCATGATATTAATGTTATGTTAGATAAATAAGTTTTTTCTAACATTGAAAATTAAAGAATAGGAACCTTTTCTTTTGTAAAGTGTCACCATTTATAAGTATGTTAGGTTTTGCAAAAATGATATTAATATTTTGCACTCATTTATAAACTTGGTCTCTAGTTAAAGGCAATGAAGTCGTTGCTCTCTCTGGTTAGTCTACAACAGTTATGGGAATGAAAAAAAAATAACATTTGATTAAGATACAGTATTTCCTTTTCATGCTTTATCTAAAAAGAGCATATGTCATTTTCACAAATAGGTATGCTTTATGCTTTTTAGTGCTATATATTGACAAGTTTTCATAAGTTATGAAGTCATTGATTGTGTAAAAAAATATAATATATAATCTGAAATACTTTTAATGATATGCATTGAATATTTGCATGCCTTCATCCCATATTAGTCTCAAGTCATCAATAAATGGTATCAATAGTTAAGTTAATGCATACCATTAGTTATTATCTAATAATTAATTAAATTAACTAACCATTAATGTAATTAGTTAATCACTAAATATAGAACATACATTTAGTGACATTCTATATAAGTTATAAACTATAAGAGTTCACATGAAAATATAAAAATAATACAAAAAAGAGTACATAGATAGAAGAGAAGTTATGTGTAAATTGTAAAATAATTAATAAGAGTTACAAACAAAATATATAATTAAGTAATTCAATTAAATTAAAAATTTTAACTTATTTTAAATATTTTATGATGATAAAAATATATAATATTATATTTATACTATTTAGTAATATTAATGTCTAAATTGTTAAGAATAGGAGTACATATGAAAAATGTAATAGAATAAATAAAAAGATAAATTATAAAGTAATGAGAGTTAAAAGTAAAAAAATATAACTAATTAATTTAATTTCATTAAAATATAAGCTTATTTTAAATTTTTATAATAAAAAATATATCATGTTCTATTATTGCAATTTAATTATGGTATTATATTAGTATTTGAATTATAAATGATAGACATGAAAAATAAAATTAATATGTAATAAAATAAATAAAAATAGAATAAGAGAGAAAAATAAGAAATTTTTTTCATAAAATTTAATAATATGAAAAACATGTAGTAAAGTAAACAAATAGAAGTAAATTTGTGAATGAATTGTAAAATTAAAAAAGTTAAAAATAAAAAATGTAGTTAACTAGTTTAATTAACTTAAAAATTTTTAATTATTTAAAATATTTTTATAACATGCAATATATCATTTTAGAAGAGAATTAGTACATTGTAAGTGTAAATTGCAAAGTACTAAAAATTAAAAATAAATAAAAATTAAATAATTAAACTAAACTGTTAACTTATTTGAAATAATTTAATGATAAAAGAAAAATATATTATATTATATTTGTGTTATTCAATAATATTGATATCTAAATAATAAGAATGATATAATTAAAAATAAGAAACTTAAATTAAAATATTAAAAAAAATTAATTTAGGCAAAATTAAGGTAAATCAAATGAAAAGAAAGGAAGAGGTTCGGAAAGAAAAAGAAGTGAAAACACATGACGCATATGGAAAGGCAACATAATAAGTGAAAAAGAGTAATGTATGAATTATAAAGTCATATGTCAAGTATAAAATATGTAATTAAATAATTTACATAAATTAAAATTTTAATTTATTTGAATTACTTTTATAGTAAAAATAAAATATATAATATTATATTTATACTATTTATTGGTATTGACTGATTTACAAATAATAAGAGTGCATTAAATTAAAAATTTAATAAAATAAATAAATTTAAGTGGAACAATAAGTAGATTATAAAGTAATAAGAATTAAAATAATACAAAAATATAAGTTAGAAAGATAAAATTTTAAAATAGAAAGGAAATAAATATATAAGTTAAAAGAAAAAAAAATCATGAATTACGTAGAGAAAGTAATGGAAGTTAAGAAAACAACTAGTTCAAGACCCATGTATTTGTATGGATACTTGTTTTTTTTTTATTATAATTAATATATTAAAAGTATAAATATAATATGAAATTATATTGTTTTTAATACCATTTGAAATTAAGTTTTAAATACTTGTTTTTCTATTAAATATGCAACTTCTAAGTACATCCTAAAGGGCCAAGTATTTCGAGTATATCATGCCTCATTTAGGAGAAGCAGTAGCTAAGCATTATTCCGCATGCCTTGTCTCAATTCACCTAAAAAATAGCATGGAGCTTGCAATACACATTAGCATAATATCTCAGCAACCAACTTAATAGCTTTGAACTCCTTTATATTATATTTAAAGGCTTTAATTCTGTAAAGTTACAAGAACCAACAATTACCAGTTCTACAATACATGTAAAGGATTTTAGAATTACTACTTATTTTGAGATGTCAATAACAGAAAGATGAATGGAATTAATATAGCCTTAATACACAATTCCATCATAATTGGTGAACAGACTCCAAACAAGCCACATTCTTTAGTTTTAAACAATTTGCATAGAGAAGAAAGAGAAAGAAATAAAATTTCATTCTGATATATAATAGATAAATATAATACATTATATCAACAAAATTATCCATTTGTCAAAAACATTAATAGCATTGACACATTATATACATAACATACAGAGATAATGCAAATGTATCATTAGATTATAACTAAATGTTTACTAATCCTTACAAAAATTCTTTTATAACCATTCTCAATCTTTATAGAGGCTACAATTTCGAGGCTTATGCCATTACCAATGATATTCTTTATTGAAGTTAAGATTGTTATTTACTACTTCAAAAGCAAACTTAGTTGAAAATGATAAAGCAAACTATTGTGGTTGCATGAAGGGAAGTGTTTAAATAATGCTCAAATTTTTCATAAAACTATGTACTAGACAAATGTTATATATTCATATATAGAATTTTAAAATTTAAATTTTATTTTCATTCTTTCATACTACCTTTCTTTCTGTATGATAAAGTCATTTTTTCCTTTCTTTAATTAATGTCCTTTTTATATATCTAATTTCATATCTTAAAAAAATTGACATTATAAGTATATTTTTCTATGAATAATGGTAATCAATTCATTCATTTAATTTGTTAAAATTTAAAATATAAAACTTTATTAAGAATAATCATATTATGTGAATTTTTATTTCATAATTTTATTATTTAATCAAAATAAAGTAGAATGATATTATTATGATAAAAAAATATGGTTAATACTTTAGCACATATTAAAATACTTTACAAGTTTTGTGAGAAAAGTCACATCTTGTCTTTAAGAATGGCAAGAAAAATTGATCAAATGTAAATTCTCTAGTAATGCTTAGGCTCTGTTTGTTTTATCGAAAAATATTTTTCGTAAAATATTTTTATAAAATTGATAATATGAAAGAAAGTATTTTACTTATTTAATGTTAAATGTAAAGAGTTTGGGGAAAGTAACTTCTCTTATTTCAAAAAGAAATTTGCTTTTATCTATTTTCAAACTTTTAGATATCATTATTTTTAATCATTAATATAAATAGTATATCATCATTTCATTAGTTTATATATAAATGATATTTTCTTATGAAAAATGCTTTCCAACAAAACAAACAGAGCATTAATATGGACAAGAAAAATTACTAACTACTAATGTCAAAGTTGATTACCGAAAAATTAATTCTTTCTTCTCAAATGCCTTAATCTATGCAAATAAATTGTCAAAATTACCACCGATCTAGTAATTAAAATGCTCAGACATGTACATTCATAAGACATATATAAACACCTTCTCCCACTGAAATTATCACCAAGGCATTGGTTACCTTATGCATGCCTTTTTTTTCATTGCATTTTATAGCAACCTTATAATGTACCCTACTTCCATAATAAACAATCACATATTAAGTAAGGTAAAAATTAAAAACACTACATATTATATGAATTTAAAATATTTTCTTAACATAAAGAGAAAGCAAACGAAATGTATGACCAAATTATTAATAACATAACTAAAGACATTGAGTACTCAAATTAGTGTATTTGTGCTTCATCAGTGAATCAAATTACCTATTAAAACATACATCTCTATAATATTTAAGAGGTGCTACAATGGATGCCTTTCCTTCATCCCTTTTAAGGAGTAAAAAAGGCTCCTCTAGTCTATTGCTTGGCATTTTGGAGGGTTTTAACAAACTAAATCATCATTGTTAAAGATAACTAATAGGTGTAGTTAAACAATATTACTTACTAGCATTCAAGTTCAATTATAGTTCGTCAATCTGAACCTATAAAGCAAAATATTATGTAGTAATATGCATAAGAAAATATATAATCAACATATTATAACATTGAAATCTAGAAATATGAAATTGAAAGAACTGTTATTTATAAAACCAAGTATAGAGGTAGTTTCACAATGATTACAACAAAAATTTGATTTGCGTAAACTATAAGGGTAGCCATCAAGCATGACATAATTTGATGATGATTAAGAAAAATTAAAGCAACCATAAGAAATGAATATATTTAAATAATCTACCAGAGTGTTGTTGAGAATAAAGCATAAATTAAATATGTTAATATGTCAATAAGTTTAAGCTATCTCCTATATCATTAGTTTTGACAGTTGGAAAAAGTTGGATCATTCTATTTCAATCATTTTCAACCTCTTTAATAGTACTTTTATAGAAACCTTTAAATCCCTTGGAAGTTATAACTTCGAGGCTTTTGTCATTATGAATGGCACTCTCATTTGAAGTTAAAACTACTATTTACTTCTTCAAAACAACTATGGTAGGAAATGATAGAGCAAATTGTTGTGACGATGTGAAAAAGAAGTACTTAAATAATATTTAAATTTTTTATAAAAATAAACATTAGATAAATGTTATATATTCATATATCGAATATTGAAATTTAAACTTTATTTTCATTCTTTTGAAGTAGCTTTCCTTGCATATGATAAAGTGATCCCTTTTCTTCTTTTATTAATGTCCTCTTTATATATTTAACTTCATGTCTTAAATAAAATTTGACATCATAACCATATTTTTTATTGAAAATGTAAAGAGCTTGTTCATTCAATTGGTTGAATATTAACATATAAGCTTTGCCTTGTGTGCTTCACGAGTTGAAAAATAAAAATTGACTTTAAAATATATATTTTACAATAAATTTTTTTCAGATATTAAATTAACAAAATATTATTTAATAAGTTACAATTATGATTATTTAAATTTCTAATTTTTAACATATTTGCATATTATGTATTATAATAAATGAGAGCAAAACTCGTTATATAATTTTTTAATTTTTTTAAATTATATAATGCAATTTTAATTTTTTTTATCAAATATAGAATTTAATTCCATGAACTCAAATTAAAATTTCATGCGAACAAAACAAAACATATATTATTAAGTTGTTATGACATCTATAATATATCTCGATGTAAAGAAGAAAAGAAGTAATATAATTTTAAGCAACAAGATGTAAAGAAGAAAAGAAGTAATATAATTTTAAGCAACAAAATAAATCTTTGAAATTAAAAGAAATTGATATCATTAAAGAGGAGAAGATCAAGATATTATATAACTATGGCTACTGAATGCTTCAATGATTTACAATGATGTATTGGTATGAACTTTTTTATTCATTTATTTTCATTGGATTGTGGCTTACTATTTTGGGTGAATAAAGAGAAATAATAGAAAGAGAGATAAAAGAAGTGTAACACGTAGAAGAAGTTTATTTTTTTATTAACAACTTTCCGACTCTTCTTACTCTATTTTAGATGACAAGTGCACTTCTAATAGATTCAACTAACTGGCATCTTCAATCTCTTTTATGGTATAGCCATTTTCAAGCTTCCTCTAAAGTTACAATTTTGAGACTTTTGTCATTGTTAATGGCATTCCCCTTTGAGGTAAGATTGCGATTTATAGCTTTAAAACAACCATGGATAGAATATGATAGAGCACATTGTTATGACTATGCAAAAGGAAGCAGTTAAACAATGTTTAAATTTTCATAAGAAAATATTCTAGACAAATTATATATTCGTACATAAAATTTTACAATTTTAACTTTATTTTCATTCTTTCAAACTACCTTTCTTTGCATATGACAAAGTGATTATTTTTTCTTTTTGAATTAATACCTTCTCTACACATCTAAATTTTTGTATTAAATAAAATTTGATATCAAGTATATTTTTTATTGATAATGTAATAAATTTGTTTATTTAATTTTTTTAAATTTTAACATACTAGTTTTACCTTGTGTGATGTACTTGGTTAGAAAACAAAATTTCATTTTAAGATGTATATAATTTACAAAAATATTTAACGATATATTAAACTAAAATAAATTACTCAATAAGTTACAATTCCAATTATTTAAGCTTCTTATCTCTAAGATATTTACATATTATATGTTATAACATACGAAAAGGGAGTTCATTATAATTTTATAAAAAAATTTAATATCATTTAATAAAATTTTATTTTTTATCAAATATAAGATTTTATTCCATGAACTAAAATTAAAAGTTCATGAGGAACAAAACAAAACGTATATTATAAATTTGTTATGATAACTATGATAGTTGTTGATGTGAAGAAGAAAGGAACTATATAATTCGAAAAACAAAATAAACTCTTGAAATTAAGAGCAATTGATTAGATTGATAAAAAAGGATCAAAATATAATATAATTATTGATATTGAATCATTTAATGATTTACAATGATATAATAGTATAAATACTTTTATTTATTTATTTTCATTTCAAAAGTTCATGATGCTCAAAATTATTTAGTAACTTTTCATGTGAATGATATGGGCTTTCTTTTGTATATTAAATAAGTTAACTTATAATTTACTGATTTGATCTATAAGTTATAAACTAATATTTAAAGATATTTTGCATATTAACTTATTAAAAAAAGATTTAATTTAGTAAGTTATTTTCAATAGCTTATAGTTTATAACCTACTAACTTTTTAAATTTTTTAAAATCTATTCTTATTATTTTTATAAATTTACAACTCATGCCTTTTATTAAAATAAATTATTTTAATTTATATATCTATTTCTATAAATATATTTTTTATGTCATTTTATAATTTTAACTAATTCAACAACCAATTTTTTAAAATAATTTTTACACAATTAGTTAACTTATTAGTTGTTTGCATGAAACAAAGCTATATGTTCGTTTTGAGTAATAAACAAGTTAATTTATAATTTATTGACTTAATTAATAGGTTATACGCTAATTTCTAAATGTAATTTGTGTACTAATTAAAAAAACTCTATTTTAATAAACTAACTTGCATATCTTATAATTTATAAGTTACTACCTATTTAATTTTCTTTTATTAAATTTGTTCTTTTTTAGTAATTTATAATCTATACCTTTTATAACATAAACCTATTTTTTTAATTTTGATGTAATTATATGCTAAATTTAAACTATAAATATATGAAAATATGAATGTAAATAAACATGTAATATTAAATATATATATGTAAATAAATATTTAATATTATAAAATAAAATTAATTATTTTTTAATTAATTATAATTTTATTATAAATAATAAAATGAAAATTATATAAGTAAATAAATATGTAATTTTATAAAATATAATTAATTAAATATCAGATATTATATTCTAATTTTGAACATTGTAATTGTATTAATATAATTTAATCATTAGATAAATATAATTTATTTTAAATTATATATCTATTTTTATTAATATATTATTTTATAATTTTATAATTTTAATTAGTTTAAAAACTAATTTTATAAAATACTTATTACACAATTAACTAACTTATTAGCTACTAGCTAAACATATCAGTTACTTATGTAAAATAGAGCCATAATATATTATTAAAATTATATGTGATTTATAAATATTTCTTTTTATATTTTTTTACAATCATGTTATTATTTATAAGAAATTATTATTAACTATATTTTATAACTATCATTTTAGGTGGATTTATTTTCAATAAAAATATAGTTTTTGATGTAGTATAGAAAATAGAAAAAATAACTCTTGAAAAATAAATTCTTATGAAGTTCAGATTTTAGTTTTATTTGTTTATTAAAATTTTTTCTGATTTGTTTATATTTAAAACTATCAAATATAGATGCATCATATGTATATATTTCATCATATGTACGTATGAATGATTCCTAAATCAATATTTATTGAATAAAGTATAATAATTATATCGAGGTATGTGGAATAGCAAAAAGAATTACTGCTTGTAAAATCAAACATAGATATATTTTGACGTTTGTATAAACTATATAAAGCTATCAAATATAACATAATTTGATGATGATTAAAGGAAACTAACTTAGATATCAGAAACAAATACGTTTGAATCTTTTACAAGAATGTTATTAAGCATAGAGTATAAAATAAGTATGTTGATTCATTATAGAGTTTGAGCTGACTTTTACTTCATTGGTTTTCGCATTTAGAAGTTAGATAGTTTTGTTGAAGCCATCTTCAACCTTCTTTATGATTGGGTTACAACTATCTTCAATCTTTTTCATAGTAATCTTACAGCTATCTTTAAGCTTTCTCTAAAAATTTAATTTTAGAGCTTTTATCAATATCAATGACATTTTCTTTTGAAGTTAAGACTTCTATTTATTGCTTCAAAGCAAATGTGATTGGAAATACTAGAGCAAATTTTTGCAATTGCAAGAAAGAAACTATTTAAATAATTGATTTTTCTATTAAAAAGTGTACTAGATAAATGTTAAATATTCGTATATAAAATTTTGGAATTTAAACTTTATTCCTATTTTTTCAAGCTATGTTTCTTTGCATATGATAAAGTGATTATTTTTCCTTTTTTAATTAATTTTTTAATTGATACACTCTCTAAACATCCATTTTTTTATCTTAAATAAATTTTGACATTAAGCATATTTTTTATTGATAATGTAATGAGCTAATTCATTTACTATTTCAGATTCTAAGAAACTAGTTTTACCACGTGTGCTGCACTTATTAGAAAATAAAATTTGACTTTAAGATATATGTTTTACAAAAATATTTAACTGTATATTAAACTATTAAAATATTATTTAATAGCTTACAATTTGAATCATTTAAGCTCAATCATTAAACATATATTTGTTGGGGAAGTATAGAAAATAAAAAAAGAAAAAAACATAATCCTTATAAAAAAAATACTCTTATGAAGTTCAAATTCTAGTTTACTTGTTCATTAACAAAAAAAATAATGTTATTTGTTTATACTTAAAGTTATCAAATATAGATGCATTATATATATGTATACAAAAATTTAGTCATTTTTATTTGTAAATGATTCGTGAATCAATATTTTATTAACAAATTATATTAATCACTTCTATGGATGTGAAATAGTAAAGAAAATTGCTATTTACGAAATCAAGTATAAAGGTATTTTGATGATGATTATACTAAAAATATGGTCCATAAATTATGTGGGGAGTTATCAAACACATGCATAATTTGATGATTTAGGAAAATTAATTTGGACATCAGAAACAAATGTATTTGAATCATTTAGGGGAGTTTTTTTAAGAATAAAGCATAAACTAAATATATTAATTTGTTGTAGAGTTTGAGTTAATTTCTATGTCATTCATTCTAGCAATTAGAAGAATCTGGATGATTCTGTTATAGCCATCCTCAACCTCTTTCATGGTTGGATTGCAACTGTTTTCGACCTCTTTCGTAATACCCTTACAACTATCTTCAAACCTCCTCTAAAAATTTAACTTCAGGGCTGCTATCATCATTAATGACATTTAAAGCAATCGTAGTTAAAAATGGTTGAGCAAATTGCTATAACAATGAGAAAAAAAGTGTTTAAATAATTTTTGTATTTTCCATTAGAAAATATCATAGATAAATATTATACATTTGTATATATAATTTTAGAATTTAAACTTTATTTTCATTCTTTTAAACTACCTTTCTTTTCATAAAATAAAGTGATTATTTTTATAATTAATGTCATGTCCATGCATTTAATTTTTTGTCTAAAAAAATTGGATATCAAGTATATTTTTTATTGATAATGTAACGAGTTTATCTATTTAATTTTTAAAAATTTTAAGGCACTAGTTTCACCTCATGTGCTGCATTAGTTACAAAATAAAATTTAACTTTAACATATACATTTCACAAAGATATTTTGATATACATTAAATTAATAAAAGATTATTGAATAAGGTACAATTTCATTTAAATTTCTAATCTCTACCACATATTATGTATTATATATAATAAAAGGGAATTCATTATTTATTTATAAGAAATGTTATAAATTATATATTATAATTTTAATTTTTTTATAAATATAAAATTTAATTCCTTGAACATAAGTTAAAAGTTCATGAGAAACAAAACAAAACAAAATGTACATTATTAAATTATTATGATATAGATAATAAATGCGAACTAAAAAAATAAAAAGAAAACTATAAAATTTAAAAAATATAATATATTTTAAAAATTAAAAGCAATTGATATCAATAATAAAAAAGGATCAAAATATAATATAATTATAAATATTGAATCCTTCAATGATTTATAATGGTATATTGGTATGAATACTTTTATTTATTTATTTTCATATCAAAGCTTCATGATGCTTAAAATTATTTCATAACTTTTAATGTGAATAATGTAAAGTGCCATTAAAGTAGTATGTGATTTATAATTTTTTTATAATTTTTTTACAATTTCATTATTATTCATGAGAAATTATAATTAATTATGTATTATAACTATAATTTTAGATGTATTTGTTTTCATTAAAAAATATATATTTGTTGATGGAGTATGACAAATAAAACAAACATAATTTTTACAAAAAAGCTCTTGTGAAATTTAAATTTTACTTTTATTTTTTCATTAAAAAAATAGTATTACTTGTTTATATTTAACGTTTTAAAATATATATGCATCTTATACATATATACAAATTTAATCATGTATATATATGTATAATTGATTTGTGAATCAACATTAAATCAACAAACTATAATAGTCATATCTACAAATGTGAAACAATTTATGAGAATTGCTCTTTACAAAATCAAGTATAAAGGTATTTTCATAATGATTATTGCAAAAATCTAGTTTGTATAGATTATATGAGGAGCCATCAAACATGACGTAAGTTGACATTGATTAAGGGAAATTAACCTAGACATTAGAATCAAATTTATTTAAATCATTAACAAAAGTATTGTTGAGAAGAAAATGAAAACAAAATATATTTATGTGTTATAGAATTTGAAGTAATTTCTATATCATTAGATTTGAGGATTAGAATGAGTTAGATGATTTTATTATACAACCATTTTCAACTTTCTTCATAGTTGGATTACAATCAAGATTAACTTTTTTTTCATAGTAGTCTTACGGCCATCTTCAAACCATCTCTAAAGGTCTACCTTATGACAAAGTGATCTTATTACCTTTTTAATTAATGTCCGCTCTATGCATCTAATTTTTTTTCAGGAATTAACATTTGAGATCAAGTATATTTTTTATTGATAATATTATAAATTTATTTTTTAATTTTTTTAATTTTTTTAATTTAGTTTTAGTTCATGTGCTGCATTGGTTAGAAAATAAATTTTGACTTTAAAAAATGTATTTTACAAAAAATATTTATTTTATCTTAGGTTAATACAAGATTATTCATTAAGTTAAGATTTCAATTATTTTAGTTTCTAATCTTTAGCATACTTACACATAATGCATTATAATAAATAAAAAGGGAACTGTTTTTTTTAAATGTTCCTAACTATTTATTATAATTTTTATTTTAATCAAATATATTTTAATTGCATGAACTAAAATTACAATCTCATGAATAGTAAAACAAAACATATATAATATAGTTGTTATGATATCTATAAAAGATGTTGATGTAAAGAAGAAGTGAATTACACAATTTAAGTAATAAAATAAACTATTGTAATTAATAGCAATTGATAACATTATAGAAAAAAGGATGAAAATATAACATAGTTGTTGCTATTGAATCGTTCTATAATTTATAATGATATATTGGTATGAATAACTTTATTTTCTTTATATGAAAGGTTAATGATGCTCCAATGTGAATAATGTAACATATTATTTAAGTCATATGTAATTTATAAATATTTCTTTTCATTTTTTTACAATTATATTATTATTTATGAAAAATTTTAATTCATTATATTTGATAACAATAATTTTTTATGGATTTGTTTTCATTAAATGTATATTTGTTGTTGGAGCATACAAAATAAAAATAGAACAAACAAAGCTCTTTTAAAGAAGCTTTTGTGAAGTTCGAGTTTCAATTTTATTTGCTTATCTTAAAAAAAATTGTACTATTTGTTTATATTTAAAAATTTCAAATATAGATGTATCTTTTATATATATATATATATATATATATATATATATATATATTAATAATTTGTATATATAAACAATTCATAAATTAATATTTAATCAACAAACTATAATAATCATATCTAATAATGTGGAATAGTAAAAAGAATTATTATTTACAAAAAGGATAAGGAGTGTAACAACTCAATGAAAATAAAGGGAATGTAGCAATTCAATAAAATTGTATGAGGTTTTTGGATTATTATATCTTTGATTTATGTATTTAAGTTGCTATTTACATTCCCTTATGACAATTTCTTTATGTTACTATTTACTTATTGCTAAATTTGATTTCCTTTTGTTTAAGTTCCCATAATGCACTAATCCTTTTTATGAGTTTGGGAGAGTAGTTTATCGTACTGAAAGGAATGTAGTAACTTAATGAACTTGTTATAAAACACTGATCACCTTATGTATGCCTTTCCTTTCGTTACATTTTATAGTAGCCTTGTATTATACCTTGCTTCCATGATAAACAATCACATACTAAGTAAGATAAAAAATTTAAAATACTACACATCATATGAATTTAAAATGACTCCTTTCACATAAAGAGAAAGCATATGAAATTTATGATCAAATTATTGGCAATATAAATAAGGACATTAAGTATTAAATTAGTGTGTATTCATGATTCATTAACAAATCAAATCGCTTTTTAAAACATACGCCACTTTGAGTTTTAAGAGATGCTACAATGAATGCTTCTCCCTCATCCCTTTTAAGAAGCAAAAATGGACTTTTTAGTTTGTTATTGGTATTTAGAAGAGTTTATGGAAACTAAGGCATCATGATAGAGGTAGTAATAAGTTGAAAATATTATAAGCAATATTAATGTAATGTATTATTGAAGTTATATATTTTTTATAAATCTTTTTTATATTTTTTTACAATCATATAATTATTTAATAGAAATTATTAATTATATTTTATAATTATAATTTTAGGCAAGTTTATTTTCAGCAAACATATATTTGCTAATGAAGTTTAGAAAATAAAAAGGATAAAGGAAAACTCTTGTGAAGTTAAAATTTTATTTTTATTTGTTCATTACGAAAAGAAATTATTTGTTTATATTTAAAAATTTCAAATATAAATTCATCTTATATATATTATCATTTTTATGTATAAATGATTCACAACACTACATTTAATTAACAAACTATGATAATTACGTCTAGAAATGTAGAATAAGAAAGAGAATTACTATTTACAGAATGAAATATTGAGGCGTTTTGAAGATGAGTAGGGAAAATAATGTTAAACATTAGAAATAAATGTATTTGAATTATTTACAAGAGTGTTGTTAAGAATAAAATATGAATTTAAAATGTTAATGTGGTGTAGATTTTAAGTTAACTTTAACGTCATTAATTTCGACAATTAGATAAAATGTGTTGGTTTTATTTTAACCATTTCCAACCTCTATGATAGTACTCTTATAATCATTTTCAATCTCCACAATAATTAAACTTTTAGAGTTTATATCATTGTCAATGACATTCTTCTTTGAAGTTAAAACTGCTATTTAGTGCTTCAAAGAAATGGTGGTTGAAAATGGTGGAACAAATTGCTATAACTATGCAAAAAGAAGTTCTTAAATAACATTGAAATTTTTCAAAAGAAAATATATCAAATAAATGTTATATATGTACATAGAATTCTAGTATTTAAATTTTATTTTCATTTTTTTAAGTCACCTTCCTTTACATAGGACAAAGTGATGTTATTTCCTTTTTAATTAATTTACTCTCTATGCATCTAATTTTTTGTCATAACTAAAATTTAAGATCAAGTATATTTTTTATTAATAATATAATGAATTTATTTATTTAATTTTTTAAAATTTAATATATTAGTTTTAGTTCATGTGCTGCATCGGTTAGAAAATAAATTTTGATTTTAAAAGATGTATTTTACAAAAGGATATTTATTTTATATTTGATTAATATAAGATTATTCAATAAGTTACACTTCCAATTATTTAATTTATTTGATTTTAAAAAAAACTCATGCAAAGTTCAAATTTTATTTTTATTTGTTCATTATGAAAAAAATATTTGTTTATATTTAAAATTCTCAAATATAAATGCATCTTATATATATAATCATATTTATGTATAAATGATTCTTGAATCAACATTTAATCAACAAACTATAATAATTACATCTAGAAATGTAAAATAAGAAAGAGAATTACTATTTACAAAATCAAATATAGAGGTATTTTTATGATAATTACATAATTTGATAATGATTAGGGACAATAATGCTAGACATCAGAAATAAATGTAATTGAATTATTTACAAGAGTGCTGTTAAGAATAAAGTATAAATTAAAAATGTCAATGCCGTGCAGACTTTGAATTAACTTCTACATCATTAATTTCAACAATTAGATAAAATTGGCTGGCTTTATTTTAATTATTTCGAACCTCTATGATAGTACTCTTTATTTTAATTAAAATTTCAAAGTTTATGTCATTATCAATGATATTCTTCTTTGAAGTTGAGACTATCATTCACTACTTCAAGAAATTGAGATTGAAAATGGTAGGAAAATTGCTATAACTATACAAAAGGAAGTTCTTAAATAACATTTGAATTTTTTAAAAGAAAATATATCAAATAAATGTTATATATTTACATAGAATTTTGGTAATTAAATTTTATTTTCAATTTTTTATGTTATCATTCCTTGCATATGACAAAGTGATGTTATTTCCTTTTTAATTAATGTCCTCTCTATGCGTGTAATTTTTTGTCGTAATTAAAATTTGAGATCAAGAATATTTTTTATTGATAATATAATGAATTTATTTATTTAATTTTTAAAATTTTAATATATTAGTTTTAGTTCATGTGCTGCATTAGTTAGAAAATAAATTTTTACATTAAAAGATCTATTTTACAAAAAAAATATTTATATTATATTAGACTAATATAACATTATTCAATAAATTAAAATTTTAGTTATTTAAGTTTCTAATCTTTAGCATACTTACACATTATGCACTATAATAAATAGAAAGGGGGTTGATTATATATTTTTTTTAAAAATGCTGCAAACTATTTATTATAATTTTTATTTTTATCAAATATATAATTTAATTCCATGAACTAAAAGTAAAAGTTAATGAGTAGTAAAACAAAACATACATAATATAGTTGTTATGATATCTATAAAATATGTTGATGAAAAGAAGAAATGAATTATATAATTTAAGTAATAAAATAAACTATTGAAATTAATAGCAATTGATAGCATTAAAGAGAAAAGGATCAAAATATAACATAATTATGTAATTGAATCATTCTATAATTTATAATGATACTTTGGTATGAATAATTTTATTTTTTATTTTTATGTTAAAAGGTTAATGATGCTTTAATGTGAATAATGTAATATATTATTTAAGTCATATTTAATTTATAAATATTTCTTTTATATTTTTTTATGATTATATTATTTTTTATGAAAAATTTTAATTTATTATATTTGATAACAATAATTTTAGGTGGATTTGTTTTCATTAGATGTATATTTGTTATTGGAGTATAGAAAATAAAAAGAGAATAAACATAACTCTTTTAAAAAAACTTTTGTGAAGTTCGAATTTTAATTTTGTTTGCTCATCACCATAAAAATTATACTATTTGTTTATATTTAAAATTTTCAAATATAGATGTATCTCATATATATTAATCATTTTTATATGTAATTTTATATATAAATAATTGATGAATTAATATTTAATCAACAAACTATAATAATTATATGGAAGAATGTGGAAAATTTGTAACTCAATGAAAATAAAGGAAATGTAGCAATTCAATGAAATTGTATGAGGTTTTTATATTATTCTCTAATTTATGTATTTGAGTTGCTATTTACATTCCCTTATGACAATTTCTTTGAGTTGTTATTTACTTATGGCTAAATTTTATTTCCTTTTGTTTAAACTCGTGCCATGCACCATTCCTTTTCATGAGGTTGAGAGAGTGTTCTATCATATTGAAAGGAATGTAATAACTCAATGAACTTGTCATAAAGACATTGGTCACCTTGTGTATGCCTTTCCTTCCATTATATTTTATAGTAGCCTTGTAATATACCTTACTTCCATGATAAACAATCACATATTAAGTAAGTTCAAAATTCAAAATGCTACACATCATATGAATTTAAAATGATTCCTTTCACATAGAGAGAAAGCATAAGAAATTTATAATCAAATTATTGGCAACTTAGCTAAAGACATTAAGTATTAAATTAATGTGTAATCAAATTGCTTATTAAAACATACATCACTTTGAATTTTAAGAGGTGCAATAATGAATGCTTCTTCCTTCTCCTTTTTAAGAAGTAAAAATGGCTTGTTTAGTCTACTACTTGGTGTTTGAAAGAGTTTAAGGGAACTAAGGTATCACAATAAAGGTAGTAAATAAATTGAAAATACTCTAAGTGATATTACTTACTTACGTTCAATTTTAATTATAGTTAATTAATTGAAACCCATTAAGTGAACCATTATAAAATAATATCAATAGATTATAACAATTACATTTAGGAACATGGAATTGCAATGGGAATTACTATTTACAAAATTAAGTATAAAGATAGTTTAATGATAACTATAACAAAAATTTAGTCTACCTAAACTATTGTTGATACTTAAGTTACAAGGCTTGTTTTTAGAAATAATTTTTAAATACAAAAATAATGAAAATATGTTAAGAAGTTTATTGAGTTATCAAAAGGGTCCAAGCTTCTAATTGATAAACAACTTCCTAGAAGGCCTATCAAGTGTCAACTATGCGAAGGTTGAAAACCCTAAAATATCTAGCTTGGGAAGGGACTTATAAAGGGTTACCCACTTCCTAGGATAAATATGGTCAAGAAAAGGACCATCAGATGCTATTCTATTGGTAACGCCATTACAACAGGGTTTTGAATAAATAAGGTCTTATAGAGGCAAAAGTTAACTAATGGTTATCTAATTCAAAGGCTAGAGTTGCTTTGGCTATAAGAATCGAGAAACTCTCCCTTACTAACTTCTAGGAAATCCATTAGAGTATGTGGGTTGATAAGATTGGGTACAAGGGCTTCACCCTAGCTTGTAAGAGAAGCAAGCATGTCACACTTTACCTTTCTTGTTGTTAGCTTTCCAAGCTAAGGTGAACAAAAGGCCTTTATACTCTCTAAACCACTTATAAAAGGATAAAACCTAACCATAATAGAACCTTTTAATTGTCTAGTAGTGGTACCTTCACTATTGCATACAAAACTTCCTTTACTTCACCCTACAATGCATTTCTTATCCCTTATATTCCTAATAAAAATGAATCCTTATATTAAATTGTTAGTACCTTATTCGTACCCTTTATTAGCAACTCTTCATAATAAATACCCCCTGAAACAGCAACGACTATTGGTCCAAGTGGTAAGGAACTCGGCACCCCTTAAGTAAGATCTTGGATTCAGCCTTGTGGATGAAGTAAACGACGTCGGGAAAGCTTGCCTCATATTGGGTTCGACCCAGCTTGAATTTGGATTAGTCAGCGACCTAATGAGACCTGCTGGATACCAGGTGGCTAGATAAAAAAAAATACCTCCTTAAAACATGTAACAAGGATCTATTATCTTCACCATATATTTTCTACCCCATTACCTAGTTAACATCATATATAATACCTCTCAAGAGTCTCAAAAAATAAATGAATAAAGGATCTTTTACCTTATTCTAGAAACCTTACCAAAAATATCTTTTATAGTTAAAGGCCTAAAAATATTTATTTATAATAAAAAATATCTATTGTTTCTATAATAATACCAAAAAAGCTCCTAAAGGGTTTACCCTTGCAATGATGATGGTAAAGGTACCTCAAATTGAGGATTTGCAATGTTAAAACATAGAAGGGTAAGTCCTTACATTAATGAATAAACATCTAAACATAAAAAGATTTATAGAACAAATATACCTTATTAATCGACTTACCTTTCCTTACTTACAAATTAGCCATTATACAAAACCATAATTGAAATATTAATAAGTGTACCGATTGTAATAAAAATTAAAGACATTTTCCTCATAACTCATTCAATCTTGGGTAATCATTCAATATCATTACAAAAAAGTGTATAGATAAAGCAAGTAAATCTTTTTGTAACTCACATTCATCTTTTTTCCTCATAAGCCTATCATTATCCTTCCAGGTTAACCTTATTCCTCACACGCCATTATTGAATCTAATGGTCAACTTATAAGAGAATCTTATCACCTTTATCTTAATTTCTTATAAATAATGGCATACCTCAATCTCAATAATAATAAAATGAAAAAATTCTCAACACAACTTGTATATTACATACCACTATGCCTCTGTACATGGCTTTAAATATTATTTTAAGTATCATTTAAAATATAACTGCTATTATTAGTGTTATAGAACATTTGATATAACTTAATCCTTCATATGATATAATGTATGCAAATTTAAAAGATATAATTGATTATATAGTTAGTTATGTAGTCTTAGAGACCAATTCTATAGGATTATAGTTAATTATATAGTTGACTATAAGGATCTAGATAGTAGGGTTGTAAATATATAATTTATTATATAGTTAACTATGCGAGCTCTGAAAGTAACTTTATAGGGGCATAGTTGACTATGTAATTAATTATAGAGGGCTAATAGCCAAGGTCACCAACATATAATCGACTATACAATTTCAAAGAATAACTTTGTAAAGGCATAATCAATTGTATAGTTAATTATAAACCACTTGAAAGTAATCCTTTAAGGTCATAATCTATTATGTAGTTGATTATGCTTATCTCATATCTTTAAGTGATATCATTATTCATTTGGTATATATTCATTTACAAGGGTATTAAACTCTACTAAATCACCATAACACATATCCATTATATCATTTATACTAGATTTTGTAAGAATTTTGATGGCTTCAAAGTGTTCACTAATAAATAAAAAGTTTTAATTTAGTTAATGGTAAAGTTTCAAGGACATGATTTTTTATTCAAATTATGAACTACTTTAATGTTCTTAATGAAATTTATAGTTATGAATTAATTTAAAAGTATTTTAATTCACTTAATAGTAAAAATTTAAGGGACATGATTTTTCATTCACATTATGAACTATTTTAATGTCCTTAATGAAATTTATGGCCATGAATTAATTTAAAATAATTTTAATTGACTTAATGGTGAAATTTCAAAGGACATACTTTTCTATTCACATTATGAATTGTTTTAATGTTCTTAATGAAATTTATGGGAGCTAATTGATTTAAAAGAGTTTTAATGCGCTTAATGGTGAAATTTCAAGGGACATGATTTTCTATTCATATTATAAATGATTTTGATATCTTTAATGAAATTCATGACCATGAATATGAATAAGGGACTTTAATATAAGAACATTATTAGCCTTAATAAGGCATTATAAGTCTTAATGTGATATTATGGACCTTAATGTGGTATTTCTATAAAAAAAAAAAAACCCACACCTTTCTCCATAAGATAACAAAAGTGAGGGATTGGTAGTGTCTTTTAATAATGATCCTAAAACTAGAAATTCCTATAGCTAACATTGCATTAAAGAAATAACAACTCTATTTAATTCGATCAAAGTATTCGATCACATGTGTAGATATCATAAAAACATTGCCCTTTTGGATAATATTTGTGATTATATTGTTCAAATATATTTGTGTTTCATTATCCAATTTGTGTGTTTATAATAAGCATTATTCATGATTATACTATTCAAGTATTCATGATCAAACCATTCATGTCTAATAGAAGTAAACACAATTCACACCTACGTTCGTGAGTCTATCATATTAGGATCTATTGTATTAAATTCTTATAAAGGTATAAATCCTAACATTGATTTATATTTCTTTTGCATGGATCCATTGATAGATTTTCAAAAATTGTAATTTTCTGCTTTATTCTTTTGCATTTAAAACCTAATTAAGTATCAAAGCCACTTGTGAAATCATAAATTGGATCATGTATTTTATCAATTTTTGATATATGTTTAGGCTATAAATATAAATTAATTCTTCTTTTGGATAAAAATGTGTGTAATCATTTTTAGTTTTGGTTTAATATAAATGTGATATATATGTATGAATCATTTTTCTTAATGTTTATGTAGTATATGTACATGTTTGAATGATTCAGGAATAATTTTTGAATTGTTCTGGGATATAATTCAAAAATTGAATCTAAACCTACTTTAAAATTAAAGAAATTAAAAGGGATTTCAAATTTTTAATTTTAAAATAGTTAGTACTATGATGTTTACATACCCTTATGTGCTGCATGATGTATAGTATATAGTATGACGTTATTGGACTAATATGATTGGAATTTATTTAATGTTTGTAATTTGAAATATGACTTAGGTGTTGTGCCTTTCTTTTTATATATATTTTCTATTTGTACATTCTTTTTTCACATGAACTCCACTTGAATATAATTTGAGCTTTCTTTCATATTATGTAATGTAATTGATAAACACACCCTTGGAGTGAATTGTGAGGAAGAAAATATTTAGAGGCCATATAAGGATGACTAAGGGGGCACTTAGAGAAGTTACTTCATCTTACGTTAAGTAGTTGGTCCTTACATCATTAGCTTGGAAGGATTTATGTAGTTATAACCATATTGTCTCGCATTTAATTCTATGCTTTATATGATGTATAAGATACATTAGATAAAATGCATGCATAAAATGGCTAATAATAGTGAAATCTAAAATAACTAAGTTACTTAAATCCTTCAATAAAAAAATTAAATTCAATAATTGACATTCATTAAGGCCTAAATTGATATGATATAAGTTTATGAAAGTCAAATACCTCATTTATCTTGGTGAGACATGATAGGAAAATAGTGATATCTAAATGTTGATTATTAGACATGACTTAACTAGGTCATTTCAATAGGATTGGAGCTTAGAGGTATAAAGTTAGGCTTTGGTTCATAAGATGAATCAAAATAAGTATTGTTCACTAAACTAGCTAAGAGCTAAATATGATGTAATTGGTAAATGTTGCTTACCTAAATAACTAAATCTTAAATGATCAACTAAAATTATCTCGAAACTAAGTGAAATATGGATTTTAGCCTGCTATAAAGTCTTGATGATGTAATTTTTCAAATTAATAATGAGAGCTATTAGTTTGAATAAAATAATGCAAGGAACATTTAATAAAAAATCCTATTAAAAGATTAAAACATAATATATATTTTACATATTTCTGTTATAAATATCAATGATAAATATGTCAAATAATTTATTGTTATGATTAGTTTTTTAGAATGATAAGTTGATTAGAATACATTTCCTACACTAGTACAAGAATTTGAGGATAATTCTTAAACATGAGCAACAACTATATATCTTAAAAGGAAATGCTTCCATTATGGTAAGATCGAACATTAAAATAATAAGGTTTACTTAAAGGATTTGAAAAGAAAAAGGGAAGTGAGATTTATACTTTAGGTATTCTATTATCAAAATTAATATATCTACTTCTACATTTTGGATATTAGATATTGAATGTAGTTCTTACATTTGTACCAATATATAGAAACTTAAAAGAAGTAGAACTTAAGTTAAAGGTGAAGTAAAATTATAAGTTAGTGATCTATAAGATTTTCACTATATTATTTTTTTCTATTTTATGCTTCTTAGTGTGTTACATTTGCTTAATTTTATAAAATTGACCTTGTTATATGAATAGGTATTAATTTTTCAATGTTTTGAAATTATTTAGTTAATGCTATATTTTTGTATTATTTCAAGTTTTTAACTATAATTGGAATTCTAAATGTCAAAATTAGGTGATCATTAAATCATTAGAAAGCTTAAAAAAAGCTTTGCAACTTTCATTTTCAACTAAAGCCTAGTTTAGACATTTGGAAGGATGAAAATGTCTGTGAAATTGATGCTTTGTTTCTGTCCAAACTAAACTAATCTTAATTTTTGGGCCATATTTGAAACCTTAAAGGTCTAATCAAGGTGAAACTAGTACCTAAAGTTGTCTAAGACCCAATTCAATAACTTTTATATTTGGAGTTTAATGAAGCTATGTTACTTTAATGCTTAAACATATGCTAGAAATTAAGTGACGAAAATTATTGTAATAAAATATTATTAGTAGATTAAATTATAAATTAGGTTTTAGGCTTCTAAAATTAGCAATGACTTATTCTTTTCTTTAAGTTTTTTCATTTTCATCTATAAAAAGCTAATTTTCTAAATGATCCAAGGAATTTGAGGCTAATCTCAATTTGGATTACGAGATCTTGAGCTGTAATATTAACTTTGCTAATTAATTTTCTTCTTTAATTTTTTGATCTGATTGTTTGAAATTGTATCAATTAGATATAAAATTGGTATAATCTGTGTTTAATATTGTGATTTATAATTTTAATCTATTTTTATATTGAATTGTGGTTGTTAATCATTATTCTTCATATAGGAATAAAGGATTAAATGATCAAATCAGAGGTTTCTAATTTAATCCTTTAATTTAATTTAATTTTATATTCATATCGATTTAGATCTAGCTTTATAGATTATAATAGTCATTTAATTCTTCTAATTTAATTTGATTAAATCCTAAATGATTATCTAGTATAAAATTTATAAATTATTGTAAGGGTTTCGGATGATTCTAGGTTAAATAATCAATTAAAATTATCAATTATATTTTGATTAGTGATTAATTTGTTAAATAGTTTTCAATTTCTTAAATTAATTATGTTTCTATATTTTTTATGTTAATATTGTATTTTGTTTCTAATATTTTATTTGATTTAACTTTGAATTAAAAACCTTTAATTTAATCTTGTTTACATTTTTAAATTTTATATGCATATTGTTTGTTTAATTTCTTATTTACTTGTCTTATTTTTATTACGTATAATGCTTAAATAATTTTCTAATCATACTCAGTGAATTAATGTGAAAATATGTCTTAAGTGAATTACTAGGAGTGGTTGACTTGATTCATTACCTTATATTACAATATTCTCATTAAACCAATACCATCAATTAGTAATAAAGCAAGAGTTGTTGCCTTTGTTGTAGGAATATATTATTTTCCTTTGCCTATTGGTTTAATTATTGAATTAGAAAATTATTATTTTATGCCTGATATTAGTAGGAGTTTTTAATTTCTTGTTTGAACAAAAAGGGTTTTTTATTTTTAATAAAAGACAAAACTTATTCAATTTATTTAATGAAATATTTTATTGTAATGCACAAATGTTTAATAAACTTTATATTTTAAATCTTGAAATATTAATTTATAATATGTATATATTAAATAATCAAATCCAACAATATGAAACTAACCTATATTTAGCATTGTTGTTTGGGTCATATAAATGAGAAATTACATATCTAAACTCATAAAAATGGACTTTTAGGCTTATTTAATTTTAAACCATTTAAGGTGTGTGAATCTTTCTTATTAGGCAAGATGATTAAAGCCTCATTTACTAGACATAATGAAAAAGCTAATGATTTATTAGGTTTCATACCTAGTGATATATGTGAACTAAAGGTGATTTTCAATACTTCATTATATTTACTAATGACTTTAGTAAATATCATTATATGTATCTTTTGAAGCATAAATCAAAATCCTTTGAAAATGTTAAGGAGTTTATGAATAAAGGACAAACTAACTTACCAAAAGAAACAAAATACTTTGAATAGATTGAGGTGGAGAATATTTAAGTTAGGAGTTTAATGATTATTTGAAAGAGTGTGGTATAGTATTACAACTCACTTCACTTAAAATGCCACAATGAAATGGTATTTCAGAGACAAGGAATCACACTTTGTTAGACTTAATGTGATCTATGATAAGTTATGCAGATTTTTGAATTTCAATTGAGGGATATGCTATTGAGATAACTACTATTACATACAAACATATTTTCCTTAAAATAGTTTAAAAGAATCCATATAAGATATGGACTAGGAAATATCCTAGTATGTTTTTTATGAAGACTTAAAGTTACGTAGCTTATGTAAAATGTTAAATTTTAGACAACCTTGGACTCAAATAAAATAAATATTAATTTGTAAGGTGTTCTAAAGGAACTAAAACGTATTATTTTTATAATTCTACTAGGAGTAAAGTATTTATCACATTAACTACTATTTTTTCTAGAAAGAAAGTTTGTTTCTAAGGAAACCAATAGCAAAAAAATAAATCTGGAAGAAATTCAAGACTCACAATATAACATGGAATGTATAAAAGAACTTAGACAAAAGTTATAAGTCATTGTGGAATAGGAACTTGTTCAAGTTACATAAGGCCTACGTAGATTTAGTAGGATATGCTATAAGCCTGAGAGATATGAATTTCTTGTTACTCAACATAGTGATATATTACTTATAGATCAAAATGAGCGTACAACTTACTAAGAATCTATTAAAATTTTATACTTTGAGAGACGGTTTAATGCCATGAGATCTGAGATGGAATTCATGTATACTAACTAAGTATGAACTTTAATTGACTTACCTAAAAAGGTAAAGTTTATTAAATGCAAGTGAGTCTTCAAGAAGAAAACTAACATGGATGGTAATGTGTAAACCTTTAAAGTGTAATCAATTGCTAAAGCATTTAGGCAAATTCATAGTATAGACTATGATAAGATTATTCCTTAGTTACCATGCTTAAATTTATTTGAATCTTGCTTGTTATTCATTTACTAACATATGATTAACCATATTTGATTACACTATTTTATTGCCTTCATTGAATGACATGAGTTGTGTATAAGAGTTAAAGTTAATAATAAGAATGAATTCTTGATAGAAATGAGTTGACAAGTTACCTAGTAAATAATAAGTGATGTTATTGCATTACTTGTTAAATATGAAGTCTATTATTTATTTACTAATACATAACTATCATTTTTAATTACATTGTGTCAAAATGAGCTTATGTAACATGCCACTTGAGGAAAGTTTTAGTTGGAAGGGAGGATAAGCACATTAACTACTGCTTCAGGAATCATGTAATGGTATTAAGAAACAATTCAAAGGAGCTTCAAAATGTCCTTATAATGAATGATTATATAAGTGAGAAAGGGCAGAGCTACAAGAATTTATTTTGTAGTATGTGTTATTTATCCTCGAGTGGATTAATAGGTTACCAGTCACCTTGAGAAAGGAGAAGAAGGTATGGATAATGACCCCTGCACCATAGTAAGGCAACTATTATCTCACTGAGCTTAATCCTTTTACCTAATTATTATTTGTTATGAAGTACTCTCTAATCATATTGTAGGATTATATTGATACTAATTAACTACTTTATTTATTATTGTAGGGTGAATATCAGTATGTACTTATGATTACGGGACCTTTTATCAGGCAAGTGGAAAATGGCATGATTTTCATAGATCATGTGCTCCATACCATTGTATTGTTAGAGAATTAGTATAAGGTTATAATAGATGTTATCGAGGATAAGTTGATTGAAGTGCCATTACTCATAAAGGAGGTAACTACCCAAGTATTTGGCTCCTACCTAGCTTAACTAAAAGCCTTAATTTCATTGTTTATAAAGGCAAATTTTTTCATTACTTCAAGTTCATTGTTTATAGTTAAATAAAATATCATCTTAAATTTGATTGTTATATTTTTTTACAATTCATCTTTAAGTACCTCTATAAAAAGAAAAAGGTAAGGGCATGTTAGAGGCAAAAAAGGATAAAGATGGCAATTCTAAAAATTTAAAGACTTTGATAACTTATCTTTAGCAAAAAATAAATGTAGGAATATATCAAAAGGAACTCTAATCTATTATATAAAAGATCTCAAGTGAAGAGCTTATTTCATTACCTTTGAGTGAGGTTATCATGGGATCCAATAATGACATTCTCTTATCCAATGATCTCATCTTATAGCTTTTAAATAGGAAGGAGTTAGTTTTCATTATCATAACTTAGATTAAGTGTGTTCATCTTTACCCTTCATATTTTCCTTTTTTTTATGTACATATTAAATAGTATGATTTCTACTACTTATTCAATTTGAAAATTATAAATACTTGCACCATGAGGTAAAAAAAAAAGGAACTTAGGTTCCTACTTCAATTTCTTAAAATTAAACAAGACTTAGGAGTAAGGTACAACCTTAGAGTTTTAGAATAAATACATAAATAAGACTATGATAATGAAGAAGAATCAACAATGCTCCATGATATCATATTATATGTGTTTGCAAGGATGGACCTTAATTTAGTTTTGGTTATATTCTTTCCTTTGTTATCTTACTTTGATATTAACAATGTTATAGCCATTATTGGATGTTAAGTGTGGTTTATCTGAAGGAGAAGATGATCTATTAGTTAATCATTTGGGCATAAATTACGCGATGATTGGAAAGAGTCTTTAATAGAGGTAATGAACATATATTATAGGCTACAAAGCTTTAAAAAGTAAGTCATCAAATGGGTGGTAATGAAGTAACATCTTTATACATGTTTGGGTACCTAATATTATAATTAATAATCATCACAAGAAATTAACCTTGTTTTATATTGATTTATTATAGTGCCCTAGATAAAAAGGCAACATGTAGTATGGATACTATATGATGAAATACACAGCTAGCATGACCAAGCACATGAAGAGCAATGAAAGGCCTAATAGGATAATTTGTTTAAATTTCAGTTAGGTAAACATTTATGGAAAATATATAGTTTTGTTTTCTTATCGAGTTTTGTATATAAATATGTAGTTCATTAAAGGAAACATAAGACTTTACAATGCAAAAGATTTAGCAACGTTACAGGAGGAATATACTATATATATATTGAAAGAAAGACAAGTATTAACACGAGGGGCGCTATCAAATGTAAACTTATAGTATTCAACTGTAAATGAAAATGTATATATGATTGTGCTTATAAGCAAGTACTTGTAAATGTATATATTGATTTATGTATGAAAATCGTTTATATATGTTGTTATGTGATTTAATTTTAATAAGAAGATGATAATCTTTTGCATTAGTAAGTGTGTCTACCTTACTATTTATGTAATAGCTTTAGTTTGTTTTTCAAGCAATAATAGAGGTATTTTTTTTTAAGAAAAACTTAATACATCTTGTATATTGTTTATTAATAATTTATGTGGATAGTATACAATATTAGTTCTATAACAATAACTAATGTGAAAGAGTAAATTTATATCTAAATAGTTAAAGTAATATATTAACAAAGTAGAATTTCATGCTAGTTTCATTATATAACTAATAAGAAAAAGTAAAGCTATCATTAGGCTTACAACATCATTTTTAGTTTATAACTAATGTAGAATATTTGAATGACATTATTTTTTTCTCCTTTAAACTTATGAAAATTAAAGCAGGAATTGAAAGTGAAAGCCTATCTTGGTGCCAAACAGCATATATATTATATAACAAGAGCATTTTTCTCACAAAAGAGAGAATGCCTTATTGAGTAATCAACTAATTGATTTTTTTTTTGTAAGTAAGAAGTCTATAACAATTTCTTCACACAACAAATCACCTTAGCTTAAGTTCAACCATTTGTTCGATCTTCTTGGTGTCTTGTTCTAAAAATTAAATTTTATGTGTCTTGTTCTAAATATTAAAGTTTATTTGAACACCTTATTTCTCCTTTAAACTTAATTAAGAACACCTATATGTTATGTATTGTATTGATTTGTTTTGATTTATTATTTTTAGTTTTATTATTTAGGATTTTGGGTGATATAAGTTTCTTGAAGAAAAGATAATAAATTTCTTCTTTACAAAAGTAAATCAATGAATATTTTTACACAAAGGGCTAGGATGACATAAGCAATTCAAACAACACACGATACTATCAAACTTTAATAGCATAAGTCAAGTAATAAATTCCTCTCCAATAGAAGCATATTATATTAATGTTTCACTTGTAACATCAATTCTGACATCTTGTTGACTTTGTTTTGTCATAGTGGAATTCACAAGTATTTCTATCAATGACCATATCATTGGAAGACAATGTAAATTCTTTCTCAACATTTAGAGTTATTATTTCTAATTTTTGCAACATTCATGTATTATATATTTTCTACTATTCAAACTCAAATAAATGTATGAAATTATTGTCATTAGGATATTAATAAATTATATGTGCTAGTATCATTTTTCATCTTTTTCTAGTTTATTATCATTGGGATATTAATTTTAAGCCATAGAGACGTTGAGATACAACTTAAATATTACTATTACTGCTTGTATAGTAACATGAATTATTAGATTCTATAATTAGGTTTGAATATTGTTTTAGGGATAGTAAGATTTTGAAAAATTATTAAGGGTTAAAAAATAATAAATAATATTAGTTATTTTATAAATCTATCATCTTATTATACATTAAATATTAGTTATTTAAAAAAAACTCTTAATTGAAATTTAAGTTATGAAAAATTGATTATTAACATTAGTTGCAAAATCAAAAAATTGATGTCATATTTCAATTATTCAACAATATACTAGAACTAAATATATTGTTTTTCTTGTAAAAAAGCCAATGTTGTTATAGGTATTTAATGTTGTTTCAAAAATTGACATTAAATATACTAGATATATAATGACATTGGTATATACATCAGTAGTAATTGATGTGGAATGTGTTAAACAATTGACATTTGTAATATTATGTTTTAATATCCTCAATGAAATTTATGGCGATAAATTGATTTAAAAAAGTTTTAGTTCACTTAATGGTGAAAATTCAAAAGATATGATTTTCTATTTGCGTTATGAAATATTTTAGTGTGCTTAGTCAAATTCATGGCCAATAATTGATTCAAAAGAGTTTTAATTCACTTAATAGTGAAATTTTAAAGGAAATAATTTTCAATTCACATTATGAATTGTTTTAATACTTATTTGGAATAACAATTAAAAGTTATGATTAGTGATTAGAAGTCAAATAATTGATTATTTCCCTTTTAAAGATGTTTGGTTGCACTTTTAAAAGTTTCCAATAATTAATAATATATAATAATCTTGATTAGAAGATAAGCTACTTAAGTTAGCTTATTTTCCAATTGTGATTATAAAAAGATAAATTATAAATCTTATTTTCATATTAACTTTATTTTTTATTCATTTACCTTCATTATCCTTCATCTAATAATATGTATTTTAAATTTTATAATTATACTAATATTATTTTTTAATTTTAAATTTATGAATGACTATTAAGATTTTATGATTTAATTATCTATAATTTCTTAAATTAGTAAATATCAAAATAAATATAATACCTACTTTAAGTGTAAAAAGTTGAAATTTCCTATTTGTGAAAAAATAATTTAAATAAATGAGAGTATATATTAAATTGAATATACATAAATAAATAATATATATTATTATTTGAACTAAGAATTTTTTTAACAAACAATAATATCAAAAATATTATTAAACTAGTGATTTTGATATAATCATATGTTTTTTATTATCCTTTTTAGCAATTTAATACCAAAATATGATTATTTTGTACATTATCTAAACAAGAATAGATTATATATAATCAATTATTAAATGATGTTATCAAACATAAAATAAATTATGTATAATTAATTATTCTAAAATTAATTATTATAATTAACTATTTCAATAATCAATTATTTTAATCAAGATACCAAGCAAGCGCTTAATGTCCTTAATAAAATTTATGGTTATTAATTGATTTAAAAAGAGTTTTAATACACTTAACGGTGAAATATCAAAAGACATGGTTTTCAATTCACATTATGAATGGTTTTAATGTTCTTATTGAAATTTATGGTTATGGACATGAGTAAAGGACTTTAATGTGAGACATTATTGGCTTTAATAAGGCATTGTAAGTCTTAATATGATATCCCTGCATTGGATGTGAAGGATTAAAAACTCTTCTACAAATAACTATACTTTTTTCCTATAAGATAAGAGAACCTAGGGATTGATAGTGTTTCTTGAGAGCAATTTTAAAACCACAAATAATTGCAACTGCATTGGATGATGTTTGTGATTCATCATCCAGTTTATGTGTTCATAACAAGCACTATGTAGTAATACAGTTCAAGTGTTCGTAATTAAATCATTTGTATCTATTGAAAGTAGACATGATTTGTACCTTCATTTATGAGTTTATCATATTAGGATCCACAACTTTGGTTTCTTATAAGTTACAGAGGTATAAATCCTAATACTCATTTATGTTTCTTTTGCATGAATCATTGATAGGTTTTCAAAAGTTTTAATTTTTTGATATGTTTTCTACATCTGAAACCTAATAGATTCAACAAAAAAATCTTAAACAAAGACATAAAAATCATTATATTTTTCTCAAGATTTCAATAAACAAGAAAACCTAACCCAAACTAACTCAAATCAACTAATTCATTCAAAATTAATTAGGAAGCCCACCCATTTGGTATGGAGAAGATGATAAGAAGGTAGAATTGAAGTTTGTTTGATCTTGATCATCTAAAACTCCAAAGATTCAAGTTAGTGTGTAAATTTTGCTTTTTACCAAAACCCTTCTACTCATCTAAATTCAAAAAGGAATGGAGAAGGTACTTGTAAAGGTTAGAGTTTAAAAAGTTTTACCTTAGATGGAAGAATGAGTGGCTGAGGAGATTTGTGCCTTGACAAAGTGAAGATATAGAAAAAGGAAGATAGGGGTGGAGTCATGAGTGTCTTTTGTAAGGTGAAATGAGGGAAGATAGGCTGAAGATGGGACTAAAAGCGGATGTTATTGTAAGGGGCAAAATTGAAAATGTCTTTTAAAATTCCTCCTCATTGATTTAATCTTAGTGACACTTAATCTTTAATTATCACACTTCTTTCTTTTTTCAACTATTTTTTATCATTTTATATTCTCATATTCGATCATAATATATTTTATTTTCTCAAATCTTTCTATGCAAAATTTTCATTTTTAATTTAATCATATTAATTAATAATTGTTTCTTATATAAAATATTTTAAATTTTTAACGGGGTAACAATTTAGCTATAAAATATAATAGATAATTAACTAGTGGATTCTACTAGACAATAATCAATTAGCCAATGATATTATAATTGTATTTACATGTACTAATTGACAATTGATTTCATGTATACGAGATGTTTTTCGAATAAATAATTGGCTTTAGTTAACAAATGGATGGATTTCGGTTCCTCCGATCTCAAATGATTGTTTTTTTCCTCCCTTCTTTTACCCTCTCACAAAGAACAAATTAAGACGGAGTGCCGTGCTCCAAGTGTTAGCACTCCAATCTCCGCACCGGTACTACAATGTGGAAAGTTTTTATTTAGAGTTATTTTGAGTAAAATATGCATATCTTCCTTAAATTTAATCAAAGTCATACAAAACTCCTTTCTAATATTAAAATATATGTACGCCTTACTTAAATTTTATAAAAACCCTACTATTAAGTTTATTTTACAAAATTATTTAAAAATATTAATTTTAATTATTAGGTCATAATTAACGATTAAAAAAATTATTTTACGATCAAAATACCCTTCATTTACTTATACATATTTCTTAAGTCATTTTTACTTTAAAATTTGAATTTTTTTTCATACAAAGGAGATATTTTTATCAAATATTTTTTCTTGTTTTGCATGCTATTTTTTCTCATAGGTATAATGTTTTTAATATTTGAAGTGCGATAATCATTTTATATCTTTAAAATTATTACCAATATCATAAATGAAGGATTTAATTTGCAAGTTTTAATACTGATACTTTTACAATTTATTTATTGCAATTTACATTAATTTCTTATTGCATTTTTACTTTACACAATATACAATGAGTACTAAAGATGTTTAAGCATCATTTGCCACCTCAGCTCTCTGGCTTACTTGCCAACTAGCAGTCTTCTAGAACTTTTTCTTTTTGGGTTATATCGTTAATGCTCTAGGAGTATGCTAGCATGTAAGAAATGTGATTGATGCAAAGGTGTTTATGCATTATTAATATTTATTGCATAAAATGAAAAGAAATAATATACAAAAATTAAAATAAATCATATTAAATAAATTGTAAAATTGTTAACATCATAATTTGAAATAAACACTTCCTATGGCATTAGTGATAGCTGAAAAGGTGTAGAAAAATCATTACACTTTAAGTATATTAAAATTAGTATATGCCAGAAACAAAAAGTATGCAAAATAAAAAATAGAAAAGCCATTTTCTTGGATGAGAGACTTTAAAATTTAGAGTAATATGTAGTAAAATGAGCCTAGAAACATGCAAAAAAAAAAAAAAATGAGGGTAGTTTTGTCGTAGAATAATCATTTTAAGCATTGAGTATGGTCTAATAGTTAAAGTTAACATTTTCCTCATGAAATTTTTAAAATGAATTTAGTAGGATTTTTGTAAAATTGATGGGAGGTTCGAGTACATTTTGAAATTAGAAGAGAGGTTATGTACTTTGTTCTTCTATTTTTTTAGAGAATAGCTATTTTAATGGAAAATATCTTTCATGTATATATATATGTATATAATTATAAAATAATAAGATATAAGAAAATAATTTATTTGTTCAATACATGTTAAATGTAGAGAGGGTTGTGAAAAATATCATCCTTTTTTTTTCAAATAGGAAATTAATTTTCTCTACTATTATACCACTAGATTTCATAATTTTTTAATTAAGGTATATGAATATTGTATCACTCCTTTACATTATCCAAGTAAATAAAATTTTTTAATGGAAGATATCCTTTAAAAAATAAATTGAGTCTTAAACTTTTTTGTTTTGTCAAAAAACATTTTTCATAATAAAAAAAGAAAGCTTTTTTCATAAAAAATATTATTTACATGTATATTGATAAAAGAATGATATGTCACTTATATTTGTGGTTAAAAAATAATATCTACAACTATAATAGTAGAAGAAAGCAAAAAAGAATTTGCTTTCTTGAAAATTTTCATATCTAATATTAAATAAATAAAATATTTTTCTTTATTATAAAATTTTATAAATATATTTAAAAAAATATTTTTCATGAAAATATATGGAGGCTTGTCACACATCAAATTACAACCATCAAATGGATTATAGTTTATACATGTAAATGCGATTAAATATTAATTAATTAATTTATATGTCAGTTTATAATTGAAATAATATGTAATTATTTATTTATTTATTTATTTTTGCGCTGCATGTACTCAATCAGCTTAGACTAAAATACTGTAATATTCTGTTTTTTTACTTTAACTAATATATGTTTGACAAAGCTTCATCGTTTTCTTAGCGGTGAATTTCTAATACTCGGATAGTTAAGTTTCCCTCGAGAGGATTGGGGTCTAGGTGGCCATTTTTCCTCAGTGGTACACTAACTGACCGGAACCTCCCAATAACGAACGGTTGGAAGCGGATTAAGCATAAATTTCGGTTTATTTCGGAACAGAAAATGAGAGTATGGTTGGAAGCCCGCAAACTATTACTACCAAATTTGACTAAAAGCTTTGCTTAGATTTTTAAAAAATAACGTCATTTTAAAGATATTTTAAAATTTTCAACTGAAATCCTTCTCCTAAATTATATTCATCATTCAATAATGAATTTGACAAATTCGTTCTTAATCGTTATGAATTGACTTAATTGATTAAATTTAATTAGGGAATATAATTCAATTAATTTGATTTATATTTTCTAGTAATCAATTTAGTTTGATTGGACAAAATCGATTTAATCAATTAAATTTGATTCGGGACATAATTCAATTAGTCTTGAATTATATTTTTTAATGATTAATTTACTTTGAACGGACAAGATTGAGTTACTTAATTGATCCTAACCAGCCAATTTTCCTTCCTATCAATATCTATCATCGCACGGTATGTAAATCAACCCTAGGAATTATTATATTATATTATTTATAAAAAATATATTTTCTCGAAATAAACAAAGCACTAATGTAGCGATGAGATTGGATTTCATACGTTAGGAAGGCAACCCATGAAGTAATCACAAGATTTAATTTTTTATTTATAAAAATAGTAATTTTCAAATTTTATAATCAATATTATTAATTTATTAATTTTATTTTTATTATAATTATTTGTCTTTCTTTTTACACATAATATTAAAATAAATGATGAAAAAGAATGTAATAAAAAATAAGTATGTGCTTGACATTAGAAAGATAAGATTTAACAATTATCTTCAATATTTTTATTTATTTTAATATTATAAGTTAATGAATAGACAAATAATTATAATAAAAATATAATTAAAGAATTAATAGTGCTAAGTATAAAATTTGAAAAAGATAATAGTCACTATTTTTAGAAATGAGAGACTAAATGTTGTATTACTTCATTATAAAATGTTAGGATAAACAAATATTTTATTTATTGAATATTAACTATGAGGAGATTGAAAAAAATAAATTCTTTTGTTTAAAAAAATTATTTTATTCCATTATCATAATTTTATGTATTATTTTATTTAAATGATAAATATAAATAACATGCTACTTTTTCATCAATATATATAAATAATATTTTTTTACAAAAAATATTTTTTAACGAAACAAATGAAATTAAAAATATGTTTGGAATGGGGAGAGAAAGATAATAAATAAAAGAAAAAAGAAGAGAGAGAGAAAGAGATTCCCTTTTCTTTGTTCAAATACGCGAAAATTCTTTAAAATTTTTGAAGTTGGAGGAACACAAAACAGTAAGAAATAAAACTTATTAGAAAATTTTAGAAGATTATGTATGCATTTAAATTTAATATATGATCACTCTAAATTAATTTTTTTATTATTTATTTATATATTATTACGTTGAAAAAGTTATCAAAAGATTTATACAATTTATCAAAATTATTAAAATATATTATTTTATTATAATATGTCATCTTATTTACAAAAAATTAAAAATTATTGTTAATATAAAATATTTTATATTAACAATAAATTAAATTTAAATTCATATGATCAATTTTTAATGTTTTGGCTCCTTAACGTAAATTTCTAAACAAAAAGAAAGTTACATAATATAACCTTTATTCTCTTCTTCCCTGTTTGAGGTCATTTGAGGCAAGTTCCACATTATTATTTACGCTAATAATGACAAAGACCGGTTGATTTGAGGCCTTCTGAGTCAAGCTCCCAATGGTTTATATTGCAATCGGTGGTCATAATTTTCTTCCATATTGTTTTGCAAGGGTCACAATTTTTTTTATACAATTTATTTTATTTGATCCACAATTTTACAAATTATAATGTAAAACTATACTCACGTTTATGTAAGAGAGTTGGAGGTAAGAGCAAAAATTTTTTAGGCATAAAAACATTTTTTTAAAAGAAAATATTCGCCTCCTTAGATTATCAAATTTATTTTAAAGTAATATGCAAATTATCTTCTTAACTTATAGCAGAAATTTAAAAAATCACCAAAGTAAAATTAAAAATTAGATTATCAAATTTTAAGTGATTTTAGGCTATTAATGAGCTAATAGTTTTTAATTGGAATTATATGTACCACCTAGTAATTGGTACATTTAAAACGGTATCGAATTACTTTTTATAGTGAAATTTATATCTTTATTTTCAAATTTTAATAAATAATTCTACAATAAAGAATTTAACCTCCTTTAAAGTGAGGTTCCCCAAAATTATCCAAAAAAATTTAGTTCGAAGTTTCCCTTCTATTTTTCCCCTCCCATAGTTCAGTGATGTCTCAAACTAAAAAAAAATGCTGATGGAAGGATTGGGCGCGTCCATCGCGGGAGTTGCCTTTTCCCATTCCCCCCCCCCCCTTGTGTATGAAATCAAAAAATTATATTATGATTCGCAAATGGGATCCAAAATTGAATGGCCAATAACGGCGAAGCTTGACTATTATTTTTCAGGGTCAAATTCAAATTTTTTTTAATAATAATATTAAATGCACCAAAAATAAAATTCAAAATTGGGTTTTAAATAAAAATTAAGGACTATAATTAAATATAAAATAGTGGAGCAAATATATAAAATTTAATTCAGTAGATATAAAAGATTCATAACCTATTTTTAGTACATATAATATGATCCTATTTTAATGTATAAAAAAGTTTATTATTCTATACAACTTTTTGCATTTTATGCATTGCTAAATATTTTAAATATAAATTTATAATTATTCATTACAAAAAAAATTCAGAGAAAGTGAATTACAAGTAATTGAATTAGAACATATTAGAAAGTACCTCCTTTCAAAATGTATTTCTTTACACTTTTAAGGACTTGAAGTCGTAAATTTTTAATTAAGTTATTCTCATCTTTATCATTAATTTTCTTATAAAATTTATCAATTGTCTTATTCTTGAACATCAAAAAATTAATTAGTTGAATATAAATTAAATTGGCTTATGTAAACATTAAAACAAGAAATAATAGTATAAACATTAAAACAAGAAATAATAATATAATAAAGTCATGTAGATAAAAATTTCAAACACTACTATTTACTATGTATGTATACATGTTTTAACATAAAATATAGTCCAATGAATTCATTTGATTACTTTGACAATTAAAAATCTTGTTAATTGATTTAAAATAGCACTATTAGGTAAAAAAAAAATAAAGAATAAGAGAATAATATTGAGACATATATAAAGTCCAAAAATTGATTGTAAAGAAAAGAATGAAAATACTTAAAATACATACGTATATTAAAAATATGTAATAAGATTTGAAAATAAATAATAATTTTAAAATTTTTAAATATGATTTGATCAAAAGTTGAGATGTGTTGGCTTATGTTTGTACTTGTAGAAGTTAGAATTGTTCACTGTTATTTTTGTTTCTATTTGAAAGATTTAAAGAAGTTTTAAGTATTTTAAATTTAACTTCTCAAGTAAGTTAAGGTGAAAAGGTTAGCATGCACATTATATCTCAACTAATTAATTTGTATAAAGTAATAAAATTATTGGTTTATAATTTATTTAATATTATTTTTATTTCTTTTTTTGTGCTTCAAATAAATTTTTAAAGCAATGTTTTGAGCTTTAATTTTATACAATTATTTTATATTCTCAAGATTATATTTTGTTAAGTTAACAAAATATTATAATTATATATTTTAAATTTCATAAATTCTAAATATATGAAAAGTAAAATTATTTTGGAGGGCCAAATAATAAATATAAAAAATTTTATATATAATTATACAATATTATTATAAAGTTGTAAAAAATTTTGAAGGGGGGATGGCCCCTCTTGTCCCTACAATGCTCCGTCATGAGTGGCCAATGAGATAACATGTTTGTTGATAATGCCATGTAATTTTTTTTTTTTGAGAATCATTAAATGAGAGGGTCAATTATTTCAAAAATTATATTATTAATAAAACTTTTCTCTTTTTAATAAATGTCATTTTTAAAATTTGAACTTTTATCTATTCATAGATAAAATTTGTTCAGAATTAACATACTTTCCATTAAACCTATCGATAATGTCATATCATTTATGTTGATATTATATTTTCTCTTTTTATAAACTAAAAGAGAAAATTCTAGCTTACACTCCATGAAGACAATAGTGGAGACAATGTCGCGTATGTTGATAAATAAACTTGTACATGAGCTGTGCAATGAGCTTGCTGCAATAATAATAATAATAATAATAATAATAATAATAATAATAATAATAATAATAATAAAGAATTTGAATTCTTTTCTATAACCTGAATGTTTATTATATTTTTTCTTATGTTTTGATTAATATTTGACTTAGGTTGGGATCATTATAATAAGATATATATTGGTTTGGCTCGGCCCTATTATATAATTTTTTAATAATATAATTATATATTATAAAAAATAATTATATGTAATTGTTTTTAATATATAAAAACTTAATTTGATATAATTAAATATTTTATATATTTAAATATCTTATTATCCCTTTAAATATATATTTCTATATAAAAAATTATTTTTACTTAAAATAATAATAATAATAAAAATGAAAATAATCAAAATTTTAAGTTCTGTAAAAAATTAATCGAATTGGGTTGGATCAAATTTTTTAAAAAACAAGATGGATTCGGGTTTGAATCATATATATTATACAATTATATATGAAAAGCGTAGCTTAAAACCCAATAACCCAGGCCATGTATATCTATTGATAAAGACAACATTGGGAATTCAATTCCATGGAAGTAACCAAAAACTAAGGATACTCATGGATGTGGTAGAGAAATTCTTACCTATGTTTGTGTCGGTCTCAATGAGGAGTTATTGTTACTGACACTAATACTGAGGCATTATTGTGTTCAAGTGTCGTCTAAAAATATTTTTGATGCTTCGTTGGACTATGATGAACGAAATAATCTGCCTATGAATTATGAAATTTTAGATTTATAAGTTATAATTTGACATTTTTTTAATTTATTGTGATTATTACTTTGTTTATTTCCCTTTTTTTTATAATAAATTTAAGTACATTTTTTTTTCATTTTTGTACTGTCTTACATGAAAAAAAAAATGGTTTACCCCGAATGAACCCACACAGAAAAATAGAATTTAGGATCCATTGCATCAGTTTGTTAATCTGAATCTACACTCTCATTCAAATTCACCGTTTGGTGAAAATATTTTCCTTTTCTTTTCCTAAATTTCATTTATTTTAATGAAAAATATCTTTTTAGGAATATAATTATAAAATATTAAAATAATAGAAAATAATTTATATATTTAATATTAAATATAAAAAGTTTGATAAATATCTTTTTAGGAATATAATTATAAATATTAAAATAATAAAAAATAATTTATATATTGAATGTTAAATATAAAAAATTCAATACAAGAAAAAATATTTACTTTTACTATCATGATTCTAAGTGTAATTTTTTTAATTATAAAGTATAGATACACATTATACTTCTTCGTGTGTGAATGTGTGGGTATATGTGTGTGTATTATAATGATAAGAGCGGTTTAACCAGTAAATAAGATTTTGGAATTAAACTCAGGATACAAATGAAGGTAAAACTTTTAGATAATATGATATGCCACCTAAAATAAATACTTTGAGCTGTAATTATTTATTTATATATAAAAAAATAAGATTTTTGCTTGAAATATCTTTTAAAAAATAAATTGAACCTTAATATTCAACATTTTTCCTTTTAATTTCTTCTTCACTCAAATTTCCAAACACCAACTGGCCAGCTAGAAAAGAATCGTAGAATGTGATAATAATGGCATAGAAACCAACCTTTATTTTTTATAACTAGATTCACTCCCTTGATGTTTAACTTAATTGCTTATATCCTTTTATTTTTACTATTATACATCCATCTCAATTATTTTTTTAGAGTAAACTAGGTAGGAGTTTATGTTTAAAAAGATAAAAGGACGGTCAATGTATATAAAAAATAGATATCATTTTACATTATTTTTTAAAAAAGTAAAAAATTTGAATATAATTATACTAAATATGTAGACATAATTTATCGTTTTTTTGGGGTTGAAATCATAAGCTCATATTGTATGCAGGCTTTTTGTGGACTTATTCAAAGTGACCACAATCCATTCACGCCAAGCGGTATGAACACAAACCAATTCATGAATCAAACCCAATTTCTACCGTCTAACTTCTTCCAAGGCCCAATTGCTTTTCCAACATATACTCTTACGTGTCAATTGGGCATATGATCAACCGAACAGGATTTTTTGTTAATCAAATAATGTGTTTGCGGGGTCATTCTCTTCTCATAAAGTGAGTGTATATGAATTAATTCATTTGAGTAGCCCTGTCCTAGCTTAATCTTTTGCTTTTATTCTATTTTGGGCATAAGAGTCCTTGATTATGAGAGCGCGAATACAGTAGCGTTGTTAGCATAACGATTAAATCTTTCTTCACATTCTTACTTTCACCTTTTGCTTTCTATTGGAGGTGTTTGTGGGCACGAAGCCATTGGGATATTATCAGACTAAACCCAATAACTATAAACTTAATTCATTATTTGAATTATGGACTTAAATCCACTTAATAAGTTAGGTCTTTATGTATCATAAATTAAGTCTAATTGTCAACTTGAATAAACAAAACTTGTGCTCTATCTTGTTTGGAAGCTAGATATGCTTCAATTGTTTGTCTTTTGCTCTCAACTTTACCCAAGTTAGCTTCTACTATTTCAATTAAGGAATCGTTAAGCATAATGATTAAATTTTTCCTTACATTTTTATCTTCACCTTTTACTTTCACTTTTTATTAGAGGTGTTTGTGAGTACGAAGGCCCGTCGGAATTTTATCAAATTAAATTCAATAACTTTTGATCTAGTTCATTATTGGAATTATAGGCTTAAGCTCATTTAATATATTAGACTTTTTTGTATCATAAGCTAAGTCTAATGTTGATTTAGATTAAGTCCAAATCCAAATTTTAATTGCATTTATAAAAATTTTTAAAAACTTTTCATTTATAATTCAGTGTGAATTGATTTAATATTTATAAAAAATTATATTTCATATGCCTCTCCATTTTATATATACGCCCTCTCATATATAGGTGGAGCTCACTTATACGTGAGAGGATATAGGTGTGAGAGGATGTGAATAAAAAAGTGAGAATAACGAAGTGGACATAATATTATTATAGGGACATAATTAATTATTTTTGCGATTTGAGGGTTAAATGAGAAGTGTTCAGCTTTATTCTGAACAAAACAAACATGAAAATAGGAGGCAAGATTTATGTTCAGTTTAATTATGAATGTAACAGATACAGATGCAAGAGATAGAATGTGTGTTCAACTTTATTATGAATTTAGCCAACACTCTCAATTTCCCCGACTTCTTTCTGAGTTTGAAATTTGGTATAACATGTTGTCCATAACCTATTACGACGTGAATTTTTGGAATATTGAGCTTGTTTCTCCTTGCATTTTAAGCGATCGTCTAGAATAAAATTTTTTAAAACTTGATTTTATTTCATTTCAATAGAAATGATCTCAACTCATTTAAATGAATTTTACTATTTGAAAAATATTTCAAAAATAATTATTTGAATTTAATTACAAATGAATTCTTTTATTTGAAATATATTGAAAATATATATAATTGAATTAAAAAGTAAATTTTGATGATATTGTAACAAATATAATACTAGTAAGAGGTAAAATTTTTGACATGATATGTATTTTACATTAAATAAAATGAATTTTAGTGAAATTATTAATAAATTTAATAAATTTCATAATACATATTTAATTAAATTATAAATTATAAATAAAATAAAATCTCTTTTTATTTAAAATCAAATATTATTTAAAAATAAAATTTATTTGAAAATAAAATAAAATTTTATTTTTAATCACTGCAAAGGGTAATGAAATAAAAAGAGGCATCAGACCAATTACCACATGTAAGTTAAGTAAGTCTACAATATGCGATAAAGTTACAATCATTCAAATTGAAAATTGCCTTTTTTTTTTTCTTCTTTATTTTTTTGCAGGGGTGGCCAAAATTCCGAGGAAGTTTGACAAGAGGACAGGAGGTTATTGCGCTTGCCTTTTATTCATAAAGTATTGGAACACCCCTTTTGCCCAATCGATGTGATCTCAAAATTTGCGGAGGAGTGTGAAAGCATAATAGACACAATATTCCCAGACGAAGTAGTTTGAGCGTGTAAAAGAAGGAAAACAAGCCACTATAGTAGCCGAAGAAGGAAATTTCAGAATTACGGTTGCAGCTTTACTTCCAATGCAAAAGAATCCGAAACGTGGACTCCACAGCAAGCCCCTTTTTGCTCCTTCCCCTCAACCTGCCAAAATTTGATTTTATTTAGTCAAACAATTTATAAGTTAATTGATAACTATAAATTAATTAATTATATGAAAAATATTTCATAAAATTAATTATTAAATTAATTATATTTATAAAATAATATAAAAAGATATATTAATAGAAATAAGTATGTAAATTAAAATAATTTATATAAATGAAGGATGTGAGTTGATATTAATAGAAAAAGGATAAATTTTAAAAAAAATTAAAGAGATAATAAATTATAAGTTACTTAAAATAATTTATTAAATTAGAGTTATTTTTTAAAAAATTAATATACGAAATACCTGTAAAAGTTATTTTTAAATTTATTGATTAAATTAATAAATTATAAATTAATTTATAGCTCAATTCTGTAAAAGTTATTTTTTTCCTGAAACGAAACCCATTTGATCAGTATAGCTCAATTCTGCAGCACCTACAGTCTAGCGGAAGTGATGCTTTAAGGATCCTAGTTTTAAGGCGAAATAGAAGGATGAATACTGGGCTGTAATGTAATACTGGCGTTACATATTACATATTAGGTGGTCAATCATGTTATAGTCTTTTGATCAATAAATACATCAATCACCTAAATGATAAGTACAAATTAGCCTTTCCTGGGCTGAAGGTAATTAATTATGGGCGTGATATATTTATTGAATTTTCTATCATACAAAGAAAATAAAATGTTAAATTTCAGATACGTTGCTGGTCTATCTGATACTTTCCCTCCTTCTTTATACTGATCCTTCCTGGGTTTATTATATGATTATTTATTTCATTATAATTATTATTATAATAATTATATTAAGATTGAAGACTAGTATTTTACTTAACTTTCCCTAGTTCTGATCCTCACACGTCATCTTTTTGCAGTGTAACCAGTAGATGTTGATCAAAATGATGGGATGGCCTTTCTTGAGAGGAATTAAGCCATCTGCTAGACTGTGTAATTGGATGCTCTGTTTCTTTTATGTTCTTTAATAACATTTAGCTTTTCTAAAAATTCTCAATGAACTAGTTACCGAACATTTTCTACTATGTTAATAATATAACATTGAGGAAATTATACTCACTGAAAATTAAACTAATTATTCTCACACCTTTTTAATTTTCAGAAATATGTATTCACATTCCTTCTTTTTCAAGTTTAGAAAATTGAGTGTGTGTTTAAAATAAAAGATAAAAGAGGCGAGTGTATATATAAAAAGAAAGTCAGTTTATATTCTAAAAATAAAAGGGAGTGAGAATCTAATTACATTAAATTTCAAGAAAGTGAGGGTAAGTTTTTCTACCTATTTTGTATTGCCAAAAAAATAAAAAGAAAAGAAATCAAAGAAAGAACCGGAAATACCTCTTGGTAGGGAAGAAATTGAAACAAAACACTGATACGTCATTTTTTTCTTCTAATACCTTCATACACTTATTTACAATACATGATCTAAGTTGATAAAAAAGAAGCACAAAGTACAAACAAACTATAAAGTACACCTTTCTTTAAGACTTTTTACAGGACATAGACTGTGCTAACACCACTGCACTTGCATTACACACCATCTATACATGATGGAAACTGTTTTTCTCCTAGAAGATAAAAATTATTTGCATATTTTCTGTGTGTGTATATATCCAAGCCATTGAATATCATTATTGTGTACATATAATTTTGAGTTACATACACTTCAGTGGATCCCATTGTCTGAAGAGGTGCATGTACCAAGCTTTTCTTCGTAACTTTACATCAATAGCATGACGTAAAAAAGAGTCTAAATCTACGATGATAAATTGGTTGCTCCATCACTGCTGCCCACAATTGCCTTTTGAACAACATATGAAACTGCATACTTGGAAGATTCAAAGAACCTTTTACCCACATTAAAGACCAAGGCACAACCAATATACAAAGGCAAGAATATCCAAATGACGAAGACAGATAATTCAAAAGAGGGTGGAACCAACATTGATAGTACTGTTTCAGAAGCTAGAGATCCAGAAATATAACCAAGTGGGTCACAAATATTGGAGCATCTTGAACCCTTGAGCCGGGATTTGGTATAGTAACCAAGTGTAATGCAATAGAAGAATAGAGAAAACATGAAAATCCACATATTGACTGGGTGTGTTTCGAAAGGTGATGAATCATGGAAATGCATTTGAAGGACAGTTGCTTCCACTGGAATAAGAAATATAAATATGATACACCAAGACGTTGAGCTGCATAACAATCGATAAGAGATGTTATTGCATTTGATCTTACCATATTTGAACAAACTAGGATTCTGTATATTTCAATGAAAAATATTTTTCCTAAAATATAATTACAAAATGTAAAAAATGAAGAAAAGTTTCTTATTTATTTAACATTAAATATGTAGAATTTGAGAAAAATAATTTCCTTTACTTTAAAAAATAAACGTATTTTCTTCTATTACTATACTTTTAAACATTATTTTTTAACTATAAATATAAATAACAAATTATTTTTTTATTAATATATATGTAAAAAATATATTTTTTTATAAAAAATGCTTTCCAATAAAATAAAGAAATTTTAAAAAATGTTGCAATTCAAGATTTGACACCCTAGCTGAAATTCTTCAAGTGCATTGTATATACTTCACATTCTTTTTAACGAAATTTGAGTGTTTTGAGTGTTTCTAGTGATTGTTTGTGAAGAATGAGGAAAATTCTATGGTGTGCAAATAGTATATCGATGTATTATTAGATATAATTATTAATTTATTATCATATAATATATTAAATTTAACTTAAAAAATAATATATAATAAAATTTAATAATATATCGGCGTATTATCTTAATGATGTATTGTAGTCTTTCACGAAGAATAATATTAGTTCTTCTCTTCTCAACAACTTAGAAAATCTCGTAGACCAGAAGAAGTTGTATCTTTACAACGTTTTGATTCAGTTGATTATATGCTCAAAGGACACAGACGTGTGCCGATCTACAGTGTGGTATTCGGTGGAAAAGCAATTGGGCCTAGGAAGAAATTGGATTCACGGTTTTGTGACTTTTTTATTTGTTGTATAATGGGATAGACGTGGACACAGTCTAAAAAACCAAATTGGTAAAAAAGAAATGGGTTTAATTCATGAGCCGGCTCGTGTTCATAGAGGTTGGCCCACACAGTGTTTGAATTAGTCCATAAAAGCTGCTTGTATTATGGGTCCATTAATTTAGGGCCAATCTATGGAACACAGGGCCCCTGCCTAACCCGGTGAAAATATAGGATTATTGATTCCTTACCCAAATTAATTCTCCAAACATTAAATCAGGGTTTATGATCAAACCAAAGGCTGGCACGTACATATATGTATCTCCTCTCACTAAAAAAAAAAAAAAAGGAAAAAAGGGAAAATGGTTTTAGGCAACTTCTGCATTTGGATTATTTCCTTTTTTCTTCTCTCTTCCTTTCGTTATTTTAAAATGATAAGAGATATATTTTTTATTTTAAAACTATTAATTTTTTTATTGAGACCTGCAATTTCAATAAAATTGTATCTATTTTTCTTCTAAAATTTAGCCTATCTTATTTTCCTTAGATAACTTTTGGTTTGCAGAACCATGTTTTTCTAGGAATTTTATTATTTTTGGGAATATAATTTTTAAAAATTCAATTTTTAAGAATGTAATATTATTATATTTGATTCAATTAAAAATATTATAATATTATATTTTAATTAATTTATATATTTTAAAAATATTATTAAATTATAAAAATTCTCATTAAAAATTGAATGATCAATAGTAATGAGTAATAATAAGAGGTGGTTAATAATATTAAGTAATGATTGACAGGAGCCATTAGCGGTGTATAAACTCCAGTAATAGTTGGTGATTGACAAAAGTTACAAGTGACGATAGATGTTGACGGTATGTAGTGGTCGATAGTAATTACTAATGATGATTAGTAGTAATGATAGCAATTGATAGTGATTAGTGATGGGTAATAACTAGTAATAGTTAATTGCTATAGGCATCGGTGAAATATGATATTAATAATGGTATGATCTTTATATAAGGATAAATAAAATAACTTTTTTATATTACTAAAATATTTATATGCCATACACTCATCATAATGTAGGATACTTACCTTCTTTACGAGAATATTTTAGAATGATGTTAGATTAAAAATATTTTTAAAATATAAATATTTGTAAAAATATTTTTCTATAATTTAAATTAAATATGAAAAATCTTATATTCCTTTAAGCAATTCTCGAGAGTGTAAGAAAAATTTTATGAATTAAACACTATTTTGTTGCTTTGGAAATGAACCTTTTCGCACAATTGTGAACTGGGTCACAATTACAAGATTATTTATAGGATAGTTCTTCCATACCTAGATTAAAAGTCTGGGTATTAATACATTTACTAATAAGCCAATAAATACATGACACCTATTTATATATGAAAGAAGTTTTTAGATAATTCATTTATTTATAAACGTTACAATTTGAGATTTAAATTTATTTGAATTTTACTTTTGCCCCAAAATAAATTAAAAAAAATGAAAATTGAAAAGTTTCATTGTAATATCAGAACTACTTTAATGACGAATAATTTTCATAGAACTCTAAACTTCCATATATTTGAATTATCACCTTTAAATTTTTAAATATATGCACAAATCCAATAATATATTTGATTAGTTCTTTATATACGTTAATGATCTAGTCTCATTAACAATCAAAAGAGTAAGGAAAAATACATTTGTTAAGCTTTCTTTTAAATTTATTATTTATTTCTTTTAATAAAATTTGGACTTGATCAACTTCTAAATATTTTGTATCTAAATCTTATATTAAAAAATATTTGGAGTATTTCAATTTAAATTTAAGGATTATATATTAAGAGTTAAGATTTGTATAATATATATATCAAATTTAATTTTTGAAACAATATTTTGGAAATTAGTGTTTTTATATATATAATCTAATTTTATATGTTAGGTTTTAAGGATAGTGTGAAAGATTATGATTTTAGTTTTCTTAAGAATAAATTTTAAAAAAAATGGATAAATTTTCAGAGCCACAGTGGTGATATATACATGCATTTCGCTTCTAGGCTGTGAGAGTAACCACCTTTGTTCTTTTCTATATATATTTTTACATAATTATTTTTTAATTTCGGTTCTATTATTTTTAATGAATACTCAATTATTTTATACATAGAATAAATTTTGATAAATAATAAACTAATAAAATGCTACTCTTTTTTTTGGTAAAATGAAATTATCTAACATTTTCTTTCATCTTTGTACATTTTTTTGTAAATAAGAAATAAAATAGTTACCTCATTTCCTTCATTCAATTTTTTTTTATGGTAACCTCTAATTAAAACTCTTGGAACTACGAGACCTTAACAAAATTTTGGTGTGAGATTTTAATATTACAATTCATCGAGGTTTTAAAGTTGAGGAAAAACTTCTTCTTAGTTTTTATATGAAAAAAAGATTATCATGTCAGAAAAAATTTTTCATTCAATTTATATGTCTAACGAAACAAAATAATGATATCATATATGTTAGTAAAAAAAAAAAAATAAAACTCTCCTACTGTGAAGTAATGGATATTTTTTTTAATGTAAAGAATTTAATGAGACATTAACTAAACAAAATATTTTTTATAATTTTAATTTTATGTGATTTATCATTTTAGCCTAATATAAATAATTTATATACAGATCATATGTATTAATTATTCATTGTATTTTATAACTCAATGAAATATTATATAAATTACTACTAATTTAATAATATTAATTTAATATTGATAGCCCATTATAAAAGTCTATTTTAAATTATTACTAAATACATAAATAAGTTAAAATATATAGGTAGAATAGAAAAAATGCTAAGTTTTTATTTTTTACAAGTTAACTCCTTTTCCCACTTATCTTTCTTAACCATAGATTTAAATAATATTTTAATTTGATGCCAAATATAAAATAAGTATCTTAGGTATCAATATTTAGACTTTTAATCTGAATATGTTAGAATTATTTTTATTTATATTGATATCTATTTAGACTAAACATAAATTTCAATTTTTATCAATTTGGTGATTAAATTTTTGGACTAGTTCAATTAAATTATTTTATTACTTTATTGGTTGAATAATTAGAACAATTAATTACATGAAAATGTTAAAATGTTGATTTATTCATGTAATTGTAATCTACACACTAACCAAATTAATTATCATGTCATAAACTTTGTTAATTAACTGAAAATTTTGATTGGATGTAACTGATTAAGTTGAACATTTTATTGATACCAAAATTTTTTGAAGGATTTGATTCAATGTAATTAAATTATTAAATGAATATTCAACAAAAAATTTAGTAAATGAATAAATTGATATAAAAAAAATCTTAATTTTCAAACTAACAACATGAGCGTTTATCCTATTTCAAATCAATAAAAAATATAAAATTATTTTATGTTAAAATTAATTCTTTTTTAAATTAATGGCATTTTGATTTAAGTTAAAAAGATTTTATTTATTTAAATTGTCATTTTAATAAAATTTTTCTATTAATTATTTCAATAAAAAATATTTTATTTAGCATTAAAAACTTTTTAAATTAATAAACTCATCAACTTCCTAATATTTTATATACCACGCTACCATCAATGTATATTTACTTTAAATTTAATTTCATTTTTTTAATATGTTTCAAAATATACAATTTGCAAATCGCTTGAAATCATTGTTTTAACATTGTGTTTAAGCATTAGAATTTATTTAAAAATAAATTACATTTAATTATAAAAAAACTAATAAAAATAATGGTATAGTCTATCATGCCAAAAATATCTAGATATATTTAAATTATTATATAAGTTATTTAGAATATTTTTTAAAAATTAAATTAGTTAATTTTGTTTTATTAATGGATAATTTTTTAAAAATTAATTAATTTACTAGTACACATATCGAACAACCATTGCTTTAATGGAATATACTGAATAGGATAACGATGCTATGTACCAGAGTTTATGCTAATTAAAATGGATCTCATACATGATAACTTAGAGTACATATGCATAAAAAATTATCAATATATTCTAGTATAATTAGTTATGCAATTATAACTTCTAAATCTAGTTGGATTTTATAAAATATTTATTGCAATATATTTATAGAAATAAATATATGTTTGCAAATTTTTTACTTATGAAATTTCAAGTTTTAAATTTGAAAATTTTTAAATTTTTAAATTTTTATAGAAAAATTACAACTAAGTTAAAAAGTACATTAAAATCATAATTTAATTAATCAAAATTACATAAAATATTTAATTATAGTCTTATTGCTCTAATCTTTATTAACAAAACATACGGTCATTAACTCCCTATGCTGTTGTGGAAAAAAATATGAATATTATAGGCAACCCACGTTGAGTTTTAAGACATTTAAAATTTCTTCATTTGTAGCCACTATTTTTTATCTTACAACAAAATTAGACATATCAATTCCGGTATATGTTCTCTTAATTATTTTATTGGAATAACGAGTTCCTTATTTTTATTTATTTTATTGAATATTTTTGTTTTAATTTATAAAGATCACATATTAATAAACAATTGAAATTATAATTTAACTATGATGATATATTATCATAACAACAACTATTGAAGATTAGAAAAATTTTTATGGTTAAACTTAATGTATATTAAAAATTTTCACTTATATATACTCTTATAAATTTTATAAAAAGAATATAAGACTTTTTTTGCAATATATGTTATTAAATTTTCTAATTTTATATAAAAATTTAAAAATTTATGAATATTTTTATGTATTTTCATATAACTTTCCACAGTTCATATAATCTTAAAATTTATATTTCCTTATATGATAAAATTTTGAAAAACTTATAAAATCAAATTTATTTCTATATTTTTATTTATTTTTTACTAATATAATTCTAATTTTTATATAAAAATTAAAATTACTTAAATAAAAATTTATAAATATATATTTCAAATATTTCAATAAACATATTATAAAATTTGAATAAATTTAAAATTTATGATTATATAATTGATTATAAATATATATTGATAATTTCTTATTCTTATGTACATATATTTTTTTTTGGTGATTAAGGGAAAAAAATGAAGCCTAAACAATAGCCATTACACAAGGAATAAAAGCCCAACCATATCCACAAGTACCAAGCTCGTAGCTTGAGTAAGAGGAAATTTAAAAATAGGTAGAAGATTCATCATGTTATATGCATGTGCTAAAAAAGCTAAACTATCTACAATAGAGTTTGCTTCTCGATAATAGTGTGAGAACTTCACCACACTAATTGTCCAATAGCATTTTGAATAGCATTTACCACCTTATGCACAAATGGCATTCTAGGCACTCATCTATGATCAACTTCCAAATGTTAAAAGAATCCATTTCTACATGAATTTTTATCTAGCCCCCTTAACATGCAATCCATAAACTAGTCCAAACCCCTTATAGTTTAGTATGCAATATTGATGATTGACCTAAGTAATGGCTAAACTTAACTATCCAATTGCTGGACTTGTCTTTAAAACTGCTTCCACAATTAGCCATTAGAGATGAATTTAAAAAGCCATTAATGTTCATCTTAATTTAACCAATCTCTGGAAATATCTAGCCTAGCAACACTTGGTTTCTATGTTGCAATTTTAAAGTCCCCAAGGTATTTATGCTTGTTGTTATGACTAGCTCTTTCATTTTAGCCTTAACATAAAAAATGATGTTATAAACCAGTTTGGTCTTTTCCTCAAAAACTAATTTGTTCTTGTTAATCTAAATTAACTAGCATACAAAGTTGAAAAGAATGCCTTGGTCACTATTAATATCTTTCCCTAGATGGCTAGTAAGGTTCCATTGGATCCAATCTTTTCCCCTCAAGTCAAAAAATTCATTCCAAAATATTGGTTTCAAAATGGAAAGCCAAAGATTTTTTTATTTCATTAGAATCCTTAATCATATGCATATTACTTTCACATGTATGGAGGTAGCAAAGGCACTTATCTTAGGTGGATATGCTCCATTGCATCCTCAAGCTACTAGTTAAAACATGCCTTTTTCGAGTAACCAAAGAAAGCTATGGATTTTTTTAGAGCTATGTAACACTATATTAGTTGTCACACCTTATCTTTTCAATGCTTTTGGATCTTAAAAAGAGACTTCTATGCAGATTTCATAGACTTTGATCCATTTGGGGAAAATGTTCAAGACACTATATCACTACCGTAGGATTTAGAAAGAGGTAGCATAACATTAATTTTCTTAATAACATTTTGTAGAATTTAGTTAACCAAAATAGCCCAATTCCATCCACCCTCTTTAGTAACATAGGCATTAACTATTGAATTTTCTTTCCGATTTAGGACTATAACCTTTTCAAGATTGTATATGGCTTCATAACCAAGAATCCAAGGATCCTTGCAAAAATAAATATCTTTCCTATTTCCAATAGACCATTACCATTTCTTAGATATAAAATCCCAAACCTTACATATACCTTTCCATAGGTTGGACTCTCTCTCTCTTTCTTTTTAGTTTATAGTTGGAATTTTAAAGGGACCATAGTTATACTTTACTCTGAGCATATTTACCTAGAGGTTATCTTGATGCTCCACCAAGCCTTAAGCCCTAAGCTAATTTCATAAGGTAATCTTTATTTGTTTCCTTCATTTTTTGTGTCCTGAGACCATTATTGTCCTTAGGAAGATGAATTGTATCTTAGGTAACCAAATAGGGTTTCCTTTCATTAATCATAGATCCCCATATAAAGTTTTTGCACACTTTCTCTATTTTTGCGTCGGTTGAAATTGACAATGAGCTAGTTTGCATCAAATGCTAACGAAAAGCCAATAACATTACTTTAGTGAGTGTTGCATGCCCAACAAAGGAAAGTGTCTGAGCTTGACATGTGCTTAATTTCTTTGACATCTTGTTCAAAATAAAATGAAAAGATTTTTTGGATACTTTTTCATGATTAAAAGGGATTCCCAAACATTTTCCTAAGTCTAAAGTACACTAAACCCTAGAGCATTTCTAATCTCTTGACATCTAACATGATTTACATTCTTTGAAAAGAAAATTTTGGTCTTTTCTTTACTAAACTTTTCCCCAAATATTTTACCAAAAAATCCCCAGATAATAATTTATAATATTAGCCTGCTCTAAAGTAGCTTTAGCAAATAAGAGCAGATCATTTCTAAAAAAGAAGTGTGATATAGGTACCTTATTTTTAATAGGCAAATAGGTTTCCATACTTTTTTATTAATTGCTATTTATGGCTGGAGCCAATCTTTCAGTAAAGAACAAATAAATAAGGGAATAGAGGATTCCTTTATCTTACACCCTTAGCAGGATTAAAGCTATCTGTAGTTTCCCTATTTTAGACAATCTTCATATTACAAGAACAAACACATCTCACAATAAGATCAATGAAATAAGTGCTAAAACTAATGTCACTTAGAGTATCTTTCAGAAAGTTCCAGTCTAACTAGTCATATGCTTTCTCTAAGTTAACTTTAATGACCATCCACCCCACTTTTCCTTTCTTGGTTCTCATGGAATGAATGCTCTACTGAGCCACCACTATATTATAGAGTTATGTCTTCTTAGGATAAAACTACATTGGTTTAGAGAGATAAGAGAGCCCATAACTTTTTTTAGCTGAGTTGCAATAATTTTCGTAATAATTTTATATACCATGTAGCAAAGGCTTATTAGGAGAAACTCTTTTAAACATTCTGGATTTTCCATTTTTGGAATTAAAATCAATAAAGTGTCATTGATATCTTTAATCCTTTTAGGGAAAGCAAAGGTTTTTTTTCACTAATAGACTTACAACCATTTTCAATTGGCTTTAGAAAAAAATAATATGTAAACTGTTGGTGCTTGGTGCTTGGTGCTTTAAATGCTCCCATTTGCATTTTTAATTTCTTCACTAGAGAATAAATTTTGAATCCTTGTTAAAATATCTACATTAATAGGAGGGAAGAAGTCTGATAAAGGATAGTTTTGAAGTGCCATATTATCCTTTAAGTATAATTTTGAAAAGTAATCAGTTGCCATTTGCTTTAAAATCTGAGAATAATTCTACTAATTATCAAAGTCATCTTTTAACATTTTAATTTTATTTCTTATCTACTGAACCATTGTGAAAGCATGAAAAGATATTGTGTTTCTATCACAAAAAATAACCATTGGCACTTGAATTTTTGAAACGAAGTAATTTTCTCTTGTAGAAAGATCTTTTTATACTTCTCTTATAATTTCTTATTCTAAAAAGAGATGAATGAAAATCTAGCTTAGCTTTTTTTTAATACCTTCCAACCTAGCTATAATTCTTTTGTTCCTTTTAAAAATATTTCCAAACACACTTTGATTCCAGTCTAAAATTTTTTCTCTGAAGGAGTAAGATGCCTAAAACCATTTATTTTGATTATGCCATGCATCCTTCATGACGCCTGAAAAAGACTTATGACTGAGCCAAGTTGCATGAAGTCTAAAAAGTCTATTTCATTGGTTATGAGATAAAGTTTGTGAAAAGCAAATTAAGAAAAGTTTATGATCAAACTTTATAGGAAATAAGTGAAATACCAAGACTTCTAGATAAGTTAGTCTCCATTTTTAATTTGTCAAGAACCTATCAATTTGTTCCTTAACTTTATTCCATTCCTATGTAAACCTAAGACCATTAAATCCTAAATCAAGCAAGTGGTAGGAATCAATGCATTTAGAGAATTGCTTTATATTGTACTAGTTTTGAATGTTACCCTTTGTTTATCTTATGTAGAAACATAAGCATTAAAGTCCTTTAAAACAATCAAACGACCATCCATGTGTCTGGTAATACTAAATAAACCATTCCAAAGTTATTTGTGAAATAGGTCTTTTGGAGAGCCATACAGCTTAGTAACAAAACCCACACCTGTACCATTCAAGCTCACATATTTTGCATGTATAAATTGGTTATGAGATTATAGAATAGTAACATTATACATGCTTTTGTTTCATAACATCTATATAACACTAGAGAATCAACACTAATCAATTTTGAACCATCCATCTAACATAATATTTTTAATGACCACTATTGCTTTATCATGAGGTATTTTGGGCTTAAAAATAAAGACAAGACTAAAAGAGTGATTTTTGATTATGTGTTTCATATAAGTAATAAAATGAGGTGAACCAACACCCCTATAATTCCAAGAAGTAAAATTCGTGTGGAAAAGAAAGAGCAAAACAAGATGGCAACTATAACCCTATATGGCATTACCATCCACACATATCAAACCTATGACGTTAGCTAGATTATCTTTGGCAAGAGATGCTGCATACATCTTTATCAAATTTATTGTAATAATGTGATTAGGTGGTTTTGATTTAAATTATTCTTCACCTATATTGTTTTTGAGACCTAGGATATGGAAGTTCCACACTTTCTATCTACATGTTCTTAAATGTACCTTCATGTAAGTGTTCTCATGAAATGTGATCATTAATAATGCCCTTAAGCTTGGGCTGACTTGTTTTAGATGATTAACCTACCTTAAAATTCTATTTGATGTTACCATATAATATGAGGGCTTTATTTACTGCTGCCAATCCCTTATTGGATTTTAGGGCTATGTTGTTTCCATGTTCCATGTTCTAACCCTTTCTAATACCAATACTCTTAGAGTTTGGCTTACCTTTCTTTTGTCTCCTTTCCTTATTACTTGTGTTGACCGCATGCAAACATATCCATTAAAAACAACCTCATTCTAAGATATCTAAATCAACTTCATATTTGAGTCCCCAATTTTAGTAATAACTCCTTCCATAAAATCATTCTCTTGCCTTAAAATAGAATTTTCTAAAATCATGAAACATGATTTATTTCCTTTATTAGTGCCATTATTCCCATCACAGACACTTATGTTTCTCTTATCATGATCACTTTGCTAATTTTCTGCCATTTTTCTAGCTTAGGTATGACTCTTCCTTGTGTGGTGTTGGGGGATCATCCACCCTTTGAAGTCTTCTTTTTTGGCAGTCACTTTATCACTTTAGTTCAAGCTAACAATTAGGGAGTTATTATGTGCATTACTTTTTTCGATAGTTGATTTTTCCTTTGAAAGAACCTCCTGCATGTTCTTTAAGTTCTTTGTGTAGGAATTCTCATTTGTTGATTTCACTAGAATAAGCAAAGGATATAACTTCCAATGGTGCCTAAACTTACTATAGTTAAAACATATTATGTAGTCTTTCATACTGCACTAGTTGAATATGCCTTCTAATCATCACCTTTGGAACAAGTTATTTATTTAAATCTAGTTCCACACATATTTATGCATATCTACCTTTTGTCGTGAGGACTTGATTTTCTTGCTCCTTGAGTGTATGCATATCAACCGTTAAAGTATTTTCAATTTGGTTGCCTAGCCTTTAGAGGAATCACTATGTATAATATTCCAAGTATAACCTAGGAACCCAAACCCAAATTGCAAGCTTCTTGACTTGATCATTGAATAGGTCAAACTCTGGCCTCCACCTCTAAACAATGAGGCAATGACCTATAATTAACCATGCGCCATTCTTGAGAGTGTTGATATAATCTTTCTTTTCAAAGAATCTTATTACATAAAAACCATTTCCTTTATCAATTAGCTACATAGCACCTTCCACGTTCCATATCTTCTCTAACCTATTCAGCCCACCTTTTTACCCAGAACATTAATAATGAAGGAACTCATCCATGGTCGGCACCATTCCTTCCTTTCTTCCAGACTTATATGGACAATGGGATAAAGAGGGTCTTGTTCTTCAATTGGGATACACACATCCTCCTCGTCTTCTACCAAATTCTCTTGCATAAAAGAATCCATTTCTTCCTCATCATTATGAGTGCCATTTACTCCTAAGAGTCTATATCCTTATACGACGGAACAGGTTTGCTATCTCCCCTGGTTCTTTGATAGCCTTCAATAAGATTCTCCACTATTTTTGGGACCATGTTTTCATTTTTAGCCATGTAAACATCTTCCACAAAGGATTTCACTTTTTTGATACTCCTTTTTAGAAGGTCATTTTCTTCGCTTGTTAAGCCGTGAGAATTTTCAGATGCGATTACAATCTAATAATAAAGCTTACCATCACACTTCTTTCGAACTTTTGGTATTCTACAAAATTAATAACTATTCAATATCATTCAGCACTATTCATGTTACTATTATTAATTTAATAAGATATATGAGATAAGATGTCACAAATTCTAGCTGGCCGCTCTATTGAATGTATGTCACAATTTCCCCAATCAGTTAAAGAAGCCAACACCCGTTCAACTCAGGTGTTTTTTAAACTGTTGCCCTTGATCCGGTGTGGATAAGCGGACCTGGATGGCTGTTTAGTACTGGCATGGAGGAGAGAATTTTTTTTAATATTTCAATTATAGTATGTGTTTTATTTCTAGTTAACAAATAAAGATTAGTTATTAATTTTATTATTTATTTATTAATTTTATAAAATGTATATACATTTAAAATTTGAATTTTCAAATTTTAAAATATTAATAACTAAAAATTCTTGATCATTATTTTCATTTATTATATAAAATAAAAACATATGAAGTGAACGTTGGAAAACGGTCCGATCCGCAAAATTAGTACTTGAAAATGAGGTACAAAAGCTTGCATGCATTTTCAAGTACGTGAGACTTGTAAAATACGAGGATGGCTCAACAGCTACTCTTAAACTCGCTAAGTTGAAAAATGGCTGATCAGAAATATATAAATCATATGCTATAGTTATAAAAAGTTTTTTTAATAATGATAAAAAAAAGGAGAGAAAAAAAAAAGAATAGGATCTAGATCTCAAAAATTACAATTATTACGATGCAAAATTTGAAAAAAATTCTATAAAAATTTATGATTGTAATACAGTCTGCAATTATGTTGCAAACCATAATTTAAAACTTTGAATAAATATATAAGCACATGGGTTATAATTGGAGTATTTAAGATGCAAATTAGGTAGTAGATTAATGATGAAGGACTACGATAATATGCTAGACATCATAGTCATAATTATTAAAAAAATATAAAATATTCCGTTTAATTTTAGAGTGATTAGATTATATCATCTTCTATTTTAAAAATTTAAAAATAATTTCTTAAATTTCATAAAACTTGGAATCAATATCAATTGTCAACTTCATTAGCTATTTTATTAATTTATATAATTTTTTATATTTTTAAAAACGAATTATAATATTATAATATTTTAATTTATTTCATCATTTTTTACATATAATTTCACAATTCATTTTTCATTATTTAATTAACACCCTATATATGTAATTTAATTTCTATTTATTATATTACATAAAAATATTTATGAAAAATAATAAGATAAATTGACATACTATAATATTATAATTCTCGTAAAAAAGATCATAAAAAATTATATAATCTAACAAAATAGTAAATTAAGTTAATGATAAGTATCAACTTTAAGTTTTATATAATTTATGAACATGATTTTTCAATTTTCAAATTTCAAGAATATAAAATCTAATTACCTAAAATTAAAGGAAATATTTTTTTTTTAAGAGGAAGCTGGTACGCATAGAGTCGGGGGTAATCAACCTCAGCCAACATGAGTAGGAGTTTTGGAGAGAGAGCCCGGTATGAGCGGAGAATTCCAGATAGAGATATTCAAAATTCAACGCGATTAATTCACGTGAAAAATCATATATATAAGTATATAGCACGCGCTCTTTAGTAGCAGAAGTAAGAGGCAAGGTGATTACATTACGTGAGAACTGAAAAACCATAAACTTTGCTACCTAGGAAACCCCGGTTTAGTATATAACGTACCTCTGGAGATCAGTGGAAGGAACTGGTACCTCAGGCTTCTCATGAATGTGAAAATGATAACTTTCTCTCTTTCTGTTTCTGTTTATGTTTCGAACCCTTCTTGCAGCTCTGACATATTCATCTTTCAAACTGAAACCAAGATCTCAGTATCTCACAGCTACGAAGGACACGAGCATTCCATTATTCATGTCTAATTATAGAGAACTAAGCCCAAGAATCTGACGTCAGTTACACATAATTTCTTTTTCTTAAATGTTTAAACTAATATTTTGATCAAAACTTCTATGTTTGGGGCGCCTCCTTTCATCTAACGGCTTTGGCTGTTAATGCATGTCGCAAGTGCTAGGATTATCACTCATCCTTCCTCTCAATAATATGAAAAAAATCTGAATTACATGGCATGTATATATAATGCAAGATTCCACTCATTTTGAATTATCATTGAGTTTTGACTCAGTTTAGCTAGTTTTGCTACAATTGATACGTTTAATCGTTTTTAAGTACATGACTTATAATACATGATTCCACTCATTTTGGATAGTTAAATGAATTAGTTGTAATAATAGTTGTTACATTGAATTAAAAATTCAAAAATAGTTTAATTTTGAAAAAAAAAAGAATCTATTAAATCACTACTGGGATGATTTGGTGGATATTAAATTAGTATTGAATTTTTTTTTACATCAATTTTGTATTCATGTTAAAAATTTTGGTATTAATTTGGTATTTTACAAGATTTTTATGTACCAAATTAATGTATAAAATTTTTTTAATACTAACTTGAACTGAAATTTTATTTTAAATTTTTACTAAATTCATGTACAAAAATTTTTCAGTACTAATATAATTTGATGTCCACGAAATCTTTTAGATTTTAATTTAGTAATTTTCTCTTAAAAATTATTTTAAATGGTATTACTAGAATTTGTAAATATGAAAGAATTTCTCCTAACCCTATATATGTATCTTCTGCTATTTTATATTTTTGCTTCCTTTTATCAGCTCATCCTCTTGAAAATAAATGACAATTAAAGATAAATTTCAGTTATCACATCTCATTTTATCTTTGAATGTGAATTAATTAAGATTTAAGGTGGGACGAACGTTATTATAGTTTTTCGGTTAACAGCAAGATGGACCAAAAAATAATATTTTCAAAAGAAATATGATTATATAAAAAATTTAAAATATTTATGATTTTAATTTGTTTGTGTAGTCATAAACTTTTGTATACCTTTAAAACATGTAAGAAGATATCCTTTAACTTTGAATGATCATATTGGCACCCACAAAATTCAAAAATTTGGAATTGAGGTTTTAAACTATACAAAATCTTAGAACTAACACCATCATTTATTCAATTAATTGTGGCGTTTGATTATATGAATTTTTCGTGAACTTTTAGATTAGAATTATAATATTATTTCACCTTAGCTTATATATTATCTTTTTCACAAGTAATATCAAATTTATTTTTGCATATTTAATCAAAATTTTATATATCTAAATTTATTTTTATTAATTATACAATATGAAGATTATGTAAAAAATGACATGTGACATATCACCGTATAATAATAATGTGATACTTATTTAACAAGCTCGTGAGAAAATTATGTGGTTAATTAAATGAATAGAAGATATCAATTCTAAAATTTATGTAATATAAGGATTAAAATTTGAATTTTTAGATTTAGTGGAGCAAAATTCAACTAATGTAAAGTTAAAGGAATATTTTTCATAAATTAAACCCTAAATATAATTAATAAAATCAAAACCAATTTTACTAATATTTGGCCACTTATGCAGTCGTGAATAAGTTAAAGAATAAAAAGGTGGTCTGCTATTTTGTCTAATTATTTTAAGAGTAATATTATTTTATACACTATTTTGTAAATTATTCATCATACCTATTCATGTGATAATTTGAATCAAATTAATGTCACTTATTTAAACATATAAAATTAATATAATTCATATTGTTCTTAAACATATGAAATTAATATAATTCAAATTGTACTATCTGTGAAAATAAAAAGGTATGATAAACCACCCTTTTTAAATAATAATTAATAAAAATGCTATTGCAAATTTACAAATTTATTAACGAAATTTAGATTACACAGTTTTTTATCTTTTAATAAAATTACAGCTTGTGTGAGGTTGTTATAAAAGATAAAGATTCACAAAATATTGAAACGCAAATGAAATATTGTGTATGGAAATCAAGAAAATATACTCAATAAAATAACAGACGGAGCCAACCTCCGTTAAAAAAATTTAAAGACTTGCGTGATGTAGCATTTAAAATGCACAGATGACCTCCACTTGGCTGTGTTGCAGCGCTGAGGCAGCCAAGTTCCGTCCTTTTGTGACGGGACTTTTGTCATATTTAAAAAATTATTTAAAGCGAGACTGACCCTTTTTGTCGCAAATATTTTATTGACCCCGACTCTAACGATCAAATTTGTTTCGTCACTAGTTCATCCCAAATAATAGAGTTCTACGTAAACTTTCAAAAAATGTGCAAATTTTTTTTTCTTTTAAACATATTATATATATTAAATAAATTTTAATATGATATACAATGACGGAATCATCATCATTAAATATTTGTCTATGTAATTTATTTATTCATCACCAGCCAACACCAAAGGAATTAGAATAAAAATATTAGAGAGATCAAATTATAATTTATTAAAAATTTTAATGATAGTTCTCTGAATTTTGGAAGGCTAAGTATAAATTTTTCTATTAAAATATCAAATCCTTAGAAAAATCTTGCAAATTTTCTCAATTTTCGCTACCCCATTTACACACCGAACTTCGCCCCTGCTAGCCAAATGTTCTAACTTACGGATTCAGATTGTTTTTCCCTGCGACGGAAGCAGATAGAATCTAATTGGTTTTTTTTTACCGGTAAGAATGATTAAATTATTAAATATATATATATATATATATATATATATATATATATATATATATATATTATTGAGCTATAAATATAGAAAAAAATGCAAATTTTTTGAAAAAAGTAATAAATATTATTTAAATTAAAAATTCTGAGTAGAAGTATACTATTTTTATTTACCATTATAGGGGGATATCGTTAAGATTTTTGGAGCTATAAATTTTAACTTCTGTGTTCGATTTTTGCTGATACTTATTTAATGATTTTACACTGTTAATAAACTAGCTTTTACTTGGAATTTGGAATTATACATACCAGGTTGTAATTGGTTCGCTTAAAAATTTGACGAGTACCAACTTTTATATATAAAAAATGCAATGCGCTATCAAATTTAATTATTAATTTATTATTATATAATATATTAAATTAAATTTAAAAAATAAATTAGTAAGTAATAAAATTTGAAGGTCGGCAAAAGAATTTAGGTAGAAGATTTTTTTTTCTTTCCTTTATTGTTTTTTTTGGTCGTAGTTGAGAGAAGTTTCAAATATGAAAAATGCTGTCAGGGTTTATGTGCAACGGAGTAAGTTACAATTGGTTTCCTTGTGCTCCTGATTTGTATGAAGGTAAAAAAGAAATTTACTATATTACTTTTTAATTTTGAAGTAGCTGATTTCTTAAAATTTGAAAATTAATTTCTTAAATTTCAAAAAATTTAAAATTAATAGTCATTGTTAAATTAATCATTTTTATCAAATTATATAAATTTTTAAAAATTATAATATTATAATATATTATTTATATTATTATTTTTCACATATAATTTCCTAACTCATTTTTTATCATTTAATTAAAATTATATATCTAATTTAATTTCTATTAATTATATGATATAAAAATTAATTAAATAAATTAAATAAATTAAGATATTATAATATTATAATTCATATTTAAAAAGATCATAAGAAATCATATAATTTAATAAAATAAAAAATTAATTTAATAATGAATATTAATTTCAAGTTTTATGACTTCATTTTATGCAAATAATTGATAAATTAGCTGATAATTGATAAGTTAACTGATAATTGATAAACTAATTTATAGTTGATAATTTATAATTGATAGGTGATAATTGATAAGTTAATTGTAGTATTTTATAAATTAATTGTTAAATTAACTAAAATTATAAAATTATGTAACAAGATATATTAATAAAAATAGATATATAATTAAAATAATATATATTTATTTAAAAATTAAATTATATTAACATAATTAAAAAATTAAAATTAAAATATAATGTTTAATATTTAATTAATTATATTTTATAAACTTATATACTTATTTACTTACATAACTTTTATTTTTTATTATTTTCAATAAAATTATAATTACTTAAAATATAATTAATTATATTTTATGATATTATTTATTTATATTTATATTTTTATATATTTATAATTTAAAATTAGGATATAATTATGTTAAAATTAAATCAATTATATTTTATGAAAAAAAATTAGATTTATATTATAAATGACATGGGTTATAAATTAATAAAAAGAATAAGGATAGATTTGAAAAAAATTTAAAGAGATAGTAGCTTATAAGTTATAAATTATTTTATGTCATTTATGAAATTAGAACTTATTTTTTTAATAAAATAGTGTGAGAAATACTTTTAAAAGCTAAATTATAATTTATTGACTAAGTTAATAAGTTATAAATTAACTTATTTGTTATGGAAAATAAAGCTTATATATTTTAAATGGGTAATTTTCATATTTTTAAAATTAAAAGAGATAAAATTTAATCACTTTAAAATTGAAGAAAATATTTTATTTTTTTAAAAAAATAAAAAATGCTATTTGATATGCAAAAGGGTTCTAATCGGTAATCCCATGTAATTTAAGTTTGGCAAAAAAATATTTTATGTAATAACATAAGACCACGGATTTGGATCACTTAGATCCATAATTCGATTCTGATCTAAGAAGTGTCTATAAATAAATAGAAAAACGTTAATTATTGGATTGATTAACAAAAACATTAATCAGAATCCTTTAAAAAATTATTTCTATTTTCTCTCTATACATAAAAGGAGATTTAAACAGGGAATAAGATTGTGTTTGTAAATGAATGCAAATACTATTAATAAAAATAAATATTGAATTTAGAATCTTTTGCTATATATTTTTGATATTTTGGTATGTATGAATTTAATTTATATTAATTTATATTATTCAATAATAATATATTAAGATAATAATTTTTTTATATATTTAATATTAAAAATGAAGAAAATTTAATAAAATATAATTTTTAATAATGAAATTATTTTTTATTATTATAATTTTATATATTATTCTTCTAATTTTAAGACAGAGACGTAAAATGGATATGAAACGTTCCTTATTGGATTATATTATATACAGATAAATAAATGACAAAGCATACGGAGCCTGAGCTGGTATTATATTTCCATTTTTATAAATTAAGAAAAGAAATTTCCACGATAACACCGGAGGAGACAATGGGGCACATATTGACAAAGACAGCATACGAATATTCAATTCTACGGAAGGAGCCAAAATTTGAGTTTGCTACGATGTAGCACGAATTAGGCAGCTTGAAATTATTAAATTAAAATTATTTATTTTTAAAAATAAAATGAAATAATTTTAATTTAATTATTTTAAAATTATTATATTATTTCACATTTTGAAATTTTTGGATATTATAAAATTTATTATCAAAATAATAAAAAAATTTATATATATTTCAATTATATCATATGTCTTTAATCACATTAAATAAATAATAGATGATTGTCAATTTTTATAATTTTTAACACTTTAAAAATTGAAAATTTTGATATTTAATATGTATAAATTTTATAAAATTGATAATTATTCATCATTTATTAATTATGATAAAAGATACATAATATAATTAACGTACGAGAATTTCTCAATAACAAGCCAAGGATACTCATGGATGTTGTGGAGAAATTCCTAGGTATTTTTAATTTTAATGTTATTATATTTAGTAAGTTAGTCATTAACTTTGTTGATATATGTATTTAAAATCATTTAACTTCTAAATAATTCTCGTTAACTATTTACAATGAGCTAATTTTATATTTAAAATACTATTTTAAATCATTAATTTTTGGAAGTCTTGATAGCTTTGTGAAATGGTGTAACAATTCGGATTCCCCGGTTTGTTTGAATCTGTTTGTGCAATAAACGAATTCAGAAATTAAAAAAGCAAAGAAGAAAGCCAAATAGGGTTCTACGGGAGCAAATCAATTTTCTTTTATTTCATGCTCCATTAGAGATAAAATTTACTCTCTTGTTGGGCAATAGATATTTACATAGATTTTAAAAAAAGATAAAAAATAAAAAATGCATATGTTGAAATTAAGATTTACATATTTATGCTAGTAAATGATATCAAATATTAGTAACAAGGAAAAAAGGAAAAATAAAAATTTAAATATTATAAATCATACATAATCAATAAAATATTAAAATAATAAGTACAAAGTCATTCATAATTAATTTAAATAATTTTAAAAAATAATATATTATCAATAAAATATTATTTTTCTGTCCCATCATCTCAAATAAAATTTTAATGTATTTTTTTATTTTTAATGATTCAATTACTAAAATAATAAAAGGATAGTTCTTCCATACCTAGACTAAAAGTCTGGATATTGATACCCTTACTGACAAATCAATAAATAAATAAAGCCTATTTATGTATGAAAGAGGTTTCTAGGTAATCTATCTATTTATAAACCTTACAATTTAAAGCTTAAATTTATTCTAATTTTATTTCTACCATAAATTTTTTTATGAACTTATAGATTTATAAAAATAAGTTAGATTCAAATATTTTTTCTTATATAGATTTAAATATTTAAACTTTATTTTGCATACATACATACATACATACATACATATATATATATATATATATATATATATATATATGAAAATTTTCAAAACAAAAATTAAAATTTCAAAATAAATTTAAAAATAAAAATAGAAACTAAAAGGTTTTATTGTAATTTCAAATTCCTTCAATGACAAATAAACTTGAAAAATTAAATATATTAAGATCAATAATGCTATTTTTTTTAATACTATACACTACCGTATATAAAATTAAGAAGTGCATATTTTTCATCAAAATAAAAAAATTTATACATTTACTTTAATTATTTTCTATTTTCATTTTCATTGAGAATAGAAAATTTATAAAAAAATTTTTAACATTTAAAATTAAAAATACATTCATAGATAAAAATTTTATTATAAATTTTTTTAATATATTATATACATGATCTATCATTTATAATTTTAGCTCAATATAAATAATTTATATGTAGATCACATGTATTAATTATTGAATATGTTTTATGACCCCAAAAAATAAAGAGAAATACATAACTTAAGTTTTTTTTAAATTTATTATTTATTTCTCTTAATAAAATGTTGACTTAATCAACTTTCAAATTTTTTTGTATATAAATCTAAAATTTAAAAGTATTTAAAGTATTTCAATTTAAACTTAAGAATTATACATTGAAAGTTAGGATTTGCATAATATATGTATTATATTTAAATTTTGAAATAATATTTTCAGAATTGGTGCTTATATATATAATCTAATTTTATATGTTAGATTTTAAAAATAGTATGTAAGATTATGATTTTAATTTTTTTCAAGAATAAATTTTAAAAGATGGATAAATAATTTTTAAATGATTTTTGGTATTTTATTGTTTAAAAATATTTTTCTTTACATATATGAATAAAAATATGTAAATAAAAATGTATTAGTTATGTACATTCATGGATAAATAATTTATATACAAAAACTTAGTTATAAACATTTATAGGTAAAAATGTATTAATTATGTACTTTATTGATAAATAATTTATGTACGGATACTCAAAATGATATAATAAAATTTTAAATTATTAAATTAAAATTATTTAATCATAACTATTTATATATATTAACAAATGTGATTAAATTATTTTAATTTAATAATTTTTAAAATTATTAAATTATCCAAAGTTTTAAAATTTCAAAAATATCATAAATTATCATATTAAAATTTAAAATTTAATTTTGAATTTCAATTTTAGTATCTTACATGCTTCCTTAAGAAATAATAATGTTACTAATAATACTGTATTTAAATCATTAATTTTAAAATTTTTCATCATTACTTAGATATTGGAAGCTTAAAAAATTAAATATATCGAGATCAGTAATACTATCTTTTTAATATTATACACCTATGTATATAAAATTTAGAAGTGCATATTTTTCATCAAAATAAAATATTCATGTATTTGCTTTAATTATTTCCCAATTTCATTTTCATTGAGAATAGAAAATTTATAAAAAATCTTTAACATTTAAAATTAAAATACATTTATAAGTAAAAAATTTTATTATAATTTTTTAAATATATTATATATATGATCTATCATTTATAATTTTATCTCAATATAAATAATTTATATGGAAATAACATTTATTGATTATTGAATATATTTTATAACCCAATAAATTATTATACAAATCACTAGCAATCCAATAATATTGGCCTAATATTAATAATTCATTATAAAAGTCCATTTTAAATCATTACTAGATATATAAATTTTAACACTAAAAAAATTTATAAAAACTCAAAAAATTATTTCACAAATTGCAATAAAATAACAAATTTATATTTAATGTGAAAAACATCTAAATAAATTGAGTATTAAATTTAAAAATGATAATATTGCTATAATAAAAATTAATTGATAATCATACTATTATATCTAAAAGTATGATAATGTAAAAAAATATTATTTCAATATTCCTTTTTAAAATGTAAATCATTTACATGCTTTCTATTATGTTAAATGAGAAATTAAGTATTTGCTCTTTATTAAAAATTTAATTAATGCATTTTTATTTGCATGTTCAATAAAAAAATTTAGAAAATCATAAAAAATATAAAATTAGGCCTATCCATTACGTTGGTGTATATATGGTTATTTTTGTAAAAAGTATAAAGTATGAGAGTGAGAAAATTAATATCACATAAGTAATATTTATTTTTTTACTAAGTAATCTATAAACTTATATCAACTATCCATTTTTTTATCTCTTAAATCTGATGGTTATTATATTACTACTAAATTAAGGTATTCATACCCAAACTAAAAGTATGGATATAGTAGAATTGTTCATAATAAAAAAATCATTCATATATGTGCATATGTCAATATATATGTGTATAAGATAAAAATATAACATTTTCATAATAGTGGAGCTTCACATAAATTAAAAAAAAAAGATATGATTGTTTCATTCCTAACTTCTATTTGAAGTAAAAACTTATAACGTATCTTCTTTGTTAGCGCAAAAATCATATAATTCAAAACCTTATCATAACCGCAAAAAATCATATCATCTCCAACTCCATCAAAACAATCTTCACAAGAAATATTTTTTTTTTCAAATGTAGCCCTTAGCCAAACAAAGAGAAAAATAAGAAGAAAGGAAATAAAAATTTAAAAATTAGTTAGAATAGAAAATATGAAGAAGAAAAATTTTTAAAATTTTGATGTGTAAACATAATAGTAAATATATTTCCCTTCTCTCCTTTTTCTACCAGATCAACTAACTAAGCAAAGAGAAAATTTGAAATTTAAAACTGTTTTAGTTGTATTTCCTCTCTTTGATTCCAAGAATAGAGTAAGTACTATGATAGTTATTAATCTTTTTTTCCCCCTATTTGTCAAACTAGCTAAACTCCGCGTTACGGGGCAATTTTTTCTGACAATTATAGTACGTAAATATATTTTTAAAAAATAAATAACAAATAACATCTGAACTATGTATAAGTTATCTACAATTAAAAATTTACAATATTTAATATAAAGTTTAAGTTTTTTCAATTATCGAATTAATAACTTTAAGATAGATTTCATATTTTAATTAATTAGTGTAAAAATAGAGTTTGATGACTAGTGAACAATACTGATGGAAGCATTGAAAAAATCTTAATACAGTTCATTAACATAATATTGACTATAGGGGCTAAAATACCAAAATAATATTTTTTACAAAACTTATTACCGATTTACTGTTTTTTCGAAACATATTACCGAATTACGCACGGTAGCGGAAGGCGCCATTTGGCGTGGCGCCTCATGGGCGGAGGCGCCATCTAGGATGGCGCCTTTGGCGGTCTGAGGGCGCCATTCAAGGTGGCGCCCTCGCTCAAATTTTTCCAATTTTTTCCTTTTGAAATTAATTAATGTTGATATCATTTGAAAATAAAAATTATAAAAATAAATAATATATGATTGTAACTGAAAATAAATTTTTGAAAATAAATTACTTATTTTATAATTATATTTGATGTCATATAAAAATATATTAACTCCACTTTGATATCTAATACATAAATTTATTATAGGAATTAAATAAGAAAGTAGTTAATGATAATAATATAATGAATAAAAATAATAAATATTTAGTAAATAATTAAATATTATTTAAAAAATATAGGATCAATAAAGAATAATTACATAATTTATATTAATGTCTTTGAAAATTTTATGTAATGATAGTTAATTTTTATCAAATTTTGAAATTATAAACTTCTAACGCTTGGAATTATATTATTACAAGTCATTATTTAATATGTTATTACACATAAGTAAATTTATTGAGTATACTAAAATATTCTTTATATACAAAGTTGAAGATAGCTAAAAATGAAAAGAAATATAATGTAATAAATATATTTTTCTTATTTTATATTTATTCCAATAATATGCTTGTCCATTTTTATTTATTTGAATAAAATTTTATTTATTTTGTGACAGAATGAATGCAAAGTGGCGAGGTTGAAGATAGCTAAAAATTTAAAAAAATATGATTATTTCGTTTCAATAATCTTTTCATTTTGTAATTAAATCGAAATTATAACATGAATTAGATATTTTGGCAATGAGAGTGAAAAGTACCGATTAATTATTTTTTAAGAAATTATTATTCGTTTCATCGTTCGCTCGAAACATTTTATCGAAATAAGCACAGAAGATACGAACAGCGATGGAGAGACGCCAAATGACGTGTAGAGGTACGCTAGACGAAATGGCATCGTTCGCGCTGAAGGGAAGGAACGACAGGCGATATGGCACTTTTGGCCCATGGCACCCTCGCTCCTCGTTTCTAAATTAATTAGGCGGTGACTGTGTTGACTGTGCACCCTAGAGACATGAATTTTTGTGAAAGTATGATAATTAATAATATTTATTTACTTTCACACGATAAATAAAAAAAGAATAGATAGGTTAAATTATTTTGCGCTTCACCATAGTTTATTTCATAAATTATTTACCAAATTACGCAGGGCGCCGTTGAAGGCGCCTTTCAATATGGCGCATTCGCTACAACGAATTTCACTGCGCGGGCTGGGAGGCGCTATTTCACCTGACGCCTACCCAACAAACTTTTTTTTATAACTTATGGGGCTGGGAGGCGCCAAGTGACATGGCGCCTCCACAACCCCATTTTATAAATTATTTAAGTTTTATAAATTTATATATTTATTTATATAATTTTAATTTTATCATAATTAGAACGAAATTATAATTTTTAAAATTTAATTAATTATATTTTATGATATTATTTATCTATATTAGTCGTAAAAATTAAGATATAATTATAATAAAATAAAAATTATATAAATAAATATATAATTTTATTAAACTTAAATAATTTATAAAATGGGACTGTGGAGGTGCCATTTCACTTGGCGCCTCCTAGCCCCATAAGTTGTAAACCTAAGTTTGCTGGGTAGGCGCTAGGTGAAATAGCGCCTCCCCAGCGAAATTTGCTATAATTTTAAGGCGACATGTTAGAAGGCGCCTTCAGTTGGCGCCCTGCGTATTTTAGTAAATAGTTTCAAAATTGCGGTAAAACAGAAAATAGTTTATGAAGTAAACGTATTTTGGTATTTTAACCAAGTAGATATTTATAACAGTTGTGAAAGTACGATAATTAATAATATTAGTTATTATATGTGGAAGATGTCCTTATCATCATTTTTTAAATAAAATTAAATATTGCAATGATCTTCGTGATTTATTGTTATTTGTAATTATTCCTGCGCAAGCAATTAAAAAAGTGGTAGTAATTATAAGCATCCTAAATGTTGACGTTTGGCAATAAAGTAGTAAAGTCATCCTAAATGTTAATGTCTGGCAATAAAGTAGTAAAGTCATCCTAATTGTTGATGTTTGGCAATAAAGTAGTAAGATAAATCTACACAAATATACAAATATATAAACGAGATAGAAAAGAAAGCTAATGTCTACGCAAGTGATGTCCAGTCCCACATCCAGGATCAGTAATGTGGCGGCCGTATCTACTAACCCTCGGCGTAGGCTCGGGAGTCACATCCCCGGTGTCTGTGTCTGCTCTACCTCCAGCTCCTGCTCTGCCTCTACCCCTGGCTCCCGCTCTGCCTCCACCTCTACCTCTATCTACAAGCTCTGAGTGGTCTGCCATCATGCCACCATGCGCTAATCCCTGATCCTGAGTCTGCCAATCAAATACAGGACAATATGGCTGCGCTGGACCAGGATCATCAGAAGGAAAGGCATAGAATGCAGATGAAACTCCTGGTGCATGTGGAAATGCCTGGAATGAGGATGGAACACCAGGAGGGAGCTGGTACATTTGGGGTGACGGCGACCGATATAGTACAGCCGGGAACATGGTGGAGGATGAAGGGTCATCAGGTGCAGTAGGGTGCACATGAGATGAGGCAGTAACATCAGGCATCATCGTCATGGTCTCCTGGGCAGTCGAAGGTGGAATCTGTCGCACTGTCGAGGCGGACGGAACATCAGCCTGCGAAGTCTGCCGTGGAGCAGTGCGACATCGTCGGCGAGAGCGAGGCTGATCATGGTCACCCTCCGGAGGGTCTGGGATGTGATGGGCCTGGGGAGCTGGCTCCGCATGTGAGTCAATAATAACATGATCAACCTGCTGAATCGCATGAAGGATGGACTCCGTCGCTGACCTAAGCGCATCGAAGGTGAACATAGCCTGCCCCTCGGGGGTAGTGAAGTCCTGTAGTGAGGAAACCTCATCTACCTGTGCAAATTTTTGACATTAAAGTTAGTTATAATACTAATGCATTTAAAGAAAATTAGATACAAAACACTAGCACGCAATCTTACCACAAGGTCAAGCGCTCCCCCGACAGGTGTAATACACCGTCTGGTAACCCGTCTGTACCATGTCATGTAATCGGAACGTGGTCCCAGAACTAGGCGTGTCGTCGGCTCGGCGGTAACGCACAAGTCTCGCCGGATATCCCAGAGTGCAATATACGGCTGATGGCGGATGTGCCACTCCTCGTCATGCCGACTGGACAAGTGAAGGCAGTGGACCTCCGCCACCTGCTTCGGTGGCTCTGGAATGGCCTGGCGTAGTCCAAACTGCCGCAAAACCCTATCAGGCTGGTGCCACTCGACAATCTGGAAGTGAATGAGCGGCACCACTGTTGTCTAGGTGTCGCTTCCGTCGAAGCAGTACTGAGGCAGTGATGCGATGACCTCCTCAGTGTACGGGATCCAGACGATTTGAAGTTACAATTTTATCGTGTGATTTAAATACGACTGTGGATTGGACAAAGCTTTGAAATTAATGATTGTAAAAACCCCCTACGTACCTGATCAAGTCGAAGACGGTCCAGCACGTATCTGTAATGGGGTAGGCTGTGTGCTGGACTATCCTGGAACGTCTTCTGATAGTGCCACCTGCCAGGTTCAATAACAAAGTTAGGCAATTGCGTAGCAAACTTAATTATAAGTGAAAGTAGAAATATTTTCTAACCTGCGCGCTAAGGGGCCAATTCCTGCATCCCCCTCTGGTATGTCTGAAATAGCTATCGCGGGAGCGATGGTGGGAAATCTATCCCAAGCCCAGAGCTGCAGTAGTAGGCAACAACCTCCTATCTCTCTGTAATCCGGTGCGGTGGCCTTGCAGAGCTCTCTGTACAGGTATGCCAGGCAAGCTGATCCCCAACTGTACGTCCCAGCCTCGTGTAGGTGTGTGATCAAGGGTAAGTGCATGAGGTGGACGTATGTGCCGGAATGGTCCGGAAATAACGTCCCACCAATGAGTCGTAAAATGTAAGCTCGAGCGAATCTCTGCACTGTGACCTCATCCGCATCATCTGGGAGATGAGCGAAATGCCTCTCCAACCAACTCATCCTCAGTCGCCCCCCTCGGATGACATTCTCATCTGCCGGTAACTGGAGTCCCAAGTACTCCTCTATCAGGGCTCTCCACCCCCACACAGTGGGCCCCGTCACTACTTGACCGTCAATGGGTAGGCCGAGCTGAAAGGCAACATCCTGCAGGGTAATAGTCGTCTCTCCCTGCGGCATGTGAAAGGTGTGCGTCTCCGGCCTCCACCTCTCCACAAGAGCACTGATCAACTGATGGTCGATAGACACAAACTCACACATCGCCAAGCCGTAAAAGCCTGCCTCTCGCAGAAAGGGGACAATCAACTCCGGCGGTGGCTGGTGATGGTAGTGATGAGCTCGGTGAATCCTAAGCACACGGTCAGGTTGCAAAAGAAAAAACAACACCAACTATAACGTATGACAATTCAGAAACAGTTAATACTCAAGTTAATTAAGGTGTAGCTATTTCCATACATGGCCTGCCCAGACCGACTGGGACATGTGTGAGGCCTGAGCGGTCAGCAGAGAAGGATCGCGTGGTCCAGGATCAACGCGTCGGGATGTGGATGCCATCTGCCACGACAAGCATTGCATAGCAATGAAATTTAAACACACACAAACTTAGAGGTGTTGTCCAATTTAAGCACAGCCTTAAGGTATTAAAAAATAATATCATAAACTGTCTTAAATTTAAGGTGCAATATATATAAATAATTTCATAAAATGTCAGGTAATAAAAAATTTCAGGCTACTAGTAATGGGGTAACCCTTATATACATAATGATGTGCAAATTTACAACCGTAAAAAATAAAATATAGTGTGCAACCGCTACACTTATGACATTGGTTAACACACTTTAAAGCATACATGCGAAAGTAAATAGTAAAAATCACGGTGTAGAAGGGCCTTCGTCCCCATGAAGCAGTGGGCAACGCCTACGATTATGTCCTGCCATCTTACAATGACTGCATTTTTGCTTTACACCGCTCTCCTGAGGCCAATCCATCTCATTTCTGATTCTGGTCGACTTTGGTCGTCCCCTTGCACGTAATCTTCCATAATTTGGAACTAGGACAGGGAATGGTGGTAGGTTATTCCACTGCGACCAATCCCCAATAGGCCACCACTCAGATTTGTAACAATTGAGCAGCGTGTCAAGCCTGTAGACAGCATCGACATATGGTTCCCACGATATGTTGATTGAGGCACAAGCAGCAATAATATGAGCGCAGGGATACCTATATGCTTGGAATTGTCCACATTCACATTGCCCTTTGTCTAATAACACCTGGACGACCTTTCCACATGACCCACTGGCCATATCAGGGCCCTCCACCACCTCAAACCTAGTCCCTTCTCTATTGTAAGCACGAACGTGGTAAGAAGAAGCACGTGACTGGATAGTCGCAAGCTCCTGTCTGAATCTGCTTGCGTATCTGTGTCCTTGTTGTAGGTCAGCGTGTGCTTCTTTTGTCCTTTCCACAAAGTACTTGACGCATCTATAGTATGTTTGTTGGACAAGGCCTGTGATTGGCAGCTTCCTTAGTCCTTTGAAGAGGCCATTGATGCACTCTACAATGTTAGTCGTCATATGACCATATCTTCTGCCTTCGTCATAAGCAAGCATCCACTTCTCGTTCGGAATACCGGTCATCTTCTTATGGATCTCCTCATTGACTTTGCTAAGATTGTCCAATCTCTCCATGGCCTTTCCCCAACTGGGCTCGTACGCTGAATAGAAGGAGACAAATAGGTTAACTAAAATGAACTACTGGGTGCACAAATTTATAAATGAAACGCTCAACAGAGAAATGTCTGCATTAACACATACCAATCTTGAGGACAGCTTTCCTCACATTGTCATCTCTGTACTTCCTGCGAACGTTGCTGGCAATGTGCCTGATACAATACCGGTGATAAGCATAAGGAGGCTGCCATCCCAGGCCTTCGGTGGCTACAGCATCCTTTATAGCTCGGTGTCGATCTGATATCAAGCATATTCCTTGCTTGTTCGTGACATTGACCCGCAGTAATGCCAAAAACTAACTCCAATTCTCATAGTTCTCCCTGTCAACAATGGCAAAGGCAAGAGGAACGGGGCATTTGTTACCGTCCTGAGTCGCAGCAATCAGTAGCACGCCCCTGAACTTGCCATATAGATGCGTGCCATCAACTTGTATGAATTGCTTGCAGTAAGGAAACGCGGCAATGCATGGCTTGAATGCCCAGAAAACTCGGTTGAAAACATGTTTCTGCGGATCGACACGATTATCAGCTGTGACAAATTCGTGGGACTCCAACTTGAACAGCGCCTGGTCACAGTAGCCTAAAATGTCCAACCACTTGGGGAGCACTTCATACGATTTGTCCCAATCACCGTGCACCTTCACAATTGCCTTTTGTTTCGCCTTCCATGCTTTTCTGTATGAAATCTTGTATCCGTACATGCCTTCCACCCTCTCCTGTATAAGCGAGATTGGAACGTCTTGCTTCATTTTAATCATCTCTAGGATCAGGGAACTGATATACTCGGAATCCAGAGACTTGTGGTCCTGTGTCAAACTAGCATTAACACATGTGTGGGGCCCTGAAAATCTAGTTATGGTCCAAGTGTTACAATTCTTCAGTTTCACCGCTCTGAGGTGGAAATTGCATTGGTCCCTAAATTTATCACACTTCAATGATAATCTTCTGGTATCCGACTCCTCCACGTAATAACTGTGGTGCCTTCTGATGTGATAATGCTTGGTTGCAGCGATTCAAGCCTCCTTGCAATCGAACTCTTGCCTAACCTGCAAGTCCTCCATGTCGTAATCATAGGTTGGCTTCATTATTTCCGGAAATTCATTTGGCTTCCGTATCGCATCCCAATCAATGTCAGAGAAGACAGCAGCCTGGGGGACACCATATGATGTTTGTGCAGCATTACCACTGCTCACACACCGCGTTGGTACACTGTCTGCATGTGTTGCCGCATGTTCTTCGTCATCTGTGTCATGATCGTCACTGCTACTGCAGGACACCTCATCGTCTTCAAAACTAGACTCTAGGTGGGCATCCATTAATACGGGATCGATAGATTCTTCTTGTACGATCGGCAAGGCACGTGATGAACCTACCAAGGTTTGGGGTGCATTTATCGGGGTAACACCTGCAACAGATGAGTCCAGCGCAGGAGCATGACTATCAGAAATGTGGAACTCAAATCCACCTGTGTAAGGACGGCCTTCCCCCACCATCGAACAACCAGTGTTAACATAAACCGCTGGATCCACAGGTGGTGCAATTCTTGTAACTCTTTCATCAAAACCAAGGTTGGCAGCGCGCAATTCGGATGTAATCACGTCCACGTACAATTCCATGGCTGTCATCGTCGGATGTTGTTCGTAGCTTGCTATCGCGCATGCCAAGTCTTCATCGTCGTCCAATTCGTAGGCCATGTACTGAGCCTCTGTTTGATGCTGTGGAAACCTGTAAACAATTTTTCCCACAGCTTGATCCTGGTGAAGCTTCAATCGGGCATGAATTCTCTCGCGCAAGACATCCATAATGCTGCATCCTTTCAATTTTAGTGCCTTTGGGGGAGGTCCATCGTACATTACTCCCATCGATCCCTCAATCATTGTACCATTTGAATATATGAAAGAAATTAAATTTTTCTTCATCTCGTTACTTCTGGCTCCAAAATATTCACTACAAACTATTCTTCATTGTTATCATGCAATCATAGGACAATTTTCGTTCTTACAGACGAATCAACCAGTATTCAATATTACAAGCAGTTGATGAGCAAAATACTTTACTATTTTTCTAATGTACTTAGCTAATAGTAAATAATAATCTACCCGTGCAAGTCAAATCTATTCCGGCCTTTACAAGCCGACATTCATTTCCCGCAAGTTCTGAAGCTACTTCTACACTCATTCATAATTTGGCATTTTTTTTGGTTTATTCAGCACAACGTATACTAATTAAATAGAGAAATATTTTCAGTACACTACATATTCTACTTTCACGATAACCTACTCCTTTCACACCTATTACTAAACAGCAACTAAAATTATTTACGCATTACTGTTTCTATATTTTTATGTAGATTACAATGGATTCCTTTTTAGATGCACTGACTTCTGGTTACATTCACATATCCTGGAGCCTAAAACTTTTTTAGGACACATTTCTTTATCTCATTTTTTCTTCTTTTAATAGCACAACCTATCAAAGTACATATAAATTTCTACAAAATTTCCTCACATCATAATTTGACATTGTAGGCCATTACAATCAAGATAAAATTAAAATCACCAATTATTTACATCATAATACCCTAAATAAATTTCTCTACCACTGTAAAAGATATCTTCATGATGATTAATAAAAGTTATAACATAAGCACAAAATTTATAAAATACTAACCGGTAAGTATTAGGAAAAGCAAACAGAAAAAGGCCTCTGCATCAAAGAAAAATTTGTTAGATATTTTAATAACTTTAACTTCTAAGTAAAAATTATTACGTATTATTGTATCATTACAAAAATTATACAAAGATCACGCTAAATTAAATATACTTTGCAAGATAATATATAAAAGAAACGAAAATAGTAGCATACATAAAATTTTATTGACGTATACTTAATTTTAAATACAGGGTTTCAATTTTTCCATTAGGTTCAAATTTACAAATTTTTCCTTATATATTAATTTTTATTCTTAAATACTTTTATTACAACTGGGATATATAGTTAATTATTTCAATTAACGCTTCCCATGACATTAATTTTTTAAAGTTACTTTTATACAAAACTTTAATATGTTTCATTATGTCAATATTATATTATATAATTATCTTATTATTTAAATCGTGAATAATATAACGCAAAATAAGAAAAATTATAGCCAAATAGTTTAAAGGAGAAGTGTTATGTGAAAGGTAAAGTAATAAGTGTGAAAGATTAAATATGTAATCAATTAATTTTTTTAAATAATGTATTTGATTATTAAAAATAATTTTATGTAAAAAAAACTTGTACTATATTAAATAATAGAATGATTGAAAAATAAAAGTAACAAATTAAACAAAGTGGATTAAACTGGAAAAAATTAATAAACAGATTAATATAAAAATTACAAATTACAAACTATCACAGATCATATAAGGTTCTACAACTTTTCTTAAATTTCATATCACAGATCATAATAATCAGCATAATCTATAAATTTTTCTACTACAATATAATATAAAAATTAAAAAATACTAACCAATGAAGAGTAAGAAAAGAAGATCAGATCTGCTCTAAAGAAGTAAATAATACCGGATGAGATTTACAGATTCAACAAAAAATACAGTAAATAATTCCGGATGAGATTTACAGATTCAACAAAAAATGCATATTTAAGAATAAAAATATACAAAAAATTACCGATGACTGTGAAGGAATGGCTGCGAAGTAAGAAGAAAAGAGCAGATGCAGAGACGCTCCTAGGTTTGTTTGTGGGTGTGTGCGGCTGCGGAGGGGGATAGGTTTGTTTGTGGCTGTGTGCGGCTGGGGGATTTATAGGGAGGGAGGCGCCAGATCAAATGGCGCCTCCCAAAAAAATTTCAAATTTGGCGAAGGCGCCATTCAACCTGGCGCCTTCAGCCTTGCCCTCCACCCAGAAACGCCATATGGTATGGCGCCCTCAGCCTTTCCGTGCGCAAATCGGTAAATAGTTTGGACGAAACAGCATTTAGGTAAATTGTTCAAAAAAAAACAGGAATTCGGTATTTTATCCGACTATAGGAGTGTACTGTAGATAAATTTTCGAATAAATAACTTTGCAATTTTTTGAATTTTAAAGAGAAAGGGAAACTTCATATTGATAGCTGCTCAAGAATTCTACGTATAAAAGAGTTCATGGGAGAGCGACATGCCGGACCGAACTTATTACCCATCTTTTATACTAATTTTTGACCCGTGCTATGCACGGCTCCTGCATGAAATTCAATTATATAATTTACTTCAGTTATAAAAACCATGTAGAGTTGGAGTTGAACTTTTGTTCCTAAATCAAATATTTGTAAATTGTATACCTGCTATGAAATCTAGAAATGGAGCACATACTATTGAGAACATGGATTGTTTAACATAGCATTTAATCAAACCACTTTTACAAAAATTTAGTTACTACGAACCAACGTAAAATAGGTTTAAAAACTAGGTAGCAAAATGGATCAGTGAAAGCAGTAATGTTTTGGCTGCTGTGATAAATGATAGGAAGCAACTCTAAGAACGAATTGACAATAAATAAGCAACTCCATCACACTATGCCAACAAAAGATATAAAAAAATGGGAAAAATGCAAATTATCCTTTTTAAACTTTAAGGTGGTTGGATTTTACCTCTTCCAAATTTAGTAATTTGAAAATTATCCTTTTAAACTTTACAAAACTTAGAATTAATACCTATTATTCACTTAATTAATCATTTTATCAAATTGTATGATTTTTTCATGAAATTTTTAAATAAGAATCATAATATTATAGTATAATGAATTTTTTGGATTTTTATGTTATAAAATTAATAGAAATTAAATTATATATAAACAATTTTAATTAAATACTTATAAATAAAGTGTAAACTCATATGCAAAAAATAATAAAATAAATTAATATTTTATAATATTATAATTCTTGTTTAAAAATTTTATGAAAAAATAACATAAGTTAATAAAAATGATTAAGTAAATAGATGACAAGTATTAATTTTAAATTTTCTAAAAAATAAGGAATAATTTTCATGTTTTCAAAATTGAAGAAAATAAGTCAAGAGTGTTTAATTTAAATGGCATCTGATATTTTTTAAATGCTTTATATCTCTTGTTACATCTAGGATTTGATCCCTAGTTCTCACGTGTGTATGTTTAGTAATTTATCTACTCATACAATCACCAAAAAATGTTTAAAAAGAATAATTTATATTTTCCCAAAAAATAAGAATGAAGGAGAGCTCTTTGAGGAACACTATACCAACCGACTTGAAGGCATCTCACTATGATTATGGTAGATACAACTCAATAGGACATTGTTTTTGTATAGTTTACAATACTTTGTTAATCATGGAAAACTTCATTCTGTTTTAATCTAGGAATTTAAACCCTCTCAGCATAGTGGAACAAAGCAAACCAACTTTTGGAATCCACTTACATTGATATAAAACCAAAGTGATTGGATAATCAAACACCAATCCATGACAATATAAATGTTAATTGTAACAGTCAAAAGTTTTTTAAACAATGGAATCTATATCCTTAAAAGTTAAATATATATTTCTAACTCATTATTCAGTTGGTTTCAAATATAAAATTAAAATTTTTACAAAAAAATATAAAATTAAAATTCTGCGAATGAGCCTCACGAAAGTCCAAGTTCAACAATCTACCTAAGCTTTCAAATTTTCTTTGTACTCCCTCAATTCTGTTTTGTATCTTTGCTTGATTTTTAACTCATTGTTCTGGTAAATTTGCTTGTCACAAAGCTATTAACTCTGAACTTGCAACAAAAATCTGCTAAAAAAAATTAGATGCAATATTAATACAAAAATATCAAAGGGATAGAAATGAAGTACATAGTTTGGCAGAGATAGAGGGGTGATATTGTTAGAATTTAATGTTTGGACCTCACTATAATTTATAAATTAATTATTAATGTCAATATAATTTGTGACCCAATAAATGAGTAAGATTCATGACTAAGTCTTACCCATTTGCATAGTTACAAATTTTATTATGAGTAAGATTCATGACTAAGTTGACTTATTGAAAAGATTCATACCTCTCTAACACTCATGAACTTTATTTTTGTTCCATCAGAATATTGAAAGGGAAAATTTTCTCGCTGTGGGAGGGTTTAGTAGAGAGAGAATTCTCTTTTATCTTTTGTTTGTCCTCTTGTGATTGTTTTAAGGAATCAGAGGAAGAATTCCATTGTTCGTGAATTGAAAAATTCAATTAGTTCTTAAAGAAAAGAGGCAAACAAATCAATTAGTAAAGCCATGGATACACCAAAACTAGGTTAGATTACTTTCTTTAAATCCTATTGATTTATGTAAATATTAGTGACTTTGATTATGTTGCTTAAGTATCTTATGCCATGATTCACAATTATAGATCCAAAAATTATATAAATTTCACAATAAATGATATTAGAGCCTAAATTAATTATGGATCATGGTTATGCTAGTGAAGCAATTTTAGATAAATTCTATGAGTTTCTTTATCATGATAAACATCTGATTCTTGTTACCTACAATCTAATGTACACTAATCCAACTTGTTAAGGGAATGGACCATGGGATTATCTTATTGAAGTAAAGGAATATAAATTTAAGAATGGATTAGCTTAGGGTTTGCAGCTCAAGCATTTCCACAAGTTGTAGATTAGTAATATCTCATAATTCTCGATGCTTTATCAAAGAATAATGAAAAAATGGAAGAAAACATTGGAAAAGCACAAAGAAATGGATAGTTATAGGCACGAGAGTTTGGCAGAGAAAGAGAGAGAAAAGAGCTTTGTGGATAAGTGTAGATTTAGGCATGTTTTGCTTTATTTTGGCCAAGATGCCGAAATGATATATGGAGATAGGATGTTTGGGTGATAGGATGACATGTTCATAGCTTAGGCTATTCTAGGTTTATGATACTTCAACACCTTATTTCCATTTATATCTTAAGTAAATGGAGACATAAATATAAATAAGAAAATATCCTTATTTGGATTCAAATAAAATATTAAAAAATGAAAACTTTAAAGAATCAAAATTTAAATTTTAAGTTCTATTTCAAAATTACAAATTTTGATAATTTTGTCAATTTTCACCCCATTAAAAAGCCACTTAAAAATCTACCAAAAATTATTAAAAATCATGTTTAATAAAAAAATACCAAATTAATTATTACTAGAATTCTTCTTTTCCAATAATATATATTTTATGCAGCCCCCTAATGAAGTGCCTTATACATAGAAAATATTTCAAAAAATTCTTGATGACTTAGCTTATCAACATTATAAGTTAGACGGAACAAAAATATGCTAAGACTTTTAATAAGGCTATGAATAACAACAATTTATGGTTAATCAAGATAATTCCAAGTTCATAATAAATTTACCTACCCGTTAACTATACTATAGCATATTTAAGCTACTTAATAAAGATAGGGCCATTACATATAAGGCATGCTAGTTTCCTATGTGTCTAGCAACCGGACAACATGCCATTTGCAAGAAAGTCATTAATGATCCACAATAATGTAAACCTTAAGGTAAAATTTTGTTTCAAAGATATATTATAAGTTTATGCACCATCTTTTTACAACACTTTTAGTTTATCTATTAATGGTTACAAGTAAACATCAATGTTGACCTTTAGACAAAATAACCAAAGTGAGGAAAATGTATTATTGTTTCATACACATCCATGAAGAAAAATTGTAAAAAGCTACAATCACAGGCCATCCTGAACAGGTTTATCCAAATTGCTTATAAGAATTGAAGCCATTTGTACACAAGCCTAGTATCACATTTCCATAATCATTAGCAAATTAAGGGTAGGTGCATTCAAAATGTTTCCATACTTCTCCATCTAATTAGTGAGAAAAGCACCACCTTATTGAATTAATAGTGGACTTCAATGCTACAATCATTGGAGATTAAGAATAAAGGGCAAGTACTATAACTTTTTATTAAAAATCTTTCTATATTATCCTTAACTAGATCTTCGAGATCTATATAAAGGATAGTGACAAAAAATACATTCCCTCTCATTTGCATATAATAAAGCATACAACTTTTGACTTAATAATTTATTTTTATATATCTAAGGCTTAACTTGCATACCAATTTCTTCATTTTGTAAAAATTTATGGGTATTTGGTTATCTTCAAGCATGCATTTTTTTGTTAATTGTCATATTTCATTGTAACATTACTTTGGCATATTGTTGTTTAATTTTATACTTGGCAACTTAACTATAGAGGACATATAATGTGGTTAATGTAATTTTCATATAAAGGTTGCGGTGCTTTCACCAATATATCATAAAACCCTTGATTATTGGGGTTAAGAAGTTCTTCAACATTTTACTCAAAGTTTTCTTTGAAATTCATGTATGTAGCATTCATTATCATTGACTCATACTTGTTACTTGATTCTTCAAACTCATTACCTTTTTCTCTCCACTTTGGATTACTAGGTTAATATTGAATCAAGGCATTTCTTCTTTGTCAAATGTCTACCACTAATAATTAGCTTTAATTTTTTTCACATAAAGACATTTAACCATAATATCATGCATAAAAATTTTCCTATCTTCACACTTAGCATATGGACATCTAATCTTTTCAGTTTTTTAAAAAATTTTCTCCATACAAGCATGCAAAATGAACTTGTTCATGCTATTAATGAATTTAATTGTCATTCTCGATCAATTCAGACCTACCTTATTGTACATGTATTTTTATATTCAGGCACATCTATAGCTATTCCATATCACATATATATGTCATCCAATAATTCATCAACTAATCTTTAAATGAAACTATATTACAATATATACATGAAGTACATTTTTAAAATATTAAAGTTTCAACTATTATAATTCTAACTTTACAGCTAAACATCACCTATATATATCTCCTTATTTAAAGATATATTAATTATAACGTAATAAAATGAATGCAAAATTAAAAAAAAATAGTTTAAATACTGTAATACCTTAATTAGCCCTAAATTATCATACAAATTAAATTGAAACAAAACAAACCCTAATTACATATAAATTCCAATTTCCCTTCATCAAATCCTAAATCATTAAATTGATATATTTAACTTATATTTAAAATTTTAAAACATTCTAACACTTACATATTACATGAAAAGCATATGATAAATATCAATTAATTGAGAAATCTAGGAATTTTCTCACAGAACTATTAAATTAACCCTAAGCATTATAAATAACTTTTCATAAGAAAATAACCAATTAAAAGAGATAAGGCATAACAAGCAAGCACTTGGCGGTGGTAAATAGCAATAAAGAGGCTATAGTATAGTAGTAAAGGTGGCAGTAGCAAGAAAGCAAAATAAGGGAGGAGAACAAAGGGGATTTGTTGAAATAGGGAGGCTTTTATAATAAATTTGGTACATTCAAAAAATAATAATGAATTAGCAATGGATAATTTGTTGCTAATTTGATTTTAATGATATGATGTGCTTAGTTTTACAATTGATTATTTCTCTTTTGTTGCTAAATCTATTGTTATATTTTAAAAAAAATTGAATTTTAGGCTAAAAGATTTTTAAATTTTCAGACAACTATTTGTTGATAAATTAAAAAGGATTTTTTTAAATTTCATTTCCTACTTTGTCAATGAATATTTTAAGTTATTTAATGATAAAATTAATGAAGACATAAAAAATCCATCATTAAAATAAATTTTATTTTCATTTTGGAAATTAGGTTTGGGAATATATTTTGCAACTATTATTTAGGTGCTAAAATTTTGTCATTAAATATTGAAATTCTTATCATGAGATATAACTTTTTTTCTTTTAGACCAGTAAAAGTGTTTTGCAAGCTTAAAAGTATAAACAAAGCATGTTTTTACAAGTTAAAAACTTAATATTCATGTCTTGCAAAATATCTTACACACATTTTTAGTGAATTTTGAAATAAAATAATTATTCAAGTTTTGAGAAACAATCTAATTATGAACTTTTTTTTATCAAACTCAGCATAGAATTGTCCTAATTGAGGAACTAAGCTCACTAAAATATACATACTCAAATCACATTCTTGGCATTCATGCATATATAAAAAGGGAGCAAGCAAACTATAATTCAATTAGCAGAGTGCAACCCTAACCTTAAGTGAGAAACCTTTTTGATTGTACACTTCATATAACATATACATTAGGCATAACATATATACAAACTAGAGAAAAATAGATAGTATTAAAAAATAAGCTTACGTATGTAGTTCATATGAAATATGAGTAGATTTGTAAAATCACATATTCAAAATTTATTGCTATAGAATTGTTGATAGATATTGGAGGTTTAGAGGATTACATGTTAGTTTTTGAATGACTCCTAATCAAGCATCCTTGTATATAAGTCTTAATGTTGGTTATATAATCATTGTAAATAATAATGCTAACGTTAGTTTTTTTATAAACAATTAAGATTTAGTATCAATAATACTACCTTAGTTTCTATAAATAATTGACATGACATTTTAAACCACATTCCTAACCCTAGCCTTCTTTCTTTATTCCTTCTTCTTAAATTCTCTTTATTCCTCTATCTTAGATTTTCTTTATACCTATTGCATTCTTTCTTATAGAACACTTTAACCAGAAATAGAAAATAATATCTCCGTGATACTACAAAATCCTAATGCTAACAATTTTAAAGAAAAAGTTGAATAATAAAAATAAAATAATAAGAGGTTATATGTAATACCTTAATCAGACACAGATACTTTGCTAAATTTGTCATGATACTTGTTGCTCAATATATGAGTCTTATGCTCCCTAGAAAATCATTTATAAATCAAATACTTACAAATGCAATAAGCATTCATTAAAATTTTATGGTATTATATATTTCATATATATAAATAGTCAATAATACCATCGAATGCTAAATAAGATGAATGAAATTGAATTTCTTAATTATACAAATATATAAAAGTTGTATTAAAATGAAAGATAATAAAATATAATCGATTAAAAAACCATAAATGGTATTACAAGAAAAACTATAAAAAGCCTAATAAATCCTTACTTTTATATTTTATATTTTTCTAGGGATTGCATAACTGTACATATTTAGTAATGTGCTAATAGAGATTTAATCTTACAAAATAATTAGTGAAATAAAATCATCTCAAAATTGGAAGATGAGGATATATCATTAGAGTGAAATGATTTTAAGGTTGAAAGAGCTGTAGGATAAAATTTGCAGTTGGTTTTAGTCTTTATTCATTTCATTTTTGACATGCGATAGGGTTAAAACTTGTTAAGAAGATGTTGTTTCAATTTGAACACCAATTATTAACTATAAACAAGCATTTAAATGATACTAGTGTTATCTTATAAAATTGATGACATTGATTAATCAATGTCTTTTTACAATGTAATTTTTTATAAAAAAGCCCCAAAATAACCACTTAACAGTTATAGAAATAGATTATAATTGATAATAATATCATAACCACATAACAATTGACAATAATAGAAATAATTATTGGCAATTTTATATAAAATTATTAAACTTTTATTTACACATTAAAATACATCAAGTAACAACAAGTTATTATAGCTAAAGTACTTTCATCAAGTAATTTAAAAAAAGCTAATTACAACCACTACATATTCTAATACTCTTAAAACCATTTAAACTAGTTCAACTTTGGTCTTGATGAAATACCATGCCTAAGGTTCTCTTATTTTATCAAGCTAGTCTTAAATGTATTGGGGAAGGTTATCTTTGAAACATTGCAAATTATACACAATTAACACATTATCATTAAGACCAATTCAATTAATTAAGCATGTGAAGAGTTATAAATAGATAAGTATACTTTAATTGGGCTTTTTTAATAATGTATTTTATCACACACATATCATATGACATAATAGCCATACTCAACATTGTTGGACTTTTTAACACATTGTAATAAAATAAGAGGTTAGTTTCATTTCATTGACACATAATCTTTCATTTGCAATCTTACAATTTTATTAAGGAAATATACTTGCACTATTTTCAATTTTAATTTTTTGCTACTTTTTCCATTTGGTTGTAGGCCTCTCTAGTAACATTCAAACACTACTCCATCTAGGCACTTCTTTGATGTGGATTGCATTTTTTTGCTTAAAAGATTCAAAATTACATGACTTTTTCTTCGAGTATACCATGATAAGCATCCAATGGTGCTTATAGTATAATGGCATAACAAAATGGCAAAATCTATTTTCAAAAAATAGAAATCATATTTAATGCATAAGTGAGACTTATCCTTATGGTACAGAGTGAAGTAGCATGTTTTCTTAGGTTTCTTGAGTAATGCATCGACATTATATTGCTTTTTCCTCTTATTATCTTGCTCGACTTAACTATAAAGTTAATATAGACACAACAATCCATAAGGACCTTTTAGGGTGGGCTGATGGTTATGACAATACCTATAAATGTATTGATGTAAGCTAAAATTTCATTTAAATAGTGGTTGAATTAATTTATATTTACTCAAAGAAGATAATACAAGCTTAGTTAACCTAAAGTTGGATATAAGTGATATCAAAGTTCTTTAAACTTTAGGAGTCACTTGATGACAATTTTTTCAATGAACAATAGATTAGAAATACCCTTTATTGTAAGTATGGCTAGTCGTTTTAGGCCCAGGAGCTAGTAACCCTTGCTTATGGCATGTTTCAATTATGGTCACGACATTATTGAAATGCAAATAATATCAATTACTAATATCAAACAATAAGATTAATAAACTTTAACGATATAAATAAGTTAGTAGTAAAGGAGAGGATACATAATGTTACCTCTATTGAGAATTAAATGAAAGCCATTAGCCATATGATGAAAACCCCGTAGGCTGTTTCTATTATTTAGACTTTATTATTTAGCACCAATAACTCAATCATGCAATTTGAAGGCTTTTCAACCACCATCTCGACTTAATTGTTTGAAAATGATCAATGATGGATCTTATAATTTATGAAAATTCACCTAGTCGCAACCTTTTATAAAGGTGGTCTTACCACTGTCAAAGTGTACAGGGATCCACCTTGTGTAATGTGAGCCCTTGTTATAGAAAGCCTACTTTATTGATAAATATACATGGAAAAGTGTAAGTGTTAAGGGTAACATTTACCTTGAGTGTGGTTTCTTTAATGTTTACTATTGCAGTGGTTGGTGCTTAAGTGTTGACATATCCTTCATACTAGTTATAAAAAGGATTAGTACTTTTTTTTTATGAAAATTCTTATAGGCAGGTTAAGTTGTGGTCATAGGGTTCAACTCATCCATGTGAGTAATAGTTGTAAGGGTTGGTTGGACATATGTTGTAAAACTTTATTATATGATCTATTAGAAGGTTATCTGGTTTATTAAAGTATAAATTTACTCTTGTTGTTTTACGTAGAATAAGGGCATGAGAAATATGAACTTAATTTCTTTAATTTTTTCTAGGTTGTATTTGACAATTAACTAATTTAATTAGTTGTTAGTTGATTTAATTAATTGTTACTGGATAGTTAATAACTGATTGTTGATTGTATTAACTAATTTAATTAACAAATTATATTGCTATTTGAATAAGAATATTTGATAAAATTAGCTATTTATAAATAATTATTTATATGTAAAATAATATATAAAGGTATGAGTGTATTTTATAAGCTATTTGAATATTTTTTTATTTTAATATTTTAAATTTTATATATTATTTAGTAGATTAAATTTTCTTATAAATAATATATTATTATAAATTATTATATATTAAATATTTCTATAAAATTAATATAATTTTTATAATTATTAAATTTGTTAAGAAATCAATGCTTATAATTATTTAATTTTCTATGTAAAAATAATATTATAATTTTTCATAAAAAGGATAAAGTTAGAAATATAAAAAATTAATTAAGAATAATATAATTATTTTATGAACTATTTCTAAAAATTTTAAAATACTGCCCCTTTAACATTTTAAAATTAGTTGATTTAAGGGTAATTAACTGATCAAATTAGGTAACTATTAAATAATAAAAATAGCTAATTTAACAAGTCAACTAACTAATTTTGATTAAATTAATCAAAAGTTACTTGAACAACCATTTGCCAAACAAGGGCGTAATATCATAAGAAAGAGCTTTAACCCATATCTATTGGTGGTGACTTAACATACTTAAGTGGTTATGGCCTCTCCCAATTTCTAATTTTTTAAAAATTATATAAGTAAATTTTATTGTATGAAAAATTTATTAGTTTGACCTCTTTTAAAAAAATAAAGTAAATGTGAAGAATAATATAATAAGTAGGAATATTTTTAAAAACATATTATAATTAAAATTATATTTTATTTATTAAGATTAAATATTAAATTAAGTAAAAATCCATTAAATCTACTTAGTAATTGTATGCATTCAATAACTGCTCTTATATTAATAAGATTTTGTTTAATAAATATATTTAACTTATCTTTATTTTAATATAACAATTAAATGTATAATCTATAGTGTATAAATTTTTTAAAATCATAATCAAAATTATATTTTGAAATTCTATAAGATTTTTATATTTTATAATACATTTTTAATTTATTAACCAGATTCAATATTTAAAATAAGAAAATATTTAAATATTGTAAATTAGCATATACTAGAATTAACACTAATAATTCAATGCTAAATACTTTGATATTATCAAATATATCTCAAGTATTATTGTAGTTAATTCAGTGTTAAATAAATTTAGTATATAATAGATTTAATACTAAACATTTTCAATTTATACAATGATGGCATAAGAGTGACTAACATTTTAAACTGTATACATTGAATTTTTATTGCTTATGACTATATTGATTTTGCTAATTTTATGATTAATCTACTTTATAATAATTGACATTTTAGTATATTAAAAAATAATGTACTTCACTCATATATTCAACATAATTTTATTACATAGTAGTTGATGAATTTTTAAATGATATATATATACAATGTAGAATAGATATGGATGTCCATAAATGTAAATAGTAGATGTACAATGAAATAGGCTAATTGATCAGGAATAATAATTAAATTTATTAACATAGTGAATGAGTTCATTGTACTTACCTATACAAATGAGATTTTCATAAAAACTTAAAAGATGGGGTGTCCATATATTAAGTGTGAATATAAAAACATTTTTATACTTGATATTGTGATTGAGCATTTTCAAAGGAAATGATTTAGACCTAGTTATTGGTGGTAGGCCTTTTATGGAGGTTAAATGCCCTATTTTGAAGCTCGACTTAGCAATTTATAATGGGAGAGGAAAGGTAAATATTCGATTTAAAGAATAATGTAATAGATACAAGGCAATGGTAATATATGGTACACACATGAATTTCAAAGAAAATTTTAATATGAATGTAGACAAACCTCCTAACCTTAATGCTCAAGGGTTTTACTTTATGTTTGCAAAAAACTAAGAACCCTTGTATAAAGTTGTAACAATCATATTGTGTTATCTTCTATAATTAGGCTATTGAATATAAAATCAAACTATAATCTTTCAGAGCAATATAATAAAATTTACTAGTTGATAAGAGGATGCATGCTCAAAGGGAATTAAATGCCAAAAGATTTTTAGTAAATAAAGAAATTGGTTTCCAAGTTTAGCCTCGAGTATAAAAAGATAGATTGTTGTGGGAAAGGTTGTATACTTTATTGCAAATAATATATAGATGAAATAGCATGTGTTTTTTGCAACCATCCTTATTATATTTCCCAGAAATATAATCGAGGATGATATAAAGAGATTTCTAATAAAAAACCATGGTATTGGCCTATAACTTCTAGACTTTAAAGGTTTTATGCATTAGAATTGATTGCTAACTCTATGAGTTAGCATTATGTTTGTAATTACTTTGACCTAATTTGTGCAAGAACTTTGAATCAAATAGATTTGGAAATAGTTAAGAAAGATACTGTTTTCATTCTCTATAAACTTAAATTAATATATCCACTTTGACATAATGGTATATTTAATGATACATTTGCTTAAAGAAGCATTATTAAGGGGACTTGTGCATTTTTAGTGGATGTAATTGTATAAGAAATACATTAAAAAGTTGAAGGACTATGTTAGAAATCATGCTCGACCTAAGGGTTCTACCCTTGAAAGGCATTAACATTTTGTTCTGTATATTTCTAAAGGGTGGAAAATTGATTTAATTAGTCCAAATGAAACTAAGATGCCATCTAGCTTGGAAGGGAAAGGTGGTTGTAGGTAGATTTCAATATTGACTTATCAAAGCCAAAAAGATTATTACATTCGAAAGGAGAGATTAGATATTATAGTATGGTACATCTTAAACAACTATGTAGAAATTAAGAAGTATTATGAAATAAGTATCTTAAACTTGTCACCTATTTTCCAACTTTTTCCTATTTAATGAATAACCTATACTTTGTAGTGAACATAAGAGGGAACTACAAGCAAAAGGTTGTCAAAATCCAAATCTACTGTAGAAAATAAAGTTCCCTTGATAGTTCTACTTAAAGATGATGTCTTCCATTATTGATTGCCACAATTTTATCATGCTTTATTGCTTGTTGTAAAGATTATTACCTTTAATATTTTTTTGTAGATGTATCACTTACGTGGAAATGGATCACTAGAGGTGACTGTTAAACTATTCTCATTAGTTTTAGGCCAAGTTTCATGGTTATATTGTGTTTAGCGTGTATAGTTAACAGAGTATGATTTATAACTTCCTCTTGGGATTCTAGTCACAAAACATAAAATAATGGGATTTCTATACTTAGGATGAATAAGGATACATTTATGGTTTTCTAGAGGATATTATAAAGTAAACTTATATCTATAAGTTCTTTGTGACTTTATTCAAGTGTGAATAGCTTGACACTAACCATAGAAAGAAGAAAATTATGAAAAATAAAAACATAACGAGCATATTTATCAATGCTCAATGGTATAAAGATGAGCCATATATACTTGCCTTTCAAGGAAAACAAATTTTTTACTTTAACAATGCTTTTAATGAACCTAACAAAAGTGTTATTGCTTATTTGATGCATTATGATATATAATATTTTTTCAAATGATGATGTTAGTGATCAAAAGGGCTCAATATTACAAGATCATGATTTTGCCAACTTCACATTCATAATTAACCTTATACATTTAGAAAGTCTAGCTTTACTAGATGCAAACAATAATCCTTAATATGCTTCATCTTTTGCATATAATTATATTGATACATAACATGTTAACAATCTCATAAGTAATGATGACATATTAAATGATGAAATAATAATGATTATGTAGAGGAGGTAGAGTTACAATTTGATGATGTTGAAACTAATGAGGAAAAAGATGAGCATTTTACTTCTATTGATAGTAATTCAAACTAGGGTTTTGAGGATTTTACTTTTAATATGTAAATATTATTTTAAGTTTCAAACCTTTTCCATATGTTGTAATAAATATTATTTATATCCAATGAAAAGTGTTGATTCTTTTTAATGTCTAGCAATATGTTTGTTAAAGTTTGTTGATATATTTAGCTTTGATATATTGTGATAAATATTTGTTCATGTACCATTATTATAGTTATTTATTACTATGACTACTATTAATTCTCACTATCATAGAAGTGATGGAAGAGATGACTCACTATAAGGGCTCACTTGCATTCTTGACCATTGCAAGTTAGGTAAAATTGCTTATACTACATAATTCATATAATTTTTTCTAATATGCACAATTTTTCTACTTGGTAAATATTTGTTGAAACTATAATGTCTATGATAAAAGGCATCAAAAATAGGAAAATTGGCCTAAAAAAATTAGCAAGAAATGTTGGTAGACAATTACCTTCATGATTTGATCTTACCATTTAGTGACTTGTGGGTCCAAACCATCTAAAATTGCCATAACCAGTAAGGATACTAGTTGTGATGCACTGCGAGTTGCTCTACAAGTCTTAGCAAGTAGTATCTGAAAAGTAAAGGACTAATATCATTGAGTCCCTCCATATAAGTATTAACTTATTTTGTGTATTAATTTATGACTCGAAGTTTTCCATTTTAATTAATTTTTTTTGTTACATGTCTTTTAATAGAGGAATATTGTAAGTAGGTAGAGATTCCAGAGCAAAGGATGCGTCACATCTATGATGGCATCAGACACAATATGCCAAGATATATAAGGATTGGAAGTATAGATTGTATAATTATTACTTGGCATATAAAGGGATGAGATTGAAGGTGATTTTGAGTACGCAAGGTGGGTAGTGCTAGCAAATATGTTTGAGGACCACTAGATGCAGGCTTGCCACATGTTTGAGAGTTTGAAGCCTTTCAGAAGAATTAATTACATAATATAGGTTGTAATTTTCAAATTCCAAGTTTATTGATAACTTTTCTAATACCTATTATGTTTTACTTTGAATTTGCAAGAGAGGTTTAAGAGAAATACGCACAATAGGGTGCCAAAAGGTATAATGATTAACATGGATCAAAGTCCACAATAACACATCAATACGACAAGGTGTGTTAAATAAACATTTATTATATTCAATATAGAACAATAATTTTAATTAATCTTTTTCTTTTGAAACCGTCCTAGGGAAATAAGATGATAGGTGAGCTATAGCTAGTGCCAGACTAGTTCATTAACTATTATACTAGACTATTAAGGAAGTAGGTGTTAAAGGAGGTCTGGGCTAATTATGTGCATATTGCTATATATATTTTCCAATTTTTATTTTTTATGACAACTTATATAATTATTTTAACATTTTATCTTTAAGAAAATTATTTAAATATGGATGCAAGAGTATGTTACTTAACTATAGATGCAATCAGGTTCTTTATCTACCTCATAAGTTGCCCTTACAGCGTATTTCGATGAGTTTGTCATTATTGAGGAGGTGTCAAGTGTTCATTGAAGTACAAGAAAAGGCTTAACTTTATGTTTCAAAGGAAACATTATGACAACACTCCTATGAGCACCTTATTAACTATCATATATCCTCCCTAATTACAACATGATGCACTATTGCTTGATGACATTCACTTGTACATCATTCAGAGTCAGCAACGTATGGAGTATTAACAAAAGAAACTCGCTTATCATCGACAAACCTCAAAGTGGCTAATGTGGTATATAGTATTAGCTATCTAGACTACCATTCCTTCATTGCCCTTTACTATCATTTGGCACGTTCTTTCCCTATTCTTACTCTTTAGGATAACTTACACCTACACCTTAGCTTTAGCCCCAGCAATAGGATGACCATTAGGAGATTTACTATCCAAATTTAGGCAATCTCTAATGATTTTGTGTATTTTATTTCTTCATTTAGACATTATTTTTTACTTTTCTATATAAATACTGTTTTCATTATTATATATCATTCATGATTCTATCGTATATATATATATATATTTTATTTATTTTAGTATTATAATATAATGCAAATAGTTAAAATTTAAATTATATTTATTATGATATATAATTGATTAATAATATTTTGCAAATTTTTGTATTGAAAATAAAATTAATTTTTTAATTAAAAAATTAAATACCTATAATGACAACCTTTGTTATTGCTATATATTTTTTATTTTTAAACTTTTGAAAATAACAAAAATCATTAATAAAAGCTGTGCTATGTCATCAATATATAGTGATGATAGTTGGTCATTGCTATATAATTTGTTGATATGACACATCAACAATAGGGGTCAAATACTACGATGACATTTATCATTAGTATAGAAATACATGACCTATAGGTATGACTTCATACTTGTGATATGCTTCCAATAACAATATCGTCGATATAAGTATATAGTGATGATCTTTTGACTTATGGCAATGCTAATTGTCATTGTAATAAGATCTAAGATCTATTCCTTGTAGTGATTTTTACATAATATGCTAACATATATACATATGTATATGAGTGTGTGTAATTCTTTTGGCTATTTTAATAATGTAATTGTATTAAAAATAGAATATATATTAAGAAATTCTTAGGCACACATTATGTATTATATGAAACTACTTTAAAATAATTTTTAAATATAGGATTTGATCCAATGTAGCAACTACAATTGTTGGTTGCATTTGACAATTTAAATGAGTATCCTCCTGCATTTTTATGGATTCTCTATTGATTTCTATTTATCATAAATTCTTCATTTAATTTTTAATTAGTGTAAGATCCATGAAAATGCAACAAGCCTAATCATTTGGTTTTGGATAGCAAGATGCAATAATTATAATTATAATTGTTAATTTAAATCAATATTTGTAAATAATTTGATATATAAAAATTATGTAAATAACTTCATGTAACACATGATGTGTATTAAAGAATTTCTCCATATAGAGAGGGTGGACTTTGTCCTTGATCATGGGGCAATGGACAATACAATATTTTATTTTTAACAATAAGGCATGAAGTAAGAGAGGGTTGATTTGCTCTCAGTCATTCGATCACCATCCCTCATGTCACTTGTGAATGAAATTTTGTGGCGAAATTTTGGAAATTAGAAACAACGAAGCTTGCGAACAAAAATTTACTTCGTAGTTCTGAAGATTGGAAATGAAGCTGTTTAGGTGTCGATGGACCATGATCGAAACCAAGATAATAAATCTTTTGCTATAGAATTCGAGAATTATGAAGTAAAATATTGAATCCTAATATTATTTGCTAAATATACCAACAAGAATTAATAATAATAATTAAATAGGGGTTTTATTTCTTAATTAGAGAATCATGGTTAGGCATGAGTTTTATTCTTGCGTGATTTATGGTTGAGACAATCATATCATAATCTCTTGTTGGATAACTCTTAAATAACTAAAAGAGTATATGCAAATATAGAAATAAAATTTTGTCATTGATGCAATGTTATACAATTTTGTTTATTATTTTTATTTAAATTATTGTATAAGAAACTGGTATTAAATTTTTATGTAATTTTTTTTAAAACAATAGTTTTTATTTATTTATTTTTTTACATAAATTGTTGTTGCAATTAAAACATAAATTATCCACTCATGAAAGTAATGTACATTATTTATTAAGAAGTACCGTATTTTTTCAATTTATTGTTGTCCACACTATTCCACACATATATACATTGTATATGAATGAAATGCACCGGGTTTCAAATGTAATTTTTTTTCATCCCCGTGCGGGCACAACGCTAATGATATATAAAAGAAAAAGACATAATTAATCCAAAACAATATATATAAGAGTATTTAATTTGAACTAGGATTGTTAACTTTTCATTGTAATAGAATTGTTAATAATAAATAAAAAAAGGGTTTTATTCCACGGGGAATTATGTTTAGGTAAGAGTTTTATTACCTGTGATTTATAGTTGAGATAATCATGCCAAAATGTTAAAAATAATCTCCATAAATCACCAAAAAATGTATTCTCCATCACATTGGATAACTCTCCAATAACTAAAATAGCATATTCAAATTTCTGCTGTAAAAATAGTTATAATGCATGATACAATTTTGGTGATTATTTTTATTTAAGTTATAGAATATAAAAAAGACTTTAAATTTGATTTATTATTAGAGTAAAATATTTTACATTATTAGTAAATAAGAAAAAGATACATCATTAAAAAGTAATAATAATTAAAAATTTTAATAATATTTATTGATATGGCAACATATAGATAAGTGTTAGTGTAAAATTGATTTATATTAACAATAAATTAATTTTAAATTTAAATTCTATAATAAATTGGTATTATATTTTTATGTAATGTTTTTATTTAAAAAATGAAATTTATTTTTTTGAATTTTCTAAATTATGAAGTAATGTTTATTATTTATTAAGTTTTCTGTCTATTTTATTCATTTTTATCATATTTTTTAATACACTGAATTTCAATAATTTTTTTTACCTACTAATGATATGTAAAAATAAGAGACATAATTACACAAAAACAATGTATATGAGTATTAAATTGGAATAGGGATTGTTATTTATGAAGGAATTGAATTATTATTATTATTATTATTATTATTATTATTATCATTATTATTATTATTATTATTATTATTATCATTATTATTATTATTAAATAAAATAGGAGATTTAATCCGTGGGGAATTAGGATTAGGTAGGAGTTTTATTCCTCGTGTTGGCTATAAAATATAGATCATTGGTAAACTCCTTATTGGGAATCTTGATATTTAGGTGAAGCAAAAGCCATGGAGAAGACGGAGCAGCAACAACAAGAGGAAGTTACTGCAACAGATGAAATTCTCTTACGTTTGGATTTCATTCTTTTGGCTATTTTTATGGTCCCTGCAATCATGTGCGTGGCGTTTGCCATATTTTTCATTTTTACGAAGGACCCAGTGCGTGGTAGAGTTGAATGTGTTATTGAGTGCCCTCTCCTTGCAACATTATTTTTTCTATAAATACACTTCGATCGATATTAACGATTTTAATGAATTAGTTAAATTGAGATTTGAGATCAACTTTGAACGCTAATTAGTTGATAATCTTATTTTTTTATTTCAAAATTGATTCATTATCATTATAAAATATTTTATATTATCAGTAAATAAGAATAAAACAAATCACTTTAAATATAATAGTAGTTAAGAAATTTTAATAATAGTAAAAGAATTTTAATAATTTTTAATTAATATAATAATGCATAGTATAAAACTGATTGACACCAATAGAAATCAAATTTAAGTACTTTTTATTTTATGCACATGTTTTCAATCTCTGAAAATATAAAAATTAAGTGATGCTCAGTACTTTAGTATAGTAGGATCTAGCGTACAAATTATTGGGTAGTTTAAAAAAAATACAATTTAACCATTAAAATTTATCTAAATCAATATTAATTAACTTTATTTGAAGAGATAAATGCAATTAATGTCCAACTTCAAGTTGGACAATAATGAATCAATTTGAATAACGAATCCTAATGAAATTGTAAATGAATTTTCCGGTTACTTCTCAAATTTTTTTATTATAAGGAAAGCGTTTATCTCGTGTGGTGATTCAAATTACACTTTCTAAATGGACTTTCAATTCATTACATAATTACCTTGATGGTCATCAATTTGGTACTAAGGCTAGAAATTGGGCTATTAGAGCCGATTAAGAGCTTTAAACTAGCCGTCCATCCAAAATCATACATCATAAAGTTAGACTTGCAATTGCTTGCAAAAAGTATGTTATTTGCTTGGACATGTGCTTTGTAGTTACCAACAGGTACTATTGGATGTAGGTGGTTTTAATTGATAGTAAAAGTTAAATTTGACTAGAAAGTCAACTTCATTTTCACAAAAAAATTCTTCAAAATTGGCCACAATCAAGGATATTCTAGACAAATAACAACCATACTTAAATGATATAGTTACATAACACATTTATAAATAAGTTACAAGCTTAAAATCAAAGCATTTTCCACACATAATTTGAATTAGAATAAATGCCAATAAAGGGAATGCAATCATAAGTTATGAAATCAAAGCTTTTCACTTTCAAGAGCTTTGACATCATAGCATATTAGTAGCATACATTACATGTTTTGTTCCATTTATAGTAAGCAATTAATATGGGCAATGTTTCAAGTTTGAAGCATCCTAAATTCTAAAAAATAAGATCAGCCAATTAAATGACAAGTGAGCATGATTTTGCATTTTTGCATATTGATAGCATTGGCAAATTCTGTGTGTGGTAATATGTACCCCTATTTGTGAAATAGGTTAGGTTATGTTTTCAGTATTTGTTGTCTTTGTGTGAAGAGTAAAGATGAGGAAGAAGTTAACAAATTATTTTTTAGTAGCCAATGCCTAGAATGATGTTATTCTTAGAATATCAGTAGACAGGTTATAGTTAGTATCGGATAGTAGATCTTAACTCACATTCGCCTACATAACTAATATCTTTTTTCAAATTTCTCCCATTTCTACCTACTACAATATTCATCCAGTCTAAACTACATAATTTTAGATTAGTAGGTAGTTTATAGTGGTTGGATCCAAAACTTCCAACCCTATTTGGTACCACAAGACATACTGTGTCAATATCGAATAATATAAATCAAATTTATTACTTTAAATTTGTAAATGTTTTAACTTCTTAAGTCCTTTTTTGAATTTTGGATGTTTATTCTTGGGTTTACTTCATAAACTTTTTTTATCTACAATCACTGTTTCTGAAATTTATGTTTCATTTATTTTATTAAAAAATATTTTTTTATGTAAGAATGTCATTTACATATATATTAATAAAAGAGTAACATATTATTTATATTGATATTTTTAAAAAATAATATTTAAAAATATGATAATAAAAGAAATTAAATTATTTTTTAAAATAAAGAATATTATTTTTTTTCAAACTCTTTATATTTTACATTAAACAATTAAAACACTTTTCTTTGTTTTAAGATTTTATAAACATAGCTTATGAAAAGTATTTTCTGTCAAACTAAACGGAACCTTAATGTAACTGGTGCACTTCACCTGTGCTTTGCCAAGGATAGCTTAATGTTTTTTTATTTTTTTTTTTATATTCTTACTTTATCTTACCAGCGTTAAATGTTCATTCGACAATATAATAGGGTCTAAAAGCACCAGCTCAATTTTTTTTATTTTATATTATTTAGATATTAACATTCAGCATCAAACTAAAGTCTAACTTCATGACATCATTGTAGTTTGATAATTTTGCAAGTTATAATAATGAATGATGCGATGTATTTATGGTTTTTACGCCAAAAGTAATATTATATTAATTGAACATGAACCCGCTATTCTAACGGGTTATATATAAAGTATTATGACTTATCGTAGTTGTTAAAAAAATGAAGAGAGTGAATAATTATAAATTTAAAAATTAATTTTATAATTTTTAGTTATATTTAAATTTTTAATTTTTAATTTTTTTATCAGTTATTATGATAATTAATTTTACTTTCTAAATTCAACTGAGCGCCATACACATTCACAAGTAATTAAAAAAATGGCAAATGTTAATGACAATTGTCGAAATTATTATTGAGTATTAATTACTGATCTTCAACTAATCATATTTGATGTTTTATTTTTATTTTTAGTAATGTAATAAATGAAAATATAATTAATATTAAAATAACATTTAATATTATGTTTCTATTTTAATAATATATTATTATTAAAATTAGTATTCTTAATTTATTATATCATTAAAAATAAAAATAAAAATAAAAAAATTAAATATAATTGGTTAGAGATTAATAATTAATGCTTAATAACTACTTGGAACTATTGTTAACATTTGTCAAAAAAAAAAAAAAAGCTGGTGAGTAGCTATGCTTCGATCTTTGCAAGATTGCTATTTGGACGATAATAGATAGAGTTAACTCTTATGTTTTGCTCAGTCTCTATTTTCTCTATTTGGTAAGAATATGCAAACCACGCTTTAATTCCTTAGGTAATAAGCAGTTTCTTATGTATCTAATCTGCATTACTACCTTTACATTGGCTGCACCCCATTGCTGAAAATGAGACAGAAAAATTCTTATTAATGAAAGATGAAATCGTGTCTAAGCTTCAGATTGCAAGTGCCATTTCTTCTTGTTACGCACGATGCCTAATGATTCGTCACCTAGATCTGCTTTACATGTATTATATCTATGCTCTGACTAAATTTCTGAACTTTATAATTGATTTATTGAATTTCTCTATTGGTAATAAGTGCATAGTTTTACGTTTTCAGTAAACTAAATCAGTTATCATTCTTCATTTATCTTAACAATTGACTACTTGGTTGATAGTCCTTTTGTTTTTCTTAATCCTAGTTTAGTTATTGTGTCTTCATTCCTGCTTTGCATATAGATTGTTGTTATGACATAAATGTGTGAATGGTGACTGCCTTCGCTTAAAATTGCAAGTAAAAGCAATGCCTATATTGAGTGTTGAAACTTGTGTTTGCGCAGAATACTGCATACTATCTGCAATATTTGGATTTTACTAGCTGCAGGGATGGAAAAAGTGCGAGTGAAAACTTATTAGCTGTTGGGAATGCAATTAGGATTTAAGGAGAAAGAGAAGAAAAGAAAGGCAAAGAGAATTAAGATGAGAATTGATATTATATTTTAGTAATAATGGCTAAGTACATAAAACATAATCCTAGCACTCTATTTATATAGAGCTTTTAAGAAACATAAATGATTAAGGAATTTAAGCTCATAATTTAAGCCCATAAATTAACCTAATAACTAAATATTATTTTCTAATGTTAACCATATAAGAATTAATCTATATTTATTCTCATGATTAATGTTATTTCTCAAAATGGTCACATAGGATGATTATTCTTAGTCCTACTTCAGATAATCAAAAGGAAAGGTTGCGATGCTTGGCACTTCTAATAATCTTAGAAAAGAGAACATTTTCTATACTTTGATGAATATATTTTCTAATATAGATAGGTCCATATATGAGTTATTTCATTAGTATTTATTACATGCTTTAGACATTCTTCAATGGTCTTTCTTGTCTCATTAAAACTAGAAAACTTGTTCAATACTAAGAATGTAGAAACCATTTGGTTGATACGAAGAAAATACTAGTGTTGCAAATTTTTGGAAATGATAGACTTTTGCTTCTTTTTTGTTTTTGTGAAACCTATGCAGCTAAGAAATTAGATGCATATGCTGCATTGATAATTTTATACATAGTCTTCATTGTCTTATCAAAACTCAAATTGTGTGAATTAACAACCCTTTGCCAACAGAGGAAGGAGTGTATATAAGAGGGTCTAGAAGAGAAATTTTCAATGGCTATTTTAGAAGACTAAAGTAGGGTGCAATGCTAACATCCATCAAAACAGAGTATGTGATGTTGCGCACCATTTGATGCCTAGGCTCTCCATACTATTATATTGATTGTCAACACACCTAACACACAGTTTCCTTCCAGTAACTTCAAAATGAAACTAAGAGGTATGGTAAGGAATCCAAATATGAAATCAACAAAATCTTCATTTGCTTCTATACACACAATCTTATTTTTGGACTTGCTACAAAACACTTTTATATTCATTTGACAACCATTTTTGTTGCCATTTGATTTTGTATCTACTCTAAATATAGATAACTACTGTTCATTTTTCTTTTTAATGTCTTTTTCAAAGAATGTGTTAGTGAGTAGCCTATGAAAAATTAATACATTGTTGAGCAACCCTAAAATATGCAATCAAGGCAATAGAAGGGCCCCTTCTAGCTTGTTTAGCAAGCAATAGAAATCAACATGTAAACTTTTTAACTTTGATAATGCTCTTACCGGTGTTCAATGATGATAATTCTATACTTAGCACTCGCCTTACTATTGTGCTTGCAATTGTGTCAGACACTAGCAGTTCTTAAGTTGGCCTCCTAAAATTCACTTATGCAAATAGCATATTTATAAAGTTTTTGTTTATGAGGAAATAACATAAACCTAAAAGATGTGTTATGAAAGAATGTGTAGAATTTAGAAATCTTTTTGAGTTAAAAAAGCATAAACATAAAAGACTTCCAAATTGGTACATCATACAACAAGCTAGAATTAAATGTAAAAGATGCATCATGTTAAATGTATGCAATATATAGTCCATGAACTTGAACAATGAAAGACTTGCGAGCACTATTACTATAAATTCATAATGTGAAGGATGCGGATTGTTATCCCCAACAAAAAACAAATAAGGTTTTATCCTTTTAGGGGAGTTAAAAAAAATCCTTACTTGAAATGAAAAAGAAGTCAAGACCCCTAATAGAGCAAAGGCGTTTTTGATCGAGGTCCTCTCTTGGACCAATTGGAACCATGAATTGAACTCGAATGGGAAGATATTAAACATGTTATGGTCTTTGATTATGGAATAAATATAATGAATAAAGTTATCCTTGAAATATCATAATAGGAAACTACAGTGGCTACAAATTTGAAGAGTGTGTCAGTGATTTTATTTTAATTAATTGAAGTTCCATAAAGATTAAAGAATTGCTACTAATTAATGATATTTGAGGTGTAAAGGTGAATATATTTTGAAAATAATTATATTTATTTGTGGAATAAATAATTCACTTCATAAACTTTAAAATTAGGATTCCATCTGCTTTAAGGTTTATCATGAATGAATGCTTGAACATTTCTCCTTGTTATTAGAGAAGTTACTAAATATTGGTTTTTTGTTTTAGATTCTAACACAGTGTGGTAATTATTAAGTTTACTCTCAAAACCTTGCTAGTCTTAAACATTGAATGGGGTCAGTTGGTAGCATTTGTTTTGGGAAAGATATAGAATACTTTGTAATAAAAGATACTCCATGTGAAAAGGGTTATTAACAAGGAATAACTAGAAAAGGGATTTGCTTTATGTTAGGCTTATTTTTCTTACAAAATATAAATAGACATCTTGTTTGCATTCTTAATTGCAATATAAAACAATGTTTATCTTGAGGAAGAACAAGTTACTCTATTTCCAACTAATGGAAAAGCCAAACATGTTGTAACTATCAGTTGTTTTCAATAAATTAGTATCAATCTATAATTAATATTGAACATTTTAAACCAAGATTAAGTTGTTTCCTCTTATAACTAGTTAAATATATAAAATCTATGATCTTCATATTTTTCCTAAGTCATATTTAAGCTATTAAGATAACATTATATGCATGTCTTTTACATACATCTCATACAATCATTCAAATATTCTATACACTGAAACTTTCTAAGTCACCAAAGATATAAAAAGAGGAAAAATTTAGTACTTCATTCATATCAAAACTCAGTTGTTCAAGTCATAATAGCTCTTCTTTAAAAGAAATTTGTTTCCTTCTATAATGTATTTGACTTCATTGTTTAAAGGAAGTGACAATGTGATCTATAAAAATCCTTAAATTTGTTAAGAAAGCTCACGTTTAGCATTGGGTTGTAAACTTTTACTCTTTAAAATGTAAGAGTTTACTTATTGTCATTCTAATTTCTTAATGTTAGTTCTTTCATTATTGTTTACTTACTAACTCAAAGCTTTACTTCTATACCTACTCTCCTATGCATGCAAGACAATCTTTGCAAGGAAGCAATGCCATTGATCATAGTAAGACATTGTAGTTTTAACTTTTTTTATTGTCATTTTTATTTGATTGTTTTTAATTATACATTATTTATGGTAACTAAGTGGGTCATAATCCATATCAATCTCTTAATTAAGAACAATCATCAGTGTATGAATCTCAAACTTCAAGGATAGAACTTCAAGAACCCATTAAGCAAATTCAACAAAATACAATCTAGTTTCAATAGGAGAGAGTATAGTTTTAGTAGGAAACTAAAGTTAGCTTCAATCATTTCCAACAAGAGAAAAAGGCAAGCTTAAAAAGTTTAGAGACTCAAGTAAGCTAACTTGCTATATCTATGAGTAATTTGGAGAGCCAATATGCAAGCTAGGCCTTCCAAATCTAAGCTAGCAAGTGAACAATTAGAAGAGAAAGAAACTAAAGATTTTGCTATTGGATAAAGTTTGCACCTAATTCCATTCTTATTATTGATTCTTCTATTCTTGCTTCTTTGCTTAATAGCCATGAAACTATTATAAAAGTAGAAAAGGAAGAAGATGAAGAGATGTTGGAGACTTTTATTAAGATAGAACTCGGTATGTCCCAAAATGAGGTTAATGGAGAATAGTAAGAAAAAGAAAAAAATGATGTGCATGATGGAGTGCTAGAAAAACTTAATGTTTTCAAGGTTATGAAAGATCATTCTAAAGATTATTCTATTTTTCTATTAAGCAAGTTAATTTCATAGCATAGGATGATCTTGGATTGCAAAAAAATAATGATCTAAGGTTGCTATTTAGGAAAGAGTTAATGCTTGGACTAGTATTGGAAATAGAACCACCACATGACCAATTGAAAAGTGCTTCACTAGAACTATTTATGGTAATAGCTTATAAATTGAAACTTAATTTAAGATGTTGCAATTATATCTAGCCAAAGATGTTAAAAAAAGTATTTTTTGGGAGGCAACCCAAGTTTTTAAATTTGCTTTCTCTTTTTCTTCTCTCTTATTTTATTTATACTTCCTCTTTTTTGATGATGATATGTTTTACATTGAGAACAATGCAAATTTTAATTGTAAAGGAAAGAATTTTAAGATTTCATTTATTTTTTCTTTTAAATTTTCATATTTTCTTTTATGTTTTTTAGTTTTCTAAAAAATAAAGTTTTCATTTATTTTTAATTTTTTTGAATTATTTTAATTACTTTCCATTGATGAAGACTTTGCATTTTTTATAAGTGGGAATAACAAGAGAATGATAGGTTCATAACATGATTGAATGAATTATATTGCGATTTGAAATTGACTAGTGTAGTAATGAATTTTAAATTAGTAGATTGAATTTGGTAGCATAACTTTCCTCGTGAGATTTTGAGCTTTAAATGGAGTATTTATACTATTCTCTTTCTTTTTTATGTAATGTTCTTCCATATAATTTGTTTCTCTAGAATTTATTTTGATTCTTTTTGAGATTACACTTCACATGTGTGTACAAAAATGATAAAGACATTTTTTGTTTAAGTTAGAGTAAAATAGTTAATCTTGAACTTTATCTTTGTTGAGCCCCCTTTTGAACTTAATTGTTTTTTATTTGTTAATAAGCCCATGAACACATTTTCCAATGAAACAAAAATGTCTTTACCTAACTTTAAGAATTAATGGAATAGTTAAAATCTTCGTGAGATGGGTTCTTGAATAAGTGTGAGGTATATGTGTGTTGTGAAAAATCATCAACTTTAAGTTCAAGGTTTTGTTGATAAAAAAAAAAGATAAAAAGAGAAAGACAACAAAAATAAAATAAAATAAGGTGAAAAGTGAAAAATAGAAGAATAAGGCAAAAAGAAGTAGAAAAGAAAAAAAAAGAAGTTGATAAATACTTGAATTTAAAGTTGGGCTATTGTGTTGAGTTATAATTACTTATAAATTACCCATATGTTTATAGTTCAAGTATTTTATTATTTTTTTAATTTTTAACATATATATCTTCAATTTTTCCTTCCTTATTCCTTAACTCCATTATAATCTTAAGTAAAGTTCTTTTGTTAGGCATTAATTACTAATCCTTAAATAATCATTTTAATGTTTTATTTTTATTTTTATTAATGTAATAAAGCCTATATTTTCAAAAGAAACATTTACATTTAAAGTAGAAAATGAAGGAAAAATCAAAATAGCAAAGTAGTAAGAAAAGATAATTCAAATATGTCAACTATGTCATCATTTTACAACAAAATAGATAAAATAAAAATGAAAAGGCCTAATAATACAACAAAATAAATAGCTTATGATATATATAATCTCCATCTTTTTTGGTTTTAGATTTAAATGTTTGTTGAAATTTAAATATACTTGGAATCTAACAAATTTAAAACTTGAAAACTTATAAATTAATGATGAGGTATTGAAAGGTAGTAGAACATAAGTTACATTTAGCATTTGATGAGCACATATTTTAGATTTGTGCATAAGTGAGAATAGATGAAGGAGAAAGAAATGGTAGTTACTATGTTGGGGTTTGTAGATTGAGAGTGAGAAAAGATCAAAGGAAGAGAAATGATGCGTTAGTGGTTGTTGTACTAGGGTTTAAAAATGGGAAAAGAACAGTAAAGATGTGAAAAAATGGTGTCATTTAATAAGGGAATCAAATTAATAAAAAAAATATATCAAATATAAATATTCAATTAGGTTTGGGTGCATACAAGTCCATAAGGTAATACCTAATATCAAAGTCTAATTTAGAAGTTCACTTTTGGCCAAACCAAAAAAAAAATCATTATTAAGTTTAATTAGGTTAGGTCAGTTAACTGAAAACGGGCCTTTAGAATTTGCTTAGCCTTATTTGGGAAGCAAGTAATTAGTACAATCAAATTTCAAATTTTAATTTTTTATCTACAAATTATTGGAGTGAGAAATCATGAAATTTCATGGGTCATTTTTAATCTGGCCTTAAGATTTTTATATCTTTTCTACTTCCTAGTGTTATAGTGAAGATGATTCTTATGGATGATTTTTAGAAACAACAAAGACATGATTTTCTCTTTTAGAAGTATTTGTTACTTTATAGTTGGTATTTGAGATAAAGGATAAATTTGTGGTGAAAGGAAAATTTGAATACGAAGTGATATGGTATAGTAAAATTCTTCTAAACAAAATCACCATTTGTTATGTAGGATTTAAGTTTGCCATATTAGAATCTCAATTAATAATTTACTAGAAGTTTCACAATTGAATCAAACATTGTCTATATTCTAAATTAAGAAGACTTAAATAGAATATTAAAATTTAGGCAATCAAATGTAGTTAATACATATATAAGGAAGATCAATATTGAAACTAAGCTTAAAAAAAGAACTATTTTAACTTGCTACCACTTTTTGCAGTTGATAGTCTTGAAATGATGCAATTGAAAAAGATAGTGCAAAGGATTATGCTTTCACATGAACAAGAAAATCCAATTTTTTTTTATAACATACATCTTGGCCCATTTAATTTCATAGGATGTTTTTCATATATTTCCTTAATTACATTAAGTGCCATGTGAATTATAACCTTATTGTTTATTAATAACTTGATTCGATTCACTTAAATAATTAATATGATAAAAAAGGAAGTTGACTAACATTATTCATAAATAATATTATTAAATAATTATTTAATTTGATTTGTTTAAATAAATAATGAGATAAATAAGAAAGTTAAATATTAAGTAGACTTGTGATGTTAGTTCATTAATTTTTATTTTAATTAGTACGTTATCTTTAGGTTTGTCTTGGTGATAATTATTATCTTCTAATTTTTTATTTTGTAAACAAAGCAAAACAAATCAAAAAATTAGAAAAGAGAATCCTTATGGTTCCAAAATGAGAACTAAATTGATATTACTAATGTTTTAACTATGTAAAACTATATCATATTCTTTCTTTGGATTATAATTCTCCCTATATTTTATGTTAAATAGCATTTAGTATGAATTAGGATTATTATTTATGAATTAAACTTTTTTTTGTAACATTTAGGGTATCCTCACACCTATTCTTATTTAGGAAGGAAAAGTAAATGATAAATCCCTTCCACTAAAGATGTTTTTAAGGATCGAACTCAAAACTTGCTTTAGGACTCAAGTTGTTTCACCAAGCCATCCAATTGTTCATGAATTTATCTTTTCATTTTAATAGAATTAATAGCTTTTTGTACCAATTAAGGATGAGAATACTTATTTGATAAATTTAGAAAGTTCTATGAAGAGGAAAGGAAACATAGGTAGTTAACAATACTTAGTAATCTACAATAAAATGGTTATTTGTTAGTAAAAAATACAGGTGCAAATCAACCTATTTTTTCTAAAGATAGGTTATGCATAGTTTACTAGCAATGTTTTAAGATCTTTAACATGTTTTAAACACAAATGCAAAAGTAGTAAGCAAATAAAGCATATAGAGATGCATATGTTTTGCACTAAAATAGATGCAAATTGATGTTGTCAAGTTAAATGTAATTAATAAAAATACTTCACTATAAATTGTTTTAAAAAATACGAGATTTCCACAATGATAGTGCCTAAAAATCCTAATAGCAACTAAATTACAATGAAAAGATAAGTTAATTTTGTAAGAACGAAAGATCCAATAGAATGCTGTGGATGTGTTATATTATGCTCTGACAGCAATTCTAGTAATATAAACCCTCACCTAATTAGGTTAAGTGTATTTATAGACCACTATAAAGCAATTACCAATCTATCATGGTTAAGGGTGGTTGTCCCTAAATTATTCAATGAAGCATGTGGCTAGAAGTTGGGTACATGTTGGTAACTTCTCTTAACTTGCCTCCACTCCATAATTCGCACTGCCACTTTGCATGGTATCAAATCAGGTAATTGCTTAGCATATCATTAGGCATAATTTCCCTAAGTAATTTGCTAGTTATGCTATTATGTGATGATTTTTCAATTGATGGTAACAAGTAAATCTTTTAGGCAAAGATGGAGTCTTACCTTTTTGCAAACTTATAACTTACTCATTTTACATTCCAAAATCAAACTAGGTTAAAGAATTGAATCAATTAAATTATTATTTGTCAAAAGTTTATAAAATGGGTTAATGGAGGCCTCTATTTCAGTTCCCTGAAATATAAGTCAAAGGGAAATGAAACTAACTCATTTCAAATCTTTTGATTTAGCATTGTGTTGAAGAATTCAATCTTTCTTAACTTCAAGAAATGTCGAATTTTAAATTGAAGATCTATTTGCTAGTTTCATATTATGTTTGGCTAGTTAATCTTAGTTGTTTGCACTATTACAAAATTGTAATTCTATGTTAGTGGATAGATGTCATTCAAAGGTAAAATCAACATCTATATTGATATTGTGTTATTTTTAAAATTATTAAGACTATTAAGATGATAGTTTATAAATACAACTAATATTTATTTTGATCTAGTGACATTTTTTAAATTCATTAGAAACTTAAAACTATGGTTAAAATAATAATTGACATTTATTTGGGAGGTGATTTCATGTTTCAAAATACTAGGAAACTTAAGATGTTAATTTTATATCTAACTAACATTGAAAGTGAATGTGAATCATAAGTTTAGGAGCATAAAGTAAATTTAAAATATCAATTTTTTACTTAACTAACATTCAAAATGATGACGTGGTAATATTTATGTAGATATTATTCTAACTTTTCATGTCCATTTTATATTAATTTGATGTCATTTCCTTAATATATCAATTGTTAAATTAAAAACTAGTTTGTAAATGTTTTTGCTACATAAACTTTCATTTCATCCTCTTTTTCACGTCACTAACTGAAAGTTAGTTTCATGTTTATTTTAATCATCATACCCATTTCTAGATTTGTTTTCTGTTCTCATTTTCATTGCTTTTTTAAATATTAGGTGATTATTTGACTTTATTTGGTTAAGATGTATATGTATGTATATTAAACATTGTGATAGTCTTATTTATAACTAACTTTATAATTATATTATCTGATGTATTTAGTAATACTTTTAGAGTTTAGTCGCCCATTGGATATATTGTCATGGTCAAGTTTTGTTTAATGGTGATGATTCTACTATTTTAACTTACTTGCCTTTGCCATTGCTTGTTATTATATCTTTTTGAGGCATATTATAAAATAAAATGATTCTCATTTTCTCCTTAGTTATATAAATTAGTGGTAGAGTTTATAAAGCATGATAATTAATGTAATTTTAGTTTAGTTGCTTATCATGCAATATTTACTATGAAAACAAATTGTATATCTACTACTTTATTTATTATTAAGTAATGTCAACATCTAAATTTATTCGTATATCATTAAAGATGACTGACACTAATTTTTTTTCAAAATAGCCAAAATATAGATGCTTTTAAAAAGGTAGCTACTCCCACCTAAAGAACTAAGATGAGTCCTATAATGTTAAGGTCTATTATCATGGCACAATTGAGGATGTCACAAGAGGAAGAGCCATCCACAATTGTAGCCACCAACATTGATGGTAGCTTTGCCTAAAATAGTAGTAACAATAGCATCATGGAGAAAGATAAGAGAGACAGAGAGAGGGAGAAATTTAGGAAAAAATAAAGAGACTTAAGTCTTGATTTGATTCTTCTCACACCAAATAAGTTTATTTTTCTTTTAAATCTTAACCCTTCATCTTAAACTGAGTTAAATCATAGTCATTAATTTAATTTTAAAACTCATTTTCATAAAAATCACTTCCCTTATTTTATTTAAAACCCCAATCTCATATTTTAAATAATTATTAAGAAATTATTTTATTAAATCATGAATACACACACACATCATACTTTAATATGCTTTGAGTTTTGAAAATATCTGTATAAATATATAAATTTGCAAATAAAAGCCACCCATTAAAACTAATACATACATTTTAAAACTTTTTATTCTCAACTTCATGTGAAAATTATCAATTTAATTATTTAATTATATCAAAATAAAATCTTAGCCAAATTAACACAATCAATTATCTTCTTTAATTAAAATAGTTATATTAAAGCATTTAAAGTAATATAATTTTAAACATTATTGTAGGGCATCATAAATATAGAAAATGCTAATTGAAAGAATTAAATGCATATTTTATTTTTCATAAAAATATGTAAAAACTTAAAAAAATTTGCAATTATACAAGTGGTGATTCATGTAAGGTCAAGGGTTCAAACCCTTGACATAAAAGAAATAAAATACTTAAAGCAATATTAGGTGTTACTACTAGCCGTGAAAATTCAAAATTTCCCAACAATTGCAACGTGACAATTTTTAGGTGTTATACTCCAAATTAAACATGCATCGGTTGAGATGTTATCAAGGCTATATAACTTAAGTATTGTTTCTTTTTCTTATATCCTCTCAATTGCACGGTTTTCATTTTATATGTTCACTTTCTTATTTACAAATCGGATGATAAGATCAATAAATAATATAAATAACTTTATTTTTATTATAAAAATATTTTAAATAATTTAAATCTTTAATTCAAAGAGTATTAATTGTATAAAATAGCTATATGTTTTTTTATAATAATATTTGAAAATCAATATCAAATCTATTTATTTAGTTGTAATTTATCAATATATTTTATATCAATTTTTAAGTGATATATGACAAATTTAATTAAACGTGTATCAATCAAAATTTTGTCAAGATTTAACAGTGCACAATACATTATTTATTTTTCTTTATCTATTTCATTGCAAGTTTTCTCTTTTTAATCTCCACTCTTATTGTTTATAGGAAATATATTAATATTACTAAATAATGTAAATATAATACGATATATATTATTTTTATTATAAAATATTTTAAATAAGTTAAAATTTTAATATACAAAGTATAAATTGAATTAATTAATTTCATATCCTATTTTTTAGTAAAAATATTTGAAAAATTAAAACCAATTTTTCATTTATATTTTATTAATATTTATTTGATATCAATTTTAAAGTGTTATATTTCATTTTAAACTTACTATAATTAATTTGAAATTTGTCAAAGTTTTAATATATATAACCTATTAATTTATTTTTAATTAATATATCTTACAAAAACAAATGAAATTTAACTCTTTTTTTAAGATGTATTCTAAAATTGAAATCAAGTTTCATTCTTCATTTTTGTAGAATTTTTTATACCAAAATTCAAATCTAATATTTTTTAAGGCTTATATGCAGATTTTGAGGGAATTATTGAGGCAAAGTTTTTGAGAGAAATTTCAATTTTTGTGTTTGATTAACATGCAATCTTTCTTTCTTTTATTAGTTTTATTATGGTTAAGGTTTTTGTTATTAAAACAAAAACGAGTGATTAGTATATTGATATTCATAGTTGCCGCGTCTTTTCATATTTTTATTAAGTAAAATGTTGTATCTATCAAATTTTCATATTTGAATATGAATGTAAGCCATATCTGATTAGATATATATATATATATATATATATATATATATATATATATATATATATATATATATATATATATATATATATAGATTAGATATATATATATATATATATATATATATATATACATATACTTGTTCAATAAATTCATGAGCCAATGTTATACTTAAAATTTTCAATTAATCAATTTTAAGAACATATGAAAAAATATTCGAAAATATTAATGAATTTGAACATGATTTCTCTATTTGATTTTTATACTAAATATTTTAAGCGCAAGCATCTTCTCATTAAATAAGATACAGGCGATTTAAAATATGATCATCTTATATTATATATCATTTTATTATAAAATAGAAATTCATTGTTTCTAGATACATTGGAAGAAGCTTTTTTTAACATTTTTTTTTGAAATATGATTCATAGATAATAGACAATGAATAAAACAAATTACAAGAATTTATATTCATTTAATTACTTTCTATTTACTCTTTATTATACCATCTTTTAGATTAAATATTTTTCATTTAACTATGGATTGAAATTATAGAAAACTCATGGAGAGTGTTATATTGTGATAAAATTCAGTTAATTTTGCATACTTTTATTTAATAGAACATAATGTGCATTGACAAATTGGTACAAGATTGAATGTATGATTATATAATAAACATGAAAAATTGAATATCAGCATCTTCATAAATTTTTTCATGAAACAAAATTCACTTAAAATTGTTTAATACAAATGAATATTTAATTTAAATGAAAGGTAATTTATAACAAATTGCGGGCTTGTTATCCAGTGATATATAAAAGTAAAGACAAAATTACACCAATATATATATATATATATATATATATATATATATATATATATATATATATATTCTGTCTTTTGGGGCTTAGATCTCTTTTATTCATCATGCATATACATACATACATATATGAATAAGAGTATTTAATTTAAAAGACAAAATTGCACGAAAACAATATGTATAGGAGTATTCTTTTTTTAGCTTTTCATTGTAATTATTAAATGGGGAATTATGATTAGGAAGGAGTGTTATTCCTTGTGATTTATAGTTGATATGATCATGGCAAAATGTTAAAAATGATTTTCATAAATTGTAAAAAAAAAAAAAGTATTCTCAATGACTTTGGATAACTCTTCCATAAGGAAAATAGCATATACAAGTTTTTGTAATAAAAATAATTGTAATGCATGATATAATTTTGGTGATTATTTTTATTTAAGTTATGATATATAGAAAAGAATTTAAATTTAATTTACTGATGAAAAAAATATTTTATATTATTAGTAAATGAAAAGAAAATAAGTTATTAAAAAAAATTTAATAATTTTTATTGTAATGACAATACATGGGTAGGTGTAATTATAGAATTAATTTAAATTAATAATGAATTAAATTTAAATTTAAATTCTACTAGAAATTGTTATTATATTTTTGTGTAATGTTTTTATTTAAAAATAAAATTTATTTTTTTGAATTTTCTATATTATGAAGCAATGTTTATTACTTATTAAGTTTTTCCTCTATTTTATTAATTTTTATCATATTTTTTAATACATTGAATTTCAAATCTTATTTTTTTATAAACTAATGATATATAAAAATAAGAAAAATAATTACACAAAAACAACGTATATGAGTATTAAATTTAAATTGGGATTTTCATTTATGAAGTATTATTATTATTATTATATAAAATAGGAGTTTTAATCGGTGGGGAATTAGGATTAGGTAGGAGTTTTATTCCTCGTGTTGGCTATAAAATATAGATCACTGATAAACTCCTTATTGGGAATCTTGATATTTAGGTGAAGCAAAAGCCACGGAGAAAACCGAACAGCGTCAAGAAATCATGGAACCAAAAGCCATGGAGAAGACGGAGCAACAACGCCAACAAGAGGAAGTTACCGCAACAGATAAAAGTCCCTCGCGTCTTGATTTCATTCTTTTGGCTGTTTCCATGGTCCCTGTAATGTTGTTTGTGGCGCTTGCCATATATTTCATCTTTACGAAGGACATAGTGCGTGGTAGAGTTGAAGGTGTTATCGGGTTCCTTCTTGTTGCAGGAGTAATTTTCTATCTAGTCATTGATGACTTTATTTATAACGTCAGAGAAGCCAAATTGCCCAGAATCCAAACTGACGCAGCAAACAACGTCTAGTCAATTTATATTATTTTGTTCTTTGTACAAATCCAATTTATTACATCTGTTTTGCAGTTGTTTTAACACATAGAATTTTCAGGATTTAGGGTTTGAATTTCACTAAATTTTGAGTCTACTCGATAATTTTGTTTTTCATTTTCTAAAATTATTTAAGATAGTTTAGTAAAGATCGGTGGTCTCTTACAGAATCTATTGCCTTATTTGTCTAGCATGTAATTTATCGGTTAGGCCGTGCATGATGCTATCTTTCCCAATTATATTCTAACTTGGTTAACAGATTTTTTTTTTTTTTTTTAAAAAGCAATGCTTTTATAAATATCCATCAATCGATAATAACGATTTTAATGAATTAGTTAAATTGAGATTTGAGACTAACTTCAATCGCTATTTAGGTGATAATCTTATTTTTTATTTTAAATTTAATTCATTGTAAACGTAAAATATTTTATATTATTAATGAATGAGAATAAGGTACATTATTAAAAATGTAATAATAATTAATAATTTTTAATAATAAAAAATTTTAATAATTTTTTATTAATATACGGCAGTACAGAATATAAAATTGATCGACATTAGTAGTATCATATTTAAATACTTTTTGTTTTAAGTACATGTTTTAAATCTCTGAAAATAGAAAAATTAAGTAATGCTCAGTACTTTAGTATAGTAGGATCTACTACCTAATTTGTCTAGCGCATAAATCTTAAAAAATACAATTTAACCGTTGAAGTTAACCTAAATCAATGTTAATTAAATTTATCTGAAGAGACAAATGTGATTAATGTGCAAGTTCAAGTTGGATAATAGTGAGTCAATTTGAATAACGAATCCTAACAAAATTGTAATTGGTTTTTCAAGTAACTTCTCGAACTTCTGTATTATGAGAAAAGTGTTTATCTCGTGTGGTGATTCATATTACACATTCTAAATGGACTTTCAATTCAATACATAATTCCCTCGATGGTCATCGATTTGGTACCATGAGAATTACCATGTCAACATTGAATAATACAAATTAAATTTATTACTTTTATTTTGTAAACGTTTTAGCTTCCTAAGTCCTGTTCAAATTTTGAATGTTTATTCATGGGTTTAACTACAGTCACTATTTCTGAATATATATATATATATATATATATATATATATATATATATATATATATATATATATATATATATATATATATAAATGAAAGAGCAATATATCATTTATGTTGATGTTTTAAAAAAAATAGTTAGAACTATAATAATGAAGGAAAATAAATTATTTTTTAAAATAAAAGATATTACTTTCTTCAAACTCTATATTTTACATTAAAGAGATAAAATACTTTCCCCTATTTTAATATTTTATACATATATTTTATGAAAAATATTTTTTTATCAAAATAAATGAAACTTTAACCCTTCCCCAGACCTTTGCCAAGGATAGCTTAGTTTTTTTTTTTTTTTTTAATATTCTCACTTTATTTTACCACTATTAAATATTCATTCAACAATATAATAGGGTCTAAAAGCACCAGCTCATATTTTATTTTAATTTTATACTATATAGATATTAACATTCAGCATTAAACTAATGTCTAACTTCATGGCATCATTGTGGTTTGATAATTTTGTAAGTTATAATAATGAATGGTACCATGTGTTTAAGGTTTTTGCGCCAAAGGAAATATTATATTAATTGAATATGAAACTGCTCTTCTAACGTGTGCGATATATTTCATAGAGTATTATGAATCATTATAGTTGTTAAAAAATTTAAGAGAGGGAGTCATTATAAATTTTTTATTTTATAATTTCTAATTATCCTCAAATTTTAAAATTTTATTTTCTCATCAATTATTATGATAATTAATTTTACTTTTTAAATTCCATTGAGCACCATGCACAGTCACATTCTTGGTTTGCAAGTGTCATTTCTCTTTGCTACAAATGATGCCTCATGATTCGTCACCTAATTCTGCTTCACATATATTATATCTATGCTCTGACTAAATTTCTTATCTTTATAATTTTATTGAATTTCTCCATAGATAATAAGAACAAAGTTTTTACGTTTTCAATAAACCAAATCATGCATCCAGTATGTTATCATTCTGAATTTATTTTAATAATTGAGTATTTGGTTGATAGTCACTGCAAGAAACTTGATTTTTAGTAACAAAAATTCAGTGACAACTAATAATTTTGTCACTAAAGAGAATGTTTTAATGACAAATATTAAATTGTTCTGAATAATTCATGATAAATACATTTACAACACACTCAAATTTATCTCCTAGCGCATATATAATCGCACCTTAGATCTTGAAAGAAATGTTTGGAAAATTGCATCCAACCAATATTAATATCAATGATACTATTAACAGAAAAAATGGGATTCAAAATTAAATTTTAAATACAAAATAAAAGCTGTTATTACATATAAAATAGTTAAATAAATATAGAATATAAAAAATTCAAAATTCAATCTCAAATCTAATTTTCATTGTATATAACATTTTTAAATCAATATATAGAATGGTTGGGTTCAACCACAAAGCCATTTTTGTGGTAAGATCGGTTGGACAGAATTAAATCAGACAATTTGGTGAATCGGTGCTGGTTTTTACGTATATATGTATGTACTGCATGTAGAATTATCATTAGGTAGGAGTCTTATTCCTTGTGATCTATAGTTGAGATAATCATGGAAAAATGTTAAAAATAATTTCCATAAATTACCAAAAAAAAGGGGTATTCTCCGTAGCTTTGGATAACTTTCCAATAAACAAATTTGTCATAAAAATAGTTGTAGTGCATGATACAACTTTGGTGTTTATTTTTATTTAAGTTACTGTATCTAAAAAACAATTTAAACTTAACTTACTACTTAGAGTAAAATATTTATATCATCAATAAATGAAAAGAATATACATCATTAAAAAGATGATAATAATTAAAAAAATTAATAATTTTATTGACATAACAATATATGTGTAGGTGTTAGTGTAAAATTAATTTATACTAATAATGAATTAAATTTAAATTTAAATTCTATAAGAAATTGGTATTATATTTTTTTGTAATGTTTTTATTTAAAAATTATTTGTTTGAATTTTCTAAATTATGAAGTAATGTTTATTATTTATTAAGTTTTTCCTCTATTTTATTAATTTTTATCATTTTTTTAATACATTGAATTTCAATTCTTATTTTTTATATACTAATGATATATAAAATTAAGAGAGGTAATTGCACAAAAAAAATGTAGATGAGTATTAAATTTAAATTAGGATTGTTATTGATGGAATAATAGAATTATCATTACTATTATTAATAATAAATAAAATAGGGGTTTTAATCCTTGGGGAATTAGGATTAGGTAGAAGTTTTATTCCTCGTGTTGGCTATAAAATATAGATCACTGATAAACTCCTTATTGGGAATCTTGATATTTAGGTGAAGCAAAAGCCATGGAGAAAACTGAACAGCGTCAAGAAATCATGGAACCAAAAGCCATGGAGAAGACGGAGCAACAACGCCAACAAGAAGAAGTTACCGCAACAGATAAAAGTCCCTCGCGTTTTGATTTCATTTTTTTGGCTGTTTTCATGGTCCCTGTAATGATGTTTGTGGCGTTTGCCATATATTTCATCTTTACGAAGGACGTAGTGCGTGGTAGAGTTGAAGGTGTTATCGGGTGCCTTCTTGTTGCAGGAGTAATTTTCTATGTAGGCATTCAGACCTTTATTTATAACGTCAGAGAAGCCAAATTGCCCAGAATCCAAACTGACGCAGCAAACAACGTCTAGTCAATTTATATTATTTTGGTCTTTGTACAAATCCAATTTATTACATCTGTTTTGCAGTTGCTTTAACACATAGAATTTTCAGGATTTAGGGTTTGAATTTCACTAAATTTTGAGTCTACTCGATCATTTTGTTTTTCGTTTTCTAAAATTATTTAAGATAGTTTAGTAAAGATCGGTCGTCTGTTACAGAATCTATTGCCTTATTTGTCTAGCATGTAATTTATCGGTTAGGCCGTGCATGATGCTATCTTTCCCAATTATATTCTAACTTGGTTAACAGATTTTTTTTTTTAAAAAAAATGCAATGCTTTTATAAATATCCATCAATCGATAATAACAATTTTAATGAATTAAATAAATTGAGATTTGAGACCAACTTCGAATGCTAGTTAGTTGATAATCTTATTTTTATTTTAAATTTAATTCATTATCAATATAAAATATTTTATATTATTAATGAAAGAGAATAAGGTACATTATTAAAAATGTAATAATAATTAACAATTTTTAATAATAGTAAAATAATTTTAATAATTTTTTATTAATATATGGCAGCACATAATATAAAATTGATTAACGCTAGTAGTGATCATATTTAAATACTTTTTGTTTTAAGTACATGTTTTAAATCTCTGAAAATAGAAAAATTAAGTAATGCTCAGTACTTTAGTATAGTAGGATTTATTATCTAATTAATTTGTCTAGCGCATAAATTATTGGGTATCTTAAAAAATACAATTTAACCGTTAAAATTAACCTAAATCAATGTTAATTAAATTTATCTGAAGAGATAAATGTAATTAATGTGCAAGTTCAAGTTGGATAATAATGAATCAATTTGAATAACGAATCCTAACAAAATTGTAATTGGTTTTTCAAGTAACTTCTCAAACTTCTGTATTATAAGAAAAGTGTTTATCTCGTGTGGTGATTCAAATTACACTTTCTAAATGGACTTTCAATTCAAAACATAATTCCCTTGATGGTCATCAATTTGGTACGATGAGAACTACCATGTCAACATTGAATAATATAAATCAAATTTATTACTTTATTTTGTTAATGTTTTAGCTTCCTACGTCCTATTCAGATTTTGAATGTTTAGTCTTCGGTTCAACTGCAGTCACTATTTCTGAAATTTATGTTTTGTTTTTTTTTTTTTTTGTTAGAGAGCTTTTATATATATATATATATATATATATATATATATATATATAAGATACCATTTGCATATATATTAATGAAAGAGTAATATATCATTTATATTGATGTTTTAAAAAAAAATAGTTAGAACTATAATAGTGAAGGAAAATAAATTATTTTTTAAGATAAAAAATATTATTTTCCTCAAATTCTATATTTTACATTAAAAAGATAAAATACTTTTCCCTATTTTAATATTTTATAAATATATTTTATGAAAAATATTTTTTATCAAAATAAATGAAACTTTAGTATAACTAGTACCCTTCACTAGACCTTTGCCAAGGATAGCTTAGTTTTTTTTTTTTTTTTAATATTCTCACTTTATTTTACCACTATTAAATATTCATTCAACAATATAATAGGGTCTAAAAGCACCAGCTCATATTTTATTTTAATTTTATACTATATAGATATTAACATTCAGCATCAAACTAATGTCTAACTTCATGACATCATTGTGATTTGATAATTTTGTAAGTTATAATAATGAATGATACCATGTGTTTAAGGTTTTTGTGCCAAAAGAAATATTATATTAATTGAATATGAACTGCTCTTCTAACGTGTACGATATATTTCATAGAGTATTATGAATCATCATAGTTGTTAAAAAATTTAAGAGAGGGAGTCATTATAAGTTTAAAATTTGATTTTATAATTTCTAATTATCCTCAAATTTTAAAATTTTATTTTCTCATCAATTATTATGATAATTAATTTTAATTTCTAAATTTGATTGAGCACCATGCACATTCACATTCTTGATTTGCAAGTGTCATTTCTTTTTGCTACACATGATGCCTCTTGATTCGTCACCTAATTCTGCTTCACATATATTATATCCATGCTCTAACCAAATTTCTTATCTTTATAATTTTATTAAATATCTCCATTGGTAATAAGAGCAAAGTTTTTACGTTTTCAATAAACCAAATCATGCATCCAGCATGTTATCATTCTTCATTTATTTTAATAATTGACTATTTGGTTGATAGTCTTTTTGTTTTTCTCATTCTTAGTTTAGTTATTATGTCTTTATTCCTGCTTTGCTCATGGATTTTTGTTATGACATAAATGTGTGAATGGTGACTACCCTAGTTTAAAATTGCAAGTAAAATGACTAAGGCCTATGTTGAATGTTGAAACTTGTGTTTGCATAGAATACTGCTTGCTATCCTTAATATTTGGATTTTGCCAGTTGCATTTGTTACCAAAGTAAGGATGGAAAAAGGGGGGAAGTAATTAACTGTTGAGAATGTAATTAAGGATTTTAAGCCCATAACTTAACCTAATAATTAAATATTATTTTCCAAAATTAACCATATAAGAATTAGTCTATATTTGTTCTCATGATTGCCGGTTCTCAAAATGGTCACATTGAATGCTTATTCTTAGTCCTACTTCGGATAATCAAAAGAAAAGGTTGCAATGGTTGGCACTTTTGATAATCTTAAAAAAGGGAAAAAATTTTATATTCTGATGTGAATATATTTTCTAATATAGGTGGGTCCATATGTGTGTTGTTTCATCAGTAATTATTATATGGTTTGGACATTCCCTCATTGGTCTCTCTTGTCTCATCAAAACTAGAAAACTTTGGTTAGTACTAAGAATATAGAAACCATTTGGTTGATACTAAGAAAATACTGGTGTTACAAAATTTGGAAGTGATAGATTTTGCTTCCCTTTTGTTTTTGTGAAACCTGTGTAGCTAAGGAATTAGATGCATATGTTGCATTGATAACTTTATGCATAGCCTTCATTGTCTCATGAAAACTCAGCTTGTGTGAATCAACAATCCCTTGCTGACAGAGGATGGAGTGTATATGAGAGGCCTTAGCAGAGAAACTTTTAGTGGCTATTTTGGACAACTAAATTGGGGTGCAACACCCCCAGTTCAGGTTGTCAACACACCCAGCACAAGAGTTTCCTTTCAATAACCTCAAAATGGAACCAAAAGGTGTTTGTGATATGTTTCATCCTTACGAAGGACCCAGTGCGTGGTAGAGTTGAAGGTGTTATTGAGTACCTTCTCCTTGCAACAATGTTTTTCTTTCTAGCCATTTAAGCCTTTCTTTCTATCGTCAGAGAAGCCAAATCGCCCATAATCCAAATTGACGTCGTAAAACAACGTGTAGTCAATGCATTTTATTTTTATCTTTGTACAAATCCAATTTATTACATCTATTTTGCAGTTTCTTTAACACAGAATTTTCAGGATTTAAGGTTTGAATTTCACTTAATTTTGAGTCTACTCCATAATCTTGTTTTCATTTTCTAAAATTATATAAAATAATTAAGCGAGGATCGGTGGCCTCTTGCAGAATCTATTGCATTTTTGGTCTACCACATAATTTATCAAATAAACCTTGCATTATGATTGCTTTCCGAATTATATTCTCGCTGGTTTGATAGATTTTTCATACAAGTAATGCTTTCATACATATTCATCGATCGATAATAATGAATTAGTTCAATTGAGACACAATCTGGGTTTGGGTAAATTCGCTTTGGCTGTTGTAGCAAGGAATTGTGAGGGAATGATTATTACGCTAGAATTTATTTTTATTCGATTATAATACTGAGGTCATGGCTTTGAAGATAAGGATGAAATTTATATAGAGTGTGCAATATTATGAGGGAATTGCATATATAAATACCTGGATCTTTTATACCCATAACTTAACTTCAGTAATTGCAGCTTCTGATCAACAATAACACAGTTCCTCCCTTAACTTCCTGAAATTAAAACAAAATGCTATATGGTTATTGGGTTACCCTTTGTCGGTTAAAATTCTTATTTTTGTATATTTGAGAGAAAGCATAAAACATTTTTCTCCATTGAACAAAAACTGATTGTGAGTTTTTACAAGGTAAGTATCCCATTAAATATATTGAAACTAGATTATAGGTACTATCTATTATAAGATTTATATCCATTGAATTAAAATTAGTTTAGGCCTAAGTACTAAATGGCCTATTATATTAAGTGTCAATTAATGGCTCTATTGACATTAACATTCTTTATTAATAAATTATGTAAATTCAAAATAGATTACTATCAATCTCTTACTTAAACTACATAATTTTACTAATAATGGCCACTGAAATATTAATATCAATTTGAAATGGTATTATTATACTTATAAGTCTAAATTAAAATCATAGACATTCAATAATACAAAATACCATATTTGAAAGGATATTAATATAAAAAATATTAAATCCTACACTTTGCCGAGCAATACAATTAATGATCACAAAAATGTGTACTATATGATTTATTCAACTTTAATGTCACTATATGTAAATCTCTACATAATGAACTTTAGCATCTGCTTAAGATATTTAATAAGAAATTTAAAATTCTCAATATAATAATGAGATAAAGTTTAAAAGTCTTTAACTACATGCTATAACTTAGAACATACATAAAATACATGGCAACAACACATATATCTCATTATAACTATTTTAATTAAACTTTTTTTGAGATAACAATGAGCTTATATAAGAACTTGCACTAACTTATAATCTTATTTAATTAAACATTTTTAAGATAATAATGAGCTCATATAAAAACTCCTACTAACCCATAATACTAAAAAGCTTAAGCAATTTTTCATTATTCACATGATCATGCTTTATACTAACTTTTAAAGCTTTGGTTAGTGGATCTCTGAACATACAATTGGTGGGGAAAAAATATACTTATGTATCTTCTCTCTCATACAAATTGGTACTTCAAATTGAAATTCTTTACATAGGAAAAGATTTTTATTACTTAAAAGGAAGACTATGACAATAATATTATTATGACAAAAAAAATTTAAGAACGAAAAACTCTTAACCTATTAGCTTTATAAGCACGTTCACAAAATGTGATATACCTTACCCTTACAACAAAGGTTGTTGCAAATGATTGCTCAGTATTTTTTACAACACAACTCCTCCCAATTCATGTCTAGATATAGATTCATGATCACTTAGATAGACAAATAAATTATTCTAAGTGACTTGTACCTATGAGGTCTCCCAATTTCTTACAGGTTATTATGTGAATATTTATACCACTCGGGTATCATACTAATAATCACCTTGTACTACTAACCTAAACACACAATAGGCCAATTAGGATTAATGCATACGGGACATTCCTTATTACTTAGGAAAAAAATTGGGCCTAATAAATTTTATCTTTCATATTGACAAACATAAAAGCACATTGACATGTTGAGGCCTTATGAGTACTATAAACGAGACAAACAAAACACCGTTAGAACCTATCACCAAAACCTCAAATGTGTAATTATATATACAAAAAGGTACTCCTAAGCTTTCTATTTTAAGTTTAATTTAATTGCATTGTCTTAACTAACACATCCACATTAACATCAACTAGTAAAATGTTATCGTTATGTAGAACCAAAATTACTAGAATGCATGTACTTGTTATCATACAATGCTCTATATTGCTCTCTTTAAATCTAAAAGAAATTGTAATCTCATCAAAATTAGGATACAACCATATAAATGAACATATTTACTTTTCCCTGTTGGAAACTATTTGGCTATTTTTATGTCATTTCTATCAAGTCATAATCTAGGAAGGCAATTATAACCTTGGACGAACATAATTTTAACCAAAACGAGCTACTTAATACTATAAGTGAGTTTTAAAATATTGGAAAGTAAAAAATCTTTTATAATTTATGCTTTCCTTTTAGATGCAGTCCTTTAACTATCAGCCAAATCTTAAACTCACAAATTCATTTGAGCATCCCCTTCATAAATAAACCTATTTCTTACTAACTTGTTATCCATAAGTAGTTCTACTTAATCTTGTGCTTATATTCTATCACAATAAACTACTTTGAAAGGCTAGAAGAACTTTATGGAATAACCTTAAAAGGATTTTCATAATTATTCTACTATACTAAACATATTGAACTAAAAAATGAGAGGACGAAAGCAGATGTTGGTTAATACATTCTATGGAGTCATCATACTTTGTTTTTGGCTTCCTCCATTTATAACATATAATATGGCTCTCACTATCTAAGAATATCCTTTTAAACAAATTGATTAAACTAAGGTCTAGAAATAGTTTTAAGGCTAGGTTTTAAAATAAATTTTACAAAATGTTAATATAACCCATCAAATCATGTATCCAGAATAAACATATTAAAACATTTTTTTGTCAAAACATGACAACAAAAAAGCAAGTTTTCCTAGTGAAAAGATAAAATATTATATTTCTAGTATGAAACAAATCACAAAAGAAAATAACCATCTCTAACACTAACATATTTTGTCATGTCTCTTAAATTTAAGGTGATTACCTTTCTTTATAAATCTCCTATGATTGTTCCTTAAACACTTTTTGTTTTGAAATGAAACTATAAGAAATAAAGTTCTATATTAGAACTTTTTCTCATGTCTTTCTCCATTTAATTAATAACAAATATTAGCCCATAGATTGCTTGATTAACACTTTTAAATGTTATATAAAACCTTTAGGACATTTCATCTTGGAAGAAATAACTCCAGTACATGCCAAGTTAGAAAAATATCTTTCATATTAACTAATATGGTAATCTAGCTTATAATAATTGATAAATTTTAAGATGTGGTCTGACACTCAACCAACCTTATTATAGGTTATTTTCTTAAGCAATGAGAGGTTATAACTTTTTCCTTACTTAGTTGAATTTCATGGATTTTTCATCATAGAAAACAAAAGAGTTAAAGCATTCATTAGGTATGCTCTGTCTAATGGTTTAGTCCATAATAACCATCAAACTAACTCAACTCAAGTGCAACCATTTTTTATATTCCTTTTTTACCCCTATACTTAAATTCATACTAATAGTGGGTTACGCTTTTAAGATTGCTAAATACATTTTCTTGAATTCAACCCTATTAATTACAACTTATCTTATATGGTATCTATACAAAATTTTGTTATATATACATAAAATTAAGAAAAATATCCTAATAACTAGATGCATGTAAATACTTTAATCATGCTAATATTTTTTCTTATAAAAATTAAACTATGCAATCACAGTTGGTATTATATTATAAAATCTAACACTAAAATAGATTTAAAACTTTATAATATAATACAAAAGTTAAATACTACACTCTTAAAACTTAATATAGAAAAGGTGTTTAAAAATTTTTAGAAACATAACTGTTAGTAGATAGGTCCCACGTCTATTATATTTTGCTATATGTACCTTGTATTATAATATATATAGTAACTGCCTAACTCAGTTAAGGATATGATAATACAAATTTCTCTTTAATTAACATGGTATCTATAGCCTTCTAACAATCCTTCTTCTATCCCAATCAACACACCAAAAGACAAAAACAACCCAGCTCTCTCTCTTCTTCTTCCTTTCTTTTTATTTTTTTTTATGGGTGACCAAGGTCACGGTGGGACCAGCGGCACTTTAAGCCATGTATCGGTGGAAGCCTAAACCTCAGTATTGCTAATTGGTGGTAGTGTACTACGATGGAGGAGAGAATCGGTACTATTCAACATCATGGGAGCAGAACGGGTCACCAGAGGAAAGGTCTAGGTACATCGAGCAACAGATCAAGACGAGGCGATCTCGGATAGGCGGTGTGTGGCATCACATGCGCTAATGTAAGGAGGCGCATGAAGCCATGTGTAGAGACTGGTAACGACGCGTGGAGGTGCGTGGACCATCTACAGGTGGAGATATTCTATCTAGCACTATTTCGGAGGATTCTAAAGGGTTTTATAAGGCTGGTTTTACAATTTCATGTCTCTAGGCAGTATTTTCTACTTTTTGGATTTTTTTCTAGTTTTCTAATGTGTTGGCTGAATAAATTAATCATGGATGCTAGTTTTGATTTCACGAGCAATTCTGGAGGTCCTAATAATTCGAGGAGAGAAGCCAAATCTAGTTTTTCAGAATTATTACCTATAGGTGGAAAAATAACAGAGCAGAAGTTAGATATTGAAAGGTGACAATATGTTACCTAGAAAAAAATGATTGAATATTATTTTGATGAAGTTCGTATGACACATCACCTTACTCAAGAACCACCTATAAAAGATCTAGACCAACAATGGATTATAGAAGATCGTCGGTTGTTTAGGTTAGTTTGTAATACTCTAGCTACTGAAGTTGAAGATAACACAGCTCATTATCATACTGTTAAGGAGTTATGGGAGTCTATTGAAGGTTTATATTCGAAAAAGGATGATCTAAATCAGGTATATGATTTGACTGTGTCCTTATTTCAATCAGATAAGAAAGGTAAAACTAATGCTCAAATTTATACTAAGTTCAATCGTATTTATGAATAATAAAATTCTCTCCTACCTATTACTAGTAATGTTAATGCAATGCATTCTCAACGAGAATAAATAGCTACTTTGTGTTATTTGATACGTTTAACTCCTGAGTTTAGTACAGCACGACAGTAAATCTTGTCTAGTTCTGAGCCCCTTCCCCAAAAAATAGCTTATTATCGAGTTCAAAGGGCATTTAAAGATATTTCTTCCTCTTTTCCATCTTTAAATGTGAATAAGTCAGCAACATTAGTTAGCTCGAGTACTCATGGAGGACATGGTAATTCTAGAGGTGGTAAAGGAAGAGAAAGAAAGCAAGGTCACTTTAATGAATGAGGAAGATAAGGTGATTAGCGGGGTCACTTTAATGAAGGAGGAAAAGGAAGTGAATCAATTGTGATTTATTATCATTGTCAAGAACAAGAACACATCAAGAAATTTTGCTCGAAGTTAGCAAGAAAGGATACCTAGCAATCCAGGTTTGCACATATGGCACAAGAATAAAAAATCAATAGTAAATTATTATCTAATAGTGAATATGTTGAGTACTTGTAATTGAAGGCCTCTGTATAGCCATCACCCACCCAACCCACTGCCACCATAGTTCACACAGGTAATCCTACTATATGTCTATCCTATTTCAATTCTAGATGGGTCATTAATTCTGGGGCCACTGATCATATGACAGATCAAACAGGTATCCTATCTTCCTTTAGTCATTCTCATCCTTCACATGTTACTTTAGTTAATGGGTTTACTGCTTCTATTGTTGGAAATGGCATGGTTGATCTCACTTCTAATATCTCTTTGTCCAATGTTTTATGTCTTTTAAACTTTTCATTTAATTTACTTTCAGTTAGCCAAATTACAAATACTTATAACTGTAGTGTTTTCTTCTTTCTTGATTATTGTATGTTTCAGGATCTATTGATGAAGAAAATTTTTAGTAAGAAATATGAATCTAGGGGATTATATGTGTTGGATGATAAAGTTTCTCAATCGATTGCTATTGCTGCTACCCCCACTCTACATCAATTGCATTGTTGTCTTAGTTACCCCTCATTGCTCTCTTTACAAAAATTGTGTCATAGTTTAGCATCTGTTTCTTATTTAGATTGTGAATCTTGTCAATTTACTAAATAGCATCATCAATCCTATGTTTCTAAAGTTAATAAGTGGGTTTTATCCCTATTTGAGTTAGTGCATTCAGATATTTGGGGGCCTTGCCCAATTATTTCAAAGTTTGATTTTTGTTATTTTGTATCTTTTGTGGATTATTATTCAAGAATGACTTGGCTCTATTTAATAAAAAATCATTCAGAGCTATTTAATTTTTTTGTACTTTTCATGTTAAAATTACAAATTAATTTCAAATAACTATTCGTAATTTTCAAAGTGATAATGCTAAAGAGTATTTCCTTGCACAGTTTTCAGCTTATTTATCCCAGCATAATATGATTCATCGGTCTTTCTATGCTGTCACTCCACAACAAAATGGAGTAGCTAAATAAAAAAATTGACATTTACGGGAGGTTTCTCGGGCCCTTTTATTTAAAATGAAAGTTCCTAAAGTTTTTTGGGCAAATACGATTTCTACAGCCTATTTTCTCATCAATCGCATGCCTTCTTATGTTCTTGGTGGTTAGGTACCTTTCTTCTATTTTGTTTCCTTTTAAGCCCTTCTTTCCTATTTCCCTACATATTTTTAGGTGCACTTATTTTGTTCAGGATCACCATCCTTAGGTATCTAAATTGGATCCTTGATCTTTGAAGTATATTTTTTTTTTGCTATTCTTGTACTCAAAAAGGGCATCGGTATTTTTCTCCTGAATTAAATCATTACATTGTACCTTCTGATGTTTCATTTTTTAACTCTACCTTATTCTTTGGGCCTTCTCCCTCTTCCTCCCCCTTGCTAGATTCAAATCATGTTGATGAATACTTTCTTGTACCTTCTTTCTCATTAGATTCATAAGTTCTTCCACCATAAAATTTGGTTCGACCTCCAATTCAATTTGTTTATTCTCATAGAGTACAGGTACCACCAGCAACTCCTCCACCAGCCACGCAACAACTATCTAATCCAGACTCGATTTCCCATGGTCTGTTAACTTCATCTCCTCTACCGCCTTCTTCCTCATCAAATCCTTTTCCTGTATTTTGTGATTTGGATCTCCCTATTGCTCATTGGAAAGGTACCCATACTTGCACTCAAAAAGGTAACCCTCACCACCCTTATTCCATCTTCACCTATGTATCTTATTCTTCTTTACCTACTTCTTCTCAAGCTTTTTCTTGCTTTTTTAGATTTTATTACTATTCCTAAATCCTATTTTAAAGATCTTTCTCATGATGGGTGGTGTGCTGCTATGGAGGAAGAAATGATAACTCTTAAAACTAATCACATATGGGATCTTATGCCCTTACCTGATGGTAAACAACCCATTAGTTGTAAATGGGTATTTACGATCCAAGTGAATTCAGATAGTTCTATTGCTCGTTTGAAAGCACGTTTAGTCGTTAAAGGTTATGCTTAGACCTGTGGTGTTAATTATTCAGAGATTTTTTCACTTATGGCCAAGATTACTTTTGTTTGTTTACTCATCTCTCTTGCTGCTACTTATGACTAGCCTTTTCACTAGTTGGATGTTAAAAATACTTTTTTACATGGAGATTTGAATGAGGAGGTGTATATGGAGCAACCACCTGGGTTTATTGCTCAGGGAGAGTGTATCAAGGTACTACGTTTAAAAAAAATCATTATATGGGTTGAAACAATCTCCTCGAGCTTAGTTTGGAAGATTTAGTGAAGTAGTGACAGAATTCGAAATGAAAAAATATGATCATGATCTCTATGTATTCTATAAATAATTTGGTTCAGGATGTATTCTTTTGGTTGTATATGTTAATGATATTGTGATCACAGGGAGTGACAAATTGGGGATCTCACAATTGAAAGCTTTTCTTCAGGTTAACTTTTAGACTAAGGACCTAGGAGCACTCCGGTATTTCCTAGGCATTGAAACTACTTGAGGGAGGAAAGGGATTTTCTTATCTCAAAGAAAATATGTGCTTGATCTTTTAAATGAAATAGGAATGATTAGCGTTAAATCATGTGAAAACTCTATGATTACAAATATTAAGCTTAATCCAGAAGATGGGGAGTTACTTGAAGATCCTGAACAATACAGGAGATTAATGGGAAAATTAAACTATCTTACTATAACTAAGCTTGATATTGCTTTTTCAATAAGTGTGGTTAGTGAGTTTATGAACTCCCCAAGGACTTCCTATTGGGATGCTCTTACACACATTCTGAGGTACTTGAAGAAGGAACCTAGTCGAGGAGTCTTATATAAAAATCATGGTCATTACAAAGTAGAGGCTTTTTTTGATGGAGACTGAGCAAGATGTCTTATAAATCAGAGATTAACTTTTGGGTATTATGTGTTTGTTGGAGAAAATCTTTTATCATGGAAAAGTAAGAAGTAAGTAGTTGTATCTCGCTCCAGTGCAAAATTTGAATACTGAGCTTTAGCTCATGCTACATCTGAACTTGTATGGGTTAACTACCTTCTTCAACAACTTAGTATCAAGACTCACAGGATTATGCAATTGTGGTATGACAATCGAGCTGCTACTCACATTGCCTCAAACCTAATTTTTTACAAACGAACTAAGCATGTAGAGGTTTACTGTCATTTTGTTTAATAGAAGTTACAAAAAAGGGTTATTAATCTTAAACATATTAAAATATGGGAACAATTAGCTAATTTATTTACTAAAACTCTTCCAAAAAAATAGATTGATGAAATTTGTAATAAGTTATGCATAATTGACATCTATAGCCCAGCTTAAACGGGAGTGTTAATAGATAAGTCCTGCATCTATTATATTTTGCTATATATATCTTGTATTATAATATATATACTGACTGCCTAACTTAGTTGAGGATATAGCGATACAAATTTCAATTAACAATAACATTTAACCTTATACTCATATTATAAAATCTAACACCAAAAGACATTTAAGACCTTACAATATAATATAAAAGACAAATATTACATTCTTAAAACTTAATATAGAAAGGGTGTTTAAAAATTTTAGAAGTATAACATTTAATCTTATAGTTATGTTATTAGCAACAAATTATATTAATAATATAATATCAAAAGGTGTTTAAAATTACTAATATAATCTCTTTCTTATATATTATAAAAAATAGTTTTCCTTTTCAGAACTTTGAACAAAATTATTTACAATTGGTCCCACGAAAGCATGTATACAATTACACAAAATTTTTATGATATAATATGAGTATATAGCAATTCCTATGTAATGCAATAATATTTAAAAAATCATTAAATTACACAAACAATGTCTAAAATTGCTACAAAGATTATTGGAGGTAATTAAAATTATAGGAATTACATAGGAAAAATTTGGATTCAAAATAAGCCTATTTACAATAAAATGAGCAAATATTAGAAAAAATTTTAATTCCAAAAAAATATAAAAATTACATATAATTACATGCTCAAAGAGTAGAGCACAATGGTATATTCATCACCTAAAAACTCCACTGAGAAAGTGATGTGTGACACCCACGTGCCACTTGTGCACATTGGTCACATGAGAAAGCCACTATTCACCAACCTTGACCTCTAATCATGTTTGCAATTGGGTCATTCAACTAGAATTACAACCTAGAAAATATCCATTTTCATGTAATCTTATACCATTTTTTACTTTAAATTATTCTATAATGAATTTTATAATAACCCAATCAAAATTTCCAACAAAACCATGTAAAATTTGGAATTTAATTGTTCCAGAGAATTTGAAAAAAGTTGCATAATGGTTCTAAGATTTTCCAATGATTGTCATTGCCTTTTTTGTTTTAAATTAGCTCAAAGATCTTGTAAATCACATTTCTTATTCAAGATAATCCTCATCTTCATTCTAAATGTGTTTAAAATTGGCTTTTCAAAATAAGAACTAGTAGTATACCTATGATTAACTCTAGGATTTTCTGGAAAAACTTATAATCTTTTCTTGCCCTTTAAATAAAATGCTCCATTTTATCATAACTCTATCATATTTCCTCAAGATTGAGATTTATATCAAGCTTCTCGATTGCCTAGTTCAATTGCCCAGAATCATAGTTTTGATGTTACCAAGCTCACATATATAGTATATTAATGGAGCATGGTAGATCAATGGACAACATCATCTTAATTCTAACTATATATCCATTGTAGAAGCTATAGAGGGAGCATAAAACCTTCTAAACACATAGAGTATATTGTGATGGCAAAATTAATGAAACGTAGTTCATCCCACAATTTTCTAGTGGTTCAATCATGTATGTGCCCTAACTCTCAAATGATATATCATGACCATGCACACACAATAACATATGTAAAATAGTTTGCTCATATAAATATATTTACACATTTCATGACTAGAACATAACAAAAACTTCAGGATCTTGCAAAACTTTAACCAATTTCATAATTTCTAGAAACATAAATTATCCATTAGCATATGCAATAAAGGTAACGGGTTGTATAAAATTATATATATCTATTCATTCAAAACAATTATCTTGTACTAAGAATCCAATTATGCCATATGCACTAAAAGATACACACATGCTCTAAAACACATTTAATCTCTTGATTTCAAATGCATAACCTTGGTAGAAATTATGAATTTCACATACAAAAAGATAAGCCATATAAATTTCACACAAAATTCCTAAACTCAACCATAATTTAGAGCCATAACCTGACTCTAATACTAATTGTTAAAATTGATTTTAATTTAATTATAATATACAAATTTTTTCTTTGAATCATAACATGAAACAAGGATGAAATTTATGTACAAAAGGCAATATTTATAGAATTGCTTATATAACTACTTGAATCTTTCATATCCATAACTTTACTTTAATAATTGTAACTTTTAATCGGCAATAACATAGTTCCTTCCTCATCTTCCTAAAATTAAAACAAAATACTATACGATTATAAGGTTGTCTTGTCTCCACCAAAACCCTCTTTTTTACATTTTTAGAAAGAACATAAAATAAATTTTGTGATAGAGTAGAAACTGATTGTGGATTTCCCATTAAATAAATTAAAACTAGATTATGGATCCTATGCCTTACAAGGTCCATATCCATTAAATTAAAATTAGTTTGGGTCTAAGTACCAAATAGCCTATTATATTAAATATCACATAATGGCCCTATTGATATTAATGTTCCTTGTTAATAAATTATGTAGGTTTAGAATAAAATATTAACACATTGGACTTTAGGCTCCATTTTTTCCACAAGATATTTTCTATTTATTTATTTGTATATAATAAAGGAGTACTATATGTATTTATAACTTGTATAAAAAAGATGATATTTAGAGCTTTGATAATGAAAGAAATCAACTTCCTCTTTGAAAAAAAAAAGAAGAAATTATCTTTTACTAAATTTTTTATATTTTACACTGAACATATAGATCATTTTCTACTATCATGGTATTTTATAATTATATTCTTATAGAAGATATTTTTTCTTAAAACAAACACATCCTTAGTATGAAAATTTTGAAGCACCTTAGTGTTGAATGTTGAATTATTAGCAATTCATAAAAAAGAATTAGTAGCATATAATTTTAGATATAGAAACTTTATTATGGAGAGTGATTCTAAGATAATTGTGAATGCACTTTTTAGGATTATTACTTGTTCATGGAAAAACTTAACTAATTTTGAAAATTGTTATATGTTTATTATTTAATCTTCTAAATGCTTTTCTTACTTGGTGTTTTAGACTTGGTAAAAAGCTAGTCACAAGGCAACAAAATGGGTTGTAAATTTTATTTGAAGTAGGTTAGGTAGTTTGCCATATGTTTTGCCTGTAAATAGGGATATATATTATAGAGCCCATATTCAAAGTAATAAAATTTCAATTTGCAAAAAAAATGAAAAAAAACTTCCAACTAATGTTTCATTTCCTTTATTATAAAAATTAAAAAAATCCACACTTTATGGTAATTTTATAAGTGTCAAGTTAAAATATTTAAAAATATTTAATTATTATATATTAAATTATATTATTTATGTATCATTTTTATGATTAAATAATAATTCAATATAAATTAAAGGTAAAATATACCTTTATCTTTATGTCATGACCTAAATTCATTTATAATTAATGTAAATCTTGTTACTTGATTTCTACTAACCTCAATAATATTTACACTAATTCCATCCAACAGAAATCTATCCATTTTCATGGCAACTTAAATTATTTTAAATGTTACAGAAAGGATAGATAGAGTTTCTATTGTTTTTAAATATTTTTCGAGAGCTACACTATCTAAATTACAAAACTTATAATTTTGCCCAATTCCTGAAAGCACAATTATAAATCTCATTGAAACCAGTACTATTGAAAAGGAGAATATGGATATGTGTACAATCCCTATAGAAATGAAATATATAACAAGTGATAAAGAACATGCATCTTTTGAAGGTCTTGAGAACAAATGGTAAGTCAAGTACATTCTATAAAAATTGCTAATGGATCATAGCTAGCGATGTTGTTCAAGCGGTAAGGGGTGTTCTTATCCTTTAAATACAATCTTTTTACTTTTGATTCTAAATAAAGCCTAATCAAGCCTTTTGTATATTATAGACCAATTAGTTTGTGTAATTTCATTTACAGATTATAGACTAATTAGTTTGTGTAATTTCATTTACAAAGTCATATCTAACATCTTGGCCAATAGAATGAGTGTGGTGCTAAAGAAATTAATTTCTTCAATGCAATATGCCATTGTGCTTGAATGGTGGATTGCCAAAAATAGTTTATTAACCCAAGTAATAATTCATGTTATTAAGAAAAAGGTAAAAGGAGGTCTCATAGGAGTAAAATTGGATATGCAAAAAGCATACGATAAAATTATACAAGAATTCTTGGTAATAGTATTGCAAAAAGTTAGATTTAGCGACCAATTTATTAATTAGATTTATCGGTGCTTGTCTATGGTATCATACTTCGCAATGGTAGCCTATTTAAACGATTTAGTCCCACTTGAGACTTGAGGCATGGGGATTCCTTATTTCTATAACTTTTCATCATTATTTTTAAAGTTTTTTCTAAATTGTTACTTAACATAAAGAAAAATAGGATGAGATACATGGTATCAAAATAGATTGAGGTCACATCTAATGTTTATAGATAATATTATCCTTTTCACATGAAGCAATTCAAATGACGCATCGGGCATCCAAGAATGTATAAGGAAATATGAAAAATGGTCAGGACAAAAAATTAATTTTGTCAAATCATAAATTTTCTTTAGTCAACGTACATAGGTGGCAGACATGAGAATTTATGGATCTCTTATAGCTTAGGTCTACCTAAGAGAATGCTAGATATTTAGGTATTCCAATATATCTAACAACCAAGAAGACACATGACTTTCATTATTTAATTAGCAAGGTGCAGACTTAAATATAGGGATAGAGGTAAAAAAAAAAACATTATCTTGGACAAGTAGGGCAATCCTAATTAAATTTGTGTTACAAGTTTCCTTATATACTACGTTTATCATGAAAACCCCTCAAACTATTTATGATAAATTAGATACATTAAATCATAAGTTCTGGTGGAATGTGAATTTGGAAAAATCACGTTATTTAGCACTAATTGCTTGGTTAATTTATGCAAACCAAAGAAGGCAGATAGGCTAGATTTTAGGGAATTTAAGGATATCAAATTGGGTTTATTAATGAAAGTGGCATGAAAATTTGAAATAGAAGATGACAAGCTATGTGCCTAGTGCTTCAAATGTAAATATCAATCTTTTCTCACATCTGAAGGTGGCCTTTAAGGATCTATATTTAGAATGGAATTATAGATAGCATGGATAAGCTAAAAAAGGGTGTGTGCTTTTTAGTGCGAAGTGGGGATTTGTTGTTAATGGATAACTACCCATAGGTCCCCACTATTCAAGATAAGGATTTAAATTATGATTGTAATCGTGTTTGTAATTTTGCTATGATTTGCAAAATTATAAATAAATGTAGAGAAATGTAATTATCAATACAAAATTATGAAAAATTATAAATATAGTATGGTCTACAATTGTAATATTGTATACAATGTTATACTCAAGATCATTTTTTAATCCCAAATTTGAGGTTTTCGACCAACATTCAATTCCCTATTAATATGCAAATAAGAGATTTATAGTTGCCAGATTTTTAAAGTTAGGACATTAATATGGTTTATAGCATATTTATAGCTGAGGATGCTAACCACATAATCTAAATTTGTGTTCCTTCTTATGGTCACAATGAGTTGAAATGGATGTTGGAATCCTTTAGGGAAATTTTTGTCAAATTGATTTATCATGCTCACCATAGGCAATTGCTAAATGAATGATTTACATCCATGTAGAATCGACTTAGGAACTTAGTAATCCATTATTGTTTGAAGATTAATTTTTGGCAATATGATTGCAAAGTTATTCCAACTAAGGTATGGTTTCAAGCTTTTGCCAACCTGGTATATCTTCAATGTCCTCTTTGCAAGTAAGAGGATAAAGATGACTTGCATATCTTACTGTGCTGTGATTTTGCTTGCCTCTTATGCATTCAAATGCTAAGAGTCCATATCACACAAGTGCAATTTTTGTCAATCCAAGAATACCTAGAAGTTATTCTAGGTATCTCGAACAAGTTGATTCTAGTTGGTGCACCAACAAAGTATGTTGTCAAGCTCCTAGCTAGTGCAATTTTCATTGCTTAAAGGCTTTGGGAGGCTTAAACTAGCTTGGTCTTCACTAATTTACCTCCAAACATTAAACAACTAGCAGCTTTAGTGGAGCATGATCTAAGGATAGAGTAAGCTAGAATTTAAGGAGTTGATGTTCTCTCTGTTGATTCAATACCTTAAGTATGGATAATACCACCCATTAACTACTTAAAACATAATATGGATGTTACCTGGCATGCAAGAGATAGGACCATTACTACTTTGGTTAAAGATGACATAAGGATTATGAAAGGACTTTGGTTTGAGAGGATGAAAATCTCTTCTCCAGAAGAAATGGAAGTATATGCCATTCCTACAACTTGCAAAGGGGAGAAAGGACTTCATTACCTATGTATAATGATCAAATTTGATGCAAAATTAGTGGTTAATGCAATTCTAAATTTCATTACCTGTCCTTAGAAAATTTTAGATTCGATAAAAGATATTAAAATCTAATTAGAAGTGTCCACATTTTTATCTATAGTGTGGATTGCTAGGAATACAAATAATATAACTGATAAGGGAGCCCGATAGGTCTATAATATAATAAGGAGTGGCATTGAATTTATCAATAATACTCTTCTTAATATTGATGATGTTATTGCACATGATATTAACATTACTCTTAATTAAGTAAATATCTTTTTAAAGAAAATGCAAATGAGATATAATTAATGTGTTAAATATTTGCTTATTAGATTGCATGTTTTTATTTTAGTTTGATGTCTAGTCAAATGAAAAGTCATATTCTTTAGGAATTTGTTAGTTTGTTTCTAATATTGTGATTAATTTGTTACTGATTTTGTGGGTCATGGATTAAGCTCCTAAAATTTTGGATTTTCTATTATTACAGTATTATAAATGTAGAGGATTGCTGATGAATGAAAAACATCAAATTCCTTTGCTACACATATACTTCTCTTCTTTTATTTTCTTCTTTTCAGTTTTAATTCTCTATTTTATACCTTGCAAACTAACAAACTGGTATCCAAAGGATTTTCTTGAAGGATCTGTGAGATGGAAGCTAAAATTAATTTCTCATAACTTGCTCCTTATGTCTTCAATGGAGAAAACTATCAGCTTTAGGTAGTAAAAATGGAGATATACCTGAAGGCTTTAAATCTCTGGGAACCTATAGAAGAGGACTATCAAGTTCCTCTACTATAAAAAAATCCCACCATGGCCTAAATAAAAAATCACATGGAGAGAAAATCTAAGAAGTCAAAAGCAAAAGCTTATCTATTTGTTGGTGTTTCAATAATAATTTTTACGAGAATCATAACTCTCAAAATAGCAAAAGAAATTTAGGATTATTTAAAAGAAGAATATGCAGAAGATGAAAAGATACAAGACATGTAAGTGCTAAATTTAATAAGGGAGTTCGAGTTGCAAAAGATAAAGGACTCTAAGACAGTTAAAGAATACTCGAATAGATTATTGGGCATAATCAACAAGGTAAGGTTACTTAGCATTGAATTTGTTGACTTTAAAATTATTGAAAAAATTCTTGTAATAGTGCCTGAAAGATATGAAACATCCATAACCACCTTAGAGAATATAAAAGATCTATCCAAGATCACTTTAGTAGAATTATTGAATAGCTTGCAAGCTCAAGAGCAATGGAGACTTATGAGAGAAGATCGTGAAATTGAAGAAACTCTACCGGCCAAGCATTAGCACTAAGAAGTTAGAAAAAAACTAGAAAAATTACAAGAAAGGTCAACATCAAAACAAAGGTAGAAACTCAAAAAAAACTATCCACCTTGCTAACATTATGGGAAAAAGGTCATTCACTATCCAAATGCTAAAAAAAACTAGATCCAAAATGTACTAAATGCAATTAACTTAGACATGAAGCTATGATTTGCAAAAGCAACTTCAAAAGCAAGAAGAAAATGCTTAAGTTGTTGATCAAGATGAAAAAGATTAAATTTTTTTGGCAATGTGTTTTTCAACCATAAGTTCTTTAGAATGTTAGCTAATTGATAGTGATTGCATAAACCATATGACTTATAACAGAACTCTTTTCAAAGATTTAAAGCCTATTGAAATAAAGGTCAAAATAAGGAATGGTGGCTACATTACTGCAAAAGGAAGAGGAACCATTTCAATTACAACAAGTTTAGGTGCAAAGTTAATTTCAAATGTCCTCTATGTACCTAATATTGACAAAATTTGCTCAATGTGGGTCAGCTGATAGAAAAAGGATTCAAAGTATCATTTAAAGAACAAATCTGCTCTATCTATGATACCACTAGTAAGGAGATTTTAAAGATTAAAATGAGAGGTAAAAGTTTCTTATTTAATCTAACAAAGAAAGTGCAGACAATTTATTACACTAAAGTTAGCAACATAAAAATTTAGTACTAGAGACTTGGCCATTGTCATCTTCAAAGAATGCTGGAAATGAATAATGAAGATATGACAAAAGGCTTACTTGTGCTTGCAAATTGTTTGCCAAATTGTAAAGCTTATCAGTTTGGTAAACAAAATAAGATATCATTTCCTAAATCAACATGGAAAACCTTAAAAAAGCTATAACTTATTCACATAGATGTGATAGGACTTTAAAGAACATCATTTTTACAAGGTAGCTTATACTATGTCATTTTCATTGATGATTTTACAAGAATGTGCTAGATTTCTTAAAGTGCAAGTTTGAAGTTACTGGAGTATTCTGTAAGTTTAAGAAAATTATGGAAAATCAAAGTGGATGCAAGATCTAATCTTTCAGAGCTGATAATAGGAAGGAGTACACTTCAACTTAATTTTATTCATTTTGTGAAGAGGTTGGCATTGGACATTAACTCACAACTCCTTACACTCCAGAAGAGAATGGAGTTAGTGAAAGGAGAAATAGATAAATAATAGAAATGGTAAGATGTATGCTACATGAGAAGGAGTTACCTAAAAAATTTTAGGTAGAGGCAACTAACATAATAGTTTTTCTACAAAATTAACTTCTAACCAAAGCTTTGGAAGATAAAACACCATTTGGGGCTTGGTATGGTTGTAAATCTTCACTAAGTTTTCTTCAAATATTGGGTTGTGCATGTTTTGTTCATGTTCCACAAGTTAAGCATGATAAGCTTGACAAAAAGGCAATTCCAGGCATTTTTGTGGGTTATAGTTCAGTTTTAAAAGGCTATAAAGTGTGTTATCCATAAATAAGAAAAATGACAATCAATAGATATGTGCACTTCAATGAAGAAAAGTAATGAGACTAGAAGAATCCATAAAAAATAATTGGATCTATTTCTAAAAGGTAAATAATAAACTAATGGCAAAATAAGCTAAAAGATTAGCCTTCAATTAGAGGCACTAGACCACTTTCAAACATTTATCAAAGATGTCATGTAGCAATATGCAAACCTGCTAGCTATAAAGAAGCTATTAATGATCCAAATTAGAGGAAAGCAATGGAAGAAGAGCTATCAATGATTCAGAAAAATAAAACATAGGAGTTGGTTGATAGGCCCAAAGATAGAAAAGTTATAAGGGTGAAATAGGTGTTTAGAATAAAGCTTAATCCAAATTGCTTTACCAATAAATACAAGGTTAAGCTTGTAGTTAAAGGGTATGCATAAATTTTTTATGTTGATTATTCTAATACTTTTGCTTCTATTGCTAGGTTGGGGACAATCAAATTGGTGCTAGCAGTAATAGCATAAAAGGATTAGAAAGTATTTCAACTAGATGTTAAATCAGCCTTTTTAAATAGAGTGCTATAAGAAAAAAGATATGTTAAGCAGCCATAGGGATTTGTGAAGCAAGGTGAAGAAGATAAAGTCTACCTATTAAAAAAGGCTCTTTATGGCTTAAAATAAGCACCAAAAGCCTAGTACAACAAGATAGATGAACATTTGATCAGTATAGGCTTTAAAACTAGCCTATTAGAGTTAACTTTGTTTGTGAAATGCAAGGAAAATAATTTTCTCGTAGTTTCCCTCTATGTAGATGATCTTTTGGTGATTGGAGATAATACAAGGTTAGTTAAGGAATTCAAGCAAGAAATAATACAAGTTTTTGATATGACAGATCTTGGCCTTATAACCTATTTTCTAAAAATTGAAGTCAAACAAAGGAAAAAGGAAGTGTTCATTTGCTAAAAAAATATGCAAAGGAAATATTAAAAAAATTTCAAATGGAGGAGTGCAAGCTAGCAAGCACACCAATGAATCTAAAAGTGAAGCTATGTAAAAATTGTTGGTGTGTGTCCTAAAACCAATCATATAAATGATTGAAGTTATACACAATGTGTTATGTTTTATTTTAGGTAATTTAATTATTATATTTTATTTTTATAATTTTATTATTATTATGTGCAATTTATAACTTAATATAATAATTATCCTTGGAATAGTTTCGCTATTCCTAAAATGCCCCTAATTAAGTATTATTACGAAAAGGATAGTAATAATACATCGAGACTAGCATGTATAGTGACTGATGATTATAAATCATGAATATGTGATATCAAGTCAATACATGAGTATATTGCTAGTGAACAATGTACTGGACTGATCCATTATGAGAATATTGCATGGATAGACGTGTCATAAGTTATTCTCATATGATCACAAATATACATAAACCTTTGACTTGAAGTTATTACGGTTCCCTACATGAGAAATTACTCACTTTAATATTGTCCTATGTCACCTTTAATCAGGATGATAAGTAAGGCATTGATTGGATGTGTCATAAATCATACAGAAGGAAGTGAGTGATGTAGATGAAATTTTGTTACTCTTGTATAAAAGAGAAATATCCTTGGGCCCCTTGATTGAGTGAGATGTAGAAATGCATGGCCATGCTCAATTGAATTAATATGTGATATTAATCATTTATTTTAAGTCTACTCAGTATCAAGAAATATAAATTAAACATTAACGAGGATGACACATTCCATACCTCTAGTTCAATTTGGATATTATTATAAAAGGGTTATGATGCAAAATATTGATCATGTATTAGGTGGATGTCGAATCACAGACATTTTTACTACTTGAGTGGCAGTGATGTATTGATAGATACTGCTTACTGTCTATGGCTTAATAATAAGTCATTATTAACGTAGTAAGAATCTAAATGGTCACATAAAAAGAGTAGGAATAAGACAATAATTGATTAGATTTTAATTATATTAATATCCAATTAATTGGACTTATTTTCGTGCATATATATATATATATTATTAAGAATAATAAATTCACGTAATATATATATATATATATATATATATATATATATATATATTATGTGATATTATTTGATATTAAAGTAATATCAAATAATTATCTTATCAGATATTAGATAAATATATTATGAGATAATATTATTTTGATATTTGATAACTATATGCAATTATCTAATATTAAGATATTTATATTATGAGATAATATTATTATCTAATATTAGATAATTAATAGATAAGTCCTATCTCTCCTCGTTATCTCTAGGATAAGGATAAGATGAGTGTTAAGTGTGATTAAGATTTTAAAAGCATTATCCTAGTTGGACTAGGATTATGACTTACCTAAGTTCTATAAAAAGAGACTTGAGGGAAGCATTTTAACAACACGTTCAAAGCTTCCATACAAACCCTAAATCACTCAGAAAACATCCAATCCTAATTCTTAGAGAGAAAAATGCATCCTAGCAGATTTGTGGAAGGTGAGAGGTCGTTATTCACTCCGTGTGGATACCGTAAAGACGTTGTACCTTTCGGCCAGCATTTGATTCATCCGCTCTCAAGTTTTGATCAGTAGAAACACAAGTGCCCAATAGGTAAAACCCTAATCATTGATTTATGTTTTTTGCATGGATCTTAGGTAGAATTCGGATCAGATTTTGAATTTCCGTCGCATATGATAATCCAAATTCCTAACAAAAATGATGGTGCTAATAAAGTTAATGAAAGTTACTATAGAAGCCTGATTGGTTATCTTATGTATCTTACTATAACAAGGTCAGATATTTTATTTGTTGTAAGTTTCTTATCTCGATTTATGCATTGTGCCAGTGAAATGCATGTAAAAGCTATAAAAAGAATATTAAGGTATATTAAGGGTACAATTGATTATAGTGTTAAGTTTGAGAAATGCCAGAATTTCAAGCTGTGTGGATTCTCAAATAATGACTAGACTGGATCTATTGATGACATGAAGAGTACTTCAAGATATTGTTTCAGCCTAGGTTCAGGAGTTTTCTCATGGTCTTCGAAAAGGCAAGAGATTATAGCACAATCTACTGCTGAGGTTGAATTTATAATAGCAACAGCTATGGTAAATCAAGTTTAATGGCTGGAAAAAAAATCTTAAGAGATTTAAATATGGAGCAACAAGATGAAACATAGATCTTCGTAGACAACCAGGTAGTAATTGCAATTTCAAACAATCCAATGTTTCATAGGAAAACTAAACATTTCAGAATGGTGAAATTATTTTAGTCTACTGTAAGTTAGAAGATCAGTTAGCAGGTTTGTTCACAAAGTTACTGCCAGTTAACAAGTTTAAATTTTTAATGCAGAAAATTAGTGTTTGCAGTTCCAAAAGTAAGGAGGAGTGTTAAATATTTGCTTATTGGACTGCATGTTTTTTATTTCAATTTGAAGTCTAGTCAAATAAGAAGTCTTATTCTTTAGGAATTTGTTAGTTTGTTTCTAATATCGTGATCAGTTTGTTGTTGATTTTATGGGTTATGGATTAGGCTCCTAAAATTTTAGATTTTCTATTATTATAGTATTATAAATGTAAAGGATTGCTTATGAATGAAAAACATCAAATTCCTTTACTGCATATATACTCCTCTTCTCTTACTTGCAAGCTAACATAATGTATAAATTTATGTTTATTTTAATCAACAATGAATTTTAGCCGAATTAGCAAATCAGTAATGTGGATCCAACACTTAGACTTGTTCATGGATTAATTGATAGGTTCATTATAAAAAATATAAACTTTAGATTCTCTTTTTAATACTTGAATATTAGTTAATTTTTTTATAATCTAATTAATATTTAAAGTAAATTAGCCATGATATAAAGCAAATAATCCTAACCTAACCTAATCACATGACTTTATTTTTGTAAATACAAATATATACGAAGAGTTTGACTTATAACTTAGAAACACAGCATATGAATAGCTACCCAAAGGTTAATGGGACAATATATATATACACATACACATATGATAGTGTATATATACACATACACAACTTATAACATATATCATTCCAATACATATGATAGTGTAACCAATGCCAACAGCCTAAGGCAATGATCTACAAAGGTATAATGGCTGCTACTATGTTGTCATTGGTTCCAACAATTTGCTTCCAAACATATGAAATTGTATCTTTAGCAAAGTGATAAAGCTTTTGAGTCACATTCAAAATAACCCAGTCACGAGCAATATCAATAAACATGGCAGCTATAAGTATCCAAATGGCAAACACAAAATGCTCAAAAGAAGGCAGAACCAAGAGCACCATAAAAGCTAAAGATCTAAAAACATAATCAACTTGATCACAGATATTCCTTAAGCTTTTAGAAAAGTTTTGACTGAGATTAAAATCAAGGAGATTCACTAAGATTATAGAAAAGTTTTTCATAAAGAGTAAAATGATAATATTGTTGGTTCCATGTATGTTCTTAACTCAACAAGTTAAATTTAGTACAAATTGAATTATTTAGCCAACTCATCTTATGAATGAGATAAGTTTGATTTATTTGGAACTTAGTTAATTTGCATTGTGAAGTAATTTAATATATATACATGTAAATATATATATATATATATATCATAATTATATTGTATTTTTTAGATAAAATATTTGATAAAATTTTATTATAAAATATCTTTACTGTAGTGTGTGAGTAATATTAACCTTTCTTTAGGAACTCAAGAATCTACAATTTAGGTTATTTGAATATAGATTTTTGTTAAAAATTCATTATGAAGTCAATATTAAGAACAAGCTTCTGAAGCTACGTTAAGAATAAAAATTTAGTATTACTTCGATATAAATATTATTAAGTATATTATTTTTATGATTTAATAATCTAATTTTCTAAAAAAATAATTAATTTCCAATCAATAGTTTTTTATCAGATCCTATTATCTAATTAAAAAATATAATTGATAATATTTATAAGAAAGTATTACTAAATTTTTAGTGTTAATGTAATACTATTTTTTCAATTTTAAATAAGTTAAATTTTAATTTCTTTAAGATTTCACATGAGGAATAAATATGTAGCTAGATGAAAGTGCATGACTAAAGAAAGAAATGGCTGATTGTAGAATGATAAGATATGGTTAGTTTTCTTTTCCATTCAAAATGGTAAATAGAAGAAAGACCCTTTAAGAAAGTGCAACTCTATTGGATAATACAGGTAACGCATTGTGGAAAACGGTTCAAGAACCATCCCCTAGGCCATCCCCTAGGCCAAATTAAGAGAGAAAGAAGTTATGACCCATTAACTTTGATATTTTTTTCAAAAATTTTATATTTACATTTAAAATATGATTCTTAATTTTATATACATATTAAATAATTCAATTACTCTTATTATTATTAAAAATATAAAAAAGTTAATTATGATTTTTTTAAAAACTCACATATATTAAAAATTATATGTTTTTTGAATTTTCAATGTGAGTTTAAGAATTTTTAAAGGTGCAAGTCTATTGGGTTTACATGTGAAATGCAAGGATTTCTTTTTGTGTACAAATATTATTATGTACAAAGTATTTAGATCTAATAAGTGTCTATAGATACTCTTAATATCAAGAATAGAAAGCCTGACTTTAGAGGAGAATTTATTAAGGTGATAAATTTCAGTGAAAAAAATCGGAAAACTATTACCAAAATTTAGAAAAAAAAATTGGAAATCTTACAATAGAAGATTGCGCCTATTTCTTTTCAAGGAATTGATAAAACAAGAAATTCAGAGAATCTAAATCCTAGGTAGACTTAGTTATAATTAATGAGTGAAAATGTATCGTGTGCTACTCCTACCACAATTTTTTGGGCATACATTTAGTGGGCCCCATAAACTTGCGTTCCCCGTCAAAAGATTGGGTTAAACAACCAACCCCAACAAATATGTCATAGGCTGGACTGTTTACACTGATATCAATATATTTGGGCCAACGACCCACAAAAAATCCAATCATCGAAAAGAATTGGTCCATTCAACAGGAGTTTGGAACGTCACTTTTTTAATCATTTTCTTTGTCATGTTAAATATAAATAGACACAAAATTCATGCAATAGAGTTTAAAAAACTTTTTTTTATTAATGAGATTAACAAAAAAATTATATCTACTTATCTCCAAACATTAAGAAAACAGCCAAAAGAAAATAAGAAAATCCAACACATCAACGGTGCAATCATATTCAGGGGTTTGCTACGGTACCCCGGGGGGTTTCAAACCCGGAGTGACGTGGCACAATGCAAGCTATTGGATGAGATTACTAAGAATTTTAGTAATCTCATTTAATGGTTCACAATGCACCACGTCACCCCGGGTTTGAAACCCCCGGAGTACCGTAAAATTGGCCTCATATTCAATATTGGTTTGAAGAATTACTTTTCACTACATTTGGATGGGAACTCCTGACCTTTACGTGCGTGCGTGCATACGTGTATGTGCATATGTCTACACACACGTGTGTGTGTGTGTGTGTGTGTGTATATATATATATATATAAGTGGATTATTAAAAAGAAGGAAAAATTGTATTTTTAAATATTTGTTTAGTAAATAATTTTTTCATTATCTTTGAGTTCATTAAAATTATTTTAATTAATTAATTTGATCAATAAATTATCATATATATTTAATAAATGATTGATTCAATTAAGTTATTGATATTCAATTAAATAATTTTAAAATCGGCGACTTTAACATTTTAAAATAACTATTTCATTCAATGTTCATAAAAAATAAAAAATACCCTTAAATAATAATTATAATATTAAATTATTATTATTTTCATTCATTTTTTATTAAGACTTAGATATCTGCATACTATTTTCACTCGTTATTTTGTTAAAGGTGTTAGGGAAAGGGATTGAACTCATGCTTTTTAATGGCCTATATAAAACCTAGTATTCAACCACTATATTATTGCATATTCTTACACACACTTAGAGATACAGATATAGGTATTTAATAAATGATTGATTCAATTAAGTTATTTATATTTAATTAACTAATTTAAAAATCAGTGACTTTAACATTTTAAAATAACCTTTTCATTCAATGTTCATAAAAAATAAAAAATGCCCTTAAATAATAATTATAATATTAAATTATTATTATTATTCATTCATTTTTCATTAACACTTAGATATCTGCGTACCATTTTCACTCGTTATTTTGTTAAAGGTGTTAGGGAAAGGGATTGAACTCATGCTTTTTAATGGCCTATACACGCGCGCGCGCGCACACACAGAGTCACACAAAGAGAGAGAGAGTAAGGTAATATATATTAAAACAAAATAGTTATTTAATTTTTAAATAGTTAAATTTATATAATAAAATTAACATTTTAACAAAATAATTTTTATAATATGTAAAAGAATTTTTTATGTAACTAATTATTTAATAAATTAAAAAAATTTCACATTTAAAGTTAAAAATTAATAAGATTAATTTATAAACATAATATATATATATATATATATATATATATATATATATATATATATATATATGCATATATATACTCATATATTAAAATAAATTATAAAACATACTCAAGTTCTTATATATTATTTTACATGTAAATAATTAATAGCAAATAACTAATTTTACTAAATACTTTATTGAAACAACTAATATTATCAATTAAATAAGTTAATTAATACAATTAATTATCAACTAATAATTAATTAAATTAACAACAACTAATATGATTAGCTAACTATGAAACAAGTCATAAACTAATTACAAACTGACCAATCTGCCCTTTCTAAAGAAAAACTATAATGAAGTAAGAGACATGTATAGATATTTTATATTTTCTCCAAAAAAAATATCAGTATTCTATATTGACTATGAATTAATAACACTTTAAAATTTATAATTCATTAAAGACTACTAAATAATGAAAAATTCAAAATTTGTTATTTTTCTATTCATCAAATTAACTAGTTTAGAATTTAAACTACAACCAATCGCTTGTTAAATTAAATACAATTGGATGATAAGAAAAAGTTTTCGAGTGCCAAATTAAATTAACAATTTTATATGAAAGCATCATTTCATCATTTTTTTGGGGGGTGTTTTCACTTTGCATTTTGATATTTATGTTGTGTGATTTTAGACATGTGATTTACATCATATTAACTACTATCACTTATTTATTAGCACAAAGTAATCTTAAGCTATTTTCATGCACAAAATCTTACAAAACCCTCGAATTAGTCATACAAGGAAAAACCTATAATGATAAAACATATGGCCACAAAGTAAAACTAATAAATTATATCAAACAAATGTTAGAAATACAAGGTAAAACAATTATGAATCACTGTGTTTAATTTTCTCCATCCCTATTTCTTTATATTTTCTGCACTATACTCTTTTTTTTTTTTTTTGGCTACAATTGCTAAATTATTATCCTTAATTGTTTTAAACTTGATTATTACATTGGATAGTCATTTGTTTATTATTTTCAAGTGAAAGTTAACTGCTAAAATTTTATAAAATTGATGTTGATTTTAAAAATAGTAAAATTCTAAAACACAATTCATTCCCCTCTTGAGTAAAATCCTTGGTAACAATGTTCTATCTATAATTCACTAAAATCTACTAAATAATGAATATTTCAAAATTTGTTGTTTATGAATCTATCCATCAAATTAAATAGTTTAAAATTTAAACTAGTATACGCGGAAAGCCTCAACCAATCACTCATTAAACTAATTACAATTAATAAGGAAAAATTTTGCCTGTATTTCACCTTCTATTCTGCGGTTACTGTTAGTTTTTTCTGATATTAGGCTTCTGTGTTCTTGTTTGAGGTTTTGTGTGGTTTTTGTTCTTTGTATTTTTTTTTTAATTCTTTTAATGACCTAGTTGTTGTGTTGCTTTGATCTTCGCTATAATGGATTCTTTTTTTGGCTAAAAAAATAGGGGTAAGTTTTCAGAGTACCAAATTAAATTCACAATAATCTGCCCCCCCAAAAAAATAGATTCACAAATTTAAAGAAAACATCATTTTATCTCCCTTATTTTGCCCATTTTCACTTGCATCTTGAGATTTATATTGTGTGATTTGAGGTATGTGATTTAGATCATTTTAAACTTTTGTTACAAAGATGTTTTCACCTACAAATTCTTACAAAACCCTCAAATTAATTACATAGAGCAATGTTATAATGAGATAAAATACATGACTACAAAGTAAAATTAATAACATGAAATTCATTAACTACTTAAGAAAAAAGCAAAATAATAAATATTACATTAAATAGAGTGATACTTTTACTAAACATTTCATCGGCTAAGAATTACCAAAATCAGATATCACTTGATTTTAACGGAAAATATTTTTTTTATAAAATATAATTATAAAATGTTAAGTTGAAGAAAGGTATTTTATTTGTTTAATATAAATTATAAAAATTTTGAAGAAAGCAATTTTAGAAAAAAAAACAATTTACCCTCTTCTATTAGTATAATTCTAAATATCATTTTTTAACTACAAATATAGAAAACATGTCATTCCTTCATCAATATATAAATAAATAATATTTTTTTTATGAAAAATACTTTTTGATGAAATAATCAAAGCTTTAATCGCCATCCTTAAAAAAAGTTATGAACTAATCCCGCCTCATCCTAAGAGGAAAAATAAAAAAATAAAAAATTTATGCATTCATGAAGTTAAAAATTGCAATTTTGTTAATCTAAGAAAGAAATTGAATCTCCCTCGTGAAAAATCTTCTTGTCCTATAATAACACAAATATTTTAAGTACTACCTAACTATTATTTTTTGACAAATAAGAAAACTCCTCAGAACCACTCAATTTTATCATGCTAAAATTATTGATTTGTTAAAATATAATAAAGATAATATTGAAATTTCAATAGTACGGTAAAATTAATTTTTTGTTCATTTTTATCCCTTGTTCTGAATAAAAAGAACTATAATCTAATTTCATTTGTAATTGCAATTGACAGACACACAAATTCTAGGTGCTTTTCATGTGATATAGAGAGCTTCATCAGAGACACTCTGGTATTATGTGAACAATAAGAAAAAAGTGGGAAATTTCTGACCTAAGTTTTCTGCTTGGAGCTTCAGGCTGTTCTTCTACTATGTGAACAATCTGATAAGTTGCTCTGTTTCTCCTGCGGATCCCTCCCACTGGTGCTGCTCTTGACTCCATTTCTCTCTCTGAATTCTGAATTCGAAGAATCCAAAAACACTGTACAATCGAGAATCCAACAGGTTGAAGCTCTGCAAAACGTATACCCTCTCCTTCGTGAGGTGAAGGCATGGAGGTCAGGGCAACACTTTATCAGGATGGGAATTTAAATTCAGTCGGTCACCCTCGCCTCTCTCCTCCATGAAGGAAGGGGCTGCCAATCAAAACGAACAAATTTGTATTATATTGACAAATGAGGCCCTGTGTCTTGTATGTGCCGCCTGCAAAAGCGAACAAATTCGGGTGATAAAAATGTCTTTTGCTTTTCCATGCAATTATAGTCGGACGTTCCCAATTTCATGGGGACTTATCTCCCCGCCCTACATCTAATATGGTGAATGCTGTTGTCAACTTCATTAAGTATCATGAATAAATTTCTTTTTTTTTTTTGGGTAAAAATCGGCCCATGTCATGAATTAAAAAAAATGACAGTAATTTACATATGAAATTTAATTTCAAATTTAATTTTTAATGTATATAATATTGTTAATAACAAAAATATTTTAAATATAAAAAAGAAATCTAAAATTAAATTTCGAGTCTTTTATATTTATTAAATTAATTTTTATAAATTTATCTTACATCTCATATTTAATAACTGTCTTTTGTTTTGTACTTAAAAAATTTAATTTTAAAATCTATTTTCGATATATATAACATTCTTGCCTACATAAATTCAAGCTCTGGACAACAAATACTTTTTCTGTCCAATGAAAGCATAATCCCCTGCATCTTATATTCAATAAGGGTCCTTCAATTTGTATTTAAAACCGACTTTCAAAATCTGTTTTCGATATATATATATATATATATAACACTCTCACATGAATAAATTCAAGCTCTGGACGTCAAATAGTTTTTCTGTCCAATGAAAGCATAATCCCCTGTATTGAAGGCAATTTTAGATTAATATTTTAATTATTTGAAATAATATTTTTTATAATAAGGAAAGACCTTAAAATACTTCCTTCAAGTTGGATAAATAGGTAGATTTGTCACGTTAATTTTAAAACCTGAAAATAGAAAGTTTAAATTACATAAAATTTAAAATTAGCACTCACTAATAACTTAATTTGATTAAATCATATGATTTTCTTCATAAATTTTCAATCAAAATCCCAACATTAATTTATCAAATAGGTTATTTAAATAATTTTCCAACAACTTTTCAAATATTTAACTAAAATTCTAGTCTATAATTTAATTCATATTAATTATATAATGTTGAAATTATGAGTGAAAAGAATAATGTGATAAATCAACATATAATAATATTATTATATTTTTAAGAAATTTGTGAAATATTATGCAATTTAAGAAATAGATAATTACTAAATGAATGATAGATATTATGTATAATTTTCAATTTTTAAAAAATCGAGGGAAGCAAAATTTAATTATTTCAAAGTTTAGACGGCATTTTGCACTTTTTTCCTTAATAATAAGCATCAGTGGTTAGGAATTAGCTATAAAAACAGTATTAAACAAATAATAAATAAATTATTTTGGATAATTAATGATGAATACATTTTAGAATTTATAATAGACTCAAACCTATCCCCTACTACTTTTATAAACGCAATGCTTTAGAGGTTTAGAGAAACGTTCAAAGAATTGAATTCGATCACAAAACCAATGTATATGGTGGGTTGTAGAACCACAAATTCATTTTTGTAATCAGATAAAATAACACGTGTACCCCTCTTTGCGAACAAATTGAGACAATCAATACACCTGCAGAGATGACTTTTAATTGTCTATATATATTATGCCTATAAATACCCATCTGCGAGCCATTTCTTCTATTTCATGCACACATAAATGGAGCTCTTCTTTTTTCTTAGAGTTTATATATGTTCTCTCTTTTTTTTTCCTTTTTAACTTTTTACCATATTTTTATATTTATTTATTAATTCTTCTACTTAGTTTGTTAAATAATCAAATTATGTTATTGCATTATGGATTAAAATTTTTTATTGTTGTTTCACTATTTTATTAATGTATGTTAAAAAAAATTCATACACTAAATTTTTTAATACTATTAATATAATATATGAAAATAATATTTTACTTTATTAATCAATTTGATATAATTATTTTGTACAATAACATGTATATTTATTGTATTAAACATATGTGTATGAATTTTTATTTTCTATATTTTAATATCATATATAGTTTGAAAAATAATTATTTTGTATAATTTGATATAATTATTACTTTAAACATTCAATGATATTAATATGATAGTTGAATATAAATTTATTTTAATATTTTATTGTGTCGATTGGTGAAATTAATATTTTATGAAAGTTGGTATATTTATTACATTAAATATCTAATGAGTTCAATAGAAAATAGGATAATAAAACTTGTAATAATTTTGATAATTGTATTAATTAAATTATTAAAATATATTAAAAATAAATGTGTATAAAAATGAATAAAGAAAATTTTGATAATTACATGAATGAAAATATAAAAATTTTTTATAATGTGAAATATTTAATAATTTAAGCAATCATTTAAAATACTAAAAAAATAATTTGAACATTTAGAAAATTACTTAATTAGATCCTCATAAAAAATTATTGAATAATAAGTGTTCAACACTTAATAAAAATATATCATTAAACAATAATAGAAAATAAAATATTTAATAATTTAATATTAAAAGTAAGTTGTATAAAAATAAAAATAATTAAAATTATTAAAATCTAATTTGATAATTACAGTAATGAATATAAAAAAATTTATGATGTAAAATATTTTATAATTTAAATAATAATTTAAAATAATAAAAATATAAGTATTAATAAATAATAAAATATATAGTAATTCAATATTATAAATAAATCATATAATGGCAATTAATTTATTTTATTATATAAAAATGAAAGTAATAATTTAAATTATTAAAAATATAAGGAGCGATAAATAGTAAAACACATAGTAATTTAATATATATAAGTAAGTCATATGATGGTAATTAATTTATTATTTTATACTATAATGAAAGCAATCATTTAAAGTACTAAAAATATAAGTGGTAATGGATAATAAAATACATAATAATTTAATATTATAAGTAAGTTATATAATAGTAATAATTAATTTATTATATTATATAAGAATGAAAGTATTTGAAAAATGATAACATGATAATTTTACAATTACACTAATGAAAATAAATAAATTTCTATGATGTTGAATATTTTATGATTTAAGAATTTAAAATACTAAAAATATAAGTAATAATAGATAATAAAATGTAAATAATATTATTTCATATAGTTGTGATACTTTATATTATGTATGGATGTGAAATTTTTTATTATATATTATTGGGAGTTAATTTTTATTGTATTTATTTTTATAGTTAATATTATAACATTTCTAAATAATTATTAATAATTATAAAAATATTTTAGTGTGTACTGAAATTTTTTGCACTATTTATTAACGAATAAATTCTTTAAATTATAAACAAATATGTTAAAAATTAATAAAATATAAAATCATTAAAATTATTGAAATTACTTTTAGAAATAAATAAAATATCTATACAAATAACAATTATGTATATAGAGTGTTCACCTATCCAAATGACAATGTCATTTATATAGGTAGGCTAGAATTGACCATTTTCCTACCTTATGCAGATGATATTATTTTCAGTATACATAACATTTATATAGATGACATGAAAAGTCATTTGTATAAGTTAAAATACATACGAATCTTTATAGACAACTTAAAACAAATGACAATGTTATTTATAATAGTTATACAAATGACAATAATAGTTTATGTAAATAACTTTTGTTATTTGTATAGACCCTTTTTTTATAGCGATAACCCTTTTCTAAATATCAAATTGGCTTTATAAGTTAATTATTTCACTTTTTTCTAAATACCAAATGACAATGTTATCTATAATAATTATACAAATGACAATAAGAGTTTATATTAACAACTTTTGTTATTTGTATAGACTCTTTTTTTATAGTGGTAACCCTTTTCTAAATACCAAATTGGCTTTATAAGTTAATTATTTCACTTTTTTTAGCCAAAATTATATGAATGAGAGGTTCTTCAATTCTATTAGATGGAATATTAGTGACATGCTAAAATTGTTATAGAGACATTATTATAGAATTGCCTTTTAATATCACATATTGACATCTGTTAATATGAAAATTAATGAGTATAATAATGCAATGACATTTTTAAAATATATAAAATTTATCATGTTGATTTAAATAGAAAGTCAATGTTATAAAGCAAAATTATCTACTAGTAGTGAAGAATTGGTAAATGGGTTAAGAAAGCAACTTTGAATGTTAGGTGCTTTAGAAATTGATATGGAACATGAAGGTGAACTATTGTATATAAAAAGTGTTGATGTGTGTCCTAGGAACCAATCATATAGATGATTGAAATAATACACAATGTATTATATTTTATTTCAGGCAATGTAATTATTATATTTTATTTTTAATTTTTGCATAATTTATAATTTAATATAATAATTATCCCTGAAATAGTTTTACTATTCCTAAAATACTCCTAATCAAGTATTATTACGAAAGGGATAGTAATAGTACATCGAGACTGGCATGTATAGTGACTGATAATTATGAATCATAGATATGTGATATCGAGTCAGTACATGAGTACATTGTTAGTGAATAGATGTACTGGACTGACTCAATATGAGAATACTACATGGATAAGACTTGTGTCATTAGTAGTTCTCATATGGTCACAATTGTATATAGTCCTTTGACTTGAAGTCACTACAGTTCCCTACATAAGAGGTTACTCACTTTGATATCGTCCTATGTCACCTTTAATCGGGATGACAAATAGGTCATTATTTAGGTGTGTCATAAATCAAGCAGAGGGAAGTGAGAGATGTAGATGAGATTTTGTTACTCTTATATAAAAGAGAAATATCTTTGGACTTTTTGATTGAGTAAGACTTAAAAATGCATGGCCATGCTCAAATGAATCAATATGTGATATTGATCATTTGTTTTAAAGTATACTCAGTATCAAGAAATATAAATTGAACATTGACGAGGATGACACATTCCATGCCTCCAGTTCAATTTGGATATTATTACAAAAGGAATTATGATGCAAAACATTAATCATATATTAGGTGAATATCAAATTATAGACATTCTTACTACTTGAATGATAATGATATATTACTAGATACCGCTCACTATCTATGACTCAATAATGAGTCATTGTCAACGTAGTTAGAACTTACAAGATCACACAAAAAGAGTAGGAATAAGATAATAATTAATTAAATTTTAATTAGATTAATATCCAATTAATTAAACTTATTTTCGTGCAAATATATATATTATTAAATAATAATATATTTTTCACGTAATAAATATAATTATTATTATGTGATATTATTTAATATTAAAGTAATATCAAATAATTACGTTATCAGATATTAGATAAATATATTATGAGATAATATTATTTTTATATTTGATAACTATATGCAATTTTTTAATAATTAAGATATTTATATTATGAGATAATATTATTATTTAATATTAGATAATTAATAGATAAGTCCTATTTCTCTCCATTATCTCTATGATAAGGATAAGATGAGTTGTTAAGTGTAATTAGAATTTTAAAAACATCATCCTAATAGGACTAGGATTGTGGCTTGCCTAAGTTCCATAAAGGGACTTGAGGGCAGCACTTTAATGTACATGCTCATAAGCTTCCCAAAATCCTAAATCACTTAGAAAATATCCAATCCTAAATCCTAGAGAGAAAAATGCATCCTAGTAGATTTGTGAAGGGTGAGAGGTCGTTGTTCACTCCGTGTGGATATCGTAGAAACGTTATACCTTCTAACCGGCGTTTGATTCATTTGCTCTCAAGTTTTGATCAATAGAAACACGAATGCCCAATATGTAAAATTCTAATCATTAATTTATGCTTTTTGCATGAATCTTAAGTAGAATTTGGATCAAATTTTCAATTTCCGCTACATGTGATAATCCGAATTCTCAACAAAAAGTAGCAAAACATCTAATACCAGTTCTTATATACAACTGATGTTGAAAGTTTCACTTGAAATGCATTTTTGTAATTATATGTAAAACACATTAGGTGTCAATTTTAGTATCAACTAACATGAAAACTTATAAACATCAATTATGTCTTAGTAACTGACATTTAAAATGTTACCACTTGCATATGCATAGTTTACTTAGAACCCCAGACACAATTACAAATAAACTTGTATTGTATAATGATTTGCTCTTGATTTTTTTTGTATTCTCTACTTGATTTTCTCTAACATTTGTTTGGCTACTATGTAGCATTAACCTTCAACCATTTTTAGTCATCAACTCCTATCAGTTTAAGGCATTTTCCTCAATTCACTTATATTTTGCGAGCATTTTATATTTTAATTTTGATTTTTGAGGTTAGGGCTCAAGCATTTTTGTTTATTATTGGAAAGCTTTCATTTTTTTTTTGTTTTAAAATTACTCTTCAATAATTAGTTATATGCTTTAGAAACATTATTTAACACGAAAAGTTGAAATACTTAAATATATGTCTTATTTTATGCTCATATTTTTAAAAATGTCATTTTTGCTTGAATGCTACATTTATAGTATAACTTTCTACATTTTAAAAATGTCACTTTATTATAGGTAAAATTTTGTTCTAGGATCAAATTAAATGTGATAAAATAATTTACAATTATTTTTTAGTATTTAAGTTATTAAATATATATAATCGACTGTTTATAAAATATTGCTCAGCTTATAAGTTAAATGTTTGCGCTAATTTGGTTAAGTTTCTTTTTATAGAAGTGATAATGATGCATTTGGTTCTAGTAAAGATGGTAAGAAAAGGAAAAGCGCTAAGGGCCTTACAATAAAAAGGCACATGATTTTTAAGTGCACTAAAGAGGAGAGGCTAAAAGTAGACTTCAATGAGAAGAGAGTTGCATATAAGCTTGGTAAAACTAATTTTACTGACTACTTCAGTTCCTTGGTATACTCCAAGGTGTTTATTATTGTTAAGGAATGGCACCAAGTGAAACAAGACATTAAGGACACCATTTAAGATAATTTATTGATAAAGAACCATAATACTCATTTTCATCTCAATTTTTACATGTGCATAACAAGAAATATTGGATTATTAATTATGTTTATCATTCATTTGTGGGTTACCTTACAAGATACCTTCAACATTCACTATGAATACAAAGACTACATCCTTATGTTAGTTAGAAAATGGTGGAAGGATTATAAGTATATGTTGAAGAAGAACTATGTTAGCGAAGTAAAGACTTTGACGAGACCTCCCTTTAAAAAATATCATTAGATAAATATCCTAATGTTAGAGAAGTTTTTAGAGATATGTCATTCGAAGAGGTTACAAGTAAACATAGCAATCTTAGTATTGTTTTTTTCCTACTATTGGTAAGGAATAGCATTTTCTCATCACTTGTATTATTTTTTTAATCAATAGGCTATAAATGCATAAAATAAGGCAAATCAAGTTGAAAATATGTACAAACATAAGTTGTCTTGGAAATAGTATAAAAATCTCAAAGTAAACCTCATTAAGAAAAGGATTCAAGCTATTGAGAAGATTGCTATTCAATTCGATTATTAAGTATCTGCCTCTATCACATATGTAGAATGCCATGATTTGTGGGGGAAAGTAAGAGTCAATAAAGGCGAATTCATAACAAAGGAAAGTTGAAAAGTTACCTAATAAATAGTAAGTAGTATCTTTTTTTTCTTGTCGAATATAGAATATGTTGTTTAGTTATAAGTATGTAACTAACCATGTTTGATTACATTATACTAGGATAAGCTCACGTAATAAGCCACCTAACGAAAGTTTCAACTAATAAGGAAGATAGATATATTGACTATTGCTTTGAGAATCTCAAAGCATCTTGGCCATGTAAAAGGCATTAAAGGAATAGTTAGCATTGAGAAACACTTTCAGAGAGCTTTAATATTCTTACAATAAATGACTATTTGACTAAGAAAGGACAGAGTTAAAGGAAAAATTACAAGAATCAATTTTATAGTACATAATGACCATCCTCTAGCAAATTAGCAGGTTGTTAAACCTTTTGAGGGGGAAAAGAAGTATGGATTGCAAATTCTACACCATAGTAGGGTAATTACTACCTTGCTAACTCTAATCTCTTCATGTAATTACCATAGGTAAATTTTTATTAATCAACTACTTGTTGCTAAACACTCTCCAATCATATTATAAGATTACATTGATACTAATCAATTTATTTTTTTCTCATTACAATGTGAACATAGATGTGCACTTTTGATTATGGATCCCTCATTAAATAGGTAACAAAGGGTATGATTTTCATAAACCACATGCTTTATATTGTTACATTATCAAATGATTAGTCTAAGGTCATAGTAGACGTCATTGAGGATAAGTTGACTGAGGTACCATTATCAAGGAAGAGGTGACCACAGCAGCCTAAGTGCTTAGTTTCTACTTAACTTAGCTAAAGGTCTTGATTTCATTGTTAATAGAAGTAAGATTTTTCATCACTTTAAGTTTATTGTTTATGATTAAATAAAATATTACCTAACATATTTTATTGTTATATTTTCTTTTTAATTCATTTTTATGTACCTTTATAGGAAGAAAAGGGCAAGAAAAAGTTAAAAATGGATAAGGATAAGAATGAGGATGGAAAGTCTAGAAAACTAAAGACTTTAGTAGGTCATTGTCAGTAAAAAAATAAAAGTGGGAATATATTAGAAAAAGCTCCCATCCATTATACAAAAGATCTCAAATGATAAGCTTATTTTGTTATCTTTAAGCAAGGATGTCGTGGGACATGATGATCTTATATTCCTATCCAAGGATCTCATCTTGCATTTTCTAAATGGAGAAGAGTTAGATGTTTACATTATCCTGACTTGGATTAGGTATATTCATCTTCACCTCTTAAGTCTTCTATAGTTTTATGCATATATTAAATTAGTAATAGTTTTAATGCTCATTCATTCCAAAAATTATAAGCACTTACACCATAATGTCGAGCAAAGGAAATTAGGTTCTTGCTTTAATTTTTTAGGTCCAAACATAACTTAAGAGTCAAGGATAACCTTGGAGTTTCATAATAAGTACATGAATGAGACCATGATAATGAATAAGAAGTAATATTGCTATATGGTACTATACTATCAAAGGTGTATGGGTGCAAGGATAAACTTTAATTCAATTTTAGTTATATTTTCTCCTCTGTTATTTTATTTTGATATTAATAATATTAAAGCAACTACTAGATGTTGAGTGTGGTCTGTTTGAAGTCAAAGATGATCTACTGGCTTGACCTACTAGGACATAAATCATATGATGGTTAGAAGAAGTTATTGATAGAAGCAATGAATATATATTACAAGTTGCAAAGCTTTAGCAAGATGATTAACATCAAATGGATACAAGTAATAGTAATATTTTTGTGCATGTTTAAGTACCTAATATGGTGATTGATCATTATTATATGAAATTGACACTATTTTGTATTAGTTTATTGTAGTGCCCCAAACAACAAGGCAATGCCAAGTATGGATACTATATGATGAAATACATGACTAGTATGGTTAATCATGAAGAATAATGAAAGGCTCGATAAGGAAATTTGTTTAAATTTCAATTAGGTAGACACTTATAGAAAACATGCAGTTCTATCTTTTTATCAAGTTTTGTATGAAAACATGTGATTCTTCAAAGGAAACATAGGACATTATAGTGCAGAAAATTTAGTAGGCTTACAAAAGGAATGGGTTGAATATGTATTAAGAAAAACAGGCATTGGCATTAAGGGTGCAAGTAAGTCAAATGACCTATTAGAGGTACAAGTAAGATAAGCGGCCTATTAAAGGCTTATGATCGAGCCTACTTAAAGCCTAACATATCTTATCTTATTTATCTAAATAATCTAGATTAAGACTAATAAATAAGCCTATTTAAATAAATAAGTCAAACATATCTTCTTCAGGGTTAGCTTATAAGCCTATCAAGTTAGCCAACTTAATTATTAATATATTTATAAATAATAAAATATAATGCAAAATATATAGATAAAAATTATTCATATATAATATATAATATTTTAAAACATATTTTTGTATATATAAGCCTAATTAAGCTGTTAAACTTTTTTAAATCTTAAAAAGGCTTTAACTTATTAGTATATTTGAAAGCTTATTTATGTATATAAACTTTTAAATAGACTAATAAGTCACGTTAAACTTTTTTAATAGGTTATTTGAGCTTGAATTTTAGCCTTATATAGGTTAATAAGCTAGGCTCATACCAATATTTTAAAAAGTAGACCTAATCTATTTATAGTGAAGCTTAACTTGACCCAATTTATTTATATTCTTAATTAGCATGAGGAGACACTGCTAAATGTAAACTCATAAGGTTCAATTATAAGTGAAAATGTATATATGATTATGCTTATAAGAAATTACTTGTCAATGTATATATTGTTCTGTATGCATTATGAAATTTATTTATATGTATTATTATATGATTTAATATTATTTAAAAGGTATGCTTTTTTACATCAACAATTATGTCTATCCTATTGTTTATGTAATAGATTTGATTTTTATTTTTGGAGCAATAATAGAGGTAAATTTTTTTAAAAAAAATATGCATATATCGCATCAATGTTGTTTAATAACTTATGTAGATAATATAAAATGTCAAATATATAACAATAACCAATATGAAATGCTAAAATTATGTATGAATAATTAAAGCAATAAATTGATAAAGTGGAATTTACCATTGATTTTATTATACAACTAACATGGAAAAGTATAGCTATCATTGGGCTTATGACATCAATTGTTGTTTATAACTAATGTAGAAAACTTAAATGACATTGCTTTTCTTTCCTCCAAACATATGAAAACAAAGATAAAAGTTAAAATTGGAAGTTTGTCCTGGCGCACTACAAATATATTATAGAGTGAGAATATCTTCCTCGTGAAAGAGATAATGCCTTATAAAGAATCAATTGATTGATTTTCATTTGTAAGTAGGAAGTGTGTTGCAATTTCTTCATATAAAAAATCACCTTAACTCGAGTTTAATCATTTTTTTTTCTTGTTAGCATCTTTTTCTCAACGTTAAGGTTTATTCAAACTTGTCATTTCTCATTTAAATTTAAATAAGAATGTTTATTTTTTTTGTATTGTGTTAGTTTGTTTAGATTCTGTATTTCTAATTTTATTATTTAGGATTTTGGATGATATGGGTTCTTTAAAAAAAAATTGCAAATTTCTTCCTTACAAAAATAAATCAATAGATATTTCTATATAAAAGGTTAAGATGATATGAGCAATTTAAACAATGTACAATACCACTAAAGTTCAATCGCATAAATCAAGTAATAAATTTCTTTTTAATAGAAGTATATTGTGTTAATGTTTTGCTTACAACATCAATTTTGATGTCCTTGTGCCACTATTTTGTCATAGTGGGATTCACAAGTATTTCTGTTAATAGTCATATCATTAAAAGATGATGTAAGTTCCTTCTTAACTTTTAAATATATTATTTCCAATTTTTACAATGCTTACGAATTATATGTATTCAACTATGCAACCCAAATAAATGTATAAAATTGTTATCATTTGGATATTAATAAATTATACGTACTAGTGTCATTCTTCATCTTTTTGCATTTTATTGTATTTGGAATATTAATTTTGGCTAGAAAGACATTGAAATAGGACTTAAACACTGATGTTATTGCTTGTATAGTAATATAAGTACATAATTTTTTTATTGTGATTATACACGTTTTAAAATTTTAAAGGGTTAAAGCATATAATAATTAATATATATAAGTACATAATTTTTTTAATGTGATATACCTGTTTCAAAATTTTAGAGGGTTGAAGCATATAATATTAATACACACACACACATATATATATACTTAAAGCTTTGGGGGTGAAAGCCATCCCTAATCTCTTTGTTTTTGCCATTATCTTTTAACATAGTAAATTTTTTATTTTTAATTTTAAAATATTATGAACAATTAACCTTTACTTATTAGATAAAATTAAAGATAGATGTTATAGTTAGGTCATAAAACATTTTTAGTTTGTATGCTATTTATCCACATAATACGGGAAATTTATTAGTAATAAATTAGTATTGAAACTCCCACTATATAAAGGTTACCGTATATATTATTTTCCTAATTTAGTAATTAAATTTGGTATGCATTTGATGTAACAAATAATTTAATTAATAACTTATTGACTTGATTAATAAATTAATTTTTAAAAGTGCTTAATATACTAGTTTATTTAAAAAAAATAACCTCCCTTTTTTTTGCAATGAAAAATGAGCTCTTATTTAATAAGTTTTACAAGTAGTAAAAAAAGTTTCACAAGGGAACTTATAAGTTATAAAGTAGTAGTTTTTAAAAAATTTTCTAGAAATATACTTTTTTAATTAAATGATAATTTATATCTTAATTATTTAAATAAATATTTGACATATTTTCATTAATTAAATATAAATAAATATGTGATGTTAAAAAATATAATTAATTAAATTTTAGAATATAATATTATTATTTTATGTAATAAATAAACAAATAACAAAAAAATTTAATGTAAAAAATTTTAGATAATTATGTTTTTATTTTAAATATTTTGATTGTATATTAAGTATCAAAATAAATATAAATTAATCTAATTTAGATATTCATTTATATTAACATATTTTTTATATTATTTTATATTTTCAGCTAATTTTTATCAAATATTTCTGATATATTTAATTAATTTATCAGTTATTAACTAAGATATTTGCATGTATAAAATATTGGTAGGAAATCAGGTATTGTAAGAGGGAAATAAGATGCTTTTATGGAAATTCAATTGCTAAGTTATAAAAACAATATATTTAATAATATTTATACAGGAGCAACATTAGAAAATTTTGTTCCAAAAGAGTTCAAAAAAATAAAATAAAATAATTCATTTATAAGAGAGGTTCCATCATCAAAAAATTCATTTTCTGCATTTTTATAAATATTGTTCTTATTTTTATCCATTTTGGCGACGCTTTGGATTAAATTTGGGAAAGAACAGTTAAAGGAACATCATTTTCTTTTGGGGATCTAGTATTTCCTTTTTCTAATAAACTTCACCCTTTCAAATTCATAAAACAAATTAACTTAAATTTTACGTGAACTTTAGTGTTTTTCTTTGGATTTAGGTTTTTAGTAGCTAGTTAAAAAAAATCAAAGACCATTGACAAGGGAAGAATATGATTGAAGAAATTAAAAAGCATACCAAATATTAAGAGTAATTTCAAATTATCAGATTTTTTATTGATGATTAGAATTAAAAGATAATTAAAATTTATATGATCACTTTAAAAAATCATATAATTTTATGTTTTCATCATATTTATGAATGTAAAATTTAATAGTTATTCATTCATTTTATAGTACTTTCAAAAAAATCTATAGTATATATATATATATATAAAGAAATAATAGAAATGCATATAAATGAAGAAAAGGATATAAAACATTTTCATGGTTTTAATATTTTTATATATAAAAAATTTATAAAAAGCTAACGTAAATTCTAAATTCAGAAAAGATAATTTTTTTTATGGGTTTTGAGATTTGGATTTTGTTAGAAAAAGAAGAGAAATAGAGAACAATAAAAATGATCAACAAAAAGGAAAAGGGCATTGAACAGAGGAAGAAATAAATGGAAGGATTTGTTAGTAAATATGGAGGGCTATGGAAGCAAAATAATATAGAAAAAAAAAAAAACCAGACTCAGCATTTCAAGTTTCATCAATCAATGGCTTGGATTTTGTGGGCAATAAACTAAAGGCTCACATTTTTGTTGCATGTCATGCAACAAAAAGGAGTATTTGCGCCACAGAATTATTAGAGAATTCACATGTTGACTTCTGATGCTTTCCTTTGGATCCCTGATCGGTTCTCTAGTCAAAGGGGCTATTTGTATTATTCGAATTAATTTATTTATTAAATATGTTGAATAAATTAATTCATCTAATTTGTTTATTAATTTTAATTAATAAAATTTATATTATAAAATTATTTATTATATTTAATTTTTATTATTTTTTATAAAAAATATTATTTTAAACTTTTATTATCATTTAATTAAAATAAATATTTTATATTTTTATTATTATATATATTAATAATTTAATTATTAATTATATTTTAAATAATATTTTAAAAATTTTAATATAAATTTTTAAATAAATTAACATTTCAATCCATATTTATATAAATATATAAATTATTATACCGTATCAGAAATTACCATTTTTGTTAATTAGGAAGAAGAAAATGACGCTTTCCTTTTTTGGCCATGAAAAAGACGACACATTGTGCATTGGGCTCCAATTGGGAAGGTGAGGCAGTTTTTACCAACTGTGTTTCACAATTAATATATTGATATATAATATTCATTTATGTTATCCTTGGTTCCATTAATCACTGAAACAGTAGTTACCTAATTTACTTTAGCGATTTACTTTGGTATTACTTGGACGAAACTGCAAATTTTACGTCATTTTTTTTATAAACTTTGTAATTTTTTATATAATGATATAAGTTATGAAATGCAATTATTTATATAAATCTTATAATTTTGTCATGATATATTACAAATTTTTTCATAAATCTTACAATATAAACAATAATAATTGCAACCTAAAAATTTTAGGAATTTTATGAAAATATTACAAAATCTTATTTGAAAGAAATTACAAGATTGTATGAAAAAATTGCATGATTTATAAAACAATAGCAAAAATTATATTGATACTCCTTATATGAAGGAAGTAAGGAAAACTGACTGACCTTTATTTAAATATAGTTTGTCATGTTTTGTAGATCTTTGTTATGAAATTCTCAATATATGCCCAAATAGAAAATTTTGAAAATGAAAGTATTTTAAAAGCTAGGATATGGATTCCCTACATTTGAAGCCCCATAAATTTCCTAAACTCTTTATCCAAAGACAACATAAATAATTTGCTTTTGGGCAGAATATGGTTGTTGCCAAGTACAGCTACCACTTCTTGCAAAGCATGAGAATGAAGAAATGTGCTCTGCTACTGAGTAGGAGGAAGACAAAACATATCACCTCACATAAAAAGAGAGAAGGCAACGTGATCTTTTTGTTTCATTCATTTTGGACATTGAAAACTCTGACATTAAGCGAAATGAATGAATTTAACAATTGATATGCGAGATGAATTCCAATACATATTTGATCGACTATTTAGAAATTGGTTCATTATAGTTGCCGAAAGGTAAACATCTTTATAATTTGTGAAATATAAATCTTTAGTGCCGAAGTGATTTATATTATATGATGGTGAGAATTTTTTTTTTTTTATGAATGCACAAACCTTAATTTTAGGACCAAACTTCAATGCATCACTGAAATAATGATGCAACCTTCCACTAAGAAATTAATAGTTGAGGTGCAACCTTGCGGTACGCAACAAGAGGTTACATCTTCTTGAACAAGAAAGGTTAATTGCAATATAACATCTCAACTAATGGTAATTGCGTGGAAGTAAAGAAATGTTTAGCTACATCCCTTAACCTAGAGGGATATGAAATAAGTTCCTGAAGCTAAGGGAGAAAGATCAATCTTCAAATATAGCACCGAATTGTTTTCCTCAATCCTCATGCTTCAGTCTCTCTTTCTCTTTTGTTCATGCATTAAGACTGCCATTACAGCCAAAATGGTGGATATCAATTTCCTAGGCAGGATTGATTTCAAATATTGATTATAAATGATACCTCATAGAAGCATTGTTGACTAGCCAAACATCTTAGAGATACCCAATACTGCTAAGTCAATTTTTAAATATTGTTTCTAGCAAAAGATCATAATCCCTATAAGTGTCGGAATAATGGCATATGATGCTACAAACCATGATATCAAGTATGCAATATTGGGTTTTCTTAAAGCAATTAATAACTCTAAAACATGTTTTTTTATCCTAACAAATGGAGTCTTTGGAAGACTAAAAGAGCTTTCATGAATTATAATAGTTATATAGAATTAGAGATAAGTAAGGAGTCAAAAAACAAGAACATAGATTGTGTTGAAAATTGGCTAATACTAATCCTACTAAGTAAATTCCTAAGGACTCTTCCAACAAAAGAAGCTCTCCATCTTTCTATTTTATGATTGGGTTCTCCTTTCTAGACAATTCTAGGTCACCATGCTTAATGATTGGGGTCTTTTTTGGGGGGGAACTCTTTGTCTTAGTTAGAATCTTCAAGAATGGAGGAAGAAGGTTAAGGCCATGGTTGCCATTGAACCTCACAATAATAAACTATTTTGTTAAAGGTAGTGTCATTTTTAGAGAAAATAATGATCATAAATACAATGAGCAATACTAAAAGTGCAAAAAACAATGAGAATTTTCTTAATTTGAAGAGGCTTTCAACTAAAAAAAATTATGATTTTGCCTTGCATTAACTTTAGCCTATAGTTTTCAATTCATGATAATCTTTTCACTTACCAAGATATTTGTCATGAGTTCTTAGATGAATTTTTAGTACTCTGAAATGAAGGAACTTGAGTAGTAAATAATTAATATTCTTTTCAATCCAAATGAATTGTTTTCATCTAAAATTTTGCAATGTTGCATACCAAAAGGAATAATCTAAATCAATTGAAAAGCCAAGTTCATGTTCCTAACTTATGTCACTTGATCTTCAATGTATTTTTTTAATTTTTAATCTTTACTCCCCTCATTTCTATTTGGTTGTCAATTGAAGAAATCCTATAAAGTATTGATTGCCAATATGGTGAATTTAAACAAATGATGGAAGTCATAAATTTTCCTTAAAGCTTCCATATATATACTAATAGTAATTTTGATTATATAATATTTCATAAGCATTTAGCAAAAAAATTAGGGAAGAATTACTATTTTATAACTTTTGTTGATTAATTTATCATAAAAATGTAGGTTTACTTACTTAAATAGAAGTCAAAAGCCTTCCATTCATTTAACCATTTTAAAATCTTAGCTAAAAGACAACATGGTGAATTCATCAAGAAATTAAGGACAAATGAATGGGGAGAATGCAAATCAAAGGAATTCAATGAGTTCTATAAGTTAAAAAGGATAATGTATGAAGTTACAACTCCTTACTCTCCATAACATAATGGCACAGCAAAGAAAAGAAATAAGACTATTTTGAACATGGCAAAAAGCATGTTCAAGACTAAATCCTTGCCTAATGAATTTTAGGGAGAAGTAGTAGCATGTGTTATTTGTCTACTTAATAGGTATTCTATAAAAAGAATTGAATTCAAGACCTTAGAAAAAGTATAGATTGGAAGAAAGCCAAATGTTAGTCATCTAAAGGTATTTGGCTCACTTTGTTTCACTTATATTCTAGAAGAAAGAAGGAAGAAATTGGAAGATAAGAGTGTGAATTCTATATTTACGGGATAGCATCCCATTGGAGGTTATAAACTATATAATCTGTTTACAAATAGAGTCATCATTAGTAGGGATGTGATAGCAACATGGGAATGGCAAAGAGATAAAATAAATGATAAAAATGTAAGTTTCTTATTATTAGAAATTAAGTCTAAAGCTAAAAAAAGTGTAATATGAAGATACGGAAGTTAGATAATTAAGGTATGAAAATATAGAGGATAGGCAATTGGGAAACTATAAAAAATCTTAGAGAAATGAATAGTTACCAGCTAGGCTTAAGGATCTTAAGCTCTTTCTAGATAACGTAGTAATTGAAGATACAAATTTTATGCACTTGGCCTTGTTTTGTGGATGTATCCTCTGTTGAATTTAAAGAAGACATTCAAACAAACACATAGATCAAAGATATGAAAAAAGAAATATATTCTATTAAAAGAAATTAAATATAGGAATTGCTAGAATTGGTTAAAGGTAAGAAACACATAGTTGTTAAATAGGTTTAGAAGACAAAATTGAAACTAGATGGAGAAGTTAAAAGATATAAAGCTAGGCTTGTTGCAAAAGGTTTTTCATAAAAGCCTGGATTAGATTATCAAGAAATCTTTTACCTGTTAACAACTTATAATAAATGGAACCTTTATCAAAATGATATCAAATTTGCTTTCTTCAATGGTCCCATATAAGAAAGGTGTATGTCAAGCAGTCACTAGGGTTTGAGAAAATAAACAATGAAAATAAGGTGTACAAACTAAAGAAGATTTTGTATGGTTTGAAGCAAACCTTTAGAGCATGGAATAAAAGAATTTATAGTTTCTTTACTTAGGCTAGATTTAAAAGATGTATAAATGAGTATGATGTGTATGTTAAGACCATTCATAGAAAAACCATATTGATCATATTTTGTATGTTGATGATTTACTCCTAACTAGGAATAATGAGGAGAAAAACATAAAAGTTTAAAGCTATAATGAAACAAGAGTTTGAAATTATTGATTTAGGGTTGTTATCTTACTTTTTTGGGATTGAATTTTTTCAAATAGCAAAAATCTTAGTAATTTATCAGAAAAAGTATACAATGGGTATTTTTAAAAGATTTAATATGCTCAAATGTAATGATTCTCTAACACTAATTAACACTAGCACAAATTTAACCAAATAAGGTAATAATAGTGTAATGAATCCTACTTTATAAAAGAAGATGGTGGGAAGTTTAAGATACTTATGTAACACTCAACTAGACATCGCCTTTAATGTTAGTTTAGTAAGTGAATTTAGGAAAGATACATATCTGTCTCTTCTACAAGTAGCAAAAATAATTCTCAAATACACCAAAGGTACCTATGATCTAGGGTTATTATTCATTAATAACTTTAGCTATCTTGAAAATGAGATAGTGGGCTTTTTATATAGTGATTAGTGTGAAGATCAAGATGATAGAAAGAGTATAATAAGGTATTTGTTTCATTTTGGTTATGCATGCTTCTCATGGTGTTCAAAGAAATAACCTAAATTTGCTTTATCAAGTTGTGAGGCTGAATATGTAGCTACATTAATTGGGGTATGTTAAGTTAGATGGTTACAAAAACTACTAGAACAAATGGATCAAGAAATGACTAAACCTCTAAAATTGTATGTGGATAACAAATCAACAATCAACTTGGCCAAAAATCCTATTGAGCATGAAAGAAGCAAGCACATACAGGCTAAGTTTCATTTTTTGATAGATCAAGTGAATAAAGGAAAGATTGAAGCAGTTTACTACAAGTTTGAAGAACAAATGGTAGACATCTTAACCAAGCCTTTAAAGACTAATAAATTTGATTGGCATGGTGTCTTTGAAGAATCAAAATTAAGAGATTATGTTATAGATAATTCAAATTTCATAAAAAAAACATAAAAGTAATATTTTATTTTATCTAGTTATTACAATAAATAAAACTTTGTTATTTTTCATAACCTCTTCCTGTACGTATAAATAGGCAATATACAAAAGGAGTTACATGTATCTCTCTTTACTTTTTTTTCCTCTCTTTGAATAATAGAAGTCTTGCTATTCTCTTTTCTCTAATCTTTGTGATCTTCTTATATAATCTCCATTTCTACTTTTTAACACTCAAAATTAATTAAGCTTTTTATGCAAAAAGTTATCTTAATAGGGAACAAGTAATACGTCTTTTCAAATACATAAGGTGTGTTTGGATATATTTCATTTTTTATTTTTAAAAAAATATTCTTAATTTTTTTAAATTTTTTTGTTTATTTTCAAAAATTGTTTCTAAATTCAAGGAAAATAAAGAATTAAAGATGTTTAGTAAAATAAATAAGCAAAAAATTTATTTAATTATAAAATTATCATTAAGAACAAAATAATAAATTTAGAAAATATTTAAAACTTATTCTTTTTTTAAAAACAAGAATTTCAAAAAATATATTTTAAAAATAAAATTTGAAAACATGATGCCAAGTAAGTTTTAAGTGTTTTTATTCTTTAAAAACAAGCAACTATTTTTAAAAACAAAATCCAAATAGACTTTTAATTTGATTATGTTCTCATATTCGTTGGGATTCATTCTATTTAGTTGTTTTGTATTTTCCTTTTCTTCAGGCTTTTACCCATTATATTATAAAAAAAAAAGTAACACATCTATATCAACATTTTAATAAATTATTACTAAAAAACTTTATAATAAATCCACAGCCAAGGATTTCATCTAAGAGAGAGTGAATTGGATTTTAAAATTTCACTAATCTTTTTAAAACAAATCAATTTTTCAAAATCCTTTTAAATCTAAAATATATTGAAAACTTTAAATGAACAATTTATAATAAGTTTCAAGCTATTCAAAGTTCACAACTTCAACATCCAACAATACTAACACAATTAATCACAATTATATGCATGAATATTTTAAGATAAAGTGTTAAAATTAAAAGAGATAGGATTAGAAAAAATTAAATGCAAAAATTTACAGTGATTAGACTTTGAACGTCTAACATTCCAAGAATTACATCTATCACTAAGCTAATTAAGCTTGGATTTTTCTAATTCATTTTCTCTTCATATTTGAACTGGACACTTAAAAAAGCATCTCATAAGTTATTCTTGAATATAAGACAATCCTTTTGAGATCTCTCACCTAAAGCTCTTTCTAACTAAGAGATGTCTCATTATTGGGTTTTGTAAAAATTCCTCACCCTAATAATACAAGAATGATGATTTGAATACAAGGAAATTTAACTTCACAATTTTCAAAAGTTAGATTACATAGTGAAGAACTTGATAGAGATGAAGGAAAATCAAGAAAGCTCAATAGAAACATTTTTCAAGAGTTTTATCACAATAAAATGAGTCAGATTTATGTGTTTCAACACAAAACACACTTATATATAAGTAAGAAACAAAATATTACTATTTGATGATAATTTGGAGTAAGTTTGACAAAAAAAATAGCCATAGAACATTGTAAAAGTTTGAATTCAGCTTGCAACAATCAATTATTATAGCAATAATAACTGACTGTTGTACTTGCTAATAAGCTCCCAAGGGGATTTCAAGATTAACAATTGACTATTAGGCTTGAACAACCAACTGCTAGCCTAATTTCCACTAAAAATAGAGGATAGAGGCTAGCATTCAATTATTAGCCCATTTAACATAATAGACATATAACTTAAAATTGATAATTTTTAGATTCATTTTCATGATTTCAATAAAAAGTTTCATAATAACAATTTTGAAAACATTTTGTAAAAACATCCCAAACAAGATTCTAAATAAAATTAAGTTTAAAAACAATTTCTTAAGCCTTAAGATTTCTATCAATCCTCTATTAACATAATGGATTAATCTTGAGTTTTTATACATCTTCAATTTATTTAGCTTGCCAAACGATCCAATAGCCAAGTAAAGCCACACAATAATGCATAATAAATTTGTAATTATTAAAATACAATTATTAACTCTTTTGAAGTTAATAACATCACTATAAAAAAATAATATAATATATATAAAGATAGTTATAAAAAAAAGTAAGTTAAGGTTTAAATAATAAAATTGTATAACAAATATTAATATTATATGTATATTTATAATTTATAATGTATTGTGATTAGTTAAATGAAATTATTGATATATTTTAAAAGTAATATTAGATATGTAAAATGAGGTTCGTGACTCTAAGCAATGCGGGCAGCTCACGTCATGGACTAATGCGGACAACCTAACATAAAGCCTGTGTAGTCATGGGTTTGATTGTGGACAAAAAATTAATTTTTTAATTATTTTTTTCTTTACACTTAGACCTAATATATATATATATATATATATACACTTCAACTCAGTTATTTCATAACAAACTCAATTCAATTACTATACTCCAATCTAATTTTTCTTACTTAAATAATTTAACAAAAATTAACATATTAAAATATAATTTATAAATTATAAAATAAAATAATTAATTAAAATATAAAAATATGGAAGCTATCCACGGGATTATTACATGACTATACCACTTTATCATCACACAGAGATGTCTTATGAAGTATAATACAACTTACAACATGACAATACCACTTTATCATTATGAAGCAAATAAAGTTGATGAATGTAGTGATACGTAGATTATTACATGACTATACCACTTTATCATCACACAGAGATATCTTATGAAGTATAATACAAGTTACAACATATAACATTACAACAAATATGACTATGTAACAAATGCCAACAATCTAAGGCAATGATCTACAGAGGTATAGTCACTGTTCCAACGTTGTCATTGCTTCCAACAATTTGCTTCCAAATGGTGTGAACATATGAAATTGCACCTTTAACAAAGTGGTAAAGCTTCTGAGCCACATTCAAAATAATCCTATCATGAGCAAAATTGATGAACATGGTGGCTATAAGCATCCAAATGACAAACACAAAACACTTAAAAGAAGGCAGAAACAAGACTGATATAAGCGCCACAGAAGCTAAAGATCCAGAAACATAGCCAACTTGATCACATATATTCCTGAAGCTTCTAGAACCTATTATTGGAGATTTGATGAAGTAACCAATTGCAAAGCACCATATCAATATAGCAACTACCGAAGTCCACATGTTGGCTGGATGTGTATCAAAAGGCGATGAATCATGGAAGTGTAATTGAAGGAGGGCGACTTCCAATGGAAGAACAAATACAAATACCACATACCACGGTGTTGAGCTGCACATACCATCAATGAAAGATATTAGTAACTCAAGTTTGCTGTCTAATTCTAGATAAATATTTACGTAAGCATCGCTTACTAGGTCTTTCTTAAATACTATCATCCAAATGCTACCCATTAACAATGGATAGGTTGATTTTGTCCAATAATTAATTATAAGTTAACTTACCTTTCTTTTTCATCATAATTAATAATAGATAATTATTAATTTATTATTTATATTTAATTGATTATTAGACAAAATAAATTCACGTATTATTAATTTACAACATCTAAATAGTAATACCTAAAAAATAATGTAGTAAGTAATACTTATATAAATATTTCCCCTTATTCTAACAAATAAATATATAATGCAAAAGTGCAAAGCTGTCTAAATTGAAATCAATGAGATTGACTAAGATTATAGAGAAGTTGTTGCATAAAGAATAAAATAATAACATTGTTGGTTCTATGTGTGTTCTAATTTTAACTCAACAAGCTAAATTTAGTACAAATTAAATTATTTAGCTAACTCATCTTATGAATGAGACAAGTGTGATCTATTAGGAACTTATTTAATTTGCATCGTGAGATAGTTTAATTTATATACATGTAAATAAATATATATCATAACTATATTATATTTTTAAATAAAATATTTGATAAAATTTTGTTATAAAATATTATATATATTTACAATAGTGCATGAGTAACATTAATCCTTCTTTGGGAACTTATGAATATATAATTTAGGTTATCTGGATATAGTTTCATGTTAAAAATTCATTATAAAGCCAGTTTTAAGAAAAAAGGTTCCGAGTCTACGTCAACACCGACAATTTAATACTACTTTAATATAAATTTTATCAAATATATTATTTTTACAATTTAGCAATCTAATTTCAAAATTAAATAATTTTTTTATCAAATTATATTATTGAATTAGATAAATAACATAGTTGGTAATATTTATAAGGGAATAGTATTGAATTTTTAGTATTAATATAGTACTAATTTTTTTCAATTTTAGGAAAATTAAATTCTAATTTCTTTAAGATTTCACATGAGGAATAAATATCTTGGGGGTGAAAATGAGTGCAGTCTAAGGAAAGAAGTGCACGACTCTAGAATAAGAAGATATGGTTAGTTGAATTTTTTTTTACCCCTTTTTTGGGATGGATTTGTTTCAAGGCGAAAAATAAGTCTTTCGTTCTTTATAGGTTTACACCTTCCGTTTCATTTAAAATTCAATTTTTAATTTTTAACATATGTATCCAATGATTTAGCCACATTTATTATTACCAAAAAATAAAAAAAATCAATTATTTATTTTGTAAAACTCATATATGTTAAAAATTATTTTTTTAATTTTAAATGTGGGTTTGAGAATTTTCAAAGGTGCAAGTCTGTTGGATTTACATGTGAAAATGCAAGGATTTCTTTTCATAATACTGTGTACAGATATTCTCTGTGTAAAGTATTTAGGTAAAATAAGTTGATATAGATGCTCTTAATCTCGAGAATGGAAAGAGGAGAAATTATTAAGGTGATGAATTTCAGTAAAAAAAAATGGAAATCTTACAATAGAAGATTGCACCTGTTTCTCCTCAAAATTAAAAGGAACTGATAAAAAATAAGAAATTCAGATGATCTAAATCCTAGGTAACCACAATTTTTTGGGCAAACATTTAGTGGGTTGAACAACCAACCCCACCAAATATGTCATAGGCTGGACTGTTTACACCGAATAAAATGGATATCAATATATTTGTGCCAACGATCCAAAAAAAGCCAATCATCGCCAAGAAAAACCCAATTCAATCGGTAGAATTGGTCCAATCAACAGGAATTTGAAACGTCACTTTCTTAATCATTTATTTTTTTGTTATGTTAAATAAAAATAGGCACAAAATTCATGCAATAAAATTTAAAATGCATTTTTTATTAATGAGATTAAAAAAAATTATATCTACTTATCTCCAACATGATGAGAAAGGTGAATAAAAATATTCACAACCACATATAATAAGTGGGTTATTACGGTATGAATTTCAGCCAAATCAAATGGAAAAAATTGTGTTTTTTTATATTTGTCTGGTAAACAATTTTTTTATTAGCTATGAGCTCATTGAAATCATTCCAGTTGACTGACTTGATTAATAAATTATCATACGTATTTGCCAAATAGCTGCAATTACCTAATTTTAGAAATTGGTGATACTAGTATTTTGAAATAATTATTTCATTAAATATTTATAAAAGGTGAAAAATCCTTAAATCATATTATTATAATAATAATTTTTAAATATTTATAAAAGGTGAAAAAATCCTTAAATTATATAATAATAATAATTATTATTATTTTGTTAAAAATGTTAAGACTTAAGAGGGGAATTTAACTCATGTTCTTTAATAACAAATACAACACCTAATATTCAACCACTATGTTATTGCATATTCTTAGATATATGCACTAATCTAATATATATATATATATATATATATATATATATATATATATATATATATATATATATATATATATATATATATATATATATATATATATATATATATATATATATATATATATATATATATATATATATATAATATTAAAATAGTTATTTGTAAATAATAAATATTATTTATTTTTTATTATTTAAATTTATATAATAAAATTAATATTTTAACAAAATAATTGTTATAATACATAAAAGATATTGTCATATAACTAATTATTTAATGAATGAAAATTCTTCTCATTTTTAAAGTAAAAAATAATAAGATTAATTTATACATATATATACTTAAATAAATTAAAAAAATATACTCATGTACTTATATATTATTTTACATGTAATTAGCTAATAATAAATATTTTTATTTAAATAATTAATATTATCAGTTAAGTAAATCAATTAATATAATTAGTTATTAATTAATTAAATTAATTAACAAGTAATGATACTCGCTACTTTTTCAAATAAGTCATATACGAATTACAAACTTTATTGGACCAATTTGCCCTTTCTAAAGAAAAACTGTAAGGAAGTAAGAAACATGTGTAAGTATTTTATATTTTCTCCAAAAAAAAAAATCAGTATTCTCTATTGACTTTGAATTAATAACACTTTGAAATTTATAATTCATTAAAGACTACTAAATAATAAAAAATTCAAAATTTGTTATTTGTTATCTACTTTAGAATTTAAACTACAACCAATTGCACATCAAATTAAATACAATTAGATGATAAGAAAAGGTTTTCAAGTACCAAATTAAATTCACAATTTCATATAAAAACATCATTTCATTTTTTTTTTTGGCCATTTTCACTTTGCATCTTGAGATTTACGTTATGTGATTTTAGACATGTGATTTACATCATGTTTAACTCCTGTCACTTATTTACTAGCACAAAATAATCTTAAATTATTTTCACGCACAAAATCTTAAAACCTTCAAATTAATCATATTAGGACAAATTTATGATGATAAAACACATGGCCACAAATTAAAATTAACAACATGATATTAATTGCATAAGAATAAAGTAAAATATAACAATTATATTAAACGAAGTTATACTTTTATTAAACATTTCATCCGCTAAGAATTACCAACATTAAATATCAGTTAATCACCATGCTTAAAAAAAATTGTTTTAGACAGATCCCACTTCCTCCTTAAAAAAAACAAAAAACAAAATAAAAATGTTGAAGTCTATGTACTGATACGTGTAAAATTTTCAATTTTATTAATCCTAGGAAAGAAATTGAATCTCCCCTATGAAAAAATTTTTTAGTCCTATTTTTACAAAGATTTTCATTACTACTTCCTACTACTTTTTCCAAAATAAAAAAATCTTCAAAATTATTTAACTGTAATATTAAAATTACTCATTTATCAAAATATAATAAAAATAATATTAAAATCTTAATATTATGGCATGATTAATATTTTTTTTCATTCTTACCCCTTGTTTAGAATCACAAAAGAAATTATAAAGATTGAAAATCTATTTTGATCTCTGTAAAATTAAATTTTTATTAATTTTATCCTTAATTAAAAATTTATTAATTTAATTTTTATAAAATAAAAAAACCTTAAATTTTAGTCATTCCTACATGAGATAAAATACAAAATTACTATATAGAAAGAAATTTTTTTATCAAATTCATTCTTCACATAGTTAAATTTACCCAATTTCATTCCTTCATTAGAGTATATTAACTTAAAAATGAAAGACGAAATTGAGAAAATAATTTTCTGAAGATAAAATTAGAGAAATTTAAACCAATAAGGGATGAAATTAATAAAAAAATTTATGAAAACAAAATTGATAAAAATGACATTTCACACGAACAAAAAAAATACATGCTTACTAAAAAAAGAGTAGCAAAATATTGTTAACAATTATTATAATAGTTATAAATCATATTTAAACAAAATGTTAAAATAACTTAGCCACAGACTCCAATGTTTTTTATAACTTAAATATGCAAAATTAACTAACTTATGATTTATTTTATTAACACTTTACTCATTTAAATAATTTTTACATTAATAGAAGAAGAAGATAAAGACAACATACATACATATTTCAAGTTACGTCTCTTACTGTTTCATCTTGGGGCACTTGGAATAAATGAAAGACCCATCATCCCGTGAAACATGGAAATATACTTTTTGGGTATTGAGAAGAAGTTAAAAATATACTCCTATAGCTTATTGTTACTATCATACCTACAAATGTGGCTGGAGATTTGCTGTGGCAACAACTCATCACTTATCAATATTGAAAAATCAAAAAAATTTTACTGAAGTCAATGTTAAATAAAAATTTTACGTATGTGATTATAAAGTGTTGAGATTTTAGATGGAGAAAAAGTTAATAAAAGATGAAAGATTATCAAATATGTAGGTACAAGATATTAAAATTTGATATGTATTTAAATTTGATTTATAATTAATCTAAAACATTTTACATTATTAATAAATTTGAAATTAACACATCATCAAAAGATAATAATAATTAAGAATTTTTACTAATAAAAATTTATTTTTAATAATATTTTATTAACGTACCAATATATGAATTGGTGTTAACATATAATTAGCAAATTTTAAATTATTTGATATTGAGAAAAGATCATAAAAAGGAAGAATCACAAATTCAATTTTACTTTATTCAAGCTCATCATATGTTTGATAAAAGTTATCCTATCATCCTACATTTAGTTTATAATTTTTTATTTGCATTTAGCATTTAATTTTAAGTCTCTCTTTCAATATATAGTGTTACCGATTATATTCACATAGTTGTGATGCTTCATAACTCAAATTTTGGATCATTGCTCCAGATGGTACAGCAATGTTCAATCCATAATTCACTAAAAACTACTAAATAATGAACGATTCAAATTTTGTTACTCATGAATCTATTCATCAAATTAAATAGCTTAGAATTTGAACTAATATAGGTGGCAGGACTAAACGTTTACATTCTCTTCGGTCGCTCTTGGTTTTCCCTTATTTAGGCTCTTATGTTGTTTTTTAAGGTTTTGGGTGTTTTTTTCTTCTCCCTTGCATTTTTTAGATTTTTTTTTTTTTTTGGTCTTTTAGTGACCTTCTTGTTGTGTTGCTCTGTTCTTCTATAATGGATTCCTTTTTTTTTTTCAAAGGAAAATAAGAATAAGTTTTACAGTAACAAATTAAATTCACAATTTTCTGCAAAAAAAAATCACAATTTTAAAGAAAACATCATTTTCTCTCCCCTGTTTTGCCCATTTTCACTTTCTATCTTGAGATTTATGTTGTGTGATTTTAAACATATGATTTAAATCATGTTAATTTTTCTCACTTATTTATTTGAACAAGAAATATTAAGCTATTCTCATTCACGAATTCTTACAAAGCCCTCAAATTAATCATATCAGGGTAAAGTTACAATCAGATAAAATATCTAGCCACAAAGTGAAATTAATAACATGATTTTAATGCACACAAAGACAACAAAGTCAGACGAACTGCATTAAATAAAACGATACTCTTACCAAATAATTCTTCCGCTAAGAATTATCAAAATTAGATGCCGCTTGATTACCATCCTCAAAAACACAGTTATAGGCAGATCCCACCTCCGCCTAAAAAAAAATATGAAGTCTATGTATTTATATTTGTAAAAATTTCAAATTTGTTAATCCTCTTGGAAAGAAATTGAATCTCCCCTGCAAGAAATTTTTTAATTCTACCATACATAAAAATTCCCAATACTACCTCCTATTATTTTTAACAAATAAGAAAAACTCTTCCAAATTACTCAATTATAATATTAAAATCACTGACATATTAATATATAATGGAAATTGCAGTAAATTCTTAATAGTTCGGTGGGATTAAAATTTTGTTCCATACTTACCCCATGTTCAAAATCACAAAAAAAAAAAGAAATATAATTCAATTAATGTAAAATTATGGTCATGTATAATTTTACATCTGAAATTCACAGTTCACCTCATTCAAATTGAAATAGCAACAGGCCTCAAATCAATATGAGCCTGATGACTCCACCAAGGCAATGAAGTAGTAATTGTAACAGACAGAGACATACAAATTCTAGGTGCTTTTTATGCGATATGGAAAGCTTCATCAAAGACACTGTGGTACTGTGTGAACAATAAGAAATGGGAAACTTCTGACCTTTGAAGTTCTTTGCTTGGAGGTTCAGGCTGTTCTGGTACTATGTGAACAATCTGATAAGTTGCTCTGTTTCTCCTGCGAATCCCTCCCACTGGTGCTGCTCTTGACGCCATTTCTCTCTCTGAATTGTGAATGTGCAGAATGCAAAAACACTGCATAATCAAAGAACCCAATAAGTTGAAGCTTTGCCAGTTCCTTCGCGGGTATGCTGCGCCTTTGCGAGGTGACGGATTGGAGCTTATTAATCACCGGGGTTTTCTAATATAAAGGAAGGGACCAAAACCCGGAGTTTAGTGTTGAGTAAAGAAGAACGAGGAAGAAAACTGAAAAGAATGTTGTATTAGAGTTAAATAATAGAATGAAAGAAAGATCTGTCGCTGATGGTGCGACTGTGGATGTTAAATGGGCCTTGGGCCTTTGTCCTGAGTTGGTGAAATAGTTTTTAAATTATATTATATAATTATTTTTAATTTTTAATAATAATTTATAAAAATAATTTTATTATTTTATATAAATTTATAAAATTAAATTTATTTTTAAATATTTATAAAAAATAAAATTAATTATTTAATATAATTTAAAAATTATTTTATTAACATTATATAATTTTAAAGATAAAATTAATAATCAAATAACCCAACATGTTGAAGCTCACAGCAAATCAAATACCCTCCCCTTTGTAAGCTGCACGCAGGCTCCGTTCATATATTCCACGTGGGAGTCCTTGAGATATTTTATCTTCCTCCTGGCGTGAATGCATGCCCTCGCCCAACTTCTCTTTGCCAATTAAAGCTTTGTGCCTCCTTCTTACTCTTAAATAAAATATTACTTTTATTTTACATTAACCAACTGTAGTTTAAAAATTGAGAGAGTTGCCCCTAGATATTAATAATCCAAGGAACAGTTTTTTTATGATTATTACATTAAAGAGTTATATATAATGAAAGGATATAAGATTTATCTGTACTTTTTTCCATTTTGTATTAATTTTTTGCTAATTTTAAAGAGATAAAAATCTATTTTTTATTTTTAAATTTACTTTTTTAATTAAACTCACAATTTTAAATAAAAAATTCTGTATTTATTTCTTTCCAAAATTTACTTAGTAGATTTCTCAAATCCAAATCCATATAAAATAAAGAATAAAGAAAGAATATTGTGGTGTGTTGAATATATTTTTATTTTGTTGTTTTTAAAGATTCTTCTAAAAAATAATTTTTTATAAATTTTTAAGAGAGTAGAAATGAATTTTTTTTTATTTGAAATTGTAGCTTCTAGTAAAAATAAATAGGTTTTAAAATAAAAATTATATTTTTATCTCTTTAATATTAATAAAATTAATAGAAATAAATAAAAAAGTACAGATCCAATTTATATCCTTTTTCTGTATATAACTCTTTAATGTAATAATCATAAAAAATTTGTTCCCTGGATTATTAATATTTAAAGATAATTCTCTCAATTTTTAAGCTACAATTGGTTAGTGTATAATAAAAGATATTTTATTTAAGAGTAAGAAAGGGCCATAAAGCTTAGTAGGCAATATAAAGTAAGACAGTAAGACTGGTGGAGGAGAAGACATTTACATCGGGATGATAGAATCTCTCATAATGGATATTGTCGCTCTCTCTTTCATTGAAGTAGAGCCACAGAAACACGCCATTCTGTTCACGACAATACCACCAATACTGATCCTACAGTGGACGTAGGGAAAGGACGGCACCTGAAGTATCAACGGCGAAGTCGAAAGTCATGTGGATTAGACTGAACATCTTTTATTTAAAAAATGTAAAATATAATGTGAATTATCAAATATTTAATATATACATAAATTAAAAATACAGAAGAATTCATAATTCTGTATATAATATTACAACGCCTCTTCAAATATTTAACTAAAATTCTATGTGTATAATTTAATTCATATTAATTATAGAACATTGAAATTATGAGTGAAAAAATATGATAAATTAATATATAATGATATTATTATTCTTGTTTAAAAAATTCAAAAAAATATATAATTTAAGAAATCATTAATTATTAAATGAATAATAGATATTAACTTTAAATTTTATATAATTTAAAATTTTGATTTTTCAATTTCTAAAAAATCAATCAGAGCAAAATTCATTTATTTTGAAATTTAGAAAATATTTTGCATATGTTTTCCCTTAGTAATAAGCATTCATGATGATATAATTAGCTCATAAAGACGGTATTGGACGAATAGCAAATAAATTATTTTGAATAATTAATGACAAATACATTTTAGGGTTTATAATAAACTCAAACCTATCTCCTACTGCTTATATAAATACACAATGTTTAGTGCTTTTGAGAAATGTTCACAGAATTGAATCCCACAAGAAAACCAATGTTTATAATAGGTTGTTGAACCACAAATTCATTTTTGTAATAAGATCAAATTGAACCGGCCTAAATCATATATATATATATATATATATATATATATATATATGTTAAGTGGGAGCACTTCTGCCTTCCTCTTCCCAGCATTTGCAACAGTTACTCCAATTATTCTATCAATCTTATTTCCGCCCCTCTCTTGTGGACAGTCCTGTTTGCTGTTACCCTGGTGCTTACATTCTGCTTATCATCCTCTAATGCTTTGTTCAAAGGTGAGGACTTCCATCCCCCGGCTCCATCCGGGAATGAAATCCTGGACATTCGACCAATTATTGACTTTTGCCTTTGAATATCATATACTTAAAGTAGACAGTTACTTCAAGTAGACAATTACCTCTTGTCAAATTGATCATTTAAAATGATCGATTGATTTCCTCTCTTCGTAATTTTTTATTCAAGCAAAAATAATTAAGAAATAAATAATTTTTTTATTGAACTTCAATATGATTACTTTTTAATTAAAACAACGTTAACTTAATAACTTTTTTGAATATCAATATTAAAAAAATTGCGTAAATCTAAAAAGAGTTATCTTAAAGGATTTATATGAAAAATTATTATTTATTTATTTGCATCTTATATTGCAATTAACTTAATTTAATAATGTGAAAATTATATTCTTTTATTTTTATGATTTTTAATTGAAAATAATTATAGTATACTACTAATATAATGATATATTAGTGTACAATCAAATATGACTATTAATTTATCACTACAACAAAAAAGGACAACATCGATGGTAATTTTAGCGATGATAAAAACTCAATCGTCAATAAAAACACTAAAAAAAATTAGGCAGGAAAAAGCCATCTTCAATGATGACATTTGTCATCGATGAAGTCCTAGACTTTTATTGATGACATTAATTATCGTTGAATATTGAACAAAAAAAATAGGCGGGAAATGAGGTTTTCAGTTATGACAAATGTCATCGTTAAAAGTTAAAAACTTTCATTGATAACAATTGTTGTCACTAAAAGTGATGCCTTGTTTCATGTACCACTCTTCAACAACAATATATGTTATCGGTGGAAGTCTTTAACTTTCAACAAAAGACTTCCACTGACGACAATGTCATTGATGAACAGTTGGAGTTTTAGTGATGACTCTTTAGCAATGACTAAGAAAAATATCATCGCTAAAAAGTCTAGTTATAAATATGCCCTAACGTCTCCGAAGTCTCATTTCACACGATGATAGGGGAAAAGTAGAGAGAAACAAAAGACGTGAGGTAAGTTTTTGCATAAGTTTTGATTCTTTCTTAATTTTTTATTATAATTCATATTTTATTTTTAATGTATTATAATTTTTTATTTATATAATTTTAATTTATTAGCTATTGTTGCTGTTCATTATTATTTATAGTGGGTATTTCGAGACTATTTGTTCTATAGATATTTTTTATGTAGGTGTGTAAATTAAAATTTATATAATTTTATTATAATGTGTAATTTATGAGATAAATAGCTTGAAATAAATTTATTTATTTTGATGGTGTGATTATTTAGTGTGAAATAAATTTTAATTAGTTTTATATGTTATAAATGTTAAATGCATTTATGTAGTTTTGTTTAAATGTGAAAGTTATAAATATACCTTTTATTGTTGTTCTGTAATCCTTAAATTGTAATTTTACACAATGCAATATGTGTGTAAATTATTTAGCTAGATTAATATGAGATGGGATCGTTATGATATTTTGTTTACAAATTTTAGAATTTAGGATGTTGTTTAGGAGAACAAAATTCTTAGTTTAGGATGTAATTTTGCATAATGAATTGATTAAGAATTTAATATAAAATATATAATTAAGTAATATAAAATAGAGAAAATAAAATTTAAAATATTATAAAATATATTCAATATAAGTTATATCATAATTTTAAATAAAAAGTTCAAAAAAGGGGTCAAAATATTTTTACAAATGAAAACCTTATATTATTTAGGGTTTAGGAAAATAAAGATAAGAACTCAAGGTTTAAATAGTAATAAAATTTATGAAATAAGGATCAAATTTTATTTTTTAATTAAATTTAATATTTGAATATCATTATTCATCCAAAAGTGATGCATTTTAGTCATTATCATAATTTTATTTTATATATAAAAAGTAAAAATATTCCACACAAATATTTACCAATCAAATCTTAAAGTTTAGGATTTATATTTTAGATATTTATGTGAAAAGATAATATAAATATAATATAATATATTTAATTTTATAGTAAATATATTTTTAATATTTTAAAATTTTAATATTCAAAGTATTAACCAAAATAATTAATTACATATTTTATTATTTAATAAAAATAATATATAAATTAAAATTTACTTATTAATTCATCTAAAATTTATCAATCTTTATTTAAAATTTAATATATATTTCAACTTTAATTTTTTAGGATATGTTTCAACTCTTTTGGAATATTTTTTTATAATCTCTCATAATATCTATAATTCAAATAAGTTTAATAAATAATATTCTCTAACATAGATTCGTTGTTAGTAAAATAATTGAGGAAAGTATAACACTTTGTAAACTAATGAAAACCTTCACAAATAAGGCATAATTGATGGCCTCACACAAATTAAATTTTTTACAAATGCAATAAGATTTTAGATATTATGAAACCAATTCAAATTTCATTTGAATGAAAATCTAACAAGTATGCCAATTTCAATACTCCATATTATACCATCTCAAAACTAATACCTATCATAAAGTAAATATTGAAAACATGTAACTTTGTAACTATTCTTTAATAAAAATGTATAAATAGAAAAAATTAAATCTTACAATTGTATTTAATGAAGACTCTGCAATGATATGGATAGAAATTTCAAAAAAATTGCAAGAATGTAAATTCTTATACCATTGAAATTTTTTATACAAAATACAATCCGTAACAATACTTATAAAATGCACATCTCATTAAGAGAGTTAAACTATGCATCCAATGAATGTAGTAGATTAAGTTATAAAACTGAATTTCTAATTTAAAAATGTTAAGCATAACTTTTTACATGATTAGTTAACAAATTCAATAGTACAGAAAATAATACAACTTGAATAATGGTACTCACAAAATATCATAATGTAAATTTAAAATTATTATAAATATATTTTTACAATAATTTTAAATAAAAATATATTTGCATTTGTATTTGCATTATAAGCTAAGACCCGTTTAAGGGTTAGTTAATTTGTATACATCAACCAATCCTTGAATTGTCCCATAAAACTGGACAATTTAGGATATGTGCTTTAGTTATAATTGATAATTTATCTAGATCTCATTTGATATTATAAAAACTTTTTGGTATCCTAATTGTTCTCCGAGTGTGAACTTTATTAATATATAGTTTATACACTTGGAGAATTATGGGGAGATACTACTAAAATTTTTGCATGCAAGAAATGAGAAGCATGGATAAATTAATGAAATTATAACTATAAAAATATCTCAAATGGGATAGAATCCTACTTTTTAGGATTAGAATGATATGGTGGATTTAAGGCATAAGACAAATATTAATCACAATACTTAATTCTATGAGAATTTATCATCTTCCTATTCAGAGGTACGATGTCTATGGATAAAAGTTAATCCATCTACAAAATTGCTTGTCGGATGAGTATTGGAATAGTGTGATGGCGTTTGTTGAGAGAGTTAAGAACTTTGTTGATGAAAGGATTTTAGTGAGATACTCATGCAAGAAGTGCATGAATATATTATTTCAAACATGAAGGACATTGGAGGCACATATTATAGATAATAGATTTTATCCATTATACACAAATTAGGTATATCGTGGTGATGCTGACGTTTCAACTTTTAGGGGAATAAGGGGGTATCTCCTAATAAGGATAAAATGGTGGATATCATACATAATTTCATTAGCCCTCATGTAATTGAAGATGTAGTTTGCGATAAAAGGTAAAGAATAATGATACATCCGAAGGGGAAATGAGATCGAACTACAGTCGTTGCGATGACCTATTTGAACAAGTGGAAACTAAACTATACCCGGGATGCACATCATTTTTTATCTTGAATTTTCTAGTAAAACTCATGCACTTGAAAGTGTTACATAAATGGACTAACAAGTCCTTCAATAATCTTTTGAAGTTATTGAAAGAGTCACTTTTAAAGGATAATAAATTGCCCAAATCACATTATGGTGCAAAGAAATAGTTTAACAAGTTAGGGTTGGCATATGAGTTAATTCATGTGTACAAGCATGATTGTATACTTTTCTAGAAAGAACATACTTCAAAGGATAATTGTTCAATCTATGCTGAGAGTCGATGGATTGATAAAAATGCAAAAGGAAAAAAGATAGCTCAAAAAGTGATTTAATATTTTTCACTATCTCTTTAATTAAAATGATTGTATGGGTCGAGGCATACCACAAAGGATATAATACGACATCATACTGGAAGACCAATAGAGGATGAGGTAATATGACATCTGGTTGATAAATAAGCTTAGCAAGAATTTGATAGGAGGCATCCCAATTTTTTTGCTAACCCATGAAACGTTAGGCTGGGCTTAAGTTCAAATGGATTTAATTCTTTTGTGATAGGAACTTATTATATAGCATGTGGCTAGAGGTCATGACTACTTACAACTTGCCCCTATGGATTTGTATGAATTAATCCTTTTTCATGTTGACCCTATTAATATTGGGGTCACATTCATTAAGTAAAGATATTAATGTTTTCCTAAAATTAGTTATAAAAGAGTTAAGGCATCTTTGAGAGAGGGGGGTTAAGACTCAAGATGCTAACATAAATACAATGTTTAATATGTAAGCAGCTCTATTATGGACTATAAATGATTTTCCTACTCAAAGTAGTCTCTCTAAAGGGAGTGGATAAGGTTATAAAGAATGTCTTGTGTGCAATGATGATACCTCATTAGTTTGAGTAAGGGGAAAATAGCTTATGTTAGTTATTATCATTAGCTTCCAAGGGCTACACATGAAAAAGTAGGAAAAAGTTCAATAGGAGGCCAGAGAGGAAAGCTTCCCTCATCCTCTTATGAATGAAATTATCATGGACCAATTGGGTAAGGTGACACAAAGGGTTCCTAGAAATTATATTCAATTTAGTCGTTTAAAGTAGAAGAGGGTGCTAATGAACTTAACTAAGGTAAGAGAAACATATTTTTTTACCTTTTGTATTGGTTAACAATGAACTTGAGATATAACATTGATGTAATGCATGTTAAGAAGAATGTATGTGATAGTATTTTAGGTACATTATTAGACATTGAGCATAAAATAAAAGACACAGATAATGTGAGACAAGATTTAGCAGATATAAAGATAAGATCAAAGTTACACCTGTATGAAGAAAGGGGTCAACCTTTCAAACTACATATTGTATACACCCTTAACTAGGAGGAACAAATATGATTTTGCCAGTTTATAAAGAATGTGAAATTTCCTAACAGATTTGCTAGAAGTTTAAGCAAGAATGTGACTAATTAGGATATGAAGTTGAAGGGGTTGAAATTACATGATTGTCATGTTATCATGCAAAGATTGTTAGCACCCTCGATTCGAGCATTTTTGCTAAAGGAACTATCATATCTGATTATTGAGTTATACAACTTCTTCAAGCAAATATACTCTATGACTCTTAATAGGAAGGATGTCCTGCAAGCCAAATAGGACATTATCATCATTTTATGCAAACTTGAAAGGATATACCTTATGACATTCTTTGATATAATGGTTCACCTGGTGATTCACTTTCCTGACGAAGCATTGCAAGGTAGTCCCATATGAGAGATACATGAAAAAATTGAAGGATTATGTTAGAAATTATGTTCAACCTGAAGGTTCAATTGCAGAAGGATATATTGTTGATAAGGCATTAATATTTTGTTCCATGTATCTGGAAGGAGTAGAAATTAGATTCAATTAGCTTGATTGGAATTAGAACATTGCATCTAAAAATATAAAAAGGACATTATCAATGTTCAAATCTCAATGTTGACCACTGGGAAAAAAGATCATATCCCACTTTGATATGAAGGATTGAGATGTTGCCATATGATATATCTTGAACAAATGTATCAAGATTGAAAAGTATCTCTAGTAAGTTTCTATAATTATTTATGCTTTTCTTCTAATTAATTATAATGAACTACTATACATATATCATGTTGCGAATATCGATAAGAACTCGAACGAAGTGATGTTGAAAATATAGATGAATTACAAAGAACAAAATTTTGTGCGTGGTGTTACTTTAAGGTAAAGGTTTATTTTTTCTAGTTGTGGTATACTAATCATGTATATATTATTTCTTACTCTTACTTTTTCCCCAATTTAACTCTTTATAATAATACTATATTTGTAGATGTATCATTTACATAGGAATAGTTCTCCAGAAGCCATTGAAAAGTTATTATCATTAACTTTCGATCCCAGTTTTACTATCAAAATATACTCAGCATGTATTATAGATGGAGTACGTTTTGTGGTTGAATCTTAGGATGCAAAGCATAAAACACAAAATAGTGGTGTTTTCATTTCAAAAACTAATGGTAATATGTTTTATGGTGTGTTAGAGGATATTATAGAGTTGACTTATTTAAATAAATACAATATGACACTATTCAAATGCAAGTGGTATGACATGGATCTTAGAAAGAAGAAGATATGCATTGATAAGAACATTATAAGTATCTTTGTCAGTGGGTAATGGTATAAAGATGACCTTTACATACTTGTAGTCCAAGCAAAACAAGTTTTTTATGTCGAGGATCTTTTTAATGGGTTAAGTTGGAGGGTAGTCCATAATGTGGTGCATCACGACATATGAGATCTACCTAACGATGATGTTAGTGTACAAGACTTGTCATTCTTGTAGGAAAAGTAACTCCTCTAATTTCAACCTTATAGTTAATCTTGAAAATTTTCACTTAGTCAACTTGAGGGATCAAAGATATGGTCTTTCAATCATTTCACCTTCTAGAAATATTGGATCTACCATAGAAGGAGTAGACATCTTCATTAATGATAAAGATAATTTTGAAATAAAATAATTGAAGATTATATAGGAGAGGGACTTCCACAATCTGATGATGATAGAGAAACTGATGATTGTGAGGATGAGTCCGTTAGGGTCACCAATACTAATTTAGATTAGGGAAACTATTTTTTTATATTATAACTTATAATTGTGTACGAGCTATTGTAATTTCATTATATAAGTATAGTAATTTATCTCTAGTCATCATTTAATTTATGGACCTTTCTCTTAAATATTTATAACATGTGTACTATCCCAGTTATGATAGATGTTAAGGCATGACTCTACGGAGGTGATACTAGAAAAACCCTCCACATCAGCCTACCCACCTTCCATCACAATGCGAGGCATCAGGTATCTTTTCTTATTGTGCACACTTAAGTTGTTTAGTTATTAAATTTGAATTTATGGTATTGATATTTTCTATTATCCATCAAAGTTGCAGCTTTAAAAAAGAAGGGCCCGAATAGGTTCGTTAGGTTGCATGAGAAGATGGAGAGGAATGAGGAGCGATCAGTGCTTGTGCAGTTTGATATCACTAATACATGGCATACAGTAGGTGAGAATGCTAGCTATTTCCCTTGTGATATAGGCTACATTATTTGAGCACACATGCCGCTTTATTATAAATCATAATAGTTAGTGCCTTAGCAGTTGTGGGACAAAGTCTTGCAAGAGATTTGTGTAAGTATCCATCTTTTCCCTATCTTTACTTAGTTATATTTAATTTTGACATTTTTGGATATAGTATTTACTAATTTGTTAAATGTCTTCTAATGCAATTCCACTTCAAGTTTAGGGCATCTCTAACGTTGAGCAAGATAAAGCACTCAGTGATCTAATGCGGAGTATTGCTAACATGTACAGAGATTAGAAGTACATGTTGAATAAATATTTTCTTCAACACAAGGGGGATTGAGACAAGGATTTTGACTTGGACTATGCTAGGCATCGCGTGCCATGATTTATCTTGCCTCAAACGTGGCAGAGGTGTATGGACTTCTTCGATAGTGATAAGTACAGGGTAAGTATGATATTTAATAAAGTTACGTTATTATTTCATATAACTAAATTATAAATGTAACTATATTGCATGGTCATTTTTTTATTGCAGGAGTTATTTATGAAGAATGCAAATAACAAAGTGAAGAAGGTGGTAAATGATCGACATGGGTCGAAATTCATTGCTGCATATCATTATGATAAGGTAATTCAACTTATTATTCATGTTTTAAATGTATAATCTTTTTTCAATGTAATAATTATACTTATCCCATTTTTCTCTTGTAAAATGTAAATAGAGAAATAGGAAGACAAGTGAGCTACAGCTAATCCTAGAGAATTTTAGGGACCAACACACATATAGAACTAGGGAGTGGGTGCATCCAACCCCCTAGAAGTAGTATGTAAGTTAGCTAAACCTTACATCTTAAATAGAATTTTAGGAACACATCTTGTACTTTTTATAATTAATTTTTGTTTTAGTAACTTAAGATGAAGATGATTGAGTTGGTGACCTAGCACCTGTAGTCCAATGTGTCATCTACTAGCTTGCTTGCCACTCCTATATAGATTAATGAGGCTGCTATTGCCAATGAGGTGCTTGACACTTGTTAAGGGTACAAGAGGGTGGTCAGTCGTATGCTGGCTGGCTAGACATATCATTTGGCGAGCACCTCTAGTTCTAAGGCGAATTCTCAATACATGTCCCACGTGGGTAAGCTATAAGAGTAGTTGCAGCAGAGTTGACAACAGTTAAAGTAGAGCTAATAAAAGTTGGATCAGAACCAGGAGTAGCTTTAGTAGAACCAGCAATTGATTTAAGAGCAGCAACAATAGATGCAGGAGCAGTTTGAGACATATCTGATGAAGCTTATGTCTCTATTTAGACAATATGGTCTTGTACTGCTTGCGCCTCTATTTGTTACAACACAGCTTAGGCCGAACAGATTTGTGAGTGCTCCCCGCACCCAGCCACCCAATCTTTCCTATCCACCACTTTCGATGTATCATCCTCTTCATCAAGATGATGATGGTGATAGTCAGTGCACGGATGACTATACATTAGGTTATCTGCATCTTCCCTTCTCCTAGATTATTTTGTATATATAAGTTTTTTTCTTTTCATGTATAAACATTTATATTAGCCATGTACATATGAATTTTTACCTATGTATAAATAATTATACAATTATAAATATAATTCTTTATTATTTTATATGAATTGTGTTACACATTATTATTATTGCTAGTGTATTTTATTTATACAATTTAAATTAGATAAAATTAAATTAAAAAATATCAAATTAATTCAATTGAATTGAAGTAAAAATAACTTTATATTATATAATTAGATATAATATATTTTTTTTAATTATATCTAATTCTAATTTTAATTTAAATTAATTTTTTATACTTTTAAAACTTTTACTGATAACATTGTTGTCGATAAAAAGGTGGTTTCATTTTTTAAAATTTTTTTAATTTGACATCTATAGCGATAATATTGTCGTCACAAAAAGTTTGAATTTTAGTAATGAAATTATCACTACTAAGAATTTAAAATTCAAAAAATTTAAATTTTTAAAAGATTTTTTGTGACGACATTGTTATCGCAAAAATTCAACTTTTACCAATAATTACTTAATCGTCATCAGTGTTTCCTCCTTCACTGACAAATTTATGCCAACAATGTCTTTACCGATGATTCTTACTTTTAACAATGATCAAGATTTCTATAGTAACAACAATTATCATCGTTACAAGTCGTTTTATTGTAGTATATTATATTTAACTTTTAGAAAATGTAAATTTAATATACAATAAAAGTTAATGGTGTATTGATAGACTACTAGTATTACAATTTCTTTCTTTTTAACTTAAGCAAATGTTCAATTTACTTTAAAAAATAAAAGAAAAAAAAGGTAAAAATGGTTTCATTGGCCCTGGAAATTATGGAAATGCCGCCTCTGCGAGGGGAAGCCAAGGCAACTTCGTGCTTTTAAGGATATGCAAGGGTGGTCTGCTCATATTCCCTTTTCTGTCGACTGTAAGACCGGGACTACCGATCATTCATTGGACGTCGCGGATGGTTGGTGAACGGTTGGGTAACTCAAGTATTTTCCAAAGGGCGTGTTTTGAAGTGAGTCAAATTTCTCCATTTTCGGCCGGTCTTATTTCGCGGTGACTTCTCTCCCAAAAATATACGATGGATCCAGTTCTTCCTATGCTAGTTATAAAAAATTTTATTTAAATTATAATATGTGTATTAATCATTTTATTATAATTATAATATTAACAATTATTATAATTATTAAGTTAAAATTTTTAAAAATTTATAAAATAATTAATACATATTTATTACAAATATCTAGAAAATTTTAGTCCTATATAATTTACATTCTCAAAAAGACAATGTGGCCACGGCGTGCATGTCATGAATATCGTTATCGCATGAATAAATTTCAAGCATCGGACATCAATTACTTTTCCTGTCCAATGAAAGCATGATTCCATGCATTGAAGCATATTTTATGTTAATATTTGAATTTTTTTTTAAATATGGAAATAGGGGCGGAGACATGAGGGATTAAGGGTAGAGTTGTAAATAACTTAGATACTAATTTTTTTTCCTTTCTCTCTTCTGGTTAGATATGAATATTTTTATTATATTTTACCTTAAAAATATTCTGTAGAAGCATATATTTAGTTGAAATAAAAATTTATATGCCTTATAAAATAATTTTATAATGTCTATTTATTTTTAAAAATACATTATATATAATAAAATTTATATGCACTTATTTACATTATATATATAATATAATTACACTAGAATTATTAATTTTTTTTACTATTTGTTTTGATTTTAACATTCTAAGTTTTCAAAATAATACCTTTATACATATATAAAAAGTATATATATTACATATGAAGTTTATCAAATTAATTATTTTTTTACTAATTTTATATTGTAATTTTTTATAAAACTTTGAATAATATATATATATATATATATATATATATATATATATATATATATATATATATATGTTACAACCTTTATAACTTTAACATTATATTTTTATTTACATTATACATAATATGATAGCAATAGAATTGTTACTTATGAACTTTATTAAATTAATTATATTTGTAAAAAATTTATTGTAAATTTTTTTGTATAATTCTAAATAATTTATGTGATACAACCTTTATAAATAAGCATTTATAAATTTTATCATAAAAATTATATAATTTTATTTAATGTTTCATAATTTTTATATTTAAATTTTAAAAATAATAAAACAACTTAAATTAAAATTATCAAAAAATTAAAATTATAATTTATTAGTATGCATCTAAATAAAATATCACTCTTTTACAACTAATTCGAACCCCAGATTGAAATTTCTGGCTTTGCCATTGTATCAAGAAAACCTTAAAATAATTCTTTCAAGTTGGATTAAAAAAATTTTAGCATTATATTAACACTGAAAATTTAGTACAACTCTTATATAAGTATTCCTAATTATATTAATTTTTTAATTTAATAATCTAATCTGATAGAAAATTTTCTACTTTTGATAAAAAAATCAATTATTTTGGCATAACTCAAATTGTGGAATTGAAGAAATAATGTAATTAACTATATTTATATGAAAGTAATATTAATTTTTTATCGTTGGATAGATAAGTGGATTTGCCACGTTAAATTTAGAAACCTGAAAAATCCAAACTTTAAATTATATAAAATTTAAAATAATTTACATTCTTAAAAATTGGCCCATGTTGTAAACTTCACGTCATGTCATGAATAGCATTATCGCTTGAATAAATTTCAAGCACTGGACATCAAATACTTTTTCTATCTAATGAAAGCATGATTCTATGCTTTGAAGCAAACTTTAGGTTAATATTTGAATTATTTGAAATAGTTTTTTGAAAAAAATGGGAACAGTGTTGGAGACGAAAGGATTAGGATGGCCTGCCTTAAAGTTCAGTATTTTTTCTTATATATATATGTATGTATGTATGTATGTATGTATGTATGTATGTATGTATGTATGTATGTATGTATGTATTCCGATCCCTTTAAAAATTTAAAATACACATAGTTTTAATCAGAAAATTATATACTTATATCATAGTACTAAATTTTATAAAAAAAAAATATAGAAATACAAATACGGCATACATAAAATTATGATTCCTTTGTAATTATAAGTTGTAAATAATTTATATATTAATTTTTCCCTTTTCTTGTTAAATATTAGTATTTTTATTATTTTGTACCTTAAAAATACTTCATAGATTCATATATTTAGTTAAAAAAAATTATATACCTTGTGAAACAATTTTCTAACTTCTATTTATCTCTAATTTACTTTTAAAAACATATTATGTTCCCTAAAATTCATATACACATAATATAATTATACTAGAATTATCAATTACTTGTTATCTATTTTAATTTCATCATTCTAATTTTTTAGAATAAAACTTTTATAAATGTATAAAAATATGTATATGTGTGTGTGTATTATGACCTTTATAAATTTAACCAATTTTTTCTTTTTTTTTGGGCTTGATTTACATTATATGCATAATATGATAGTAATAGAACTGTTACTTATTTCCATTTTGATTTTATCATCCATAATTTTATAATAATACATATGAACATTTTTAAATTAATTATATTTGTAAAAATTTCTATTGTAACTTTTTTTTTGTAAAAATTAAATAATTCATGTGCTACAACATTTATAAATTAGCATCTATAAATGTTCTCATAAAATTAATTTTATTTAATGTTTTATAATTTTTTGTAAAAAATTAAAACAGGTTCAATCAAAATTATCAAAAAAAAATTGTAATTATAGTTTTTTAATATGTATCTAAATAAAAAATCACACACTTTCAACTAACCCGGGCCTCAAGCCGAAGTTCCTAACTCCGCCACTCTACGAGAAGACCTTAAAATACTTCCTTTAAATTGGATAGAAAAAATTTCTATTATTATATTTGCACCAAAAATTTTGTATCACTCCCATACAAATATTATCAATTATATTAATTTTTTAATTCAATAATTTTATTTAATAAAACAATATTTATTTTAAATAAGAAATTAGCTGTTTTTAAGTAACTCAAAATGCAGAGTTAGTAAAACAATATAATTATCAACAAAAAATTTTTCGTTGGGGAGACAGGTAGAGTTGCCGCGTTAATTTTAAAAACTTGAAAATGGGAGCCTTAAATTATATAAAATTTAAAATAATTTACATTCTGAAAAATTGCCCCACGTTGTACACATTCCGTCATGTCATGAATGACATTAGAGCATGAATAAATTTCAAGCACCGGAAATCAGGTACCTTTCTGTCCAATGAAAGCATGATTCCCTGTATCGAAGCAAATTTTAGGTTAATATTTGAAATATTTTTTTTATAATATGGGAACAGTGGCGACAAGGGATTAAAGGTGGGTCTGACCTCAAAATTCAATATTTTTTTCTTATATACGAGGTAAAAAAATTTTCTATTGACCTAGTGTATGGTTATCACAAAGAGAATAACTCCTTACAATGGAATTCGATCTCCTTTTTATAACCTATGATACAGGTGATAAAAAACGTGATGTGGGCCTTATAATGGAATCTTCCGAACCCTATCACGAGGATTGGCATGATTAGGTGCCCAATGATGAATATACGTGCGTCTTGGATAATTATTTTGCTGTAGAGAGCATGTTCTGTGCTTGCCCAGTGCCTACATGACCTTTGGGTTGGTCCAATCAGCTGGAGGAGTTTGGTCGAGGAGTCTTATTGGATTGTGAAATGGACTTAGAGCAATTAGGTAAGAGTTCCTTGTTGACTCAATTTGCTTGGCCCGATTGGATTACTTTTGTCATTTGCCCCTTTCCCTCTTACACATCGTGTCATTTTATTTTCCAAATTGTCCCAGTGATCATCAATAATTTTGGAAATTTGAATTTCGTCATAATGACAATAAGTGTACTTAAATGTTAGTTGAAAGTTCCAATCTTCCTGACTTAATCTCAACCGTCCGTTTGCTTTGTCATCAGCTATTGATAATTGATTGAAAAATATGGGACTCTTGATTTAATCTGGGTTATTCCTTTGTTTTTGCCCTAGCTGTCGATCTTTATTTGACATGGATTCCTGTTTCTTTTCCCATAAATATATCTTTTTTGTCTTCCTAAAGATCATTTTGCTCCTGGAAGTTCTATGCCCAAGTTTTTGCCATCATTGCTTTTGCTGTTCCTTTGAATCGGGTAAGCTCACTTCTATTTCTCTCTAAAGTTACATCTTTCATGTGCTTTTGTATATATATTTTGTTTTTGCAATGTATTGTCTGAAATTTGCTTTTTCCATTATCTTCCCCGAGAGTTTTCGATCCTGCTATTTTCTAGTCTTTTGTTGCTCTAATGGCTATTTGTCTGGTCATGTTCTTGTTATTGTCTTTTCTCTTCCTTCTTTTCCTTTTTTGTCTATGACTCAATGAGTTAATGCTTGTTACTGTCATCTACATTTATTTTGATTGCCGATTTCTTTGGCTGTTTGAAGGTGCATTGTAAAGCTGCAAGATAATATTTAAAATTTTATAAATTTCAATGCTATAAAATAATTATTTTAAATAAGAAAGATAAAAGAATTTTATTCATTCGATTAGTATTTAATTTTAAATCTCTTTGTTTTTTTAAAAGTTTTGGCATATCAATATTAGTGATAATATTTAAACTATATTTAATTAGTTAGTGTTAATCCAAAGTTTATTTAAATATTTTTTATAAAAAATTTTCACAAGTTAAAAATAATTTTAATAATTATGAGCCCAAAAATTTATGAAATCAAATGCTTGTAATTAATAAATTATATTTAAAAATTAGGAAAACTTGAAATACTTATTTTTAAAGCTTATAAATATTATTAGGCTATTATGAAAAAAAATATCAAAAAAAATATTGAAAATATGTGAATTGAAATTTTAAATAAATTTTTTTTTATAAAAATAAACTTTTAAAATAGATAGATAACTAAGATTAATTTTAATTTAAAATAAAAGATCAAGATTTAAAAAACGAAATACGTTCATATGATGTGACAAACATCAAATCATTGCTCATAACTTTCTTCTTTTTTACTCTTCCTTTTCCCTCTCATTTTTCCGACACCTCTCTCCTTCTGTTCTCTTTTTGTCTTTCTTTCTTCCTTCTCATTCCTTCCACTCCCGGCAATACCCTTCTTCCCCTCCCATCACATGTGCTGCTGGTGGTACCTTTCTATTGGGGGCTAGATGCCGTTGTTGGTGGTGTGCGAAAGTTGCATGAGGAGCGACTGTGTATTGGGTTCCCATGCCGTAGCTTGAGATAACAGCAAGCTCCACAAAGAACCTTTCCGACGACTTCTCCAATGTTCGTTTTCTGCTTTCGATTGCTACAAGTAGCTGGCATGAGAATGACCTGCAAACAATAGTAAAGCTTTTTAGATTTCTTACATTTTCCAATGATCTCGGCGCCTTTTCGGCTATATTGACTCACCAGTGATATTTTTCGATAAAGATAAGTAATTTCTTACAAAAAACCTTTATTTTTTACGATGATCTAAATCCATTCAGAAAATCCATTTGTGCATATCTTGGATAATATGATAATAGCATGAAAACTAGGATTCTTGTGTTGAAGAATGTTAAGATAATATGATTAGAGTATATAAAGTGTATCATATTCTAATATTATAGATGATTCATGTATGATTCAAATAACCCTTAAAAATATAAAAGGTGGTTTAGTGATTTGGTTGAGATAAAGCTAAAAATATTAGGAATTTAATATATAATTCCATAAAATGGTGATAATAGCTTATTCTTATGGCACAAATTTTTAATATTTTAGTGTTTGGAACTTGGTTTGGAAAAATCATCATTTATGAAAGCCTTAAATTCCTTTATGGTAATTTCAAAAATATAAGGAAGTGGTGGTCTAAGTTGATAAAATGACATGAATAAATTCTATTTAAGGGTATCACATTTTAATACTTTGCTTGTAAAATTTTGATACAAAGATCACTATATATTTATGGCCTATTTTGATTTCATAAATTGATTTTAAGAAATATAAGAAGTTGGTAATCCTAAAAGTTGGATTATTATGAATTAAATAAAAAAAATTGAGATATTGGAAAGCAAATGAAAAATATCAATGTTTATAATTTATCATTATAATTGTGAAGTAGGGAGAAAAGATAAAAGCAAATGCTTAGGAATCCTTGAAATGAATAAGCACTCCTAAGTGATTATATATATCTTTCCTAAATAAATATTCTAATATTATTTGGTTCATATGGCGTATATATAATCTTTCTTACAAATGGTAGAGATTATATATACATTCACTTAAGAACTTAAAGGGATAATTATGTATTCTGGATTATTATTTACTTGCCTTTATACTCATGCATAAATGACATGGAAATTATGTTTGAGATAAGATATTGGTTATCTGATTGAGTGAATGTTGATTTACCATCTTTAGAAGGTATGTTGGTGTCATTATCAACTACTAACTAATTATGATGGGATTGTAACGGTAAATGATATAATTTATATTATGATTGAGTTTATATTGTTATATACATGTTGGAAAGTGTAATGTAATTTGTATTAGGATGTGAAGAAATATTATAGCCATGCAAGAGGGTATAGTAGTTTTTCTATATGCATTATGTTATGTACTTTGATTTGCTTCATGATGATGAATAATTGTATTTTATTGAAATCATATTGAAATTATAATATGTAGAGCTTGAACTGTAGTGTGTGATCTATATTATGAATTATGTTTTAAATGGTATTAGAAATTGAGAAATGAAATGGAGACAATAATGTGAATATATATATATATATATATATATAAGCTAAAAAAAAAAAGAATACTCCTATGTCTAGGGTATAAGAAGGCTGTTGGGTGTGTGCTTGCTGGTTAGTCTTATCATTTGGTGGGGACTTCTAGCATGGGGACGAGCTCACAGACCATGTCTCAAGTCGGTGAGTTACAGGAGCAGTTATAGCAAAGTCGGGAGTAGTTCCAACAGAGCTAGCGATTAATTCAAGAGTAGCAGTAGCAGCTTGATCAGCAGCAACAGCAATAGATTACATAGCAATAGTAGATGCAACAGCAGCTTGCGACTTACCTTATTGAGATGACCTCGATCCTTAGACAGCAGGATATCGTCCTATCGTCACCTCCATTTGTTGTTGCTACATCGCCTAGGCTGAGTAGATTTGCGCCTGCACCTGCCGCTCAGCCACCTGGTCCATCTCAGCTGCCACTGTCGTTTTATCGCCCTTATTACCAGGATGATGATGATGATAATGGTGCATCGGCATATTTACACCTCTCTTCCCCGTAGTATATTCTATATATGTATCTTTATATTTTTTATATGTACACATTTACATGGATGGTATATATATAATTTATTCATATAAATACTATTTTTACAATTGCTTTATGAGTATTAATTTTTTTTATGTTGGAACAAATTGTTAGACATTATTATTAATACTACTGATGTATTATAGTTGTATAATTTACATTAAATTAAATTTAAAAAAGATATTGAGAAAATCAAATTAATTAAAATAAAGAATATTTTAGATAATAATTGTTAAATATAATATATTATTTGAAATATACCATAACGATAATTTGAATTTAAATTTTTAAAAAAAAATTCAAAAAACTTTTAACAGTGACATTGTCATCACTGCTGAAAGCATCACTTTTAGCGACGATAGTCATTATCGCTAAAAGCCCGACCTTTCAACGATGGCAGTCATTGTCGTTGAACTTTGAACTTTCAACGATGATAATTGTCGTCACTAAAAGATATTATCATCGCTAAAAGGTTGAGCTTCAGCGACGATAATGTCATCACAGAAGTTAAATTTCAGCGACGATAATGTTATCGCTAAAAATCAAATTTTAAAATTTTTTAAATTTTAAAATTATTTTCTACAATAACATTATTGTCGTAAAAGGTCGTACTTTTAATGACGATGAAATGTCGTCGCTAATGGTCATTTCAAGCACGAAGCTATATCGACAAAATTTTCAGCGATGACTTTTTCTTTTAGCGACGACCGAACACTTTTCAGCGATGACAAATGTAGCCGCTAAAGGTCTTTTTTGCTATAGTGCAACCTGCACATTCACATTCTTGATTTGCAAGTACCATTTCTCTTTACTACACACGATGCTTGATGATTCGTCACCTAATTCTGCTTCACATATATTATATCTACACTCTGATTAAATTTCTAATCTTTATAATGGATATTGAATTTCTCTATTGGTAATAAGAGCAAAGTTTTTATGTTTTCAATAAACCAAATCATGCATCCAATATGTTATCATTCTTTATTATTTTAATGTTTGACTATTTGGTTGATAGTCTTTTTGATTTTCTTATTCTTAGTTTAGTTATTGTTTCTTTATTCCTGCTTTGCTTATGGATTGTTTTTATGACATAAATGTGTGAACGGTGACTGCCTTAGTTTAAAATTGCAAGTAAAATGAGGGAGTAATGCCTACGTTGAACGTGGAAACTTGTGTTTGCATAGAATACTGCATGCTATCTGCAATATTTGGATTTTGCTAGCTGCATTTGTTACCAAAGTAGGGATGGAAAAGGGGCGGGAAAACTAATTAACTTTTGAGAATGTACCTAAGATTTAAGTGGAGAGAAAAAAAAGGAGAGGCAAAGAGAATTAAGGAGAATTGATATTGCATTTCAATAATAATGATTAAGTATATAAAACATAACTCTAACACTTTAAGAAACACAAATAATTAAGGATTTTGAGCCCATAACTTAATAATTAAATAGAATAGAGTCAAGCCAAATTCAATGAACTCAAAAACAAGTTCAAATCACAATGAGATATTTTTCAAATTTTGAAGATATGTCTTAAAATTATAAAAGTCTTACATTGAATGTAGTCATGGAGAAATTCAAGGGAAGATATTTATAGAAATAAATTGAACAAAAATACAGGTCTACTATAAATATCCCTTCCTATTGTACTTTAGCATGCAGTTCAAACTTGAAAAATTAATACAATTTTCTTAGCAAAACAATACCATGGACTTGCTCGCTAAGCTTTAAAATGCTAGCTTGTAAAATTTTATGCCAAACAAACTTCGCACGCACCCACACCTGCCATTGCCAGAGAATCACACCCTAGTCACACACCCTATGCACTTGATTAAGGTTGAAGATGACCACGTTCGTGCCATATTAGTAACACATAACTGACTTCATGGGTGCCACGTGTCAGAGCATGCCATATCAACATACCTAACCAATTATCTAACGTCAGTTGCAAAGTCAACAATCTTTTGCATAGTTATTACCATGTTAACCATAAAGGTTACACCACGTATTGGGTGAATCACATTAGTAGAATTTTTTAAAATTTTAAAATTGCTCCTTAACTTTCTTAAATTTTCAATTTAACCCTTTATATTCCCTAAAATCATAAGACATGCCCAATCCTTCCATTAATTCTATTTCTACCTTAGAATTTGTCTATTTATTATAAAATCACTCTCCAAACCTTTTTGAAATTCAATTTTGACCCTAAGCTTTATCTAACTATTACAAATAACCTTTTAAACTTTTTAAGAATTTTACTTTAACCTCATAAACCACCATAAATTACTAAAATGCCATTAAGAAGACAAAATGAAAGAAACATCTAAGAGATTGAGGTGGAAGAAATGCAGAGATAAATTCAACAACTACAAAAAATTGCTAACAACTAATAGGATTTACTAAATCAAAATAGGAGTCCAAAATATGATTTTAATAGCAGCAACTATTCTTCAACAAGTGGACATCATCCTCGAAAGCAGCCAAATTGAGGAATTAATATTCAAGTAGACATTCCAAATTTCAAGGGAATGCTTTAACTAGACAAATTTGTAGATTGGCTTGAAACAATTGAAGAAATGTTCAAGCTTCAAGATATAATAAATTAGTAAAAGGTAAAAATTATTACTATCAAGCTAAAGAACACATGCCTCCATCTAGTGCAAAAATTTAAAGAAGAAATAAGAACATGAAAGATGAAGTAAGATCAAGACATGGAAGAAAATGCAACGAGAACTTACACGTAAGTTATTACTTGATCACTATTATCAAGATAACTTTATCCAATTGCAAAATCTTTGCTAAAAATCCTAATTTGTGGAAGAATACATTAGGAAATTTGAGAAATTGATGATAAATACGATATTCAAAAGAAGAGTATACTATTGTTGTTACCTTGGAGGTTTGAACTTTAAGATTGGCAAACTAGCTTGACTTCAACAATACTGGACCTTAGATGATGTCATCCAACTTGCCATTCGAATTGAGAAATAACTTTCTAAAAAGCTTATATTCTAACCTTTTTCTTTAAGAAACCTTATTAATACTTACAAAACCTAAACCATACAACCCAATACCTTAAACAAGACCCTACCTAAACTTACCAAAGAAGCCAACCCTAAAACACCCATTAAAGCTAAACCACTTAAATGCTTCAAATGCTAGGGATATGGCTATATTACATCAAATTGCCCAAATTGAAAAGTTATCACTATCATTGAAGAAGAAATTGAAGAAGTATTAGAAGAAGAAAAGCTTGAGCAAACACAAGATGAATTCAATGAACCACCAGTGCTTGACAAAAAACTTATTACTACTAATCATGGAAAATCACTAGTGATTAAATGAAACTTACACACCGCAGCCAAAAAGGAAGAAATTTTGCTAAGGCATAACATTTTCCACACTCGATGCATAACCTAAAGTAAAATTTATGATGTTATCATAGATAGTAGAAGTTGTGAGAATGTTGTATTGAGATACATGGTAGAAAAGCTCAAACTACCTACCTAGAAGTATCTACACCCTTACAAGTTGTAGTGGCTTGACAAAGACAATGAGGTAAAAGTTATAAAATGTTACCTTGTTACCTTTTTAATCAGCAAAAAGTACCAAGACGAAGTATGGTGTGATGTCATTCCAATGGAAGCTTGTGACCTCCTCTTAAGAAAACCTTGGCAATATGACCATCATGTTATATGTGATGGTTATGCAAATATTTATTCTTTCATAAAGGATAGAGTGAAGATTAAGTTAACTCTATTGCCACCAAAGAATTCAATCAAGCCAAAGGTGAAATTAAGCCATTAGTATCTTTAGTATCCAAAGCTAAATTCGAGGTGACATCAGCAGAAGCCCGAGCTATGTGCCTTGTATTATTGCTTGAATAGAACAATGAAACCCTTCCATTAGAAGTTGAGCAACTACTTACTAAATTTCCAGATGTTACACCACAAGAGATTCCATGTAAGACATCTAGCATGCCATTAACTTCATCCCTAGAGTTGTCATTCCAAACGAACTAATTTATAAGATGAGTCTCCAAGAGCATGTTAAGATTTGATGCTAGGTTGAAGAGCTACTGAAGAAAGAATTAATCTAGGAAAGCATCAATACCTGTGTTGTACTAGCACTTTTGGTGCCAAAGAAGGATGAAAGATGGAGAATATGTATTGCTAGTTAGGCTATAAATAATATCACCATCAAATATCGATTTTTAATACCTAGAGTCAATAACATGCTTGACCAACTATATGGTGCTAATATCTTTTCTGTAATTGACCTTCATAGTGGATATCATCATATTAGAATATGGCTAAAAGATAAATAGAAGACTACTTTCAAGACCAAAGATAGCCTATATGAATGGATTTTAATGCCGTTTGGATTATCCAATGCTCCTAGCATATTTATACATTTAATGAATCAAGTACTTTGACCTTCATTAGAAAATTTTTAGTTGTGTACTTTAATAATATTTTAATCTACAACGAAAGCAAAGTAAACATTTAAAGCATATTCGATAAGTGTTAGAGATCTTTAGAGAGCAAAAACTTTTTATCAACCTCAAGAAGTATTCTTTCTTAATAAATGAAGTTATCTTTCTTAGGTATATCATCACTATAAAAGGCATTTGAGTTAACCTAAGCAAGATAGAAACCATTAATAACTAGCCAACTCCTAAGTCCATCCATGATATTAGGAGCTTTCATGGATTAGCCTCTTTTTTTTATCAAAGATTCATAAAAAAACTTCATCCCTATTATTACCTTACTCATAGACTACATTAAAATAGATAAATTCCAATGGATAGATCAAGCCTAGAAAAGTTTTGAAGAATTAAAGAAATGATTGACCAAAGCCCTAGTATTAGCCCTTCCAAATTTTGACCAAGTTTTTTAAGTCAACTGTGATGCTTTTAACACTGGAATTGGCATTGTTATAAGCTAGGAAGGATGTTTAATCACCTTTTTTAATGAAGTAATACCAAACTCAAATAATCCACATATAACAAGGAGCTCTATGCTATCGTTTGTCTCTACAATATTGGAGTCACTACCTGTTACCTAAGGAGTTTATCCTTTACTCTAATTATGAAGCCCTTAAACATTTAAACTTTCAATAAAAGATCAATCATAGGCATACTGCTTAAAGTGAATTCTTATAAGGTTACTAGATCTTACTAAAGCACAAAACTAGAAGTTAGAGCACTATAGTAAATGTTCTCAATAGAAGACATACTTTGCTTTCTACTCTTTAGGTAAAGATTATTAGATTTGAAACTATTAAAGAACTATACCAAGATGACCTAAATTTCAAAAAAATTTTAAAGTACCACTAAAATATAATCATTTCAGCAATACTATAGGCATTAAGGATTTCTATTTAAAGATAAGGTTTTATACATTCCTTAACATTTGCTATGAGAAGTTATTATCTAGGAAATCTATGATGAAAGATTAATTGGTCACTTTGGACGTGACAAAACTATAGCTATGGTTAAAGAGAATTTCTACTAGCCTAAGCTTGAAAAACATCAATAGACACATCTAAAGATGCAAAATTTATCATATGGCTAATAGAATATAGGACTATACATGCCTTTACCAATTTTAGAAATACCATAGAAAGATGTTAGTATGGATTTTATCTTTGAGCTACCTTATACTTAGAGATAGAAAGATTCTATAATGATAGTCATAGATAGATTCTTGAATATAGCACATTTCACCCTATGTTAAAGGGTAAGTGATGCCATCTAGATTGCAAACTTATAATTCAAAGAAATTATTCAATTCCATGGTATTCCAAAAACTATCACTTTTCACTGAGATGTTAAGTTTTTAAGTTATCTTTGGAGAACACTGTGGAAGAAAATAAGTACCAAGCTTCAATTTAGCAGTATCAATAACCTTCAAATAAATAGACAAAGAGAGGTAATCAATAAACTTCTAGGCAACCTATTTCATAACTTTGTTGGAAAGAATTTAAAGCAATGGGATTTTATCCTTGCCTAAATCGAATTTGCCTATAATAACTCTACCAACTAAGTGGTGTATGGTACTTGCCTTTTAACCTATTTAATTTAGCACCATCTTCTAGTAGCCATCAGAATAGCGCAAATACAGAGAAAAAAGTAAAAAAGATCAAGAAGTTTCATGAATAAATTCATGCAAAAACTTAAAAATAAAATTCAAAATATAAAGCCTAGCGAGACAAATATCAACAATAGTATACTTTCAAGGAAGAAAACTTGATATGAATACAATTGCAGAGAGAAAGATTCCTAAATCAATTTAATGCCAATTTATCTCCAAAGGCAAATGGACCATTTCAAATTATACAGAAGATCAATGATAATACCTACAAGATAGAGCTACCAAACTCTAATGGTGTCTCTATTACCTTCAATGTTACTAATCTTTCATTATACTATAAAGATGATAACCAAACTTGAGGGCGAGTCTCGTCTAACTTGAGGAGAATAGAACAGAGCTAAGCTAAATTCAATGAACCTAAAACCAAGTTCATGTAACAAAGAGATATTTTTAGAATTTTTAAGGTATGTCTTGGAATTATAAAAGCCTTATACTAAACCTAGCCAAAAAGAAATTCAAGGCAAGATATTTCTAGAAATAAATAAGATAAAAATGCCTATAGAGGTATACTATAAATACCTTTTCTATTATACTTTGGCATGCAATCTAGACTTGAAAAATCAATATAATTTCCTTTTAGAGAGAATTTTCTCTTTTCCATTTGGCTTCTGAGCCATTAAATATTATTTTCTAAAATTAATCACATAAGAATTAGTCGATATTTGTTCTCATGATTGTTGGTTCTTAAAATGGTCACATTGAATGATAATTGTTAATTTTACTTCAAATAATCAAAAGGAAAGGTTGTAATGCTTAGCACTTCTAATAATCTTTTTTTTAAAAAAGAACCTTTTTTATATTTTAATGAATATATTTTCTAATATAAGTAGATCCATATGTGTGTTGTTTCATTAGTACTTAATACATGGTTTAGACATTCTCTTATTAGTCTTTCTTGTCTCATCAAAACTAGAAAACTTTGGTTAATACTAAGAATATGGAAACTATTTGTTTGATACTAAGAAAATACTGGTGTTGCAAAATTTGGAAGTGATAGACTTTTACTTTTATTTTTATGAAACGTAGGTAGCTAAAGAATTAGATGCATATGTTGTACTGATAACTTTATGCATAGCCTTCATTGTCTTATTAAAACTTAGATTATGTGAATTGATAACCCTTTGTTGATCAAGGAAGGAGTGGATATGAAAGGCCTTAGCAAAGAAACTTTTAGTGGCTATTTTCAACAACTAAATTGGGATACAACACTAAGATCCATTAAAACAGAATGTGATATTATGCATCATCTGATGCCCAAGCTCTCAACACTATTGTACAAGTTGTTAACATACCCAGCACAAGAGTTTCCTTCCAATAAATTCAAAATGGAACCAATAGATGTTTACTATATATTTTATCCTTATGAAGGACCCGGTGCATGGTAGAGTTGAAGGTGTTATTGAGTGTCTTTTTATCATAGCAATAGTTTTCTTTTCAACCATTTGATCCTTTCTTTCTATCATTAAAGAAGCTAAATTGCCTATAATCTAAATTGATGTTGCAAACAATGTCTAGTTAATTTATTTTGTTTTTATTTTTTGTAAAAATCCAATTTATTACATCTATTTTACTGTTACTTTAACACATAGAATTTTTAGGATTTAGGATTTGAATTTAACTTAATTTTGAGTCTACTCGATAATTTTATTTTTGCCTTCTAAAATTATATAAATTAATTAAGTGAAGGTCAGTGGCATTTTACAAAATTTATTGCCTTTTTTGTTTAGCACATAATTTATCGAATAAACCTTGCATGATGATTGCTTTTTGAATTGTATTCCTGCTTATTTGATGGATTTTTTCATAAAAATAATGCTTTTATACACATTCATTAATCGATAATAATGAATTAGTTAAATCTAGACATAATTTGGGTTAGGGTATGTAAATACACTTTGGCTATTATAGTTAGAAATTATGAGAGAATGATTATTGTGCTAGAATTTATTTTTACTTAGTTGTAGTATTCAGGTCATGGTTTTGAATCACAACACAAGGCAAAGACGAAATTTATATAGAATGTGCAATATTAGGAGGATGCTATATTACGAGGGAACTACTTATATAAATACTTGGATCTTTCATATCCATAACTTTACTTTATTAATTGCACCTTCTAATTAAGAATAACACAGCTCCTCTTTTAACTTTCTTAAATCAAAATAAAATGTTATATGGTTATAGGGTTACCTTTTCTCAATTAGAATTCTCTTTTCTGTATATCTAAGAAAGAGTGTAAAACATTTTCCTTAATTGAATAGAAACTAATTGTGAATTTTAGTAAGGTAAGGATCCAATTAAATATATTGAAACTAAATTATGGATCCTATATATTATAAGATCCATACCTATTGAATTAAAATTAATTCAGGCCTAGGTATCAAATGGCCTATTATATTAAGTGTCACTTGATAGCCCTATTGACATTAACATTTTGTATTAATAAATTATGTAAATTCAAAATAAAATACTAGTAATCTGTCACTTGCAACACATAATTATATTAATAATGTCCATTGAAATATTAATGTCAATATGAAATGGTACTAATATGCTTATAAGTTTAAATTAAGATCATAGATATTCAATAACATAGAATATCATTCTAAAAGGATATTAATATTAAATATGTTAAGTGCTTACACCTTACTGACCAATATAATTAGTAATCATAGTAATGTACACTACAAGATTTACACAATTTTAATGTAACTATATGTAAATCTCCATATAATATACCATAGCATTTGCTAAGATACCTAATGAGAAATTTAAAATTCTTAACATAATAATGAGATAAAGTCTAAATATCTTTGACCATATACTATAACTTAGAATGTATGCAAAATGCATGGTGATAATACAAATATCTCATTATATGTATTTTGGTTAAACTTTTCTTAAGATTACAATGAGCTTATATAAAAACTCTTACTAACTCGTAATATTATTCAATTAAACTTTTTTTAAAGATAATAATGAGCTCATATAAAAACTCTTACTAACCTATAATATTGAAAAGCTTAGGTAACTTTTCATTATTCATATGATCATGCTTTATACTAACTTGTGAGCCTTTAGTTGGTGGATTTACAAGCATACAATTTATGGAAAAGATAAGTAATATGCTCGTGTATCTTCTTTCTCACATAAATTGAAACTTTAAATTGAAATTCTTTACATAGGAAAAGATTTTTATTGCTTAGAGAGAAGACTATGACAATAATATTATTACGATATAAAATTTGTTAAGAACAAAAAATTCTTAACCTATTAGCTTTATAAGAACATTCACAACATGCAATATGCCTTGCCCCTACAATAAAGGTTATTGCAAATGATTGTTTAATACTTTCCATGACATAACCCTCTTAACTTATGTCTAGATATAAATTCATAATTACCTAGACAACTAACTAAACTATTCAAGCAGTTTGTACCTATAAGATCTTTCGATCTCCTACAAGTCAGTCTATAAGCATTTGTACAACCTAGGTACTATAGTAATAACAATCTTGTACCATTAACCTAAACATACAACAAGCCACTCATAACTAATATATATGGGATATTCCTTATCACTTAGGAAAAATATTAGTCTTAATAAATTTTATCTTTTGGATTGATAAACATACTTGTTAAGCTCTTATAAGTACTATAAACTAGCCAAGCCAAATACACTTCAAATTTATCACCAAAACCTCAAATGTGTCATTATATATACAAAAAGGTACTCCAGGCCATCCATTTTAAGTTTAATTTAATTGTAATATTTCAACCAACATGTACACATTGATAATAACTAGTAAAATGTCCTCATTGCATAAAACTAAAATTACTATAATACTTGTACTTATTATCACACAATACTTTACATTGCTTTCTTTAAATTCAAGAGAAATTACAATCTCATTAAAATTAAGATAAAACTATATAAGCAAACATACTTATTTTTTTTCTATTGGAAACTATTTGACTATTTTATGTTGTTTTTATCTGTTCACAATCTAAGAAGGCAATTATAACCTTAAAAAACCATAATTCCCACCAAAGCAAGCTACCTAATACTATAAACAAGTTTTAAATGTTGGAAAGGAGAAAATCTTTTATATTTTATGCTTTTCTTCTAAGTATAGTCCTTTAACTACCAACCAAATCTTAAACTCACAAATTTATTTGAGCATCCCTCTCATAATTAAACTTATTTCTTACTGGCTTGTTGTTTATAAGCAATTCTACTTAATCTATCACAATAAACTACTTTAAAAGGTCAGAAAAACTTTATGGGATAGCCTTAAAAGAAGTTTCATAATTATTCTACTTTACTAACCATATTGGACTAAAACATAGGAGGACGAAAGAGAATTTGTTAGTTTATCCATTCAATGGAGTCATCAAACTTTGTTTCTAACTTCCACCATCTATGGCATTGAATATGGTTTCCATTATCCAAGAATATCCTTTTAAATGAATTAGTTAAACTAAGATCTAGAAATGATTTTAGGGTTAGGTTTTACAATAAATTTTACAAAATGTCAATATAAACCATTAATTCATGTACCTGAAATAAAAACATCAAAATAACTTTTTTTATTGTCACAACTAAAAAGCAAGTATTCTTAGTGAAAAATAAAATATTATGTTTTTGATATGAAACAAATCATAAAGGAAAATAACCATATCTAGCACTAAAACATTTTCTTATATCTCTTGAGTTTGAGATGGTTACCTTTCTTTGTAAACCTTTCATGATTGTTCTTTAAACATTATTTTGTTTTGAAATCAAACTATGAGAAATAAGGTTCTCTATTTGAATCTCTTTCTTTCTTATATCTTTTTTCCACTTAATTAATGGTAGATATTAGCCTATAGATTGTCTTTTAACACTTTTAAGTGTTATACAAGACCTTTAGAGCATCTCATCTTAGAAAAAATAACTCTAGTGACATCAAGATAGAAAAATATCTCTCATATTAACTTCTATGGTCATCTAGCTTATAATAATTGTTAAATTTTAAGATGTGATCCTACACTTAACCAACCTCATTATAAGTTAGTTTTTCAAGCAATGAGGTTTATAAGTTTTTCTCTACTTAGTTGAATTTCATGGATTTTTACCCTAGAAAATAAAAAGGTTAAAGAATTCATTAGGGATGCTTCGTCTAATAGTTCAGTCCATAATGAACATCAAATTGACTTGATTCAAATGTGAACATTTTTCATCTTTCTCTTTTACCCCTGCACTCGAATTCATACTAATAATAAGTTACACCTTTAGGATTGTTAAATACATTTTCTTGAATTTCATTCTATTCATTATAACTTGTTCTATTTAGCATCTGTGAAAAAAAATTTGTTGCATATATATAAAACTAAGGGAAATATTCCAATCATTTGATGCATATAAATACCATAATCATGCTAACATTTTTCCTTACAAAATTAAACTATGTAATCATATTTGGTATTATATTATAAAATCTAACACCAAAAGATATTTAAGACTTTATAATATAATACAAGAATCAAATATTACACTCTTAAAACTTCATATTGAAAGGGTGTTTAAAAATTTTAGAAATATAATATTCAACTCTACACTTATATTATTGACAATAAATTATATTAATAATATAGTATACACATAACTACATGCTTAGAGAGTGAAACGGTATGTTTGTTACCTAAAAACTCCACCAAGAAGGTGATGTGAGGCAATTACATGCCACTTATGCATATAGGTTGCATGAGAAAGCCATTATTCATCTCCCTTCACCTCCAGTCATGTTTGCAATCAGGTCACCTAGCTAGAATTGTGATTTTATTTCAACTTGGACTAGAAAACATCCATTTTCATACAATCTTGCAACATTTTTTACCTTAAATTATTCTACAATAAATTTTATAACTAACCCAATCAAAATTTCCAAAAAAATGATGTAAATTTTGGAATTTGATTTTTCCAGACAATTTGAAAAAAGTTGTATGATTGTTTTGAGATTTTCCAATGATTTCCATTACCTTTTTTATTTTAAATTAGCTTAAAGATCCTACAAACCACATTTCTTATTTAAATAATCCTTATATTTATCCAAAACATGTTTAAAATTGGTTTTTCAAAAAAATAACCAACGGTATGCCTATGACTAGCTTTAGGATTTTTTTGGGAAAACTTACCATGTTTTCTTGCCCTTTAAATAAAATTCTCCATTTCATCCTAATTCTATTATATTTCTTCAAGATTGAGAATTATATTAAGCATCTGGATCGATTAATTCAATTACCTAGAACCATAGTTTTGATAGTACTAAGCTCATATAAATACCATATTAATGGAGCATGGTAGATCAATAGGTAATATCATCTCAATTCTAACTATATATCCATTGCAGAACTTATACAGAAAGCAACAAATGTTTAGGATGTGTTTGATTCATGAAATCTTATATTCCTGAGAATGTACACATTCTTGGGAATGTGATTCTAGGGATTTTAACATTCTCATATTTGGTTTATTATAAATATAACTTGGAATATTTTTATCAAATTCTTAAATATATTATATTTTTATATTTAGTTCAAATTTATATTCCCATGAATCTTGAAAATTTTCCAAAAATGCATGTATTTATTTATTTTTCATTATGAAAATTTTACTTTACTAGTGAAGCAAGCTATGTTTTAATATTTTGCAAAAGTTTTGAAAACTAAATAAATCTAACATTGTATTAACAAAATAGATCTTAAAGTTCATTCAATCTAATCTAATACTAATTTAAACAACTAAATATAAAAATATAATATGATAAATACATTTCTATATAGTTAAAGAAATTGGAAGTTGATAATTTTTTAAATCACAACATACATAAAAGAATAAAGCTTATGAAAACTACCATTTGCTCCTTCATATCTATGATGGTGCCAACATCTCCATCTATGCCAATCCATGCATTATTTCCATTTACATGTAATGTGCACATCGTAATGCACCAAAATTGTATTAAAATTAGTTATTAAAAAATAATGTTGTATAGTAGCATAACCAAGTTGTACCCCTAGTGATCATTTAATTTTATCTTTCCTAAATGATTTTATAATAATATATATACAATTATTTAATTATTTATACAATGAAAATGTAAAGTACTAATGCAAATAGAATAATAATGTAATGAAATAGAATGTGTGCAGAAATAAAATTAAAGTCAAAATGCAATAATGCAATAATGAGTTATATGTAGAACATAATTAGAATTGGGGAAAGGAGGTTAGTTGCACAAAATTAATGTAAAAGCAATGTATTAAATAAGCACAAAATAAAAGTAAAACAGAAGTAAAATTAGAAGAAACTCAATGGAATTAAATAGCCGATTCAGAAAAATTGAGAGCCATAAATTAGATTAATTATGGATCAATTAGGATTTAATTTTTTTAATTAATTATTCAATCTTGAATTATCTAAAATTTTTGCAATAATTTGTGAATTCTATGCAAGATAATTGCCTAATATTTAATCAATTAGGATTAGTTGAATTAAATAATTGCTATAATTTCTAAACTAGATCGAAATTGATTTATAATTAGAATTCAATTAATTTGAGAAATTAAATTAGAAATCTCTAAATTAATCCCTCAACCATCTGTCCTTATGCATAAAACTATGATTTATCAACCATAATTTCATAATAAAATAGCAAAGAATTTAGAAACTATAAGAATAAACATTTATTATATCAAATCAACATCTAACATAAGGAATCTCAAGAATTCAACATAATTAAATAGAGAAAGAAGAAACTTAATTAAGAAAGGTTAACATTACAAAGCATGATCTCATAATTTTCAAAAGGAGAGCTTTAAACTCCTTGAATTAACCTTAGAAAATTAGCCTTCCATGGTTTGAAGACAAAAGCTTGAAGAAGAAGAAAGAAAACTATATTATAGATTGTATGGAATTAGATTGTATGATTGTATGATCTGTTGCCCACCCCTTCATCTTTATTTATATATGATAAAACTCATAGAATCCTAATTCTAGTCCTTTTAGGATTATAAAAATTAAGGCCTTGCTAATCTTACTCCTCTTAGGATTATTAAACTTAACAATTTCTTCTAGAAAGTCCAGTAGTGAAATCTCACTGGTCTAACTTCTATGCAGAATAAGACCATGAAATAGATGGATTCTGGAAGATCTACAAACATGAAAGTTGTACCCTATGTCTTTTGAGAATTTGGGCACTGGCTTCAGGTTAATCAGACTACTATAGCTCCAAATATGGCCTAAATACTGAAATGATTTTAGCTGGGATAGAAACATGACTTTAGCTTGTTGGCTAAGTAAAGGCTTGAAGGAGTCGGAACTGAGCTTTGACCAAAACATAAAAGTTGTAGATCTTTCTTTTAACTTTCCAACAATATAAATTTTGCCTCAATTCAAAATCTAGAGCATAAGTTATGACTAAAATATAGAAACACTATTAAAATCCAATATTTATTGAATAAATTCACAAACTTGTAAAACTAATAAAAAATTATAAAATAAGGCTTATTCTGTAAAATGAAGCACATCTAATACCTAAAATATAAAATAGTAAATATTTTTCTTATCAGCATGCTATAGAGACAATTATCAAGAGCAAAACATTGAGTGTAATCAAAGAAAAAACCAAATTAAAAAATTATAAGCACAAGTAAAATATTCCTACTTTTCCATGTAATGCATTCATAGTCTGAATTACATTTACTCTACAATTTTAAGCTAAAGTGCAAGAAATAGCCTCAAAAGCAATAGTAGTAGCTTTATAAGGCCACTATTTCAAGTAGAGTGACAACTGTTAGCATGGGATTATTAAACATAAATGGGGGCGGAGGGAAATAACTACAAAATATCAAATGGCTTATAAAACTAGACTTCATCTCAAACAGAGAATAAGATATTAACTTATGTATCTAAGTAGTGATTACTCACCTTCATTATACCTTTAATAGAGGAACTCTTTTACTTCAAAGTAGCTAAAATAGTTAACTCTACAACTCCACCTCCAGGAACAAGTTTGGGATTTTTTTAATTATGTTTCTAGCAATAGACATGGCATCCTGCCATAAAAATAAGTGTAAAAAAGTAGTTGTCTTTATTTATCAATAGTCAGTACAACTAAACAAGATAACTCACCTACAAGTTTCTTTCAACTTCATTTAGGAGATCCTTACTTGTATAGCCTAGTAAAACAGTACAAGCTTTCGAGTCTTTGCAATCAATAATAAATGCAAAGAACTCATCTCCAAATTTTTTAACTTCAAACAACTAGTACTAGTATTAAACTCCTGTAACTTATTTGGCCTATTCACAATAATTGCACCATATGCCTTTGCAATTATGTTATTATTGATTTTCCTCAGCTTCCTTATTGCACTAATGCCATGCTTGCTTAAATAATGAAATGCCAAATCACTAAAACCCTTTCCTGTAATAAGCAAATTTGGTTTAAACTTCAAAATCTACATGCAAAGCTCATCAATATATTATTCTTCCATCTTTACCAAAAGATCCTAGTTTTCTTTAAGCAGTTTAGCATTTGTTTGATTTTAACCCTTTTTATACTCAAAAGGATAATTAAGAAGAATTATATGAGGGTTTACAATCTTTCTTCTTATTTTGCCAAGGGCAACCATATCTTTATTTATCATTACTCTTTTGAGAACTTTTGAATCCTCCAACTAGCTATTAGGGACCCTTTTAATCTCAATATAATTTTTTATGTCCACATCTCTCAAACTTTAGCCAAGATCAACACCTATAGTTGTGGTGGCATCTATTTGAAGCTTAAAATGTTAAAACTCAATAATACTCCATACTAGTTAAATTACCATTACAGTACAAGTATAGATGGATGGTGTTAGGCATCTATTTGAAGACCTTTATTCTATTGAAATGTTCTCTTATTTATTCATATGTGATAATTCTAAAACTTTAATTTTATATATATTTCTAAAAGGTAGACATACAATTAGATAAAATCATCATGGAATATGAAAGGTAGCCAAAAGCATTTGATGAGAGATTGAAAAGTTAACTATAAAAGCACAACATCGAATATCTAAGGCTGAAAAACACTATGTTGATGTATTGCAGATTAGTCTTCGCATCATTTTAATACCAGAGACTATATGGAATCAATTAAGAAGCTTAAAGAGTAGTTGGTCATGAATCAATAAAAGAATAAGCATATGACATCTAGTAGAGGGGTAGTATTTTTCCTAGTTACAGAGTAGATGATTAAGTCAAATTAAAGACTTAAAGTAGAGCAAATCTGACTTAGGGAAATGAGCTTGTTTAATTGTCTAGTTATTTTAGGATAAAGCACATTTATGGCTAAAATTGTTTACATCATGAGTTATGTTTGGCTTTTTAATTGCATATCTCATATACGTAAACTAATTAAAGGTCTAGTAATGCCAAACTAAAATGTTAATAGCTCAATAATTGATACTAACACCCAAACAAACAACTAAAATACCACTTGCGAATATAAGCAAAATGATTAATTTAACAATAAAATAATAAAACAATAGGAAATTTAGTTTGCGATTTTTTTCGAAGTGTGCTTTCCTTAACTATAAAACACTAAGGTATCATATTCATAAGTTTCATATTCTGTTTTTCATTTTTCTTACTGAAGTTTTCTTTTCTCTTATAATTTCTTTTGGGTTTTAGATAAAATAGTAGTTTTATATAATTTTTCTATAAATTTTTGAAAAATATATACTAATTTCTAAAATATACATATTAATATCTCATAATTTTGGTAAAAATTTAATCTATCAATAGCTAGAAACCAAGAATGATTTCAATAAAAATAAAACTCATTATGTGTAAAATTATATGAGTAAAATGAGAAAGAGATTACCTTGTTATTTGAGAATGGTGAATAGCAAGTTTTAATGGGCGATGGAAGCTCTCTTGTTGCTCTAATTTGAAACATTGAGGTAGAGGCACAATGTGCTTAAACTAGGATTAGGGTACAACGAAGAAGGGAAAAGTAGAGTTTTGTCAAATGATGGGGATAAATTTATCTTTTTGTTTTTCAACAAATATTCCTAAGTGGTAGGAATTCAAGATACCTCACCCCTCTTTGGGAATATTTAGGGGGAAAGTTTTGCAAAAAATAATCCTCGGAATGTCACATTTCCAAGAGTTTTTTTTCAAACTTTTGAACTAAACATAGAAATGTTATATTTCATTAAAATATTCTTGAGAATGTTAGAAACATTCTGCAAACCAAATGTTTCCTTAAAACATATAGAGTGTATTGCAATGGTAAAATTCATGAAATGTAGTTTATCCCACAATTTTTTAATGGTTTAATCATTTATGCACACTAACTCTCAAATGATATATCCTAACCATGTACACATAATAACATATGCAAAATAGTTTATTCATATAAATATATTTATGTATTTCGTAACTAAAACATAACAACATTTTCATGATTTTGTATAACTTTAACCAGTTTCATAATTTCTACAAACATAAATTATTCATTAGCATATGCATTGAAGGTAGAGGGATGTATAAAATCATATATATATATATATATATATATATATATGTATGTATGTATGTATGTATGTATGTATGTATGTATTAAGTCAAAATAATTGTCTTGTACTGAGAATCCAATTATGCTTATATGCACTGAAAGATATATACACACACTCTAAAACACATTTAATCTCTTGATTTCAAATGCATAACCTTGTTATAAATTATGAATTTCACATATATTTGGAAAAAAGATAAGCCATATAAATTTCATACAAAATTTCAAAACTCGACCATAACTTAAAGCCAAAACTTGACTCTGATACTAATTTTTTTTTTTAGTTTTGAATCATGGCATGAGACAAGGGTGAAATTTATGTACAAATGGCAATATTATAAGAGAACTACTTATATAACTACTTGGATCTTTTGTATCCATAACTTTACTTTAATAATTGCAGCTTCTGATTAGTAATAAGATACTTCGTTCCTTAACTTCCTAAAATTAAAATAAAATGCTATATGATGATAAGGTTATCCTGCCTTAGCTAAAACCCCTTTTTTTGTATCTCTAAGAAAAAGCATACAATAATTTTTTTGATAGAGAAAAAATTGACCATGGATTTTAATAAGGTAGGGACCTTAATAAATAAATTAAAATTAGATTATAGATGCTATTCATTACAAGATATACACCTATTGAATTAAAATTAGTGGGCCTGAGTACAAAATGACCTATTATATTAAGTATCGCATAATGGCCCTATTGACACTAATGTTCCTTATTAAAAAATTAAGTACATCTAAAATAAAATACTAACATATTAGATTTTAGGCTTCATTTTTTTAAAGAATATTTTTCATAAGAAAATTTTATTTCTTTGTAAATAATAAACTAAAACCATATGCATTTATACCTTGTATAACAAGAATGATACCTAGAGTTATAGTAGTGAAAGAAATTAACTTTGTCTTTAATAAAAGGAAATTATTTTTTGCCAAACTCTTTATATTTTACATTGAACATATAGCTATTTTCCACCATTATGACATTTTATAACTATATTCTTATAAAAGATATTTCTCCCCTAAAATAAATAAATCCTCAGTATGAAAATTTTAAAGCCACCTTGGTGTTGAATGTTAAATTATTAGCAATTCATAATGAAGTATTGGTAGCAGATAATTTTAGATATCAAAATGTTATAGTGGAGAATGATTCTAATGTAACTATGAATGCATTTCTTAGGACTATTGCTTGTTCATAGCATAACTTAAGTAATTTTAAAAATTGTTAGGTGTTTATTATTCAATCTTTTAAATGTTTCTCTTACTTGGTATCTTAGGCCTAGTAAAAAGCTACTCATAAGGTAATAAAATAGGTTACCAATTTTATTTAAAGTGGGTCAGGTAGTTTGCCATACGTTTCACCTATAATTATGGATATATATATATATATATATATATATATATATATATATACATATATGTTATAGAACTCTATTCAAAACTAATAAAATTTCAATTTGCATAGAAAAAAATTGCAACTAATGCTTCAGTTCCCTTATTATAAAAATTTAAAAATCCACACTCTATGGTAGTTTTATTAATGCCAAATTAAAATATTTAAAAAATATTAATTATTATATATTAAGAAATGTTATTTATGGTACCATTTTTATTATTAAATAATAATATAAGATAAATTGAATGTAAAATATCCCTTCATCTTTGTGTTATAACTTAAATTCAATCATAATCAACATGAACTTCGTAATTCGATTTCTACCAATCTCAACAATGTTTACACTAATTTTATCTAATGGAAATCTATCCATTTTCATAGTAAATTAAATTATTTTAAATAGTATAGGAAAAATGAATAGAATCCCTTTTATTTCTGGATACTTCCTAAGGGTCATATTACCTAAATTATAAAACATATAATTTTGCATAATTATTGAAAGCATAATTATAAATCTCATTGAAAGCACCATTATTGAGAGGGAGAATATGGAGATAAGTACAATTCCCATAGCAAATGAGATAAAGCAAGCGATAATTAACATATATCCTTTAAAGGCCCTGGAACCAAAGGGTATGTTAAGTACATTTTATAAAAATTGCTATGGGGTCATAGCTAATGATGTTCTTTAAGTAGTAAAGGGTTTTTTTCCTTCAAGGTCATATGTTAAAGGATTTAAATAGGAATTTTTTGCTTTTGACTCCTAAACAAAGCTCAGTTAAAGCTTTTATGGATTTTAGGCCAATTAGTTTGTGTAATTTTATTTACAAGGTCATATTTAAGATCTTGGACAATAAAATGAGAATGGCACTAAAGAAATTAATTTCTCTAATGCAATATGCCTTGTACTTGGATGGTCTATTGCAGAAAATAGTTTATTAGTCCATGAAATAATTCATACTATTAAGAAGAAAGGGAAAGGAGGTTTTATGGGAATAAAATTGGATATATAAAAAGTATACAATAGAATTAAATAAGATTTTTTAATAAACGATATTATAGAAGTTTAGGTTTAGTGACCCATTTGTTAGTTAAATTTACTAATGTTTATCCACGGTATCATGCTTTTTAATAGTAACCTATTTCAATGATTTAATCCTATTGGAGGCATGAGCCAAGGGGGATCCTTTATCCCTATACTTTTTCATCATTGTTTTTAAAGTTTCTTCCTAGATTATTGCTAAAGGTAAAAGAAAAGGGTAAAATACATGGTATCAAAATAGGTCAAGGATCTGAACTAATGTCACATTTAATGTTTACAGATGATGATGTTATCCTTTTTACATGAACCAATTTAGAGGAGGCATTGGGTATCCAGAAATATATCAAAAAATATAAAAATTAGTCGAGATAAAAATATTAATTTTGCTAAATTAAAAATTTTCTTTGGTTCTAATCTACATAGGAGGCAAAGACAAATTTCTTGTAGCTTAGGTCTACTTAGAAGGATGGCAAATATTTAGGTATTCCAATATTTCTAGCAGCCAAGAAGACACATGACTTTCATTATTTAATTAGCAAGGTGCATACTTGAATATGGGGATGAAGGTAAAAAGACATTGTCCTAGGCAAGTAAGGTAACATTGATTAAATTTGTGTTATAAGAAGTTCCCTTATATACTATATTCATAATGAGCTCAAACTATTTATGATAAATTAGATACATTAAATCATAAGTTTTGGTGGAATATGAATTTGGAAAAAATCACATTATTTGGCACTAATTGCATAGGTTGATTTGTGCAAACCAAAGAAGGCAGGTGGGCTAAGTTACAGGGAATTTAAGGATATCAACATGGCTTTATTGACAAAAATGCATGGAAAATTGATATAGAAGATGACAAACAGGGGATCTAGTGCTTTAAACATAAATATGAATGTGGTTAATGTTTTCTCATGTCTGAGGGTGGCCTCTAAGGATCATGTATTTGGAATAGAATTAGGAATAGTATGGATGAGCTAAAAAAGGGAGTGTACTTCTTTATGCAAAATGGGGATTTGCTGTTAATGGATAACTACGCATAGGTTTCTACTATCCAAGGCAAGCACTACAAAAATGTATTAAATTTTCCATGAGGCTTTTCCACAACCTATGTATGTCATGTGAAACATAACCCACATTTAGTTCCTTTCCTATTTTAATTTTTTTTATTTTCATTATATCATTCTTAATACATTTCAGTTTTAACAGAGACCCAAAAATGAAGGATGAAGGAGTCCTACCAGCCTAAGCAAAGATCAACAACACCTCTTATGGGGAAAAGGCCAATGATGATGAAGAAGGAGGAGGGGAAGGGGAAGATGTGGGATGGATGTGTGTTCGAATGGCTTTAAGGATTGGAATTCCATGGATACAAAAGGTTAAAGCTTGCATAAAAAGGATTGAAGCCCTCAAAAGCAAAATTCTAGTGATTATTCTTCGAAGCTTCACTACAAAGGATAGTGGCTTGCTTTCAACCTTAAAAATGACAATTTTGATAAGATTTCTAACTTATTTTATTATTTATTTCTAATATTTTTGCTTTGGATTATTCGAGGTTTAGATTCTAATTATTTAGTGGTTTTCTTGTAGGATCTAATTATTTTTTTTAGATTTAATTTTATTTTAGATTTTTTAGCATTCTAGTATTCCTCTATTAACTTCAATTTTTTGGAGTTTTCTAGAGTGAGTTGCATGGGAACAATAAGGAGTGCTTTGGGGTTAGGTCTTTTTACATTTGTGATTTTCTATGAAAATTTGTTTTTCTTACAAAAAATCAACATAGTTTTCTAAATCTTAAATCTGATTATATTAAAGTACAAAAAGGATTTTTTTTTTTACTAATTTGAGTAGGCTATGTGTGTGACTGTTGGATTGTGTTTTTTTTCATAAGTTAAGCCTAAGTGTGAAGAGGAAAAATAATTAAAACAAAAAATTTATTTCTTGCCTATGGTTAGACTTATGACTACACTAGGTATGAGCACACAAGCTTCCTATTATAATCCTATATTTAAAGTGGATTTCATATTAAGTAACCCATATTGTCCCGTGACCACAAGTGATTGTGGGTTGCCCACATTGCTCGCAGTTATAGAGTCCATTTTACATGTATAGTTTTGATATTTAGTGGCCAATGGGATAGCATTTTTGTTGATAGTGATTTTTTTTTAGAATCATTGAATGGGATGATAACCGCTTTCAAAATTATAGTATTAATAAGTTTTTTAATAAATATTATTTTTAAAATTAAAATTTCTATTTATTAATGAATAAAATGTATTTAAAATTAATATATTTTTTACTTAATTAATATCTTATTAATAATGTCATATAATTTATGCATTAGAAATTTTCATTAAATGAATTGTTATTAAGTAGGAATTTCAATTTAATAAAATAGAATGATTAAAATTTAGTCCTATTCTAAGACATGCTTGAAACTTAATTTATGATCTTAATATAATAATGTATGAGCTTAACATATTTATATGATTTAATGTTGTTCGATAGTTGTATGAACTAGACCCTAATAAGCTTTTTATAGAAAGAATTGATAAGATTTTATTAACAAGGATTATAGATAAATACCCTCTTGACTTTTAATAAGCAGATTCTATCTATTGAAAGTCATTATAATAAAGATGAATGGAGAGGAAGATCTAGATAGCACGAGTTTATTTACTTTTATTGATATTAGATGGATGATTCTTCACGTACTTAAATTTATTTATCAATATATTATATTCTAATATCACATACATGTAATATTGGTTGAATTTCATTATGTTAATATTGTATTTTTCTTTTTTAATAAATTAAAAGGGAAACTTCTATGCTTATGTACCAGTAAGACAACGGTGCATATGTTGATAAAGACAACATCCGAATATTCAATTCCATGGAAGGAACCAAGACAACAAGCCAAGGATGCTCAGGGCTGTGGTAGAGAAATTCTTACCTATGTTAGTGTCGGTAACAAATGGGAAGGAGTAATTGTCAGTGACACTAATATAGATGCATTGGTTCGTCTGAAAACAGTTTTGATGGTTCGTTGGACTATGATGAACGGAATAATCGACCTGTGAATTATGAAATTTTAGATTTATAAGTTTAATTTATCATTTTCTTTATAATTTATTATGGTTATTACTTTATTTATTTGCTTTTTTTTAATTGAAGTACATTTTAGTATTTTCCAATGTCTCATATGAAAAAATATGGTTTATCCCGAATGACCTAAAAGGGAAAAAAAAAAAAAGGAATTCTGGACCGTTGCTGTCAGTTCGTTAATCTGAATCTACACCCTTGTTACCCAAACTCACCGTTTGGCTAAAACATTTTTCTTTTTTTTTTTTTAAGTTTCATTTGGAAAATATTTATTTAGGAATATAGTTATAGAATATTAAAATGATAAAAATTATTTATATATTCAATATTAAATAAAAAAAGAATGATGAAAGAAGGATGAAGTTATTTTCTTTTACAACTATGACTTTAAATATAATTTTTTTAATTATAAAATATGGATACAAGTTATACTTCTTCGTTTTTATTTTTTTAATTTTAATAATAGTAAGAGATATCAAATTACTAAAGACACATGTATAAAATCTTAAAATAAGTAAAATATTCAAAAAATAACATTTTATATCACTAAAACTAAATGTTCTCAACTGTACTCCTTCATTTATATATAAGGAAAATACAATTTCTTAGCTGCCAATATCTTTGGAAAACCATATTTAACCTTTTAGTATCCAACATTTTTCCTTTTAGTTTCCTTCTTCTCTCAAATTTCCAAACACCAACAGGCCAAGCAGAAAATAATTGCAGAATGGGCCTAATAATGGCATAGAAACCCAACTTTTTTTTTAATAATTAGACTTACTCCCCTCATATTTAACTTAATTATTCATATCCTTCCTATTTTTAGAATTATACATCCACATTAATTTTTTTTTCCAGAGTAGTGTAGGTGAATTTATGTTTAAAAAAGGGAAGAAGAAAGTCATTGTGTATAAAAAAATGAACATCATTGTATTTTCTAAAATAGAATAAATCTGAATATAATTACGCTAAACACGTTGGATATAATTAATCCTCTATTTTTCTTTCTATTGAAAGTCATTGGCTCTGTGGCTCATGTTGTATGCTAAGGACTAATTCAAACACAGGCCGGTCCATGAATCAAACCCATCATTCTTTTTTTATTCTTTTTTTTACGTTTTTAAGGGATCAGACTGTCCTTTTTTACCCCATTACACAACGAAGTCCAATTTTTTCCGAGGCCCAGATGCTTTTCCAACAAAAACACATCTTTATCATTTGGGCATATGATCAATTGAACAAGATGATTTGTCAAATAAATGTGTTTGTGGCGCCACTCTCCTCGGAAAGTCAGTGTTTGTGAACTAATTCATTTAAGTTGTCTTATCCAGCTTAATCTTTGCTTTTATTCTATTATGGGCATAAGAGCCCTTGATTATGTTACAACGTGAATACAGCGGAATTGTCAAGTATAATAATTAGATCTTTCCTTACATATTTATTTTTTCTATTTAATAGAAGTTTTCATGGGTTTGAAAGCCATCGATGCAGCATTATTAGGCTAAACTTAATAATTTTTACTCAATTCATTATTTAGGCAATCAACTTAAATTTATTTAATGAGTTAGGTCTTTATGTATCATAAGTTATACCTAATGTTAATTTAAATTAAGTTCAAATTCAAATTCTAATTGCATTTATAAAAATTTTTAGAAAATTTCTCATTACTGATTCAAAGTGAATGCATTTAATATTTAAAAAATTATTCAAATAATATATTGTAGTACATATACGCAAATATTTATAAAAAAATTATATTATATATGCTTCTCCAACTTTTATACACACCCTCTCTTATATATATAGATGGAGTTCATAATTTTAGTTTTTGCTTGCATGTGAAAAGATGTAAATAAATGGGTGAGAAGAAGAAACTGAATAAAATATTAGTATAAGCATTGGTCCTACTGCTTTTGTTTGTGCGTCTACTCAAACAAATAGTCCTGATAATTGATTATTTTTACGATATGAGGGTCAAATGAGGAGTGTTTAGCTTTATTCTGAAGATGGCAAACATGACAGCAGGAGGTAGGATGTTTGTTTAGTTTAATTATGAATTTAACAAATACAAATGTAAGGGATGGAATATGTGTTCAACTTTAATATAAATTTGGCCAACACCCTCTTTCCCGAACTTCTTTCCAAGTTTGAAATTTGCTACAAGATATTGTCCATATCTTTTAATTATGGTGTGAAATTTTTGGAATATTGAGTTTGTTTCTCATTGTATTATAAGGGATCGTCTGGAATAAAATTTCTTTAAATTTGATTTGATTTCATTTCAATAAAAATAGTATCAAATCATTTATAAATGAATTTTACTATTTAGAAAATATGTTAAAAAAATAATGATTTGAATTCATTTATAAATAAATTCTTTTATTTGAGATATATTAAAAAATACATACAATTCAATTAAAAAAAAAATTTTAATGATATCATAATAAATATAAGATTAATAAAAGGTCAAACTTTTGATATAATATGTATTTTAAATTAAATAAAATGAATTTTAATAAAATTCTTGATAAATTTAATAAACTTCATAATAGATATGTAATTAAATAATAAATTGTAAATGGAATAAATTTTTTTATTTAAAATCAAATGCTATTTACAAATGAAATTCATTCAAAAATAAAATAGAAATTTGTTTTTAGCCATCGCAAAGAGTAAGGAAGTAAGAAGAGGCATTAGTTTAATTACTATATGTAACAAAAGTTTTATTTGTTTAATAATAAGGAAGAATTTTTTTTTCTCCCACGCCATATTACTAGATATCATAATTTTTTTTATTAATATATATAAATAATATATCACTCCTTTTTTTTACAAATTTTTTCCAACAAAAAATATCTTTTAACAAATGAAAGAAAGCCCTAATAATGGAAATATTGTTAGATAACGTGACACGTAATACATAATATTATTTAGAATAATTTTTAAATATTAATTTTTTAATTTTAATTCAATATAAGAATTATAATTATAATTATAATTGATATATCTCATCATTCAAATAAGTGGGCTCCTTATATTTTTATGAATTTCATGCTAATCAGATGAAATGAAAGGTTTACGATAAATTAAGATTAGTATCGGATCTATAAAATTGCAGAAGGCCCATCCATTTAAATTACTAAATATGTAATTTGCAATACAATTTCCATAATAAGGTTATATTTTATGAAAGTAATTGATAAATTAGTTAATAATTAATAATTAATAAGTTGCTTGATCGAATAAAAAATATTTCACAAAATTAATTGTTAAATTAATTGAAAATATAAAATGATATAAAAAATATATTAATATAAATATATATAAATTAAATTAACTCATATTTATTTAATAATCAAATTATATTAATGTAATCAAAATGTTGAGAATAAAAATATAACTATTTAAAATTTAATTAATTATATGTTATGATCTTAGATATTTATTTACTCATAAATTTTTAGTTAATTATTATTTATAATAGATATATAATTATTTAAAATATAATTAATCATATTTTATTACATTATATATTTATTTACACAAATATTTTTATATATTTATAATTTAAAATAAATATATAATTAATTAAAATTGAATTAATTATAATATATGACATCATACATTTATTTATTGACTGATTTTTATTTATTTAGAGTTTAGAGCAAGAATATAATTATGTAAAATTTAATTAATTATAATTCATGATATAACATATTTACCTATTTACTTAATTTTTATTCACCTATTATTTAAAATATGAATATAATTATTTATTAAGGGTATTTGTTGTAAACTAACAACAATTAAAAAGATAAATTTAGGAAAAAATTTGAAAAATTATCAGTTTATAAGTTATAAATCACTTAAATAACTTATTAAATAAAAATTTATTTTTTAATAAGATAGAGTGTGACAGACTTTGAGCAATTAGTTTATAATTTATTAACTAAATTAATAAATTATAAATTACTTATTTGTTCCGCAAAATGAAGCGGAATCAAATCCCATAAAAAAATTAATATTTATAAATATTTTTTAAATGGCATCATGTATTTCATTGCCTTGTGGCGAAGAATCTCTCATAATAACGTTATTCAGCTTACTGGCTTATAAGAATGTTTTGATACTGTGATGTGTGTGGAATATATATATATATATATATATATATATATATATATATATATATATATATATTTGGGGTGAATGTCTGGACACATTTTATTTATTATGTGATTGGATTAGGATATTAAAATTTTGATTGCGTGACTTCATAGAGAGGTAAATTACGTGGATGATGTATATTAAATCTATATTTTATATAATTTTAAAGATTTGATTTGTAAGTTGTTAAAATAAGATAAAACTCAAGCGCCTGAAGTCTTATAGGATATTTTACGTTTTACCTTGAAATAAATCAGTGGAGCTACATATATTTTAATAAAGGTGTGTATTTTCATTGAATTTTTTAAAATTTTATTTTAAATAATATATATCTTCTAAAATACTTTCATTAATATTTAAAATATATCTCATTAAGATATTAAAATATAATTATTCTTACTAATTCTGGAGTCCTAATTTTACCACTGAAATAAATATGAGTTTAGCTTATATAATAGACTCTATCATTTTGAAGGATGACAGTTATATCTCGGCTACAATCACAACTAATTACCTTTTATTCCTTTTAATATTTTTAAATAATTTTCAAATTTGCAGAATATTTTAAATAAATAGGAAATGAGATATAAATCCAAATAATGCAAGGGACCACATCATTGGGAGTTACATATGGATTACTTTTAATTACATATTTATATCTTTTATAAAATATTTTAAATTGAAAGAAAAATATAAAATTAATTATATAAATGATCACATTAATCAAATAAATTAGTGGTTGAGAATAAAAAACAATTATTAATGACAAAATCTATCACGAATATATGTTTTTTGGTGGAATGTATTGCCCCAAAAGCCCCCTTTCGCCATGTGTATGACTTTGTCGGTGAACGGCGTTTGCAATGCTAACGCATCCGCGAATGAATAGTTTCTCACAGTTTTTTTTTTCCCACAGCTTCTCTTTATTCGCGCTCACGAAATTCGTATAACCAACCCCTTTGGGCTTCGGCCTTGTATCGCAAAGACTATTGAGGATACCACGCGCAACTCTCTCTCATGGTCGTATTAATTATTGTGACAAAAAAATTTCATCCCTTACTCATCTGGGGGCATTTTGGGACTTTCCTTAATACGGGCCTTCCCATCAGATGGACTTTAGGGCTCTTCATCGGAGGGATTTTAACACTTTCGAAATGCCACGGGAAGACTCTTTTGGTGCAATGACAGTCAAAGTAAGAAAATGCGAAAACTTTATAACCGTGTGATTAACAATCAACGGTGAAGAAATGATATTCCTTCGGATCTGCTTCCAATCGTCAAATAGCACTCACTCGGGTACCCTCAACTTCGGATTTCGGATTTCGGATTTTTCGACTGTTCTCTGCTTCAGCCTTCACCATTCTCTGTTTTGCTTCTTCGGAGACTGGCAAGAATGGGATCTTCAGAAAGCGAAATCAGAGGGCTTCGACAGAGTAATTCCGAGGAAAGTGAACTTGAAAGGTTAGCCACCCATTTCTGCTTTGAAATATGTACATTGTGTGGACTGTCTTCAGAGAGCCCTTTCCTTCCAGCTTTTAACTGCATTCTTCTTTTAATCCTCTGGGAATTTGGTATGTGTTATTGATTGTTTAGGAAATTTAATAGGCACTTTAATTTTCTGAACCTTGATCTCGGGAAATTGTCGACAGAAAAAGAAGATTAGAAAAAATGAGCTAAAACTGTGTTGCGAAGTCGGATCATTAACCCTGGCCCGACATCTGAAAATATGTTGGAATGAAGGATTTGACCTCTGACAATATGTTGCAGAAAAGCCCCCATGGAGTGATAAAAACGAGAGCGTTTGGAGAGTGAAATTGTGTTATTAGTATCGTACGAACTGGCTGCTGCAAAAAACAGAGCATGAAGGCGTCTTCACCTTCTTAACCTCACCGGATTCAGGAAATGGAAATTAGAAAGAATAAGCTGAGATCTATGCTCCCGAAAATATGTTGGGATAGAATAAGAGAGTGTTTGAGGCTTTTAGCTGCTCCTCTGTTCCCCACTCCCCCTTTCTCCGTCTTACTGATTGTTAAGGGCACTGCAATTGACGAAGAATGATCTCCATTCTTACTTTATTTAACTTCATGTGTAAATTTTACATTTAATGAACACAGTGCATCATAATAAATTTGAAATTGTAAAAATGTATATGTAATGGGAAAATTGTTTTAACACTTCAGGGCTCTTTGACTGTTCAAAATCCTTTATATAATATGCATATCCAGCTTGTTGGTTTTTTGCAGACATACGAACTTAACTAATGAAGCTCCGAATTGGCTTAGGGTTCCTGGTGGTTTTGTTATCAACATGCCTCATCAACCCAATGCATATGACCCAAATGCTCCAGCTGGAAGAGATTCTGAAAGGTTAGAAGCTCGTTTCACCTTTGATATATTTTTTATTGTTAACTGGGTAATGCAATGCTATATTTTGCATGTCAGCGAATTTTCTGAAGCGTCGTTGCATTGTCCTTTTGACCTCCTTCTATGATCGTTGAAAACAGGATCCTAACTCCATGAGTGATTTTATGATAAAGTTGGGAGTTTTTCATAAAATCTTACCATTTTTCATGACAAGTTGTTCAGAACTGCAAAGCTTCTAGTTACTGGATTCTTAATTATACAGTGTTTTTGCATTACAATCTCATTTTGCAAATTCAGTTCGGGGAGAAAGAAGATGGCGTCAAGAGCAGCAGCAGTGGGAGGGATCCACAGAAGAACTAGAGCAAGTTATATTTTTCAGAGTACCACAGCAGCCCGATGAAGCTCCGAGAAGAGGACTTCAGAGGTCAGATATTTCCCATTTCTTTTTTATTGTACGTCTGTTTAATTCATTAGCTTGTGCATGATTCACGAAGGACGCCTTGCTACAACGTCTTTGATCATACTTTCCATATCACATAACAAGCACTTAGAATTTGTGTGTCAGTGTGAATTACAAATACTACTTGATCCCTAGGAGAAACAGAGCAAGTTATCGGATTGTTCAGACAGTACAACAACAGCCTGAAGCCCGCCGCAGAGAACTTCAAAGGTCAGAAATTTCCCGTTTCTTTCTTATTGTCCCTCTGTTTAATTCATTACTTTGTGAATTATTCATGTTGGAAGCCCCGCCTCAAATTCAAGTCTTTGATCAAGCCTTCCATGTCACATTAAAAGCACGTGGAATTTGAGTGTCTGTGTCAATTACAAGTACTAATTGATTGCCTTGGTCGAGTCATAAGGCTCATATACTAACCCCTATTGTCCTGCTGCTCAAACTAAGGACCGGTTGATTTAAGACCTGCTGCTATTTTAATTTGAGAGAGGTGAACTATGAAAAAACTTCATTCAAACTACTTAGGAAAAATGATGATCATTTATTTTTGAGATTCGTTGTATGCCTGCGATGATTTTCTCTCTTTTCGTTGATTTACAAAATAAAAATGAGAGACTGGAGCGGACTTCCTCCGATAGTCAAGTAGAAAATGACCACTTTAGAAAGTATAAGAATATCTCTTATATGAGTTTTTCTAAGATACGGTAATTATAAGTAACTAGATAATTAACCGGATAATTACTATTATATCTCTAAAATATCAGTTTTAACAGAATTTATGTGTAAAATTGATTATAATTTTACATTAATTCAATTCTAAATTTTTTGTGATTCGGAATAAGGGCATGACAGATTCAGTTTCTTTCCAAGTGGATTAACAAAATTGCAAATTTCACACATACGAATACATAGACTTCAATTTTTCTAGGAGAAGGTGGCGCTCTGCCTGCAACTCCCCCCCTTAAGATTCATCATTAACTGATTAACTGATATCTAATTTAGCTAATTCTTAACCGATGAAATATTCAGTAAAAATATGATTTTATTTAATATAATTTGTCTTACTTTACTTTATTTTTGTGAAATTGAAATCATAGTATTAATTTTACTTTGTGGCCATATGTTTTATTTGATTATAACTTTGCCTTAATATGATTAATTCAAAGATTTTGTAAGAATAAATGGGTGAAAATAAATTAATATTATTTTGTACTAATAAATAAGTGATGGGAGTTAACATGTTGCAAATCACATGTCTCAAATCATATAATATAAATCTCAAGTTTGCAAAGTGCAAAGGGGCAAAAAAATAAAAAAATAAAAAAAGGTAAAATGATGCTTTTATATAAAAGTGTGAATTTAACTTGGTACTTAAAAACTATTTCTTATCATTTGATTGTATTTGATTTAATGAGCGATTGGTTGTAGTTTAAACTCTAAACCATTTAGTTTGATAAATAGATTCATAAATAACAAATTTTGAATTTTTTATTATTTAGTAGTCTTTAATGAATTATAAATTTCAAAGTGTTATTAATTCATAATCAATTAGAATATTGATAATTTTTCATTAGAGAAAATATAAAATATTTATACATGTTTCTTTAGAGAGGGCAAATTGGTCAATGAAGTTTGTAGTTAGTTTATGAGTCTATTTAGTAACTAGTTGATCACATTAGTTGTTTGTAGATAGGTGATTTGATCAAATAATAATATTAGTTATTTAAATAAAAATGTTAAGTAAAATTAATTATTTATTATTAATCATTTACATATAAAATGACATATAAAGATATGAATATATTTTATGATTTAACTGAATATATATATATATGTATGTGTATATGAATGTATATATGTATGTATTTGTGTATTATTATTATTATTATTATTATTATTATTATTATTTCTATAAATTAATCTTATTAATTTTTTTACTTTTAATGTGAAAATAATTTTAATTCATTAAATAATTAATTACATGACAAAGTTTTTTATGTATTATAACAATTATTTTATTAAAATATTAATTTTACTATATAAATTTAAATAATAAAAAAATTAAATAATTATTTATTATTTATAAAGAGATATTTTATCACAATATATGGCTAGAAATATACAATAACATAGTGGTTAAATACTAGGTGTTATATATGTTAAAGAATATACGTTTGGTTCCTCTCATTAGCACTTTTAACATAATAATAATAATAATAATAATAATAATAATAATAATAATAATAATAATAATAATAATAATAATAATAATAATAATAATAATAATGACATTTTTTTATTTTTTTAGGCATTTATTGACTAATTTTTTTAAATTAGTTGATTGGAGGCTAAAAAATTGATTAAAATAATCATTTATCAAATAGATATAATAACTTATTTATTAAGTCAATTAACTTAAATCACCTTAGCCAGCTAAAACTTAATAAAAGAATTATTTACTAAACACTCTCTATATCATATAAAAAAGCACAGTTTCCCCCTTTGGCTTGGCTGAAATTGATACTATAATAATGCACTTAGATTCATGTATGTAAAAACTAGAACACAGTGAGGAGTAATTCTTTTAACCAATATTGAATGTTACTTCATTGTTAATATGTTGGCTTTAGTTATTTTCCTTTTGGTTATTTTCTTATCATGTTTGGAAATAAGTAGATGTAATTTTTTTGGGAATCTCATTAATAAAAAAAGCAGTTTAAATTCTATTGCATGAATTATGTGTCTATTTTTATTTAACATAACCGAAAAAAAAAAAAGATTAAAAAAGTGACGTTCCGAATTCCTGTTGACCAATTCTACAGATTGAATTGGGTTCTTCTTGGCGAGGATTGGACATTTTTGGGTCGTTAGCCCAAACATGTTGATATCCATTTTGTAAAGTGTAAACAGTCAACTTATGACATATTTGGTGGGGTTGGTTGCATAGCCCAATCATTTTATGGGGGCCCACTTAATGTTTGCCCAAAAAATTGTGATAATAGTAGCATTAGATACCTTTTCATTCATTTATAACTATGTTTACCAAGATTTAGATTCTCTCAATTTCTTATTTTATCAATTTCTTTTGATTTTGAGAAGAAAAAAGTGCGTTCTTCTATTGTAAGATTTCCAGTGTTTTTTTTATTAGATTTTGGTAATAGATTTTCAGTATTTTTTTTTTACCGAAATTTATCATATTAATAATGTGTCCTCTAAATTCAAGCTTTCGGTTCTTGAAATTGAGAACATCTATATCCACCTATTATATCTAAATATTAACACATGATATTTGTCCACAAAGTATCATGAAAAGAAATCCTTGATTGCATTTTCACATATAAATCTAACAGACTTGCACCTCTGAAAATTCTCAAACCCAAGTTGAAAATTAAAAAATATAATTTTTAACATATATAAATTCTATAAAATTGATAATTGGCCTTTTCCCCCCTTATTGATTGATTTGCCCTGCACCATTCGGTCTGGTAGATGGTTCCCGGGACTTCTCACATGAACTACCCAGTAGAGTTGCACTTTCTTAAAGGGCATTTCTTCCATTTTCCATTTTACAAGGGGGTTAACAAAAAAAAAAAATAAAAATCTAACCATATCTTCTCATTCGACAGTCGGGCACCTTTTTCGTTAGACTCCACGCATTTTCATCGATTATTCTTTTTTTGGTAAATTTCATCAATTATTTATTCCCGGATGAATGGTTTTGTTATCAATGCCCGCTAGATATTTATTCCTTCCATGAAATCTTAAAGAAAATAGAATTTAATTTATCTGCAACTGAAAAAAAAATTGATGTTATATTTGTGTTGAAAATCTAGTGCTACTCTCTTATAAATATTATTGATTATATTATTTTTCTAATTTAGTAAAATGATGTGACAGAAAATTATCTATTTTTTATTGAAAATCAATTATTTGTAAAGAAATTAAATTGCTAAATTACCAAAATAATATATTTGGTAACATGTATACTAAAGTTAATTTTTAATAGTAACGTAACATCAGAAATTAAAGTCGCTCTCCTTCAACTGCATTTCCATGATTCCTCACATTTTGATACACACCCAGTCAATATGTGGACTTCTGTAATTGCTGTATTAATCTGGTGCTTAGCTGTTGGTTACTATGTCAAATCTTCACTCACAGGTTCTAGAAGCTTCAAGAATATATGCGTCCGAATTGGTTATGTTTCTGGATCTTTGGCTTCTGTGGCACTTATATCAGTCTTGGTTTCACTTTCCTTTGAGCGCTTTATATTTGTCATTTGGACAATTGTAGCCGCCATGTTTATTGATGTTGCTCGTAACTGGATTATTTTGAACGTGGCTCAGAGGCTTTACCATTTTGCCAAAGATGCAGTTTCATATTTTCACAACATTTGGAAGCAAATTATTCGAGGCAATGACAACGCTGGAGCAGTCACTGTACCTCCGTAACTCATTGCCTCAGAATTTTGGGGTTTGTTACACTATGATATTTGTTGTACTAGCGTAATGTTATACGTTGCAAGTTGTATTATACATCATAAGACACCTATGTGTGATGATAATGTGGTATAGTCAGTGATGTAATGTAATAATCCAACTACCTGTACATACATCGGTATGTTTACAGACAACTTTCTTGTCGGGACTATTCGGATTCCAACATATTGTACAATGCATTAGTGATGTAGAATTGTTGTTGATTCTACCATAGAAAAACTATTTAAGGTTGGTTGTTCAATATGTTGCATATCGACTAGCACTTGATATATATACATTGATATCTGATATATTCGATATTGGTTTTTAAGCCAATATTGAATACATATGACAACGTTAAATTTTTTACAAGAAAATTGATATGTTTAATTTCAGTATATTGTTAAATAATTAAAATATAATGTTGATTTTTTGATTTTGTAATTAATGTTAATAATTGATTTCTTTTAACTTAAATTTTGATTAACACACTAATTTCTTTATATAACTTACATTTAATGTATAATAAGATGATGAATTTATAAAATAATTGATACTATTTACTAGTTTTCTTTTCTTTATTTTTAAGAATTGTTCTAAACCCACTGCTTATAAAGCACTATTTGAATTTAATGATAGAATTTACCAACTCGTAATACTATGCAAATAGTAAAGCAGTATTCAAACTCTATTTTAATAGCTTTATGATCAAAATTAATATTCAAATACAATAAATTAGAAAAAAAATGAAGAATGATAAAAAAAAAAAATGAAGAATGATACTAGCACATATAATTTATTAATATTCCCAATGACAACGATTTGATATATTTATTTGGATCCAAATACTACTGTACTCTTGTGATTTTTGATCCCGTGAAAAATGATGAATGGTATATTGCACTTGTTTAATTTTCTTGTATATGCTATCAAATGCTAGAACATCTCCAAAATAATGGTGGTCGACCTGCTTTCATCTGCCCAAAACAAGTGCTCAAGCCTCCCATTTTCGACAACCAACTAACATTGGGTCGCTATCGGCCTCACCGTTCATATGGCTAATAGCATCTCTTTCCTTTATTTGACCCCTTCGTTCCTCATCAATATAACTGTACAAATCCTTCTTGTTGAATCCACACTGCCCATTCCCCCAAGATTCACCCCCGGCATAGCTATTTATATGTGATCCTTTGAAACCCTATGTGCGCATCCTTTTGATCTGTGCAACGTCCCCCTCCGTCAGAGACCTGTGCGACCAACGTAATGGTGTCCGTTTTGATCCCAGCATCTGATGATTGTGCTTTGATTCGAAGTGAGAGACATACCACATCCCACCATTCTTACCCGCGCCCACTTCAAATGATGCTTTGCAACCGCATCTTGTCACCGCCCCATGCTCTCTAATTCCTATCTAGCATTTGCAGGAATTTTTTTAGCCTAGAGCCTTCAGCACTGCAGAGAAACTTTCTAGACACACTTTCTCCATTCTTGTTCTTCTGGAGATTGGCCAATCAAATGCCAAAACCTTTCACCAGTGCATACGTACGATAGAACTAGTATGCTAATCCCCCATTTGTCGAACTTCATCCTGCCAACCTCTTCGTCGGATAGGCTCAGCATGGCAGCCGCATCAATTTCATTGTTGCAGCTCACGGTTTCACCTTCATTCCATCCCCTGTTCCTCCACGATCAATCTCGCCGTCCTCCAACCGTAGAAGTTGTTTTGAACGACTTTGCTCTTCGCCTTCGACCTCCATGCCTGCACTATTGCCTACACTTCCCTGCAAAGCGATGCTTTCCCCAACACACCCATGCGTTTCGGGAGGGGCCACCGATATCTTCCCATCCCCCTATCCCTTTCAACTTCTATGAACCATCATCATCAGCTACATCCTCACTTAGATCCTCCCCACTGCCAAGGCCACCATAAGAGAGGCCATCGTCACAGACAACACATCCACCTCCCTCGTGAACAATATTCACAATGTAGATTGCAGCAACACCTCAACTTTTTACAGGACCACAAAACTGCAATAAACACGAGTTGCAATGCCTTGTTCTCCAAATTTCCTCCTAAGCACCGTCCTCCACTACTCTATCTATCGGTTTCACCTTCTGCCTCGCTGCCGAATGGATTTCTTCCTTGGAGTTGCATAAAACACGTACGGTGCACTACGGTATTAAATCCATGGACTGTGGGTATATTTTTACAAATTTCTGTTCCAAGCTGCAAATAAACTCTCCTAACCTTAATCTTCTGATTACCCTCTAGCCTCAACAAATCCTTACCGTCCAAACGAATTCAGATTGCTACACATACTGCAAACTGAATAAAAACAATCGTTACAACGTAGTAATGGGAGCAATTAGTGTACATTAATTAATTTATAATTTTTTGATATTAATGTCTTTATATCAAGAAATTATTGGTTAAATTTATACCAGTATAAATCAACATACAATAAAATATTTATAACTTGTTGGAAATCATTGCTTTTATGTTACAAAATTATTGATTAAATTTATTGAATTTATACAGTTATAAATCAACATACATTGCTTCAAATTTAATTTTACCCCATCAAAGACGTATTTCGAGTTAATATATGTAATTATTTTTTATTTATTTTAAAATTTTATAATTATTTTTATGCATAAAAGAAAAGAGTTTTGCTGCCGTCCCTGGCTGCAGCCAAGGCCTGCGGTCTCTCTTTCTAATTTAACAAGTGTCTGTTGTAATTTCTTAAACAAATTTCCTCCCTCGTCTAAACGGATCTTCATTCTATTTAATTGGTTTTTTCAAATTCTTTTTCTTTTTGCAATATCTTTTACCATCTATTTACATAAATTTTGAAATAAACTATTTTTCAATTTTTGATTCTAATTACATTTCTTATTATGGGCCTTTCTAAAATTAATACAAACAACAAATTACTATTTATTACGAAATTAATTTATATATATATTTAATTAAATCAAAATTTAAAACCTTTTTTAACAATAACACAATATTATCAAATGTTAATTTGTCACTTTATTTTATTTTAGATAATCTATATATGATTTTTAAAATAAATATCACTTTGTTTTCCTTTATTTCACTATGAGAAAAAAACCTTTTAGCGATAATATTTGTCATCGGTAGAGACTTCTCGATCATTACTAAATGAAATTGTCATCGGCAAAAATTTGTTACTAAAGAGATCAACACTGATGACATTATTATTGTCGTTAAAAACCTGAGTTTCTATGATGACAAAATTGCCGAAGAAAATTTTTTCAAAATTTAAAATATTTTACGTTTTTCTCTTTGGTGATGACAAAGTTATTGTTGAAAATAACTTTTAGTGATGATATTTTAAATTTTAGTGATGACAAAGTTGTTGTTGAAAATAAGCTTTTAGCGATGATAAAATCGTTGCAGAAATTTTTTTCAAAATTCAAAATTTTTTGAATTTCATTCTTTGTCATCATTGAAAATAAAATTTTAGCGATGACAATTTAATATTTTTAAAAATTAAATTAATTTATAATTTATTAAATTAATAAATAAATTATAAATTATTTTTAAAAATATTTCATGTATTAATTTATTAAAAATTAATTTAATAAATTATAAATTATTTTAATTTATATATTTATTTTATTAATATATTTTTATATCATATGATAATTTTAGATGAATGCTTATAGCCCAGCATGGCATTCAATTATAGATGCACCTGTACCTCATTCTTAATTTCTCTTATTTTCTTTATCAGAAAGTTAAGTCAATTTGAAGGAGAAAACCAATTAAAATAGAGGTGCAAATGTAGATAAAGAAGACATATTAACCACTCCAATTAGCTTCAACAATTTTTTATAATCTTTGCTACTCAAATAATTTTGTGCTCTGTAGAAGAAAAGAGCCAAAGATGTTTTAAACAAGTTGGGGATGAAATTATGATTACATTACAAAAATATATAAATAAAAAATACATTATAAAAATTAATAAAATTATATAAATAAAAAATTAATAAAACTAACACTTATCTAATCTCTCTCTTTTTGCTGCTATCCCTCTTCTCTGTGCAAAATGAGAGTCAAATGACGATTTGTGGTATTTATAGATGAATCCTTCAACAATGACAAAATTTTTGGTCATTGTTAAAGAGTCATCGGTAAAATTTAAAAACATTCACCAACAATAATGTCATCGGTATGTCATGATATTTACTAGCACAATTTTTTGATATTAATGTCTTTATATCAAGAAATTATTGGTTAAATTTGTACCAGTATAAATCAACATAGAATATAATATTTATAACTTGTTGGAAATCATTGCTTTTATGTTACAAAATTATCGATTAAATTTATACTGCTATAAATCAACATACAGTACTTGAAATTTAATTTTACCCAATCAAAGAGGTATTTTGAGTTAATATATGTAATTACTTTTTTATTTATTTTAAAATTTTATAATTATTTTTGTGCATAAAAGCAAAGAATTTTGCTGCTGTCCTGGCTGCAGCCAAGGCCTGCGGTCTCTCTTTCTAATTTAACAAGTGTCTGTTGTAAATTTCTTAAACAAATTTCCTCCCTCGTCTAAACGGATCTTCATTCTATTTTATTAGTTTTTTTCAAATTCTTTTTCTTTTTGCAATATCTTTTCCCATCCATTGACATAAATTTTGAAATCAACTATTTTTCAATTTTTAATTCTAATTGCATTTCTTATTATGGGCCTTTCTAAAAATAATATAAAAAACAAATTACTATTTATTATGAAATTAATTGATATATATATTTAATTAAAATTTTAAATTTTTTTTAACAATATCACAATATTATTGATTGTTAATTTGTCACCTTGTTTTATTTTCATAATTTATATATTATTTTTAAAACAAATATCACTTTATTTTCCTTTATTTTTTATTAATTTACAACACCTAGGTCCATCTGCTTATAACTTATAAATCTTTTATATTCCCCCTTGTTTTTAATTTCATCATATTTTTAACTTCTTTTTACAGCGATTCACTGTAAAATGTAAATCAAAACGTACTTTATTTAATATTTCTCACTACTAAAATTGAGAGTAAACTTTTTTTTCATATGAAATTCAGATTTCTTTTCAATTCTCATTTTTTTGAAATATTTTTTAAACAAATTCGCCTCTATGAAATATTGATTTATTCAATTTCATCCATAGAAAAATGAAATTGGACAAATTAATGTTAATAAGACACTAAATAAAGGATGATATCGGATATATTAATATTTTATAAAGATAAAATTAATAAAAAATATTTTATAGAGAAGAAAAAGGAGGTTTACCCTAAAATTGATTTTAAAAAAAATGTCATTCTACTTTGGGCTATATAGGTAGGCTTCTTCCTTATTAAATTTGAAATTTTAGAATTAAGATTTTTAATTATATAAACTATTAAAATTACATTTATAGTCCATTTAACTAAATGATTCATTAAATTATATGATTGTTTTATGAACATTTTCAAAAAGAAATCACAAAATTTATATGTTGTTTTACCACTATATTTTTTTCACACATAATTTTGAACCCATTTTTTTAATTTACTTGATTAAAATTTAAATCATTTTATTATGTGATTGTTTTATGAACTTTCTTAATAGAAATCACAATTTTTATGTGTTTTTTACCACAATATATTTTACACGTATAATTTCAAAATTTTTTTAATGTACAAGATTAATATTTTATATCTAATTTAATTTTAATTTATATAATATATAAATTATATAAAATAAAATAAAATAACAAATCAAAATCTAATGATATTGTGATATTTTTTTAAAAAAAATTAAAATCTTGTGAAATTAAATATATATTTTAATTAATTACATGATAAATTTATTTTAATGTTTTATATCAATTTTAAAAAGGCACATAATATGAAATGTACTTAGAATTAAAATATTGAAAAATAGTTAAATTCAAATTTAAGTAAATGGATTAGAAAAGATATTGCAAAGAGGGAATGAATTCAAAAAAAAAAAAGATCGAAAAGCCTATTAAAATGAGAAGGGAAAATTGTTTGGAAAATTATAACAAACAATTGTCAAATAAGAAGGAAGGGTTGCAGCCAAATTGAAATGCATACGAAAATTCAATTGTACTCCATAAAAAAGGTAGTATTTGTTAGTGGAACTATTGGTGTTTAAAATCTAAGCCACGTCACTAAATGCTATCTTTGAGAATTATTCCACCTACATGGATATTTCCCAGGATAGAATAAATTCTTCCTAATATAGACAAGGATACAGAACTGTAGGAAATAAAATGCAACCTAGATATTTCAGAGGGGACGAGGAAGAATTTTTTTTATTACCTTGGAATAGCAAATAACCACTATATATATTAGAGAGAAGATGAACATTCAGCAATGGATGAATTGTTGTCGTGTATTATCTTACGCACAAGGAGGGGGAATTGACAAATTTCAACTAAATTGTGCTTAACTTAGCCCACTCTTGTGCGCGTGAGCCTACTTCCTTCCTTTGCTCTTTAATTAGCCCAATAACCTTTCTTAATATATTTACACTCAAGATTCTCTTAGTTTGAGCAATATGAGATTTAGTCCTTTTGAAATATTCTTCTTTTCAGTTTTACACTTAACAATCCTCCATATATTTCAAAAGGTATGAGGAAAAGAAAGAATATTTGGGTTACAAGTATGGATGTAAATGTTTTGAATCTGGTGTCTTTTGGACTATGAACCAAACCTAGAATAATAAAACCTAACACACAGAGCTATCAATGAAGCTTATTGCTTTTATGAACTAACAACTCTTGTTATATGTTAGAGGTCTTACTAATTAATTTATACCCTCACAATTTCCTAATGTTTCCACTATTTGTGCTTTAATCGACTATGTGCATGTTTAGTTTTCATAAGTGTTTTAGGGATTTTGCCATAATCTTATAGGAGCGGCTCCACTCCACACTTATATAGGTGATTTTATCAAGTGTATCTGCATTTAATACACCACCCATAAGGACTATGAAATCATTAAGAGCTTTGTGCTCATCCTTTCAATAAATGCATTCTAGCACTTTTTCTCACACCATAGGAAAGGACTAAAGTTTAGTGTTAATAGAACTAGCAGTAACTTGTTATTACCTATATGAACCTTTTTCATGGGATCTCCAATTATAAAGGTTAGGTCACCATCATTGTTAATTTCGAACTAGCTTAAGTCCTATTCCTCTCAATGTTTTAAAAATTAAGTTTCTACCTAAGGGTTTGGTTAGGGGATCCACCAAATTTACTTTTGATCTGACAAAATTATCAATATAATATCATCCTTCAGCAACTATTTAATCATGTCATGTCTTAATCGAATATGTCTATTTTTCCCATTGAAAGTTTTGTTCTTTGCAATGGCTATTACCGCTTGGCAATCACAATGTACAGATATTGATGGTGTAGCTTTTACGCCTAAAAGAATATTTGCTAAGAAGTTTTTCAACCACTCAACCTCATTACCAGCCAACTCTAGAGCTGTAAACTCTGACTCCATAGTGGATCCAGCTATAATGGTTTGTCTGGTTGACTTCCAGGTTATTGCACCATCACTAAGAGTGAATATATAACCACTAATGGATTTTGTCTTGCCTAAATCTAATATGCAGTTAGCATCACTGTACCTTTTGAGTACAACAAGAAATCCATTATACAAGATACCATAATCCATGGTAGCTTTCAAGTATTTCATTAGTCTGATTAATGCAAACTAATTTTCACTATTTGGATGATGTGTGTATCTGCTTAATCTGCACACAAAGTATGCTATATCAGGTTGGGTGAAGTTCATTAAGTGCAATAAACTTTCAATAATATGTGCATATTTAGATTGAGCCATAAGTTCACTTATGTTTTGCATTAATTGAGTATTAACTTATAAAGAGTACTTACAGGTTTATCATTGAAATGATTAAACTTTTTAAGAATTTTTTCAACATAATGTTCTTGTGATAGCAATATGCTATCACCTCTCCTTATGATTTTAACACGCAAAATCACACTTATCTCATCGATGTCTTTCATATCAAATTCAAAAGCAAGAAATCATTTTGTTTCAAGCACAACATTCATACTTGTTCCAAAAATGAGCAAGTCATCCACATACAAATAAATAATAGCACATTCATTATTCATAAGTTTTGTATAGACACATCCATCAACTTTAACAATTGAAAACCTATCTTTTATCAAAACTTTGTCAAATTTCTCATTCCATTGTTTTGGAGCTTGTTTCAAGTCATATAAAGATTTAATAAGTTTGCAAACTTTATTTTATTGACCTGGAACATCATAACCTTCTAGTTGCACCATATAAATTTCTTCTTCTAAATTGCCATTTAAAAATGCAGTTTTAACATCCATTCGGTGAATATAAAGTTTGTAAATAGAGGCTAGAGTAATTAAGACTCGAATAGAAGAAATTCTAGCAATAGGTGAACATGTGTCAAAATAATCAACATTTTGATTTTATGTAAATCCGTTAGCCATTATCCTTGCTTTATATTTATCAATAGTCCCATTAGGATTGTATTTCCTTTTGAAAATCCATTTACAATTGATAGGTTTTACTCTTGGAGGTAAATCAACTAAGATCCAAGTGTTATTTTTAATAATAGAATTGATCTTAGATTTAATTGCTTCTTTCTAAAATGGTGTATCAGGTAATGTGATTGCTTCAAAATAAGTTGATGGTTCATCTTCTACCATGTGAGTGTAAAAATCATTTCTAAAGGATACTTCTTTTCTTTGTCTTTTACTTCTCCTTAAACCCTTAGATAAGTTTTCAACACAATTTTGTTCAAACAAGGAAGAAACATTTTCTGTTTAAGAAATATTTTTAATTTTTAGAGGAAAAATATGTTCAAAGAATTTAACATCCTTTGTTTCTACTATAGTATTATGATCAAGTACATCACTTTGTAAAACAATAAATCTATAGCTAGAACTATTCTCAGCATAACCAAGAAACATATAATTAGAAGTTTTAGAACCAATTTTCCTTTCTTTAGGATCAGGTAACATAACTTTTGTAAGACAACCCTACACTTTTAAATAATTTAAATTTGGAGTATAACCTTTCCATAATTCATATGGTGTCTTACTAATTTTCTTATAAAGAATTCTATTTTGAAGGTAACAAGCTGATAACAAAGCTTTTCTCCAAAGATTATCAGGAGTAGATAAGCTAATTAATATGACATTCATCATTTCTTTTAATATTTTATTTTTCCTTTCTGCTATTCCATTATATTCAAGAGAGAATATGGTGGGGGTTATCTTGTGAATAATTCCTTCTTTTTCACAAAAAATATTATATAAGGTATATTCTCCGCCTCTATCTAATCTAACTCTTTTTATTTTTTTATTTAATTAATTTTTCACTTCAGCCTTATATAAAATGAATATATTAAAAGCTTCATCTTTATTTCTAAGTAAATACACTTTAGTGTATCTCCAAAAATCATCAATAAAAGTTATATAATATTTTTTCCTCCCTTAGTCATAGTTTATTTTAAATCACCTAAATCATTTGAATTAATTAAGTTATTCAGTTTCTCTTTGCACAAAATAGTGAGATTTTTTAATTAGTTTAGATTCTATGTAGATTTCACATTTATCTAAATATGTAGTACTTATGCCAGAAATTAAACCAAGATTTTGTATTTTCTTAATATAAGATATACTAATATGCCCTAATCTAGCATGCCACATATTAGAAGATTCAACCAAGTAAGCAGAAGATGATGCATTCTTATTAAATTCAAAAGCATTGAGTACAAATAGCCCTTGATTACAATAACCTTTATCCACAAAAACATTGTTTCTTGTCATTACAATCTTATTAGATTCAAATGATACTTTAACCCTAACTTTTCCCAATAGAGCCACAAAAATTAAGTTTGCTCTTATGTCAGGCATATGAAGGACATCCTTTAAAGCTAAGGTCTTGCTAGATGTGAGTGTGAGAAACATATTTCTATTTAGAGCTAATATATGTAATTATTTTTTATTTATTTTATAATTATTTTTATAAATAAAATGCATATGAAAATTGCAATGAGTTAAAAACTAGCCCCAGATTTAAATAGGACACGACAACAAGGAAACCATGATTTCCCATCCCATTTTTAGAGCTTGCTTTCGCCCCATGTCTATCTTCAGAGGACTGCAAACTTTTCCATAGGACTAAACTTTTCAATCTTTATGTCGGTTAGTTTGTGCGAAAATCCTCAAATTCAAAACAAAATGCTATTTCTAAAATTCAGCAGTGTTGGATAAAATTATTGACTATAACACATAATTTCACACGCGCGTCTTTATAATTCAAATACACAATTATATAAATTAGTAAATGTCCCCATTCTATGCACGACTTGTATTTAATTCATTATAAAATTAAAATTAGGTGGAATTTTTATATTATGATATTATATAATGAGACTAAAAATGAAATTATTTTTCTTTCAATTAACTGCCATATATGTAAAGATGAAATTTAAATAAAGAGTTGCTTTTTATTTTATGTTTGCAAGGTTTGACTCATTAATAAATATTATAAAAAAATTATACCATAATATATTATACATAAATATAATGAAATTAGCAACTATCATAAAATCTTTAAAAGAAAAGATAAAAATATGAATAAAGTAAAAAAAAATTTGAAATTTAATAAATTTATATTTTTAATATTGTGAATTAATTTACTTTTATATTGTTAGAGAATAAAATAACGTGAAGATGAACATTAGATTTCTTATTGATTAAAAAATATTAAAATTTAAAATATTGTTTATTAATGTTAATTAATAGGTACAACATGTATCCATAAAAATAATTATATTTTTAAAATTGAAAATAATTATATATTATTTATTATAGTAGGAAATTGTAAAAGTATAATTTAAATAGGTGGGCAAGTTAATCAAATTAAATTAAAAAAAAGCACAATTATTAAAGTAATTGGTTTAGTGGTATTAAATTATAATTTTATGATAAAGGTTGTAGGGTCAATGATTCCGATGAAGAAGATGTAATTTTTTTTTTTTTTGGTATTGAGTTTTAAAATAAGTGAAAAAGATATTACACTCCATAACACTATGTAGCGCATCTTAAGATGACATGATAGAGACTAAATCTTATTTTAATAATATAAATAAAGTATGATGTTAACAACTCGTATCATATTAATAATATCTATACCCTATTTTAATAATATCATATCACTGGTACAAATTGTACACTATGGCTATAAAAATATTGATAGGCATGATTGATATAATAATATCTTTTTTTTTTAATTTATAGCTAAGTATCACATTTTTTTACGCATGAAACTAATTCTGTTTTATAAAAATAGTAAAAAAATAAATAAATCCTTCCAACAATACATTTTCGAAAAATTTAAATTTCTTGTTAAATATATTATATTTAACATTTTTAATAACGTATAATATTAATTAATATAAAATAAATATCAAATCATTCATATTTTATGATGATTATAATTTTTTTAACAATGTTGATTTACAATATAAATGAATATAACTTATCCATTAATATTTTTAATTGAATATAATATAATCTTAAATTAAATTCATTTCAATAATTTAATATATATATATATATATATATATATATATATATATATATATATATATATATATATATATTAATCAATTTGATGTAGATTATCTATGTGTTTAAACATAACAAATATATTACTCTTCATATAAAATTATATTAATTTTTATACTTTTTATTTTTAATTTAAGAATATTATTATCATTGATAATTTTTATTCTATTCCATCAAAATTTTATTATATTAAATATAAAAATACAATAAAATATCTCTTTTATTTTTTACTGTATCATATATAATTATAAAATAATCATTCTATTTTATTTTCATTTCCTTTTTCATCCATGTCATTAAATCAGACATATCGTAAAATCAAGAATCCAACAACTAAAAGCTTATATAATTAGGTAATGTTACGAAGAATTTGATTTCTTAAAAAACTAAATATCTTTATTCTTAATTAATTTTTAATTTTAAAATAATTAATTAAAATAAAAAGTATAAATTTTAATATATTAAATATAATTTAATTATAAAACCACTTAAAAATAAAATTTCCTGTAACGTTACGCAATGTAGTGTAGCGATTTCATTGAATCTCGTCTGCTCGTTGGTTTTTGCCACTTTGCTCTCTTTGCATTTTTTTTTTTAACAATGTGACATATAAGCAATGAGCAGTCAAATATTTATTTTTAAAGATGCTTCACAAAAAAAAAAAAAAAATAGGGAAGTATTTCCCCTTTCCCCAATGAAGGCAACTTAGTTTAACGATTGTATGCCACTCTCTCTTTCTCTCTTGTTTGCTTCGTCCATCCCCTCCGTGGTTCCTCATCTCGAGTGCTTGGAATTTGATTTCTTTATAAATATTTTCCTTTGATATTGAAAGTGACAGATGATTTACTTAAATAAAATATTATATTTAAATCATTCTAATATATCAATTAGATTATATTTAATTTTTATTAAATCAAAGATTAAAAATTTTGATTGACTCATAAAATTTTAATAAAACTCTAAAATTATAATTATCAGTAGAAACATTGATTAATTTTATAATATTAATGGTTAAATTAAGGTATTTTCACAAGTTAGATGAATCACATAATTTCGTATCTTTTGATGTAATAAAATTAATTTTATTAATATTTTTATGTAATTATTAAGTTTAAATTTTAATTGAAAACTTAGGTTTTAATTCAGAATATTTTTCTTAAATATGATAAAAATTAATATTTTAATCCAGCTTTAATCCAATTCGTATTTTAATTAGGACCAAAATAAAATATTTCACTTGAAGAATTTAAATGTGATTATTTTAAATATTAGGAAATCAAAAATATATTTAAATATAATAATTTTTAACGCAATACCATAACTCCACACAAACATATGGTATTTTATATAGATTTAGACTGAAATTGCACATGTTCCAGTTGTTAAGAGATTAATCCATTTAATATAAATAATAGATAAATTAAATTAAGATTGATTCAAAATTAAATAGAATCACACTTAAATTTTTTATAAATATATAAAAAAGTTTTAAAATATTATTCAGAAAATAATTTATAAATAATTATATATAATAAAAATATATAATTCATATTTTAATAAAATGATGATAAAAATTTAATAAAGTATTTAATAAATAAATAAAAATATTTTTGGTAATATAATTAAATTTAATAAGTAAATTTATAATATAATTTTTAATTAGGATTATTAAATAAGTTAAAATTCATTTCAACACATTTGATGAGCAAATAATCTTACATGATACAATATTACTCAGACTTGAATTTACTCGAATTGTTAGCGTTGTTTAACACAGTACGAAACAAAATGTGAACCTGAATCCGAACTGTGACCTCTACTATTTTCGGGCCAGTCAAAATGGATTTGGGACGTCCAAAAATAATATAGATTAAAATTTGTAAAATATGAATTTATTTTAATGCGTATTTGAAGTGATTTGGTCATCGAGTTTGCGAATGGGTCTAATTTTTTTTTAATATATGTTTTTACTTTCAAATTAAACTAACATATTATATATATTTTTATTCAACTAATTTTATACTTATTCTCAAACTCAATTTTTTAACTTTCAACTTAACTCAATTTAAATAAATTATTTTTAAATTAATAATTTTAAAGTTAATAAATTTTTATTATAATGTATTTAGTTTTGAATTATTACTATAAATTAAGAATGTATTAAATGCATGATTATGAATTTAAAATTATTATTTTAAATTAAAATTATTTTATAAATCTTAAAATCATTTTTTTGAAAAAAGAAAAAAATTCACGAATTTGATCCGTGAATAAGGAATTTATAATTTTCACGAATCAGAACCAATACAAACCGATCTATGAACAAACCAAACAAGTTCATTTATCAGCTACATCTATTCCGCCCTCTCCAAGATTTTCTAATCTTGTTTTAAACAAAATGAATAAATTTCAAGCACAGAACATCAAATCGAATATTTTTTTCTCTCCGATGAAAACATCATTGATTATTCCCTGCATTGAAGCCAATTTTAGGATAATATTTGGATTATCTGGATAATTTAATCTTTTGATAATAGGGGATGACCTTAATAATATAAAGCACAATTTCCAAAAAAAAAAAAAGTGTATAATACTTCCTTTAAATTTGAATAATTGAATTTTTACCCCGTGAATTTAAAAATCCTAAAAAGGTAAATTCTTAAATTATATAAATTTCAAAATTAACTCTCATTTAAACATGTCCTTTATTTGTAAAAATGATAATTATTATATCCTTAAATTTCATAATTAGTATTATTAGTCTTTATTTTCACTTTTATTGTAATTATTCATCATCTCATCACTCGAAATATTAAAAGAAATTGTGAAAAAAGAATATAACTAAAAAATAAATATGTATTTGACATTATTAAGGTGAAACTTAATAAGCAACTTTAATATTTTTTATTAATTTTAATATTACAAGGGAATGAAAGGATAAACAATTATAATAAATGTAAAAATAAGGATCTAATAGTATTAATTATAAAATTTGAAGAATTTAATAGTCAACCACCTTCATAAATGAGAAACTAATTGTTATATTTATTCTTTTCTTCATAAAATTTTTAACTGAAAATTATAATATTATTATATGTTAATTTATCATGTCATTTTTTACATGATTTTGTAACTCATTTCAAATTTTAACTAAAATCATGTGTATAATTTAATTCATATTAATATTAATTATATAAACATTGAAATTATGAGTAAATAATGAGGTGATAAACTAACATACATAATATTATGATTTCTTTATAAAAAATTATGACAAATTATAATTTAATAAAATCACTAATTAAACGATGATAACGATGATGCGTGTGAATCTCATATATATATATATATATATATTAAGATTTTGATTTTGATATCCAACTTTTAAAAATTGATAAGAGCAAAATTCAATCATCCTAAACTTAAATGAGAGTATTTCATATGTTTTCCACAGTAATAATGAGCATCCATATCCATGATATGATAATTCGCTAATAAAAATAGTATTGGATAAATACTAAATAAATTATTCTGAATAATTCATGATAAATACATTTACAACACCCTCAAATTTATCTCCTACCGCATATATAATCACACAAGCCGTAGATCTTGAAAGAAATGTTTGGAAAATTGCATCCAACCGATTTTAATATCAATGATACCATAAGCATAAAAAATAAGATATAAAATTAAGTTTTAAATACAAAATAAGAGTTGTTATTAAATGTAAAATAGTTAAATAAATATGTAAAACTCAATTTAATGAATATAAAAAATTCAAATTTCAATTTCAAATCTAATTTTTATTGTATATAACATTTTTATATCAGTATATATAATGGTTGGGTTCAACCACAAAGCCATTTTTGTGGTGAGATCGGTTGGACAGAATTAAATCAGACAATTTGGTGAATTGAAGCTGGTTTTCACGTATATGTGTATGTACTGCATGTGGAATTATCATTAGGTAGGAGTTTTATTCCTTGTGATTTATAGTTGAGATAATCATGGCAAGATGTTAAAAATAATTTCCATAAATTACCCAAAAAAAAAAAGGTATTCTCCATAACTTTGGATAACTCTTCAATAACTAAAATAGCGTATACAAATTTTTTTCATAAAAATAGTTGTATTGCATGATACAACTTTGGTGATTATTTTTATTCAAGTTACGGTATATAACAAAGAATTTAAATTTAATTTACTACTTAGAGTAAAATATTTTATATTATCAATAAATAAAAAGAATATACATCATTAAAAAGATAATAATAATTAAAAAAAATTAATAATTTTATTGACATAACAATATATGTATAGGTCTTAGGGTAAAATTAATTTATATTAATAATGGATTAAATTTAAATTTAAATTCTATAAGAAATGGGTATTATATTTTAATGTAATATTTTTATTTAAAAATTATTTGTTTGAATTTTCTAAATTATGAAGTAATGTTTATTATTTATTAACTTTTTCCTCTATTTTATTAATTTTTATCATATTATTTAATAATATACTAATGATATATAAAAATAAGAGAGATAATTACACAAAAACAATGTATATGAGTACTAAATTTAAATTAGGATTGTTATTGATGAAATAATAGGATTATCATTATTATTAATAATAATAAAAAATAGGGGTTTTAATCCTTGGGGAATTAGGATTAATAGGTTGGAGTTTTATTCCTCGTGTTGGCTGTTGGCTATAAAATATAGATCCCTGCAAAACTCTTACTGGGAAACATGATATTTAGGTGAAGCAAAAGCCACGGAGAAAACTGAACAGCGTCAAGAAATCATGGAACCAAAAGCCATGGAGAAGACGGAGCAACAACGCCAACAAGAGGAAGTTATCGCAACAGATAACAGTCCCTCACGTTTTGATTTCATTTTTTTGGCTATTTCCATGGTCCCTGCAATCGTGCTTTTGGGGTTTGCCATATATTTCATCTTTACCAAGGACCCAGTGCGTGGTAGAGTTGAAGGTGTTATTGATTGCCTTCTTGCCGCAGGAGTACTTTTCTATCTAGGCCAAATTGCCCCGAATCCAAACTGATGCCGCAAACAATGTCTAGTCAATTTATTTTATTTTTATCTTTGTACAAATTTAGTTTATTGCATCTGTTTCACAGTTTCTTTAACACATAGAATTTTCAGGATTTCGGGTTTGAATTTCACTTAATTTTGAGCCTACTCGATAATTTTGTTTTCGTTTTCTAAAATTATTTGAAATAGTTGAGCGAAGATCGGTGGTCTCTTGCAGAATCTATTGCCTTATTTTTCTAGGACAAAATTTATCAGCTAGACTGTGCATGATGATATCTTTCCGAATCATATTCTAACTTGGTTAATAGAATTTTTTATTTTTTTAAACAAGTGATGCTTTTATAAGTATCCATCAATCGATAACAACGATTTTAATGAATTAGTTAAATTGAGATTTGAGACTAACTTCAATCGCTATTTAGGTGATAATCTTATTTTTTATTTTAAATTTAATTTGTCATTAGTGTAAAATATTATATATTATCAGTGAAAGAGAATAAGACATGTTATTAAAAATATAATAATAATTAATAATTTTTAATAATAATAATAAAATTTTAATAATTTTTTATTAATATATGACAGCACATAATATAAAATTGATTGACGCTAGTAGCGATCATATTTAGATATTTTTTGTTTTTAAGTACATGTTCTTAATCTCTGAAAATAGGAAAATTAAGTGATGCTCACCAGTTTGGTGTTGTAGGATCTATTACCTAATTTGTCTAGCACATAAATTTTAAAAATACAAATTAACCATTAAAATTTATCTAAATCAATATTAATTAATTTTATTTGAAGAGATAAATGTAATTAATGTGCAAGTTCAAGTTGGATAATAATGAGCCAATTTGAATAACGAATCCTAGTAAAATTGTAAATGGTTTTCCCAGTTACTTCTCAAACTTTTGCGTTATAAGGAAAGTGTTTATCTCCTGTGGTGATTCAAATTTCACTTTCTTCTAAATGGACATTCAATTCATTTCATAATTACCTTGATGTTCATCAATTTGGTACCATGAGACTTACTATATCAACATTGAATAGTATAAATCAAATTTATTACTTTTATTTTGTAAATGTTTTAGTTTCTTAAGTCCTTTTCAAATTTTCGATGTTTATTCTTGGGTTTATTTAATGTTCTTTTTTTTTTTAGCTACAATCATTATTTTTGAATTGCATGTTTCATTTGTTTTATCAAAAAGTATTTTTTTATATAAGAATGTCATTTATGTGTATATATATATTTAAATAAGAGTAATATATCATTTATATTGATGTTTTAAAAAAATGAAATTTACAAATATGATAATGAAAGCAATCAAAATTATTTTTTAAAATAAAAGATATTACTTTCTTCAAATTCTTTATATTTTACATTCAACTATTAAAATATTTTTCCTTATTTTTAACATTTTATAAATATATCTTATGAAAAATGTTTTCTGCAACAAACGGAACCTTGATGTAACTAGTAACCTACACCCGTGCTCTGCCAAGGATAGCTTAATTTTTTTTTTAATTTTTTATCTCTTACTTTATTTTACCAGCATTAAATATCCATTCAAAAATATGTAGGGTCTAAAATTAATTTGTCAATTAAATACTTAAACATTGTATCTTATTCTTTAATCATTGTATAATTTGTCCTTATTCTTTAATCATTGTATCTGCCAGTTAAAATTAATTGTTCTATGAGCTTTCTTACCTATACTCTTGCAAAATACTCACTTAAACATTGAAGCCTCCTCTAGTGGACCATCCACGACGGTCACTGGTACTCTGTCTTCTGTGCAGGTAGGTCGTCCACTCCTTATAAGGCGAAGAGTTTATTTTATACAAATCAAATTTAACAAAAAATTGAAAAATAGACACGAAGTATCTAATCATAGACAAAAATTAAGTGTTAGCACTTTATTCTAAATTTTTAAAATATAAGTATCGAATTAAAAAGTGAGCGAAAGTAGGAGGAATAGAGAAATTTAACATTAAGCAAATTATTAAAAAAAAAATGAGACAATGGACAAATTCTTACCTAAAATAATCATCACATCAAATTGGTCCTAAATTTTATACTGACATCAACTAAGTCAAATTCTGTTTAAGACTAACCGAAGGGTTAACAGAATTGGAACCAATTAGTGTTAGTATAAAGTTTAGGATTAATTTTAATATCACATTAATCTTTTAGGAATGAATTTATTCATTTCTTATTTTGGTCTATTAAGTAATATACTTGGCCAATTTGCTTAGATTTCAACTTCGTAAATTTGGGATTAAACAAGTTTATGGTGACTATTGACCGGACGGATCACATGCAGCGTGTTCTGGATGAAGGTCCATGGAATTTACTAGGGAAGGCATTAGTGATTATTCGTAGGTGGGACAGCCATTTGAATTGTGAAGAAATAGATTTTTCTACGATGGATCTTTGGATGCAAGTTCATCAGATACCCATGGAGTTCCTATCTCGGGACAATGCACAACGCATAGGAAACAGCCTCGGAGAGCTTCTTGCAGTTGAGGAGCCCCTTCAAGATGGTTAGATCAAGAGAAACTATCTGCGTTTCCAAGTCCGATGGCCACTCAAAAAATCTCTTAAAATGGGGGTGTGGCTTCATTTTGAGTCTACTCGATAATTTTCTTTTCATTTTCTAAAATTATTTAAAACAGTTGAGTAAAGAGATCGATGATCTCTTACAGAATCTATTGTCTTATTTGTCTAGCATATAATTTATCGGCTAGACCGTGCATGATGATATCTTTTCCAATTATATTCTAACTTGATTAACAGAATTTTTTTTTTTTTTTTAAAAAAGCAATGCTTCTATAAATATCCATCAATCGATAATAATGATTTTACTGCATTAGTTGATTGAGATTTCAGACCAACTTCGAATGTTAGTTGATAATCTTTTTTTTTAAATTTGATTCATCATTAATATAAAATATTTTATATTATTTGCAAAAGAGAATGAGACAAGTTATTAAAAATATAATAATTATTAAGAATTTTTAATAATAGTAAAAAAAATTTAATAATTTTTTATTGATGACTGCACATAATATAAAATTGATTGACTCTATTATATTTAAATATTTTTTTAAGTATATGTTTTAAATCTGTAAAAATAGAAAAACTAAGTGATACTCAATAGTTTAGTATAGTAGGATCTATTACCTAATTTGTAGCGCATAAATTATTGGGCATCTTGAAAAATACTCATTCAGTTTCTTTTTATCTATCGCATTTTGAAGAAAATTTTTGTTTCTTTTTATCTGTCGCTTTAGAATTCCAATAAAGTATTAAATATTCTTTTTTTAAATCTATCCTCCTCTTTTATTAATAAACACTTTATTATTCTACTCTATTAGTCAACTTACATTTATTTCTTATATTTTTGTTCTCTATTTTCAACTATTTTATTTTGTGTAAAAAGGGTAATTTTATAAAATTCATTAAAAGTAAACAAATTCAATTACTTTCTTAATATATATGAAATCGATTAATGACGACAGATAAATAGGAACGAAAGAAATATAATTTAACCATTAAAGTTAACCTAAATCAATGTTAATTAACTTTATCTGAAGAGATAAATGTAATTAATGTGCAAGTTCAAGCTGGATAATAATGAATCAATTTGAATAACGAAACCTAACAAAGTTGTAATTGGTTTTCAAGTAACTTCTCAAACTTTTGTATTATAAGAAAAGTGTTCATCTCGTGCGGTGATTCAAGTTACACTTTCTAAGTGGACTTTCAATTTACTACATAATTCACTCGATGGTCATCAATTTGGCACCATGAGAATTACCATGTCAACGTTGAATAACATAAATGACATCTATTACTTTTATTTTGTAAACGTTTTAGCTTCCTAAGTCCTGTTCAAATTTTGAATGTTTATTATTGGATTTAACTGCAATCATTATTTTTGAAATTTATTTTTGGTTTATTTTGTTAGAAAGTATTTTTTATAAAAAAATATCATTTACAGAGTAATATATCATTCATATTGATGTTTTAAAAAATAATAGTTAGAAATCTGATAATGAAGGAAAATAAATTATTTTTTGAAATAAAAGATATTACTTTCTTGTTTTCTCAAACTCTTTATATTTTACATGATAGAGATAAAATATTTTTACCTATTTTGATATTTTATAAGTATATTTTATGAAAAATAATTTTATCAAAATAAACGAAAGTTTAATATAACTGGTACCCTTCACCGGACCTTTGTCTAGATTATTTTTTTTTATTTCTTAATATTCTCATTTTATTTTACCACTATTAAATATTCATTCAACATTATAATAGGGTCTAAAAATACCAGCTCATATTTTATTTAAATTTTATACTATATAGATGTTAACATTCGGCATTAAACTAATGTCTAACTTAATGACATCATTGTGATTTGATAATTTTGTAAGTTATAATAATAAATTATATCATGTGTTTAAGGTTTTTTGCGCCAAAAGAAATATGTATTAATTGAATATGAATCTGCTCTTCTAACGTGTACGATATATTATGAATCATCATAATTGTTAAAAAATTTAAGAGAGGGAGTCATTATAAGTTTAAAATTTGATTTTATAATTTCTAATTATTCTCAAATTTTAAATTTTTTATTTTCTCATCAATTATTATGATAATTAATTTTACTTTCTAAATTCGATTGAGCACCCTGCACATTCACATTCTTGATTTGCAAATGCCATTTCTCTTTGCTACAGATGATGCCTGATGATTCGTCACCCAATTCTGCTTCACATATATTATATCTATACTCTGACTAAATATCTGATCTTTATAATGGATTTGTTGAATTTCTCTATTGGTAATAAGAGCAAAGTTTTTACGTTTTCAGTAAACCAAATCATGCATCCAGTATGTTATCATTCTTCATTTATTTTAATAATTGACTATTTGGTTGATAGTCTTTTTGATTTTCTTATTCTTAGTTTAGTTATTGTTTCTTTATTCCTGCTTTGCTTATGGATTGTTTTTATGACATAAATGTGTGAACGGTGACTGCCTTAGTTTAAAATTGCAAGTAAAATGAGGGAGTAATGCCTACGTTGAACGTGGAAACTTGTGTTTGCATAGAATACTGCATGCTATCTGCAATATTTGGATTTTGCTAGCTGCATTTGTTACCAAAGTAGGGATGGAAAAGGGGCGGGAAAACTAATTAACTGCCGAGAATGTACTTAGGGTTTAAGAGGAAAGAAAAAAGGAGAGGCAAAGAGAATTAGGAAGAAAATTGAAATTATATTTCAATAATAATGATTAAGTATATAAAACATAACTCTAACATTCTACAAAACTTTTAAGAAACACAAATAATTAAGGATTCTAAGCCCATAACTTAACCTCATAATTAAATATTATTTTCTAAAATTAACCATATAAGAATTAGTCTATATTTGTTCTTATGATTGTCGGTTCTCGAAAGGGTCATATTGAATGATTATTCTTCTCAAAATGGTCACATTGAATGATTATTCTTAGTCCTACTTCAGAAAATCAAAAGGCAAGGTTGCAATGATTGGCACTTCTGATAATCTTAAAAAAGAGAACATTTTTTCTATTTTGATGAATATATTTTCTAATATAGATGGGGCCATATGTGTGTTGTTTCATCGGTATTTATTACACGGTCTGGACATTCTCTCATTGGTCTTTCTTGTCTCATCAAAACTAGAAAACTTTGGTTAGTACTAAGAATATAGAAACCATTTGGTTGATACTAAGAAAATATTGGTGTTGGAAAATTTGGAAGTGATAGACTTTTGCTTCTCTTTTGTTTTTGTGAAACCTGTGTAACTAAGGAATTAGATGCATATGCTACATTGATAACTTTATGCATAGCCTCCATTGTCTCATCAAAACTCGGATTTTGTGAATCAACAACCCCTTGCTCATAGAGTATATGAGAGGCCTTAGCAGAGAAATTTTTAGTGGCTATTTTGGACAACTAAATTAGGGTGCAACACTAAGATCCATCAAAATAGAATATGATATTGTGCACCATTCGATGCCCAAGCTCTCGACACTATTGTACAGGTTATCGACACAGCCAGCACAAGAGTTTCCTTCCAATAAATTCAAAATGGAACCAAAAGATGTTTGCCATATGTTTTATCCTTACGAAGGACCCAGTGCGTGGTAGAGTTGAAGGTGTTATTGAGTGCCTTCTTATTGTAGCGATATTTTTCTTTCTAGCTATTCGGGCCTTTCTTTCCATCGTCAGAGAAGCCAAATCGCCCATAATCCAAATTGATGCCGCAAACAACTTCTAGTTGATTTATTTTGCTTTTCTTTTTGTACAAATCCAATTTACTACATTTATTTTGCAATTGCTTTAACACATAGTATTTTTAGGGTTTAGGGTTTGAATTTCACTTAATTTTGAGTTTGCTTGATAATTTTGTTTTCGTTTCCTAAAATTATATAAAATAGTCAAAGGAAGGTCAGTGGCCTCTTATAGAATCTATCGCCTTTTTTTAGCACATAATTTATCGAATAAACCTTGCATGATGATTGCCTTTTGAATTATATTCTCGCTTGTTTGATAGATTTTTTTTTATAAAGGTAATGCTTTTATACATATTCATCGATCAATAATAATGAATTAGTTAAATTAAGACACAATCTAGGTTAGGGTACATAAATACTAATAGAATATGCACACTTTATCTGTACTTAGCTGTGTTTAGTTACAAACTTGAAATTCAAACTTGCAATCTTATCACATCCATAACTTAGGCAAATCACTTTCCTACTTTTATGTAACAGTATAACAATTATACATGTAACTCATTATGTGAATACATTGAAACATTTTTCCTTTCCTTCTGTATATCCTTTTATGGTATCAGAGTTGTAAAAGGCTTTTACAGCTCCAGCTTTCCAATTCAACACTAATGGCTGCCTCACCCCAATCCTTTATTGTTAGCATTACACTTGTTGCCAATCCCTCTATAGAACTCATTGCCATCAATGTTTCTGCTTAGTTGCCTATCAAATTGACCCCAATAGATTATGTAGCATGGACAAAACAAATGAAATCCATGCTTATAGGGTACGACCTAGGTGGATATATTACAGGTTTTATATCATGTCCCTCTCCAACCATCACTAACGATATGGGTGAAATGGAAAATCCAGCATATGTTCATTGGGTCAAAAAGGCTAGCTCCTGCTTCTGGCTATTTTAGAAGGCATGTGATATTGATGCTAGAGCAGTGATCTCTCAAGTTGAAACCTCCCAAGAGGCATGGGAACAACTTCGCATAGCCTTTGCAAATAGATCTCGATCAAAAGTTTTTTTTTTTTGAAGGAAAATTTATCTTCCACAACCAAAGGAACCTTTTCTATTTCAGAGTACCTACAGTCTATTAAGACTATTGCAGACGAACTCAATTTGATTGGTTATCCACTGGATGACATAGGCCTTGTTCTCTGTTGTCTCTCTGGACTTGGTCTTGATTTTAAAGACATAGCCACAGTGCTTCGTTCACAGCTAGATACCTTCACTTATGATCAAATATACGAACAACTTATTAACCATGAGTTGTAGCTCTTCAAAGAAGAGTGACATTATGCTCAATCCTAACCTCAAAAAAGTCACAACAAATTTGCATTAGTCCATGACCCTTTCAAACTTGGCCCTTTTGGACCAATTGGAGGAAACGAATTGATAAATTCCAATGGTGTGGCAAACGTGGTCATATTGCAAGATATTACTTTAAAATAAAACCTACTACTAAAGCTCCCACTGCCAACCCCACAAGGAATCATTGACTTCTTGACTCTAGAGCTTCACACCATATTACCAATGATTTTGGCAATCTCTCCATTCACACTAAATATCCTAGCACTGATCATCTCACTATAGCAGATGGTAAAACCCTTCCTATCTCACACATTGGCACAACCACTTTACACTCTCATAACTCTTTTTTTCATTTATCTAATGTTCTTTATGTGCATAAAGTTCATCAAAATTTACTTTCTTTTTCTCGACTATGTCATGATAATAATGTTTCTATTGAATTTTTTCCCTCCTATGTTAAGGTAAAAACATTAGGAATGAGGAAGACATTGCTATAGGGAAATAATGATAATCATATATACACCCTCACCTCATCATCACAGCCTTATGCTCACACCACCACTGTCTTTCCATTAGTTAGCTTATGGCACTGCCGCCTTGGACATCCGACCTCATGCACTCTCACCAAGTTCTTTCCAGCATCAACATTTCAATATCATGCTCCACTTCCTTCTTTTGTATTGATTGTTTAATTAATAAAGGTCATAAAATTCCATTTTCCAAGTCTAGTATCACTAGCAAATGTCCTCTTAAATTTATATTTACATATGTATGGGGTCCTACTCCTTTTTATTCAATAGATGGTTTTCATTTTTATGTCATCTTTATTGATCATTTCTTTAAATATGTCTGGCTTTATCCCTTTAAGAATAAATATGATGTTTTTACTATTTTTACATGTTTCAAAGCACTTGTTGAAAAACAATTCAGCCTCCATATTAAAAATATCTTTATTGACAATGGAGATGAATTTATTAAGTTGTGCCTTTTCCTTATTACTCATGGCGTCTCACATATCACTACACCACCATATACCCCTGAACACAATGGCCTTGCCAAACATGAACATCGTCACTTTGTTGAAACTGCCAAATGCTTACTTCATCATGCCAATATTCCTCCCCGTTTTTTGTCCTTTACAGTACAAGTTGCTACCTATCTCATCAACAAGCTTCCCACACCAATATTGAACAACAAAACACCCTTCTTGATTCTTTTCAATCAATAAACTAATTATCATAAGCTATGAGTTTTTGGTTATCTCTATTTTCCTTGGCTTAGACCTTATACTCCATATAAACTCACCCTTCAGTCTGCTCCTTGCGTCTTCCTTGGCTATAGTCCTTTTAAAGTGCCTTTGCATGCTATAATATTCACACCCAATAATTACACTACTCACGCTATGTTACTTTCCTAGAACACACTTATCCATTCCAAATCGAACATCCACAATCTCAACAACCACCTGATATTTCCCTTTCTCCCTCATCTTTCTTTAATTCCCCTCACCAAGTGATCCTTACCACCAAAACCTCTCCTTTTCAAGAGTACTTATCTCTAACCATACCAAGTTCTTCCCCTCTATCCCATGATAATTCCCCATTAACCTCTCTTTCTCCATTTCTCCTTCAACTAACTCATCCAACACTGAATCTATCTCTAGCTCTATTGACCTTTCCTTACCAAATACCCTTGCTTCTATGTCCTCGAGTTCAACTCCTGTAATGTCTACCTTGTCCCCACGTGCTACACCTATTCCACCATCCACCCTTGTTAGCCATCATCTCATGGTCACTCGTGCGAAAGCTGGTATTTTCACACCAAAAAGGCTCTACATTGCTCAGAAATACCCTTTGCCACCCACACTTGAACCTTCTAATGTGTCTCATGCCTTTAAGTCATCCTACTGGCACCAAGCTATGTTTGAAGAATTTAATGCTCTCATATTGAATGGAACTTGGGACCTCATTCCCCTATAACCTTCTTATAATGTTGTTGGTAATAAGTAGGTCTTCAAAGTTAAAAGAAATCCAGATAGCTCCATCTCTATGTAAAAAGCTTGCTTAGTTGCTAAGGGCTATCATCAACGCCTTAGTGTGGATTATTCAGAGACATTTAGTCCAGTTAAGAAACCACAGACAATTAAACTCGTCCTTACCATTGCACTTTCAAAAGGGTAGTTTCTCCGACAAATGGATGTGAATAATGCCTTCTTACATGGTTCACTTTTTGAGGATGTATATATTCACTAACCTCCTAGTTTTGTTCATCCACAATTTCCCTTTCATGTCTATAAGCTCAAGAAGGCACTCTATGGCTTAAAGCAGGCCTCATGTGCATGGTATCATTCTTTGTGTGACTTTTTGCTCTCTTATGGCTTTATTAATTCACTGATAGATTCTTCATTAGTTATCTTCAATCATGCTAGTGTTTTGGTTTATTTCTTGCTTTATGTTGATGACCTTCTTCTCACGGGGAATTTACCTTGCTTCCTCAAAGATTTTATAGCTAGCTTGGCCCCTCGGTTCTCTCTTAAGAGTCTTGGCTCCCTTCAATACTTCCTTGGCCTAGAACTGGTGCCTACAAAACAGGGCTTTTTTCTGTTACAGCAGGCCTATGCTCGGGATATTTTTGAAAAATTCCACATGAGTGGTGTTAAACTAGTCCATACGTCTATGTCTATCACTTGTAAATTTGCCTCTAATTCCCCTTTGGCTGATGCTTCTGTTTACCATAGTATGGTTGACTCCTTACAATATTTAGCTTTCACAAGGCTTAACATTGCCTTTTTTGTTAACAAGCTCGCCTAACATATGTAAGCCCTTATGCAGGGTCACTTTTAGGCTCTTAAACAAGTGCTCCGCCACCTCAAGTGTACCTTGTCTTATAGCATTCACTTACAAAAATCTCCATTGTTGCACTTTCATGCGTTCTATGATGCTGAGTGGGTTGGTGACTTTATGGATTGCCATTCTACTAGTACGTACATTGCCTACATAGGGTGTAACCTTATACCTTAGGTATCATGCAAGCAACGCTCAGTTACTAAATCCTCCATAGAAGCAAATGCCATACCATTGCTTCCACAACTGCTGAGGTCCTCTGGCTTCAAAATCTTCTTAAAGAACTTAGTTTCGAACTCCTACCTTCACCTCAAATTTTTATAGACAATATTGTTGCATCCTACCTCTATGCCAACCCTGTCTTTCACTCAAGAATGAAGCACCTGTCCATTGATTATCATTTTGTTCGAGAACTTGTTGCATGTAAAGCACTTCAAGTCATTCATATCCCTTCAAGCTACTAACTTATTGACCTTCTTACCAAGCCGCTGCTAGGCCTTAAGCACAACCTATTGATTATCATTTTGTTTGGGAATTTATTGCATGTAAAGCACTTCAAGTCATTTACATCCCTTCAAGCCACCAGCTTGTTGACCTTCTTACCAAGTCGCTGCTAGGCCCCAAGCACAACTCATTGATGTCTAAGATTAGAGTGGTTCCTACTGTTAGGTTTTGGATCAACATATGCAGCGAAATTTTAAAATTTTTTATCCGAATTTTACCTAAGATCCATGCAAAAGGACATAAATCGATGGTTAAGGTTTTCCCTTTTGTGTGCTCTTATTCTTTTTTGAACAAAAACTTAAGAGAGCAGATGAATCAAATGTCGGCCAGTAAGTATAACGTTTCTATAGTATCCACACAGAGTGAACAATAATTTTTTTCCTCCATGAAGCTACTAGGATTTGTCTCTCTCATTAGGATTAGGATTAGATATTTTTGAGTGATTTAGGGTTTTATTGAAGCTAATGTGCATTATTTTGAAAATGTTATCTTTAAGTCCTTTTTATAGAACTAAGGCATATTACAATCCTAGTCCTACTAGGATAATGCTTCAAAAGAATCTTAATCATACTTAACAACTATCACCTTATCCTTATCATAGAGAGAGTGAGGAGAGATAGGACTTATTTATTAATTATTTAATATTAGATAATGATATTATCTCATAATATTTATCTAATATTACTTTAATATCAAATAATATCATAATATATATATATATATATATATATATATTACGTGAAAAAATATTATTATCTTAATAATAATATATATGCACAAAAATAAGTTCAATTAATTATTATCTCATTCCAACTCCTTTTCTGTGAGCTTGTAGGTTCTTATTACATTGACAATGATTCATTATTGGGCCATAGATAGTGAGCGGTATCTAGCAATACATTATTGCCACTCAAGTAGTAAGAATGTCTGTGATTCAACATCCACCTAATATGTGATCAACGCTTTGTATCATAATCTCTTTTGTAACAATATCCAAATCGAACTGGAAGCATGGAGTGTGTCATCTTTGTCAATATTCAATTTATATTTCTTAATACTAAGTAGACTTAAAATAAATGATCAATATCATATATTGATCCAATTGAGCATAGCCATGCATTTATAAGTCTCATTTAATCAAGGGGCCCAAGAATATCTCTCTTTTATACAAGAGTAACAAAATTTCATTTACATCACACATTTTCCTTGGCATGATTCGTGACACACTCAATTAATTCCCTACTTGTCATCTCGGTTAAAGGTGACATAGGACAACATCAAAGTGAGTAACTCCTCATGTAGGAAACCGTAGTGACTTCAGGTTAAAGAACTATGAGCATTTATGGTCATATGAGAATAACTAATGACACATCTATCCATGCAGTATTCTCACAGTGGGTCAGTCCAATACATTGTTCACTAACAATATACTCATGTATTATTCACTAACAATATACATGTTAGTCTCGATGTATTATTACTATCTTTTTTGCAATAATACTTGATTAGGAGTATTTTAGGAATAGAAAAACTATTCCAAGGACAATTATTATATTTAAGTTATAATTGTGCAAAGTAATAGAATTATAAAACAAAAATATAATAATTTGAATTGCCTAAAATAAAACATAATATATTGTGTATTTATTACAATTATCTTTATGATTGGCTCCTAAGACACACCAACACCCATTCCATCTTGAGGGGGCGTAACATGATATGCATACTTTATCTGTGCTTAGCTGTGTTTAGTTACAAACTTGAAATTCAAACTTGCAATCTTATCACCTCCGTAACTTAGGCAAATCAGTTTCCTACTTTTATGTAACAGTATAACAATTATACGTGTATATATTGTAACTCATTATGTGAACATTGAAGCATTTTTTATTTCCTTCTGTATATCTTTTTAAATGCACTTTGGCTACTATAGCAAGGAATTATGAGGGAATGATTATTGTGCTAGAATTTATTTTTATTTATTTATAGTATTCAAATCATGGCTTTGAATCATAACATGAGGCAAGGATTAAATTTATATACAGTATGCAATATTAGGAGGGTGCTATATTATAAGGAATTGCGTATATAAATACTTGGATCTTTTACATCCATATTTTTACTTTATTAATTACAACTTCTAATTAACAATTCTGAAATCAGAATAAAATGCTATATAGTTATAAGGTTGCCCTTTCTCAATTAAAATTCTCTTTTCTATGTATTTGAGAGAGAGTGTAAAACATTTTCCTTGATGGAATAGGAATTGATTTTGAATTTTAGTAAGGTAAGGATCCCATTAAATATATTGGAACTAGATTATGGATTTTATCTATCATAAGATTGATATTTATTGGATTAAAATTAATTTAAACCTAAGTAACAAATGACCTATTATATCAAGTGTCATGTAATGATCCTATTGACAATAACATTCCTTATTAATAAATTATGTAAATTCAAAATCAAATACTAATAATCTCTCACTTGCAACACATAATTTTATTACTAATGTCCATTGAAATATTAATGTCAATATGACATGGTACTATTATACTTATAAGTCTAAATTGAGATCATAAATATTCAATAACACAAAATATCATATTTGAAAAAATATTAATATTAGACGTATTAAGTACCTACACCTTACTAACTAATACAATTAATGATCACAAAAATGTAGGCTATAAGATTTACACAATTTTAATGTGACTATATATAAATCTATACATAATAAATTCTAGTATTTGACCAAGATACCTAATGAAAAATTTAAAATTCTCAACATAGTAATGAGATAAAGTTTAAACATCTCTGACCATATACGATAACTCAGAATGTATGCAAAATATACAGTGACAACATGGATATCTTATTATAAGTATTTTGGTTAAACTTTTTCTTGAGATAACAATGAGCTTATATAAAAACTCTCACTAACCTATAATACTATTCAATTAAACTTTTTTTTTTGGATATGATAACAAGCTCATCATATGAAAACTCTTACTAACCCATAATACTGAAAAGCTTAGACAAATTTTCATTATTCATATGATCATGCTTTATACTAACTTGTGAACCTTTAGTTAGTGGATTCGCAAGCATATAATCTATGGAAAAAACAAATAATATGCTTGTATATCTTCTCTCTCACATAAATTGATACTTCAAATTGAAGTTCTTTGCACAAGAAAAGATTTTTATTACTTAGAGAGAAGACTATGACAATAATATTATTGCAACATAAAATTTGTTAAAAATAAAAAAACTCTTAACTTATCAGCTTTATAAGAATATTCATAACATGTGATGTGCCCTGTTCCTACAATGAAAGTAGTTGTAAATGACTATTTAATACTTTTCATGACACAACTTTTCTTAACTTATGTCTAGATATAAATTCATGATCACCTAGACAACCAATTAAGCTATTCTAAGTGGTTTGTACCTTTGAGATCTCCTAATCTCTCATAGATTAATATGTAAGCATATGTATAACCTAGGTACTATACTAATAGCAATCTTGTACTATTACCTTAAACACACAACAAGCCACTCACAACTAATCTATATAGGACATTCCTTATAAAAAAGTATTTTTCTCTTCTTTCAAAATAAAAAGCTTTCAACAAAATTTTTTATTTTTTATCATTAGGAAATTTTAAGCACTTTCTCAAAGGTTTGAAAAATTATTTTTAAATAATTTAATTTAATTTAATTTAATTTAATTTCTTCTAAAAACTTAATTTACTTGTGAACAAAAGATTCCTCAATGCATAATTATTTACAATATAAAAAATATGAGTTAACTATAATAAGGTTGGATTGTGCATTTTATGCTATTTTAAAGAAGGATAATTCTAATCATTACCTCCAATGCAATGGTTAAGATGTAATTATTAACTTTAATTAATAATATAATAATTGAAATCAAATTTATATTAATAATTTATTTTTATTTTTATAATATATTATTGTTAAAATTAATATTTTTCATTTATTATATTATTAAAATTAAAATAAAATATTAAATATAATTTTAATATTAACTATTTTATTATTAATTAAAAGCTAATAATTAATATTTAACCATCGTGCGAAGCTATGGTGACCATCATTCTTTACCTACCTTGGTGGGATGTAAAATAAGGATAAAAGCTACAAAATTTTGTGTGCTTTTTTGGTTAGAGAAAATAGAAAAATAAAGAGACACAGAAAAGTAAATTTTATGATTATTGTTACTCCACAAAGGACATTTTAAAATTTTCCTTTATTTCTATTATTTATTCCAACCAAATTTCAAAATTTTTATTTTTTTTATATTCCCTTGTATCTTTCCATTTATCATTTATATGATCTCATTTTTATAATTAAATTCTGTTATTTCATTAGAGGGGGTGCAAAATTCAACATCCATCACCGTGGGTTTACCCGATGTCCTCATACCACAAAGGTGGGACCCCGTGACCCGAGGCATCACCATCGTCAACAGCAACAGCAGTAACTGACAAGCCATCGTCAACAGCAGTCACCATCGTCACCGATCATAGGAGAGAGAAAGTCTAGAGGGAGAGAGTGTGTGTGAAACCTAGGTTCCATTGTGCGTCTTTATATTCCCTTGAATCTTTCCATTTATTATTTATATGATCTCATTTTTATAATTAAATTCTGTTATTTCATTAGAGGGGGTGCAACCCCATGTCCTCATACCACAAAGGCAGGAACCCATGACCCGAGGCATCACCATCGTCAACTGCAACGGCAGTAACTGACAAGTCACCGGTAATAGGAGAGAGTTAACTGACAAGTCACCGGTAACAGGAGAGAGAAAGTCTAGAGAGAGGGTTAACTGACAAGTCACCGGTAGAGTGTGTGTGAAAGCGAGGTTCCATTGTGCGTTTTCATGGCTGCTTCGCACTTCTCGAATTATGGTAGGCTCTATGGGGGATTTTTACACCTTCGAACACGGGCTCTTTTGGTGCAATGAAAGTCAAAATAAGAAAATGCTATAACTACCAACCCGAATTTGACCAGCGACATATTTATAATCGTGTCATTAAACAATCAACGGTGAAGAAATGGTATTCCTTCCAATCTGCAAATAGCATAACTTGTCACTCGGGTACTTGTCATTTGGGTACTCTCGAATTATAATCGTGTCATTAAACAATCAACGGTGAAGAAATGGTATTCCTTCCAATCTGCAAATAGCATAACTTGTCACTCGGGTACTTGTCATTTGGGTACTCTCGAATTCGGATTTCGGATTTTTAGGCTGTTTTCTGTTTTAGCCTTCACCATTCTCTGTTTTGCTTCTTCGGAGACTGGCAAAAATGGGATCTTCAGAAAGCGAAATCAGAGGGCTTCGAGAGAATAGTTCTGGGGAAAGTGGACTTGAAAGGTTAGCCGCCCATTTCTGCTTTGAAATATATACGTTGTGTGGACTGTCTTCAGAGAGCCCTTTCCTTCTAGCTTTTAGCTGCTTTCTTCTTTTAATACTCCAGGAAGTTGGTATGTGTTATTGACTGTTTAGGGAACTTGGTATGTGCTGTCATTTTCTGAAACTTAATCTCGGGAAATTGTCGACAGAAAAAGAAGATTAGAAAAAATGAACTAAAACTGTGTTACGAAGTCGGATCATTAACTATGGCCCGACATCTGAAAATATGTTGGAATCAAGGATTTGACCTCGGACATTATGTTGCAGAAAAGCTTCCCCCCATGGAGTGATAAAAAACGAGTGTGTTCAGGGAGTGAAATTGTGTTATTTGTATCTGTACGGGATTGCTGCTGCAAAAACAGAGCATGCAAGCGTCTTCATCTTCTTAACCTCAACGTATTCAGAAAATGGAAATTAGAAAGAATAAGCTGAAATCTATGTTCCTGAAAATATGTTGAGATAGAATAAGAGGGTGTTTGAGGCTTTTAGCTGCTCCTCTGTTTCCCACTCCCCCCTTTCTCTGTCTTACCGATTGTTAATGGCACTGCAATTGACGATGAATGATCTGAATTCTTACTTTATTTAACTTCATGTGTAAATTTTACATTTAATGAATACACTCTATCATAATAAATTTGAAATTGTATAAATATATTTGTCATGGGAAAATTGTTTTAAAACTTCATGACTCTTTGGCTTTTTAAAATCTTTTATATAATATGCATATCCAGCTTGTTGGTTTTCTCAAGACATACCAACTTAACTAATGAAACTCCGAATTGGCTTAGCGTTCCATATGGTATTGGCGTCAACATGCCTCGTCAACCCGCTGCACATGATCCAAGTGCTCCAGCTGGAAGAGATCCTGGAAGGTTAGAAGGTTCTCACTTCTCCTTTAATATATTTTTTATTGTTAAGTGGGTAATGCAGTGCTATATTTTGCATGTTAGTGAATTTTCTGAAACGTCGCTGCGTTGTCCTTGTGACCTCCTTCTATGATCATTGAAAACAGGGTCCTAACTCCATTAGTGATTTTATGAAAATGTTTGGAGTTTTTCATAAAACCTTACATTTTTTATAACAAGTTGTTCGGAACTGCAAAGCTTCTAGTTGCTGGATTCTTAATTATACAGTGTTTTTGCATTATCAATCTTATTCTGCAAATTCAGTTCAGAGAAAAAGAAGATGGCGTCTAGAGCAGCAGCAGTGGGAGGGATCCGCAAGAGAAACAGAGCAAGTTATCTGATTGTTCACACAGTACAAGAGCAGCCGGAAGCCCGTCGCATGGAACTTCAAAGGTCAGAAATTTCCTGTCTCTTTCTTATTGTCCCTCTGTTTAGTTCATTAGCTTGTGAATTATTCATGTCGGAGGCCCTGCCTCAAATTTAAGTCTTTGATCAAGCCTTCCATACCACATAAAAAGCACGTGGAATTTGTGTGTCTGTTTGAATTACAAATACTAATTGGTTGCCTTGGTCGAGTCATAACCTCATGTACAATCGCCTATTGTTCTGCTGCTCATACTAAGGACCCGTTGATTTAAGACCTGCTGCTATTTTAATTTGGCAGAGGTGAACAAAGAAAAAAATTTCATTCAAACTACTTATAAAAAGGGATGATCATTTAGTTTTGAGCTTCATTGTACGCGTCTACGATGATTTTTTCTCTTTTCGTAGGAGGCACCTTGATTTACAAAATAGAAATAAGAGGAATTCGTCCGATAGTCAAGTAAGTATTTGTGTAGTAAAGAAAATAACCACTTTAGAAAGTATAAGAATATCTCTTATATCTGACTTTTTCTAAGATACGGTGGCTATAAGAAATTAGATAATTAACTGTATAATTACTATTATATCTCTAAATATCAGTTTTTAACAGAATTTACGTGCAAAATTGATTATGGAAGTGTTTGAAAAATAATTTTTAGAAGAGTTTTTACCTGATTTGACCAAAAATTAATTATTTGACTAATTTTTAACTAAAAAAATTATTTGGTAAATAACTGTGGTTTCATTGCAAAATGCTAAATTGAAAGACGCTGCACTGGCCAGCGTTTTCAATTAGCTGGTTATGTAATTTTTCATTAATGACTGAATTGTCCTCTCACATTTTCATGAATGACGAACACATCCTTTCTGTAAAACGTTTGCTGCCTTTTCTGCCTTTCGACCTTTCTTTGGCAGTGAGGCGCAGTAAAAGTCGTAGGCCAGCAGTGAATGATTCAAAGGCTAGGGGTAATTATAGAATTTATTTATTATATTATTTTAAATTATAAAATTTAATAATTATAAAAATTATATTAATTTAATTTTAAAAAATATTTAATATATAATAAATTGAAATAATATATTATTTATAAGAAATTTTAATTTATTAAATTGTAAAATATAAAATATTAAAATATAAAATATTTAAATAATTTATAAAAATATATTTATATTCTTATATGTCATTTTATATCCAAATAATTAATTATAAACAGTTAATTTTATTAATTATTTTTATTCAAACAGTTAATGCAATCAGCTATCAACTAATAACTAATTGAATCAGTTAACCGTTACAGTTATAAGCTAATTGTCAAAACTTATAATTTTACATTATTCAATTCTAACTTTAGGGCAAGACCGATTCAGTTTCTTTCCAAGTGGATCAACAAAATTGCAAATTTCACACATACGAATACATAGACTTCAATTTTTTTAGGAAAAGGTGGCGCTCTGCCTGCAACTCCCTCCCCCCTTAAGGATCATGATTAACTCACTAACTGATATCTAATTTAGCTAATTCTTAGCCGACGAAATGTTGAGTAAAAATATGAATTTTATTTAATATAATTTGTCTTACTTTACGTTATTTTTGTGAAGTTAAAATCATGTTATTAATTTTACTTTGTGGCCATATGTTTTATTTGACTACAACTTTGCCCAGATGTGATTAATTCAAGGATTTTGTAAGAATTTGTGGGTGAAAATAGCTTAATATTATTTTGTACTAATAAATAAGTGATAGGAGTTAACTTGTTGTAAATCACATGTCTCAAATCAATAACATAAATCTCAAGTTTGCAAAGTGAAAAGGGGCCCAGAAAAAATAAAAAAAAGTAAAATGATGCTTTTATATAAAATTGTGAATTTAATTTGGTACTTGAAAACTATTTCTTATCATTTGATTATATTTGATTTAACGAGCGATTGGTTGTAGTTTAAATTCTAAACTATTTAATTTGATAAATAGATTCATAAATAACAAATTTTGAATTTTTTATTATTTAGTAGTCTTTAATGAATTATAAATTTCAAAGTGCTATTAACTCATAGTCAATTAGAATATTGATAATTTTTTATCAGAGAAAATATAAAATATTTATAAGAAAGGACAAATTGGTCAATGTTTATGGCTCTATTTAGAATCTAGCTAATCAAATTAATTGTTCGTAGATATATGATTTGTTCATTTGATAACATTAGTTGTTTAAATAAAAATATTTAATAAGATTAATTATTTGTTATTAGCCATTTATATACAAAGTAACAAATAAAGATATGAATATATTTTATGATTTAATATATATATATATATATATATATATATATATATATATATATATATATATATATATGTGTGTGTGTGTGTGTGTGTGTGTAAATGTATGTACGTATGTATCTATGTATTATGATGATGATGATGATGATGTATATAAATTAATCTTATTAATTTTTTGCTTTTAATGTAAAAATAATTTTAATTCATTAAATAATTAATTACATGACAAAGTCTTTTATGTATTATAACAATTATTTTATTAAAATATTGATTTTGATAAATTTAAATAATTAAAAAAATTAAACAATTATTTATTATTTATAAAGAAATATTTTATTACAATATATATTAGATTAGTACATATATGGCTAGAAATATACAATAACATAGTGGTTGAATACTAGGTGTTATTTATATTAAAGAATATATGTTTGGTTCCTCTCATTAGCACTTTTAACATCATCATAATTTAAGGGTATCTTTTACTCTTTTTTTTATAAACATTTACTAACTAATTTTTTTAAATTAGTTGATTGGAGGCTAAAAAATTAATTAAAATAATTATTTATCAAATACAGATAATAATTTATTTATTAAGTCAATTAACTTAAATGACCTCAATCAGTTGAAAGTTAATAAAAAAATTATTTACTAAACACTCTCTATATCATATCAAAAAGCAAAGTTTTCCCCCTTGGCTTGGCTGAAATACATACTATAATAATGCACTTAGATTCATTTTTGCAAAACCGAGAACATAGTGAGGACTAATTCTTTTAACCAATATTGAATGTTACTTCATTGTTAATATGTTGGCTTTTCTTGTTTTCCTTTTGGTTATTTTCTTATCATGTTGGAAATAAGTAGATGTAATTTTTTTGGGGAATCTCATTAATAAAAAAAAAAGCAGTTTAAATTCTATTGCATGAATTTTGTGGCTATTTTTATTTAACATAAAAAAAAGATTAAAAAAGTGACGTTCCGAATTCCTGTTGACCATTTCTACAGATTGAATTAGGTTTTTCTTGGTGAGGATTGGATATTTTTCGGTCGTTAGCCCAAATATATTGATATCCATTTTGTAAAGTGCAAACAGTCAAGCCTATGACATATTTGATGGGGGCCTACTAAATATTTCCCCAAAAAATTGTGATAATAGTAGCATTACATACCTTTTCATTCATTTATAACTATTTTACTTAGATTTAGATTCTCTCAATTTCCTATTTTATCAATTCCTTTTAATTTTGAGAAGAAAAAGGTGCAATCTTCTATTGTAAGATTTCCAGTTTTTTTTTTAATTAGATTTTGGTAATAGATATTCAGTAATTTTTTTTACCGAAATTTATCATCTTAATAATCTCTGCTCTAAATTCAAGCTTTCGGTTCTTGAAATTAAGAACATCTATATCCACCTATTATATCTAAATATTAACACATGATATTTGTCCACAAAGTATCATGAAAAGAAATCTTGATTGCATTTTCACATGTAAATCCAACAGACTTGTACCTCTGAAGATTCTCAAACCCACATTGAAAATTAAAAAATATATTTTTTAATATATATAAGTTCTATAAAATTGATAATTGGTTTTTTCCCCCCTTATTGATTGACTTGCCCTGCACCATTCGGTCTGGTAGATGGTTCCCGGGACTTCTCACATGAACTACCCAATAGAGTTGCACTTTCTTAAAAGGGAATTTCTTCTATTTTCCATTTTAGAAGGGGGTTAAAAAAAAAAACTAACCATATCTTCTCATTCTACAACTCCATTTCGTGCAACTAACTAATAGCTGATAAGTTACTTAGTAACTGATAAACTATCTGATAATTTATAGCTAATAATTGATAGCTGATAAACTAATTAAAATGTTTCGTAAAATTAGTTGAAATTGTAAAATGATATAAAAAGATATATTAATAGAAATATATATATAATTAAAATATTTTTATTTATTTAAAAATAAAATTATATTAATGTAATTAAAAAATTTAAAATAAAAGTATAATTTCTAATATTTTATAAATTTATATATTTATTTAATTATATAATTTTTATTTTATTATTTATTATAAAATTATAATTACTTAAAATATAATTAATTATATTTTATAAAAATTATTTAAATTTATATTATAAAAAATATAAGTTGTAAATTAATAAAAAGAATAAGGATAGATTTAGAACAAATTTAAAAAAGGGATAGCTTATAAGTTATAAGTTACTCTAAGTAACTTATTAAATCAGAACTTATAAATTACCTGAAGTAGCTTATAAGCTAATACAAAAAATATCTTTAAAAGTTAGTTTATAACTTATTAATCAGGTTAATAAGTTATAAGTTAATTTATTTATTACACGAAACGGAACCTACTTAGGGAAGTTCTGTCCTTACACTCCACACATTTTCATCAATTATTCTTTTTTTGGTAAATTTCATCGATTATTTATTTCCAGATGAAATTGACTGGTTTGTTATCATTGCTCGCTAGATATTTATTCCTTCCATGAAATCTTAAAGAAAATAGAATTTAATTCATCTGCAATTGAAAAAAAAATTAATGTTATATTTGTATTGAAAATTTAGTGCATGCTACACTTTTATAAATATTATCAATTATATTATTTTTCTAATTTAGTAATATGATGTGACAGAAAATCATCTATTTGTTTATTGAAAATCAATTATTTGTAAGGAAATTAAATTATAAAAATAATATATTTGGTAACATATATATAAAAGTTAATTTTAATACTAACTTAACACCGGAAATTTTTTCAACTGAACTGAATTGATAGTAAATTTTTAACATGAATCTATATCCAAATAAAATAGATTGTAGATTCTTAAGTTTACAAAGCTGGGTTAACATTACTCACCCACTTTAGCAAACATATATCATATTTTATAATAAAATTTTATCAAATATTTTATTAAAAATATAATATAATTATGGTATATATTTATTTGCATGTATATATATTAAACCAGCTCACGAAGCAAATTAAATAATTTCCTAATAGATCAAGCTTATCTCATTCATAAGATGAGTTAGCTAAATAATTCAATTTGTATTAAATTTAACTTGTTGGATCAAAATCAGGACATACATTGAACCAATGACATTACCATTTTATTCTTCATCCAACAACTACTCTGTAATCTTAGTCAATCTCGCTGGCTTCAATTCAGACAGTTTTGCACTTTTGTGGTATATATAGAAGTAGACGGAAAAGTTGAGTTACTAATATCTTCCATCGATCGCATGTGCAGCTTAACGCCGTGGTACGCGGTATTTATATTTGTTCTTCCGTTGGAAGTCGCTCTCATTCAACTGCATTTCCATGATTCCTCCCCTTTTGATGCACACCCAGCCAATATGTGGATTTCTGTAATTGCTGTATTGATCTGGTGGTTAGCAGTTGGTTACTATATCAAATCTTCACTCACAGGTTCTAGAAGCTTCAGGAATATATGTGTTCAAATTGGCTATGTTTCTGGATCTTTGGCTTCTGTGGCGCTTATATCAGTCTTGGTTTCACCTTCTTTTGAGCGCTTTATATTTGTCATTTGGACAATGGTAGCCGCCATGTTTATTGATGTTGCTCGTAACTGGGTTATTTTGAATGTGGCTCAGAAGGTTTACCATTTTGCCAAAGATGCAGTTTCATATTGGAAGCAAATTATTCGAAGCAATGACAACGCTGGGGCAGCCACTATATCTCCGTAACTCATTGCCTCAGAATTTTGGGGTTTGTTACACTATGATATTTGTTGTACTACCGTAATGTCATATGTTGCAAGTTGTATTATACTTCATAAGACACCTCTGTGTGATGATAATGTGGTATAGTCAATAATGTAATGTAATAATCTAACTACCTATACATACATCGGTCTATGTTTACAGACAACTTTCTTGTCGGGACTACCCGGATTCCGACGTACTGTACAGTGCATTAGAGATGTAGAATTGTTGTTGATTCTACGATAGAAAAACTATTTGAGGTTGGTTGTTTAATATATTGCATATCAACTACCACTTGATACATATGAATACGTTAATTTTTTACAAGAAGATTGATGTATTTAATTTCAATATATCGTTAAATAATTAAAATATGATGTTAATTTTTTGATTTTATAATTAATGTTAATGATCGATTTCTTTTAACTTAAATTTCGATTAACACATTGATTTTTTATATATAACTTACATTTAATGTATAATAAGATGATGGATCTATAAAATAATTGACACTATTTACTAATTTTCTTTTTCTTTATTTTTAAGGATTCTCCTAAACCCACTAATAAAGTACTATTTGAATTTAATTATAGAATTTAACAACTCATAATACTATACAAATAATAAAGTAGTATTCAAACTCTATTTTAATATTTTATGATAAAAATTAATATTCAAATACAATAAATTAAAAAAAATGAAGAATGATACTAGCACATAAAATTTATTAATATGCCAATAACAACAATTTTATATATTTACTTGGATCCAAATACTACTGTATTCTTACGATTGTTGACCCCGTAAAAAATGATGAATGGTATATTGCACTTGTTTAATTTTCTTGTATGTGCTATCAAATGCCATCAAATGCCAGAACATCTCCAAAATAATGGTGGTCGACCCTGCTTTCATCTGCCCAAAACAAGTGCTCAAGCCTCCCGTTTTCGACAACCAAGTAACATTGGGTCGCTGTCGGCCTTACCGTTCATACAGCTAATAGCATCTCTTTCCTTTATTTGAACCCTTCGTTCCTCATCAACATAGCTGTACAAATCCTTCTTGTTGAATCCACACTGCTCATTCCCCCTAAGATTCACCCCCGCGTAGGTATTTATCTGTGATCCTTTGAAAACTTATGTGCGCATCCTTTTGTTCTGTGCAACGTCCCCCTCCGTTAGAGACCTGTGCGACCAACGTAATGGTGTTCGTTTTGATCCCAGCATCTGATGATTGGGCTTTGATTCAAAGTGAGAGACATACCACATCCCACCATTCTTACCCGCGCTCACTTCAAATGATGCTTTGCAACCGCATCTTGTCACCGCCCCGCGCTCTCTAATTCCTATTTGGCATTTCCAGGAATTATTTTAGCCTAAAGCCTTGAGCACTGCAGAGAAACTTTCTAGACACAATTTCTCCATTCTTGTTCTTCTGGAGATTGGCCAATCAAATGCCAAAACCTTTCACCAGTGCATACTTACGATAGAACTGGTGTGCTAACACCCCCCCCCCCCGTCGAACTTCAACCTGCCAACCTCTTCGTCGGCTAGACTCAGCATGGCAGCCGCATCAATTTCATTGTTGCAGCTCACGGTTTCACCTTCATTCCATTCCCTGTTCCTCCACGATCAACCTCGCCGTCCTCCAACCGTAGAAGTTGTTTTGAACGACTTTGCTCTCTGCCTTCGACCTCCATGCCTGCACTATTGCCTACACTTCTCTGCAAAGCGATGCTTTCTCCAACACACCCATGCGTTTCGGGTCGGGTCAACGATATCTTCCCATCCCCCTATCCCTTTCAATCTTTATGAACCGTCATCTACATCAGCTAAATCCTCACTTAGATCCTCCTCACTGCCAAGGCCACCATAAGAATCCATCGTCACACATAACACATCCCCGTTACTTGTGAACAATATTCACAACGTAGATTGCAGCAACACCTCAACTTTTTCAAACGGAACCACAAAACTGCAATAAACACGCTGCAATGCCTTGTTCTGCAAATTTCCTCCTAAGTACCGTCTTCCACTACTCTATCTATCGGTTTCACCTTCTGCCTCGCTGCCGAATGGAGTTCTTCGTTGGAGTTGCATAAAACATGTACAGTGCATCTACGGTCTTAAATCCATGGACTCTGGGGTTGATTAGATATTTTTACAAATTTCTGTCCCAGGATGCAAATAAACACTCCCAACCCTAATCTTCTGATTACCCTGTAGCCTCAACAAATCCTTGTCCGTCCGATTAAATTGCTATCGGTAGCAAGCGAATTCAGTTTGCTTCCGAAATCTTGGCCAAATGTAAGGAGATGATATATCAATGTATCAATGAATTATTAGATTTAATCATTAATATTTTATTATAAAATATGTAAGACCTGAAATTTATAAAAAATAAATTTGATGTACAATCCAATCTGATAATATATTAATACACTGCTCAATGGTGAAGTATAATTTCTTCCCATGTATAAAACGAATCAATGAGAACTCAGAAGCTCCCCGCCCCCCCCCCCCCCCACCCCTTTTTTTTCTCATTTTTTATTATTGACTTCAAGCATTGCTTATAATCAACTGACTAATTTAAGGTGAACGAAGACTTACGACAGAGGTAAATATACTACAAACTGAATAAAAACAATCGTTACAACGTAGAAATGGGAGCAATTAGTGTACATCAATTAGTTTATAATTTCTTGAAATTAATATCTTTATATTACGAAATTATTGGTTAAATTTATACCAGTATAAATCAACATACAATATAATATTTATAACTTGTTGGAAATTATTGCTTTTATGTTACAAAATCATTGATTAAATTTATTAAATATAAACTGTTATATACAAGAAAAACAACCTTTAGCAATAACAAAAGTCATCACTAAAGATTTCTCGGTTGTTATAGATGAAAAAAGTCGTCGTTGATGTTGTCATCAATATAGGTTCATCACTAAAATCACTTATATTGACGACAAAAATGTCATCGGTAAAGATTCAACTTTCCAGAATGACATTATCGTCATAGAAGATATTTCCAAATTTAAAAAAATTTTAAATTTCAAATCTTCATCGACGACAAAGTCGTTTCTAAAAATTTCATTTTCAAAAATGATAATGTTATTAGTGAAAGATTATAATTTTTTTAAAAAAATTATATTTCTAAAAAAATTATATTTCAATTAATATATTATATTTAATAACACTCACAATAATATTTCAAATAAACTAAATTAATTTAATCTAATTTAAAAATTTTTAATTTAATTTCATCTAATTTAAATTCTACAAATAAAATAGGCTAACGATACTAACAATAACCTAAAACAAGATTGAATGATTCTTATGAAAAAAATTAAATGCTCATATAAGATAATTGTAAAATTATTTATACATATGAGATGTATATGATTCATATAAATATCTGTACATGAAAAAAAATTATAAATACAAAATCTAAGGAGAAGGAAATTGGAAATAACCAGATGTATCACTATCATCGCCAGGACTATCATCATTATTGTCATCCCTCTGGCATCGAGGACAATGCATAGATGGTGATGGTTGGGAGGAGGCTGGTGCAAATTTACTCGACCCAAGCAATGCAGTAACAAATGAAGGCATAGGCAGATCGAGACCCTGCTGTCTAAATGAGGAAGTCAGTACTGTCAAGTATGTCTCAAACCGTTGTTGCACTTGTTGCTCCTCCTCTTGAATCAACAATTGACTCTATTGCAGTTGCTCTTGCAACTCACCTATCTAGGACACATAGTGGGTACTCGTCCTAGAGTCAGAGGTGCCAAGCATACGATATGTCTGGCTAGCCAGAACGTGACTAACTGTCTTCTTATACCCTGAACAAGTGTCAAGCATCTCATCGGCAATGGCAACCTTGTCGATTCACACAGGAGTGCCAAGCAAGCCCGTGAATGATACATTGGACTGTGCCTATTGGTGACTAGTTCGGTCATCCTCGTCTTGAATTTTTAAAATAAAAATTAATTATATAAATGATAAAAAAATTGATATCATTCAAATATAGAGTTTAGGTTATTTACATACTGTTCCGCGGGTGTTGGATGCATCCATTCCCCTGTCCTATATGTGTGTCGGTCCCTAAAGTTCTCGGGCACCGATTACAACTCACCAATCTCCTTGTTTCTTTAAAATATTATAAGGATAGATAAATATAGTTATCAAATTAGCAATAGATTATAAAATTAAATAATAAATAATACTTTAAATTACCTTGTCATAACAATAAGCAGTGATGGATTTCAATCCATATTGATTATTCACTACCTTTTTTACTCAGTTATCTGCATTTCTCGTAGATAACTCTTTCAAATTAAGAAGTAATTAAATAATATAATTTATTTAAAATTTAGGTAGATAAAATAGTAATATAATTTAGTTAAATATAATACTTACCTTATAATTGTTGTTGTTAAAGAAATCTACACGCCGATGCCATGTTTGGGGTGAGATAGATTGTGGTACATAGTGCCTAGTATGGTCTAGGTTAAAATCTTGGTCTTGATTGCCCCTATGCTTTAGAAAGTACCTGTTCAACTTGTACTTCCAATCTCTGTACAGGTGAGCAGCACTTTACACCAAGCCACTAAGCATTCTATCCCACTTGGCCTCAGTGATGCCATGGAACTCGAAATGAGATTGCAATACAAGATATTTAATAATTTTGTAAGAATTATATCCAAAAATTTCAATACCAAATATAATAAAGTTAAGAGAGATAGGTTATAGATGCTTATGCAAACCTCTTGCATAACCTTATCTCGCAACTGCTGGGACACCAACCGCTATGACTTATAATAAGGCAGCATATGTGCTCAAATGATGCTGCCTACAGCGTGGGAGAGATGGCTAGAATTCTCCTCAACCGAATCCCATGTACCAGTCACATTGAACTATACAGACACTGATCTCTCCTGCTCCTCTCCATCTTCTTATACAACTTGAGGGACCTATTTAGACCCTTCTTTCTCACAAATACAGCTTTGATGGATAACAAAAAAGAGTCAATATCATAAATTTATATTTAGTAAATGCTCAACATAGGTGTCACTGTTAAAAAAGATACATGATCCTTCATACTGCAAAGAAATGTGAGTGGGCTGACATGAAAGGTGCCCTCTAGCATCACCTCCATGGTGTTGTGCTTCAACGTTCGCCATGACTAGAATAATACACATTGTGTAAGTATTTATAAGAAATGCTCACAATTGAAGTAGATAACACAATAAAAATTAATACATTCATAAAATGAAATTACATAACTTGTTTTACACAATTGCGAGTTGTCATACAAAAAAATATTATTTTCCTAATCTGATTCAGTGTTAGTAAACCCAACAGACTCATCCCTGTAGTCACCTGTATCTTCACCATCATTATATTGATGTGCATCATCCTCCATATAATCTTCGATTGTTTTGTCTTCGAAGTTGTTGTTATTATCGATGAAGACGTCCCCCCTTTATCGCAGATGTAATATTCTTTGAAGGTGAAACCATCGAAGGATCATTTCTTTGATCCCTCAAATTGACTAAATGAAAATCTCTAAGGTTAATTGTAAGATTGAAATTAGAGGAGATGTTTCCCTACAAGAATGAAAAGTCTTGTACATTAACATCATTGACAGGCAGATCCCATATGTTGCGATGTACAATAGTGTGGACAACCCTCCAATTTAGCCTGTTAAGAATATTTTCGATATAAAAGACTTATCGTGCTTAAGTTGTAAGAATATAAATGTCGTCTCTGTACCATTGCCTACTGGCAGAGATGCTTGTAATATTCTTATCAATGTAAAGTTTTTTCTTTCTATGATCAGTATCATACCATTTACATTTGAATAAAGTCACAGTATACTTATTTAGATAAATAAACTCTATGATATCCTCAAGCACCTCATAAAATATGTTATTATTAGTTCTCGAAACAGAAATTCCACTATTTTGTACTTTATGCTTCATATCCTGAGATTCAACTACAAAATGCACTCCACTAATAACACATAATGAGTATATTATTATAGTAAAATTAGGATCGGAAGCTAACAATAGTAGTTCTTCAGTGGCTTTAGGGGAACCATTTCTATATAAATGGAACATCTATGAAAATGAGATTTTATGTGGAGTTAGGCTAGGAAAAAATTATAAGTAAGGAATAACATTTACATGATTGATATAATACATTTGGAAAGAACAAACTTTTATACCTTAAAGTAAAACCACGCAGGAAATTTTGTTCTGTGCAAGTCATTTATGTTATCAATACCACTTTGTTAAAGCTCTTGTCGATGCTCACTATAAGACATATATATTATAGTTCGATGTAATTAATTGGTAGAAATCTATAAATAAAATAGAAACTTACTAAAGATATTTCTCGATCTCTACACAGTTATTCAAGATGTATCATATGGCTACATCTTGATCCCTTCTATCAAAGTGCGATATGATCTTTTTTCCTAGCAGTCAACATTGTGACCAGGACACTGACAGTGCCCTTTTCATTTATTTGGATGCTACGTCTTGATTTTGGTCAAGTCGATTGAATCTAGTTTCCACCTCTTCTAGATATATGGAACAAAACATCAATACCTCATCGACGATATATCCTTCTGTAATTGAACCCTCAGATAGAGCATGATTCTTGACATAATCCTTTAACTTTTTTATATATCTCTCATATAGGTACATCCATTGAAAATAAACGAGGCCAACTTATAATGCTTTGTCAAGCAAATGCATCACCAAGTGAACCATTATATCAAAGAACGTCGAAGGGTACATCCTTTGAAGCTTACATAAAATGATGACAATATCTTGCTTAGCTTGCAAGACATCATTCATATTGAGAGTTCTAGTGCATATTTGGTTGAAAAAATTGCACAATTCAACAATTGGATATGATAATTCCTTCAGTAAAAATGCTTGGACTGAAGGTCTCAACAATGTCTATATAATAATATGATTGTTATGTGATTTTAACCTTTTCAACCTCATATTATGATTAGTCACATTCTTCTTAAGACTCTCAACAAGCCCATCGAAAAATTTTACATTTTTTATAAACTGGCAAAATCATCTTCGTTTATCCTGGTTAAGAGTATACACAATATATGGTTTGAAGAACTAGTCCTTCTTTCCATACAAATATAAGTCTAACTTTATCTTCATGTCCGCTAGATCTTGTCTCGTATTATCAGTGTCTTTTGTCTTATGGTCAATATCTAATAATCTACCTAGAATATTGTCACATATATTCTTCTTAATATGCATACCTTAAGTTCATTATCGGTTAATATGGGAGGTCAAAAAATATGGTTCATTTACTCTAATTAAATATGGTTCATTTACTCTAATTAAGTTCATCAATACTCCTCTTCCATTTTATACCACCAAACTGAACATGCTTACTAGGAAGTCTCTGTCTCACCTTATCTAACTGGTCCATGATAATTTCATTAGTAAGCGGATGAGGAAGGGCCTTCCTCTCTAGCTTTTTATTGAATTCCTTTTGATTTCTCCATGTATGACTCCTTGGTAATAAATGACAATGACCAACATAAGCAATTTTTTCCCTCACTCGAATTAATAGAGTATCGTCATTGCATATAGGACATGCTTTATAACCTTATTCGCTCCAACCGAATAGACTACTTCGAGCAGGAAAATCACTTACAGTCCATAACAAAGCAGCCCGCATGTTAAAAATAGTATTTGTATCAGTATCTCGAGTTTCAACCCTCCTCTACTAAGGATGCCTTAACTCCTCTACAACCAGTCTTAGAAACACATTTATATTCTTACCTGGCGACTGAGGCCTGGGTATTAATAGGGTCAACATGAAGAAGGATTAATTCATGCAAATTCATGGTGACAAGTTATAGGTAGTTATAATCACTAGCCATATGCTATATGACAAATTCCTATTACCAAAAAGATTAAATCTATCTGCACTTAAGCCCAGCCTAATATTACACAGGTTAGTAAAAAAATCGGGATGCTTCCTATCGAATTCTTGCCAAGCTTTCCCATCAACAGGATGTTGCATTATCCCATCCTTCATTGACTCGCTAGTATACTGTCATATCATATTCTTTGTAGTATACCTCGACCCATACATGCTTAATCTGAGGAGTCAGTGGAAAGTATCGCAACACTTTTTATGGCACCTCTTTCCCTTTTGTAATTTTATCCACCTATTAACTTTTTCTACAGATTGAACAATTATCCTTTAAGGTATCTTCCTTCCAAAAAAGCACATAGTCATACTTACATAAATGAATTTACTTATACCCCAACCCTAACTTGTTGAGCCATTTCTTTACACTATAATACGATTCAAGCAATTTATTGCCCATCGAAAGCATATCTTTTAATAACTTTAAAAGAGCATCAAATGACTTATTAGTCCATTTATGCAATACCTTCAAGTGCATGAGTTTCATTAGAAAATTTAAGACTAAGAATGATGTGCATCCCGAACACAATTGTATTTCAATTTATGCAAATAGATCATCACAACTACTATAATCCGCTTCACCACCCACTCTCTCAGGTTTATGATCATTACTATGATTTCCTTCATTCGAACTATTTCTTTAACTCTATGAGGGCTAAGAAAATCACATATAATATCTACCAGTTTATCCCTATCAATAGGAGAAATCTCTCTTGTTCTACTGGAAGTTGAAACATCCACTTCACCATGATGTACCCAATTTGTGTACAATGGGTGAAACTCATTATCTAAAATATATGTCTCCAATATTTTCAAATTTTAAAATAATAGATTCACACACTTCTTACATGGAAACCTCACTAAGCCCTTTTTATTAACGAAGTTTCTAGTTCTATCAACAAATGCCATTGCACCATTCCAATACTAGTCCGACAGGCGATTTTGCAAATGGATCTAGCTTTTATCTATAGATATCGTACCATTGAAGAGAAAACAAACCACTTTTTATGGAATTAAGTGATAGGATCCACATTTGTTGTGTGACCTAAATCTATCACTCCAATTCTAAAAGGTAGAAACTTATCCTATTTGAGATATTTCAATAGTTATCAATTTATCCATGCTCATTGTTTCTTTGATGCAGAAATTTTGGTAGCATCTCCCCATAGTTTTTCCAGTGTGTAAACTATACATTGGTATAATTTACCCCTAAAGAACAAATAAGATGCCAAAATATTTTTATAATGTCAAATGAAAGTCAGATAAATTATCAATGATAACTATAGGAAATATCCAAACTGTTCAACGTTATAAGACAATTCAATGGTTGGTTGACATATGGAGATAAAAAATCCTTAAACAGGTTTAAGATTACTAGGCATATGCAAATTAAATTGTATTTAAAATTATTGTAAATATATATTTACAATAATTTTAAACTTACATTATACCATTTTATGAGTACTATTATTATGGAGTGTTATTATCTACACGATTAAGTATTTTAATATCCACAAAATTTTTCATTGTTTAATGATTTGGAATCAAGATTTCAATCTTCTAACCTACTTTTCTAGTTCAACTCTTATACCATGACATATGTTTTATAGGTACTCAATTCTTTTGACTTGACATATATTTTATATGTATAGGTGTGTTTTCAAGTGCTTAAAGTTTTCAATTTTCTATTAGTATACAGTTATCAAATTCACGTGGATTGCATTTTGTATGAGATTACTTATTAACGTAAAAATTAAAATCTTTATGATCCTTTAAGATGCCTACTCATATTTTGTGAAAATATGTTTCCTTATGGAATCTTATTACTATAGCTTTGTGTATAACTTTCTTATAAATGTTTTATGTTTTTATCATTTACAAAATATATAATTTTATTGTTCAATAAACAAGAATTCAAATTTTAATTTTTTAATATTATCTATCAATATATTCAAATAAAACATATGTATATATTTTTTTATCAAATATTTAATATTTTTTATTCACATTTCAAATAAAATATTACCAAATAGGTTTCATCTTATAAAAATTACATATCATTATGGAAAATTTTTTTTATCAATATTAAGTACATATTAATATTATGCATAATAAAAAAGTTAGATATTGTATAAGTTCATAGATAGAATTAAAAATTATATGAAAATTACAATAAAACTCATGTAAATTATTATTGAATGGTTTTTATTTTTAACACATTTCCAATGAAGACATTGAATATATGAAAATTTTTCACAAAGAAACATTTTTTTAATTTTTAATCTTGCAAAGAAAATTACAATAAAACTCATGCAATAATTTATCTTTATTATTTTTTTAATTCTGTAATTGAATTTTTTATAAAGAAATATTTATTAAAAATTACATAACAATCATTACTAAGTGATTGAATTATTTTTTTTATCATTTTACATTATTATGAAATTTTTATGAACTGTGATCTCTGTTAAATTGTTTAATTATATAAAATTGTTTCAGATTATAAGAAATTTTTAGGATATATCTTCTTTTGTTTAATATTATTGTTTAATATAAAAAATTCTTCAATATATATTTATAACATTTACTTATTTATGTTTACAAATTTATATGGAAAAAATTTATTTATGTGCTTAAAGGATTATTTTTATATTGTTTCTTTTTTTCAATGTATTCATATAAGTATTCTAATTCCATACATTACTATTTTTTCATAAAATTATAAGGTCTTGTATTTCAAAACTACATCCTAGATTGAATAATTTACACATGTATTTACTTAATTGAACAATTAACGCACATTCAAATTATTCAAAAACATAATTACACCTAGTAATATAACAATAACATAATTTAGATTTAGAAATTGTACATAAAAATTAAATTATGCAAGCATATTTAATATTTAAAGAATATAAATTCAATTAACTTTAATTTCATGCAAAAAATGCCATACCAACAGAATAAATTAAATAATTATATATTATTGCAAAAAATAAACTCATTTCATATTACTCGTATCATAAACTACATAATTAAATAAAATTATATAAAATTTTACACATACCTTATAAGAATAAATTTACTGATCAAATATCTTCCAATTGAATACAAATGATAACAAATAACAAGAATATCTAACAAAATTAGAATAATATAATATATAAATAAATAATTATACTATATTGTTAAAAAATATGAATAAAAATATTAAAATGTAAAAGAAAAGAGAGAACATACCTCTTAAATTCTTTGGCTTCCCACCTCACTGTGTGCAAATGAGAATGAAAGTGCGTGGAAGGATAATTTATAGACACACCTTTCAGTATTAAAAGGGAATGATCAACCTTCAAATATAGCACGAGATTATTTTCCTCAATCCTCATGTTTCAGTCTCTCTTTCTCTTTTGCTCATGCATTAAGACTGCCATTGTAGCCTAAATGGCAAATATCAATTTCCTAGGTGGGACCAATTTCAAATATTGATTATAAATGATGCCTTCTAAAAGCATTGTTGATTGGCCAAACACCTTGAGATACCCAATACTATTAAGTCAATTTTTAAATGTTGTTTCTAGCAAAAGATCATAATCCCTATAAGTGTCAGAATAATGTTATAAGATGCTACAAACCATGATATCGATTATGCAATCTCAAGTTTTTTTAGAGCAACCAATAACTCTAAAACATGTTTTTTTATCCCAACAAATGGAGTCTTTGGAAGGCTAAAAGAGCTTTTATGAATTATAATAGTTATATAGAACTAGAGCATAAGTAGGGAGCCAAAAAACAAGAACATAGATTGTGTTGAAAATTAACTAATAGCAATGCTACTAAGTAAATTCCTAAGGATTCCTCCAAGAGAAAAAGCTCTCCATCTTTCTGTTTTATGATTAGGTTCTCCTCTCCAGACAATTCTAGGTCACCATGCTTAATGATTAGGGTTTTTTTTTTGGGGGGGGGAACACTTTGTCTCAGTTAGAATCTTTAAGAATGGAGGAAGAAGGTTAAGGCCATGGTTACCATTGAACCTCGAAATAATAAACTATTTTGTTGAAGGTAGCGTTATTTTTAGAGAAAATGATGATCATAAATACAATATGCAATACTAAAAGTGCAAAAAACAAAGAGAATTTTCTCAATTTGAAAAGGCTTTCAACTAGAAAAAGAAACTATGACTTTGCCATACATTAACTTTAGCTTATAGTTTTCAATTCATGATAATCTTTTCACTTACCAAGATATTTGTCATGAGTTCTTAGATGAATTTTTGGCACTCTGAAATGATGGAACTTAAGTAGTAACTATTTAATATTCTTTTCAATCCAAATGAATTGTTTTTATCTAAAATTTTGCAATGCTACATACAAAAAGGAATAATCTCAATTAATTGAAAAGCCAAGTTTATGTTCCTAATTTATGTCACTTAATCTTCAATGTATTTTTTTTATTTTTAATCTTTACTCCCCTCATTTCTTTTTAGTTGTCAATATAAGAAATCTCATGAAGTATTGATTGCCAATATGTTGAATTTAAATAGGTGATGGAAGTTATAAATTTTCCTTAAAGCTTCCATATATATACTAATAGTAATTTTGATTATATAATATTTCATAAGCATTTAGCAAAAAAATTAGGGAAAACTGCTATTTTATAACTTTTGTTGATTAATTTAGCAAAAAATATAAGTTTACTTACTTAAACAAAAGTCAGAAGCTTTCCAATCATTCAACAATTTTAAGATCTTAGCTAAAAGACAATGTGGTGAATTCATCAAGAAATTAAGGACAAATAAATGTAGAGAATACAACTCAAAGGAATTCAATGAGTTCTATAAGTTAAAAGACATAATGCATGAAGTTATGGCTCCCTACTCTCCACAACATAATGGCACAACAAAGAAAAGAAATAAGACTATTATGAACATGGCAAAAAGCATGTTCAAGACTAAATCTTTGGCCAATGAGTTTTGGAAAAAAGCAATAACATGTGATATTTATCTACTTAATAGGTGTTCTATAAAAAGAATTGAATTCAAGATCTTAGAAAAAGTATAGATTGGAAGAAAGCCAAATGTTAGTCATTTAAAGGCATTTGGCTCACTTTGTTTCACTTATATTCTAGAAGAAAGAAGGAAGAAAATGGAAGACAAGAGTGTGAATTCTATATTTGTGGGATAACATCCCATTGGAGGTTATAAACGATATAATCTCTCTACAAATAAAGTCATTATTCATAAGGATGTGATTTTTGATAAGATAGCAACATGGGAATGGCAAGGAGATAAAATAAATGATAAAAAAGTAAGTGTTTTCTTATTAGAAATTAAGTCTAAAGCTAAAAAGAAAGTGCAATATGAAGACGTAGAGATTAGGCAATTAAGGTATGGAAATATAAAGGATAAGTAATTGAGAAACTATCAAAGATTTTAGAGAAACGAATAGTTGCCAACTAGGCTTAAGGATCTTGAGCTCTTTCTAGATAATGTAGTAACTAAAGATGGAAATTTTGTGCATTTATCCTTGTTTGTAGATGTATCCCTTGTTGAATTTAAAGAAGCCATTTAAACAAACACATGGATCAAAGTTATAAAAATAGAAATATATTTTATCGAAAGAAACTGAATATAAGAATTGATAGAATTGCTTGAAGGTAAGAAACACATAGCTCTTAAATAGGTTTATAAGATAAAATTGAAACCAAATAGAGAAGTTGAAAGATATAAAGCTGGGCTTGTTGCAAATTTTTTTTTTTTTCACAAAAGCAGTTTTTCGCAAAAGCCTGGATTAGATTATCAAGACATCTTTTCCCTACTAGTAACCTATAATAAATGGAACCTTTATCAACTTGATGTCAAATATGCTTTCCTCAAGGGTCCCACATAAGAAAGGTGTATGTCAAGCAATCACTAGAGTTAAAGAAAATAAACGATGAAAACAAGGTGAACAGACTGAAGAAGACTTTATATGGCTTAAAGCAAGCCTTTAGAGCATGAAATAAAGGAATTAACAATTTCTTCACTCAAGTTGGATTTAAAAGATGCATAAATAAGTATGGTATGTATATTAAGACCATTCATAGAAAAACCACATTATTCGTATTTTGTATGTTAATAATTTACTCCTAATTAGGAATGATAAGGAAAAAATATAGAAGTTTAAAGCTATAATGAAACAAAAGTTTAAAATGACTAATTTAGGGTTGTTATCTTTCTGGGGATTGAATCTAGTCAAATAGTAAAAGGCTTAGTAATTCATTAGAGAAAGTATGTAATGGATATTCTTAGGAGATTTAATATGCTCAAGTGTAATGATTTTCTATCATTAATTGACACTGGTACAAAGTTGACCAAAAGAGGTAATAGTAGTACAGTGAATCCTACTTTATATAAGAAGATGGTAGGAAGTTTAAGATACTTATGTAACACTTAACTAGACATCTCCTTTAGTGTTAGGTTAGTGAGAAAATTTAGAGAAGATAAATATGTGTCTCTTCTACAAGTAGCAAAAATAATTCTCAAATACATCAAAAATACCTATGATCTAGGTTATTATTCAACAATAACTTAGCTATTTTAAAAGTGAGATAATGAGCTTTTCATTTAGTGATTAGTGTAAAGATCAAGATGATAGAAAGAGCATAATAGGATATTTGTTTCATTTTCATTATGCATGCTTCTCATGGTGTTCAAAGAAAGAACCTATAGTTGCTTTATCAAGTTGTAAGGTTGAATATGTAGCTACATCAACTAAGACATGTCAAGTTTGATGGTTATAAAACCTACTAGAATATATGGATTTGGGAATAACCAAACCTCTAAAATTGTATATGGATAACAAATTAGCAATCAATCTAGCCAAAAACCCTATTGCACATGAAAGAAACAAGCACATAAAGGCTAAGTTTCATTTTTTGAGACACCAAGTGAATAAAGGAGAAATTGAAGTGCTCTACTACAAATTTAAAGAATAAATGGTAGACATCTTAACTAAGCCTCTAAAAATTGATAGATTTGATAAGTCTAGTGTCTTTGAAGAATTAGAATTAAGGAAGTATGTTGTAGATAATTCAAATTTTATAGAAAAAAAAACATAAAAGTAATATTTTCCTTTATCTAGTTATCATAACAAATAAAACTTTGTTATTTTTCATAACCTTTTCCTGTACATATAAATAGGCAATACACAAAAAAAGTTACACGTATCTTTCTTTACTTTTTTTTCCTCTCTTTGAATAACAAAAGTCTTGGTATTCTCTTTTTCTCTTATCTTTCTGTTCTTCTCATTCAATTTCCTTTTCTACTTTTTAACACTTAAGATTAATTAAAATTTTTGTGTAAGAAGTTGTCCTAATAAAGAACAAGTAATATGTTTGTTCAAATATACAGAGTGTATTCAAATAGATTTTATTTTTATTTTTAAAAATTATTCTTAAAATTTTTTTATTTTTAGAAATCATTTCTAAATTCAAAGAAAATAAAGAATTGAGGATGTTCAGTAAAACAAATGAGCAAAAATTTCATTTAATTACAAATTTATCATCAAAAATGAAATAGTAAGTTTAGAAAATATTTAAAACTTGTTCTTTTTTTTGTATTTTTAAAACAAGAATTTCAAAAATAATTTTTAAAAATAAAATTTGAGAAAACATTACCACATAAGTTTTCAAGTGTTTTTATTTTTTAAAAACAAGAAATTATTTTTAAAAATAGAATCCAAATAGATTGCTAATTTGATAATGTTATCATATTTGCTAAAATTCAGTCTATTTAGTTGTTTCATATTTTTTTTTGTTTGGGCTTTTACCAATTCAATTACTAAAAAAAATTAAAATTAATACATCTATATCAACATTTTAATAAATTATTTCTAAGAAATTTTATAATAAATCTACAACCAAGGATTCCATCCAAGAGAGAGTGAATTGGATTTTAGAATATTACTAACCTTTTCAAAATAAATTAGTTATTTTAAATCTTTTTAAACCTCAAATATATTGAAAACTCTAAATGAACAATTTGTAACAAATTTCAAGCTATTCAAAGTTCACAACTTCAACATTCAACAATACTAACACAATTAATCATAATTAAGTGCATGAATATTTCAAAATAAAGTGTTAAAATTAAAAGAGATAGGATTAGAAAAAAATCAAGAGCAAAGATTTATAGTGGTTTAACCTTAAAGACCTAACACTCTAAAGATTATATCCATTATTAAGCTAATTGAGCTTAAATTTTCCTAATCCATTTTCTCTTCTTATTTGAACTAGACACATAAAGAAGCATCTCATAAGTTGTTCTTGAACATAAGATAATCCTTTTGTGATCTCTCATCTAAAGCTCTTTCTAACTAAGAGATGTCTTGTTCTTAGGTTTCGTAAAAATTCTTCACCCTAATAACACAAGAATGATGATTTGAATACAAGGAAATTTAACCTCACAATTCTTGAAAGTTGGATTACATAGTGAAGAGCTTAATAAAGGTGAAGGAAAATTAAGAAAGCTCAACAAAAATGTTTTTCAAGAATTTTATCATAACAAAATAAGCAAGATTCATGTGTTTCAACACAAAACACACTTATATATGAGTGAGAAACAAAGTATTACTATTTGATGGTAATTTAGAGTAAGTTTGATAAAAAAAAAATAGCTATTAAACATTGTAAAAATTTGAATTCGGCTAGCAACAATCAATTATTATAGCATTAATAGTTGACTGTTGTACTTATCAGCAAGCTCCCAAAGGGATTCCTAGACTAACAGTTGACTATTAGGCTTGAACAACCAACTACTAGCCCAATTTTCACTAAAAACTAAGGACAGAGGCTAATATTCAATTGTTAGCCTAGTTAACATAATAGACACAGCTTAAAATTAACAATCTTTAGATTCATTTTCATGACTTCAATAAAAAGTTTCATAAGAACAATTTTGAAAACATTTTGTAAAAATATCCTAAACAAGATCCTAAATAAAATTGAGTTTAAAAACAATCTCTTAAGCCTTAAAATTTCTATCAATTTACGTAATGGATTAATCCTAGGTTTCTTTGCATCTTCAATCTATTTAGCTTGTCCAAATGATCTAATAGCCAAATAAAACCACACAAGAATGCGTAATGAATTTGTAACTATTAAAAGATAATTATTAAGTCTTTTGACGTTGATAACATCAATATCAAAAATAATATAATATATATAAAGATAGTTACAAAAAAAAGTAAGTTAAGGCTCAAATAATAAAATTGTATAAACAATATTAATCTTATATATATTGATATATATTTATAATTTATAATGTATTGCAATTATTTAAATGAATTTATTGATATATTTGAAAAGTAATATTAGACATGTAAAATGGGATTCATAACCACAAGCAATGCGAGCAACTTGTGATTATGGATTAATGCAAGTAGTTTAGCATAAAGCTTGCATTTAATGTAAGCAAATTACCGAGGCAATCAAGCCTGCACGATCACAGGTGCAAGCACGAACTTGACTGCAAGCAAAAAGTTAAATTTTTTAATTATTTTTCCTTACATTTAAGCCTAATATATATATAAAAAAATCAACCCAGTTACTTCCTAACAGCTCAATTCAATTTCTACACTCAATTTAATTTTTCTTACTTAAATAATTCAACAAAAATTAAAATATTAAAATATAATTTATAAATTATGAAATAAAATAATTAATAAAAATATAAAAAATATGTGGATCATCCATGAACAAACTCACACCGTATGCAGGGTAGTGTGGGCAAGTTTGTGCAGGTTAGGCCCATACAAGCTCACTTTGCCTGTTTTATATGCCTAAGTAATATACCTAAAATTTAGTCATTTAATCTAATATTAATGATTTAAATCAAAATGCAAACCCATGTGATTTTTATAATTGATCAAATGACATCTTAAATGATAATTAGTTTTTATTTTTTCAAGAACATAGAATTGTCATAAAATATATTTTTATTATTAGAGAGAATCAGTCATTTCTCTCATCAGAAATTTATAATGAGATTTTTCTATACTACCTTAAAATAAAAAATATGATATGACATTTACAATTTTTTTATAAATTTTATAATTTTTCATTGAGCCCTTAAAATTTTTGTGCCATAATTATCATCATTGTTTATATTATAAGATTTATGAAAAAAAATTATAAAATCTTATGAAAAGAATTGCATTTATATAAATAGTTACACTCCATAACTTATACCATTATAAAAAATTATAAATTTTATATAAAATATTATGAATTTTATGAAAAAAATATAAAATTTATAATTTCATTAAGATAGTGCCAAACAAATTTGATTATATATATATATATATATCATGTCAAAAACAATTCAATATTAGTACTATAGGTTGGAACCCAAGTAGTCTCAAGAAGAAAGTTGTCTTCGTAAACAAAGTTGATGAATGTAGTGGGAGTTGGATTATTACATTACTAAACCACTTTATCAACACACAGAGATGTCTTATGAAGTATAATACAACTTACAACATACATCATTGTGCTGAAAATTGCGCATCATACATGCACAGCGGAATAAAATTTTTGCACGATTTCCACCAAGGATCCATGCGAATAAAGAACGCCATAGATTAGGGATTAGGGTTTATACCTTTCGGCCAAAATCTTCTGTCTACTACACAACAAATCCGATCTGCTTCTGTTCGTTTTTCAATCTAATCTGCTCTCCAAATCACGAACTGGAAGATCAGATCACCAGTGCAACATTTAATGTGGCTGCACCTCTATGGTATCCACACAAACCTATGAATTACCGATGAATGTCCACACAAACACCGGTTGGAATTGATCTCCTTTCACTTCGTAGTGCTAGCTGCGCCTCTTCAAGAGTTATGGTCAAGGAGAGGTGCTAAGATTTTTCTATGCCTCTTTTTGGGGTGCGTGAATAATGATAATCATAAAATTATTATTACCCAATAAGCCTATTTAAATAGGTGCGTAGAAAAAACCTAACCTATTTGAGCTTTATTCCATGTATAATTATAGGCTTACTATTAGGCCTTATAATTATAACATAAATTCCTAAATATTAGGCCCAAACAATTTGGTCCATTAATTCCAAATTCACTAGGCTCTAAGTGTGCGACCCTACAGGCTCTCATTACGTTGGCAATGACCATTAATCATATTAATGATCATAAATAATGATTGGTGTCTAGCAACACATCATTGTTACCCAAGCAATGAGAAAGTCAGTGATTTGACTAAACTTTTACACGTGATCATCACTTATGTCCTTTTGTCCTATACATCTAGATTGAGCACGAGACATGGACCGTGTCATTCCCGTATAGCCCAATCTTAAGGTTTCTTGATTCCTAAGTAAGCTGACTGAAATAAATGTAATCGACATCCCATGTCAATTCATCTGAGCATGGCCATGCATTTTCTCAGCTTTACTTAATCAAGGGGCTCAGAGATGTTACTCCTGTTATATAGGAGGGACAAATCCCATCTTGATCACACAAATCCCTCCGCATGATATGTGACATATCCAATATCTATCCTTGCATTCACTCAACCATTAGTAATATAGAATAGTATCAAAATATGAAATTCACATGTAGGGAACCTTGGTGATCTCAGATCAAAGGACCATATTAATAATGATCATTAAGAACCACTCATAACACTCATATAACGATCCATGTAGTGTTCTTAATATGGGTCGGTCCAATATACAAGTTCTCTAACTTGTAATCATGTGTAAACTTAATATCCCATATAAGTCTTCACACATGCTAGTCTTAACATATCAAAGCAACCTAATCCACAATGATATATGACTAGGGACATTTAAGAATACAATTATTCTAAGGTTATTATTATAATTGAATATATATTACGCAGATAATATATATAAATATAATAATTGGAATTGCCATTAAAATAACATGATTCAAAATTACAATCACCAATATGATTGGTTTTAGGGCATACACACTAACACATTGCAACAAATATGAGCGTGTAACAAATGCCAACCATTTGAGGCAATGATCTACAGAGATATAGTGGCTATTCCAACGTTGTCATTGCTTCCAACAATTTGCTTCCAAATGGTGTGAATATATGAAATTGTGTCTTTAGCAAAGTGGTAAAGCTTTTGAGCCACATTAAAAATAATCCAGTTACGAGCAACATCGATAAACATGGTGGCTATAAGTATCCAAATGACAAACATAAAACACTCGAAAGAATGCAGAACCAAGACTAATATAAGCACCACAGAAGTTAAAGATCCAGAAACATAGTCAACTTGGTCACATATGTTCCTGAAGTTTCTAGAAGCTATGAGTGAAGATTTGATATAGTAACCAACCACAAAGCACCATATCAATATAGCAAACACCAAAGTCCACATATTGGCTGGATGTGTATCAAAGGCCACGAATCACGAAAGTGCAGTTGAAGGAGGATAACTTCTAGCGGAAGAACAAATACAAATACCATATACCATGGTGTTGAGCTGCACAAGACATCAATGAGAGATATTAGTAACTCAAGTTTGCTATCTGATTCTAGATAAATATTCAAGTAAGCACTGCTTGCCAAGCCTTCCTTAAATACTATTATCCAAATGCTACCCATTAACAATGGATGGGTTGATTTTTTCCAATAATTAATTATGAGTTAACTTAACTTTCTTTTGCATCATAATTAGTAATAAATAATTAATAATTTTTTATTTATATTTTATTGATTATTAAACGAAATAAATTCATGTATTATTAATTTATAACATCTGAACAGTAATGCCTAAAAAATAACGTAATAAGCGATACTTATATAAATTTTACCTTATTCTAACAAATAAATGTATTATGCAAAAGTGCAAAAATGTATAAATTGAAATCAACGAGATTGACTAAGATTACAGAGAAGTTATTGCATAAAGAATAAAATAATGATATTGTTGGTTCCCCATGTATTCTAATTTTGACTCAACAAGTTAAATTCAGTACAAATTGAATTAGTCAGCTAATTCATCTTACAAATGAGACAAGTGTGATCTATTAAGAACTTATTTAATATACATCGTGAGTTGGTTTGATTTATATACATGCAAATAAATATATATCATAATTATATTATATTTTTAAATAAAATATTTGATAAAATATTGGTATAAAATATTATATATCTTTACAATAGTGCGTGAGTAACATTAACCCTTCTTTGGCAACTTATGAATATACAATTCAGGTTATTTGGATATAGATTCATGTTAAAAATTCATTATGAAGTCAATTTTAAGAAAAAGGTTCCGGATCTATGTCAACACGGACCATTTAATACTACTTTAATATAAATTTTATCAAATATATTATTTTTACAATTTAGAAATCTAATTTCAAAAATAATTGATTTTTAATTAAAAATAAATAATTTTTTTGTTAAATTATATTATTGAATTAGATAAATAATATAGTTGATAATATTTATAAGGGAATAGTATTGAATTTTTAGTATTAATATAGTACTATTTTTTTCCGATTTTAGGCAACTTAAATTCTATTTTCTTTCAGATTTCACATGAGGAATAAATATCTAGGAGGGGTGAAAATGCGTGCAGTCTAAGGAAGTGCACGATTGTAGAATGAAAAGATATAATTAGTTGACTATTTCCCCCCTTTTTTGGGGTGGATTTGTTTCAAGGAGAAAAATAAGTCTTTAGGTGATGTTTGGTTTGCATAATCTTACATTTTCAAGAAAATGTACATTCCTGATAATTTAATCAATAGGAATCTAATATTCTTATATTTGATTTATCATAAATTTTTTTAAAAATATTTAATTAAATTCTTAGATATGCTATATTACTGTGTTTGATTCATATTTGATATTCTTAAACATTTTAAGATTATTTCAAAAATACCACTATAAAGTTTTTTATTATAAAATATAGTGTAATAAATTATATTTTTATTTAAAACTACATAAATAATTAAAAATTTGTTAAGACCTAATAAATTAAATTTTAATATTTAATATCTAAAAATTTATTAAAATATATATGAATATTTTACACTTTATTATATTTTAATATTTTATACTTTATTATTATTATTATTATTATTATTATTATTATTAGTAGTAATAGTAGTAGTAGTAGTAGTAGTAGTAGTAGTAGTAGTAGTAATAATAGTAGTAGTAGTAGTAGTAGTAGTAGTAGATCAATTTTTAAAATGAAGTGAACGTAATTTATTTAGGTTGTTATCATAATATTAAATACATTTAGTATTTTTATTTTAACAAAATTATAAATTTTCATAGAAAAATTATTTTTACAATTATATTTCATACTAATATTAAATTTTACATTTTAGTTTCTTTTGTAATATAAAAATATTATTATTTTATATTTTTATATATAAATATGGCTTTTTTAAAGATATTATTATAAAAATATAAAAATAATATTTTGTAATATAAAAATATTATTATTTTATATTTTTATATATGAATATATGTTTTTTTTAAATTCAAGCCTGTTATATTATTTTTAATCAAATAAATTATATGCATATATAATTATATTAAAATAATTTTTCAAATATTTGGAACAACAATAGAAAAAGAATAATAATTAAAAATTTAATGTTATTATATTTCTTAATGATAAATATATTTTAAAAATAAAGTAATAATTATTTTTTAATTTAAATTAAAAATTATTTGATAAAATAATAAATAATAAAAATAATTAAATATGAGGATAATTTTATATTTTTATTTTAACATCAGCATTCCCATTTTATGGGAATCTAAGACTCCCACCTCCTCCAATGAAAATATTTTGGAAAAAAATTGGATTAAAAATATTTTCAGGAATATAACATTCCCAGGAACTTTTTTAACAAATTTTGAACTAAATATGATAATGTAATATTCCCTTAAAATATTTTCGAGAATGTTAAAAATATTCCATGAATCAAACACCATCTTAGTTCTTTATAAGTTTACACCTTCCATTTCATGTAAAATTCAATTTTTAATTTTTAATGTATTTATCCAATGATTTAGCCACATTTATTATTATCAAAAAAGAAAAAAATCAATTATTTATTTTGTAAAACTCATATATATTAAAAATTATTTTTTTTAATTTTAAATGTGGGTTTGAGAATTTTCAAAGGTACAAGTCTATTGGATTTACATGTGAAAATGCATGGATTTCTTTTCATAATACTGTGTACAGATATTACTATGTGTAAAGTATTTAGGCACAACAAGTTGACATAGATGCTCTTAATTTCAAAAATAGAAAGCGTAAATTTAGAGGAGAAATTATTAAGGTGATGAATTTCAGTGAAAAAAGATAGAAAAAATTGGGAATCTTACAATAGAAGATTGCACCTATTTCTTCTCAAAATTAAAAGGAAGTGATAAAAAATAAGAAATTCAAATAGTCTAAATCGGCTAAAGTACCAATTTGCTATTTTTTCAAAAACATATTACCATTTTACGATTATTTCAAAACAATTTATCAGAATACGCAAGGCACCAGATTGAATGGCGCTTTGGACTGAATGGCGCTAGAATGAATGGCGCCGTTGGTGGCAGTAAGGAGGCGCCAAACAAGATGGTGCCTTTGGGGAAGGAACCAAATAAGATGGTGCCTTTGGTGCTTCAAAATTTCGAAAGAACAACTTCTCTCGATTGTGTTGATTGAAGTAACCAGAAAATTTGTTGCATTAATCTCTACTTTTTTGTTGTCTTGGCCTTGCCCCTGTTTTTCTCTCTGGTTCTCTTTATTCAATTCTTGCAAGAATTTGTCATCCCAAACGAGCTCAGATGAACCTTGTCTTCTAAAAGACACTACAGATCTTTGCAAACCGGCCATGGAAATCAATCTCTATAACCTTATTTGTTTGTTAGATTTTTTCCATGCACATAAAGAGAGAGAAACGGTGAGGAGCCGTTAATAAGAAAAGGTTATATATTGGCAACATAGTCAATATATCTGTGATATATTTATATCGCTTTCTTTTGGTCGAGAATTTTCCATTATATTGTCGCAGAATGATAATTCATTGCCACATAAAGTTTTTGTCTGAACTCCTGCACTGTTAGAATTGCAAGTTCCGCTAAAATTATTATAATATTTGATTTGATTACATTTGAAGGTGGATAAATTTTATAGTGAAGGTTTTAATTTGAATGATTGAGGGCACCATTTAGTCTGGCACCTCCGCCACTGAAGACGCCATTCTGTCTGGCGCCTCTTGCCTCTAGTAGCGCCATTCCTTCTGGCGCCCTTTAGCTGCGTGCGTATTTTGATAAAATATTTTGAAAGAATGGTAAAACGGAAATAGTTTCTAAAAAAATAGCAAATTGATACTTTTGCGGTCTAAATCCTAGGTAACCACAATTTTTTGGGCAAACATTTAGTGGGTTGCCCACCAAATGTGTCATAGGCTGAACTGTTTACACCAAACAAAATGGATATCAATATATTTGGGCCAACGACCCAAAAAAAATTCAATCATCACCAAGAAAAACCCAATTCAATCAGTAGAATTGGTCCGATCAACAGAAATTTGGTACGTCACTTTCTCAATCATTTAGTTTTTTTGTTATGTTAAATAAAAATAGGCACAAAATTCATGCAATAAATTTTAAACTGCCTTTTTTATTAATGAGATTTTAAAAAAATTATATCTACTTATCTTCAACATAATGAGAAAGGTGAATAAAAATATTCACAAACACATATAATAAGTGGGTTATTGCAGTATGAATTTCAGCCAAATCAAATGGAAAAAATTGTGTTTTTTTATATTTGTCTGGTAAACAATTTTTTTATTAGCTTTGAGCTCATCGAAATCATTCCAGTTGACTGACTTGATTAATAAATTATCATACGTATTTGGTAAATAGCTGCAATTACCTAATTTAGAAATTGGTGATACTAGCATTTTGAAATAATTATTTCATTAAATATTTATAAAAGGTAAAAAAGATCCTTAAATTATATTCTAATAATAATAATAATAATAATTTTGTTAAAAATGTTAAGAGGGATTGAACTCATGTTCTTTAATAACATATATGACAACTAGTATTCAACCACTATGTTATTGCATATTCTTAAATATATGTACTAATCTAATATATATATATATATATATATATTAAAACAGTTATTTGTAAATAATAAATATTTATTTATTATTAATTAAATTTATATAATAAAATTAATATTTTAACAAAACAATTGTTATAATATATAAAAGATATTGTCATAAAATTAATTATTTAATGAATTAAAATTCTTCTCATATTTAAATTAAAAATTAAGAAGATTAATTTATACATATATATATATACTTAAATAAATTAAAAAATATACTCATGTACTTATATATTATTTTACATGTAAATAACTAATAATAAATATTTAATTTTATTAAATATATTTATTCAAATTATTGATATTATTAATTAATTAAATCAATTAACACAATTAATTATTAGCTAATTCTCAAATAAGTCATATACGAATTACAAATTTTACTGACCAATTTGCCCTTTCTAAAGAAAATCTGTAAGGAAGTGAGAAACATGTGTAAATATTTTATATTTTCTTAAAAAAAAATTGTATCGGCATTCTCTATTGACTTTGAATTAATAACATTTTGAAGTTTATAATTCATTAAAGACTACTAAATAATGAAAAATTCAAAATTTGTTATTTGTTATCTAGTTTAGAATTTAAACTACAACCAATCGCACATTAAATTAAATATAATTAGATGATAAGAAAAGGTTTTCAAGTACCAAATTAAATTCACAGTTTTATGTAAAAACATGATTTCATTTTTTTTTTGGCCATTTTCACTTTGCATCTTGAGATTTACGTTCTGTGATTTTAGACATGTGATTTACATCATGTTTAATTCCTGTCACTTATTTATTAGTACAAAATAATCTTAAATTATTTTCATGAACAAAATCTTACAAAACCTTCAAATTAATCATATTAGGGCAAATTGATGATGATAAAACACATGGCCACAAATTAAAATTAATAACATATTAACCGCATAAGAATAAAGTAAAATATAACAACTATATTAAACGAAGTGATATTTTTATTAAACATTTCGTCCGCTAAGAATTACCAACATTAAATATCAGTTAATCACCATCCTTAAAAAAAGTAGTTTTAGACGGATCCCACTTTCTCCTTAAAAAGAAAAAAAAAGTTGTAGTCTATGAAGTCATACGTGTAAAATTTTCAATCTTATTAATCCTAGGAAAGAAATTGAATGTCCCTTATGAAAAAAAATTTTAGTCCCATTTTTACAAAGATTTTCATTACTACTTCCTACAACTTTTTCCAAAATAAAAAAATTCTTCGAAATTATTTAACTATAATATTAAAATTACTCATTTATCAAAACATAATAAAAATAATATTAAATCTTAATATTATGGCACGATTAATATTTTTTTTCATTCTTACCCCTTGTTTAGAATCATAAAAGAAGATTGAAAATCTATTTTGATCTTTGTAAAATCAAATTTTTATTAATTTTATCTTTAATTAAAAATTTATTAATTTAATTTCTATAAAATAAAAAATCCTTAAATTTTAGTCATTCCTACATAAGATAAAATACTAAATTACTGTACAAAAAGAAATTTTTTTATCAAATTCATTCTTCACATATTTAAATTTGTCCAATTTCATTCCTTTATTAGAGTACGTTAAATTAAAAATGAAAGATGAAATTGAGAAAATAATTTTTTGAAGATAAAAATAGAAAATTTTAAACAATAAGGGATGAAATTAATAAAAAAAATTATGAAAAAAAAATTGATAAAAATGACATTTCACACGAAAAAAAATACATGTTTACTAAAAAAAGAGTAGCAAAATATTGTTATCAATTATTATAATAGTTATAAATCATATTTAAACAAAATGTTAAAATAATTTAGCCACAGACTCCAATGTTTTTTATAATTTAAATGTGCAAAATTTACTAACTTATGATTTTTTTTATTAACACTTTACTCACTTGAATACTTTTTACATTAATGAAAGAAGAAGATAAAGACAACATACTACATATTCCAAGTTAGCCCTCTTACTGTTTCATCTTAAGGCACTTGGAATAAGTGAAACACCCATCATCCCTTGAAACATGGAAATATACTTTTTGGGTATTGAGAAGGAGTTAAAAATATACTCCTATTGGAGTTAAAAATATAATGTATAAACAATGTTGTTGCTGTAGGTTTTAAATTTATAAATAAAAAATTTTAAAATGTCTTTTAGTGTTGATATCATCACTAAAAGACGTTTTAAAATTTTTTATTTTTAAATTTAAACTCTACAGTAAGAATAATGTTATCGTTAAAAGTTTCAAAAATTAAATTTAACATTACTATTTTTATAGTAAAATTTTAGAAATATTAAAAAATATATTAAATTAACATTTTAATTAAATATAATTGAATTAGTATATTATATTTGATAGCATAGATAAGAATATTCTATATTTCAATTCAATTGAATTAATTTGACATTTTTAATTTAATTTTATCTAATTTAAATTATATAAATAAAATAGACCAACGGTATTAGTAATAATGTATAACATGATCACATAATTAATATAAAAAAAGTGAATACTCATAAGATAACTTTGTAATTGTTTATACATATAAATAAAAAATTATATATACATGATCCATATAAATATCTATACATGAAAAAAAAAACTATATATACAAAATAATCTAAAAGGAAGGGAGGTGAAGATATCTAGATGTATCATTGTCTGTGCTAAGACTATCATCATCATCCTGACGATCTGGACAATACATCAATGGTGATGCTTGGGTGGGACTAGGTGGCTGGGCAGGGGTGCTACTACAAATCTACTCAATTTAGGCTATGCAGCAAAAAATGGAGGTACAAGCAGTACTAGGCCTTGCTATTTGAGTAGAGAGGTGAGCTTTATGAGGTATGTTCCAAATTGCTATTGTATCTGTTATTATTGAGCAAGTTGTTGCTGCTCCTGAATTAACTATTAACTTTGCTCCAGCTATTGCTGACTTTGTTGTAATTGCTCCTGTAACTCACCCACCTGGAACACGTATTATGAGCTTGCCCCAGAGTCAAAGGTGCTTGCTGAATGGTGTGACTAGTCAATTAGCACATGACCAATCACTTTCCCATACCCTTAATGAATGCCAAGCACCTTATTAACTACGACAGCCTCATTGATCTATATAATAATGCCAGGCAAGCTAATGGATGATACATTGGATTGTGAATGTTAAGTCGCCAGCTTAGTCATCCTTGCCTTGAATTATACAACAAAAATAAATTATAAAGATTAGAAGATATATTCATAAAATTTGTAATGCTAAAGTATAAAGTTTTCCTAACTTACATACTGCTCTTCAAAAGTTAGATGCACCCACTCCCTTGTTCTATATGTGTGTCAGTCCTTAAAGTTCTCTAACACCGACAACAACTTAGCCATCTTATTTCTCTATTTATATTTACAAGAGAAAAAAAAGGATGAATAAAATTATTGAGTTAGCTAATAAATTATACATTTAAATCATAAATAATAAGTTGAATTACTTTATCATAACAATGTGTGGCAATGAATTTTGATTTATGACGATCATTCATTACCTTATTTGCCCTATTATTTGTATTCCTCATGGATAGCTCCTACAAATTAAGAAATAACTATATAATATAGTTATATTTATAATTTAGATATATGAAATAATCACATAACTTTATTAAATATCATACTTATCCTGTAAGTGTCACTATCAAAGAAGTCAACACACTTTTGCCACATTTGAGGTGAGACAGATTATAACACATAACGCCTAGCATGGTTCAGGTTATAATCATGTTCTCGATCACCCCCTACTCTAAAAAATGCTTGTTCAACCTATCTTTTAGTCTCTGTATAGGTCGGCAACACTCTGCATTAAACCACTAAGTGCTCTATCCTATTCAAGCTTAAAAATACCTTGGAACTCGAAATGGGCTATAGTAGAAGACATTTAAGAAAATTATGAGTATTATATCCAAAAATTTCAATATTAAATATAACTAAGTTAAGATAAGGAGGAGATGGATATTTATATAGACCTCCTGTATGACTCTATTTTGTAACTGCTGAGGTACCGACTGCCATGACTTATAACAAGGCAACACATGAGCTTGAATAATGCTGCCTATATCATGGGAGAGATGGCTAGCATTCTCATCAACTGCATGCCATGTACTAATCGCATTAAATTGTATAGGCACCGATCTCCACTCACTCTTTTCTATCTTTTCATGCAACCTAAAGGACCTATTTGGGCCCTTTTTTTCTCAAAGTTATAACTCTGATGGATATGAGAAAATATTTGTACCATAAATTCATATTTAATAAATAATCAACTTAACTGTGCATAATAGGAAAAGATAATTAATCCCTCACACTGCGATGGAATATGGGTGGGCTAATGTGAAAAGTCCCCTCTAGCGTCACCTCTATGGTGTTGTCTCTCAACATTTCCTATGACTAGGATAATACACATTGTATAAGTATTTTAAAGAAAAGTCTACAATTAAACCAATTGATGACAAGATATAAATTATTGTATTCACATGATGAAATTTTACAATTATTTCTACACAATTATGAGTTGTAATAAAAGATAATATTTCTTTAATCTAAATCAGTGTCAATGAACTTAACAGACTCATCCACATGGTCATCAGTTTGTAAAAGCCCCTCCTCTATATAATCTTCAATCATTTCATTTTTTAAATTATCTTCATCGTCATTTAAGATGTCCACTCCTTTTATGGTAGATCCAGTATTCCTGGGAGATAAAATGATTGAAGGACTATTTTTCTAATCCCTTAAATTTACTAAATGAAAATTTCTAAAGTCAACTATAAGGTTGAAATTAAAGGAGTTACTTTTCTGCAAGAATGACAAGTCTTGTGCACTGACACCATCATTAGATAGATCCCATATATCAAAATGCACCACATTATGGAGGACCCTCCAATTTAGCCCAATAAGAAGATTCTCGATGTAAATGACTTATTTTGCTTAGATTATAAGTATGTAAGGGTTGCCTTTGTACAACTGCCCACTGGTGGAGATGCTTATAATGTTCTTGTCAATGCAAAGTTTCTTCTTTATTGAATCAATGTCATGCCATTTGCATTTGAATAGAGTCACACTATATTTATTTAAATAAATCAACTCTATAATATCCTCTAATACATCGTAAAACATGTTCCCTTCAGTTCTCGAAACACAAATGCCACTGTTTTGTGTTTTATCCTTTACATCTCAACTTTTTATTACAAAGCACGCTCTATTTATAATACATGACAAGTATATCATGATAGTAAAACTAGGATTAGATGTTAATGATAGTAGCTCTTCTGTGGCTTCTGGGGAATTATTCCTATGTGAGTGGTACACCTACGAAACTAGCATTTCTATGAAGAGTTAAATTGGAGAAAAAATACAAGTAAGGAACAATATATGCATGATTGGTATAACACAATCGGAAAGAACAAACATTTATTTTAGATTAAGACTACATAGGGAATTTGATCCTTTGTAATTGATAAATATTTTCAGCACAACTTCGTTTGAGCTCTTACCGGTGCTCACTACACAACATATATATTTTAGTTTGTTATGATTAATTAGGAGAAAAGTATGAATGGTTATAGAAATTTACTAGAAATACTTTTCGATCTCAGTACAATTATTCAAGATATACCATATGGTAACATCTCGATCTCTTCTATCAAAGTGAGAAATAATATTCCCCAGTGGCTAACATTAAGATCTGAACACTAATAATTTCTTTTTTATGTGTTTGGATGTTACATTTTAGCTTCAGTTAGGTTGATTGAATCTAGTTTCCATTCCTTCTAGGTACATAAAATAAAATGTTAATGCTTTATCAATAACACATCCTTTTGTAATTGAACATTTAGGTTAAGCATGATTCTTGACATAATCCTTTAACTTTTTTATGTATCTCTCGTATAGATACATTCATCGAAAATGAATGAGACCACCTTGCAATGCTTCGTCTAGAAAATACATCACCAGGTGAACCATTATGTTAAAAAATTTTAGAGAGTATATCCTTTCAAGCTTGTATAAAATGATGACAATATCCACTCCTTCCAGGTACATAAAATAAAATGTTAAAACCTCATCAACAACACATCCTTTTGTAATTAAACCTTTAGGTCAAGCATGATTCTTGATATAATTTTTTAACTTTTTTATGTATCTCTCGTATAGGTACATTCATTGAAAATGAATAGGACCACCTTGCAATGCTTCATCTAGAAAATAAATCACTAGGCGAACCATTATGTCAAAAAATTTTGAAGGGTATATCCTTTCAAGCTTGTATAAAATGATGACAATATCTTGCTTAGCTTGTAAGATATCTCTCTTGTTAAGAGTTTTAGCACATATTTGGTTAAAAATGTAGCACAACTTAATAATCGAATTTGATAGTTCCCTTGGCAAAAATGTTCGAACCAAAGGTCTTAACAATCTTTACATGATAACATGATAATCATGTGATTTCAACCTCCTTAACTTCATATCACAATTAGTCACATTTTTTCTTGAAACTCCTAGTAAACCTATTAGGAAATTTTACAATTTTTTATAAATCGGTAAAATTGTCTTCGTTTCTTCCTAGTTGAGTGTGTATGCAGCATATGAATTGAAAAGCTAGTCCTTTTCTTCATACAGAAGCAAGTCTGGCCTTATTTTCATGTTTACTAGATTTCATCTCCCATTATCTATATGTTTTGTTTTATACTCAATATTTAATAATGTACCCAAAATATTATCACATACATTCTTTTTAACATGTATCACATCAATATTATACCTTAAGTTCATTATCGGCCAATATGGAAGGTAAAAAAATATACTTCTTTTACTCCAATTAAATTCACCAACACCCCTCTTTTGCTTTAGACCATCAAATTAAGCATGTTTTCTAGGAAGTTTCTATGTCACCTTACTCAATTGATCCATGATAATTTTATTGGTAAAAGGATGGGGAAAGGGTCTCCTTTCTAGCCTCTTATTAAATTCCTTCCTATTTTTTCATGCGTGACTTCTTGGAAGCCAATGATAATAACCAATATATGCTATTTTCCCCTAATTTGAATTGATGAAGTATCGTCATTGCATATAGGACATGCTTTATAGCTTTGTCCATTCCACCTAGAGAGACCATTTTATGCGGGAAAATCACTTACAGTCCATAACAAAGTTACCTACATGTTAAACATCATATTTGTATTAGCATCTTGAGTCCCAACCCTCTTCTCCCAAAAATGTCTTAACTCTTCTACAATTGGTCTTCGAAAGATATTGATATCCTTCCTTGGTAACTATAGCTCCGATATTAACATGGTCAACATGAAAAAGGATTGATTCATAAAAATCCATGATGACAAGTTATAAGTAGTCAACAACATTAGCCATATGCTATAAGATAAGTTCCTTAAATCCATCAACACTTAAGCCTAACCTAATATTTCATAGGTTTATGAAGAAATTGGGATGCCTCCTATTAAATTCCCGCTAAGCTTTTCTATTAATAGGATGTCGCATTACCCCATCCTCTATTGATCTTTTAGTATGATACCATATCATATCCTTTATAGTATACCTCGACCTATACAATTGCTTCAGCCAAAAAGTCAATGAAAAATATTGAACCACTTTTTGAGGCACTTTTTTTTCTTTCATATTTTTATCTATCCACCAAATTTTCCCATAGACTGGACATTTATCCTTCAAAGCATAAGTGCATAGTTATACTTGCACATATGGATTAACTCATACCCTAACCCCTACTTCTTAAGCCATTTTTTTACATCATAATATGATTTTGACAATTTATAATCTTTCGGAAGTGTCTCTTTCAATAACTTTAAAAGGGTATCAAATGACTTGTTAGTCCACTTATGTAACACCTTTAAGTATATAAGTTTCACTAGAAAGTTCAAGACTGAAAATGTTGTGTATCTCGAATATAGCTGTGCTTTCATTTGATCAAAAAGATCATCACAACTACTATAATTCAATCTGATGTCCCCCTTGGATGCCTCCTTATTCCCTTCTCTTTCATTATGAACTATTTCATCAGCTACATAAGGGCCGGAGAAATTATGTATAATATTTGCCATCCCATCCCTATCATTAGAAGATATTCCTCTCGTCTCCCCAAAAGTCGAACCATCTATTTCACAATAATAAACCTAATTTGTGTATAATGGATAAAATTCATTATCTATTATCTATAATATGTGCCTCTAACTTTCCTAATTTTTGAAATAATATATTCACACACTTCTTACATGGGCATCTCATTAAACTCCTTTCATCAATAAAGTTTTTGACTCTCTCAACAAATATCATCGCACTATTTCAATACTTATCCAACAAGTGATTTCATAGTTGTATCCATTTTTTATCTATAGACATCATACTACTAAATAGGAAGAAGATAGCTTCTTATGGAATTAATTATTATGATCAATATTTGTTATGTGCTCTAAATTCACCACATCACTTTAATTCTAAAAGGTAAAGCCTTACCGATTCGAGATATTTCTATAATTATGAATTCATCAATTTATCCATGGTTATCATTTCTTATATGTAGAAATTTCAGCAACATTTTCTCATAGTTTTCCAAGTGTGTAAACTATGCATTAGTATAGTTCACACCCAAATAATAGTTAGAATGCCAAGAAATTTTTACAATGTCAAACGAGAACTAGATAAATTGTTAATAATAACTATAAGACATATTCCAAATTATCCGACTTTGTGAGATGATTCAAAGGTTAGTTAACATATAGAGATCAACCAACCCTTCAATGGATCTAAACTTACAATATAAATGTAAATACAATTCTATTTAAAATTATTGTAAAAATATATCTAGAATAATTTTAAACTTACATCACTATATTTTATGAGTATCATTATTCAAGTGTATTATTGTCTGCATTATTAAATTTTTTAAATATCTATATAAATTGTTATGTTTAACATTTTGGAATTAGGAATTCAATTTTGTAACCTACTTTACTACATTCATAAAATGTATAGTTCAACTCTTTTGACAAGACACATATTTCATGAGAACAAATAAATTTTCAAGCATTCAAAGTTTTCAAGTTTCTATGATTGTATAATTATTAAATTGATATGGATTGTATTTTGTATGAGAATTTTCAATGACACAAAATTTTAAATTCTTCCAATATTTTTAAAATTCCTATTCATATCATCATAATATCTTCATTAGATACATTTATAAGATTTAAGTTTTTTTATTTATACATTTTTATTAAAACATAGTTACTAAGTTATATTTTTTCAATATTTAATTATATATTTAAAATTCTATTTTTATATTAACGATCAATGATTATGTACAATATATCAAAATAATCTTTATATTTTATTATGATATCTTTATGATTTAAGATTTTCCTAAAATATATAATCATATGCAATCTTATTGTTACTATCGTATGTGTAATTTTTAGGTATCTTTATTTTTATTATGTATTTATACAGTATCTAATATTATTGTCGAATACATAAAAATTTAATTTTTAAATATCTAATTTTTTATTTATATATTTAATATGTAATTATTCAAATATATTTCTATAATTTAAATTTTTTATGTTAATGCATTTTCATTAATATTTATTTATTAATTTATATTAACCCAAATATGATTTTCATTTTTAAAAACTAACGTTCATGTAAATATATTATTTCAAATATATTTATATAGTCATTACATATATAATTGTTCTTCACATATATAAAATTATTACATTGGAAAAAATAAGTCTAAAATATATTTAAAAATTATTTTTATTTTTAAGATAAATATTTAAAATTATAATTTTAAAAAATTGTAATTAAAATATTTATCTAAAAAATAATTTTTTAAAATCATAAAAATTAAAATCTATTTTATAATTAGTAACCAAACAAGCTTTTAATTGCGACAAGATCATTTTTAAAATTCATATTTAGTAACAGGTAAAATGTGCTTAAAACTTAGGCATTTTGACAAAAAAATTTATAAAATATTTAATATTAAATATTTTATTTATTTCATATTATCCATGAAAAGTTTAAAAAATAATTTTTTAAAAAGAAATTTGTTTTATTTGATTATTATAATTTTAAATATCATTTTAAAAATAATTACTTAATGACAAATTTGCCTCATATATGATATTTAGTTTGCTAAATAATTTAGATTCAATAGTACAATTTTGGCAAAAAATTTTGATAATATAATAGTAGTACGCTATGTAACCCATGATTTATATTAATGGTTTTTTTTATTGAAGAATTTAGCTAGGAAAGGAGTCCATGCTATACATAACTTTTAAAATATTTTTATATAATCATTCTAATTTTAATTCAAAATTTTTCAAATTATGTATAGTATTATGCAATTGTATATAAAAAAATTTGAAAAAAAATTATGTAGGTCATTTCACCCCCAATTTTTTTTTTACTGTATCCCTCATAATTTTATCTCAAGATATGCCATTGATGACATGAGATGTGTACTATTAATAAAAAATATTAATAAATATATTGTGAGATCCATGTTTCTAGTTTCAGTTTGTGATTTCCATAGAAAAAAATTCAATTTTGTAAATTTTATTGTGGATGCTAACTTTGATATCAAGCCTCAAAGAAGCTAGATTTATTGACATGCCTCATCAACAATTGTTTATAAGGTGAGGCACAAATTAATGTTAAAATGTATAAATAAACATTGTCTGTTGTTAACACTGGACTGCCAATATTGGTGCAGGCTCAATGTTCTTGTGTTATTACGCCACAACAAAATAGAGTAGTTGAATAAAAAACTGACATTTAATGGAAGTTTCTCGTGCCTTTTTATTTCAAATGAAGGTTTCTAAAATTTTTCAGGTAGATATAGTTTTTACAGCCTATTTTTTTGATAAATCACATGCCCTCTTCAATTCTTGATGGTCAGTATCATTTTCTACTTTAATGAGTTTAGCCTTCATCTAGCCGCCCATGCATTTATGCAGCCCTAGAATGAGTAGGACGTTTCTGGCTATCGGCAGGGTTTTCATTGATTGCTTCAATCTGCTCCAATGTTTCAACAACTTCTGTCACAAAAAATTTTAATTAAAATATGCTTATATAATCATTCTAATTTCATACATTGCATTATTTCAATGAAACTAAAAATTTTGTATTTCAAAGCAACATCCTAAATTCTAAAGTTTGTAAACAAAATCTCATAACAACTTTATCTCATATTAACCTAACTAAATAATTTATACACATATCATATTATTATAATTTTACTCAGTAACATAAACCATAAACCTAACTAAATATTAACCTAATTCTATCTCATATTAACCTAACTAAATAATTTATACACATATTGTATTATTATAACTTTACTTAATAACATAACAACAACACAATTTATATTTATAAATTTTACGTGAAAATAAAATTACCTCAACACGTTTAACATTTATAACATATAAAACCAAACAAGATTTATTTCATACTAAAGTAGTCATATCATTAAATTAAATAAATTCATTTCATATTATTCACCTTATAAATTACATATTCAAATAAAATATTATAAAATTTAATTCATATACTTCAATGGAATAAATCTACTAATCAAATGCTCTTTAAATGTCCAACACAAGCAATAATGAATAACAACAACTAATAAATTAAAATTATATAAATAAAAAATTATACTATATTACAAAAATATATAAATAAAAAATATATTATATTATAAAAAATTTACTTACCTTGATCTCTCATTCACTGCTTCCCTCCTCATTGCGTAAAATAAGACTAAATTTGCACTTGCTAGGTGTATATAGATAGACCTTTTAGTGACAACATAATTTCTTAATCATCGTTAAAAGGTTATTAGTAAAAAATAGACCTTTACCGATGACATTATCATTACTGAAGAAGGGATATTTATGCACATAATTTCCCTTGCCTTTTTTTAGTGACGACAATTATTGTCGATAAAAGATAAAAACTTTCATCAACAACATTGCCGTCACTAAAGATTAGTATAGGAAATTATGCCATTGCTTTTAGATACAACATTGACATCGGTAAAGGTTTTTAACCTTCATCAACACAATTATTATTGCTGATTGATAGCATAGGAATTTGTGTCATTGACTTTCAGTGATGATTGTGTCATTAATAAAGGTTTGACTTTCACCAATGGTATTGTCATAACTGAAAAGTGCATTTTCCCACTTAAATATTAGAATTCAATCTTCAATGACAACTCTAGCCATCGATGAAAGTCCACAACCTTTACTGACAATAATTGTCATTGTTAAAGGTTTCCATTTTCCTGCTCACCTAGCAAAATGACACTTGTTAATTGTTCAGCAAAATGACACTTGTTAATTGTTCAGGTATCACTGATGACTTATGTCATTGGTAAAAGTCATTTGGCAAATCACTGATGATCGAGTATTTGTCTTCGCTAAAAGTGTCATTGGTGTTATCATTTTTTCTTGTAGCTTTAAGTTAGAGAGGGAGAAATGGGAGGCTACACTTCATGATAAAGAAGAAAATTTACAAAAGGACTTAAATTAATCTGATGAAGGTTTACGTTGATAAGGTGAATAAAATTTCTTATGAAATGTTTCCTTACAGATTTTCTAAAGTATTAAAGCAAGTGAAGTTTTTTTAACTTGGGCTTAGAGATTGACTTTTCTCAGGCATCAAACAAGACATAGATAAAGGACTTATGCTTTTCATTCAATCCATCCCATGCTATATGATTTTATTACTTAAGGCTTATTTTGTGAAAAGCTTATTTCTTTTTAGCGTTTATTTTACTTTTTGATAAAACAATGTATGGACTCTATTTTCCTTTTAATAGGACAACTTGTTATTTATATTTAACTTTTTCATTTTAGCTTTGTACTTTATTTTCAATTCTTTGGATTGTTTGATCCTAATAAGTCAACTGAGGTTTTGCTTGGGCTTGATTAATTAGCTAAGGATTTTCTTGATCTTGATTGATTAGCTAAGGAATTACTCAGGCTTAATTGTTTGGGTGAGGATTTATTTAGGGTTGATTGATTGGTCAAGAATCTGCTTAGGCTTGATTGGTTATTATTTAATGTTGTTGCATGCATATATCTTATTTTACTATTTTCAAGATTATTTTTTAAAAATATCTTCATTCAAATTTCTTTAGAATTGACTTTGGTCATAGATACCTATTTTAAATATAAGGATAATATTACTTTAAGTGTGAAGCATTCCGGGTTTATAAGATTAGCTTCCCATGAAAAGTTTCTAGTTAGTATATTCCATTTTGTAGTACCTTTTTAACTTTAAATGGTCCTTCTCATGTACAAGCTAAGTCATTATCTTTTAATGCTTGCTTGGTTTCCTTCAATTTTCCTTAGAACAAATCATTCTCTTTGAAGGTCCACTTTTTCACCCATTTATTGAAGAAGCAAGCAACATTTTTTTGTATTTTGCATCATTTTGTAGCCTGAATTTATGCATTTTCCCTTAGTTTTTCTAGTAAATCTAGTTCCTGTTCCCATCTTTCTTTGTTTTATTCAAGGTTGTACAATAAGCATCAATTGGATAACTTTCCAACTTGAATTGGTATCATTGCTTCCACTTCGTACATCAGCTTGAACGGTAACTTCTTGGTTGTTGTTTAAAAACTTGTTTTATATAACCATAGTATGCCAAGTATTCTATCTTGCTAACTTCCTTTTTCCTTTTTTTTTTTAAAAAAAAACTTCTAATATGACTTTGTTAACTAATTCTACTTACCCATTTACCTATAGGTATTTTATTGAACAAAACCTTTGCTTTATGCGTAAGCTTTAGCAAAATTAGGTGAACTCCTTGCTAGTGAACTGGGTGTCATTGTCAATTACTATTACATCTAACAAGCTAAACTTGTACATTTGATATGTAATAGTATTATTAATGTAAATCAAAGTTCTTCGTGAGTTATACAACTTTTCTCACCTATACATGATGGATTTTTCATACAAATTTATTGGTATTTTCAACATTAATAAAAGATAATGGTTCAACTTTTATCCATCTTAAAAAGTAATCTACTACTATGATAAGGAGCTCTTACAACCTTAAAGCTTTTGGAAAAAGTCCCAAAAAGATGATTCTCCACTATAAAAATGGCTAAGGGATTATATGTTAATTGACTATTAATTTATGGGGAACCTTCCCATGATTTTTACAATTATAGCACATTTTCATGAGCTTTATTACATCAATTTTCATTCTTAGTTAGAAATATCTTAATCCAATCAGTTTAAATATGAGGGCAAATCCTTCTATGTGATTACCATAGATGCTTTTATTTAGCTCCCTTAAAACATAATCTAACTCATTAGGCCCTAAACATTTTAACATTGATAGTAAAAAGCTTCTCTTGTATAATTCATCATTTTGCAGGAAAAGTTAAGTTATTGGAATCTTTCAAGCTGCTTCTTCTTTGATTGAAGCAATTCTATCCCTTAAGTACTTTATGATTAAGTCATCCGTGTGCAGCCCACCTCAGTATTTAATACTTAAGGTTCCTTTGTGCTTGAGATTCAAAATATCTCCTATATTATAGTTTAATTGTTGAGTACTTCTTTTACACTAGCTAACTTTGCAAATGCATCTACTTGATTATTTTATTTCTTGGGGATATACTTAACCTTATGACTAAAGTTTTGTAATAAACTATTTGCTTTTTGGACACATTATTTTAGCATTGACTCCTTTACTTGATATTCGCCACTTATCTAACTTGTGATGAGTTAGGAGTCATGCATTACTAATATTTAATTTGCCCCTACTTCTTTAGCCATTTGTAGTCTTTCAATCAGTGCTTTATATTCAACTTGGTTTTTTGTAGCATGGAAGTCAAACTTCAAGAAATATTATAAAGTTAGACTATTTAGCCCTTCAAGGATTATACTTGCCCTATTTGTTGGAGGATTCATTTGTACACAAGATCTATGCCCTATCGAGCTTATTTTCCTTAGGTTTGGTCAGTTCGACAATGAAATCTACTTGTACTTAGGACTTAATAACCTTTTTGCTTTGAATAGTATTCCATATTATGATAATACCACCACCCATGAGACTAGCCTTCCTATTCGATCAAGTTTTTGAAGTACTCATTTAATGGTTTGATCGATTTAGACGATTACCCTCTATGCTTGAAAATAGGGTTGAAACCATTTTGACATAGTCAATAGTGCAAATGCCAGTTTCTTAATCTTTTGCTATCCTTTCTTTACCCTTTGTAACACTTTATTAACAAAATAGATAGGTTTCTATTCTTCCTTTTCTTCTACAATAATTATTAAGTTGACTGGCTTGTCAAATGTTGCAAGATAGACATATAATGGTTTCCTTTCTCAAGGTTTTGTTATTATAGGTAGTTCTTAAGGAATCAAATCAAAAATAAATTGGATTTATTAAATTATTACAAATATAAGTTGGAATCTAAGTTTGTTAATTTTATTATATATCTAACTTATTTAAGCATAAAATTAATGGATTGTAATTTTCAAACCGATCAAATATTTAATGGACTTTGGACCTTCATATTTCTATATTTTTAAAGTTCATTTTTCTTTTGTAAATGTATATTTCCCATCTGACAAAAATATTTGAGAAATTTTCATTTATTCTTATTTTGAAAATGTTAAACTAGCTTTCCAAGTAATTATCTCATTAGCTATAATTTAATGTTTATTTTTTTAAAAGAAAAGATGACTAAATCCTATGGTCAATATTTAATAGTTATTATGAGTCTTTAATTGATAAAGAGAAAGAAATCCAAAATGAGAGAAAATTTCAAATTTCAAACTATTTAACATGTGCTAAATTCACGACCATTCCTGATCATGATCGGCGTGAATACCATTACTAATATTCACAAGCCTTAATAATTTTCATACTTTCTATTTAACGAAAGTTTTTAAATTTAAAGCGAACTAAAAATTTCAACAAATAAATAGACAAAATCTCTTCTATTTTTAGATATTTTTCGAGGGTCACACATCCTACAATTCAAACTTGTGTTATTTTTTAGATATGATAGCAATCACACATATATACAATATAGTACAATTTTAAATTTATATACAGATAAATAATTCAACACGTCATATCTTGAATCAATTAAAACTATATCTCTACTTCTGATCCTAATCCAACTGTTAAAACTATTTACAATAAACCCATTGAAAATAATTGCTAAAAGTAAATGTTGAACTCAATGAAAGTAAATAGAGTGAGTTAAGTAAACTCAGTGAGCATAAACTTACCATTATCTTGCAAGTGATTAACTTTATAAATAGTTGTTGATTACTCATATACTAAATTATAAAATATCAACAAATCTATTTCTTGAATTTGCTAAAATATTCAAAACCATGTCCTAAAATAGAATTTTACTTACATAGGACTATACTCTGTTTCTCATGTTACAATTCATAAAAATTTTAACTATTTGTTATTACACCACATCGATATCATATCATAAAATACACATTCCGGGTAGATATCACATTCATAAATAGTCATTAAGCTTAAATATAAATCCTCACAATGATAACTAGTCTTTCCAATCATGTCAAACAAAGATATTCAAACACAAGCAAAATTCTAATATTACATCACATTGCATAATCATTTAAAATAATCATGCATGTATCCATCTTTTGATGTCTTAATCATTTGCACATCATTCTCGTATGATTTATCGAGAATTTCTCATTCGGCTCCTCGATTGGTCTTATATCCTTCGTAGTTGTTTGCTGGGAATTTAGCATTTGACTTTCACATCATTGGCCCTGTCACATTTCCAATTTCAATGCCAATCATGGCATAATTTACACTATAATCTTTAGCATATAAGTAACAATAGAACTCAATCAAAAGCATTCAACTTTCAAAGCATTGCTTTATAACAATGTCTAATATCCAATGTCATTCATGGCAAGATTTGTAACTACTATTATGCTCTTGTTACACCTTCTGATCAATTTACTTAAATAAGTGAACATTCTTATTCCATGATGCTGAATTCATATATATATATATATATATATGAATAGGAATTTGTATTATTAAGTAAAAGAATACAATTCATACATTTAAATTATCCTTATTAAGATATTAAGATATGGTGAAATATATACTCACTTGATGGAGTTAATTCACTTTCAAGACCTTCAAGTACCCCACTTCTATCTTTTCATTTCTTCCTATATTATAAATTATAAGATTAACTTATAAATATATCAGATTTACTTATTTTCTTTCTAAATTGTTATTCTTTTAATTTGGGCCTAATCCGAGTATTTTAATCTTCTCTAAATCAAACTTCAAATATCACCAATTTTATAAATACTAACACTTTATACCATCACTTTATATAGTTTATATTAGTAGTTAGTGAATTTAACATATACTATTTTATTGAGAATTTTGAATTAAACCCATATAAGTAAGATTATTTAAAACACCCCAATTACATCACTTTAACTATAATATCCTTTAATTTTGTTTCATGATAATCAAAATTACGTTCCACATGAGTGGGGCTTTCTTGAACCATTAGTAGTTTATTTAAAATATCAAAATATAATTTTCTAAGAAGACTGCAATCATATTATTATATCATCATATAATGTAAACATCATATTTTAAAAAATATTACCAATAAATCCATAATTTTCATAAATAGGGATTCTTAAATCATTCATGAATTCTTTAAAATAATAGAATAAAATATCCACAACATGGACTTTCTAAAATGTATAATCAATGTTGCAAGTATTATAATATTCTTTGATGATTCTTCTTATATTATTAAAACACACTATAGCAAGAAATATATATACATACAGATATATTTCCATCAGTATTATTATATATCTCAAAATTCTAAATCAGATTCAAATCATCCGAAGTTAGAATGTGTAAAAATATTAAAATTTCACAAATATAACATTCTATCATCTTGTAATATAACACTCCATTTTTTTTGTATGCATCATCCTACATGTTAAAATACCCATAAATGGATTTTCTAGATCTTGCAAGAATCAATTTGAAAAATATCATATAATGTTCTACATATATAAATCATCCTATTTTAGTACTTTATAGTATAAAAATTATATTTTCCTATGCATTAATCTAAATGTCAACAATAACATAGATAAATTTTTTTTAGATCACTCAGCTTAGCAAAAATTAAAGAAGGCTTAAAGTACGAAAAGTCTCACTGAGCCTAAAGACTTGCTACCAGCTCACCATACCAAAAAATGGTGGGTCTTGTCCGAATAAAAGGGAAGTCCAACACCCAATTGTAACTCACCACATGCTTTAGCAACAAGAAAAAGAAAAACCTTCATCCAACCAAGCTTTGATCTACTGTGTTGCGTGCAATTATTCTTTTTTCCATTGCCATTTGCAATGGCAAGGAAAATGAGAAGATGATAAGAGATCAAAGTGTAGCAAAATCTAGCTATTGTCCTTGCACAACAACCATTAATGGTGGATGGCTATTGGTAATGACATGAAGTAGCTTTGCAACTGGAGTTAGAGCTAAGAGAGGCGGTTGGTCGCGCGAGAGTCAGAAACGAGGGAGAAGGTGGTGGAGACTGCTCGGGTGAAAGGGAAAATCCTAAGAAAAATAAGAAATAGAGACATGGCCATCAACTAAATGGAATAAAAGAGAAGGCATAAAAATCAAGAAAGGTTAGATTTTTTGAGAGGGGAGAACTGACTTTGAATGAAATAAAAGGAGGAGAGGGAAAAGTTAACATAAAGTTAAGGAAATGATACGGCGCTTCTCGATGCACCAAAGCCTAAGTTCTACTTAAATTTTAACCATCAATTCCTTATTTAATTCAATCCTAACCATCCATTTTAAAAAATAATCCAACTATTAATCTATTAAAAACTTATTTTCATAAGTTAATTTTATTTAAAATCTCATTTCATGTATTTTCATTCGTCCCTTCAAACATGCATATAAATATCTTTTTTGAGATAACATGATAAAATTGGAAATCTTAAATATTTTTATCTCCCTTAATTCCGAAAATAATTTATAGAATACTAACAAATTCCATAAATCCTTCGACCCATAATCATAAAAATTAATTTATCAATTTATGAAAGTTTCCACAATTTCCAAAATAATTTACCTAATGTCAACAAATAATTTTTATAATTCTTTATGCCTTTAATGGCAAAAAATTCCTAACTTGTAAGGAAATCTTTATAAAAAATAATTAACAAATTTTAAACCTACTTTGGCCAATTAAATGGAATTCGAATGTCAAAGAATAAAATTCAAAGTTTATTACATAAATAAAAGTTATTCATAAACATTCAAATTTATAAAGCTTTAAATAAGTTGGGATATTACACTAAAATTAATTAAAAAATAATATGTAATGTTATGACACTCTTTTCACAATTGGAAGAAGAATTCCATATGATATTCATGCAGTACAAGCTAGTCAGACTGAATTTCTAAAAGAAAATCCACTTCTAATAAAATATCACCTAGCTACAATCTTAGGAAGAAATTAAAAAAAGGTAAAAAAATGGTTAAATTCTGGCTTTTATAGTACATACATCATATATTTAGCACATGTGATATTTTCGGAAACTTGTTGAACTAGTCAAGCCATTTTTTCAATTTTCAAATCTTAAAGCCTAAAAGTGTCTTAAAGCCAATAGTTTAAAATTCAAATTCGGAGCTTAAAATTAACTTAGAGTGAATGAAAAGATAATTTGAAGTCAAAATTGTCTTCATCATTTTTTTTTCTATAAATAAGTTGTATACCTTTGAAGATGAGAAAAACAAGCATTGCCCTGCTACTTGTAAAATCTCTCTAGCTTTCATCTTAGTAAAAATTAAGGCTCTTTTTTACTTCTCACTCTAGAATCAAAACTTACATATCCACTTTAAAAATATTATTAAATGAAAGCTTATAAAATCTTTTCAAAAAGATTATGAGAAAAATCCTTCTTATATCTTGTAAAATCCTATTTGAGATTGTGAATCTTGTAAAACTAAGTGGCGATTAAAATCCTAGTGGAGATTAGTGAATCTTATAAAGTCAGGTGTGAAATCCTAGTAGAGACTATGAATCTTGTAAAGTTAGGTAGTGATTGAAATCGTAATAGAAATTAGGAAGATCTTGTAAAATTAAATGGTGATTGAAATCCTAGTATAGATTGGAAAAATCTTATAAAATTAGGTGTTGTAACTTTAAAAAAATTAGTGGATATCTTAAGTGATACTTAGTAGCTTAAGAAAAAAGAAGTAATCATAAAAGACATTCATTTTGAACTATCGAACCTCTATAAAAAATTTTATTTTTTTATATTATTCTACTTATATTTGTTATTTTTAAAATACCATTTTCTTAAGAAAAATGGTTGAACTAGTTTTTATCATTGAAATTCTTTTAATTTGAAAAGATTTACAATCAATCTATTTTTAACTTTGAATGATTTCATATTTTTGAAACTATAATTTCATCAAAATTCCAAGAATTTTCTCACCATTCTTCATGGTTTAAATTCAAACATTTATCACAAATTTGATTTGCTAATTTTTGCAAAAGTTAATCCATCCTCTCTTGCCTATAAGTTCTATTAATTAGTATTTGAGTGTGACCATAAATTTTTAACATCTAACAAATTTGTGAGTTAAGATCATTTAAGTAATAAAGTTTTTTGGCCAAAATTGTAGATTGAAAGGAAGCTCTACATGCTTTACATCTAGATCTCTACTTTTTAATAATGCAAACTATGTCTATTAGAAGTTTAAAATGATGATTTACATTAAATCCATTGATATTGAGTTATAAAAGGCTATCAAAGAAGCCTATGAAGCACTCGTAAAACTTGAAGGAGAAATAAAAGTGCTTAAGCCTAAAAAGGAATGAATAAAAGCTAATTACAAGAAGGATGCAACACATACTAAGGCCATAAATGCTATTTTATGTGCTCTAACACCTAATGAATTTAAAAAGATATCTAAATATATTTTTGCAAGAGTTATGTGGGATAAACTTGAAGTGATCTATGAAGGCACTAATCAAGTGAAAGAAACAATGATAAATATACTTCTATATGAATATAAAATATTTAAGATGGAAGAAAAATAAAAAAATAAAGCCTATATTCAAAAGGCTCTTAGCCATCGTTAACGATCTTCATGCATTATGAAGAATTATTATTGATGGAAAACTAGTCATAAAAATTTTACAAACTCTTCCAAAAGTATGGTAATCTAAGTTGGACACCATTCAAGAAGGAAATAATCTCTCTATCCCTACCTATGATAAACTGAGGGGAAAACTCTTGGCATATAAAAAATATACATGAAAGATAATCAAGAAAAGAAAAAGAAAATAATAGCTTTTAAAATATCCTTAGAAAATCAAAATGAAGAAGAAGATGATCTTGATCAAGAAATAAAAGAACAAGAAGTTGGGATAGACTTTTTGAAAAAAAGATTTTTTAGAATGCATAAAAGAAAAGGTAGTTTTAAATGTAAATCACTTCAAAGAAAAGAGAAAATAAAGAAGTAAGCAACTAAAGAGTAAGACAAAGAAGTAAGCAACTAACTTTTAGTTTACTTTGAATGTAAAAGGCCAAAACATAAGAAAAGTGAGTGTCATAAATTAAAAAGAAGGCCTTTAAAGAAATTAACCAAAAAAAAAAGTCTATAACAGCAACATAGGATGATGATATAATAGTAACATAGGATGATGAATATGCTTCATCTAAAGAAGAGCTTGAAGAAGAAGAAGAAAAAGATAATGATAATGACATTGCCAATTATTACTTAATGGCCAAAAATGAAGAAGACAATGAGGTAATTGATAATAAACTTAAATCTTCTTTATCTTATGATAAATTGATGGAATATTCTCATAAAGTATTAATTAAATATTTTTCTTTAGAAAAAGAAAATAAAATTTTGACAAAAGAAAATAATTTTCTCCAAAAAGAAAAGAAATTTCAAATTTATTTGGAAAAAAAAATCAAATTTTGATAAAAGATTTGAAAACTCTTGAAAAATGAGAATGAAATTTCTAAAACCTTAATAAAAGAATCACATTTTAGATAATGACTTTAATTCTATGACAAAATCAATTGAAAAATTAGAGAAAAAAATCTGTTAAAGAAAAATGATCTTTCAAAAAAAGAAAATTAAGTTTAAAAAATTATAAAATAAGATTCGAATTAAAGTATTAATTTATAAATCTTAGAAAGGAAAATATTTCTTAAAAAGGAAGATAAATACTCTAGTAAATGTTCTTACAAAATTTATTAAAGGAAAAAATAATTTGGATACTTTTTAAAGGATTCAAAAATATTCCTCAGAAAAAGGAGGAATAGGATATTCATTCACATCATAACAAACATTACAAAAATTTCTTTGTGAAAACTCTTTATCCATCAAGTTCTTATATAAGTTATAATTATTATAGAGATAAAAAGCATATTGCCTCTTTGTATTATTTAAGAAAAAGGATGCTTACAAAGAAAAATTAGTCATTTTAATGTCCCTAGGGGCATTTAGGTTCTTAAGGATAATTTGTGAAATGGAACTCCTAAATTTCCTCCAAATATCCTATTTCAATTCTAATTTTATGCAATAATATATCTAACTTAGTTACACATATTTTTCCATTAAAACTCTATTTTCTACAATTAATGCTTATTCTAATTCTTTCCACAAATTTTTTTAATTACTAGTAAACATATGAAATTATCAATTAAAAATAAAAGAAATAAGTTCCATAATTTTAGAGGCATAACACATAGGTTCTAATAGAAAAAAGTACTCATAGTAAAATTTGTATTTTTATCTCTTCAAAAATGACCAAAAAAATGATAGAAAGGAAAGGCAAAATTTTGAATCCATTGGTATTTTAGATTGAGAGAGGTGAACTTCCAAAAAACTTTATTGGAGCAAATGATATTTCAATTGAATTTATGTATAAAATTATTCATGACTGCAATTTTACATTAATGGAATTACAATCTTTTTTGTGATTTTGAAGAGAGAGAAGATTTTCCTGTCCTATCATCATATTAATATTTTAGTATTATTTTTAATTATATTTTGAAAAATTACAAATTTTAACATTATGGTTGAGTAATTTATAAAATCGATGAATTAATTTTTAGAAAGCAAAAGGAAGTACTAGTAAAAATCTTACCCCTTGTTTGGTAAAATTAAAAATAAAATTTCATTTCATTTTCAAATAAATTTTTTTAAAAAAATGGTATTTGGCTTTAAATAAAAAAGAATTTCATTTCATTTACAATTCTTATTTTAATTACATTTATACTATTATAAAATCCATCTAATTTATTAAGGATTTTCCTAGAATTTATTTTATTTTGCCAAAAAAATATTTTATATAAAAGTCTTACTCTCTTTCTAACATTATATTTATCATAATACCATTAAAATCTACTTTTAAATTGAATTTTATATATTTTTCAATACATTCCTAATAAAATAATTAATTTATAAATGAATTGAAATCATTATTTTTCATAAAAATTTTAAACAATAAAATTTAACTGTAAATGAATTGAAACCATTTTTATTGAAATGAAATGAAATCAATTCTAAAAACATTACATGACAAATGAAGCTTAGTTTTGTGATTCTCTCAAGGGAGATTCAATTTCTTCTCAAGAGCATTAACAAACTATCAACTTTTACATGTATGAATACATAGGCTCCAGTTTTTTTAGGACGAGGGGGCTCTGCCTTTAACTTTTTTTCAAGGATGGTGATTAACTGATATGTAATTTTGGTAATTTTTAGTGGATAAAATGTTTAGTAAAAATATCACCTTGTTTAATGTAATTTGTTTTATTTTGCTTTTTTCTTGTGCACTTAAAATCATGTTATTAATTTTAGTTTTTGGCCATGTATTTCATCTGACTATAACTTTGCACTGATGCGATTAATTTGATGGTTTTTCTAACAATGCGTGCCTGAAAATAGCTTAAGCTTGCTTTACGATAAAAAATAAGTAACAGAAGTTAACTATTTGCAAATCATGTATCTAAAATCAAACTATAAATGTAAGGTGCAAAGTAAAAACAGCCATACCAAGAAAGGGAAAACGACGCTTTTATATGAAATTGTGAGTTTAATTTGACACTCAGGAATTTTTCTTTATTGTTAATCATTAATTGTATTTAATTTATGAGCGATTGGTTGAATCATTTCAGGTACAGAAGCTTAAATTCTAAACTGTTTAATTTGGAAGAAAATTACGTTGACCTCCTGTGAATTTTATTGAAATTTTTCTTATCTTTCTTCCATTTTTAAAATTTACACAGATTTCCCTTAAAACATAAAATAGTATTATATTTAAATTTAAATTTAAAATTTTTTTAATATAAAAAAAAGATGATTATAAATTCAAATCAAATCATATATATTATAATTTAAATATTCTATCATCAAATATACTTATAGGTCAACTCAAATAGCAAAAAATCTTATGACAGTTGTATTAAAGTTTAATTTTGGTTATTTAAATTTAATCAAAGTAAATTTTTATCATAAAATATTCAGAATATATTATATTAATATACATTGTTTAATTTAAATTTATAATTATCTTTTTTATCATTTTATTTAAAAAAATTATATTTAAATTCAAGTGTAACATCATTTTATACTCGATTTCTACATAATATATTTCTAATATCTTGAAGAAGAGAAAACGTGAAGGAAAAGGGAGAGGGAAAGACGAAAGAGCTTCTCTCCTCACTAAGTCCAGTTTCTGCATCATATATTTCTAATATCTTGAGAAATTCCTGTACGCTTTAGTTACAAAGAAATTCTTGTATGCTGACGCCTGGATACAATGCATTAGAAATTGCAGTTATCTTAACTCTATTGAAAAGAAGTAGGGATATGTATTATGTCTGGAAAACGAAATACTAGAATTTCTAGTATTTCTCTACCTCATCATAAATAAAGTAAACTAAATATGTCCACACAAATGAAAATAGCCTCACAAACCAGTAAGATGAATCAAGGACATTATTAAGATCCACCTAATACGAAAACAACACTATTATCAAACATCATAACATTGGTGTGAATCAAAGTTCACATGAGAGTTTTTTGACAGCTCATTGGTTATTGCTTCCAATGATATCATCACATACCGAATGTCAAGAGTGGAATGTTGAGGTTCACAATGAATCGAGTTCAAATGAGAAGTTCTCAACTAGTTTGGCGGATTGGTTGTTCCTTAGTTGATGTTGCTTCCAGTAATGCCATCCAAATGTTCCGAACATAAACTGCACCATTGGAAAGATACCCATAAAGCTTCTTAGGAAGATTCAAAATCCAGTTACGGGCAGCGTCAAAGGAAATGGGCAAGTAAAGTCCCCAAATAACAAAGACAGACGGCACCAAGGAGGGCGGAACCAAGATTGATACAAAGGCAGCAGAAGCCAAAGAACCAGAGATATGGCCCAATAGGTCACAGATTTTGGGGCATCTGGAACCTGTGAGCCGACATTTGGCATAGTAAAAAACTGAACCGTAGTGGGTAAACATGGCGAACAGAAAAGTCCATATACTGGCCGGGTGTGTGCGAAACGGTGATGACCCTTGGCAGTGCACTTGAAGGATTGCAGTCACGGTCTGCATAAGACCTGAATGAACAATGTACGAGGGCACTGACCTGCACAACCATCAACCATGAAAAACATTTCACAAGAGAGGTGATTTCATCCAAATACAGGTAGATAGACGAAGGATGAGCACAGAGAAAAAGAGAGGTGATTACCAGGGCTTACAAGGAAGGGCAAAGTGAGAGAAAATATGGAGTCATCATTTTGGGCATGTATTTCAATATTTGGCAAAATTTGAAATCTAATGAGTGTAATTTAAATGAAATGCATAATTATACATAAAAAATTTTAAAAATCAATGAAGACATACAAATTCATATGCAAAAATATATATAGCTCTGCCACTATTAATTTTGAATGTTATCAAAGGCAAAGCTAGACATCGATTTTTTTAAATAATTTATCCCATTACAAAATTTACTAGTGGACCAACCTTTATGTACGATAAAACTTAAATTATTTATAAAAGCAAACTCAAAGTTTATTAACATGCAGAAAGTACGTTGGGAAAAATTTATATCTCAGGCCAGCGAGATGCAGAACAGAAGCAACAAATAAATAAGGTTTCATGCTATGTTTGACTGTGCAGCAACGAATAGTATATGAATGGATAAATGGGATTAATTCTCTAACCTCTCAACATGACTTCCTCTTGACTCATTACTGTCTCCAAGCACTCTGATTCCAGTCATCGCCGTTGATGCCATCTTCCTACTCTGTTTCCGAAGAAGAAAAGTGAACAAGGCTTTTCAAGTTTTGAGCTATGTAATTTCTCTTACATGTCAAACAATCTAACAGTTTGCACCGGGAAGAATGAATACCATATTCCTCGGGTAAGGATTTAAGAAGTGTGAGAAAGAAATAAAGAAGGGACTGAGTCCTACTGCTATGGGACCCAATTTCTTTTCCTACAATTGTTACGGGATCCAATTGGGATGAGGGGACCAACGACATGATGATAGTAAACTTTTGCTTGGCTTTTGGCGCTTATGAGTACGCGGGGCGACAATACAATTGTAGCAAAACAGAAATGACACAAGCACAAAAGATTCTGAAATTGTAATCGAAATTTTTTATATCTAATTTTTTTGCAATTTTCAAATTTATCTCATCATTATATATTTAATTAATAATTTTTAATTTATATTAAAACTTAGTTTTATATTTTGTTTTTAGTGTATATAGGATTTGTTAGTTGTAAAATTGCTGAAATTTTACCTTAACCCGAGTTTTGTGAAAATCCTCCTTACGGTAGTCTCTGCCTAATTGAAATTATTAAATGCTCAAATTTGGGTTTGGTTGCGAATCAAGCAACTTTTTTGAAAGAACTTATAAAAAATAGGTTCACTTTTTAAAAAAAAAAAAATTGTTCAACATGATCCTTTGTAAAATATACTATATAATATTAATTTTAATTAAATAATTAATTAAAAATAAGAATTTAAATTTGATTCATTATTGATTTAAAAAATTTTACAGTGAATAATAAAAAATATATCATTTAAAAAGTATGATTAATTAAGAATTTTTAATTAAAATAAAAGAGTTTTAACAGCTTTTTATTGACATAATAATATATGAGTGGGTGATAGTATAAAATTAATTTATACTAATAATGAATTATATTTAAATCCAATAAACAAAGGGATTAAAGTTATGATTTTTTTTTTAAAAAAAAAAAGAAACAAAGTTACAACCTTTTCCCTTTTTGTTAAAGAAAAATAAAAAATAATAACATTTACACCGGCTTTGTTATAACAAGTATATATAAAAAATTCCGTAACTTAATTCATTCACAACAAGAAGCTTTTCATTGTTTTTAATGAAAATCTCACACGTTACAAAAGTCCGAAAAATGCACCATTATAGTTAGATTTTCATTTTTTCTTTTCACTAAAAGTGCTAAGTTCTTATAAAAGTTACATAAGTAAGAAAAAAAATGCACTATCACGATAGGATGAAGAACCCTCAATATAAAGTGACAACATAGCAAAAATTATAATTTTTTTTTCACATTTAAAAAATGAGTTACTACAAACTTGCAGAGTCTCGCATGAAGGCTTTGCCATCATTAAAAAATTTTGCAACCTTTAATCGTAAAATTCACATTAATCTAGTGTTGGCAGTGACGAATACAATAATAATATAGATAGAAACAATTTGTAACTTTTTTTTTTACATCATAAAAATTAATAGCAACACAAATGTCCAATGTTGCGGATGGAATTACCGGAGTTCAAACGTTGTATAAATTTATGTTCGAAGTTTTAATAGAGGAAGAAAAGTGAACAAGGCTTTTCAAGTTTTGAGGTGTGTAATCTCTGCCCCATGTCAAACAAATCAACAGTTTGCGTCCAGGAAAAATGAATGCCATACTACTCGGGTAAGGATTTCTTCTTAAGTGTGAAAAAGAAATAAAAGAAGGGATGAGTTTCACTGAAATGGCCCCAATGGGACCCATTTGTCATGGATCTTGCAGTTATATTTCTAACTTCTTCCTGCCATCTGGAGCAAGGTCTGACCCTGGAGGATATGGTACTTCTCCCAGCGTGGCGTTACGTTCCGACACCATATCAGCGTATCATTTCTTTCTCGTCAATTCGGGAGCCACGAAATAATAGTGTAAAGCCGTCTTGGTTTTGGTCTCCTATGAATATGCGGAGGACAATCCGAACCGTGGCAAAAAAATTACAAAAGTACCAAATATTCTGGAATTGAAATTAAAATTTTTATATCTATTTGTTTAAACTTTTTAAATTTATTTCATTAGTATATATTTGATTGATAATTTTCAATTTATATTCAAAATTTAATTTCATATTCTATCTTTAATATATATAAGATTGATAATATTAAAAATGCTGAAATTTCACCTTAGCCCAAGTTTTGTACAACCTTTCTTTGTAGTAGGCTCAGCCTAATTGAATTATTAAATGCCGAAATTTGAGTTTTAGTTGCGAATCGTGCAAGCTTTTTGGAAGAGTTTATAAAAAAGGAGGTTTCTATGGTAGCCATTTGTTGTATGGCATACAACATTCCTCCAATCAATGAATTGTTCACAAGTGAAAAGAAAAATTAACTTTTATTGGTTAAAAAAAGTCAAATAATGTGGCTTCAAATTGGTCGCTGAAAATTTGGATATTACAAAAGTGATTTTACCTAAAAAAATTGGAAATCCTTTGCACCGGAGTACAAAATTGGCTTTGAAAACGGGTAATCTTTTCCTGAAGAAGGAGCATAAGTTTATGAGTAGGGTAATAATTTCTTTTAATAAAAAATGTTTGTACAAACCAATTATTTATATGCTGATTGACATAATTAATATATTATAAAAACATTTTTTAAAATCAATTTTAAGGGGTTGGCTTCTATGTATATAAAAATATACAACACTAAATATAAAATCCGGTAAATGGCAAAAAAAAAATCCATTAATGTTTCGTTGATTCAAAATTATAAAATACACGTCATTCCAAATCAGTTAATAATGAAATAGTGGTGTAGTGGCGTTGCCAAAAATAAATTAAATCATTGTTATAGATATAGAATAAAAATAAAAATCATAATAATTTAATATTAATAATTAATAAATAATTATAATAATTTAATATCTCTTTTATGTATATATGCTTAAGAATACAACCATTTATTATTAATATAATAATTAATACCTCTTGATTGAAAATTTTTATTTGAAAAAAAAAATTGGAACTATATGTTCAATTCTTTTTATAAAATATTTTAAGAATATTTGATTTAAGTTAGTTAAGATCCCTTTAATTTAATATCCTTTGAGAGAAGTCTTTCTCTACATTCAAGGTTCATTCTTAGTTCTTATATGTATATGTGTAATAGTTTAACTACTATTATTATTATAAAAAAATCTAACTTAAGTTAATATATTATAATAATAATTAATCAATTTGCTATTTTTATTTCAATTATCGGTTGTCCTGTTAATTATTTTCTTAAATAATCAATTTAATCAGAAAATTTTATTTCCAATCAAGTTATTTTCTAAAATCAATTTTATTGAACCAAATTAAATTTGTATACTAATATAATTGATTTCAAACACCACTAAATTTTATTTCCTTTTTTCAAACTAAATCAAAACTTTGGCTTCACAGTAATTAATTAACTTTTATTTAAAAAAAATAATCAATTATAAAAATTAAATATGAAATAATTTAAAATTTGAATTCAATTTATACAATATTTTAAGGATCTATTTATTTTTACAGAACCTTTTTTTTCACAAAAATATAGTAATAAAAAATTAATAAAATGAAAGAAAATATTTAATTTATTCCATGTCAAATATGAAGAGATAGGGAAAGTAACATTTTCTATTTTCCTTCACAGCTATTACTTTGAATATCTTTTTCTAATCATAAGATATACAAGTAATATATTATTTATTTATCAATATATTTATGTAAATAACATTTGGTGTAGAAAAATATTTTTTGATGAAATAAATAAAATTTAAGAGATGGATTAGTTCACATAAGAAGCATAAGAATTAAAAAAAAATTCTTAAATCATTTGCTTGATCATTGACTGTCAAAATAGAAAAAGTAAAATTTTGCAAAAAGTTCTACTTCCTACAAATCATGAAAAGTTATTTATCGATACCTCCAATTGATAAGAAAAAATTTTCATGCCCTTTACTCCTACTTAATTTAACTAATGACCTCTTTAACCTTTTATCATTAGCATTTCAAAATTAAAATAAATGTAATTTATTAATTATAAAATATAAATATACTTATCTGAATATAATTATTAATTATATAAAAAATAATTATTTTAGTAATTGAATAATAAATAGAATCAATATTATATAAAATTATATAAAATAAATATTACATATTATATCATTAATATAAATCATAAATATAATCACAAATATTATTTAATTTAAATTTATTACTATTAATTATACATTATTTTATTTAATATTAAAAATTTTAATTTATTATTTATTATTTTAATATTCAATTATAAGAATAAAAATTATGTATTTTTAATCTATTTTATATAAATTTGTTAGAATTAATTAATAATTTTATTAATAATTTAACTAATTTTTTATTTAAATTATATTAAAATAATTTAAGATGTATACACACACACAAAAAAAATATCATTCTTTTATATAAATCTATTTTAATTTTTATAATAAACTAGAAAAAAGAAATTAGCCATTTAAAAAATGATGAAAAAAGATATTAGAAATATAGTTTTAAAAAATGATTAGAGATAATTAAAATTTATCAATATTTCTTAAGTACTGCTTAAGAAGTGAGAAATTCACAAGAAAATTTATTTTCCAGGAAATTTAATTTTTCCAAAATCTTACTTTTTGTACGAACTAAATAACTTCTAAAATTATTCTACCTTTTGCTTTAGATTTCTAAATTAAATATATGTTTTTTTAAATAAATACCTTTTTTAATTAATCATTATAAATACCTTTTTGATTCAATTGTATAAGTATTAATGAATTTGTTATTTTGTATTACCACATACTAATAATTCTTTAAATTTTTATCTAAATATTTTTAATAAATTTTCATATATATAACGGCATATGAATATATAATGATATAAATTAATTTACATAAATATCTATTGAATTTAAAATTTTAAAATAATATATATAATAAATACATTCAATACTAATAGAACCTAAAAAGATTAATAGTGGCAGGACTTATTAGCTAATTTGGCATGGTCACCTAAATAAAATAGTTCAAAAACAAAAGAAAACAAAAGTGTTGGCTCATCAAGTATCAAGTTGTATCCATTTAAGGGTCAGGATTTTATGCACAATAATTTAATGGTTCAAAATTTTCTTATATCACATATAACACAAAAATAATATTTGTACCGCAAAATCCTTCTACAAAAAATAGATAAATTACCTTGATCTCTCATGAAGTTTGGACTAATTATATTCTTCACCTTTCTATTTTCAATTTTGGTATTTACTCCTCACGACTAACAAAAGTAAACAATGTTATCTAATGACAAAAATGCCAATAGACACCAAAAGATGTAGTTAAGTAGGTTTTGATCTACAATCTATTTTTGACCTAATTTTCATAACTCTTTCTCTAACTCTCTCCAAATTTCAGCTAGAGAAACAAATTTCTTCCACATCACTGTTCTATTAATGGAATCACATTTTTAGCTTTATCGAAACTAAAAGGAGGTTGGGTGGGTTACATCATTCATGTTCATCATTTTTCCTATGAAATGTAAGTTTTGCTTTCATCTTCATCATTACTTCTTTTAATTTTCACGATTGCTTTTGTTTGATGTATTTTGTTTCTTGATCTATATGTTTCTCTTCTTGATTTTCATACTTTGTACTATAGTTTTATTTTAGGTTTTATTGCTAGGGTTTTAGCATTATCTAATGTTTTGTTAATGGGTTTTGTTTTAAATTTTTATACTGTTCTTGATTTCAAATCATTCTTCATTGCATCATGCCTTTGCTCTATTTCTAAATTTTTTTGGATAATTATTATTTCTTTAAAATGCTAATTAAACTTAAATATGCAATTTATAATATATTGAATATTGGATTTTAATGTATTTGTTGATTGTTATTGGTTTGACTAGATTGGTTACAATAATGTGAGCAATTCGAATGTATTTAGGCCTATATTAAAAATTGTAGGATTTCATTTACCTTCTCTAAACAAAAAAGTATCATGATTTTAATTGAAAATTACAATTTTTTTAATAGATTCATAAAGTAGGCCTTTAATTTTATGGATGATTTTCTTTATCAGAGTGTGACACTTTCATTGCACAAAGTCCTTTCTTATTTCAAATAAAGTTTCATCATTATTCTTATGTTTTAGTCATACCATAAGCTTCCTTACTTTACTTTCCTTTAACTTTAGAGAGCATTGCTTCTATTTAGGTCATAGGTTTTTCTTCCAGGTTTTTCCTCTATAGATGGATTTTTACCTTATTTTGGCCATTTTGGTCTTTAATTCTTACCCTATTCTTTTTTGGGTCTTTTGTTGTTCTTCAGTCTAAAAGTTTCATTAGTTAATCTTAATTCCAAAGTTATACCTTTATTTAATTGATATTGCTTGAAGACTTATGTGTATGTGCATATGTATGTGAAATTGCCTTCTTTTCCTTTAACAAATGACATTCATCAATTTTAAATGAAAAATCTATAAAAAAAGGGCTTAAAAACTAAAAAAAATAAGTATCGTGCAAGTGATGCTTTAAATTGCTGCTTGAGAAATAGTTGTCCACCAGAAACATACCTTTATCTAGATCAATACAAAAACCTAGAAGGGGAACAACATTTAAGTTATAAAGAGAACTTGCAATCATCGATTCTTCATAAAATGCCTTTGCATACTCCTTATCTTCCTTGTCTAATCACTTAATTGCTACTATAGTATTCAATAGCCTAACTCTTCCTTAAAAGACATAGCTTAAAGCCCCTATTCTGCCTAATCATTACAAAGTGATAAATTAAAATCTTATTTAGTGGTTCACCAATTATTTGTAAATTCTCAATGTGAAATTACTTTGGGTGCTTTTATTATTATTTTTTTGACTGAATGATAGAGGCTTGTGTATGCTCTTCATAGCTTCTTTTCTTATGCTTTTTAAGTAAGAAAAATTTATTAAAATTCTCCAATAAAAATAATTTGAAAGGACCTTTGCAAGCATAATGTGTTCGGCACTAACCCAAATTTGATTTTCATGTAAGAAAAATGATTTCAGTTAGTTTTTTTTAACTTGATTTTATACCATGGAGAATAAATTCTGATCATTGCTGACATTGAACCAAATAGGTATTCATATCTTAACTTGCTTGATGCTATTTTAAACAACTTACTTGGTAATGATGGAGGAATAGGCATAAATATATATTTAAAATATGTTATTAATAGAGTTAGTAAAAGAAAGGTAATATGTTCGGATATTAATGTACTAGACATATTTAGGATCATTGAGTTTCAAATAAAAATCAATACACAGGTTAATTTTACACATGTTGAACTACTATCAGTTGACTTCTTAGTTTCATAAGTCATATAAACCACCCCTACTACACCTAATCCAATGGGAAATTCTTAACAAGAAAATGTGTTCATTGAAAACTTATTTGCCAACAATAGAAGTAGGTTTAATGAAAATGTATACATGGACGATATTAATAGTGATTATAATTTTGAATGGGATCTGGGTAATGAATATGATAATAGTGATGAGGGTGATATAGTAAGTAAAGTTGTAGATGATCATAATGACCTTTGTGATTTTTCAAGAGGATAATAGGGAAATAGGAAGTTATCATATATCTAATTTTGACATAAAAGAACTTTGCATCTATAAAGGATTAAGAGGAAAACATATTTGTAAGAGAACTTAAAGGTAAATTTACATTAGAGAAAGGATTTTTATTTGTTGATGTTCATAAGTTTAGAGAGGTTCTTAAGGACTATACTATATGATAGGGGTTTGAAATTATGAGTTTCAAGAATGAAAAGGCTAGAATAATTGCTATTTGTCAAATGAGAAGCTGTACTTGGAGGATTCATGCCTCCTTAACACTCGATAGCAAAGCTTACAAGATAAAAACATATAATCTAGACCATACATGCTTTAGGAACACCAAAAATTCTAATGCAATATCCTTATAAATTGCAAAGAAGTTGCATAAGAAATTACATGTTGATTTAAGAATGTCATGTGCTAGTATAGTGCAAGAGTTAAGCAAAAAGTATGGTATTGAAGCACACCAATGCAATTATATAGAGTTAGGAGGAAGGCTAATGAAAATAACAAGAGCACTCATACCAAGTTGTATATTAAGGTACCTATATAGGGTGAACATGTAAAAGAAGTCAACATGTAAAAGAAGTCAATTTAGGTAGTGTAGTTAAGACAGATGTTAGCCTTAAGTTTTATATAATCAGTTTTGATAATAACAAATGAATGTTACAATAGTACTGCATATCTTTTTATACCAAGGTGTTATAAAATATTTAATACACATGTTACATTATGGTTGCAATAGTAATGTTTGATTATATACTAAAAGTATTATATTTTATAAAAGTATCATTAAGCATATGATTGGTTAAGATAATGATATGATGATTATGCATGTTCTTATGCTAATTTGTTATATATATATATATATATATATATATATATATATATTAGATTGGACTAACTATATGGTTTGTAAAATTTATGAACTTGTATATAGGAAAGTCCAATGAGTAAAATAAGAGTTAGCATTAAAGTAAAGGAATGGAAGATCATACTATGCTTAACTTAAGAATAAGAAAGAAAGACAAGAAATAAGTGATCTAAATATTGAAAAATGAAAAAATTCAAAATTTGAAAGTTTAGAAGTATTAAGAAAAGTCTAAAAACTTCATTAGTATAATTTTTCACTTTAAGCTTAGACTTTCTAGTAAAGTAGAGTTTTTCATGATATAAAGCTCAATTATATTTTTAAAAATCTTAGCTTAACAAAAACTTTTAGAAAAAATAGCCTGCAATCATGTCTTTATAAGATATTCTATGGGAACACTTCAAAAACTAAGGAGATATAAGGTTTTGATCTTTTTAATTTTGACCTTTAGTCATTCTTTTGATCATATATCACAAAATACTTATGATTTGATTATCAAACATTTTTTATATGAAATAAACTTAAATAACTTTCTATGGATATGTTAATTGCTTAAAATGATCAATATACAAAAGAATTATAATTTTTTTTATGTTGAGTTTAAAAATTAATTTTCTATATTCCAATCTTTTTTTTACCTTTGCTTATTATTTTAATCATATCTTAAAAATTACAAATGATATGAGCATGTAATTATTTTTATGTAAAAATAGACTCAAAAAGTTTTACGTGGATAAGTCATTTCCTTAAAATGACTAAGATATCAAAAAATTATGAATTTTACAAATTGACTTTCAAAATTAGATTTTCACAATCCACTTTTTCTAACTTTTGCTCATTATTTTAAACATATCTAAAAAACTACATTATATATGAGCATGATACTAGCTCTAAGTGAAAGTAAACTTAAATACCTTTCCAATTATAAATTGCTCAAAATAAACTTAAAATGAAGAAATTATGACCTTTTAAAGTTAAGTATATAATTCTGTCTTTGTGAATTGATTTAGTAATCAATTTTGGATAATTAGAGGCAAAAATTTTTATTAGAATCGATCGGCCAATTGATTTTAACTATTCTAGCACACATATAATGGCTATAAGTAGCTAATTTGCATTCCCAACTACCTTAAATAGCTATAATACTCGATGGGCTTCCTATATAAGTTAAAAAACATCAAATACAATTAAGAGAAAGCCTAAAGTTCATGTTTTAATATCATTTTACTTTTTCTTTCAACCAAATCATGAATTGAGCTCTTTATTTGAAAATTTTCTATTCTAGGAGCTTTATTTATTTCATAAACTTTATAAGAGAGTTTGTTTGAGTTATTATTTATTATATGTGATATTCTAATTGTAAAGTTGAGGTATACTTTAAAAATTCTTTAAGAAGGTGATATATCTCTTGTAAAGAGAGATTTTACTTAAAGAAAAATAAGGATTTGTAAAGAGACTTTTTCAAGTGTTCGGTTTAAACTTAAAGAGATAATGAATTGAAACACAAGCTTAGAAAGCTTGGAGAGTGGCTATATACCTTAGAGAGGATATTCAAAGGGGGAACCATTATAAATTCTTGTATTTGATCTCTTTACCCTATTTTTTTTATTTCTTTGCATTATACACTATTTTTTGTTACTTTACATGCTCTATTTTTCTTGATTAAATCTTTATTTTTGTTGTTAATTATTAAATAAGTTATGTTTTAATGCTTATGTTAATTTTTTAATAATTAAATGCTTAAAAAGGATGTATACCTATGCATGCACTTCTTGATGACTTGTCTATGTATAGTTAATGAAATTGTTGAATATATTATACTTCAATATTGATCTTGAGACTTGAATGATTGAATGGTTAAAAAAAAAATCTATCTATGCATTCGCTTCTTAATTCTTTATCTATGCATAATTGAATCAATTGTTTTACATAAGTGTATTGAATTATTATTATATATTGTGTGCAAACCTCTTCATTGAATTATCTTAAATTTATTTCTTGAAGATTTATTTATAGATAGTTGAATGAGTTAATTTGTACTAATTTATCAAATTGTCATATCTTAAGTGCAAGTATCTTTATAAGACTCTCTTGAAATTGTTCGAATTAAAATTATTCTCATAGCTTCCCAAAATAAAAAACTTTTAAAAAATTTTTTAAAAATGATAAGAGTTTTAATAACACATAATTCACCCCTTCTTAAGTGTTGATTGCTAAGGCTTACAATTAGTATTAAAGCTATTAACTCTTGTTTAAAAGGCTTGACTATCTTTAGAGGATTCATGGCAAACTTTGAAGGTAACTCTCTAAAAGAAAATTGTGATACTTTGAATGCTTTAATGTTTGGATATGTTAATATTTTTAAACCTCCATTCTTTGATGGCTCATATTTTAAAGTTTAGAAAGGAAAAATGAAGTGTTATATATAAGCATTAGATTTTGATTCATGGGATGTTATTGGGAATGGTTTCACTTTAAAAGTAAAAAGTGAATGAGATGATGATTACAAAGAGAAGTTTACTTTAAACATCAAAGTTATGAAAATTTTACATAATAGTTTAAATTATGATTCTTATAGCAAAATCTCTAAATGCTCTAATGCTAAAGAAATATGGGATACTCTAATTATTTTCTATCTTGATAGCTATAATTCTATTGATGAAAATGTCTATGTTAAGCAAGAAAATAAAATGAAATAAGAGGAAATTATCTCCAAGGAGGTTTTTCAAAAGGATATGCAAGAGTGTGAAATATGTTCAACAACTCTTAGTGAAGAATTCAAAGATGAAGGGAATGATGGTTCTAATTAGGAATAAATTGAGCTTTAAATAGAAAATTGATACTCTATGGTTCAAAAGGACTTAGAGCTACATGATTCTAATTTTAATACTAGTGCTTATGATAATGACTTATGTGCTTTTAATGAATTACATAAAAATATAATATTTATGAAACTTGATTGCACTTAACTTCTTATGACTATGAAAGTAGGAATGATTTATCCAAAAAGGAAGTTGAAGACTCAACTTGTTCACTTTCCAAGACTTTGAGTAAAGATATAAACTTTACTCTTAAAAAGTTAAGAAAACCTCTTGGCAATTTTAAATTAAAGTGCAATTTCTGTAAAAAGGTTAAAGTTTTCTAAATGTGTCTTTCAAGAAAAATCAAATTGTAGTATGAAATGTATTATTTGCAACTATTATGGTTATAAAGGTCATATTTCTCACCTAGTTCAATTAAAAGAAAATTTTATGTGAGAAAGAAGGAAATTTAGGTTTCTAAGGTGTTTAAATGCTTGAATACTAACATTCAAGGGCCTAAGATGAAATAGGTACCAAAATGTCTTCATAATGATTTAATTATGTAGAAAATTTCTTACAAAGAAAGACAATTTGGTCAAAGAAAGAATGAATCCTCAATAAAAGCTTCTCCAAAGCAAATAGATGGAAAAAGAAGGTTTGGAATAGCTAAAACCTCTTAAACACATAATAGTGCTATTTCAAAGCTCAAACCTTTTAGAAAGAAGTAATAGGTAAGAGAGAGTAATCCTTTCATTACAAAGAATAAGGTATCAACTCTTTAAACCTCTTGTGTTACTATATTAGATATTCATTGAAAAAGAGGTTATTGATTTCATAGCATAAGTATTGCTTGAAGGTTGTGATTCAACTTGTATGCATATAAGTTATCCTTTAATTATTACAATTGATTACAAGCTCAAAATTCTTTGTTAAGAATCAATTGGATTTGAGAATGATGAATTGAGAGCATTCAGCAAGGAATCAATCAAGTGGTCAGTTAATTCATTAGAGACAGAATTGAGTGATTAATCAATTTAGTGAAGAATGAATAGTTAAATTTGAGTTATCAATTAATTCAAAGAAGGGTGACCGCCTCTGGGATTTTAGAATTAATTCATTAATTGATTCATTACATATGGAGGGAAATCTAGGAATTCTGAATTGTGGGATGTAATTCAAGTGACTAATCGATTCACATATTAATATATTCCTATATGAATAATTGACTAATCAATTCTAAGGGGTTCTTATTTTATTGAAACCTCAATACATGATTTACTTTATCTTTATATGCCTAATATGCACATCATAATGTACTAAAATTAGTTAAAACTAGTTTGTTAACAGATAATGTTGTATAGTGACACAACCAGGTCGTACTCCTAGTAATCCCTTGATATTATCTTTTATAATTGAATTCCTAACGATATTTACACAATTATTGAATTATTAATGCACTAAAAATGAAAGAAATCAATGCAAATAGAATGCAAGTGCAACAAAATAAAATGCTTTAATAATAACAAAATATAATATGCTATTTGTTGCATGAAAAAAATATACAAAACACTAAATGTAGGATTAGAAGGTTGTTTGCATAAAATTAAACAATAGAAATAAACTAAATAAATATAAAATAGAAGCAAAATAAAAATAAAATAGAAAGGAATTCAATGGGATAAAACATCCAATTCAAGGAATCGAGAGTCCTAGTTTAGATTAATCATTAATCAATTAAGATTTAACTTTTCTAATTAATTCTTCAACTTTGAATTACCCAAAATCCCTGCAATAATTCATAAATCTTATGCTCGATGATCACCTAAGATTTGATCAATTAAGATTAGCTAAATTAATTAATAGTTATAATCCCTAAGTTAGATCAAAATTAATTTAATAATAGAATTCAGTTGAATTGAGAAATTAAGTTAAAAATCTCTAAATTAATCCCTCAACCATCTACCTTTATGTGTAAAACTATGATTCATCAACCATAATTTGATATCAAAACAACAAAGGAATAGAAATCACAAGGATAAACATCAATTATATTAAATCAACATCTAACAGAAGTAATCTCAAGAAATCAGCATACGTAAGTAGGAAAAAAATTAATTAAAAAATTAACATTTTAATTCATAATCTCATAATCCATAAGAGGAGAGTCTCAAACTCCTTGAATTAACTCTAAATTTAAGTTTTCATTGATGAGAAATAAAAGAGAAGGAGAAGAAGAAGAAAAAGAGTTATGTTAATTATATAGAGTTTGAATAAATGGGATGAATCTTTCTAGCTCTCTTGCCTTTGATATAACCTAATTAGCTTAAAGCCCTACTAGACTTAGATTGTATGACTCTTAATATTATAATAACAAGGCCTTCCTAATTTTGAGAAATCCAGACCTATTTTTTTACAAGTCAACTAAATCCAATAGTTACATCAAGGAATTCCCATAGGTCTGACTTCCAACTATCTTTTAACCATGAATCAATGTAATTTGGATAAATCATAAACATTAGACTTATAGGCTTGTGTCTTATGAGAATTTAGGTGCTGGTTTTAGGTTAATTTAACCTTTGTAGTTCTAGTTATAGCCCGAATATAGAAGTGGGCTCAACTAGGACAAAGACACAACTTTAATTTCTCAACCATATATGACTTCCAAAACATCTAAACTATGCTTAAACCAAAACATAACTTTTCTAACAAAGTAAAGTTTACCTCAATCTAACATCTAGAGCTTAAGATATAATTCAAATATAAAAATAGTATCAAAATCCAGCATTTACTAAATAAATTTATAATATTATAAAATTAACCATAAATTATAAATAAGGCCAATTTTATGAAATTAAGCAAATGTAACACCTGAGAGACATAGAATAAGGGAAAAAATAGGAAATACTTTTCTTATCAATACATATAGCCCTTTAATGATATAACTTAATATAAGGGTATGCAATGCTTAGTATGTTTTCCATTAAGTTTGATTTTCAATTACTAAATAAGGAAGATATGCAAATGTTTTGAAAATGATTTTCAAAAATATAATCATTATGCTCAGTTGTTTGAATTGGATAATATTTATGAAAATATTACATTAATATTCATTTAACCTTTATGGACCCAAATCTTTGTTGGAGACCAAAGAAGTTACCTAGAGTTTTATGTAAGAAGGAAGCGTGATACTATCTCAACCATAACATGAAAATGGAAGATAAGTTCAACTTGAGGTTAGGTTAACTCAACTTTTATAACAAAGTTAATTTCTTTAAAGAGGAATGAGAGTCAAAAGATTGATATAATATATCTTTTCTCTATGCTTAACATGCTTTATATCTTTTTTAAGTATGGATAGTTAAGGAATAGACATATCATTACTATAATTGGCTTTATTTTTCAAAATATGTGTTCTTTGTGCTAAAGGAAGGTTATTTATTCTATCAAGGCAATATATGTCACCAATATAATTGAATGCTTATGTTTCAAAATTTGGAAAGAAAACTAGGTTTATGTTTTTTAATGGTTTTACTTGTAAAATTTTAAAAGGAGCTTGTTTCATTAAAATAGCTTGTTATTAGTGATTATATATATTCTTAATGGTTGGTCATATCATTTGCTCTTATGTGCTTATTCCCTGAAAATGGTTTTATGAGTTTTTGATGATTTTATATTTTTTTTAAAATTACAAATTATTTTTTAGAGTTTTTTTCCAAAATTCTCATTAATATGAAAATAATTTTATTTGGATTTCCCTTATCTCTTTAAAGGTTCAAGGTTACATAGTTGATGATATAATATTTGCTAAATATTTTTCATCAATCATGTACATGTCTTAAGAAGTGCTATAATGAATGATACTTATAGTTAACCATTCATTAGAGAATGTTTAGAATTTATTGGTATATTCTAATCTTTTATTTTGAGTTTGTGTATAAAAGTTTGCAAGGTTCTTTATAAGATAATTCAAAGGATTAACTTCAAAATTGTAAAGTATTGATGGAGTTGGAAAATCAAGTGATAACTTGATATATCTACACTTAGTCAAGTAATGGTTTCCAATCCTTCTTTAAAAGCAAGCATACCAAGAAAAACTAATCTCTCATCAAAAACAATGATATTCACCTTACAAGTGATAAAAAAGAAGATGACTATGACAAAGGAGCATCATATATTGCTATAACTAATGCGTATCACTATCCTTATTCTTTTCTTATGGATTATAAATGTTTAGATTACATTATACTCTTGGTCTACTTGCTTTTGGTTAATTAGGATATGATTATGAAAAATACGTTTAGTTGTGATGAAAAAATATTTAATTATTGTTGTTACATGATTATTGTCATCCCTATAGGGAAAGCTTGATAAGTTTCTATCTCTTTTATCCTTATTGCATATTCTTTCATGATATGCTTAAGTTAAGTTTCTTGATTGCTTGAAACTTGTGCTAATCATACTCTTTCATAAGGAAACTTATTAAGAAAATGTGCATACATTAGATTATTTTAAATGGTTCTTTTTATTCCTTTTTCAAATTAGTTTGAAAACAAAAGGTCATTGATTTTGATCTACTGAAATCTTTTATTATCTTGATATATTATTTTTAAATGAATATATTTTGAAAATTTCGGTTTCAAAAAACATTTTGAAAAGAGAAGCAATTCAAATGCATTTTCATTAGATTAAGAAAGGCTAACATTTACCATGTTTTTTAATATGGTTATATACTTTGGTAAATGCATATGTCTTAATTCTTTATGCTCTTTATATTTTCAATCCATTTTTTACCTTTTGAAAAAGGAAGCATATTTTAAAAAAAATGATAAGAAAATTAACATTATTTTATTGAAGGGAAACTTAGATAAAATTGATAGCATGATTTGAGGGGGAGCTTTGAAATTATTTAATTTATATTATGGCTACATTTCTCTTGATATGAAGAACTTCAAATGTTTATACATAGTACATGTATATTCATGCTTACTTAAAGAAATAAAATAAAATGTTTTATCTTTTTGACTTATTTATTTGATGAATATTTTTTCATATGGTCATAATATATAATCCTTGATAATTTTGTTAAGATCATATAACTTGAATATACTTTTACTTACAAAAGATGAATAATGTAGCTTTCATTTATAATCATCCTTTAAACTACTTTCATCTTTTTAAAAAAATAAAAAAAGAAAGAGATGATAATGAAAAATAAGAGGAGAATATAATAACTTCAATTGCTTCAATATATGTAATTATCCTTTTGTTGATGTCAAATAGAGAGACACAGAGGATAATGATATCACTTATATGACATCACTTGGTTTAATAAAATTGCTTATCCTTTTTGTTCATGTCAAATAAAAGGAGAAAAAGATGGAAAGAAAAATATGCTAGGCGCTTAATATCTAATATCATATTATGCTTACTAGATTAAATCTTTATTTTAAACATATTTTTCTTTAGTGATTTGTCATTATCAAAAAAGGAAAGTTTATTAGTCCCAAGTTTTTATATGATGAGTTTTAATGATAACATATGAATGTTACAGTAGCATTGCATGTTTTTTATACTAAAGTGTTATAAAATATATAATAGGCATGCTACATTATGGTTGTAATAATAATGCTTAATTGTGTGTTAAAAGAGTTATATTTTATACAAGTATCATTAAGCATATGATTGATCAAAATACATGATACAATGATTATGCATGTTCTTGTGCTAAATTGTTATATATATAAATCATGCATATCAATATTTTAACATATTAGATTAGATTAACCATATCGCTTGTAAAGTTTATGAACTTGTATATAAAAAAGTCAAATGAGTAAAATAGGAGTTAGCATTGAAACAAAGGAATGAAAAATCATATTATGCTCAACTTAAGAATAAGGAAGAAACACAAGAAAGAAAATATGATCCAAGTATTGAAAGATGACAAGATTCAAATTTTGAAAGTTTGGAAGCATTAAGAAAAGTTTAAAGACTTCATTGGTACAAGTTTCATTTTAGGCTTAGACTTTTTTGTGAAATAGAGTTTTTCATGATATAAGACTCAATCATATTTTTAAAAATCTTAGCTTTATAGTAACTTTTAAAAAAGATAGTCCATAATCATGTTTTTATAAGATAACATATAGGTACACTTCAAAAACTAATAAAATATGAGATTTTTTATCTTTTTAAATTTAATATTTAGTCACTTTTTTATTATATCTAACAAAATACTTATGATTTGATTATTATGAAAAAAAACTTAAATAACTTTCTATGGACATATCATTTGCATAAAATGATCAATATATGAAAGAGTTATAATTTTTTTCAAGTTGAATCTACGAATTAGTTTTTTTCATTCTAGTCTTTTCTAATATTTGCTTATTTTCTTAATCATATCTTAAAAACTATAAATGATATGAGTATAAAATTATTTTTTTTTGAAAATAGACTCAAAGAGCTTTCCATAGGCAGGTAATCTGCTTAAAATGATTAAGACATAAAAAAGTTATAAATTTTACAAGTTAACTTTCAAAATTAGATTTTCACAATCTACTCCTTCTAGCCTTTGCTCATTATTTTAAATGTATCTCAAAATTACATTAAATATGAGCATGAAACTAGTTCTAAATGAAAGTAAACTCAAATACCTTTTCAATGATAAGTTTTTCGCTTAAAATAAACTTAAAATGAAGAAGTTATGACCTTTTAAAATTGAGTTTATAATTTTATCCTTGTGAATTGATTAACCAATTGATTTTAAATAGGCACAGATGAAAATTTTTATCAAAATTAATTGATAAATCAATTCTGACTATTCTGGTGCGCATATCATGGCTATAAATGGCTGGTTTTCATTCCTAACTACCCTAAATGTGTATAATATTCTATGAGCTTCCTATATAAGGTAAAAAATATCAAATACAATTAATAGAAGGCTTGAACTTCATCTATTAACATTATTTTACTCTTTCTTTCAATCAAATCATGAATTGAGCTCTTTATTTGAAATTTCTCTATTCAAGGAGCTCATTTATTTTATCCATTCTACGAGAGAGTTTGTTTGAGTTATTATTCATCATATATCATTTTCTAATTATAAAGGGTGAGGTATTCCTTAAAATTTTTTTGAAAAGGTGAGGTATCCCTTGTAAAAAGAGATTTTGCTTAAGGAAGAGTAAAGATTTGTAAAAAAGCTTCATCAAATGCCCGGTTTAAACTTAAAAGAATAGTGAATTGAAATACAAGTTTAAAAAGCTTAGAGAATGGATGTACACCTTGGAAAGGATATTCAAGGGAGAACTACTATAAATTCTTTTGTTTGATCTTTATACCCTATCTTTTTATTTCTCTACATTTACTCTATTTTTTGTTGCTTTACATGCTTTGATTTTCTTAATTAAATCTTTATTTTTACTATTGTTAATTTTCAAATATATTATGTTTCAATGCTTACGTTAATGTTTTAATAATTAAATGCTTAAAAAAGGTATATACCTATATTGTGCTTCAATATTGATCTTAATGCTTAAATAATTGAATTGTTGAAAAAGAAATCCATCTATGCATTGGCTTCTTCACTCTTTATCTATATATAGTTAAATGAGTTAATTTGCACAAGTACATTGAATTGTTATATATTGTGTGCAAACCTCTGCATTGAATTATCTTAAATTTATTTCTTAATGATTTATTTATAGATAGTTGAATGAGTTAATTTGAACTAATTCTTTGAATTGTCATATCTTGAGTGTGAGCATTTTCATAAAACTCTCTTAAAATTGTTTGAATTAAAATTATCCTTATAGCTTTCCAAAATAAAAAATTTTTTAAAGAAAATTTTTAAAAATAGTGAAAGTTTTAACAACACCTAATTCACCCTCTCTTAAGTATCAGTTGCCAAGGCCTACAATAGAAATCGATCAACCAGTGATGTGTAGCACTCTAATTTTCAAAAGATTCTTTGTATGTTTAGATGCTATGAAAAAGGGATTCCTTATAGGTTGTAGGCCATGATTTGTTATCAATGACTGTTATTTGAAGGGGCTATTCGAAAGCACCATACTATTTGTTATGACCATTGATGGAAATAAAGGGATATTTTCTATTGTTGTTGTGGTGATGGAAATAGAAGGTAAAGATACTTGGAGTTAGTTTTTACATCATTTACATGAAGCACTCTCTATGGAACTTAAGTAATGTGTGCTACTTGCCTTACTTATCATCAGTGACTAGCAAAAAGTACTTACATCACTTTATTTTTCTTTTAGTTTAGTATGAATTATTGGTTTATGTCGTGCATTAATTGAAATTAATGTGTCTTTATTATAAGGGTTACAACAAGTTGTTTAAACCATCATGTCTTTTGCCATATATAAGTACTATTATTTGCATTTATTAGCCAATTTAAAACTCAAATTTCTTAAAATAGATTTAAGGCTATGCTTTTGAAGTGCTACTAAAGCCTTAAATGCCTTTTTGTTTGAAAAATCAATGGAGAAAATGATGGCTATCAATGGTAAAGCTTATAAGTGGTCATTAGCCAAACCTAAAAAGATATAAGTAAAGCATACAATGTTGCCATGTGCAAATCTAACCATATCACTAATAATGTGAGTGAGAGCTTTAATAATTAAGTTAGGAATGATAAAAGTAAAACTATTTTATCTTTGATAAAGAGCTTTAGAGTTAGGATAATGTCTAGATTGTTCAAGCAGTCCAAAGATGGTTATAGGTGGTAAAATGTAATATCACTTAGAATTAGAATAGATCTAGATAAAGTTACATAAAATGCTAGGTTATGTAAAGTTACCACTACTAGAGATGATGAGTAGTCAAAGATAGGTTCACATTATTTGCAATTAACTTTAGAACAAGGAACTGTAATTGCATGGCTTGGACATTATCTAAATTATCTTACAAGCATCAATGTGCTTGCGTTGCGCATAAAAGAAGTGATATTGAAAGGTATTGCTATAGTTTTTACTTTAGGCAAAAATATCTACAAACATATAGTAAAGTTGTCCATCTAATGCCTAACTTGGATGAAGTAGTAGTAAAACTTAACCACTTAACTTGAGTAGAGCAAAAGGAAGGCCAAAAATAAATACAAGAAATATAAGAAAAGTTGTTAATGAATTAATTAGTAAGCAAAGGGATGTTAGGTGGTATAACACAATCAGATATGATAATTGTGAATAATTTAGTCATAACAAAAAGAACTTGTAAGGGAGGGCCAATTAAGTAAAAGGATAAAAATGTAAATTCTCATTATGTTATTTAAAGTTATTTCTTCCATACATTATTTTGCATTTTCTAATTGTTCAGTATATGATATTGATGAATTTAAAATTACTTAAGAGGGCTTATGGAATGAAGGAGCAAATTGGAGGTTCTTTAATTTAAGCCTAATGGGAAATTGCCAGAGAAAAAAAGGTATTTGAGCTTGGTTTTTTTTATTCATATATTAATTCAATATTTGTTTGGGTTTACTATTAATACTTTTTTGTTATAGGTTAATAATAAGCTAACTAAATAAAAAACTTCCAATGATAAGAAATCTAAAGAGAGTATTATTGTGAAAGGCTTGAAGGCAAAGTCTACTACTAAGGTGCATATTGAAAGAAGTTCTGCTATAGAAGCAAGAACTCACACAAGAAGAAATATGGGTAAAAATGCTTTTAAAAAAGTTAGCTTGCATGCAAATAGGACATCTCATGCAAGTGTATGTGGTGGGCTTAACTTACATGTTGCAACCAATGTAAATGCATCAATTTCAAGGGACTTTGATAGTGAGTGGTGAATGAGTTGTCTTCTAGTACCTTAGTAATAATTTTTTGTAGTGTGAAATTTAGAAACTCCTATCTTTTGTTATCTTATGCACAGACACATAGGATGTTTAAAACTCCTGCCTTTTGCTATTTTTTTTGTTGTAAATAGGTGATTAAAGGTAGTTTAGTTGGGCATAACATGTGCCTTATCTCATGTAGGGGCATAATATTTGGCCTACTTGGGTACAATGTTTCCAAAGGGCACAACACCATTTTTTGTTATCTATGTATACATAAGGGACCACAAGTAAATGTATTAGAACTACTTTATAATGAATGAATAAATTAATATCATTATAACATTTCATTCCATTATCTTTTATTAATTTACTTTAAATTCTATTGTTGTTATTATTTATTTGAGGAGCAAGTCTAATATCTTTTCAAGTAAAGAAACTAGTTATAAAAAAGAAAAAAAAAGCTTCTATAATGAAAAGGAAATTTAAAGTCTTTCATATAAATGTTAATACGTCAACTAGGCATTAATAATGCCTTTGAGCTTAAAGGAACTAGTTGTTAGCTAGGCATTAATAATACCTTTAACTTAAAATAATTCAATAAACATGAAAGTTTTGATACATGCAACTTCAAACATATAGCATAAAATTTTACCATCATACACAAAGTGGTAGAAAAGCATTTCACAAGACCTGCTACTTATTAACTAATATCAACTACTAAATAAAATTCAATTTTTTTTATAACAACAATGCCTATTTTACCAATAATACAATTAAAAACATTAACATAAGCAAAGTGCATAAACAAGGCTAGCCAACACAAGCATTTTCCAAATAGTGATGGTGGTTCCCAATGCTAATATTTTCTCTTTCATCAAACTTCGACCTTTCTTTAAATCTTCAACTTTTTTTATTTCTAAGAACACATTAGAACAATCTTGAGCAATGTTGGAAGCCATTTCAATTTCTTACTTCATTTCTTCAACAAGAGGCACACACCAATAAAAAAATATGTATTTCCCTTCTCTACTTGTATAGAATAATCTATTGGGATTATTAACGGTCCTTGATATTTTTACAGCATACTTTTTTTCAACATTTACATTTTCTTGTCCCACATTTCAAACTAGAGGCACTGTATCATTAATACTTGAAAAAGCCATCTAAATAACAAACAAGAGGAATGATAAGACAAAGAATGAAATTAATATCAATAAATAACAAGATAAGGAAAAAGGTTTGAAATAAAAAAATATTTATAAAAACAAGAAGATCAAGAAGAAGGTTTGAAGTGAAATATATTTACATGGAAATTGGATTTTGCTCTCTAGTCAATGTACTCCAACTTTATTGCCTTAAAATCTGCCAAGGGCAATGGGCATTTTTAAAGCACATAAAGGGGGTGAAATGGTCATAAAAATAGAAAGAGAAAGCTTTGCTCAACTTTGACCATAACTCCTATTGCTTCTTGTGATGGAAAAATACTATAAGGGGAATGGAGTGTAATATTGATGAAAGTTCAAGGAAGTCTACCACCAAAATTGAAAATAAGAGGTGGGAGTGTTATTAACTCAAAATTAAAGAGAGATCAAGATAATTTACCTTAAAAAATATTGCATAATATGATCATTTTATAAAATATATTATATAATATTAATTTTAATTAAATAATTAATTAAAATAAATAAGAGTTTAAATTTCATTCATTATCAATTTAAAATATTTTACATTGCAATGAATAAAAAAATATCATCTAAAAAGTATGATTAATTAAGAATTTTTAATTGCAATAAAAAAATTTAATAATTTTTTATTAACATAATAACATATAAATAGATGATAATGTAAAGTTAATTTATATTGACAATAGATCAACTTTAAATTTAATAAATAAAGAGATTAAAGTTATTTTTTTTATAAAAATTAAGAAACAAAAAAGTTACAATCTTTTCCCTTTTTGTTAAAGAAAAAAAATAATAACATTTATATTAGCTTTGTTATAACAAGTATATATAAAAAATTCGGTAACTTAATTTATACACAATAAGAAACTTTCCACTTTTTTTAATGAAAATCTCAAAAGTTACAAAAGTTCGGAAAAATGCACCATTATAGTTAGATTTTCAATTTTTTTTATTAAAAGTGCTAAGTTTGTATAAAAGTTAGAGAAGCATGAAAAAAAAATGCGTTATTACCAAAGGATAAAGAACCCTCAGTATAAAGTGGCAACATAGCAAAAATTATAATTGTTTTTTATATTTAAAAATTGAGTTACTACAAACTTGCAGAGTCTTGCATGAAGGCTTTGCCATCATTAAAAATTTTTGCAACCTTTGATCATAAAGGGCACTGCTAAATGTACCGAAAATAAGGAGTGAAAATCTGTTTCGAAATATTTATATCTGTATGATTGCGTTAAATCCATCGCCCAGACGACTAATCAGTAATAGTAAAAGTATTTATTGTATTCGGAACTCAAATTCCAGTTCAGGGCTCAGTGCATTGAGCATTATCTGATCATAATATCCGCATTAATCTAATGCTAGCAGTGACGAATGCCATAATAATATAGATAGAAACAATTTGTAACTTTTTTAACATCATAAAAATTAATTGCAACGGAAATGTCTAATGTTGCGTGATGGATTTACCGGAGTTTAAATTTTGTATAAATTTAAAGTTAAAAGTTTCAATAGAAAAAGTTAAAAAGTTGGTTTAGATATTGCTACAAAATCTAATAAATCATTTGGGAGGTAACTTGACTTCCTTGTTGCGACAAGTTATCATGTCAACTTTTATTTAAAAAATTATAAAATATTTTATAAAAGCTAAAATTTTTCTTTAAGTAGCTACAAATTATAATACTACATGATTAAAGGAACCTGCAAATTGTTTTAGTGATGTTGTAATATCTTATATTGCAAATAAATTTGACGTCCTACATTTTTTTAAAAAGGTTACAAAATCTTTGTAATAAAATTTGCATCTTATTCTTAACTAGTTACAAGCTGAACAACCTACATAAAGAATTACAAATTTTTTAGTGAGTATTTATAGCTTTTTTTCTTTTAAAAAAAAGTGCAAACTTAAGTTGCGTTTAATTTTTTAAAATATTCTCAATTTTTATTTTTGTAATTTTATTTTCTGAAAATGATTTTCATTTTAAACTTTTTATTTTTAGAAAATAATATCCATTTTTATTCACATATAATTTTTATTTTCAATTTAAAATAATAATTACATTATGATTAGTGATTTTAATAGTGATGATTGATGATAGGTGGTTGTGGCAACTAAAGGTGAAAATAGGTTAAATCGAATTAGGCTTTATCTTAAATAAGTTAAGCATACTTTATAAATTATTTATCTGAATTTAACTTATTAACTTATATAAGATTAAAACTTGGACCCAATTTAGCCTATTTAAAAATTTTGGCTTAACCTATTAATTTATTTAAGTGTCTACATATATAAATAAGTCTTCAAGTAAGTTAATAAACAAAGGCTTTTAAGATAAAAAATAATAATTAAAATAAGTTTATATTTCTGATTGTATTAAAATTATATTAATATTATATATATTATAAATGAATATTATATTATATTATTTTATATTATAAATATGTTAATTACTAAATAGATAGACTTGATAAATTTACAAGTTAAGCTTATAGAAAATAAGTCTAATTTGTTTATCTAAACAAGTTTATTTATTAACCTTAGTTTAGCTTATTTAGATAAAAAGTTTAGGTTAAATTAGATCGAAAGTAAGTTAACTATAAACTTTTGATAGGCAATCTAATTTATTCCCATCTCTAGCAACAATGATGGAGGTGAATGTGACAATGGTAATAGTAGAAGCAATAGAGGTTAGGACTATAGATGAGTAGAAATAGATAATAATTTATTATAATAGTTGAAAAAAAGTATTTTTTTTTCTTTTTAAATTTTCAAAAAATTAAAAAAATTAAAATGGTAAAATTTATTCAAAGATATTCTATAACAAAATTTTTGTTTTTAATAAAAATAGAAATAAAAAAGAGTTAAAGTAAAGGAATCCTTCATTTAAAAACAATTTCTATCGCAAACTTTAGAATTTTGTAAATTTTTATGATAAAATTTATAATTTCTTATTTAATAGCATTTTAAGTTTGTGTTGAATTACATATGAGAGAATAAAAATATAATGTTTCACTATGTTTTTTAGTGCTAATTAAGTAGGTAGCACCTTTTTTACTACACTACCCTCTATTTAAATGTCATTTGTAAATTAATATTCTCATGGCTAAAAATATATATTACATATTTAAAATAAAATATTAAAGTTTATTTGCTTGTGACTTAACTTTAGTTTTTGTTGTTGTGATTTAAAATTTTTCATTTTGTTGACACATTATTCATTTTCTTTACTTGTAATTTATTTAAATTAAAATTTTATCAAGTTTTCTCAAAAAGGAGCATGTGCATTGCATAGCATATTACCCATTGCTTCTTTTTTTTGTGGTGGACACTCCTAGACATAGTGGGTAGTTTTTTTCCTTCCTTTGTTGTAATTAATTGCTAAAAAAAGAAAAAAAGGAAAAAAATGAGAATTGTTGAGTGTGTGGAAAGAGTTAATTCCTTTTGTGTGTATGTTTAAAAAAAGACACAACAAAGAAATGAGAAAGAAAAGAGTTTTTTCATTTCTTCTTTAGCCAACCTTCATATATTTTCCAATTAGAAGAGATTTCACTATTGGATTAGGCTAAAGTTTGGATAGTTGGTTCATGACATTTCCTTCTTCATTTTAAATGGTGAAGATTGCAATTGGTGCTTCTATGTTGTGCTAAATATTTGAGAATAGTAGCATAAGTTTATGGTATATTTTCAACTCTTTGTTTTTGTATTTCATCTTGTAGATAACGTTAGCCAAGATTGTAAAGTTCTTGATATTATAAAAAGTTGAGGTGTGTTTCTTACAGTTGAAGCTAGCAAAAACTCTCTTATATAAATTGATATTGATAGTGGAGATTTACTAGTTTGGTCCCACAATTTTTAGTTTTTTGAATTGAGGGATGTTTTCATGTTAAAATTCTTGGTGTTGATTATTTGATTGCAACTAATTTTAATTGTTGAATTGTTATGGAATGTATACATGCTTAATTACCTTCATTTCAATTTCATATAAGTAGGGAAGTTTCTAATCCATGGACTATAATTTGTTTTAATTGCATTTTGTTTATAGTGTTTTTCCCAATAGAACTAATATCAAAGCTCAAAGTCTAGTATATTTTTATTTATATGAACATCGAAGTTAACATAAATAGAATAATATTTTTGAAGGTAAGAATTATGCTCTTTAAAAGAGAAAAATGGAAGATTTGCTTATGCGAAGGAATATTATCTACATGTATTTGCTCCTAAAAACCTAAAAATTAATCAAAATCAGAATGGAATTTGTTACATGGACAAGTTTATAAATATATCAGGAAAAAGGTAGTAAAAAATGTGTGGAATCATATTGAACAAAAGACATATGCTTGACTATTGTGGATTAAACTAGAAAAGTTGTATACTTAAAAGACTAAGAATAATAAAATGTGCTTGATAGAGCAAATGATGAGTATAAAAAATTAAGATGACACTTTGATGATAAATCACTTGAATAATTATTAAGGGATTATTAATCATCCTTCTACCATAGGTATCAAATTTGAAAATAAAGTTTAGGCATTATGGGAGTTTAGAAATTTATTATAGGAGTTTAAAAATTTATTATAGGAGTTTAAAGTTCACATTTACAAAAATGTGATCATGATGTAGTTGGAAAATAGAACAAAATGGTTTCTAAGAGTAATTTAGCTTCTAAAAAAATAAAAATACTTGAATTAGTGCATTCTAATATGCATGGTCTTTTAAGTATAAAGACACTTAATGACTCTCTTTATTTTGTTACCTTCATTAATGATCACTTAAGAAAGATGTAGGCATACACATTGAAGATAAAAGACTAAATTCTTAGAGTATTTAAACAATTTCAAGCCTTAATTACAAAGGAAATAAGGAAGAAATTGAAACACATATGCATTGATAATAAAGGTAAATATTAAGGATCTTTTAATGCTTACTGTAAAGAACAAGGTATCATACATTAAAAAACACCACCAAAAACTTTATAATTAAATGACTTAGCTAAAAGGATGAATATAATATTGGTTGAGAAAGTTAAATATTTGCTTTCACATGTTGGCTTACCAAAAACCTTTTGGGGTGAAGCTTTAAATATAATTATGCATGTTTTGAATCACTCACCATATGTTCCTTTGCATTTTGAAGTAACAAAAAAGGTTTGGTCAAGTAAGAATATTCCTTATAACCATTTACGAGTTTTTACATATAAAGCATTTGTGCATGTTCATAAGAATGAAAGGTCTAAACTTGATGTAAAAACAAAGAAATGTATATTATTAGGTTATGGTGAAAATAAAATTAATTACAAATTCTATAATCTTGTTAAAAAGAAATTGATTAAAAGTAGACATGTTATGTTTATGTAAGACCAAAATTGAAGAAGATTAATACAGAAAAAGTCTTGGTGCCTCAACATAGTGAAGCAACGCCTAACTTAGATATAGTTCATTCAAAAAAGGAATAAGATAAAGTTAAAGCTTAAAATTTTAAGTATAATGCAATTGATATAGATGGCCTTACATAAAATGAAAGAAATGACAATATATATGATAAACAACTAGTACTAGAAGCTCCAATTGTTACACTATGAAGATCCACCATAATTAGATAACTTTCTACAAGATATATTGAAGAGGAGTTCATTCTTTTAACCAATGGGTAAGAACTAAAATGTTATGATGAAATTATGAAAAATGAACATAAAAGTAAGTGGATTGAAACTATGCAAGATGAAATGAAATCTTAGCATAAAAATCACACCTATGAGTTAGTAGAATTATTAAAAGATAAAAAAATCTTTGAAAAATAAATGGATGAATAGAATAAAGAATGAAAGAACACATTTAGGCCTTAATATAAAGCAAGACTAGTTATGAAAGGATTTAGTTAGAGAAAAGAAATTGATTTCAATGAGATTTTTTTTCATGTTATGAAAATATCTTCTATTTGTATAATGCTTACCTTAGTAGCTAATCTTGATTTGGAAATTGAGCAGATGGATGGGAAGATAACCTTTTTCATGGTGATTTAGAAGATATTTACATTAAGTAATCAAAAGGTTTTCAAATGAAAAGAAAAGGAAAAAGAATATGCATACATATTTAAGAAGAGCTTTTATAGATTAAAGTAAGCTCATAGGCAATGGTACAAGAAGTTTAGGCTAGTTATGTGGGAGCAAGGCTACTACAAGATAGCCTCTTATTATTATAAGTTTGTTTAAAAATTTTATGATGATGATTTTATCATTTTTTTTGCTCTATGTTAATAATATTCTAATTATTCGTAAGAATGTTGTAAGAATTACTGAATTGAAAAAATAATTAACTATTTTACCATAAAAGATCTGGGTGAGGTAAAACAAATTTATTAGGACAGAACTACAAGAAAGCTTTATTTGTCATAAGAAAAGTACATAAAAAATGTACTTTAGAGATTTGGTATGAAAATATCAAAGTTGTTTTTAGTTCTCTTGCTACTCACTTCAAATTAAGTATTAAGCAATGTTTAATTATGGATAAAGCACAATATAATATGGAGAAAATTTCTTATGCCTTAAGAATTAGAAGTTTAATGCATGTCATGGTAAATATTAGACCCAACATTGCTCATATAATTGGTAAAATAAGTTATTTTCTCTCAAATCCTTTATAAAGAGCATTAGACTAATGTGAAATGGATTGTGAGATGCCTTTAAGGTATAATTAATTTGAACTTATGTTTTGGAAATGAAAAACTCCTAATAATTGATTTTACTAATACAAACTTTACTAGAGATATGATTCTCATAAGTTTACTTCTAATTACTTGTTCAAATTTTTAAGGGGAGCTATAATATGATAATCTAGATTCTAGAAATGTATTACTCTTTGAACAATAGAGATGGAATTTATTATAGTAATCAAAGCATATAAAGAGTTGTTATGGATGAAAAAGTTTCTTTAAGAATTTAGATTTAAACAATATCGTTTTATTTTGCTCTATAATAATTAAAGTACAATACATCTTAGTAAGAATTCTACTTTCCATGCAAGGTCAAAATATATTGATGTTTGTTACCATTTTTACAAAATGTTTTAAATAGTGAATTGTTGGAACTTAAGAAAGTTCATATAGAAGATAATGGTGCTAATATGTTAACTAAATATTTATCAAAGGAAAAGCTTGAAGCATATCACTCAATAGCTAAGATGACATTTTCCTCCATATTGTTATGTCAGAGAGATTTCTTGTAGTGGACACTCTTATAAAGAATGGTAGTCTTTTTTTCTTGTCTTTATTGTAGTTAGTTACCAAAAAAGAAAAAAAAATAAAACAAGAATTACCAAGAAAAATTAAGAAAAGTGTGTGAAAAGAGATAACTTGTTTTGTATGTGTGTAAAAATAGAAAGAGGCAAAGAAGTGTGAAAGAAAATAATTTGTTGTTTGACATATATATGACAGTATAAAAAATTTTGTTTAGGTAAAATTAGCTTTATTTTAAAGACAATTTATATTATAATTATCTTAGTAATTTAAAAATTTTCAATTCATTATATTTATTTTAATTAATAATAATGGATATATTTATTATATTTTACTTATTTTATATGTGAAAAATAGTTATTAATATTTTAAAATTTTAAATAGGTTAAAACTAAATTAGAAATAACAAACAAGTTATGTTATGACTAAATTCGTAATATTTTTTAGAATGAAAAAGGTTTAGGCCAAACAATAATTCTTAACGTAGTCATATTTTCTTCACATTAAGATTATAACTAACTTCTTCTTAAAAATTTTGTAATGCAATTTTAATCAATATAATTTATTTTTATTGTATGTAAACATGCAACGTATATAAAAAATTATAAAAATTTGATAAAATTACACTTTAATAAAAATATTTAATTAAATTTTAAATATTGTAAAGTACATATAAAGCATTATATTATAAATCTATTTTGAAAGAATTATTGTTTTAATTAATTTTGTAAACTTTATAGTGTTTTTATAAAAATTTATAAATTTATAATGCCAAAGGGCAATATTGGTATTAAAAAAGGATAAATGACATCCATTAACCGGGAAGGGTGTTTTGGGAAATTTTCAAAAATAGAAGAGAGGTCAATAATTTATGTCCAAACTATAGGATTGATAAGTGAAATTCACTTTTTAATTTAATATGTAATTGTGCAAATTTTGAATGAAATTGACTATATTTATATATCTTAAAAGTAGGGTAATAATTCGTATTGCATCATTCTATTTATTAAATGTATTAAGATGTATCGATTTATTTAATAATTCTAATTAACAAAATTTATATTATAAATTTATTTATTAAATTTAATTACTTATTATTTATTATTAAAAATATTTTTATTTATTAATTAATTACTTTATTAAAATTTTATTTTCATTTTATTTTAAGATAAAATTTATTTTTAATTATATATAATTACTTGAAAATAAGTAATTAATTATTTCTCAAATGTTTTTTTAAAATTTTAATATAAATTTTTAAATAAATTAACTTATCAATTCATTTAATTATGAATTATCTTTAACCTGATTTATTTACTATTCATTTTACATAAATTAATTTAAATCAATTTGTTTACAATCTAAATCCATATAAAATATGCAATGTTTGTGTTAAATTATTATGTTATGTAAAAAATTGCTATTCCTATCTTAAATCAAGGTGTCTATAAACGTGTATCATATCATGTGTACAAGTCATACTATGGTTGTAAAACTAGGCTTAATATTAATTTTGATCCATCAATATTCAAGCACATTTGATTTCTTTAAATAAAATATTTTATTTTGATCATCTTAACATAAAAATTGGAATAAATTAAGTTCAAGTTTATAATTTTTATTAACTTTAAGACAAAAACTCTTAATTAAAACACAATTTTTCTACAAAACTCTACAATCTCGGGTGGAAATTTTTAATAAATTAATCTTATTATATAAAAAGAATGAAAAACCACCTTAATTTTTACTTTAACATTACGTAATCGGATAATTTTTTTTTTTTAGTGATTACCAATTTAGACCCTTTCTGAAGATCTATATGCCAATTAAATTTTTTATTTTTTAATTTGACAAAAGTTAATTATGAGAATTATATGCGATCTAATTTATATATTAGAAGGGTTAGAATAAAATATTACATTTAAAGAGGATTAAATATGTTCAATTTTTATATTAAGGTTGTGTTTGTTTTAATAGAAAATTTCCATTTGAAAAAAAAAAAAAAATATATATATATATATATATATATATATATATATATATATATATATATATATATATATATATATTGGTATTTGAAGTTTTTAAGAAAAATCAGTCTACGGAAAATTACAATTTAAATCAACTGAAAGAAAACGCCAGCAGAAACCGATTTCCAAGTCAAGTTTCGCTTTGCCTTGTAAGCTAGATGGTCAGAGCCGTAGGGATCTCGTGGCCCCCATCCTAGCTTACCTGGGAAACTAGATAAAATTATTTTGACAAAAATCAGTCAACAATTGGTAGTTTATTGTCAATTAATAACGTAAGGAAACTGAAAGCCGTACCAGTATAGCTCTTACAACTTTTATCAAGAAAATGGAATAATGTCGATATTTATTTCAATATTTTAAAATTTAATATGATCATTGATTCAGGAGAGTAAACGAGTTAAAGTTGGTCTAATTTAACTAGTTGAATTAAATAGTTGAATCATTTAATAAATTTTTCATCTGTATAAAATTCTATATTATATATATGTATATAAAACCTCAATTTTATTTAATTTATACTAGAATGTTTTTGAAATATAATAAATAAATATTAATTTTATTATAATTACAATCCTCTAACATAATTTTAATATATTTATAATTAAAATTATATTTCATTTCAATCTATTTTAAATTTTTAGATTTATTATCTTAATACCAACAATTTTTATCAAATAAAAATGATTTAATTATTACATAAAATATAATTTCATACAAATTATTTATAAAAAAATATCAAATGGAGGCAGTGAAAAACAGGAATCGGAAGCTTTTATGTATTTAATGTGAATCGCGATCATACATCGGTCGTGTTCTTGGCATTAATGATTAGCCCTTTAAAAGGGTGTTGTAGTGACCTGCGTTCGAGTCCTTAGAGCACTTGCCTTACTTTATTGAATGCATAATTAGGGTGTTGTAGTTAGGGTTGCTTTGATTCAATGGATCTGTTAGATAAATTCCAGTTCAAAGCAGCTTGCCCATTAAGTTGGGTTTCAGTCATCATTCAAACCGAATTTGAGTATTGGTTGAAGCTGCCAATCCGGTTTAGTCCGAATTTTACAACCTAAATTGACCTATAAAGTAAAAATTATATTTAAAGAATTAATTAAACTAAATTTTTTATTTTTTGTCTATTAATTTAAAAAAATAAAGGAAAAGAATAGGATAAAATAATAATAAATAAGTAAAAATTTATATCAATTTTTATAATTCTTTACAAATAATTTAGTGAAAATAATATCTTATATATTATTTTGTACTTATAGGTTATTTTAACATTTCTATAATAATATATTTGGAGTTTAAACAAGTATATTTAAAAAATATTTTCCTCTTATGCACCAATCATAATAACATGTTTTCGATTGACATTACCAAATATGAAAAAAATGTAGGAAAATATTTTTAGTAGAATACATTTTCTTATATTATGTAGTTTTTGTCAAAACAAACACACCCTTAAAAAATCAAAATTATAATTAAGCTATAAAATTATTGATGTACTTATAATATATGAATATATATATATATACACACCTTGAACAATACATGATTGAGATCTTTGATCAAGACCAAAGAAATTAGCAAACAACACATTATTGTATTCATTTATAATATTGTATTGGAACATCTAATACAAGATGACGGCGACGCTGTATAAGATTCGGCCATTAAATGTAAAATTTAATAATTACAAATGATACCTTTTATTCTCTAGTAAAAATGTTCACCATAGTTAGTATATATCCTTATCAACTATATCATATAATTATCATTACACAGGTGCCTTATGGAGTACAATAAAAATTACAATAATATATGTACATGTATATATACATTTATGTATATAACATCACAACAACATTGTATTTTCATAATGGAATACATGCTTAGAGGGAATGCAGTCATCTACACTGGTAAAGTAGTTGCTCCATCATTGTCATCGTTTCCAATGATTCGCTTCCAAGTATCTTGAACATATGAAATTGCGTTCTTGGCCAAGTGGTGAAGTTTTTCAACCACTTGCAAAATCCAATTGCGGGTGACATTAATAAACATGATTGATCCAACCATCCAAACAATAAACACAAAAGGCTTCAAAGAACGTGGAACCACGACCGACATAAATGCTGCGGAAGCTAAAAGTCCAAAAACATAACCAACATGGGCACAAAAATTCCCAAAGCTTTTAGAGGATTCAGTTGTATCTTTAGCAAGTGCAATGCAGCAGATGAATCCAGCAAACACTGCAGTCCACATATTGGCTGCGTGTGTATCAAAAGGCGATGAATCATAGAAATGTAGTTGCAAAAGAGCGAGTATCATTGGAATACCAATCCCGAAAACACTCCATGGTGTTGAGCTGCACAACCATTAAGGACATTATTACATCAAGTTAGTTTAGTTTCCATTTCTTTTTGTCTCAAATATTATTTATTTGTATATATAATACATGATTGAAGGACATGTATACTTTATAATTACAACAATGCTATATATATTAAAAATGAATTTGAAATGAAATTTTAAATATAAATTAAGGGTTATCATGAAATATAGAATGGTAGAAAAAAATTATAAAGTTTAATCAATTGATATAAAAAATTTAAAATTCAATTCCAAATTTTAATTTTGATACATATAATATTATAATATATATATATATATAGGGAAAACATTCTCTTCTTTAAAAGTGTTATTTTCTATTACAATCTCCATTGATATTGAATAAGTAAATTATTATTGGTCTTAATATTTTATAGAACAATATTGCTTACAATCCCTTCCCCTCACTCTTCTCTCTCTCCTATTTGTATAAAAAAAAAGTGCTAATTAAGCTCATTCTTTTATGAGCCCAAAAAGCTTTTTTTTTATATATAGATAAAAGAGTGAGAAAGAGAAAGTACAATTAGTATTAGTCTATTTTATAATAAAATAGAAGAATACACAAGAGAATGAGCCTAAAAAAAAGGTAAATCTATTTGGTGGTAAACCATCAACCAAACCTTATGGTGGGGTATGCATTTGTGAATTTTTAGAAATGCAAGTCCATTGGATAGTCCATTTAAAAAGTGCCAAAACCCATCAATCAAGCCAGTGCAGGGAAAATTTTAGAACCCAAATGCCCATTATACTTTGAGTTGGGACGAGTTGCACTAGTTCAAGAATAAATCCTATCCAATTTACAACAATATTTTACAATCAAGAATTTCTTTCCCTTGACAATATATTTGTAAGTGGAGTTTTTGATAAATAAATGCTTAATTATAATTTTAGTTCTTTTAGTGTATAAATCAAGTGTATTTTATCATTTTTTACGTATAATATTCTAATTTAATTCCTCTAACCTACAAATTAGAATAAATTAAGCTCAAACCCATATCTTTCTTCAAATTGAAGACAAAAAAATCCTTATTAACATACCAAAAAATTTACCTTGTTACATTAAAAAATTACACATTATATGACATAGAAACATTCATAATTTGGCCATTAAAATTACATAATTTACTAATTTTCTTCTTAATTATTGCTAATATGGAGTTTTATTAAAATTTTATGTGCCAATTATGATTTTTGATTCTTAAGTACAAAAAAGCTATTAATGTGAATCCAATTTCATCTAATTTATATATTAAAGAGACTAAAAGAGAATATTTGATTCGTGAAGATCAAATGCAAATAATTTATATATTTAAATAATAAAATTAGTATTAATTCGTAAATAAGTGATTCATATTTCATGTGTTTATGATGTAATTATATTTATATCAACAACATACTATACATTGCCATGTATTCCATGTTTTTGTAAAGATAAAATTATAAAGAATTAGCAAAATAAACGTTAAATTATATAAAATTGTAATTTTGTTCTTGAATAATAATTCATATATATAATTTTGTCCATTTTGTATTATTCAAGGATTAAATTATTTGTAAGAATTATTATTTAAGAATAAAATTGTAACTTTATATAATTTAAGGTTCATTTTATTGTTACTTAATAATTTCAAGAATGAAATTAATAATTTTCTCATTCCTAAACGTGCCTTCACTTATCTCATGTTTTTCTATTTTTATATCATCTTATTTGTCTTGCAAAAGAACATAGAATATTTGATAATATTTCATAAATTATTATTAGCATAAATACAATGTAAATTCTAACTAAAAAAAGCAAGTTGTACTAGTAGTACCCTTCTGGCAATTTCAGGGCAACTATTTATTGGACCATTTGAGAAGCCCGTTGAATTGGCTTCCCCTTTTCTCTTCCGGCCATGCTTTCCCGTTTGGGTTAAACAACCTACCCCACAAAAGACGTCATTGGCTGGATCGTTAACATGTGTACGAAATAGATAATTTGGATGTTCAGGCCGTCAACCCAAAAAGGGCGAAGAAGCCAATCCAGGCCATGTAAAACCCAATGCAATCTGGGTCGGCTAAATTGTTACAAACAGGCTGTTTTGATTAAAAAAAAAAATGAAACACTCATTTTTATTCATCTCAAATGTGATTTGTATCAATTTTGTTCTCTTAATTTTTTTTTATCAGTTTTATCTTTCACTTAATTAAATTTGACCAATTTCTTCTCCTCTTTTTTTTTAAATTCATTTCTCACTTATTTAGATTTGTCCAATTTCATTCTTTTACTAGAGTACATTAAATTAAAAAGGAAAGATGAAATTGAGAAAATAATTTATTGAAGATAAAATTAGACAAATTTAAATAAATAAAGGATGAAATTAATAAAAAAGATTTCATGAAAACAAATTTGATAAAAATGACAGTTCAGATGAATAAAAGATACATATTTACTAAAAAAATGGAGAAGCAAAATATTTTTAACAATAATTATAATAGTTATAATTCATATTTCAAAAAATAGCCACAAGCATGAATGTTTTTTACTTATCTATAATTTAAATGTGTGAAATTAACTAATTTATGATTTATTTTATTAACACTTTACTCACTTTAATAATTTTCATTAAAATGAAGAAGAAGAACTCTCTCTCTGTCCCTTTCTCTCACTCTCACCCAATTTCAAGTTAGCTCTCTTCCTATTTCTTCTTAAGGCACTTGGCATAATTTAAACATTTATCATCCCCCTGAAGCATGGAAATATACTCGTTGGGTATTGAGACTCCTATTGCTTATTGTTGTCATGATATCTGCATATGTGGCTGGAAATCTGCTGTGACAACAACTTATCACTTGCGATCAATATTGAAAAACCAAGAAAATTTTATTACAGCTAATCTTAAATGAAAATTTTAAACATGTGATTATAAGGCTTTGAGATTTTGGATCGAGAAAAAGATAATAAAGAATAAAGAATTATTAAACATGCATTGGTGGCCCTTGGCGGAATCAAGACCTATGTTTTAGTATTTTAGTAAAGATAAATTTTAAAAGTTAATGGAAATATTTTAATTAATACTTACAATTTTATATAAAATTTTAAGAAAGTCAACGGGGAACACACACCTACACTGAAATACATGTAATATTGGCACTGCAAATATGTAGATGAGGGGTATTAGAATTTGATATGAATTTAAATTCGATCTACAATAAATATAAAATATTTTTTACTATAAATAAATTAAAAGTTGGCACGTCATTAAACAATAATAATTAATAATTTTTTTATTAATAATAAGATATTTTTAATCATTTTTTATTAACATGATAATATATAAATAAGTATTAATATAATTAATGATTGTAATAAAATATTGTTAACAACATGTTAATTTTTCTAAAAAATAAAATATGTTAAAGCTTCAATTTTTCCTAAATCCTAGATCATCATTTCACATTATAAATCATAATAATGAATATAAAATAAAAATTATAATATAAATATAAAAAATATACAAATACTACTTAGTAAAAAATACAAATTATCACAGATTACATAAATTTATATAAATTTTTTCTAAATCTTAGATTATCATTTCCGATCATAAATCAAAATAATCAACATGAAATGCATAATATACATACAGAAATTATAAAAATACTAACCAGTAAAAATTATAAATTATCACATATCACATAAATTTGTACAAATCTTTTCTAAATCCTAGATCATCATTTCACACCATAAATTATAATAATCAACATAAAATAAATATTATAATATAAATATAAAAATTATCAAAATATTAACCACGAAAAATTATAAATTATCACAGATTATATAAATTTGTATAAATTTTTTCTAAATCCTAGATCATCATTTCATATCATAAATCATAATAATTAATTTAAAAAAATATAATATAAATACAAAAATTATAAAAATACTAACCAAGAAAAACTTGAAAGAAGATCAGATCTGCTCCAAGGAAGAAAATGCCTCTGAATAAAATGCACAAAGGAAAGAACAGTTGATGATTGCTGAATGAAAAATATAAACTACTGGGAATGAGAGGAATTGCAGAGAGTGGCTGCAAGATTTACGAAGAAAGAAGAGAAGAACAGCGGAACAGCGGCTTAGGAGGGTTTCTGAGATGGAGTGGGGAGGAGGGGGAATTTAAAGGGGTGGGGAGGGGCCATTTCATTAGGCGCCTCCCATTCAAATTTAAAAAATGGCGCCCTGGAGGGCGCCACTTTGAATGGCGCCTCCATGGTAGGGGCGCCACTTCAAATGGCGCCTCCAAGGCTGCCTTGGGCAGGAGGACGCCACTTTGAATGGCGCCTCCCAGCCTTCTGAACGCCATTTGGAATGGCGTCCTGCGTATTCCGGTAATATATTTCGCAACTACGGTAAAATGGTAAATTATTTGTAAATTTAACGTAATCCGGTATTTTATCCATAAAAGAGTGAGAAAGAGAAAGTACAATTAGTATTATTCTATTTTATAATAGAAGAATACACAAAAGAATGAGCCTAAAAAAAAGGTAAATCTATTTGGTGGTAAACCATCAACCAAACCTTATGGTGGGGTATGCATTTGTGAATTTTTAGAAATGCAAGTCCATTGGATAGTCCATTTAAAAAGTGCCAAAACCCATCAATCAAGCTAGTGCAAGCAAAATTTTAGAACCCAAATGCCCATTATACTTTGAGTTGGGAAGAGTTGTACTAGTTCAAGAATAAATCCTATCCAATTTACAACACTATTTTACAATCAAGAATTTCTTTCCCTTGACAATATATTTGTAAGTGGAGTTTTTGATAAATAAATGCTTAATTATAATTTTAGTTCTTTTAGTGTATAAATCAAGTGTATTTTATCATTTTTTACATATAATATTCTAATTTAATTCCTCTAACCTACAAATTAGAATAAATTAAGCTCAAACCGATATCTTTCTTCAAATTGAAGACAAAAAAATCCTTATTAACATACCAAAAAATTTACCTTGTTACATTAAAAAATTACAAATTATATGACATAGAAACATTCATAATTTAGCCATTAAAATTACATAATTTACTAATTTTCTTCTTAATTATTGCTAATATGGAGTTTTATTAAAATTTTATGTGCTAATTATGATTTTCGATTCTTAAGTACAAAAAAGTTATTAATGTGAATCCAATTTCATCTAATTTATATTAGAGAGACTAAAAGAGAATATTTGATTCGTGAAGATCAAAATGCAAATAATTTATATATTTAAATAATAAAATTAGTATTAATTCATAAATAAGTGATTCATATTTCATGTGTTTATGATGTAATTATATTTATATCAACAACATACTATACATTGCCATGTATTCCATGTTTTTGTAAAGATAAAATTATAAAGAATTAGCAAAATAAACGTTAAATTATATAAAATTGTAATTTTGTTCTTGAATAATAATTCATATATATAATTTTGTCCATTTTGTATTATTCAAGGATTAAATTATTTGTAAGAATTATTATTTAAGAATAAAATTGTAACTTTATATAATTTAAGGTTCATTTTATTGTTACTTAATAATTTCAAGAATGAAATTAATAATTTTCTCATTCCTAAACGTGCCTTCACTTATCTCATGTTTTTCTATTTTTATATCATCTTATTTGTCTTGCAAAAGAACATAGAATATTTGATAATATTTCATAAATTATTATTAGCATAAATACAATGTAAATTCTAACTAAAAAAAGCAAGTTGTACTAGTAGTACCCTTCTGGCAATTTCAGGGCAACTATTTATTGGACCAATTGAGAAGCCCGTTGAATTGGCTTTCCCTTCTCTCTTCCGGCCATGCTTTCCCGTTTGGGTTAAACAACCTACCCCACAAAAGACGTCATTGGCTGGATCGTTAACATGTGTACGAAATAGATAATTTGGATGTTCAGGCCGTCAACCCAAAAAGGGCGAAGAAGCCAATCCAGGCCATGTAAAACCCAATGCAATCTGGGTCGGCTAAATTGTTACAAACAGGCTGTTTTGATTAAAAAAAAAAATGAAACACTCATTTTTATTCATCTCAAATGTGATTTGTATCAATTTTGTTCTCTTAATTTTTTTTTATCAGTTTTATCTTTCACTTAATTAAATTTGACCAATTTCTTCTCCTCTTTTTTTTTTTAAATTCGTTTCTCACTTATTTAGATTTGTCCAATTTCATTCTTTTACTAGAGTACGTTAAATTAAAAATGAAAGATGAAATTGAGAAAATAATTTATTGAAGATAAAATTAGAAAAATTTAAATAAATAAAGGATGAAATTAATAAAAAGGATTTCATGAAAATAAATTTGATAAAAATGACAGTTCAGATGAATAAAAGATACATATTTACTAAAAAAAATGGAGAAGCAAAATATTTTTAACAATAATTATAATAGTTGTAATTCATATTTCAAAAAATAGCCACAAGCATGAATGCTTTTTACTCATCTATAATTTACAGGTGTGAAATTAACTAATTTATGATTTATTTTATTAACACTTTACTCACTTTAATAATTTTCATTAAAATGAAGAAGAAGAACTCTCTCTCTGTCCCTTTCTCTCACTCTCACCCAATTTCAAGTTAGCTCTCTTCCTATTTCTTCTTAAGGCACTTGGCATAATTTAAACATTTATCATCCCCCTGAAGCATGGAAATATACTCGTTGGGTATTGAGACTCCTATTGCTCATTGTTGTCATGATATCTGCATATGTGGCTGGAAATCTGCTGTGACAACAACTTATCACTTGCGATCAATATTGAAAAACCAAGAAAATTTTATTACAGCTAATCTTAAATGAAAATTTTAAACATGTGATTATAAGGCATTGAGATTTTGGATCGAGAAAAAGATAATAAAAAATAAAGAATTATTAAATATGCATTGGTGGCCCTTGGCGGAATCAAGACCTATGTTTTAGTATTTTAGTAAAGATAAATTTTAAAAGTTAATGGAAATATTCTAATTAATACTTACAATACACTGAAATACATGTAATATTGGCATTGCAAATATGTAGATGAGGGGTATTAGACTTTGATATGAATTTAAATTCGATCTACAATAAATATAAAATATTTTTTACTATAAATAAATTAAAAATTGGCACGTCATTAAACAATAATAATTAATAATTTTTTTATTAATAATAAGATATTTTTAATCATTTTTTATTAACATGATAATATATAAATAAGTATTAATATAAAACTAATTTATGCCACAAAATGATCAAATTTAAATTCATTGAATATTGAGAAAAGATGATAAAAAGGAGAAATTACAAATTCAATCTCACTTTATGGAAGGGGCAACTAGTCATACGCTTGATAAAAATTTTCATGCATTATGTATTTAATTGATGGCTTTTAATTTATATTTGATATCCAATTTTAAAAAAAAAATTAATACATTATATTCACATCGTTGTGATGTTTGGAAACTAAAATTCTGGATCATTGGTCCGGGTGATATAGCAATATTCAATCTATAATTCACTTAAAACTACTAAATAATGAACAATTCAAAATTTATTATTTATGAATCTATTCATCAAATTAAATAGTTTAGAATTTAAAATCCTACGCATGGAAAGAGTCAACATTTACATTCTATTCAGTTGCTGTTAGTTTTTTCGCTCTTATGTTTGTATTTTAGGTTTTGTGTGTGTCCGTGTTTTTCCCTTTTAATTCTGTTATTATTATTCTTATTATTGTCTTTTAGTGACCTTGTTGTTGTGATGCTCTGTTTTTCTCCGTAGTGGATTCTTTTTTTTTTTTTTTGCCAAAAGAAAATAAGGATAAGTTTTCGAGTACCAAGTTAAATTCACAATTTTCTTTACAAAAGAAAAATTAATTCACAATCTCAAAGAAAAACATCATTTAGCTCTCTGTTTTTTGCCCATTTTCATTTTGCATCTTGAGATTTATGTTGTGTGATTTTAGGCAGGTAATTTAAATCATGTTAACTTCTATCACTTTTTTTCGCATAAATTCTTATAAAACCCTCAAATTAAACACATCTCAGCAAATCATAATAAAATGGAACACATGAATACAAAGTAAAATTAATAACATGATTTTAACTGCCCAAGAATAAAGTAAAATAAGGCAAATTACATTAAACAAAGTAAGACTTTTTATTAAACGTTTTATCAACTAAAAATTAACAAAATCAGATACCACTTAATCATCATCTTTAAAAAAACAGCAATAGGCAAGTCCCCGGGAAGAATTTGAATCTCTTTTACCTCTGGATTGGAATTACAAAAAGAAAAAAAATAGAGTTCAACTAATGTAAAATTGTAGCCGTGAACAATTTTATACATAAACTTAATTTTAAATAAATTGAATTTTCATATCTTAATAGTTCCAATAAACTTTTTTTCGTAGTTCACCACTCTAGAATTCAGATAGCAACAGACATCAAATCAAGGGGCCTTGAATACGAGTCTTATGACGCCACCAAGGCAATCAATCAAATAGTATTTGTGATTCAAACGGACACACAAATTCTAGCCAGGTGCTCTTTATGTGATATGGAAAGCTTCATCAAAGACATTGATACTATGTGAACAATCCGAAAGAAATGGGAAATTTCTGACCTTTGAAGTTGTCTGCTCAGAGCTTCAGGTTGTTCTGATAATATCTGAACAATCTGATAACCTGCTCTGTTTCTCCTGCGGGTCCCTGTCACTTGTGCTGCTCTTGGCGCCATCTCTCTTTCTGAATATTTTTTTTCTCCACAGTTCACCTCTCTCAAATTGAAATAGCAAAAGGCCTCAAATCAATATGAGCCTCATGACTCCACCAAGGCAAAGAAGTAGTAATTGTAATTGACAGAGACACACAAATTCTACGTGGTTTTTATGTGATATGGAAAGCTTCATCAAAGAAACTGTGGTACTATGTGAACGATGAGGCAGAAATGGGAAATTTCTGACCTTTGAAGTTCTCTGCTCGGAGCTTCAGGCTGTTCTGCTACTATCTGAACAATCTGATATGTTGCTCTGTTTCTCCTGCGGATCCCTCCCACATGTACTGCTCTTGGCGCCATCTCTCTCTCTGAATTCTGAATTTGCAGAATGCAAAAAAAACTGTATGATCAAGAATCCAACAAGTTAAAGCTCGGCAGCTCTGCAGTGTACAGTGGTTGCCACCTTTCTGACGTGAAGGCAACCCTGCGTTTTAAGATACATGGGAATTCTTGGGTGTTCAAATTTCCGCTGCCCATACCCAAATAAATAAATAAATAATAAAGGAATGGGCCAATAAAATACCTTCTCTGTTGACTATAATACCCTGACCGCTGATAACTCATTGGACATCGCGGATGGGTAGTGAAGGAATGAATCACTGAAGTATTTTCAAAGCACGAGTTTGATGTAATTCCGACATTCTTCCGTAGGCTGGTGTTATTTTCTTGGTGAATTCTGTCCCCGCGATATATAGTTTGCATTCCCAAAGTAATATAGGAGTTAATAATTAATAATAGAATATTTTATTATATTTTTAATTTAATTTAATCTTTTATTTAATTTAAATATTTTATAATAAAAATAAAATATATTACATCATATTTATTTTAATTAATGATATTAATATTTAAATTATAAATAAAATGAATGAAAATAAAAAATGCAAGGAAAAATAAAAAAGAGTAAAATAACACATAAATTGTAAAATAATATTAAAAAAGGAGAATATAAGTTAGGTAATTCAGATAAATTAAATATTTAATGTATTTAAATATTTTATAAAAGTATATGATATTATATTTATTTAAACAAAATAAAAAAGAAGAAGATGCAAATTCCTAGCCAAACTTTTTACATCTTGGAAGGCTAGTTTTAAAGAAGTTTGTACGTTGTGGTCCTTCTTTGATAGAAGCAGCCAAATCCGCAGTTCTTGTCCATAGTTCTTGTCCAAATTCTTTCATCAGATGGGGTGGGCGGTTGTTCGTGTGGACTTCTTTAACATGTAAGATGTGCTTTTTAGAAAAGAAAAGCAACATGAGATATCATAATTTTTAATAAAGATAAAATTTTAACAAAAAATTAAAATTTAATTGATTATAGTATAGATCAATTTTACAATATTATTTTTTATATTGCTATACATTAAAAATTATTGTAATTCTTTTACTATTAATAAAAAATTTTAATTACTATTACATTTTTAGTGATGTATTATTTTTATGTTCATTAATAATGTAAAACTCTTTACATTAATAGTATATCAATTTTAAACTCTTTAACAAAATGATAATTAATTAAAATAGTAATTTTAAAATTTATAACTATTCACTTCCTAAATTTCTTTTATTAAAAATTATGATATTTCACTTCATTTTCTAGATATATCTTGAATATTAGATGCGCACATAATTTTTCATGAGAGAAAAGAGCGACCTTAAAATAAATTATACATGAAGATATTAAGGATATTAGATGGGTCAAAGTCTATGGATTGGTCCACATCCGTCATGAATTTCAACAAATTTGAACTTACAAGAATTGAAGTTATTGGGTGTAGGTAATATGGATTAGTTTGTATCTACTTGATCTATCAATTCATAATTAAAGTCTATATTTATTGAGTTTTAACAAGTTTGAACCCTTACTAAATTATATTTGCATAGGCCAATTTATTTGACATATTTATAAGACATAATCGTTTTTACTGGTTTTAAAAAGTTGTGAGGAATTTGGTATCCGGAGTAGTATAGTAAAATATAAGTCATTGAATGAGATAATTAAGTCATTATCAAAATTTTTGTAATCTTATTTAATGACTTGTATTTGATTATACCATCTGAAATACCAAACTCTTAGAGCTACCTTAACAAGGACCTCTTTTACTCTTTTTACCCTTAATTTTGTCATATGTCAGATATAACCTTTTACTTTTATTTTATCTAATTTTTAAATTTGAACCCTTTAAATTTTCCCTTGGGTTTCTACCACCCTAAAATTGTAACTATGAACAATTTTATACATGAGTTTAATTTTAAGTAATTGACTTTTCATTTTTTAGTAGTTCCAATAAATATTTTTTTACATAGTTCACCACTCTCAAATTGAAATAGCAACATGCCTCAAATCAAGTGGTCTTGTGTATGAGTCTTATGACTCTACCAAGGCAATCAATCAAGTAGTAATTGTAATTCAGACAGACACACAAATTCTAGGTTCTTTTTATGTGATATGGAAAGCTTCATCAAAGACACCGATACTATGTGAACAATAAGAAAGAAATTGGAAATTTCTGACCTTAGAGGTTCTCTGCTTGTTCTGTTTCTCCTGCAGATCCCTCCCATTGCTGCTCCTCTTTCTCTGAGATTGATAATCCAAAGACACTGTACAAGCAAGAATCCAGCAAGTTGAAGCTTAGCAGTTCTGCAGCTTAGAGTGCTACATTTGGTAGGCTGCCTTTGTGGGCTAGTGATTAATGCTCTACTTGAACCCTCCTTCTCTCTCTTTCCTCCCTTTACTTTCTCTTTCATAAAGGAAGAGGCCAATCAAACACCTTTTCTGTTGGGTAAAATACCCTGCCTCTTGATCACTCATTGGACGTCCCGGACAGATAAGTCAATTATTTCCCAAACGAAATGTTTCACGTTAGTCAAACTCCTTTGTGGTACATGGATCAATGCTCTAGCAACAACAGCCGTTTTGCTACCTTCACTTATGCCCTCGCCCTAATACAGAACCACGTCATTTTCTTTCCGTGGATTTACTTGCTACGGCAGTTTAGACAAAGTCCAAAAGAAAAAAATGGGTTCTCTCTCTCTATTATATCTATATATATATATATATAATCCAATAGTTTTATCAAATTTTATATTTTTTGAAAAAAAATTCAATGCAATAATTCGTTAATAAAATCAATTTATACAAATTGAATTTTACTAAATGAATGATAGAATTGATATATAAAAAACAAAACTTTGTGCACAATAGAGTTCCCATAAAAAGAGTTTAATATTAAAAAGTTGCGATATTAGTCAAGGGTGTTTGGCTCACATGATATCTAATATTTTTTTAAAGCTTTGTATCTTTCATTGTATTTATAATTTGATATCTAATCATATGTATGTTTAGTAATTTAATCATTCCTATTATTACCAAAAAAAAGAATTGTGATATTATATTATTAAAGAGAAAATAATATTAATAAGATTCAAATTTTATTTGAAAAATATTTTTTATTTTTGTCAAATTCACCCTTTTGAAATTTTTAATTGCATCCTTTCGTAATCATAAATTTTTACTTGTTTAAATTGGTAATTTATATAATCAAATTTATATTTTTTTAATGTGAAATATTTTGAAACAGATAAATATGTACTTAAAAAGTTGAAAACATGTAAATTTCACTAATATAGAGGCTTGTGCATTTCTTTGGTATTTCTCTCTGCTCATATTTATTTTAAGTATTGTTAAATTTAAAAAATTAAAAATATTAAAGGAGTAAAGGTGGCATTTGGTTCAATTTGTAGGTATGAAAACTAAATGAAATTAGATAAAAAGAAATAAGAGAAAAGAAATTATTATTTTTTGAAATTATTTAATTTATTTAGAGAACAAAATTGCACTATTTGTAATTTCCTTTTTAATTATTCCATTTTCTACTATATGTAAATTAAATACTTAATAAGAGAATTAATTTTTTAATTCTATTTTCAATCAAAAAAATATTTGAATTAAACGCATTTAAATGATAACTCATTACTTATGAAAAAAAAAAAAAAGAAATTGTAGCTGAAAGATAATTATCACCTTTGGAGCAAACAGAATCTCTCACGTAATCCACACCCTTTCTAAAGGAAAGGCATAAGCTCGCACCCTTCGGAGAGGAAAGGCACTGGCCGGATCTTTAACTAAGAGGTTCTTTTTCCGTTATATCTTAAGTTTGAATTTAATAAATATCTTACCAAAAAAATTTAATAAATAATATATTATGTATATATATTAAATAATTTATCATTTTATTATCATAAAAAATTATAATTTTATTATTTAAATAAAGTTGAAATTAAAAGAATTTAAAAATTTTAAATTTTTATAAAAATTAAGAAATTTTGTAAAAAATTACAAATATATATCAATACAATGATTTTTTTTTAAAGAACGTATCAATATATAACGCGTGTTTTAAAGTTGAGGCGGACAAATGGAGTATTAAAAATGAAAAAAATTTAAAGTGAAAGAAAATAAGGAAGGAGGATTACCGATTAAAAGAGAAAGGCACGTTTAAGAGAGCGAAAATGCTTGCGAAGGCCGCTTAGCGACGAATGTCCCCATTGCTCATGTTCTATTTGATTTTTCTTCCTTTCGTAAAGGAAGGGGTGTATCAAATTCCTTTTCTGATGACTATAATACCCTCATGGATGGGTACTTTTAATTAAAAATTTATTTAAATTTTTATAAGATTGAATTTTAATTAATTTTAGTTATGATTAGAAATTTATATTAACTTAATTTATAAAATTAAAAATTTTAAAATTTTAATCTATCCTTATAATAATTTTAATAATTTCATCTTATTAATAAAAAGATTAAAATTTAAATTTTTTAATTTTACATAATTAAATTAATAAAAAAATTTAATTATGAATAAACTTAATAAAAATTCTATCTCTTGGGAAACAAAATAAATTTTTTGGTCAAGTTAAATTTAACAAGGCTAACTCAGTTGGAGCAAAGTTGGATCAACAGCACCGAAAGCTATCCCGGCCACGTAATAGTTGACAATTTTTTTCAAGAGGATAAGATCTGCTCAATTCATTGTAATTGCAAGCTCTGCTGCTTTTCAGTACCCATCCGAAAGAGAAGCAGGCACGGGTAACTGAACTATTTCCCAAACGAGGTGTTTCATGTCAGTCAAACCCTACCCCCGCCTGTCTTTTTGGTACTCGTCACGGTACTTTTAAAAATTTGATGTCCGGAGTGATATAATAAAATATAAATTACTAAATGAAATTACAAAAATTTTAATATTAATTTAATAATCTCATCTAATGATCTGTATTTTATCATACCACCCCAAATACCAAACTCTTAGAACACCTTAAAATTCACCTTCTTTTTGCCATCAGTGTGATTTCGGGTGACTTCTCCCCCCGCCACATAAATTAGTGAATTACATTCGTTGTTGAAAACGTCAAATACTTTCTCTGTCCAAGGAAAGCATGACTTCCTGCATTGTAGTCGACTTTAGGTTTATATTTGAATTATTTGGGATAATATTTTTACGTTAAGACCTTAAAATACTTCCATCGAGTTGGATAGTTAGGTTTGCTTAGTTAACTTTAAAATTTTAAAAATTGAAACTTAAAATTAATACTAATTAATAATTTAATTTTATTAAAGTATTAGTTATTTCGTTTATGCGATGCATGGATTCTATTGAGAGCAGATTATAAAAAAATTATCGGAGTATTTATATACAAAATTTAAATATTTAAATTTATAATATTAAAGTTTGGCTAATGCAGTCATACATATATATTATTTTCATGTCATTGACATAAGAATTATATATACATAATAAGAAGAAAAATATGTTGCAAGTGTCAGAATCTGATTTACTATATTTATTTTACAGTCATACACCTAGGTTTGTGAATAATAAGTTTTCAACAATTATATTACTTTATACTAAGTGAAAATACGCAACCAGCTGATTTCTCTTCATAGGTTTTTTTAGAAGCTGTAGCTAAATTAAAATCAAATTTTCAACATAAAAATAGGTCGAATAAAGAGGAAATAGAAATTTACACAACTTGTTTTATTTCACTTTTTTTTTTTTTGTGAATCATATTTCAAAAAGGATTTGATTTAAAGATGTTTTTCTTAACAAATGCAAAAGTGCGAGATATAATATTGATATACTCTTAATGAATGACTTTTTTTTATAAAAATGATTAAATATAACAAAATATGACTATTAGATTAACTCACTGGAGTTACATTTAATAGAAGAAATATGTGCGTGACAAAAAATTAAAAAAGTAAGTTATAAGCCTAAATATATCTATAATAATTATTTGTGTTTTTTTTTTCAAGAGTAAAAGGATTGGATTGAATTATTTTTATGCTATATTAATTATAAATAAATTAATAACTTCTATATTAAAACTTTGACAAAATCCTAATTGATCCTAATATATTTAATTCAAAATATAACATTGGTAAATTAATATCAAGATAATATTGGCAAAAACTAGCTAAATATATTTGATTTTAATACAGAATATTTTTATTAAAACAGAATAAGTAATCAATTTAATTATACATTCTATATGTATAACTGCACGATAAAAAATGAAATTTGATTTCAAATTTAGAATATTTTTATTAAAAATATTTATAATATAAAGAATGTATTTGAATCATGTTGCAACATATATTAATTAAAAATGAAGTATTTATTTCTATATTAAAACTTGGACAAATCCTAATTAATCATAATATATTTAACTTGAAATTGATATATAACATCTATAAAAATTGATATAAGAATATATTGAGAAAAATTAAATAAATGAATTTATTTTGATTTTAAAATATTCTGTTAAATAATAAAATGTGTAATTAATTAATTTAATTAATAATATCTATATACACACATAGTGAAAGAAAATGAAATTTAATTTCAATTTTAGAATATTTTTGTTAAATGAATAGAATATATAACTAGTTCAAGTTTCTTTATATTAAATGTTTGACTTGTTTTATAAAATATATTAATTAAAATAATATAATATTTTCCACATTAATATTTTGAAAAATTCCTAACAATAACGTTGTATTTAATTTTAAATATAATAATTGAAAATTGATATTTGAAAACATTAACAAAAGCTAAATAAATAAAATGAACAGGTATAATATCTAAATTAAAAAGCAATAAGAGTTACAAAAATGAAAATATGTGTGAAAAAAAATGTATATGAGTTGTAAAGTAATAAAGGTAAAAAAAAGGGGGGAAGGCTTGGAATTAAAATTTGAAAGTCCTTTAATTCATATAACAAATAAGATCCTACAAGAAGTTAAGCTTTCTAATAAATAAATTTCTTTATGAATCTCTCATGAAGCATTCAATATTGTTCAATTAATCATGGAATTAAAAAATTTTGTAAGTTTTTCTCAGACATGGGAGATAAGTAAGCAACTTCTTTTATTTTATGGGAAGTAGAACTTTCTCAAAAATCTTATTTTCTTTATTTTACTAGATATTAACTAATTAAATAATTTACCTATCTCTTACTCTTGTTACTCCAAGTAATCTAGCATATAAAATGGACGCGCTAATATTGCTTATGGTTACTAGAAGTGTGAAGAGGTAATTGTCATTTTTCTTTTGCTAGATTATCTTCATGTTATACTTTGGTTATGGCTATGGTTAACCTTACCCTATTACATGTGGTGGGCCAATGAGAGTTCTATATGAAATTAGCTTTTATATTATATGTGAAATTGTGATTATATGCAAAATATAGGCTTTATGTCATATATGTTTTTATGAGATTAAATGTCAAATGCTATATTATGACATAACTATGTGATTATGAAATCTTGTGGAGAGTTTTGGCGATAGGCCTTTGCCTTTGTTTTCAAGTCACATGGAAGGATATATGAGATAAAGTTAATCCTGAAGGAATAAAGTTAGGATATACATAGAATAAGGTTAGCCTAAAAAAATACGAAGGAACCTTTATGACTTTATGCTATTTATTGGATTTCTTAAATGTTATACTAGGCATAATTAACTTATGTATAAGGAATAAACTTTTGACAAGTAAAGTGTTTGGTATGTATCTTGTATATAGGTGCTTTTTGAAATAAAACAAATTAGAAAATTTAAATAATAATTACTTCACTAAGTAATTATATTACTTACTTTATTTTTGGATATATTTTTAGGTACTACTCTAAATGTCACCTTGCCAAATCATTGATGTGTGATGGAATGTCTATTGCACTCATATGACATATATAAGCAAGAGTTGATTTCACCTCATTGATTTATAAGAATGATAGTATCTCTCAACAAGTTAGGATGAAAGCCATATAGATCCAACCCTATGAGTTAAATATGGTATAGTTTATTAAGAATAGAATTTTATAGAGAAAGGCTACTAGATAGTTTTGTCAAACCCACCCTTGACGAACTTATCCTTATAAAGGGAATTGTTAATATCCTACATGACGGCATACCTCTTAACCTTACTAATTTGCTAGCCACACCATCTATTCTATTTGCTTTACTAGTATCTTCAATCTCTTTACCCACACTAGCTGTGATATAGATCCTTAACATATGTTCCACGAGATCCATTTCATTATATTCCACCCTTTGATGACCATGACAAGGCCGATATGGACATTTGTACTAATGTTTCAATTAATAGGTAGTCTAGTTAATAACTATTGATTAATTTTGATTTTGTTGAAAAATTATATAAATTTTAACTAAGTTTATGGTAATAATATAAATAATTTAACAATAGGGTAAAGTAAGACCCTATTAACTCCTATATAAAGAAATATATGTTTAATTATGATAATGTAAGTATGATGTATATTACTATATATTTGGTCCATTTATATTATTATCAAAGGATTTTTAGAAAAACAAAATAGATAAAAGAATTGCATAACTTTTTGAAGGAAAGGAAAGGAATAATGGTTTTTCTTTGTCAATAAAGCTAACTAACTTTTAAAAAAAATACACAAGGTACATTTTAGAAATTTTTTTTTTATTTCAAGAAAGAAATTTAATCTCTAATTTTGATATTATTTTCAAAGTATTTTAAATTAGGATAGGATCAACGAATTCACTAAATCTTAATGCCTGATCCTATTTTATTATGTTTGTTTCTTGATTTGGACTTAATTCTTTTAAGGAAATAAAGAAGTTCTTCAAAGGTCATCTTTTTGGTTTCTTAAGGAAATTTTGATAAAACCATTTCAAGTTTGTTCATTTTAGATAAGATATTTTGTTTAACAAAAACAAAATAACTTTTTGTAAAAACTATCTATTTGAGACCTTGCTAGAAGAAAAGCAATAATTTTTTATAAAAGGATTTTTTTTGAAATTATTTCACTAATAATTTATAAATTAATTATGTTTCAATTATTTTCTAACCAAAACAAGTAAAAATGTTCTATTTTGACTCGAATTTAATTTCGTATGAATTGTTATATTTTGGATTTCAAACTTTCCTTCAAAAAGAAAAAAAAATTAGTGAATTTTCAACCTTATATTTTTGCATCATGTATATTTTCATATAATAATTAATTTTTAAAAGTTAGTTTAGTTTTAAAATACTTGTAAAGATGTTCAATTGATGTTTCTACATAGATTATGGTGGTCTAAAATTGGGTCATGATAAAAATTGATGTTTATATTAATAAAAGGGCATTTTTGAAATTATTTGAACTAATAAAATGATGGTTAGTATAGACAATTAATGTCTATTTTCATACGACAGCATTTTGAAATTCTTAGAGAACTTAAAGCAATTATTTTTTACTTAATTAATATCATAATATATGATATTTGAAGGTTGCTGGAAAAATGAAGAAACTTAAGGCCATGATTTTAGAATTAACTAACGTCTAATTGGATATGGTGTTATTTTTAAAATTATATAATACAAGAAAAATGGATAATTATATTATAGACAATTAATTAAAAAATCCTAAAATTATTGTCAATACATTTTACTACAAAATAAAATTGTTGCAAAGTTAGTGCAAAAAGCTTTGATGAATAAAATATTTGCAACAATTTTTTGCATTAATGCAAAATCTACATATTTTTCAACAAAATCTATGTTGCAAAATACATTTTGGAAAAAAAATTATTGCAATTAGAAAATTTTAGTTGGAATAACCATTCTAACTATATTTGTTTTTATTACATCTATTATGCTTTTGTAAGCATTATTAAAACCCTTTTCAATATTCAATTTTTCATAATATCTATTTATAAAAAATTATAGAATCAAAATAAAGTATCAGAGATTTTTAGACTCCATCCACTCAATTAATAAGCTAATGATATTATATTAGACAATTTCAAATTCAACCATTTCCATTGTTTACTTAAACAAAATATACAAGGTCCTAACCAAAAAAACCAATAAACAATATCCTATGATACATCACAGTGTATAATAATATTAAAAAAAAATTAATAAAAAGAATTTTGCAATAAAATATACATGACTAGTTGAACTTTAAGTAATAAAAGTTATAAAGGTTTACTAGAAAAAATCATGACAAGCTCTAATCTTCAAATTTATATTTAAACCTTAGAAGTTTAAATGGATTGACCTTACTTAGCATGATGTGCAAATCTCCAAATACTCAACATTAATGAGCTCAGTTCTCTAGTTATCCAATTGACCATCATCATTTATAGGATAAACCTTGACATGTTGAAATTCAACAAATAAGTTCAATGGCTTTGCAACTACAACCATTCAAATTATTAATAGATAAAAGCAATGTTATTAATCTTACATTATATATAAATGAGGTGCCCCTAATTAGCAAAATGTATCAGTAAAAATGTAGAATTACAGATAAAGATCATTATACTCCAATCTTTTATCACACCTATTCATAATTAAGAACATTTACTAATTTCTACTATAATTTTACAAGTTCTCTATTTGAATTAACTTGTGTAATAAAAAATATGCTAGAATAGCTTTCCAAACAAAGTGTTTTATAATAAGCACAATTTATTATGGATCTACATAAATCAATGAAGATGTGTTTTGCTATTTCATTTATTCATGTCAATTTTATCTATAAAAAGGTATTTTTCCAAGTTTTTAAGACAAAAACTACTTACAAGATAGACCTTTCCAAAAAATTGCCAAAAATAAAATTCTTAAGTTATTCTAGAAATATATTAATTAACCAAAAATACATATTGTTAAATTATAGTAAGTTGCCTAGATATCACAAGCACAATAATCAACAATTCACACAAGCAAATAACTTCATCAATTTACAAAATTTATTGTCTATTGTAAGGGCACAAGGAGAAATATATCATACCAAATGGTACATATGTAAAATACTATGAATGTAATTTCATAAGCAAAGGCAAAGTAATTTCAAACCTGTTGAATCATAAAGAATGATTCATTTACTATTGAAGAATTCATACATATAGACTTGCAATAAGATTTCAAGACAAACAAATTAGATAGTAATTTTTCCTTTGATATCCAAAAGGAAATACAAAATAAAGCAAGGGTGTTACAATTGGACAAAATGTCATCACTATAAAAAGCACTAATATAAATATTATAGAATTAGAAATCTTCGCAAGACTAATTTAGGTATGTCATGCTTTCTTAGTATTTTCATTCTCAACACTCCATATAACATGAATAAGTAAACATATTTTTAAGAATCTAGATCAATAAAAAGAATTTCATGAATCCTATGAATAGGTGTAGTTTGATAATCTGTCATCCTTACACTAAAAGGTCTATAGTTTAAATATGTCAAAAGTATCATCATTTGTAAATAGTATTTTTTTTGTTACATTAACTTAAATAATTATCATTTCATAGGCAAGAGGATTAGTGATTAACCTATATCAAAAGTTAAAAAAGAATGAAAATCAGCAGTGCCAACATTATGAAGAGGCACCTAATAGGTAGGCATCACTTTTTTAATCACCTATAGTGCTCATATGCCCATTTTAAATAAAAGTTAAAAAGGTAATGTCACAAAATCTATTTGTAAATAATGGTTGTAAACAAAGAGAACTTGAACTCACTCTAATTCCAAGACTTAATAAAAGAAAATTTTGAAATATAAAAAATTATCATAATAATGCAAATGTAGAAATAACCTATTTAAATTTTTTTTAAAAAATCAAGCATTAAAACTATTAATACCTTTATACAAGTTTAACAAATTTACTTAAAAAATATATTAAAAAAATTACCTCGAGAGTGATAAACATAAAAGCCTCAAACTTAGTCATCGCTAAAGCCATCTTCGATTTTTAATTCCTAACTTCATATAAATTAAAGTTATAATTTATGCACAACTCTTTATTTGGGTAAGCCTAACTAGATAAAACCTCTACCAGGAAGAGCATATATACACAAAGAACCAAAAAGCATAGAATTTATATTTTTTTCTTGTAGTACATTATATTTCTAACCAGATTTATTGCATAGCAAATTCATAGGTGTAATTAATATTGTATGGTATTAGGGGTTTGAATTGCTCCTTACCTATAACCTACGAAAAGGGTAAGGATCCTTTCTTTTGGAGTCAGAAAAATCATGATCGAGATAGAGAATTTAAAATTATGGAATTTAGGTGTGGGTGTTTTGTTAAAATGGAATGAATTTACCTTATTTCTCTTTTTTTTCTATTTAAAAGCAATAAATAATATTAATAAATATATTAAGTAATAAAGAAATCACTTTTTTCATAAAATGGTGAATTTTTTGGAATGAACTAATCCGCAACATAATTACTTTAAGAGTGATAAACAAAAGAACCTCAAACTTAGTCATAGCCAAAGCAATCTTAGGTTTGTAATTCCCATCCTTATGCAAATTAAACTATAGTTTATGCATAACTTTTTAGCTAAGTAAGCCTAAATAGACAAAGACTTTACCATTAAGAGCATTTAACATATAAAGAACTAATAAGCATAGAATTCAAAAATTTTCCTTGTAATACATTATATTTCTAGCCAAATTTATTGCATAGCAAATTCAAGGGTCTAACCAATATTGAATGTGTATAATGCAGAATTTCATAACCATGTAAGTTTGCAAAATTTTCTCACTAGAAATAAATAACTAACATTTTAACTTCATATAGGACTCCCAAGTGTAGAACTAGGAAAACACCAACAATCCAAAATCTATTTATTTTCTCCCATATTTAAATATGGAAAATCATAATAAGAACTAATAAGGAAGAAAAATCCTAAAGAAATACCAAGTAATTAATTGGATGAGTAATTATTGATAAGACATTTGAGAACTTCAGGAGTTAAGCTAAAATCTAACTCTTTGCTTTCTCAAATTTCAATTTCTATAAGGAATCAAGAAATGTTACACCTTAGGGTGCTTTTAAAACAATATTAAAGGGCGTTATTGCTAATAACATAGATGTCATTTCTTTGCATTGATGATTGAATCGATAGATTTTGTAAAATAGAATAAGATTACTTGTGATTACAATCTACTAGCAAATAAAGAAGCGTACCAATATATCCTTGATAACCCTATACTATTTCTTTTTCCATTGACATCCTTTATGGCATAACTCTTCTTGAGAAGTTATTAAGCTACTAGGCATCTTTGTGTAAAGGGGGGAGAGAGAGAGAAATAAAGAGGAAACAAAATGCAAAATGAAAAAATAATGCAGAGAGTTAAATGATTTGGGAGTAGGATAGGAAAAGGAACTGTAGAGGAAATAGGGATTTGCTTTCATGAAGCTTATGGCTATCAAACTAGTAATATGGACCGAATATAAATCAATCTGCATGGATTTTGATGTGTACAGATTGATCCATATTATCATGAAAAAATTGCATTGAATTTAAAGGGTAGAGATTTTGGTTCATTCTATATCTTTATGTATATAAACTAGTCTATGCATTTTAATTATGGGTCTATGAACTATTAATTTGTATCCGCTTAATCCGTACAGACTGATTTCTATTATTTATATAAAAAAATTAATTTTAAAAGTTTTAATCCATTAAAGTTTTTTGATTGATTTGTATTACCCGCATATTAAAATTCATTTTATAGCCTTATTTGTAGTCAGTAATTAGCACAAATAAACAAAAAGAAGGAAAAAGGATAAGGATGAGTAATTAATATCATAATTTGATCTAATTCAACACATTTTATGGTTTTTCTCATAGATTTCATAATAATTTGACAAATGTTAACAACAATTTATTTATAGGTTAAAAACTAAAGTTATATGACTCCAAATTTTCTTTTAAAAATAAAATAAATTCTTAAATATTATTTTTAATTCTTTATCACTTAAAATATAAATAAAAATAATGTTCAACATTTTTATTGTTATGATATATTAATAAAATTTTATTTATATATATAATAATTTTTAATGAAACTTAAAGTAATGAGAATTATAAAAATTAAAATAAATAAAAATATTTAATTTTAAAATTTAAATTATATATAAATTAAAAATTGAAATGAACTACAAATTTAATAAAGTAATTCAACTTTATATTTATTAATTATCTTTCTAACTTAGTTGATAATTTGCACCAAAATTTATTATTGTAATTATAAAGTAAACAGTTTGCATCAAAAGTTAAGATTTTGTAATGAATTATTCCAAAAGTTAAGTGATTTTATAATAATTAATGATATTATTGAAATTATCATACATTTTACAATAAAGTAAAAAGTTGATGCAATTTTTTGGTTACAAAACCTTGCTTTTCTTGTAGTATATAATGTTAGAAATTATTAAATTATTTTTGAAATAAAAAATATAAATGATGGCAACCTAAATACTTAGTCATAAAAGAAGTTTTGTAAGTAGTAATTATACCTCAACATGGAAGAAAAGAAGTTGAGAAATGAAGCCATGCATTTACAAAGCCAAAATTAATTGAAATATGTGAAACAAGTTGGATAACAAACATTAAGATAAGGAAAAGATCATATTATTATAATATTTCACAAGCTGACTGATACGTAAAATATTTACATATTTATTTTTTCTTGTATGATAAATTTTTGGATGTTATCTTGTTTAATTTAATAAATTTAGTTGCATTTTGTGAATGGGTCTTGAATTTGAAATGAAATCAAATCTTTTAGATAATGCTGTATTTTGACCCTGTTTCAGGTTTTAGGCTATATCTGGAGTTCTAGATGTTGGATTGGGTTGTTATTTATATGGTTACAAAGCTAAGAAAAATCCCTACAATCTTCATGTTTAAGGAAAAGCCCAGTTCGGAATCTAAGGATCTCAAATTCTGCTTGGAAGATGAAACAGTGGTTCTGACGGAATCTGACCTTTGGTTACTAATCTGATCATAACTTGGGATATAAATGTCAAAATTAGGAGTTCTTTGCGGCATTTGAAAGTTAAGATCCGGATCTACAACTCCTATGTTGACAGGAAGATGTAAATCTACCATTCTCATGGTGAAAAACTACCAACAAGTCAGAAGAATTGTTGCTGCGAAAATAAAAAAGGGTAGTTAGAGACCATGGGTGGTAGCTAAAGAATGTGATTGGTAGCTAATGGTCAAGATTTATGACTTGTAGCTGATTCATTCACCTATAAATAGGTAGAAGTGGAGAGCATTTGCAGCATTCATTGATTCATGCATCTTAGATAGTAGTTTAGTTCATGCATTTTTAGTTCTTGTATGCCTCCTACATGGAAGGCTAGGTTCTCCTCCTACATGGATGGATAGTATTTATATTTTCATGCATTTGTAATTATAATGTTTGTATCATGAATATGATTATGTTTCTATTTTATTTTGAGTTTGTTTTTAATTTTATTATGTTCTAATTTTTATCTTCCTAGGGTGATGACGTAACTTGATAATAACGGATTGAATTCTAATCTATTGAAACTAATTTTAATTTTATTTCCTAGATTGAGTTTTAATTATTGCTCTTAATGCTTTCAATTGATTGGCCACCTTTTGAATGAACTCAATATGTGTGTTGAGACCGGAAGGAGATACATATGTATGGAATCTATAATTAAAACCGTAAATTACATATGAAATAGGAATATATTCATATGGTTTATGTAATCTTAATGAGTTCCATAAATCCTAATGCATGATTAGTTGTTTCAACTCACATAGGAATATAGTGAATTGGCAATTAATTATAGAATTACTTGACCTTGGAAGAGGCTAGTAATTAATTTAGGGAAACTCGACTATCAATTAAGGGAATTAAAATTGGATTAGTGTAAATAGATAATTCGATCCGAAATTGTTAAGTGAAGTCTGATCCCTAGGTCTTTTATTCATCTTCATCTTTACTCGAATTGCATTCATATTTATTTTAAGTATTTTCTACATCAATCTTTATTTACTCGCTTCATTCTCCAACTAATCGATTTGCCAAATGGTGTTAGGATTATGAATTTTGGTACTTAGTGAAACAATCCTCGAGGGAACGATACTTACTTATCACTTTATTACTTGTTTACGATAGTGTACACTTGTGCTAATTGATAAACCATTTTACACGTAACAAGTTTTTGGCGCCGTTGCCGGGGATTGTTATCATTAATATCAATACCAAGTAGTCTTAATCCTAATTTAGTTTTTATTTTACATTTTTTTTCTTTGGTTTTTCTTTTCTTTTTTCAGGTTTGACCTATTGTATGACCAGATCGAGAGTTGCTGAGCCACTGCTATTTGATTTTGAGATCGAGAAAACTTGTCGAAGGAATCGAAAGATACAGAAGCAGTCAACTGTAGATCAAGGTGAAGCAATGGCAGATTTGAGAGAAGAACCAGACACCAAAGCACTCCGTGACTATGCCACACCAATAGTCATGGATACCATTTCTGGGATCAGGAGACCGCCTATACCAGTTAACAACTTTGAGATCAAGCTAGCCATAATTCAAATGATGCAAGCAAATCAGTTTAGAGGTTCTCCAATAGAAGATCCGAATGCACATATAGCCAGCTTTCTGAAAATTTGTGATACATTCAAGCATAATGGCGTTTCTGATGATGCCATAAGGTTGCGACTTTTCCCTTTCTCACTTAGGGATAAGGCTAAAAGCTGGTTACACTCTTTACTAGTAGGGAGCATTACTACATGGAACATATTGGCACAAAAATTTCTAGCAAAATTCTTTCATCCAGCAAAAACTGCAAAGATGAGAAATGAGATTGCTTCATTCACCCAGCATGACATGGAAAGCCTTTATGAAGCATGGGAAAGATACAAGGAGCTGCTAAGAAGATGTCCTCATCATGGGCTACCAGATTGGCTGCAACTACAAACTTTCTACAATGGATTGTCTAATGCTACCAGAACACTTGTAGATGCTGCAGCTGGTGGATCATTAATGGGAAAAAGCATAGAAGCTACTATGGAGCTGTTGGAAGAGATGGCAGCAAATGCTTACTAATGGCCTTCTGAACGCAACACTTCAAAGAAAGCACTTGGAGTCCATGAGCTAGACATTCTAACCACTTTGTCTTCTCAAGTTACCTCTTTATCCAAGCAAGTGAGTTCATTAACAGCTCAAGCAAATGCAATCAGAACTCCTGCAGATGCTTGTGATTTATGTGGAGGCTCTCACATGAGCACACAATGTCAAGAAGGAAATCCATTCATTCCTTCTCAACCTGAACAAGCTAACTATGTGGGGAATTAAAATCATCAAAATGATCCTTTCTCAAACACATACAATTCAGGATGGAGAAACCACCCTAATTTAGGGTGGAGGAATAATCAGAATGTGTTCAAACCTCAAGGGAATTATCAACAGCAAATTCAGCAATCACCACCACAACCAAAGACGAATTTAGAAGAAGCATTGGCTCAATTAATCATGAATACTTCCCAATTCATGGTCAGAACAGAAGCTACACTCAAGAATCATGAAGCAATCATGCAAACTCAAGCAACCTCAATAAAAAATCTGGAGGTGCAAATGGGCCAAATTGCAAGTATGCTGAATTCCAGAAAACCAGGCACTTTACCCAGTGACACTGAAAGAAATCCTAGAGAGCACGTAAATGTTGTTTCATTAAGGAGTGGGAAGCAGTTAAATGAGCCAGAATCAAGGAAGAAAAACGAAGAAGCTCAGAAAGAAGATGAGGTGAATCTAGGAAGAATGACTTTTCCAGATAATCCTCCACCATATATTCCACCAGTTCCATTTCCTCAAAGATTGGTGAAAGCTAAGCTAGACGAGAAGTTTAGCAAGTTTCTGGAGGTGTTTAAAAAGTTGCATATCAACATCCCATTTGCTGAAACTTTAGCCCAAATGCCAAGTTATGCAAAATTTATGAAGGAGATTTTATCAAAGAAACGCAAACTGGAAGATTTCGAAACGGTAGCCTTAACTGAAGAGTGTAGTGCAATTCTCCAAAAGAAACTACCACCAAAGCTTAAAGATCCTGAAAGTTTTTGTATACCCTGTACCATCGGAGAGTGTGAATTTGAAATAGCCTTATGTGACCTTGGTGCGAGTGTGAATTTGATGCCATTATCTATCTACAAGAAGCTGGGATTGGGAGAAGTGAAACTAACTACCGTGTCACTACAGCTAGCAGATCGTTCAATAAAGCATCCACGTGGAATCCTTGAAGATGTGCTAGTAAAAGTTGATAAATTCATCTTCCCAGCAGATTTCATAATGCTTGACATGGAAGAAGACCAAGAAATTCCTATTATTCTTGGGAGACCATTTCTAACAACTGGACGAGCTCTAATTGATGTGCAGGAGGGAAAGCTAACTTTACAGGTTCAAGATGATCAAGTATCTTTCAATATTTTTAAAGCTTTTCCATATGAAGATAATATCTGTTACAGAGTAGACACACTGACCAATTGCATGAAAGATGTAATGCATGAAACCTGCACAGAAGAGCCATTAGCAGTAGGAATGGTTGATACATCAAAGTCTACTAATCCTAAAATCCTGAAGCAGATTAATTGCCTTGAGATAAATTCTCTAATTTTGAACAAGAAACCATTCAAAGGTTTAGGAGAGAGGTCAAGTAAACCTGTTCCATCAATAGAAAAATCACCAGAATTGGAACCAAAGGCTTATGAAAATGTTAAGCTCTACAAGGAGAAGACAAAAATGTGGCATGATAGGAGAATTATAAGGAAGGAGTTCACACCAAGGCAGAAAGTACTTCTCTACAACTCAAGGTTAAAACTCTTTCCAGGAAAATTAAGATCAAGGTGGTCAGGGCCTTTTACTGTGATTCAAGTTTGGCCGTATAGAATTGTGAAAATTCAAGATGGTAACAGAAAATTCAAAGTGAACGGGCAAAGATTGAAAGAATACAATGACAGTGCATTCAACACTATCAAGACTGTCATCATGCTCGAGGAGCCAGCTGGTAAGTATTAAAAAAAAAAAAGAGGACTTTGTCTAGCTAAAGACGTTAAAGAAGGGCGACTACTTGGGAGGCAACCCAAGACTTCTTTCTCCTTTCATTTCTTTTCTTCTGACTTATTTAAGCACACATCGCACAGCATTTTTCACTTACAATTTCAGTTTTCATCATTCTCATCATGGAGGAATCCCTTGTAAAGCTTAAAAGCAGATTCCCTATTCCTCCCAAAGATGTGCTCAGGAAAATCTACAACTGTCGACTTGAAAGAATGAAGGCATTTAAGCGTTTAGGGCTTCCCGAGGACATACGTTGGATTATTGAAGCTAAGGTACGTTTAGCAGGTGAGTTTAATGAATCATTTGTTAGACGTCTGCCAGGTATGGGAAGAAGTTCTTACTCTAAAAAGAGAAGAGCTAAAAGAATGAGAGTCTGTCATAAGTGTGCAAGGTGAAATTGTAATACGCTTTGTAGGAATAAATGAATGATTTCAGTAAATCGAGAGGACAAAATCCGATTCATAAAGGATGGACTGAATAAAGAGTCATTGGATAATATCATTTAGACTCTTGAGACGCATCCTAGCGGAGATGTTCATGTTGTTCTTCTTGATTTAATGAACTTATTCAATACAGAAAAGGAACGCTACAGTCTTGGGAATCTAACTGTAAAAGACCCTGTTTGCCAGTTTATAAGAAAATTGGATGGGAAGCAAATCCTCGGCTCATAGAAGCCATTTAAGCCGTTACTGAACGAAAAATCAGAGGAAGATGTGAGCCACAATCACAACTACTGTACATATGTTTGTCTGCTTTACTTTTCCTTTATCTTTTTATCTTTACAGCTACTTTTTAACTTTCCGTACATTTATCTTTTTTTTAAGTTTACCTTTTCAGCATCTTTTTGACTTTCTTTACATTCCGTATTCTGCTTTGTTCACGCCATTATTACACTTGTCAGTTTTGCACAATATTTTTTTATCTTTTTCTGATATTATCTGATTTGCGTGATTTCTTTGTTTCTGCTTTTATATTATAAGAATGCATTTCAGCAATCACACTTTGCAAAAATGTCTGAAGGCGAGAGTAAAGAAGAGGAAGAGGTTGAGAAACTATCAAAATGTAGATTTAAATCTATCTGTGTTTTTGGTGAATCTTATGCTGGAAAGAATGTAGAATTTGTGACAGCAGCAACTGAACTTGGTCATGCATTAGCTGCTAGAAAGATTGCCTGTGTGTATGGAGGAGGGCTTCATAGCTTAAAAGGAAGTGCAGCATTTTCTGCCTACATCAGAGGAAGCAAAATACTAAGTATCCTTGTGAATGGTTTAGATGATAAGAAATACGCCATCGGTAAAATATTAAAGGTTTCAAACTTGCCTGAACGAATTAGATGCATGCTTTACAGTGCTGAAGCCTTTATTGCTTTACCTGATGGTTTAGAAGCATTAGATGGAATTTCCAGCATTGCATATTGGATTAACTTGAACTTTCATCAGAAGCCAGTAGGTTTATTAAATGTTAATGGTTTTTATGATAGTTTGCTGTCTTTTTTAGATCAAGCTGTGGAACAGGGATTCATAACCCAAGCGACTCGTCGTGCCATAATGTTTGCCTCAACTGCTGATCAGCTGATTAACCAACTACAAGGCTATAAACCTAAACCAGATCCATCAGTAAAAAAGATAGATTGACAATCTCCAACCAGCAGTCAGAAGCATGAGCCCGACATTACTCTCCGGTTGTAACTTTCTTTACTCTAATGATTTTACTCCCAAAATTTCTTTTATGTGTGAGTTGCTTATGCATTTCTTTTAATAAACCCTTTTTGTTAATCTGCTGAAGACATTGGGGACAATGTCTACATTAAGTGTGGGGGGAAAATTATTAAATTTTTTTTTTTTACTTTTTAGGATTTTTTGGTAGTAAAACCATGAGATTTATTATAAAAAAAAGGGATGGCCGAGTAAAGAGTTATTTTCTGCTCTTGATACGCATCTTAAAAAAAATATAAAAATAAAAAAATGTTTTCCTGCTTATTAGGTTTTTTTCAATAATTTTAAAAGATTTCATAATATGATTGAACAACTTTCTTACTTCTTAGAATTAATGGGTTTGGTAATGAATTTTGAGTTGGATTGAGTTGGAAACTTTTAACCATGAGATTTTGAGCCTCCTTGTTGAATCAGTATTATATTTCTTGTGTGTGATATTTACCTGTTAAGTTGTCACTCTAGAACTTGCATAAAATCTGGTTGAGATTACAATTTATATGCATACTCAAATATGATAAAGGTATTTTTTTTCCTCAGTTAGAACCAAATAGCCAACCCTGCAGTTTTACCATTGATAAACCCCTTTGAGCCTGATTAACCGTTTCTTTGCTTTAACCCATTAATATGTCATTTAATGAAATATCAATTGTCTTTACTTAACCCTAGGGATTAGTAGAGCATTTAAATCTTTGAACAATGGGTTTTTGACAAAGTGTGAGGGAATATGTATTATTAACTTCAAAGTTGCAAGGGTTTTCTTTCAAAAAAAAAAAAAGAAGAAGAAAAAAATAGTTCAAAAATATATAAAAAAAATAATAAAAAAAGAGAAAAAAAAAGAGAAATTAATGTGTACTTGAATTTGAATCGTGGGCTGCTATGTTGAGATAAAATTATTTAGAGATTACCCATGTTTTAATTACTCTATTAATTTCTCTCTTTACTTCAGCCTTTCATATCCCTGTTTTATCTTTCCTTTACCTTAGCCTCATTACAACCCTTAATAAGACCTTTTGATTTGAAGTTTGCATGTAAATCAGGTGGTGGAGATTGAGAATTTATGCAAGCCTATGGTAGTGCAATCTTTAATAGGATGAATTTAAGTGAAACACTTGCCTATAAACACTTGAGAGAGGAAGAGTTCCAGTGATTATATCAATCTAATTCAATCCTACTCAAATGAAGTTGCAATCCCTTTTTGATTTTATATGTCAAGATTTGTTGATTCATGAATGCTATGATATCTTTGTACTTTAATTATCTTTCTTATGTTTTTGTACTTTTTATCTCATGGGTAGATTAGTATTAGTATTAGTATTAGTTTTCTTCTGTTTTGTGTTTGTCCGAGGACGTCCAAAGCTAAGTGTGAGGGAATTTGATACGTAAAATATTTACATATTTATTTTCCCTTGTATGATGCATTTTTGGATGTTATCTTGTTTAATTTAATAAATTTAGTTGCATTTTGTGAATGGGTCTTGAATTTGAACTGAAATCAAATCTTTTAGATAATGTTGTATTTTGACCCTATTTCAGGTTTTAGGCTATATCTGGAGTTCTAGATATTGGATTGGGTTGTTATTTATATGGTTACAAAGCTAAGAAAAATCCCTACAATCTTCATGTTTAAGGAAAAGCCCAGTTCGGAATCTAAGGATCTCAAATTCTACTTGGAAGATGAAACAGTGGTTCTGACGGAATCTGACCTTTGGTTACTAATCTGATCATAACTTGGGATATAAATGTCAAAATTAGGAGTTCTTTACGGCATTTGAAAGTTAAGATCCGGCTCTACAACTCCTATGTTGACAGGAAGATGTAAATCTACCATTCTCATGGTGAAAAACTACCAACAAGTCAGAAGAATTGTTGCTGCGAAAATAAAAAAGGGTAGTTAGAGACCATGGGTGGTAGCTAAAGAATGTGATTGGTAGCTAATGGTCAAGATTTATGACTTGTAGCTGATTCATTCACCTATAAATAGGTAGAAGTGGAGAGCATTTGCAGCATTCATTGATTCATGCATCTTAGATAGTAGTTTAGTTCATGCATTTTTAGTTCTTGTATGCCTCCTACATGGAAGGCTAGGTTCTCCTCCTACATGGAAGGTTTTACCTCCTACATGGATGGATAGTATTTATATTTTCATGCATTTGTAATTATAATGTTTGTATCATGAATGTGATTATGTTTCTATTTTATTTTCATTATGTTCTAATTTTTATCTTCCTAGGGTGATGACGTAACTTGATAATAACAGATTGAATTCTAATCTATTGAAACTAATTTTGATTTTATTTCCTAGATTGAGTTTTAATTATTGCTCTTAATGCTTTCAATTGATTGGCCACCTTTTGAATGAACTCAATATGTGTGTTGAGACCGGAAGGAGATACATATGTATGGAATCTATAATTAAAACCGTAAATTACATATGAAATAGGAATATATTCATATGGTTTATGTAGTCTTAATGAGTTCCATAAATCCTAATGCATGATTAGTTGTTTCAACTCATATAGGAATATAGTGAATTGGCAATTAATTATAGAATTACTTGACCTTGGAAGAGGCTAGTAATTAATTTAGGGAATCTCGACTATCAATTAAGGGAATTAAAATTGGATTAGTGTAGATAGATGATTCGATCCAAAATTGTTAAGTAAAGTCTAATCCTTAGGTCTTTTATTCATCTTCATCTTTACTCGAATTGCATTCATATTTATTTTAAGTATTTTCTGCATCAATCTTTATTTACTCGTTTCATTCTCCAACTAATCGATTTGCCAAATGGTGTTAGGATTATGAATTTTGGTACTTAGTGAAACAATCCTTGAGGGAATGATACTTACTTATCACTTTATTACTTATTTACGATAGTGTGCATTTGCGCTAATTAATAAACCATTTTACACGTAACACTGACCCACCATTTCTTATATCAAAAGTGTTTTGCATTGAAAGAATTCAATTTCGTAACCCTTGATAAGCATAATATTATAGAGAGCTTTGTGTAATTAATAGTGCAATGAGATAATCCTTTGTAGCAATAAGGTAGAAGGGAGTTTGTTTGTTGTAATGTTTTGGTAGGTGGAAAAAAAAGGTTCCATCAATGTGAAAAAAATATTAAGCGTTATTTTGTAGTAATATACAAGAAAAAATATTGTATATTTGTATTTGTAAGAGTTATTACAATTATAAAAGAAGAAGATTTTTTTCTCATTTCCACTCTTTCTCTATAAATTTTTTTTGTGTCAATATTATCAACGAATATATTGATTTTAATATTTGGTATCAGAGCTTAGTTAGGCAATGGCAACAAATTCAATCTAATTGCAATCTCCTAAATTTAGTGGTAAAAATTTCAACACTTAAAACATCAAGTTGATAGTATTCTTTAGATTACAAGATCTATGAATCATGGTGAAGAATGGCTATACCAAAGTAAAAAATCAATAGAAGTTTGATGCATTAGAGAAAGATAAGAAAAATGCATTGTTGAAGACATGAAAAAAAGATTATAAAGTATTGTATGCAATCTTTAGAGCTATTAAAGAACATATATTTGAAAAAAATATTATTTGTAAGCACATAAAAAAAAGCATGGGATATTTTATAGAGATCCTACAAAGGTGATGATCATATTAGATGATTGCAGTTGCAAACATTACGAGGTGATTTTAAGTTTTTAAATATAAATGACTTAGAATCCATTCCAGCATACTTTGATAGAGTTCAAAGTGTTATTAACTAGTTGAAAGTTAACTATGAAAATATTTTAGACAATAGAGTTATAGAAAAGATCACGCGATCTTTAACTGTAAAGTTTAAATATGTTGTTGTAACAATTGAAGAATTACAAGATATATCATCCACGTTAATGGATAAGTTGTTAAGCTCATTGTACTCACATGAACATTGGATAAGCAAAAAGACCACTAGCTTAAGTTTTGAGCAAGCTTTGTAAAGTAAGGTGGTTTAATAAGATTGTGAAAGCTATTAAGGTGGTTGAGGTTGTAAAGGCTATCAAGGTGGTTAAGGTTGTAAAGGCTATCAAGGTGGTAGATGAGAATAAGGACATGGAAAAGGTGGTAATTTTAATACTACTAACAGAGAAAGATTAAATGATAGCAATTTTTTTAAAAGTCGAGGAGGTCATGGTGGAGTAGGAAAAAGATCTAATATTCAATGTCATAGATGTGAAAATTTTGGATATTATTGAAATGAATGTTACTCCAAAATGTTGAATAAGCTAACAGAATATGTAAATATAGCTAATATTAAAGAGAATATGGTGATCACATGTAAACCAAATAAGTTAAAAATGAAGCATACAAATATATGGTACATTGATATTGGATGCAGCAATCACATATGGAAAAAAAAACTTTTTCTCACATCTAAATGAATATGTACATGTTGAAGTCAATTTTAGAAATAAATCCAAAACTTTTATTATAAGGAAAGTCAACATTAGCATATAACCTAAATATGGTACAAATGTTACTATCGTTGATATTTATTTTATACTAGAACTTTTTTTTTATCTTATTAAGTGCAGGCCAGCTTTCCCAAAAAAAGCACAAAAATGACATCCATAATAAAGTTTGTATAATTAGAAATAAAAATAGCAATATAAATGCAAAAGTGTAAATGACATAACTTTGAATTTGTAAATAAAATCTTTGATAAATCTTTTAACAATCCTAAAGGATGAAAATTGATTATGACATCTTCGATTGGTCATTTAAATTTTTTATGGGCTGAAGTTGCTGCTCAGAGAAGGATGATCACCAATTCACCAATAATTAATGCCTTTAATTAACAATATAAATGATGGATCCTTAGAAAGTAGCATGGAGATTCTTTTCTAATTAGAAAAGATAAAAGAGCTAGAGAAATATTAAAGTTAGTGCACATAAATATTTGTGGCTCAATTGAGGGAGAATCACTTGGACATAAAGGTTATATTTTAATTTTTATGGATGATTTTAGTAGAAAAACATAGGTATATTTTCTCAAATAAAAATTAAACACTTTTAGAAAATTCAAAGAATTTAAAGCTTTTACTAAAAAACAAAGTGATTTTTATGTGAAAACTTTGAAATATGACAAATGTGGAGAGTTTATGTTAAATAAATTTTCAAACTTCTGCAAAAGTTAAGGAATTTAATAGACAACCAGTTCTACTCTTTAGTAGAATGGTATAATTGAAAGGAAAATTAGAATAATTTTTGAAATAGCTAGAAGTTTATTAAAAGCTAAAACTTTGTCAAAATCCTTTTGGGCAGAAGTTATTGCTTATGTTGTATTTTTGTTGAACATATATCCAACAAAGAATATTCCTAGAAGAACCCCAGAAGAAGTTTGGAGTAGTAATAAGCCAGATATTTCTGTCCTGCGTATATTTAAGTGTATTGCATATCTTTATATTTCAGATGAGTAAAGAAAGAAGTTAGATGAAAAAAGTTAAAAATGCATTTTCATAAGCTATAGTAATATGACTAAAGAATGCAAATTATACAACTCAGTGACAAAAGAAGTAATTATCATTAGAGATATCAAATTTATTGAAGATGAAGCTTAAACTTAGAATTAAAGTATTGAACAATAACATCAAGTAGTTATTATACAAAATCAATTAAAGTCAACTGAAACAAACAACTTTGTTCCTAACAATCAATCTCTAATCAGAAGTTCTCCTTCACTAATAACAATTTTTAAAACTCTAATATGTCCTCAATGAAAGCAAGTGATGCTAACTTGCTTGCATGATTACAAGTTTGCATCAAATAATAACAATGTAAATATAACTAATAATGAAACAATTGTAAACTTTTACCTATTTATAGATCGTGACCTAATTTTCTATGAAGATGCAATAACAGATGAATGATAGGTTCAAGCAATAGATGATAAAAATCCATTTCATTGAGAAAAATAACCTATGGGAGTTAACTTTACCACCTAATAAAAGGTCTATTAGTGTCAAGTGAATGTATAAGGCAAAGTATAAACTTGATTGTCAAATTGATTGTTACAAAGCCAGATTAGTGGTTAAAGGCTAAAAACAAAAAGTAGGAATTGATTATTTTAAGATTTTTAGACCAATTTCTAGAATGGATACCATTTGAATAATTCTTACCCTTACAACACAAAATAAATGGAAGATCCATCAAATGGATGTGAGATCAACATTTTTGAATGGCATCCTTGAAGAAGAAATTTAAGTAAAACAACCATCAAGTTATATAAAGAAAGGAGATGAATAAAAAGTCTATTATTTGAAAAAGACTTTATATAGATTAAAATACGCACTTCGAGCTTGGTATATGCAAATGAATGCCTATCTGTTGCAAGATAGATTCCAAAAGTGTCCTTATAAGCATATGTTATATATCAAGTTGAAGTTAATAGAGGTCTAATAATTGTATGTCTTTATGTTGATGATGTGATATTTACAGGAAATTCTAAAAGATATTTACAAAATTCAGGGAGGTTGTGACCAATTAGTTTAAAATGACAAATATAAGATTGATAGCCTATTTCTTAAGCATTCAAGTGAAGCAAACTGGTAAAAACATTTTCATTTCTTAATAAAAATATGCCAATAATATTTTGAAGAAATTCAAGAAGGATTTGGCTATTCTAATCTGAACCCTAATTGTTGAACGCCTTGAAATAAAAAAAGAAGGTAATGAAAAACTGGTAAACCTTATTTATTTTAAAAGCATAGTTAGTAGTCTACACTATTTGACTTCCACTAAGCTAGATGTTGTTTATAGAGTTGGAATTATCAGTCATTTGATAAAAAGGCTATATCAATTACACTTACAAGTAGTAAAGTGAATTTTGCAATATGTCAGTAGTACTCGAGATCTTGAACTTTTCTATACTTATTATGATAATTTCAACCTCATTGGATATACAGATGGTGGTTAGACCAGTGATATTGCAACAAAAAAAAAGCACCTCTAGTTATATTTTCTATCTTGAAGATAATGTATTTTCTTGTTTTTAAAAAAAGCAACAAGTGATGGCCTTATTAATTATAAAAGCTGATTACATGGCAACAACATCTGTAATGTGTTAACTAATTTGGATTCGCAAACTACTTGAATAATTAGAACAAAGAATTTGTAATAATAATTATATGTGATAATAAATTAGCAATCACATTAGCCAAAAATTGAGTTTTTCATGGTAGAAACAAGCATATTAAAATCAAGAATCATTATATTAGAGAATCGATCGAGAATGGAGAAATAAAACTCAAAATTTGTAAATTTGATGGATAAGTTATAAATATTTTGACAAAGTTATTGAAGGTGAATGCATTTGAAAAGTTGAAGATAATGTTTGGCATTATTTCAAAATCAATTTAAAAGGAGGCTGTTGGAAATTATTAAATTATTTTTGAAATAAAAAATATAAATAGTGGTAACCCAAATACTTAATCATAAAGGAAGTTTTGTAAGCGGTAATCAAACCTCAACATAGAAGAAAGGAAGCTGACAGACAAAGCCATGCATTTATGACACTGAAATTGATTGAAATATGTGAAACAAGTTGGATGGCAGACATTGAATTAAGGGAATGATTAGAATATTATAATATTTCATAAAGTGACCTACCACTTCCTATATAGAAAGTGTTTTACATTGAAAGAATTTAATTTAGTAAGCCTTGATAAGACTAATATTATAAAGAGAGTTTTGTGTAGTTAATTGTGCAATGAGATAAGTTTTTGTAACAACAAGGCAAAATAGAGTTTATTTGTTGCAGTATTTTAGTGAGTGAAAAAAAAAAGAGTTCTATCGATGTAAGAAAATAATATTAAGTGTTATTTTGTAATAGTATGCAAGGAAAAGATATAATGAATTTGCATTTGCAAAAATTATTATAATTATAAAGGAAGAAATTTTTTTCTTATTTCTACTCCTTCTCTATAATTTTTTTGTGTCAACATTATTAACAAATACATTGGTTCTAACATATGAATCACTATATTAAGAAATAAAGATTCAAGTACAACAAAAGTACCATTAGTAGTAAAGGATGTTAATTGATATTTTGAGATAATATTATTTTTATTAGTAGTTTGAGCTCAAACATAAAATATTAAATGCAAGTACACTATTTATTATTCTTATTATTATAGAAAAAACTCGTATAATTATTGAAAATTAAGAATAAAATTTTGTTTACTCTTACTTCTTTACAAAAATTATTACGTAAAATTAATAATAGGTTTATAGACTGAATTCGGGCTTCATTCATAAATTTAAACATTATATTTAATTGATGAATGCATTAAAATTTGTTTCGAACTTAAAGCTTGGGTCGAAGTTCATTTATTTTCTCAAGCTTTGACTTGGCTTAACTCTTAAGGAGTCTATGAACAGGTCTTGCTCAAATCAACGGCAAGGTTCCTGCTACCGTATTGGAGTCTTGTATGTGTATGGGCCGGGTTGGGTATCCAGTCCATATTGGTTTGATCCAAAAATTCTAAATGATGTCAGCTGGAGGTAAAGGAAACAAAAACTAAATAATGTGAACCGGTTGATTCAAGTGGAGCAAGTTTCTCTTGCGTCATGATTAAATCTGCACCTTTAAAAAAGTGATATAGATTTACACCATTTTGTTAATGATGCATAGTGGCTTATCCTGTAAGGAAAATTTGAAAGTGTTTTGCCCCATTTTTTTTAATAGTATAGATTTATCCTATTAAATTAATAATCATGATTTAATCACTTTTAGGTGAGATTCATTATTATTTTAAAATTAATTAAATCATAATCATTAATTTAATGATATAAATTTACACTAGAAAAATAATATACCATAGATATTTTCAAAAAATTTAGCATTCATACGCAAGTTTAGAAACTTATCAATAGTAGATCACGTTTAGTCTATTCAAATTGTGAGATTAAATAAAATAAAATCTATGATGCACTACTTTCTAGTAGTATAAATTCACACCATCGAGTTAATAATTATATTTAACTAATCTTAAAATAGTAATAAAATTTATTAAAATAAATTAAATATAATTATCAATTTAATTATGTAAATATATATCATTAAAAAAAACGGTGCAACATAACACTCTCAATTAAATATCTGTCGAACATTTGTTAAGCGGTGTATTTCTACATTAATTATTTCACCGGTCCGCTTCTAACGGTCCCAGGACCCATGTACATACGTCGGCATGGATACACGAATTAGTTGCGGTGAATATGAATCCTTGAAAGTTGTTGATTTTTTGCTATCATAAATTGGCTGTGGTAAACATGAATTCATGAAAGTCATTTATTATTTTATTGGTTTTGAGAAACAAATTTTTTTAGAATAGTTTCTTTAGTTTTTGTTTTAAATTGTGACAGGATATAGTAAGAAATTTGTGAGCTTAATTAGAATTAATAAATATGTCGAACTGCAGAGTCCATAATCTAGCCTATTTTTGATTTAATTTATCTAAATTCTTTGTCTAAATAGGTTAGGTTGTGGCTAATGAATATGTTGATTTAAATAAATAGATGAGACTTATTTTTTATAGATTTGATCAGATCAAACTTAAATTTTAATTTTATATAAATTAATAAATTAAATTTAAATTAATAATTTATAAAATAAAATTGATTTATTTAAAGTAAAACTTAATCTATCCTAACTTATTTCGGCATCTAGTGTTAAGGAAAGCAACTGTGGAAATAGCCTTATTATAAATAACCTTACTATAAACATATTCATATAACCAATTTGATATAATAATATTATTAAAATAAATGTAAAATTTCTACCGTGTTAATGATATAAAAAAAGATATTGAAAGTTTACATTTTGTTATCATAATGATGAAAAAAATGAAATTTAGTAAAAGTTTGTTTGTTTTAATGAAAATATTTGCAGTAAAAATATAATTATAAAATATTAAAATAAAGAAATTTATTTATTTAGTAAGCATAAAGAATTTTTAAAAAATAATATTATGTATTTCAATAAAAAATTTGCTTTTATCTACTGCATTAGGTATCACTCTTTAATTATAATTATACAAATGATGTGTTACTTATTTATTAATAATCATCAATTATTAATTATGAATTATCAATATATACAAAAAATATTTCTCTTAAAAATATATTTTCCAACAATAAGTTTAAGATTTCATTTGTAGCCTATATTTTCATATAACAAAAAATGATTATCAAAACCAAGCTTATTATCAAAAATTAAGATACATTAAGGATGTGTTTAAATATATTTTTATTTTTATATTTTTAAAAAATATTTTTTATTTTTGAAAATTATTTTGAAATTGAAAGAAAATAAAAAATAAAGAAAGGTAGGTATTGTAAAGAAGAAAATATTTTATTTAATTAAAAAGTTGATATCCAAAATAAGAAAATATATTTAGAAAATATTTAAAAATTATTTTTATTTTTTTATTTTTAAATTATATATTTAAAAAATAATTTATAAAAATAAATTCTGAAAATAGATTATTAAATGAATTTTTTATTTTTAGGAATAAAAAATTAAAAAATATTTTTAAGAATAATAAATAAATAGAGCACAATATTTTTGAAGCGGGATAACACCTTTTTTTTTTTTTTTTTGGAGGGAGGTGTGTGTGGTCGAAACTAGAAACTTAACAGTAACACACTCATCAGTCATCACTGCCTGCGGATGCAACAAATTGGGAAATTAAAGTTTGATTCCTCACAAGATCCCGTAACGAGCATTGGACAATGCATACCTGCTATCTATTCCATTATATAAAATTAAAATTGAATTTAATGTACACAAACTGTCAGCATTAAAAGAAAAAGAAAAAGGAAAAAATGGACATATCTTATTCACGAATAAAAAATTCTTAAAATATTAAACATATGGGTTGAGCCCCCAAAAAAATATAGAAATATAATTATAATTATAAATTGTTAAAAAATTAAAAAGAAAAATATTCCAACCTCTCTTAAAGTATTGAAAATCTACACAAATCTTATCTTTATTTTCAAAATTTACGTATTATCCTGTTTAACAGCTTTCCCTCAGGAATATTCTTTTTTAATACTAAAATCATTTTAAAGTTAGAATTTTAAAATAATATTAATTTTAATGATAAAAATATCCTTAAATACATGATGTTATGATGTCATTGTACTAAATATATCATATTTTTTTCTTGATTAGTAATTTTATGTTAAAACTCTTCTTTTATATTATATTTTATTTTTTATTAACAGAAAAGTAATTTTTATGTTAAAATTATTCCTTTTAAATTTTTTATTTTTCAAGTGGGTATGACTTTTATTTTTTTAATTTACCAAAAATTGAGTAGATTATATTTTATTTTTATTTATTTAAGAACATTTTTTTATAATGGAAAAATGTCTCCCATATTAAAATCTATTATATTTTATTTTTTAATAATGGGCTAGTGATATTGTAAAATAAATTTTCAGGAAAAATAATTTTTTTATAATAATAAAAATTAATTTTTATACTGAAATATGTATATTATAATTTATTTTTGATAAATAATAAAACTGAATTTTTAGTAATAATTGAAAATTGAATTTTATATTAAATATATAATATATTTATTTTGGATTAAGTAAACTGCAAAAAAAGAAATGCAAATAATAAACATAAAATAAAATTCTAAAACCCATCATATGTTTATACGATGAAATTAGGAACAACTGCTATTTTTGGTCAAACAGTGGAATAGTGTTAGAGATGAAATTGGCGGAGATGATATGGCCCATATGGGAATAATTTTCTAGCGGAACGGGGACGGCACAATTACCGAAAGCCTTCACCCTCGAAAAGTAATCCTTCATTTGCTGCGCTGTAAAAAGAAATTGCCAAAACACTTAAAAGCTGAATCACGGCTTGGTGATCAGGCTCGCGTCCTGGTGATCAGGCTCGCGTACAGCACGTGACCAATTTTTACCCTAATCAAAGTAAATTTTTAATTTAATTTATTATTTTTATTTTATTTAATTAAATTAAAATTAGTTATCTCTTTAATTTTATATTTATAATTTATTTATTTAATTAAATTAAATTTATGTATTTATAAAATTATCTGATTTAATATTTTTAATTTATTTGATTTAATTTAATTAATTATATTATTTGATTTAATTTAATTAATTTTATTCATTTGATTTAATTTAGTTAATTTATTTGTTTGATTTAATTTATTTAATTTAATTTAGTTAATTAATTTATTTAATTTAATATATTTAATTTAATTAATTTACTTAAGTTAATATTTTTAATTTAATTATTTGATTTAATTTATTTAATTAATTTATTTTATTTAACCTAGTTAATTTATTTATTTGATTTAATGTATTTAATTTATTTATTTGATTTAATTTAGTTAGTTTTATTTAATTGATTTGATTTAGTTAATTTATTTGTTTGATTTGATTTAATTAGTTAATTTACTTGATTTAATTTAGTTAATTTATTTATTTGTCTTAATATATTTAATTTATTTATTTGATTTAATTTATCTAATTTATTTATTTGAGTTAGTATTTTTAATTTACTTATTTGATTTAATTTAGTTAATTAATTTATTTAATTTAATCTAGTTGATTAATTTATCTGATTTAATGTAATGAATTTTTTATTTGATTTAATTTAGTTAATTTATTTATTTGATGTAGTTGATTTATTTATTTGATTTAATTTAATTAATTTATTTATTTGATTTAATGTATTTAATTTATTTATTTGAATTAATATTGTTAATTTACTTGTTTGATTTAATTTAGTTAGTTTTGTTTATTTGATTTAATTTAGTTAATTTATTTATTTGATTTAATTTAGTTGATTTATTTGTTTAATTTAATTTATTTAATTAGTTTGTTTGATTTAATTTAGTTAGTTTTGTTTATTTGATTTGATTTAGTTAATTTATTTGTTTGATTTGATTTAGTTAGTTAGTTTACTTGATTTAATTTTGTTGATTTATTTATCTGATTTAATGTATTTAATTTATTTATTTGATTTAAGTTATCTAATTTACTTATTTGAGTTAACATTTTTAATTTACTTACTTAATTTAATTTAGTTAATTAATTTATTTAATTTAATCTAGTTGATTAATTTATCTAATTTAATGTAGTTTCTCGGTAATTTCGCCACGTGATGCCAACTGCGTACAGTGGATATACGCAAACTTGTCTTCAACTTCGCCAACACGACATCATGTACCGAGAAACTACGGTTGAAAAAAAATTGTCTAATTTACTATATCTTAAAAATTATTTCCCCCAACCCTTAATTTGATTACTGTTTGGCAAAATTTTTCGGAAAATTACTGTGTGTACAGTATGCACAGTGCATTGTGTGCACTGTACGATGGATATGCGCAAACTTGTCTTCAACTTCCCCAACACGACATCATGTACCGAGAAACTACGGTTGAAAAAAAAATTGTCTAATTTACTATATCTTAAAAATTATTTCCCCCAACCCTTAATTTGATTACTGTTTGGCAAGATTTTTCGTAAAATTACTGTGTGTACAGTATGCACAGTGCATTGTGCGAACAGTGCACTGTGCGAAATTACCAAGAAACTACATTAAATTAGATAAATTAATCAACTAGATTAAATCAAATAAATTAATTAACTAAATTAAGTTAAATAAGTAAATTAAAAATATTAACTCAAATAAGTAAATTAGATAAATTAAATTAAATAAATAAATTAAATATATTAAATCAGATAAATAAATCAACGAAATTAAATCAAGTAAACTAACTAACTAAATCAAATCAAACAAATAAATTAACTAAATCAAATCAAATAAACAAAACTAACTAAATTAATTGAAACAAACTAATTAAATAAATTAAATTAAATTAAACAAACAAATCAACTAAATTAAATTAAATAAATAAATTAACTAAATTAAATCAAATAAATAAAACTAACTAAATTAAATCAAACAAGTAAATTAAAAATATTAATTCAAATAAATAAACTAACTAAATTAAATCAAATAAATAAATTAACTAGGTTAAATAAAATAAATTAATTAATTAAATTAAATCAAATAAGTAAATTAAAAATATTAAATTAAGTAAATTAATTAAATTAAGTAAATTAATTAAATTAAATAAATAAATTAACTAAATTAAATCAAATGAATAAAATTAACTAAATTAAATCAAATAATTTAATTAATTAAATTAAATCAAACAAATTAAAAATATTAAATCAGATAATTTTATAAATACATAAATTTAATTTAATTAAATAAATAAATTACAAATATAAAATTAAAGAGATAACTAATTTTAATTTAATTAAATAAAATAAAAATAATAAATTAAATTAAAAATTTATTTTGATTACAGTAAAAATTGATCAGCCTGATTACGGCCTGCACCAAGCCGTGACTCAATTTTTAAGTGTTTTGGCAATTTTTTTTTTACGGCCATGACTCAATTTTTAAGTGTTTTGCCAATTTCTTTGTACGGCGCAGCAAATGAAGGATTACTTTTCGAGGGTGAAGGCTTTCGGTAATTGTGCCGAACGGGGACTGTCTTTTCCCTTTCGTTTTCCACCAACGGGGTCCCAAACCCATTCTTAAAATGTACGCTCTTTCTTCAATTTGCCCAGAGATGAAGTGCTTCAATTCCATTCTTTCACTTTTCTTGTTATCAATTGCGTTATGTCGTCACTCAAACGTTTCCTGCATGGCGTCATCATTGATTACGTAATTTCAAGGGGACTACAACTCGCAAGATTTTCGGAGTAGTTGCTACATGTAACCGAATATAAATTTAGTTTATTATTTTTTGAATAATAATTCGAAAGATAATTCATTTGATAGAAATAGTAATATGTTTAATGCAGATATGTAAAATCCTAAAGAGTAAAATTTTTGAAATAATATCAAATGTTATTATATCATTAAAATACCAATTGATTTCTAAAAGAACGTTTTCATGATTAATTGTTTTAAGCTTCATAAAATTTAAAATTGTCAATCATATAATATTTTAATGTATCAAAAAATTAATGTAACATTTCAATAGTAATAATATATGTGCATTCAAAGGTATAAATCAATTAGAAAAATAATATCTAAAAATTCTTAACGGAAGATTTAAGGGTTAATAGATGAACATTTTAAATTGGGATAAAGTCTAGTAAAATTCAGGTTTCTTTATTTCGTCAGAAAGTATTTTTCATAAAAAATTTCATTTGTATATATAATAATGAAAGAGTGATATCTCATTTATATTAATAACAAAAAATGATACCTAGAAATTTAAAAATAAAGAAAAATAAATTATTTTTTTGAAACAAAGAAAGTTACTTTTCTAAAACTCTTTATATTTAATATTAAATAAGTAAAATACTTTCCTTCATATTAATATTTTATAAGTATATTTTACAGAAAATAATTTCTAATGAAAAAAATGAAGCCTTAATTATTCAAGAAAAGTTTGTGTAAATATTGAAAATAGAGAGGAGATCTAAATAAATATTTGATACTTTAAAGGAGGTTAATATATTTTTTCTCAGAGTTAACAATATTCTATATGTTTTATAATAAATGTAAGAAATTCAATAAAAAATAACATCTTCCTTATTAAAAAATTATTTTCTTCCATTATTATAACTTAATATATAATTTTTTTTAGTTATAAGATATGAAGAATATAGCTTTATTTCACATAAATAGTTTATAAGTTAACTAATAACTAATAAGTTAGTTAATCGTATGAGAATTATTTTACAAAATTAGTCATCGAACTAGTTAAAAATGTAAAATAACATAAAAGAAAATATTTATATAGATAGATATATAGATTAAATTAATTTATATTTATATAAAGAAAAAATTATATTAATGTAATCAAAATATGTAAAATAAAAATATAATTATCTAAAATTTAATGAACTATATTTTATGATTTTATATATTTATTTATTTACATAATTTTTATTTAATTATTATTTATAATAAAAATATATTTTTTAAAATATAATTAATTATATTTTTTAACATCACATATTTATTTTAGCACATTTTTAATATATTTATAGTATAAAATAAGGATATAATTAATTTAAATTGAATTAATTATAATTTATGATATTATACATTTATTTATATACTTACTTATTTTTGTTTATCTAAATCTTAGAGTAAGAATATAATTATCTAAAATTTAATTAATTATAATTTATTATATTACATATTTATCTATTTATTTATTTTTATTTAATTATTTATACTAACTTTTTATTTTGCATATATAGACACACACATATATGGTGAAACCATAGAACCTAAACCTAAAAAGGAATTAAAAAGAAAAAACTAACAAGACACTACTCAAGTCAAAAAAACTCTCGTCATATCAGCAAGTACTGAGATACTTAATCTCGAGGAGGCTCATGCATCCCCGTCTTCTCACAATGTAAACTAGCTCCAGAGTCATGATAAGTATGACAAATAGAAACACACCACTCCCGATGTGACAAATTATGCACAGCTTTAAGGATAGTTCTACCCATTCTGGAGTTCACATCCATACTTTTCAAACAATGAACAAGAGCAGCGGAGTCACACTTCAAGATAACATTTTGATAATCAAGATCCTATACCAATTTAAGACCCTCAAAGTAGCCCATATTTTTATTTTCCATATGTACAACAAAATAAATCACTAAAAAATAATACCAAAAAAATAAATTACGAGAAAAATAAATCAGGAGATCAATAATTTTTAATATGAAAAATTCCTTTATGTGAGTATAAAAATCACAAGATCCAATCTAGTAAAAATTTACTAATAAAATAATGGATACAATATTTTTTAAAAAATTTTAGGAAATAACTAATATAAAAATTCTTCACTAAAATAAATAGAACTCTATATAGAAGTGAATGTAATAATTATCACCAATTATTATAAAATGTCAACTAGCAAAGGAAAAGAAAAATTAATAAAAAATATATCTATTAAATTACCCAAATTATTAGTAGTAACATACCTAAATTTGATGTAAATCTGAGAAAATATAATGATAAATTTTCTAACATAACTTGATAAAATTCTAGTGCTTTCTCTATATTGTTTATGTTTTAGCAAGAAAAAGAAATTAGTTTCTGCCACCCATAAACAAATTCACTAATTTTTTCTCATGCAAACCTAGGCAACTTTTTTACCTTTCTATATGGAGCCTTATTTGGCCTTTATATATATACAAACATACAAGCCTTTAAAGGCTTTCTTAGGCTTGCAAAGCAATTTTGACTTTTTGCTCCAAGATGCTCCATGAGCCTTCTTTTTTTTTTGTTTTATTTCTTTTTATTATATAACAAATATAAAGAAATTATAAATCTACCTACAAGGAACCTACCACCAATAAATCTCTTCCTTTCAATTAAATACAGAATACTATCATTCCAATTATTGAGTAACATGTTTCAAACTTTTCTCTTGAAAAGTATAATTTTTATCAAGTTGTATTGCACTTTGATTATCACAAAATAAAATATAATGATCTTATTTAAATCTATATTCCTAAAGAAACTTCTTCATCCATAGCAATTTTTTACATCTTTTAGTTACTGCAATAAATTCTACCTTTGTTGTTGAAAAAGCAACGGATTTCTATAATTTAGATTGCAATACCATAACTTTCTCTGCAAATTTAATCAAATAACTAGAAGTAAACTTACAAAAATTAATATCTCCAATTAAGCTTGTATCAGTAAGATCAATTAGTAAAGGTTTTTCATATCTAAAATATAAGTTCAAATTAGTTATACCTCAAAAATATCTCATAATTCATTTTATAGTATTCTAATGCTCTTTAACTGGATTTAAGTGAAAATGATTTGTTGTGCCAATGGCATAAGTAATGTTAGGTCTAGTATATAATATGATATATGTTAAACTTCCAATTATTAAAGCATAAGGAAGAGGATTAGAAATAGCTTTAGCAATTTTAATATCAAACTTTTAAAATATTTTTTTAATGTACTTCTTTTATGACAAATAAAGCTTTCTTGCACCTCTATCCTAGGTAATTATCATATCCAAAATTTGTTTTGCTTGACCCAAATCTTTCATAACAAAGAACATGTTCAATTTTTTCTTTACTTTAACAATTTTTATATCATTCTTGCAAATAATTAAAATATCATTAACATAAAGCAAAATAATAATAAAATTATCATTAAAGAATTTTTGGATAAACACAAAGTAATTAGAAATTATCTTTTGGTAACCTTGCTACCCCATAACTGACACAAACTTCTTGTATTATTGTTTAAGAGCTTGCTTTAAACTATAAAGACTCTTTATCAATCTGCATAAATAATTTTCTTTTTCTTTAATTTAAAACCCTTTAATAGCTCCATGTAACTCTCTTTTTCTAAATCACCATGAAGAAAAGCTATCTTGATACCTATCTACTCAATTTCTAGATCGAAACTAGTTGCTTAGCTAAGCACTATAGGAATAGAAGACATTTCCATGATAGGAGAAATTTTTTTATTGAAATCAATTCCTTTTCTATGACCATATCCCTTCACAACCATTCTTGCTTTATATTGAAGCCTAGAGTCATGTTCATCAGTTTTTATTTTATACACCTATTTTTTCTTCAAAACTTTCATACCTTTTGATAATTTTACTAACTTATAGGTATAATTTTCCTACAAAGATTTTATTTCATTGCAATTTTCCTGTAAAGATTTTATTTTATCTTGCATATTTTTAATATAATCATTTTTATGTTCACCTTTCATGGTCTCATCATAACATTCTGACTCTCTTCCATCAATCAAAAGATTAAACTTATCTTCAGTATACCTTCTAGAAGGTTATTGGATTCTGTTGGATCTTCTTAGTACAACAACTGAAGCTTCTGATGTTGGTTATTCATCATATATATTATCATTTGATACAACGTCATCTACATCAATTATATCATGCTCAAAATTTTGATTTTCAACTTTATCTTGTTCTTTTCTTAAACAAACTATATCTAAGTTAGGTACTAATTTATTGTGTTGAGACATTACTTCTTTTTTCTTTCTAATGTCTTTTAATGTTTGGTTTTCCACAAACATAATATATTTGCTTTTAATCAACTTCTTTTCAATAGGATTATGGAATTTTAGCCAAATTCATCTTCACTATAACCTAAAAATATGCATTACTTTATCTTTACATCAAGTTTAAATCTCTTATCCTTAAGAAAATGCACAAATGCTTTACATCTAAAAACTCATAAACGATCATAAGAAACATTCTTATCTAACCAAACTTTTTCTAGTACTTCAAACTGTAAAGGAACACATGGTAAGCGATTCAAAACATGCACAATTATATTTAAAGCTTTAACCTAAAAAGTTTATAGTAGTCTAGCATGTGAAAGCTAACATCCAACTCTCTTAATTAATGCTTTATTCATCCTTTAAGCTAAGTTATTAAATTGTGGAGTATTTGGTGGTGTTTTCCAATATTTAATACGTTATTTCTTGCAACAAGCATAAAAAAGTCTTGAATATTTACCTTTATTGTTACTGCATATGTATTGTAACTTTTTCCTTATTTTTCTTTCAATTAAAGAATGAAATTATTTAAATACCTCAAATACTTAGTCTTTCATCTTTAATATGTATACCTATATCTTTTTTTAAGTGATCGTCAATAAAGGCAACAGAGTAAAAAAAATTCACTGAGTGTCCTTATACCCATAGGACCACACACATCTAAATGTATCAATTCAAGTATCTTTAATTTTTTAAAAGATGGATGACTCTTAAAAGCTACTTTATTCTATTTTTTAACTAGATAATGATCAAATTTTTGTAATGTGAACTTTGCACTGCATATAGTGCATTTTTTTAGTCAAAATAGCAATCATTTTTTTACTTATATGACATACCTTTTATACCATAACTCAATCTTATCATTTAACTCTGCAAAATTAACAACATCTTCAACAAATTTTGCCTGAGTCAAGAAAAATGTAGAATATCTTGAACCTTTAGCCACAGCTATAGAACACTTAGTAAGCTTTTGCTAGTTATATAAGAAGAAATTATCATAACTTTCATTACGAAGTTTACTTACAAATAGTTAGTTCAACTAAATATTTAGAACATATTTTATATGCTTGAAGGTTAATCTAGTTCCATTAGATGTTTTCAAAATGATATCTCTAATACCAACACAATTAGCCACACCTTCATGAGTTAATCTTGTATTTCTAAAATCATTAGGAGTGTAAGATAAAAAAATATCCCTTCTATATGTAATATAGGTGGAAGCACCACTATTAATTACCTAACTGGTTTCATTCTTAACAAGGATTATGAATTAAAAGAAATTGATCAACTAATATATTAGCTCTATCTTCGTCACTTTCATCTTTTTTACCTTTCTTACTTTTTTCTTCTTTCTTTTTTTGTATGAATTTTATTTTTATTGTCCATTTTTAATTTTTAACAATATTTTTTGATATGCCCCTTTTTACCAAAATAATGACACTTAACATTTTCAAATATTTTTCTAGAATTGCTTTTACTCTAATCTTTGTTTCTTGTACTTTGACTTTTACTTCTTCCTTAAGACTCAGTAACTATAACATCTAGTTATGAAGAAGAAGCACGTGATTCTCTTCTCAACTCTTTATTTAAGATGTCATTTTTAACAATTTCCATAGCTATCATGCCATTTGAGGTAGAATTACATATAGATATTCTAAATGTCTTCTATAAATCTAGTAAAGAACCAAGAAACATCAAACCTTGAGCTTCATCTTTAAATTTGATGCCCATAGTAGAAAGATAATTAATAATTTCTTAATACTTATTTAAATAATCTATCATTTGAGTGTCATCCTAATATTTTACGCTTATCATTTGCTTTATCAAAAATATTTTATTATTCTTGGTCTTTCTAGTATATAACTTTTCAAGTTTAACATATAATGTGCAAGCATGTATTTTCTTTTCAATATAATTTCACATTTTTCTTTACTTATTACCTGATATACTCATAAACTTGTCTATGCAACAGATCCCATTTTAAATCTGATATATTTTCAAGTTTTTTTGTAGCAAATATAGATAAAGAGTAATCTTTCACATAAAGTAAATCTTCTATCTTCCTTTTTCAAAAAGTATAATTTTTATCATTCAAAAATATTATTATACTTGTATTAACTTCCATATTCATACAAGTAAGTGTATCAAAGCCAGAGCTTTGATACCATTTGTTAGGAAAAATACAAGATTAGAGTAACATGCATTGAAAAATTAAATAACTCATTCAAATTAACTTTTTTCATATATACAATAACATAAATCCCAAAAAATAATAAGAGAAAAATAAATCATGAGGTTAGCAAATTTTAATATAGGAAATCCCTTGATGTGAGAACGAAAATTATAGGACCTAATCTAATAAAAATCCACTAATAAAACAATTGATACAATGTCTTTTTTTAAAATTTAGAGAATAATCAATATAAATTTTTTTCATTAAAATAGGTGAAACTCTCAATAAAAATTAATACAATAATTATCACCAATTACTGTGAAAATCAACCATAAGAGAAAAAGAAAAATCAACAAAGAAAATATCTACTAAACTACTCAAATTACTAGTAACAATACACACATATTTAATGTAAATGCAATTGAATATGGCAATAAATCTTCTATTATAATTTGGCAAAATTCCTACACTTTCTTTACGTCATTTGTGTTCCAACAAGAAAAGGAAATTAGTTTCTGCCATCCATAAACAAAGCCACCAATTCTTTCTCATGCAAACCGAGGTAGCTATTTTGCCTTCTATTTATTCCACCACACTTTATAGTTTAGGGTTTAGCTTTATATATATATATAAAGCTTTAAAGGCCTTTTTAGGCTTATAGAGCCAATTCTAGCTTTTTTTCCCCAAAATGCACAATGTACCTCTTTTTTATTTTATTTTTTTACTAAATAATAAATATAAAAGAATTATAAGTCCATTTAGAAGAAATTCACTACCAACAATAATATCTCCTAATAATTCCACCGCACCTTATTTGGTCGGTGCTAATTTTAGTAGCAAATATGGGTTAACTTTAACCTAGTCGTCACAGGATAATTGTCATAACATAGTTTAATATTATATATACATATATATTTAACATTTATTTATTATTTAAAATAAGAATACATTTATTTATTAAGGGTATGAATTGCAAATTTATAAAAAAAAAGGATAAATTTGAAGTTATTAACTTATTTGTTTAATAAGTTAATGTGTAAAATATTTTTAGAAGTTAATTTATAATTTATTAATTAGATCAATGTATTATAAGCTAATTTATTTGAAGTGCAAAATAAAGCCAACATATTGATCCATTATTTTTATATAAGCATATGAAATTTTTGTATGAAAAATATTTATAAAACAAAAACATAGCCAAAATATAGTACGCACCTAAAAATCGAATTCGTAAAATCCGCGATAATTCCTGAGGTAAAGATTGCATACTTTGCCATAGGAGTTGTAAAATTCTTCCTTGACTAATGGGTAATAACCGTTTCATTATTAATAAAAATATAATAAAATAATTAACTTTCTTTAATTTTTTTAATTAGTTTAGGATACGAAATTTAGGGCACACTAAATAAGGAAGAATCTCTCTAGGAGACTCCGGTGCATCGATACATATGATTGGATACTTTAATTTTGTTAGTATAATAATTTAGGGCTTGGCATAGTCTCTCCCTAACATGGATTTAGCAATTGTTTCTATTAATAGTACAAGAAACGCACGCTCAATTTATAATTGGGTTTAAGTTTCTTCAAGAGTATTATTTTTGTTCCCTTAAATTAACTTTCAATTTATAGACCATAGAGTTCGTAATTTTATGGACTTCATTCTCTATTAAAAAAAAAGTGTATGACTCATTCTCAAAAGAAAAGTACATTAAACATTTTTTTATTCTTTTATATATTAATGTGTTTGATATGTCGGAATAAAAAAAATTATTTGATAGGTATTATAAAACAAAAATATTTATTGCATCAAATAATAAAATTCTTGTTTTATAATAAAAATGATGAAATAATTATTTTAATATCTTTGAAATGGATTTATGACCAAATCGTCCTTATTAATATTCTTTAATTATTCTAAAATTATCTTTTTAATAGTAAGCCCAATTCAATGCCTTTTCTTTTGATCGGAGAATTTTAGCGATTAACGTAATAAATTTTTTTCGAAAATAAGACTTATTTTATTTATATATTGATAATATTTTGTTAATATTACAATATTACAATATTTTTGTCATTTCTTTACCTTTTATTACTTTATAATATAAAAAGTATTATTATCATTAAATATTCAATTTTTCATAAAATTATAAGAAGATTTTTTTCTATTTTATTCTTGTTCTTTTTCCCTTTCTTATTTTGATAATTATACAAAGTATGATATAAATATAATTTTTTTTTATTTTTTTATTATATATTTATATGATTAAATTATGTATATTAAAATTTAAAATAATAAAATTACCTAATCTATTTTTTGAAATTTATTTTCACATATTAAATAATATATTTTAATTGATAAATAAATTATTATATCTTTTAAAAATTATTACTTTTTACTGAATATTGACCCGTGCGTAGCTCTTTTTAGAGTTGGGGAGCTTTTTTTTTGGGGACGCGCGTTAGATTGGGAGAAAAAAAATTGCCCATCTATCCCATTTTTTAAAAAACTTTTTATCTTTTTATTCATATATTGAGGTTTTTCGGTGATTTTCTTGGGTTATGTGAAATTTTTTTCCTACCCAACACTATTCCCATTTTTTTATTTTAATTATATTATTTATAATTCAAATATTACAAAATTTAAAATTTAATATAATATAATTTTTATGATAAAATATTTTAAATAAAAAACTTAAATTTTTATTTAATAAGTTAATTTATTATATTATATATTTTATTATTAGCTCTTAATGCTTTGTAAGTTAGTTATTGTTTTCTCTTATATTTTTTTATTTTTCATGTTCACTTTTATTGTTTATAATTTGAGTATTAATATTACTTAGTAGTGTATATATAATATTATATATTTTACACTTAAGTTTTTATAAAAATTTTAAATAATTTAAAATTTTAGGATATAAATATTGTATTTTTAAATACAATACTTGAAGATTAAAATCAAATTATTTATTTAAATTTTGTTAAAAATTTATTAATATCAAAATTTAGGTATTATATATCAAATTAAATACATATCAACTAAAATTTTACCAATGCTTTATACTTGATATACTATTTCTCATAATTTTGTTTTCCTTTTACTTATATTATTTAACTCAAATAATTTCATTATAGCTTCTATTTTTTTAATATAATACTTGAAGACTGAAATCAAATTTATTTATTTAAATTTTCTTAATATTTTCTTGGTATTAAATTTTAAGTACTAAATATTAAATTAAATATATATTAATTGAGATTTTATAAAATTTTATCATAATACGGATTTTTTATAATAAAAATATTTTAAAAATGATAAAATTTTATTTATTCCAATTAATTTATTTTAATATATATTTTATTTTTAACTCTTATCATTTATTAAGCTAAACATTATTTTTCTCCTTTTCATTTTTCATATTTATATTTTTTGCACTTTTTTTGTCTACTTTGTATTACTTATAATTAAGACATTAATATCATTAAGTAGTATAAATATAATGTTATATATTTTATTTTTAAATTTTATAAATATTTTAAATAAATTAAAATTTTACTTCAATAATTATTAACTGAATCAAGTAATTATATATTATATTTTTTAATAAAAATATTTGAATATTAATTTTTAAGTACTAAATGTGAAAATTAATACATATTAATTGGGAGAATTTTGAAAAGGCTTTATATTTTATGTATTATTTCTTTTCATTTTATATATTGCATATTTTATTTTTAAATTTTTTTACTTTACAAAATTTCTAAATAGTATAAATACAATATGATATATTTGAAATTAAAATATGTCTAAATTAATTTTAATTTATCATGAGTTGAAAATTATTTATATTATTTATACGTATGAAGATATGATGTTAATAAAAAATAAATATAATTAAAATTTTTGGCAAAAAAATGAAAAAATTTTACAATATAATCTATATCTATACTATATAAAGGGAAAAAAAAAAGCTTTTTTGGCCTTTTTTTTATTGGGAGCATGTTGGGCTACGAAATTTTTTTTCTCTATCAATACTGTTCAAGATTTTTTTATGCTTTTTTCTTTTTATTTATATTATTATAACGTAATATAAATATTATTAAATATTAAAAATTCAATAGAATATGTTTTTAGAATAAAATATTTTAAATAATTTAAAACTTTAATATTAAAATTATTAGCAAATTAATTAATGTATATTTTATTTTAAAAATAATAATTAAAAATTAAATTAAATTTTATTTATTAAAATTTTATTAGTTTTTCTTGATAATAATTTTAAGTGCCATATTATAATTTAAAATTACATTAGTTAAGATCTTCTCAAAGATTTTTAATCTACATACTATTTTTTTCTCATTTCTTCTATTTTATCATATGTATTTCTTCTTTTTTTCATATTCACTCCTATTATTTGAAGTTTAAATATAATGTATTGAATTACATAATATAGATATAATATAATTTACTTTCTTTTTATTATAAAATTTTTTAATATGTCATTCATTTTATATAATTGAATTAATTTACTATATATTTCATTTTTTACTCTTATTATTTTATTGCATATAGATTATTTCTATTTTTAAATTTTTTTTTCATATTTACTCATATTATTTATAATTTAAATATTAAGATTGCTAAGTAGTACAAATATAATATGATATATTTTCTTTTTATTATAAAATATTTTAAATAAATTATGTGAAAATAGAGTAATATTAGCAATTCATTATTTCTTTTGTAGTAGGAATTATTAGAACAATGTTCAAAGAATTTAGTTGATATTAAGTTAAAAATATTTATTAGATACCAAAATCATATTTTCAAATAAAAATTTTAATTTTTATTAAAAATATTATTATATATTATTAAATATTTAATTCTCCATAAAATTTATGAAAATATTTTTTATTTTTTATTCTCTTTCTAATTCTTATTTCTTTTCATCCTTTTTATTATATATTTATATAATTAAGTTATTTATAATAAAATTTAAAATAACAAAAAATATCTTATTTATTTTTTGAATTTTATTTTTATATATTAAGTAATATATTTCAATATATAAATAAGTTATTGTATTTATTAGAAATTATTTTTTTTTATTAAATACTAACCCATGGCACGGGCTTGAAAACTAGTAATATAAATAAGTATATATGAATTTTAGTGCATGTAACATATTTCTAAAAATAAAATTAGATTTAAATAGAACTCAGAAAAATATTTGGTAAGTTATATAAGTTTTTTATTTCAGCTAAATATTTGTTTTTATAAAGTATTTTTAAGGTATAATATAATTAAAGTATTCATATTTAGCAAGAAGAGAGAAAGATAAAAAAATTAATATATAAATTATTTACAACTTTTAATTATAGAAGAATTATAATTTTTTATTTTATATTTGTATGTCTCTCTCTCTATATATATTTTTTATAAAATTTAATCATGATTATCCTTGTTTCAAATTTTTAAGGGGTTGAAGTAATAGTAACACGCATATATTAAAAAAAATACGGATCTTTGGGGTCAGAACCATCCCTAATCCCTCCCTCTCGCCACTATCTTCGTACGTAGTAAAAATTTTTATTTTTAATTTTAAAATATTATGAACAATTAACCTTACTTAGCAGATAAAATTAAAGACAGATATTATAATTAGGTCATAAAACTTATTTAATTAACATGCTATTTATCCTTTTAAAAGGAGAAATTTTTTAGTGATAAATTAGTATAAAAAACTTAATGTTACAATTATACAAATGTTACTAATTATATTTATTTTTCTAACTTAACAATTAAATTTGATATGTATTCGGTGCAATAAATAAATTAGTTGATAATTTATTAATTTAACTAATAAATTATAAAGTAACTTTAAGGTATGTATTTTTTTTTTTTTGGTAATGAAAAAATATACTCTTATCTGTTAAGTTTTACAAAGTAATAAAATAAGTTTTATAAAGTAATTTATAATTTATAAACTAGTATTTTTTCAAAATTTTTTTGAATATACTAATTTTCTTTTATTAAATAATAACTGATGTTTTAATTATATAAATAAATATTTAAAATATTTTTATTAATTTAATATAAATAAAATACATGATATCATAAAATATAATTAATTAAATTTCAAAATATTATTATTATTTTATGAAATAAATAAACAAAGAACAGATGAGTACATAATGTCAAAAACATAAATAGTATGTTTTAAGTAATTATATTCTTATTCTAAATATTTTGATTGTAATAATATAATTTAGTATTAAAATAAATATAAAATTATATTAATATATTCTTTTATCTCATTTTACATTTTCAATTAATCATTATTAAGTACTTTTAATATATTCAATCAATTTATTAAGATAGAAACTTTATAGGAAATCAATTGTTATTACAGGAACTTAAGTTGCCTTTATGGAAATAAGATTGCTGAGTTACAAAAATAATGTACTTAACAATAGGAGTAACACTAGAAATTATTTACTTCATTTTTTGAACAATAAGAGTAATACTAGAAATTATTCACTTAACAATAGGTTCCATTTACTTTATTTTTTGACCCAAAAACATTTTACCTTTTTTTTTTTTATTGTTTTATCTCATCGTCATTCAACGCTCTATCCTGCTCTGTTCTCCTCTGTTTCACTTGTTTGGTAGTTTGTTTCTTCGCTTTCCAGCCCATATCTAATGCCAATCAAACGAAAATAAAAATGAACAACTAATAGATGTTTTTTTTATTAAACGTAATTAGGATCAAAACATTCGGCACTTCGATGCATCCACAATACGCCGTTGTAATTGTGATTTGAATTCTCATGGCAATTGCGCCTTGATGCTTCCGCAAACGCGAAAATGTGGTCGCACCTGTTGATGCGATCCGCTTTTGAAAAACCCTGGAACTACCTCAATCTATGAAATCATCTACAAATGCCGCATCTTTTATTTCTAAATCAACTTGTTTCGTTAAACTTTTAAGGTTTAGCAATTAGAGTTTGATAATGCCTACCTTCGACTTTTTTACAGTATTACTTTTTATCGAGCGTTTATACTGGACTGATACGAATCTCCTCTCTATTAAATGTCCTGTAATTTACACCGTTCTCGCCTGAACAGCGCCGCCGCCGCGAGTTGATTTCATGCTTCGTTTCTGGGAGCCGTGTCCATTCGTTATGTAGTGGCGCCGTTACCTTCCTTGAGGGAATGCATTGAATCTCCTCTGATTTTGGTCTGTTCTTCCTTTGTGATGAACGGACTACATCTGCATTAAATTTTTGTGGATTTGCTTTTGCATCTTTTGAGATTTTTTTTTAATGGTTTTTCATGGGTTTTTCTTTATTTTTGATGTCTGATTTTTGCTGATTTGTGTGTCCTGATTTCTTGTGGTTCCCGATCTCTCTCTCTCTCTCTCTCTCTCTCTTTTCCCGCTTATTTTGTCAATCTGCGGTTTGCTTCTCTGATTTCATATCCTGGCGTGCTGATTTTGCGTCCAATTTGCTGTTCAACTTTTCAGGATTTGATCTTTCCCTATTATGTTTTGACCCATGAATTCAAACATTAATTGCTTTGTGATTGAATTTCCACACAAAACCCTTAATAATTTTGTGTTTGCCTTCTTTTGTCTTTGAATGAATTTCCCCGCTAACCCCTTAATAATGGTAGGAGTTTTTGCTATTTGAGGAATAATACATTTCAGGCACGACTTTGCACCGAGGTGCCATAATTTTAGCTTCTTCTTTTCTGAGTTGTGGTCCTTCTGGTTTGTCATTTCATTTATCTTACTGCTCTTTTGGAGGTAAGCCATTCCTAAGCTACTCTGTTTGAAGTTTCATTCATGGCTTATTGTTTTTATGCTGCTGCTGTCTTATCTTTATGTGTTCTGCATTTTTATTTTTCGAGAGAAACACATTTGTTAATTTTTCGTCTATTATTTGCAAACCAAAGAAGCCATGTTTTGGAATTGCTACCAAAACACATTTAACAACACATTTCCTTTGTCATTCTTTTCATAAAAAGACATGTTTTTGTAACAAAGCCATTTTATGGTTTCTTTAACTTTTTCTTTTGTGTTTACATGACTAAAAACTACAGTGTTTTCATGGTTGATCATAAGAGATTTTAGAAGATGAAAAGCTCAAAAGAAACTCTTCTTTTTTCTATTTGTGAACCTTTATTTTGTTAACTGTTTTTATGTTTTCATGGATCTTGGGAAAAAAATAAGAAAGCTAATGTATTCAGATTTTGAGATTGGTACCAAAACTGAACGGTTTACGAAATGCCTCCTTTACTGATCCTTACATGGTCTGTTTGTTCAATTTTCTTATTTGTTAAGGTTTCTTGACTTTTTTGTTTTATGTCTACATCAGCAAAAACTACAGCGTTTTCATGGTTGATCATAAGAGATTTTTGAAGATAAAAGAAAGGCATTCTGTATTTATGCTGATCAAAAGTCTGTGTTCATGCTATTTTTGTCACATCTGTGATTTGGCAGTCTGGTTTGGTATTCTGCCTTTCTGATTTTGTACTATGTTTGGCTAATTTTTCTCTCCTGCGTTTTGAAGATGCTCTGACTTTAAAAAAGTGAAACCCTGATTTCAAGCAGGTAATCTTTTCTATGCTTATTCTATTTGATATCTGTTGGGATAAATTTTATGTGTTATTGACGGATGGAACAATTGCTTTTCTCTATTATAGTCTCTAACCTTTATTCCTATTTGTTCTTGCAGATTTTCATGCTATTAATCCAAGCTTAACATCTTAATCTTAATCTTATGATTTAACAGAGTGGACATAAATTTGAATTCAAATTTGAATTTAAAATACCAGCTTTTTTTGTTGTTTTCATTTTTAGCCTTTTGTACTGCCAATTCATTGCTACATAATCTCTCCTATGCCAAACTTTTTCTAGACATTTTAAAGATTGAGGTATTTAAAAGGTTATAATTTCAAAAGATGGCAAGAGCACTTTTCCTCCATTTTGGACATCCATGGAGTTGCCTGGGCTCTCACCAATGTAAATATGAAGAAGAATTCAAAAAATTGGAATTATGCCAATGACGTTTGTCGTCATACAATTTTTAGTACATTATCCAATGAACTATTTAATGTTTACTATTTCTATTAGGAATCTAAAGCAATTTGGGATTCAATAATTCTCAAGTACATTGCTAAAAATGTAGGTAAGTAGAAATTTGTGATAGGAAACTTTTATCGTTAGGAGATAAATGATGAAAGGGATATAAAAGTACAAATAAATCAATATCACAAACTGTTAAAGGATCTAAAAGCTAAAAATATAATGTTGCAAAAGGACTTTTTCATTGAAGTTCTAATTGAACAGCTACCTGATTTGTGGAATAATTACAAGCAGTAATTTAAACACAAGCATAAGCAACTTTCATTGGTAGAACTTATCACTCACATCATCATTAAAGATACCAACTTTAAAAAATAAAAAAAAGTAAGTTGTTAAGGCAAAAGCATTAACAATGAAAGTTAATCTAGTGCAAAATAGTTCAAATAAAAGAATTAATACGAAAGGAGCTCACACCAGATGAGATATCATAACCTCTTTTCTAATGATTTTAAGAAGGATTAAAAGTTTATAACTACCAATCCCAATTTTGAGAAAAAGATATGAAATTGTTATTTTTATAAAAAGCCAAGACGTCATGCACCTTAATATAGAAAAAAATATGAGAAATGACAACCTTCTAAAGCAAATTCTATTAGAGATGATAAAGATGACATAATCATAGTGGTCATTTCTCAAACAAACATTATGGCTAATGCGAAGGATTAGGTGGTAGACTTATGTACTATAATGCATATCTATGCTAATAAAAAAGCCTTCACCTCTTACTCTTTGATAGGAGATGGAGAAGATCTGGATTATCTTCAAGATTCAAGAGTTGTAAAGGTCTTGCAAAAAGTAAAATACTTCTAAAACTCACATTTAATAAAACCTTGCATTAAGTAATGTTTTGTATGTGTCTATTAAAGTAAATTTAATCTTTATATCTTTACTGAGAAAAGTTAGGATTATAGTATCTTTTAAATTTAATAAGATAATTATGAAAAAAATAATAAATGCATTTGAATACATTCTTTTTGTATTCTTAAAAATTGTTCCCAAAAATTATTTTAAAAATTTATTTTCTTATTTTTAAAAACTATTTTTAAATTAAAAAAATAAAGAATATACGGTGGTAGGTATTTTAAATGATGAAATATTTTATTTAATTATAAAATTAACACTTAAAATAACAAAATAAGTTCAAAAAATAACTAAAAATTATTTCTATTTTTTTATTTTTAGGTTACACATTTAAAGAATAATTTTTTAAAAGCAAATTCTAAAAATAGGTTTTTCTATTTTTAAAAACAAAAAATAGAAAAATATTTTTTAAAATAGAAAACAAATAAACTCAATATTTTTTTATAGAAAATAGATATTGCAATAAGGGTTTGTTTTTACTGAATATCCTTAATATTGTCAATGAGACTACATCTACTTTTGATTAATTTATTGATTTATGACATCTTAGACTACCTTATGTAAATTCTATGTATATTGCAAAAATAAAAACTCCAATATTAATACCTAAGGTTATTACTAATAATATGAATAAATGCTAAGTTTGTGCAAAATCTAAGTTAACTAAGAAAACATGTGCATTCGTAAATAAAAAGAGAATTTAACTTATTAGATTTAATTCATATAGACTTTATAATTTAAAACAAACTATGACAAGAAATGGTAAGAGATATTATATTACTTTTATAGATAATTGCTTTAGATATATCAAAGTATATTTAATAAGAAATAAAGATAAATCTTTTTTTATGTTCTTACAATACAAAGTTGAAGTTGAAAATTAATTGAGTAAGAAAATTAAAAGAGTTAGATCAGATAAAGGAGAAGAATTTCTCTTATTTAATGGAATAGCAGAAAGAAAAAATAGAACTCTTAAAGAAATGATCAATACTTTATTATTAAGCTCTTTTACATCAATAATCTATGGTAGGGAGCAATTTTATTTATATGTCACTTACAAAATAAGGTACCTTATAACAAAACAAGTAAAATTTCTTATGATTTATGGAAAGGCTATGCACCTAATTTACAATATTTAAAAGTGTGGGAGTGTTTAGCTAAAGTCTTGTTACCTGAACCTAAGAAAAATAAATTGGGATTAAAAACTTCTGATTGTATGTTTGTGGGATATGCTTGTAATAATGTAGCATATAGATTTCTTATTTCAAAAAGTTATATGCTTGATCACAATATAATTATGGAAATAAAGATTGCTGAATTCTTTGAATACATTTATCCATTGCATAATAAAATTTCTCATGCAACAAGGACTCTAAACGCACCTTTAATTGATTCAGAATTGATTGATGAAGTCTTGAGTAGAAGTAAAAGATAAAGAAAAGAAATCTTTTTTGAAAATAATTTTTACACCTTTCTTATTGATAATAATAGCCAATCTTATTTTCAAGTAGTTTCCTTTTTTAAGGTAAAATTTTGAAAGAGGTAATAAAAATAGAACTTGAATCCATTTCAAAAAATCAAACTTAGGAGCTAGTCAATTTACCACTAGAGGCAAAGCCAGATAGGTTGTAAATGGACCTTTAGAAAGAAATAGTTTTTTAATGGATCAATTGAAAATTTCAAAGCTTATCCTGTCACAAAAGGTTTTTGACAAAAACAAAATATTGACTATTTTGATAATTCTACTCCAATAACATGAATTTCTTTAATTCGTATCTTATTTGCATTAACTTCCATTTACAAATTATTTATTCACTAAATGCATATCAGAACTACTTTCTTAAATAATGACTTAGTTTTCTTAATAGGCAAGCTTCTAAACCTATTATAAATTCATTGTGTTTAATTTATGAAAATAAAATATTACTATAGTTTTAAATTAGGGGTGTAATGTGGGGTAGGGTGAAGTAGGTTAAACGAGTCAAGTTCATGCAAGCTTGCTAACTTAAACTTGAATTTTTCATAGGCAAAAATAGTTTAACTCGTAGGTAGATCACCTCCTTTTTTTTTTAATAAAAGCAATTATGCCATTAAATATTAAAATCTAGATATGTAGATAGTACAAAACCTTCAAAAGTGATATTAAATTAGATTTGATTAAAAAATATTAATTATTTTTATAAATTGTAATTAACCAATCAAATTTTTTTGTTTTGAATAATGAGTTAATTAAATAAAACTAAAAAATTATATTAGATTATTAGACTTTAAAATAAATTATATTAAAAGTTTCTAAAGTATTTGAAAATTATAAAAAAAAAATAGGTTTGTAGCTATCCACGAGCTTACATGTGAAAGCCCATGATTGTGCAGGCTTATTCACATAACCCAGCATAGCAAATGGGCTACGCACAAAATATCCACAATTAGCTTAAGGGTTCCAAATCTGTGTTACATGCTTAATTTAAATTGAATATGTCATGAAAATTGGTATGCGAAGTTCTTGCCAACATCCAAATATTCAGTACTTGCACGTCTAAAAAAGTTTAATAATTTTATGATTTTTCAAAATTAAAATAAACTATTTGTGATTTAAAAAATTACGATGTATTATACATTTTGAGAAATAAACAATCTTTCAAAATATAATATGACAAGGCTTATTATAAATAATCTTATTTGTAATCCTATTTTCATTACACATCGGCGTATTTAACTAGCATAAAAAACATCTTAATTTTGACAAATCAGAATATAAAATCGTAGTATATTCATCTTATTTAATTTATGTGAATAAAAGATAAATTTTTAAATTCAAAATTGTGTTAAAAAAGTAAAGTCACTTTTACATTATATAGAGTTCTATTTTACTTCATTTTATTCTCCTTAATTTAAAAAAAATAAAAATAAGAATGTAAAGACGGAGACCTTGACCCAAGGTCTTCGTCAACGTAAAATAAAAACAAAGATGAAGTCTCCCCGTGTCATTGTCAATGAGGGGCCTTAAATCCTCTGCTCGAAATAAGAGGCTTGACGCCTCTGCTTTCTTCACCTTCTCTTTCTCCTTTTCTCCACTCTTGAATTAGTCTCCACCCCCAGATGCAACCATTTCTTGGCTTTCCATCCTTCACCATGGGCGGCTCTTGCTCCAATCAAACCTTCTCTTTGGCCGCACCCACCAAACCACCGTCCCTCTCTTCGTCCATCGATGGGCCGTTCTGCAGTGAAGAGTGGCGGCTGCCGGTGTTTTCCATTCTCCGCTGATGCGTCCCTCTCTCGGTCAAACTAGCCGCTGCCAGCTTCAATCCGAAGCCATACAGCCCCATCTCGTGGTCCGGGATCTGGTGGAGCGTGTGAATCTGCCGGTTGTCTTCAGGTTCAGCGCAGCCTTGTTTGAGCCCATCGAGCGGCTGGCTGGCGTTCTCGGCTGCTATCGTTCTGGTGTGTGTCCGAAGCAGAGCATTTGCTGAGGTATTCTCGTTACCACTAAATTATCACACACTCGGCCCGGAATTATAAATGTCAAAAATACTATTTTAATCGCTAATAATGAAATTTTACTTAATTTAATCTTTATTCAATTTTCATTCTCTAGTTGTTACAAATTCAATTTCTTTTAATTAAATCATCTCCATCTCCCTTAAATTATATTTATTAAAAGAGAAAAATATAAATTATCTTTTTTAATTTTAAAATAATTGAATTTTACCTCTTTCAATTTTAAAAAACTTAAAAATTATTTCTAAAATTTTATAAAATTTAAAAATATACCCATATTCAAAAAATATTAATTTATTTTATTATTTTTAAATAATAATTTTGCACTTTATATTCAAATTTTTAATTAAAATTTTTATATATAATTTAATTTTATTAATTATATAACATAAAAATTGTGTATAAAAAATTAAAAAATTAATAAACTATAATATTTTTATTATTATTTAAAAACTTCATTAAAAATAGATAATTTGATAAAATAAGTAATCAAGTAGATAATAAGCATTAATTCTAAGTTTTTTAAAGTTTAAAGGGTTGATTTTCAAGTTTTGAAAGTTGAAGGAGTAATATCAACCTACTCTAAGTTAAAAAAGGTAATTTGCAATTTTTTCTCACTAAAATAATGATATGAAAAATCAAAATTTAACTTAGATCCATTTGATATTGCATAAACACTAAATATGACTTATATAAGAATAAGTATATTAGAAATTAAATTTAAAAAAAACCTAGTAATTAAATTAATATAACATTATAATAAAGGATAAAAAAGATATAATCAACATCATTATCACGTATTTTTAATTTTAAATTAAAGTCATATACTAAATATAAAGTATGAAGGGTGTTACACAAGTATTATATGTGACACATAAGATTTTAACTTTTTATATCTTCAATTTTATTGAAAAATATTAGTGTTAGATGTTTGGAAAAATCTAATTGAATTCAATTAAATTGTTCAGTGACTGAATTGAGAATAAATATTAAATAAGAATCAAATTATGAAAAATTACATGTTTAAAAGATAAAATAGTGTTTTAATCATTTTTAAATTATTAACACCATGTTCTGAATAAATCGGTGATGCTGATCTGAAAATACTTGGTAATCATCTTGAAAGAGGCTATTTTCATAATCGGCAATGTTGTATGTAACGAAATTAAAAGCTAAAATTGAATTTTAAATATAAATTAATAGTTTTCATTAAATATAAGATAATAGAATAAGTTTGTAAAATTCAATCTAATAAATATAAAAAAATTAAAATTCAATTTTGAATATTATTTTTTATACCTATATCATTTTTTTTGTGTAAAAACCGTTTTATAGCACTTGAGGCTTTCTAAATAAAAGTCTAAATTGAGAATTTTGCTTGTAACATGTATAATTGAGTTAAAGATAGATTGTGTTTTAATGTTTTAGGGTATTGGATGGCTCTTCACAAAGTCAGAAAAAGGCAAAGTTCGAAATTGTAAGTGGGACTTTCATCTTACAATAACATATGGAGTCTTACCATATGTCTATATATTGGCATATGTGAAATAGTATTTGTGATGCGCGCTAAATTGTATGAAATCATGTGTGTTGTAATAGATGAATGTTATAGTAAAGAAATTTGTTTAAATATATTTTAGCCATGTATGTGAGATAGAGAAAGGGATATAAAAGTTTTTAATAGAGATAAATTATATACTTTAATTTGATATAGAATTATTAAAAAAATTGATAATAAAACTTAAATTTCATACATAACTAATAAATTAATTTATAACTAATTGATCTAATCAATAAATTATAAATTAGTTTTAAGAAATATTCTACACACTAACTTATTAATTTTTTTTAATTTAATAAAGTTGGTACATGTTCAATTTTTTTTTTTAATATTTATCATTATTTTTTACTAACTTACCATTCACACCCTTCGTAATATAAATTTAGATGTATTTTCAATAATGTAATTTAATTTATACTAAACCCTTGACAAATAAAAATAAATAAGTAAATAAATATATAAATCATAAAATAAAATTAATTTAATTATAATGTCAATATATCTTAATTTTAAATTATAAATGTACAAAAATACGTACGTAAATAAATGTCTGATTTTATAAAATATAATTAATTTAATATTAAATTTTATATTTTTATTTTAAATATTTTAATTATGTTAATATAATTTAATCTTTAAATAAATATGAACTATTTTAATTTATATATTTATTTCTATTAATATATAATTTTATATCATTTTACAATTTGATCGAGTTCAATAGCAAATTTTGTAAAATATTTTTTAAATAATTAGTCAATTTATAATTATCAGTTACTTATTAAATTATTAATTATTAATTAACTTATTAATTACTTATGCATAATAGAGCCTCTTTAAAATTAAAGAAAAACATGATCAGATAATTAAAAACTTAAGACTAGTTGCCAAAAAATAAAATAAAATATTAAGAGTAAATTTTTTTATCGTCTTTTTGAAATTTACTTCTTCTTACTATCATTTCTATAAAATATTTTGAATTAATTTTGTTCTTGTGAAATATTAAATTATTCAAATTTATCTCTTTAAGAATAGAATTGAAAAAATTAACATTTATAAAGATAAAATTAATATAAAATATTTTATAACATTAAAAAAGTGAATTTCAAACAGAGAAAAAGGGAATTTATTCAAAACTTAAATAAGGAGAGAATAGCGGAAAAGATTTTATACCGAAAAATCCCAAGTCCCAAAACAGTTCCTTGGGGCCTAAAATAGGCAGTTTTGCTTCTCCATTTTAGGGGGGTTCCAATTGCAGTGAGCTTAAACTCTTTGTTTTCCGGATTTCCTCCAATAGATTGAAGCAGAAGAGAAAACGTCCAAGAAAAGGGGAAGAGAAAACAAGGGAAAGCTTTTCTGCCCACTATACCCCACTTCTCCGTCAGATATTTCAAACATATACTATTAATCCATTCACATAAATAAAATATGTCCAGACTCTATGACATGAAAATAATTCTTACAAACCTGCAGTAAGATGAACGACATTATTAAGTTCGACAGTATCATCATCAGCTAAGTGGAATGTAAAACGTAATACAAAAACAACAAATCAAAAACCACCACACTAAATCAAGTTTTTTAGATAAGAACTTTTCAACTAGCTTGTTCGATTGGTTTCTCCTTCGTTGTTGTTGCTTCCCCCATTGCGATTCCAAATGTCCCGCAAATGATTCAAAATCCACTTACAGGCATCGTCAAAGTAGATGGGCAAGTGAAGCATCCAAATGACAAAGACCAATGGCACCAAAGAGGGCGGAACCAAGATTGATAGAAAGGCAGCGGTAGCGAGGGATCCAGAGATATAACCAGCTAGGTCACAGATTTGGGAGCATTTGGAAGCTTCGAACCTTGATTTGCCATAGTATAAAGCTGCGCCAACGTTGATAAACATTGCAAACACAAAAATCCACATTCTGGCTGGGTGTGTTTTGAAAGGTGATGACGACCCTTGGAAGTACAATGCAAGGAGCCCAACCTCAGTAGCCATGCAAAATGTATATGCGATAAACCAGGGCCGCTGACTGCACAACAATGAATGATTAAAAATATTTCACAGGAAGCCCATATTTTAATGGTGTAGTAATATTTAATATTATTTTAAAAATTTTATTTTTCTCATAATTTGAATTTTCAATTTGGTATATGTATTAGTGGATTATAATTCATACAATTATTATAAAAGAAAAAACTTTCACAAGGAAATTGATATCACAATACATCATGTTGGCAAAATTATAGAGAGAAAAAGAGAGGAGAGTACATCAAAGTACAGGTAGATAGAGCTCATGATGAAGGAGAAGCACAGAGAAAAAAAGAGGGAACTGAAAAAAAATGGGGAAGAAGAAGAAAGCATCAAGATTTTAAATGATTTATCCAATTACAAAGTTTACAAGCCGATCAACCTTTGTCAAAAATGGAAATAGTTTCTATAACTAGAAATATTTATAACGGTGAACTCAAAGTTTATTAATTAAACACAATATTTACTCAATAAACTAAAGACGCTAAAAAATCAAATTAATCCAATTATTACGAGGTTATGATATTATCAGTTATAAAATTATATTTCAGTATTTTTATCATTGTTAATATCAACTAATCAACCACAAATTTTACAACAAATAAAGATTCTACCAAAAAAAAAAGAAGAAAGGCAAAATTTAACTTGCGGAAAGAGTACTTCGGACAAATGAGGAAAAAAAAAAAAAAGAACACACACAATTGACCCAAAGTAAAATCTGGACAGAGCAGAAGCCATGCAACCAACTAACCAACCTCTTAGCTATTTTAGCTAACTTCACTCTATATGTATTAACTATATATTAACTATTTACAACACAGCCCCTTAATCCGAATTGGCCAAACCAAATAAGCCATACCCATCATACTTCTAAGTTTTTCAAACCTGTCTAACTTCAAATGCATTGCTTCAATTTTATTCAACCATTTCCTTATTCATTCTGGCTAACTTCAAATGCTTTGCTTCAATTTTATTCAAACATTTCCTTATTCATTTGATCCCTGAAAAAAATGGAATCTCCTGTTCCTATTATTCTTCCACACTATGCTTTGCCAGACCTATATCAAACATCATCAAGCCATTGAGAATCAGCAGTAATGGGGTCAAAGAAGAAATGAGAATTTTCTAACCTTTCAGTTCCCCCTTGACCATTTGGGTCGTTAGCATCGGGTTGATGAGGCATGTTGATACCAATATTATCAGCAGCGCTGATCCAAATTCGTGGTTCAATCAGTTAAATTCATGTGTAATAAGAAAAAATGAAAAGAAAAAAAAATCAACATGCTATTTATTAAAAATATTATCTAGTTATGCATATATTGTTCTTTTTTAATTCATAGGGCTTATCAATTCTTTATAATATAAGCATTGACAACAGATATTACTAACATATCTTTTCGATCAAGAAATAATTAAGAAAATAAGCAACCTTTAAAATTACTCCATAAGAATCATATATATCAGAGGTTTTTTTTTTATAAAATTATTATTTGTAACTATATATACATAAATACAATTTAAGACAAACTTTCTATACCTACCTTAAAACAGGAATAGTTAGTTTAAATTTTCTTAGTTTATCTTTCTTTTAACAGGATAAAATTTTTTCTTACACCTCCAATTTCTTTTGTTTAACTATTTTTATTTTTGTAAGCAACTACTAAATTTTTAAAAATTTATACCGGATACCATGTATTTCTTAACATATAATCACATCCAATTTTTTTAAATTGAGGTGGGCGTGTGCCCATTCTTCTCTTGAGTGTGGACCTTCCCCGGCAAATAACACATTTCAGGGTTCGGCCGAATGGATTATCTGACCTGGAACCCCATACATTTCAAGGCAAAAAGAGGATAAAAAAAAATAGCATATCAAAAGCGTAAGTCTCAGTCCGGCGAGATACAGAACAGAAGCAAAAAAGAAAGACGCTTTCATGCTATGTTTGAGCAGCAACGAACAGTATATGAATGGATAAATGTGATTAATTCTCTAATTGAAATTATTAAATGCAGAAATTTCAGTTTTGGTTGCGAGTCATGCAAGGTTTCTTGAAAGAGTTTATAAAAAATGGGTTGTCACTTTTTTTTAAAAAAAATATCGCATAATATCATGCATTCGTAAAATATATTATATAGTATTAATTTTAATTAAATAATTTATTAAAATAAATAAAAAATTAAATTTCATTCAATATCAATTTAAAATATTTTATATTGTTAGTGATTCAATAAATTATAAGAAAAAATATATCGTTTAAAAAGTATGATTAATTAAGAATATTTAATTGTAATAAATTTTTTTAATAATTTTCCCTTCTTGTTAAAGAAAAATAAAAAAAAATTAATAAGATTTATACCGGCTTTGTTATAACAAGTAAATATAAAAAGTACGGTAAATCAATTCATTCGCAACAAGAAACTTTCCATTGTTTTTAATGAAAATCTCAAAAGTTACAGAAGTGCGAAAAAATGCACCATCATAGTTAGGTTTTCAATTTTTTTTACTGAAAGTGCTAGGTTCGTATGAAAGTTACAGAAGCATGAAAAAAAAAAAATGCACCATTACGATAGGATAAAGAGCCTTCAATACAAAGTGGCAACATAGCAAAAATTATAATTTTTTTTTAATAAATTTTGTATAAATTTTAAATTAAAAAATGCACTATTGAGCGATGGATTTACCGGACTTTAAATTTTGTATAAATTTAATGTTAAAAGTTTTAATAGAAAATTTTAAAAAGTTGGTTCAGATATTGCTACAAAATCTCACAAATCATTTGTGAGGTAATCTGACTTCTTTGCTGCGACAAGTTATCATGTCGACTTGTATTTAAAAAATTATAAAATATTTTATAAAAGCTAAAATTTTTCTTTAAAGAGCTACAAATTACAATATTACAAGATTAAAGGAACCTGCAAATTGTTTTGATGATGCTGTAATATCTCATATTGCAAATAAATTTGACTTCTTACATTTTACAAAAAGTTACAAAATCTTTGTAATAAAATTTTCATATTTTTCTTATCTAGTTACAAGCTGAACAACCTACATAAAGAATTACAGATTTTTCAATGAGTAATTATAGCTTCTTTTTTTTTTTTTAAAAAAAATGACGTTCAAACCTAAGTTGAGTTAAATTTTTTCAAAATATTCTCAATTTTTATTTTTATAATTATATTTTTTGAAAATAATTTTCATTTGAAACTTTTTTATTTTTAGAAAATAAGATCCACATTTATTCACATATAACTTTTATCTGCACTTTAAAATAATAATTATATTATGATTAATGATTTTGATAATGATAATTGATAATAGGTGGTTGTGGCAACTAAGAATGAAAATAGGTCAAGTTAAATTACATCTTATCTTAAATACGTTAGGTTTACTTTATAAATTATTAATTTAAGCTTAACCTATTAACTTATATAAGATTAAAATTTAGACTTAGCCTGATTTATTAATTTATTTAAATGTCTACTTGTATAAATAAATATTCAAATAAATTAATAGGTAAAAGCTTTCAAGGTAAAAAATAAATCAATAATTAAAATAGGTTTATATTTATAATTATATGTATTAAAATTATATTAATATCATATATTTATAAATGAATATATTATATATGATGTTATATTATATTATATATAAATATATTAATTATTAAATAGATTGGCTTGATAAGCTTACAAGTCATGCCTAAGGAAAATATGATTTATTTATCTAAATAAGCTTATTTATCATCTTTGGTTTGGCTTGTTCAAATAAAAAAGTTAGGTTATATTAGATTGAACACAAGTTAACTGTAAACTACTAATAGGCAACTTGATCTATTTCTATATCTATTAGCAATGATGGATGTGAATGCAATAGTAGTAATAGTAGAAATAGTAGAGGTGAGCACTATAGATGAGTGGAAATAAATAATAGATTATTATAATAGTGTTGCACATTGTGTTATATTTCAAAAGATCAAGTTTCTCATTAGGCAATTAGGCTTCAAGAGAAGGTTTATCTATAAGACATCTCTTTTATATAAAATGATAAAGAAAGAAAGTGGCAAACTCGCACACACAAGGTGAGCCAAAGCAAGTGTAAATTATAGATTTATCCCCTGCACATGAATATCATGTAAAGCCTAGCCCAAGCCCATTTTTTCAAAATAAAATTAAAATAATTTTTATTTTATAAAATCTAATACTTATCTATGAAACTAATTTTACCTTTGTTGAAAATCTAAACGACTTCCAAATTTTTCTCTAGGATTTATTTTCAACGAATTTATTTTCAATGGTTATCTCCAACATATTTATTTATAGCTTATACATAGCATATCATTTCTCTCATTTTTACAAAACATAACTTGAATAGCTCTTTTTGAAAGCATTACATTTCTTGCTACGTGCTTCTTGTTCTGATCATACATTTTGAAGACAAATGAATTTGTTAAATCTTGTGGAAATTGTTGGTTCAATCTCTGCATAAGAGACTTGGATAATTCCTTAAGGATGATGACTTCTATTGCGCTTCATACTATATAGTCATTTTTTATAGAATGTCGTAGATTCATTTGAAAATCTGTTATAGAAACTATTAGAGAAAAAATTAGAGAATGCAGGTTTACCTTGAGAATGTCTGGGTCAATGGCATTTGGTCCCTTAGAGGAGAAAGAAAGCATCTGTGGAGCTCGGTTTCTTCCTATATATGTTTTTGCTCCGCTCATGAAAATCTTTGATGGCATCCTATTATACAGCAGGGTGTTGTATAAACTTACACATTGTGTTGTATAAACTTACACATTGATTTTTATTTGCTACAAATACTCTTACAATGTGGACAATTTTATAGAATTGGTGTGGGAGAATGAGGAATTCTTGCAAGATCCGGTAAAATTTCTTGTATACTCAAACTATAACATATTTTTATCCTCAACTAATGAAGTGAAATTAATTTCAATTTTCAGACTTTCAAATGAATGTCGTAGATTCATTTGAAAATCTGTTATATTAATGAATCTACGACATTCTATAACATATTTTTATCCTCATTCTATATAAAATTTCTTGTATACTCAAACTATAACATATTTTTATCCTCAAAATAATGAAACAATTTATCTATAAGTTATTCGGTTTGAATTTGCTTCACACATTTATAGTTCAAAGTGTTAAAATTAATTGGCTCATGATTTGTTCAACTAACACTTCATCTATTCAAATAATTTTTCATTAAAAAAAAAAAAAAAACACAAATGCTGAGCCTGTGATTATATTATTAACCTCTTTTTTATTAACATCTTATTAACCTTAAGTTCATCCAATTTGAGCTTAATTCTCTTCATATTTCATCTGAAGGCACTTGGAACAAGTTAAATAACCATCATTCCTAGAAACATGTAAATAAGCTTGTTGGGCATTTAGAGCTAAGGATGATAAAATATCCTAGATTTATAATGCTTCTAGGAATTGTTCCAATGGGTTTTAAGAATTGTATAATTCTTTGTCCCATAAGATAAGTCATGAACAAATTTTCATCCTAAACAATGATAGTAGGATGACACAATAATACCTTGACTTGCTTTGTAAAGTTCCACTATTATAAGTTATATTATATTTTTACATTATATATATATAGACCCACATATGTATAATTTTTTAGCTATTCTAATAACTTAATTGTTTAAAAAAAGTAAAAATACATTAAAATTTTATTTGGAATGATGATGGTAGAAAATAGTAATATTTTATTGATAATATATTAATGCAATTTTTTAATTTTTAAATTATTTAAATTAATTATATATGACTTTAAACTTATATTATAATATTTTGATGACTATATATAATTTGCAATATTTAAATTTAAATTTTTTCCTTCATTTTTTTATTTACTAGTATTTGAGATTATTTAATAATTACGTGTAAATTTGCAACCTCAATTTAAAATTCATATTTTTTAAATTTATTTTATCTTTTATCATTCTTTGTTGAGATTCATTGTCTCGTGGGATGTGGGAATAGAACTAGTTTTATCCTTAAATTTATTTTATCTTTTATTATTCTTTGTTGAGATCCATTGTCTCGTGCGATGTGGGAATAGAACTAGTTTTACCCTCAATCATAAGGTATATATAATTTGCAATATTTAAATTAAATTTTTTTCCTTTCTTTCTTATTTACTAATATTTAATATTGATTAATAATTACTTATAAATTTATAACCTTAATTTTAAGATTTATATTTTTTAATTTATTTTATCTTTTTATCATTCTTTTCCGTTGAAGTTCATTGTCTCATGAGATATGAGAATGAAACAAGTTTTATCTTGAATCATAAGATATAAGATAAGATAATATTTTATTTTCAATAGCATGAGTTAAAAGAAGCTGGTTTACTTTGATCATGTCCCATTGTCATTCCTAGTCAAAACGACGTTAAAATTCTTGCCCCCTAGCTTATGGTTGCTATGATATTTACTAATGGCTGGAGACTCGCTAGGGCGATAATTTTTCATGTTTCTCAATTTGAAGAACCAATCAAATTTTACTGAAATTACAATTAAATGAAAATTCAAAATGTGATAACAAGACGTGAAGATTTGAAATTGAGAAAAAAAATGATAAAAATTGAAGAATTATCAAATATATGTAACGTGATTATAAAATATCAGAGTTTGAAACTGTGAAAAAGATGAGTCATTAAATGATTAATTAGTAGTAAGAGATTTAATTAATATACTAAATGTCAAAAATTTAGACCTCCTTACTACCAATGTATATAAAAATTGTAACGTGATTATAAGATATCAGAGTTTGAAATTGTAAAAACGATGAGTCATTAAATGATCAATTGGTGGTAAGAGATTTAATTAATATACTAAATGTCAAAAAGTTAGACCTCCTTACTATCAATGTATATAAAAATTGTGAAAATGATGATAAAACATGAAGAATTACATGTACAATTTCATTTTAATAATTTGTTTGGATTGAAAGAAACGAATGAGAGGAGAGGAAAGAGAAGGATATGTGATATCCTTTCCTTTATTTAGAAATTTTATATATAAAAGGAAAGAAAATGAGAATTTATAGTTAATCTTCTAAAATATTCAATATGTTATATTCCTTTAAATTAAGGAATTTTTAATGATTATTTACTTAATTTATAATTCTAATCATATTTTATTCTTTAATTTATATATATATATTTATATTCTCAATAATTCATTATTATTTACATTTAAATAAACACATCATTTTCATTTTTTTGAAGAGTACCTAGTGTATAAAAATAACATATTATAATTGTAAAAATTTTCTAATAAAAATATAAAATTATCTCTTTTCTTATTAATAATAATCAAACATAATAATTGTGATTCATATTTATTTATCTGTATATATTCATCCTTGTTTCAATGTATCTAACTTTAACTTTGAGTGAATCCACGGTTGAGTCACTTTTGACTTTATTAGATAAAGGTAATATTAAGTTAATTCATGAGAATTTTTTCATAAATCTTTTATAAGTAATAATTATAACATTATTATATGTTGATTTACCATATTATTTTCATAATGAAATTTTTTAGGAGACAAAAAATATTTTATAGAAAAAATAGATATTTTTTTTGAATTTTTTCAAATTGTAAAAAATTTGTTAATAAATTAATTTTTTTTAAAAAGGTGAAATTGTACAATTACATGTTAATTAATTTTTGGTTTGATCTTTCATTTTCCTTTCTTATATAATTTTAAATATTCAAATAGAAGAAAAGGAAGTTATGACTTAGGAGAAAACTTAAATGAAATTCTATAAATGTTTACTGTAAAATTTTCAATCAAAATTTTATATATATATTATTTTTCTAACTCATCACTGATAATTACAGGTCAATAAATATAATTATGAAAACTGACTACACAAATAAAAATTTTCATTAAAAACTTTGCTGCAAATATATAATTTTACTTAAATTTTATCCTATAATTTAATTATCCATTCTCCTTCCTTATATTTTCTTCACTATCTTTTCTTTCCTTCTCCCCCTCACTTCCAAACACATCACATCGGAGCAAGAAGCCGATCATAAACTTAATAAGTGCAGATAATTAAATGAACTCCGGCCAGGCCAGAAGGAGGAAAATTGCACTTTTTATACTTATAATCCAATTTCAAACTTTACTAACCAACTGGCTTTAAAGAAAAACTGTTATGGAGAAAGAAACATGTATATATATATGTTTAACATTCGCTCCGAAAGAATATATCAATATTCTATATAGACAATGAATTGAAAGACTTTGAAAGCTATTATTCATTAAAGACTACTAAGTAATGAATAATTCAAAATTTGTTATTTACGAATCTATTCATCAGATTAAATAGTTTAGAATTTAAACTAATATACTAGGAAAGACACAACAAATCACTCTTTAAATTAAATACAATTAATAAGGAAAATTTTTGGAGTATCAAATTAAATTCAGAATTTTCTACACCCAAAAAAAGATTAAATTCACAATTTTAAAGAAAACATCATTCTACCTCCCCTGTTTTGCCCGTCTTCTCTTTGTATCTTGAGATTTAAATTTTGTGATTTTAGACGTGTGAACATTATGTTAACTCATATCACTTATTTGTTAGTACAGAACAATCTTAAGTCATTTTCACCTACAAATGCAAACGAACGGTATTTTAAAACTGATCAATTGATTTGACCACTGATTATTATATAATTCAATTTGAGTGGATTCAAAGAATTATTTTAGTGATTGAATTAATTTAAACTATTTTGAGCTAGCAAGAATTGAGAAAAAAATTGAAAAATGGGTTAGTTTTTTTTTTAAACTTCTTTTTTTTTGTATTGGCCCATAATTAAAAAAATGACAAAAGAATAAATTTTATGCCTAATTAACTAAAACTTTATTAATTTACTTCATGTCTTTTAATTTTTTTTATGTAAATTATAAGTTTATATGAAATGAAAATTAGATATTATTTAATTTCTTTAATAGATTTATATAAATTTTTATTTATATTATTATTCGATTTAATCATTGGTTCAATTTGTCAAAACAATTGAACCATGAGTTAATAATTTTTTTTATTTACTCTCTAGTTCAATTTTTAAAACATTTCTTACAAAACCTGCAAATTAGTCACACCAGAGCAAAATTTATGATCAGATAAAACACTTGGGCACAAAGTAAAATTAATAACATGATTTCAACTGCATAAGAATAAAATAAAGTAAGATAAATTACATTAAACAAAGTGATACCTTTATTAGACATGTTATCTGGTAAAAATTATCAGAATTAGATATCAATTAATATAAAATTGTAATCACCAATAATTTTTCATATGAATTCAATTGAATTATCTTTTGTTTTGATGTAGTTTTTTCATCGTTCACCTCTCTCAAATCAACCGGCCTTGGATATGAGCCTTATGACTCCACCAAGGCAACCAAGTTAGCATTTGTAATTGACAGAAACACAAAAATTCTACGTGCTTTTTATGTGATATGGAAAGCCTCATCAAAGACATTGAGGCAGGGCATCCTTAATGAATCATGCACAAGCTAATAAATTAAACGGAGGGAAAAGAATAAAGAAATAAGAAATTTCTGACCTTTGAAGTTCTCTGCTTGACCCATCGGGCTGCTCTGGTACTATGTGAACAGTAAAATTTGCTCTGTTTCTCCTGCGGATCCCTCCTACTGCTGTTGTTCTTGACGCCATCTTCTCTTCCTGTCTCTAATCTGAACTTGCAAAAATGAGATTGATAATGCAAAAACACTGTAAAATCAAGAGTCCAGCAAGTAGAAGCTTAGCAGTTTTGCAGTTTAGAGTGCTATGGTCTCACATTGACGAATGCGGATTAACTCTAAATACCTGTTATTGACTATAATACCCTGACGCACTGGTCGCTCATTGGACGCCGCGGATGGGTAGTGAAGTAATATTCCCTTTTCCTTTGCAGTCCACAGTGAACGTACTATCATTGATGTGTCAGGACATTGCATGTGATATTACCTTTTTCGGCCAATCAAATACTCACTCCTTGCTTTCCACCTGTCCGATGGTGACCGCTAAACGGGATCAAGATCTTTTTGCCTCCCCATTTTCTTTAACCACATCCTCCATGCCGACGACATTAAACATCAAAAGGAGAATTATGAAGCTCCAAGCATAAGTCTCAGTCTTTAATCACATAGCTGTTGGCAAAGCCATCATTACCTTCCTGCAATGGCACTTGAAACCAAAAAAGCATTCTTAGAACTATTGTTATAAGTCTTAGATTCTTTTAATCTCTTTGCACTTAATTATATTTTTTATTTGTTATATTATTTATAATGCAATTCGTTCTCTATTGTTATTTTTTTACTTTGATCTGAGACTGAACTATATGAATAGGAATATCAAACATAATTAGAGTGATATGAAAAACATTGTTCATCATTGCATATGAAGTGTTTGATAAATTGTTTCTGTGACAAAAATAAGATGCTCATGAGTCTCATTTTAGCTGTTCTACATTTTTACATTCAAAATAATTCTACACTTTGAAACTAACACAAAATATAACTTTATCATTTGAAATGCATCAAAGAACTTTCTAACTTAATAATCTCCTTTTGACTCAAAAGGTTGTCTAAGTATTTGCTGGACTTTAACCTGCAAGTTTTAAGGAAAGATATTTAGAGCATAAAAAATGATAGGATTTATTAAATTAGAATAAATATGATTAAAAATTACCTCAAAATCATCTCTTCTTATCACTTCCATTAGATATATCATTGACAACATTGGATACTTGATCAAAACCAATTTTAATTCAATTTTCATTTATCCCTTGAGAAGATGAATGACATTTCTCCAAGAAACTTGGGATGCTAGCCACATCAAAAGAAGTTTGGATATCCTAGGAAAAATAAATTGAAAGGTGCCTTGGTAAATTAAGGAGATAGCTCCTATATATATATGTTTGATGAGTAAATTATTGTACCTTGAGTTACTGATTTTGAAATTTATTATTGCATTGAGGCATTTTCTTTCTCTTAGGTTGCTTCTCTACCTAACTTTTTTTACGTTTTCCTCTTCTCATTCCATCCCTTTTCTTAATGCCTTTGATACCTTATAAATGTTGATTATCATTCATTGTGCTTTCACTTATATTTAGAATAGATGAAGAGATATCAAGATCATTGGTTTCAAATCCTAAATTCCTTTTACAAATTTCTCTAACTTGAATACTTAACCCATCTATTACCTTGTTCACCAAAATGTATACTTCCTTACAATCAGATGCCTTGGTTGCTAGTCTTACTAATTTTGGACAAAGTTGCCTGTAGCGTTGGGTGCTACTAACATTGTTGTCTTCTTGGACATTTCTCCCTCTTGAGTCTTGCACAAATCCATTTTTAGCATCCCTTGTCCAACGTTTCAAAATGTATTGGCTAGGAATTAATTTGATATCCCTTATATCAAATATTTTTAGAGTAAGACAGCATAAAATGCGAAAGGTCTCATACTTTTTGCAACTACAAGAAATCATGTTATTAGAAGCATCAAAACAAACTTTGAACTCTAAATTGTTATCATACATACCAACAAGATATTTAGACATTGCTTCAGTTTCATATCGATGTTTTACACATGCTGCATGATACAAATCATACTCTTTTTGAAAAATATCAGAAATTGTAGAAGTATAAATTTGTGCAACTTGTTGTAATAAAGGTGACTTCTCCCACTTCAGCTTTGGTAATTTTTGTCTAGATTGAAATTTACATTGTAACTCATTGTACCGTTTATCACAAACAACTCTTTCAAAGTGCTTAAAAAATTGGATTATAACCAAGTCAGGCTTCAAACAACTTTTCAAATCAGAATTTATGCTTTCACTCAATTGTATACTCCGCATGCCTATAGAGAAAGTGTTTTTCATATAACATTTTACCCACTTCTCTTTTAACTTATATAGGCTATTTAACCATCGATTGTCTTGAAGATTTAAGTCTTTGAGCAATTTATCCCATGCTGTTTGAAAATCAATTTCTTCTTCATATTGATATATGCATGCCTTAAGATCTTTCAAAAAGCTTGACTCATTTTTCATCATATTTCCATGGTGCTTTATGCCATTTTGCATCAAGTGCCAAGTGCATAATCCATGATAAGTTTCAGGCATTACCTTAAGCAAAGCTTTTGCCTTAGCATGGTCTTGATCAATGAAAATAGTTTGAGGCTTCTTCTTTTTATGTGCTTCTAAAAATGTTTCAAATAACCATTTGAAAGACTCGGTTGTCTCATCATAAAGGAGTACAGCTCCAAAGATTACAACTCCTCTAAAATAATTAAATCTTGCAAATATAGCAAGAGGTCTATATGCACTATTAGTACTATATGTTGTGTCAAGAGTGACCATATCACCAAAATGAGCATAATCAATTATCATCCGTGCATTTGCCCAAAAAATATTAGTGATTTGTTCCTCCACATCTAATTGCATAGCATAATAAAATGAAGGATTCTCTAATGATTCTTGTTGGAAATGTCTTAGTAAACTACCAGCCTCTCCATACACCAAGTTCCTTAGCCTTTTACTACGAAGATGATTTTTTTGATCCAAACATGTGTAGCCAAGATTTGCTCTTCCCGCAACTTGCCTGCTCATTAATTCAAATGAAGCTTTCTGTTTAATTCCTGAATCATCTGCTAAGTCTATCTCATGAGCTTGTACTTGGGAGACCTTTCTTTGACATGCTAACATATGAGTGGTTTACACAAGATGCAAAGCATGATTATGTTCATCAACAAAATCATGTACTCTATATTTTTCTATCTTTTTAATATGCATGAATCCAATTCTTACAGCACAATTAGTTCTAGTTTCTACTCGATGATGGGCTGTTAAATAATCTCTTTTGTCTTCTCTATGCAAACATCCCTTACAACATACAAATCTAAATGAAGTTATTTTTTCAGTTTTTCCATTTTTGTTGATGTAGTGCTTTCTAACACCAAATCCAATCTTTGCACCATAGTTACTCCAAAATGTCCAAGCTTCTTCTACACTATCAAATTCCATTCCAATGTGAGGCTTCCATTCAGCTATATCCAAGTTCTCATCCAAAGTAAGATTTGAATCATTTGAGCCCCTGTATAAAAAAAAACAAAGCAATAATAAGAAAAGTAATATGATGGCTCTGTATCCAAACCCTCCAATAGTTTTTTTTTAAGATGTCAGGTGTGATTTTTCATTTTTAATTGAATAAGTATACATTGAGTGTTAAATTTTAATTATTTACTGCATCCTGATTACAAAGAAACTTGATTGATCTTTGGCTTTTGTTTGTTATTATAGTTTAAATGTCCTTTCTCTCATTTTTAAGCATATGAAACAATAATATGTCTAATAATTTTAAGATTGAGAGACTCATATTTAATTTACCTGCAATCATTTGAATGTATGCAGGTCAGCTATGGTTGATGAACTGGTTCAGCCATTAATGTAAATATTTTGATGAAGATATAAGTTGTTGAGGAATTCTTGCTTATCAAAATAGAACTTCAAGAGCCAATTGTCTAATTCAAAGCCATTAAATATTTGATTAAAGGAGAAATGAAGTAAGTTTCGTCAAAAGAAATTAGCACCTTTGCTTGAGAAAAATTGGCGCCTGTCTGATATATATATGTATATATATATATATATATATATATATATATGTATGTATATATATATATATATATATGTATGTATATATATATATGAGTGGATTTACAAAGGAAGTCGTGTAAAACAAAATGAAGAAAAAAATGGGATTTTAAATGAAACGGTGCGTAGCAAACAATAAAATGGAGAAAAAAAATTTGAGTGAAACGATGCGCATCAATAAATGGCGAGGATTGATTCAATAAAAATAAAACACTCAGATTTCAAGAACTGTAGCTGCTGTGACTGCAAAGGATCTTGATCCTATATAAATGAACCATGGATAAATGACAAGAAAGAACACCGAATACTTTCTTTTTTTTAAATTTGTTGGAGAGAACACAGCTATTTTTTTCTGTCCGATGAAAACTTAATTCTCCGCAATATTGAAGCCAATCTATAGGATAATATTTGGATTATCCCAGATAATCATTCTTTTTATAGTACGAGAAATCTTGAAATACTTCCTACAAACTGGATAGGTATATTTTCCTCGTTAATTTTAGAAACCTGAGAATTCAAATTTTAAATTATATAAAATTTAAAATTAATATTCACTAATAACTTAATTTTATTAAATTATATAATTTTCAATAATTTTTATAAATAAAAATTGCAATTTTATTGTACATTGACTTATCAAATTATTTTTTAACATAATTTTGCAATGCCTTTTCAAATATTTAACTAAAATTCTATGTATATAATTTAATTCATGCTAATTATACAATATCAAAATTATAAGTGAAAAAATAATATAATAAATTAATATACAATAATATTGTGATTATTTTTAAAAAAATTATTAAAAAGTTATGTAATTTAATAATGGATGATAGGTGTTGATCATATCATTTAAAGTTTTGATTTTTAGTTCTAAAAATTGATGGGAACAAAATTCAATTATTTCAAATCTAAGAGGGTATTTTAATTTTTTTCCTTTGGTAATTAGCATCCATAATGAAATAATTAGCTCGTAAAAATGATATTATACAAATAAATAAATTTTTTTTAATAATTCATGATAAATACATTTTAGAATTTATAATAAACTCAAACACATCTCCTGCCACTTATATAAAGACACAAGGTTTTAGAGCTCTAGAGAAATATATCTAATAAATTGGTGAACTGGAAATGATATATATATATATATATATATATTGATGTTCACGTGCGCCATGAATGGAAATTTACATACTTCAAATGCTCATTTCAATAATGTAATTTAGTCCAAATTTATACCATTTGATTGAGTTATTCTTTAATTATTATATAACAATTTGCACTAGAGGACAAATGATTATTGTTCACACTGCTTTCGCTTTGGGCTGTTATAGGCACATGCCACATTGTCAAACAAAACCACAAATACCATTCACTACTATCGTGGAGCGAAAGCATGTCTCCTAAAAGACCAAACAATTGACGTAATTATTATTAACTGTCGTTATGGTTGAAAATTATTACATTAGTTTACATAACCCTAAAATAAACACTGTATGTTTTTGGTACCCGACAAGATAAGGATTTAGTTATGTATTGTTAACATGAAGAATTATCCAATCTTATATAATAATTTAATAATTTAATACTTTAAATGAAAAAGATAAAAAATGTACATTATGTGAAGCTAGCAAAAACAGACAAAAAAAAATAAACTTATAATACACTAAAAAAATCCAAAATAAATAGGAAAAAACAAGCAACAAAATTCCACTAAAATTTTAAGCTAAACTAAAGAAGTTGGCAGAAAAGTAGTTAGCAAATTAAATAGCCACTTAGTTCATGTATTATCCAGTGCAATTACTACAAAAAAGTGAAACAAAATCTATGGAATCCCAATACTACATGTATTGCAAGTATGACCCATGACTGGCTATGACCGCTCAAAATGCTTTATCAAGACTCTAGAAAAATCTGTTCAATCAAGAACTTTCAAAAACTAAAGCGCTAAGGTTTGCTTTTTCTAGACTGTAACATTAACAGAGATTTACTTATACATATAATGAATATAAAGTTACAAATCATAGTGAAGCAACAGACTAAAAGTAATATAAATCCAAGTTAATATTGGAATGAAAAGTAACAAATTTTTATTTTTAAAAGTAATATTCAGCAAACTACATCAAAAGGCAAATATTTCAGACATATAGTCATCAACAAAATATATAGTAGGGCGAACATGAAAAGAAATATGATCAATATGTCTTCATTTGAAATATGAGGCAAAAAAGACTTCCAAACAAAGTGCTGTGTCCATTACTTGGAAGCTTAAATCTCCATGGCAAAGAAGGAACCAAAAAATTAGAGACATAACAGCTTTGAGTGCAACCTTATGAGAAACCAAATAGGAATTAAAATTGAATTAAATATTACTTTGGGCTTTTATTTGACTAAAATTGGTTTTTAGACTAAAGAGATGTTTTATATTTCAAATCAATTTATTTGGGCATGAACTTATTGATCTATTAAACATAAGCTCATCAAATATTTTAAATAGATTTTTGGCCATCACACTTCAAAATTATCAAGCCCATTTAGCTTCACAAAAATGTACTTTTCCATGTGACAAAATACTATTGTACTTTTCCATTTGTTTTATTTTGAAAATGTTAAACTTGTTTAACTAATTTATTCTATTTTTGACTTAGGCCACTCATATTACCAAAAAAAATTATATTTTTATTTACATTATACACATAATAGGATGGTAATAGACTTACTATTTATTTTCATTTTGATTTTATCATCTAAAATTTTCACAATAAAATATTTTTATACATCTGCAAAAATATGCATACATATGAACTTTATTAAATTAATTATATCTATAAAAAATTCTATTGCAACTTTTTTTTGTAGAAGTCTAAATAATTTATACATTAAAACCTTTATAAATTAGCGTCTATAAATTTTCTCATGAAAATTTGTATAATTTTATTTAATATTTCATAATTTTTATATCTAAATTTTTGAAAAAATTAAAACAGCTTCAATCAAAATTGTCAAAAAAATTATAATTTTTTTATATGCATCTAAACAAAGAATCACTTACTCACAACTAAGCCAGCCTCCAAGTTGAAATTACTGACTCCGTCACTATATGGGAAGACCTTAAAATACTTCCTTCAAATTGGATAGGAAAATACTTCTATTATTATATTTGAATTGAAATATTAGTATCACTCTCAACAAATATCATTAAGTATTTCAGTTTTTTAATTCAATAATCTGATCTAACAAAAAATTATTTATTTTAAATAAGAAATTGGCTTTAAGTAACTCATAATATTGAGTTAGTGAAATAATATGCTTATCAATATGAAAGTTGCACTGGAAAATTTATCGTTGGGTAGATAGGTAGGTTTGCCGCGTTAATTTTAAAAACCTGAAAATTAAAACTTTAAATTATATAAAATTTAAATAATTTACATTCTTAAAAATTGCCCCACTTTGTAAACTTCACGTCATGTTATGAATAGCATTAGCGAAAGAATAAATTTCAAGCACCGGACATCAAATACTTTTTCTGTCCGATGAAGGCATGATTCCCTGTATTGAAGCATATTTTACGTTAATATTTGAATTATTTGAAATAACTTTTTTTAACAATATGTGAACAGTGGCGGAGACAACGGGTTTAGGATGGGTTTGACCTCCACAGTTTAGTATTTTTTTTATACGAATGTTATTATATATTCTATCCTCTTAAAATTATAAAACCAATGCAACCGTGATAAAGAAATTATATTATAATAATAAATTTTATAAAAAAATATAGAGATATAAATATAATGTACGTAAAATTATGATTTTCTAATTAAAAATTGTAAATAATATATATATTAATTTTATCCCTTCCTCTATTCTTATTAAAGATGAATATTTTCATGAATTATTAGTATAAATACAATGCAAATTCTAACAAAAAAAGGCAATACTAATAGTACTCTTACCACAATTTCAGGGCAATCATTTGTTGGACCAATTGAGAAGCCCGTTAAATCGGCTTTCCCCTTTTCTTTTCCGGCCATGCTTCCCCGTTTGGGTTAAACAACCAACCCCACAAAATATGTCATTGGCTGGACTGTTAACACTTGGGGATAATTTGGATTTTAGGCCGTCAACCCAAAAAAATGATAAATAACCAATCCAGGCCGTGTAAAGCCCAATTCAATCTAAAGGGTTAGTCGGCTAAATAGTTATAGACAGGCTGTTTTGATTAAAAAAAAATTGCTCATTTTAATTGATGTCAAACATGATTCGCATCAAATTTGTTCTCTTGAACTATTTTTTAATCAATTTTATTTTTAATTTATTTAAATTTAACCAATTTCATCCCCTATTTTTATGAAATTCATTCTTCACTTATTTAAATTTATCCAATTTCATCCTTCTACTAAAGTACATTAAATTAGAAAAATGAAAGAAAAAATTGAGAAAATAATTTTTTAAATATAAAATTAGAAAAATTTAAACAAATAAGGAGAAAAATTAATAAAAAGGATTTTATGAAGACAAATTTGATAAAAATGACATTTCACATGAAAGAAAATATATTTTTACTAAAAAAAGGAGAAGCGTTAACAATTATTATAATAGTTACAACTCATATTTAAACAAAATATTAGAATAACTTAGCCACAGGCTTGAATATTTTTTATCAACTATAATTTAAAGGTATAAAATTAACTAACTTATAATTTGTTTTATTAATACTTTATTCAATTAAATAATTTTTATATTAAAAAAAATATACATACATACATACATACATATTTGTGTGTAGGGTGTGTGTTAGGCATGAGATTATCTTATTTACCTTAGGTTCACCTAATTTCAACCTGGCTCTATTCCTATTTCATCTTAAGGCGCTTGAACAAGTGAAACACGCATCATCCCTCGAAACGTGGAAATACACATGTTGGGCATTGAGAACAAGTGAAAAATCTTCCCTCATTGCTTATTGTTGCTCTGATATCTACTGATGTGACTGGAGATTTGCTGTAGCGATAACTTAATTTTTTTCTATTTATTAATTTTTTTCCCTTTGCACCTGATTCCCAATGGTAGCAAGTACAAGTGGGGGATAACTTCGCAATAGATTTTATGTATTTAATTATTTTATTTATAAATTACATTCTTCTATATAGACTTTATATAATTTTATTATTTTATATTATTTGAAGTTTTATTTTATATATTTCATTTTTATATTTATTTTAATATCATAATATAATGTTATTTTTAAACTTTGTAATAATTAAGATAAAATGTATAGAAATAACACTTGTTATTAATATTATTTAAAAATATAGAATTAATTAATAATTGTATAAATTTTTGCATAAAAAAATTAAAGAGATATTTATATTGATCGCATTTGTCATTGATATAAATTATCTTTACATTAACAAGTGTCATTGATATAATGTGTGCCATGCTAGCAACACCTATAGTAATTACAATCCGTCATCAATATATGTGTGATGCAATGTCACAAGCATAAGCAAATATTATGACAACACGTGTCATTAATATAACTATTTACATGTTTATTGGTACCGCTTATTAGTTGCAAGATGTTCTTGATAATATTGTTGTTAATATAAACCTATATCGATGATTTTCTTGTTTACATCAATGATGGTTGTTGTCACTACAAATTCTATTCCTTGTAACAACTTCTTTTAATCAAACTTCACTTGAATATTCTCTAGTAATGAAAATCACTTTTATTGCTCTTAGATGAAAGGAACATAATCTCATGAAAGTTTCTGGTAAAGCTATTGAATGGACGGCTTGAATCGGCTCGCAAATCAAATTATGTAGGTTGCTTGTAAAATGTTGAATCTGTTTGATTTTTTTATAGGCCTCTAATATGGATATCCTACCCCAATCCTTGCAAATCGAGACAACCCATTGGTTTTTTGTCTTAGTTTTTTATTTTATTAAAAATTTTAACTTTTAAATGATAAAAAATTAGAATTATTCAAAAGTATCATATATTTATGAATTAGTCATAATGTATTTTAAATTTATATATAATCTTAAAATATTATATATATATATATAAAATATATGTTATAAAATAGCTATAAAATAAAAATATTATTTATAAATTATTCATGATATATCTTACATAATAAAAAATACGTGTAATATTTTATTGATTGAAAATGTTAGCTTATAGAAAATGTATAAATATAAAAAAATTACAGGTCAAACCTATTGCAACTTGCAACTTTTAAGACTTTTAAAATAGACATTTGAATCTTTCAAAGTTTACGGGTTTCAACCTATTTCAGTAATTCTAATTTCTAAAGGTAGAAATCCTTAAATATAATTAATTCAATTGAATCATGAATTTTATCCATTAGATGATTTGTATCCAATTATTTCATATTGGATCAAAATATCATGTCATACCTATAACTTTAATAGTTATTTAATTTGAATCCTAAATAATATTTACATTAATAATTAAGTCTATAATATATGCCATCCAATGATGTAGAAACAAGTTGAGACTCATAAATTTTGCAGGCCAGCCAACAAATCTCATTATATTTTGAATCTGAAATTTTAGTTAATTTTTTTGGGCTTAAACGGGTGTTTTGCACAAATTGGGATTTGCGAAATCCAATATGGGTGGTCACAGGGCCTGTGACCACCTGCGGATCGGCCCTTCAAATATCCTTTCCCTAATTTCAGACTTTTTATGAACCAAACTAACTCATATTTGGTATATAAAGCATCAACCCAAGGTTCAATTTTCATTAGTCCAATTCAATTCTTCTTTGGTAAATTATGTGGATCATCTTACGAACTTATGTGGACTAATCTAGGATGGGCTTGCATGGACTCAATCTGGTACATGCTTTATCCATTTAGGCCCAACTTGTTAGTTCTACTCTATCCTTTATGGGCTTCAATTTTAAAAAATGCATGTCGCTGACTTAAATAATAAAAGTAATAGAAGGATAAACTGAATCCACGACGAGGGAACTGTATCTATATTCTTGGAATCTATCACGACCTTTTTAGTGGTTTTGAACATCCAAAAATTGAATCATGCAAATCTTAGGTAATAGAACTGTTTATACTAGACTGTAAAACCGTGCAAGGCATGGGTTATAGATTTATTTTCATTTATTTATATAAATAAAATTTAAATTCTAAATTAAAAATAAAATTATAAAAATACTGAAATCTCATTTGTTGTATTTACAAAAGATGATGGTATTTTTAAATTATTTAAGTGATATTTGATAAAAGAAATATTTATTATTATAAAAAACTTTTCTTATAAAAATTTGATTAAAAAATTAAAATATATTAATTTTTATTTTTTTATGTTCTTAAAATTTACTAATTGCAAATTTTTATTACAGCATTTGTTTATGAGCTTCTTGAGTAATTACATAATATAACCAAGTATGATTTATATTTGTATTTAAACTAAATATAAGAATATTATAAGTATAATGTATTACATAATAAAAACTTAAAAGCAAATTTGCAACCATCAGCATAAGTACATTAATAACTCCTTTTTATTTTTAGGAGAAAATTTTTCGTGGTAATAATACAAATAAAAAAGAGGGAAAGTGTATGTTAACTTTTGAATGCAAAGAGTAAGGTTCTTATGAAGTTTTGCTTTCAAACTTTGCATGTGAGCTTTGAAAGAAAGAAAAAAAAAATGACATCTTAATTCAGTATGTAAACAGGTATTTGCAAAATTAGGAATTTGATCTCAATTTTAGAATGAGAGTTACCAAAAAAATCTTCTTTTATTGATAGGAAAGTTATAAATTCAACCGAAAGGTAGTTACACTTCAAATAATAGAAAAAATAAATTTTGGAAGGAAAATTTTGGATGAGATGCTAACATTTGTCAAAGAAAAAGAAGTCAAGCTGCTAAAAAAACCTACAATTAATAGTAGCATAGATATTAAGATAATAATGCTAAACATGGGAGTGCAGAGGAAAGCAAGAAATTTTCCTCCAACTTCCAGGACATAATACCCGTCTTATTGTTATTTTTTTTAATCATAACGTGTATATAGATTACATAAACTTTCGTCACTTATATATAAATAAATAATTTTTAAAAAGAATTCCTTTGTCCTTTTTTAAAAAATAAATAATTATATATAAATGCCCAAAATAGCATGCCAGCATGGCTGAAATGACCGAAGCAGAGGCCAAACGTTCTGAAATAAGAGAAAGTTGCATGAGCAGAGAGCTTCAGCAACACTAGTATTAGGGTTATGCCAACATTTATAGTAGATTAATCTTAAAATGGGACAAATTGGAGTTTGGCTGCGCACTTGACGGATGGTGGATGGGAGCTAGTTGCACTGTAATCAGAAATAAGATGTCCCTATGCCATCGCATTGAGCTGCATGGAACAACACAATAATATATATATATATATATATATATATATATATATATATATATATATATATATTGGTAGGGGAAACAATATGGAATTTCTAAGTCCAAAAGCAGTACGTTGAAGCTTAAAAGACCTTGGGTCCCACTCTCGGTAAGCCTGAAGAGGAGAAAACGTGAAATAAAAGGAAGAGGGAAAGATAGGAGTGCTTCTCTGCTCACTAAACGCCGTTTTGGATATTCTTGAAAAATTTCCTCATACTTTTATTATAATACGTGTTCTTATCTTCGATTAATGAAAAGAAAACAATTATTAATTTCGTCAAACATTATACATTAAATATTGTACTTTCCAATTTGCAATATGTTAAAAATTATAATTATCTTTACCCTATTATTAAAAGTAAGAATAAATAATATAACTAAAGATTAAAATATATAAAAATTTCTCGCATTAGTAATTCATTAACATCGTAAATAAACCAAGTATATCCACACAACTGAAAATCGCCTCGTAAACCAGTAATCGTCATCAGCTCAGTATTTTATGAATGGTAATACGAAAACAACTCATATCATAAGTGTGGATCAAAGTTCACACGAGAGTTTTTTAACAGCTGACTGGTTATTTGCTTCCAATAATATCATCACATACCGAATGCCAAGAGTGGTATGTTGAGGTTCACAGAGAATCGAGTTCATATAAGAAGTTCTCGATTAGTTTGGCGGATTGATTGCTCCTTAGTTGATGTTGCTTCCAGAAATGCCATTCCAAATATTTTGAACATAAACTGTACCATTGCAAAGATACCCATAAAGCTTCTTAGGAAGATTCAAAATCCAGTTACGGACAGCGTCATCGTAGATGGGTAAGTGAAGCCCCCAAATGACAATGACAAACGGCACCAAGAGGGGGGGGTGGAATTGGGGCATCTGGAACTTGTGAGCCAAGGTTTTAATAGTTGTTAGGTATGAGTGTTAGGTGTATGTGTATCTACATTGTTTTAATAGGCAAAAATCTAAAACTGTTATAAATTTGCTGCATTTTTTTTCTCTTTTTTGTTTTCCATCATGTATCAACCATTCAATCAGTCTGAAATTAACCTCTTGAGATACTATGGAACATCAGAGGTGGAGATCTATTACAAATAAATCTTTTTCATATGCAAAATTTGAATTGAATCTAAATAAAAGAAATTAAAGATGTTAACCTCCACAGGAAAATGTGGAAACTAACCATTCCTTCTCTCTCTTTCTTTCTATCCGCTTATATATATCAGTATTTAAATATATTGACTTGTTTAATGGTAGAAAATTATATTTGGTAATAAATGATTTTGGCATGCTTTATAAGTAGGTGTTTAGCTCATTTCATGAGAAGAATCTTCGACTTTATCATATATTATAAAAGTTTTGTTTAATTGGGGTTTATGAGACCAATGAGTGTTAGGTACGGGTGTTAGGTGTATCTCTTTTGTTTAAATAGGCAAGCATCTAAATCTGTTATAGATTTGCTGCATTTTTTTGTCACGTCATTTATCTACCATTAAATCAGTGAAATTAATTTCTTGAGGTATTATGAAATATCAAAGATGGAGATCAATATCAAGTAAATCTTCTTTGTAAACAAAATTTGAATTAAATCCAAGATATTTGACTTCAGGTATTCAAATACTTTCCACTTAGATATTATAAAAATGAAATATTACTAGAGATTAAACCTCGTAATTACAATGAATATGTCATAAAAATTGGTACGTGAAGTTCTTGGCGAAATTCAGATTTTCAATACTTTCACATATTAAAAAGTTTAATAATTTTATAATTATTTAAAATTAAAATCAACTAATTTTTTTAAAAAATTATGATGCATCAGACATTTTGACAAATAAATAATCTTTTAAAATATATTATGACAAGATTTATATCATATAAATAATCTTATTTATAATGTTATTTTCATTACACATTAGCGTTTTTAACTAACACAAAGAGCATCTCAATTTTAACAAATCAAAATATAAAATTGTAGTATATTCATTTCATTTAATTTATGTGAACAAAAATTCGTTTTTAAATTCAAAATTGTGTTAAAATGTTAACACACTTTTTTTTAGGGTTCCATTTTATTTTATCCACCTTAATAATAATAATAATAATAATAATAATAATAATAATAATAATAATGTAAAGACGTAGACCTTGACCCAAGGTCTTCGTCAACCTAAAAATAAAAAGACCTTATCTCGAAATAAGAGGCTTCGCGCCTCTGCTTCTTCATCTTCCTCTTTATGTCCCTCTCTTTCTGCTTTTCTCATCTCTCGATATAGTCTCCCCTGCCAGATGCAGCCACTCCTTGGCTTTCCATCCTTCACCATGGATGACTCTTGCTCCAATCAAACCTTCTCTTTAGCCGCACTCACCAAGCCACCGTCCCTCTCTTCGTCAATTGGTGGGCCGTTCTGCAGTGAAGATTGGCGGCTGCCGGTTTTTTCCATTCTCCGCTGACGCGTCCCTCTCTCAGTCAAACTAGCCGCTGCCAGCTTCAACCCGATGCCACACAGCCCCATCTCGTGGTCCCGGGATCTGGTGAAGCATGCGAATCGGCCTGCTGTCTTCAGGTTCAGCGCAGCCTTGTTTCAGCCAATTGAGCGGCTGGCTGGTGTTCACGGCTGCTGATGGTCTGGTATGCGTCCGAAGCAAAGCATTTGCTGGGGTATTCCCATTCCTGCTAAATTATCACGCACTCGGCCACTAGATGGATTTGTAAATGACAAAAATACTATTTAGTCGCTAATAATGCAAGCTTTCTTAATTTAAGTGATGTTTAGGTAAACTAACTTTTAAGTAGCTTTTAGCTGTTTGGACTAAGTTTAGGCTGATTGATAATTAATCTACCATTTTGGTAATTAGTATTTTATAATAGCTGAAACCTTTGAATCAACTGTTTGAAAATGCTGGATCAGCTAATTTGCAAAATACTGTAATTCCCAACGTTTTTAAATAGTTGATGACTAAATAACTGAAATGCCCCGATAACAAATGACAAAAGTCCTCCATTTATTTGCTTCCCCAATTTCCCATCAACAACAAACGACAAAAGTTTTCACATGACTTAAGATCTGTAGTGCTTCTCTCTGCTTCTATTTCTTTACCCTTTATTTATCCCCACTTGCATTGTTGTTCTATGTATGCGTCCGCAATCATAGTTATTAATTTTTATTAGTAAATTTATTTATTATAAAATTATATTAATTTAATTTTGAAAAAATATTTAATATATAATAATTCATAATACTATATTATTTACAAAAAATTTTAATTTATTAAATAATATATAGAATCTAAAATATTAAAATAAAAAATATTTAAATAATTCATAAAATATACTAATATCCTTATATGTCATTTTACATACAAGTAGCTAATTATAAATAGCTAATTTTACTAAACACTCTTATTCAAACAGCTAATACAATTAATTAGTCAAATCAGTTAACACAATTAGCCTATCAGCTAATTGAATCAACTAACCTTACAGCTATCAGCTAATTACTAAATAAAGCCTTAATCTTTTTTAATTTACATTCTCAATTTAATTTTTGAGAAATTCAAGTTTTTTTAATTAAGTCTTCATTATCTACCTCAAATTATATTTGTTAGAAAAAAAATATAAACTACCCTCTTTAATTTTGGAGTGATTAGATTTTACTCTATTCAATTTTAAAAATTTTAAATTTTTTATTAGATTTATAAAATTTGAAAGTAATATTCATCTTCTACTTGCTTGACCATTTTATCAAATTATATATTTTTTATAAAATTTTTAAATAAGAATTAAAATATTATAAAATGTTAATTTATTTTGTTATTTTTGAATAATATTTTTGCATCTTATATGTAAGTATTTAATTAAAATTTTATTATATATAACTTAATTTTATTAATTATATAATTTAAAAATTGTGTATAAAAATAAAAAATTAACATCCTATAATATTTTCATTATTATTTAAAAAGTTCATGAAAAGATAGATAATTTGATAAATTAATTAAGTAAGTGGATGACTAGTGTTAATTTTAAGTTCTATAAAGTTTAAAAAGGTGATTTTTAAATTTTCAAAGTTGGAAAGGTAATATCCAATCACTATAAAATTAAAGAAGATAATTTGCATTTTTCTTTATTAAAATAATAATATAAAAAATTAAAATTTAACTTGGATCCATTTGGTATTTGCATAAATACTAAATATGACTTATATCATAATATCTTAGTAATTAAATTTTTGAAGCAAAAAGAAAAAACTTCGTAGTTAAATTAATATAATATTATAATAAATGAGAAAAAAAGACATAAACAAAGTGATTATCATGTATGTTTATTTTTAAATTAAAGCTATATAACTAATATAAAGTATGAAGGACACTGCACAAGTATTAGATGGTATCTCATAAAATTTTAAATTTTTATATCTTCAATTTTGCTGAAAAATATTAGTGTTAGATTGTCAGGAAAATCTAATTGAATTAAATTAAATCTTTAAAAGAATGAATTGAGAATGAATATTAAATAAGGATCAAATTATGAGAATTTTCATTTTTAAGAGACAAAATAGTGTTTTACTCATTTATAAATTATCAACACCATATTCTGAATTAATCAGTGATTTCAAATTAGATGTTAGTCTAAAAACACTTGGCAATCATATTGAAATAGGCTATTTTCGTAAATGGTAATATTATATACATTGAAATTGAAATATGAAATTATACTTTAAATATAAATTAAAGACGGTTATTAAACATTGGATAGTGTAATAAATTTTTAAAATTCAATTTAATGAGTATAAAAAATTCAAAACTCAATTTTATATTTTTTAATACCTATGATATTTTTGTTTCGTAAAACCCGTTTTATAGCACTTGAGGCTCTCTAATTAAAATCTAAATTGGGAATTTTCCTTGTAACATACTTAATTGAGTTAAAGATAGATTGTATTTTTAATACTTCTGGGGGATTGGAGGGCTTCGTCACTAAGTCGGAAAAAGGCAAAGTTTGAAATTGTAAGTGGGACTTTCATCTTACAATAACATATGGCGTCTTACTGTATGCTTGTATAATGGCATGTGTGAAATAGTATTTGTGCTGCAAGGTAAATTGTATGAAATCCTGTGTATTGTAATAGATGAATGTTGTAGTAAAGAATTTTGTTAAAAATATATCTTACCCTTCTGTGATGTAGATAAAGGGAAAATATAAAAGTTTTTAATAAAGATAAATTATACTTTAATTTGATATAGAATTATTAAAGAAAATTGATGATAAAATTTAATAAAATTAAAGAAGAATGTGAGAAGCAATAATAATAATAACTTAATTAAGGAGAGAACAATGAAAAGAAGAATCAAATAATTAATAACTTAAGAATTGCCCAAAAAAATAAAAATTTGAGTAATTTTTTTTTCATTTCTATGAAATTTACTTCTTTTGACGTTCATCTTTAAAATATTTTATATCAATTTTATCGTTATAAAATATTAAATTGTTGATTTTATTATTTTACTAATATTTTATAAAAATTAATTTTCCTAATTTTATCTCGTTAAGGATAAAATTAAATATATTAATATTTCATTAGGATAAAATTAATAGAAAATATTTTATAAGAATGAAAATAAGGAAAGTGAATTTCACGTTGACAAAAAGAAAAAAGAGACTTTATTCAAAACTTAATTAAGGAGAGAATAGCGAAGATCTTACACCGAAAAATGCCAAGTCCCAAAGCAGCTTTGCTTCTCCATTTTACCGGGTTTCCATTTCCAGCGAGCTTGAACCCCTTGTTTTCTGGACTTCCTGCAATAGATTCAAACAGAAGAGAAAACGTCTAAGAAACGGGGGGGGGGGGGGGAATAAGGGAAAGCTTTTCTGCCCACTAACCCCCATTTGTCCCTCAGATATTTCTAATATAAACCATTAATCCATTCACTTACTAAATAAAATACGTCCAGACTCTGTGATATGAAAATTATTCTCACAAACCTGCAGTAAGATGAATGACATTATTAAGTTCGATATCATCATCATCATCTAAGTGATATCGTAAAACGTAATACAAAAACAACAGATCAAAAACCATCACACTAAATCAAGTTTATTAGATAAGAAGTTTTCAACTAGCTTGCTGGATTGGTTTCCCCTTCGTTGTCGTTGCTTCCTCTATTGCGATTCCAAATGTCCCGCAAATGATTCAAAATCCACTTACAGGCATCGTCAAAGTAGATGGGCAAGTGAAGCATCCAAATGACGAAGACCAGCGGCACCAAATAGCGTGGAACCAAGATTGATAGAAAGGCCGCGGAAGCCAGAGATCCAGAGATATAACCAGCTGGGTCACAGATTTGGGGGCGTTTGGGAGCTTTGATCATCCTCCATTTGCCATAGTATAAAGCTGTACCAACGTCGGTAAACATTGCAAACACAAAAGTCCACATTTTAACTGGGCGTGTTTTGAAGGGTGACGACAACCTCAGTCGCCGTACAAAATGTATGTGCGATGAACCAGGGTGGGCTGCACAACAATCAATGATTATGGGGTAAATTACACGCGACCTTTTGAGCTTTTTATGATCTGTGATTTATCTTCTATTTTATTAAGATATATTTATTACTTACTTCTATTTAATTAATGGGGCAAGAAATCCTCTTTCATTAATTTTCCGTTTAATACCCTAACAGGATATTTCATATACGTAAAAATTTTCTCTTAAAATATTCTTCCTCTTTATCCATTCTTTTGTTGTTTTACAATTCATTTCATTAATCTGTAAAATCTACATTGCATTTTATTAATTTAAAAAATTTGTGAGAATTTTATTAACAAGATTTAGAGGTCTGATTATTAAGAAGCATCTTATGAATATAAGTTCTATTATTGTAATTCTTTCTTTTCTAATTCAAATTATAATGGTGATTTTTATTTTTCTTATATGATTGCTATGAATTATTATCCTAATTGTTAGAATGTATTGAAATTTCACAATATTTTTGAGATTTATGATGTGAATTTCTTTAATAGTGATTAAATAAGAAATTGCATTAATTATTTGAAAGGTAGGGATTTTCTCCTAATAACCTAACTAATTTAGGTGTACTATTAATTCTATTAGTTAAAATTTTTAATATGAAAATTGATTATGCATTTTCATTGTAGAACCTTTAGTTTATCATAATCTCCGAATTGTTATGAATTAATCGTTATGGAACAAATGAATCATTTACTAGAAGAAAACCAGCAAAAGAAGATGCACTTTTATCTAAGATAGTAATAAAAAAATAAAGTTTCAACTATTAAATAATTTAAAGGTTTCTCTAAATTGATATATATATTATTTTTGACAAGGAAATTAATAACACACACATCCTATTGGCAAAATGATGGAGAGAAAATTGAAAAAGAGATGTGAGTACATCAAAATACAGGTACACACAACTTACGGTGAACAAAGAGCACTGAGAAAAAGGGAGGGAACTTAGAAAAGGCAGAAGAAGAAGAAAAAAAGCAGTCCATCAAGTTCTTAAATGATGGTGATAATTATGGTGAACCAGTTTGGTGCATCCTTAGTTTAAATTGTTAGATTTCATTTATAAATGAAATCTAATAATTAAAATTTAATGATGTACTAATGTACCAAAATTTCTTCTATAAATGATTTACTCCATTACAAAGTTTACTAACATATCAACCTCTATAAAAATGGAAATAGTTTATGCAACTTGAACTATTTATAAGGGCGAACCCTAGTATATTAATTAAACACAGTATGTACTCGATGAAACTAATGACTGCTAAAAAAATCCAATTATTAGAAAGGGATATCATCAAGTATAAAATAATATTTCACTATTTTTATCATTGGTAGTACCAACAAATCAACCACAGATTTTACAACAAACAAAGATTTTACGAAAAAGAAGGTAAAATTTAACTTGTAGAAAAAGTATGTTGATCAATTGAGGGGAAAACAACTGTTAAAAAAAAACACAATTAAACAAAGGCCCAATTCTTAAAGTGGAACCAGGACGGAGCAGAAGCCATACAACCAACTAACCAAGCTCTTTGTTGTTTTAACTAACTTCACTTGACCTGTATTAACTATTAACTATTTGCAACACTGCCCCTTAATCCTAGATGGAACAAAGAAACCATACTCATCATACTTCTTAGTTTTTCAAACTTATCTAACTTCCAAACAAAAATACTATAGATATTTAAGATAGGATTTAAAATTAAATTTTAAATTATTTATATTCATTGAATTGATCTTTACAAATTTGATCAATTATCTTATATTCATTGACAGTCTTTAATATATATTTGAAACCTAAGTTTAGATCTCATTTTTGGTGTATAACTTCAAATACATTACTTCAATTTTATTGAACTACTCCTTTTTCATTTAATCCCTAAAAGAAAGGTAGAATCCTTGTTCCTATGTTTCCTCCTAAAGGATGCTTAATATCAAACATTATCAACACACTGAGAATCAGCAGTAATGGTGTCAAAGAAGAAATGAGAATTTTCTAATCTTTCAATTCCCACTTGACCATTTGGGTCATTAGTATCAGGCTTGATGAAGCCTGTTAATACCAATCTTATCGGCAACCCTGATAGAAATTCATGGTTTAATCAATTAATTAGTTCATATGTGTAACAAGAAGAAAAAAATTACCAACAATCTATTTATTAAAAAAAATTCTAGTTAAGCATATATTATTCTCTTTTAATTCAATATATAGCGATTATCGATTATACTTTCTTTACAAGCATCGATAGATATTACTAAAATATTTTTTCAATCAAGAAATACTTAGAAAAAAAAGAAACCTTTAAAATTATTTCATAAGTATCATATATAGCCGAGTTTTTTTCTTTTTTACAATTATTATTTGTAACTATACATAAAAAAATAATTTAAGACACACTTTCTATATGTACTTTAAGATAGGAATGGTTAGTTTAAACTTTGTCAGTTTATCTTTCTTTTAATAGGATAAATTTTTTTCCTACACGTCCAATCTCTTTTTGTTCGAACAGTATATCAAAAGCATGCATCTTTAACCTCTCAGGATGATTTCCTCTGGGCTCATTACTGCCTCCAAGCTCTCTGGTTTCAGTCACCACTGTGGATGCCATCTTCCAGTTTGTTTCTAAGGAAGACAAGTGAATAACGCTTTTGAAGCCAAGCTATGGAATATTTAACGAACTCATTAATATAGCAAATTCCATAAAAAAATGATGAGCTCTTGGATCTAACAAACTATAAATAGGCAAGTTGTCAATGGAAATTATATTTGCAATAACAGTATTAGAGGCCTATGCCTCCTAGCATGTCAAAGTAAAGACTTTAGCTTGATTCCTTCATTAGTTCTTTCCTCTAATATTACTACTACCACTGGGGCCTTGTGCCATTCAAGGTCTATGAGATACAAGTTAATTTGTGGGTGGGTTTTGTGATGGAGCAGGAAAGTTCACATTGTAACTAAATGGCTTTCCTAGACAATCTTTATGCTTATTGCCTAGTTGACCACATTGCAAACAAATTATATTCTCCAAATTACACGGACTATTATATTTATTACCATACTAAATACATCGAGGCAGTTCCTAACAGAAGTTGCTTCTAGGTTGAGACATTTCCCTACCAAAATTGATAGGAGTTCTAAAATAAGATAGATATGATACAAGATTAGCTTGACCCTTTCCTCTAAGGGTGCACTAGAGGAACTTATAGGTTGAAAAGTTGGAACAGATTGAATTCTAGTAGACTGAAGAGTATAAGATGTTGGATGAATAACTTAGCCTCTCAGATCTACCACATTTCCTACTAGCTTGTGCCTTTCTCTCTTCTTAATTTTTATTCTATACTCAACATTCAATACCTAATCAATAATATCTTGAAATGTGGTGTCCTTGGTAACATGAGTCACATTATAGAAGTGATATTAGAGGCCATAAGCAAAACTCCAAACCTTTTCCTTTTCATTAGGAATTAGGTATGCCATATAGCAAGATAAATGAAAAAACTAAGCTATATATATAGTAATGATCATAGACCCTTGCTTCAAAATTTCAAATTCATGAATTTTGGCTTCTCTAACATGAAGAGGTAGAAATTGATCAAGGAGCAGTTGTTGGAAGGTAGACCACATCAAAGGTGGTAAAGAAGGATCTTTATTTTTAATTGCATTGATGAACTAGTAATGGCAAATATCTTCTAATTTATATTCGACAAGTTTGATCATTATGGAATTGCATTTTGCAATAACATTTTATTTGAGCAAGAAATTGTCGAAAGTTTACATTAGAGTTAGGTCTAGTGAAGCGAGGAGGTTTTAGCTTATTGAATTCATAAAGAATGGAGAGTTTTTCAATAAGATTTTCTTTAAATGGAGTTGGTTCTGTATCCGTTCTATGATTGGAGGCTTGATCCTCCTAATCTTGATGCTAGTCCCACTTTTTTTCTTGGTAGAGAACTTGCACCACATTAGATAAAAGTTATTGATGAAAAGCGGCAGCTTATAAAGGTATATTATAATCATCATTTCCACCATGAGTACCACTACGAACCTGTAACCTCTAAATCATTCTCCAATCCTTGGATCACTAGCTTGATGACTATTAGATTCTGCCATAGCCTAATTCAATGGAAGATTTAAAGATTTAATTTCATAACTAGATATTCCTACATGCAATTATCTTTATAATTTTCCTATAAAAGCTCCACCACCACTATTGCATAACTTTAGGGTTTACCAAAATGGTATTGGTGACATGTGTTCCTATGCATGCACATACCATTAATATAGTTTTAGTCAATATCTAAATAAGCTGCCATACTCATATTCTACTTGTCCTACCTTAACCCTTTTCCCTGCTTAATTTTTAAATCATGCTTTGATATTGACTTTATCTCGATCTACCTAGCTATGACCTAGTGTAGATCTTGGTACTAGTATCCACTAGCCTAACTACACCTCATTTGGTATCATCATTTAGTGAATCCAAGTTAAGTACATGTAACTACTTCATTACATCTTCAAAATAAATATTTACATGTTTGTTATTTGATATTTATAATATTTACAAATTTATACAATTCCCTAAGGCTTCTAGTTTAATTTCCTAACTAAGAACTATGATTGCCTAGAGAACAACTTTACTCTTAAACTGTTAGAGGTGGTTGTGGAGCTTTAACTTAAGCATCTAAAAAGTAATTAAGAAGAACAGAGAGTTTGACAGACTTAGTAAGTAAATAGTTTACTTATCAAATATGTTTAATATTAAATTCTTAGCTTACAATTCACAAATCACAACCACTATATAAAATATATCATAATTAATATTGCAATTAACAAATAATAAAAATAGATCACAAATAACTCACCTTATGCCTCTCAATATTTATCAATCATAAATCTGACCTTATTCCTTCTATATATTATTTGTCACAAACTTAACCTTATCCCTTTTAGGTATATTATTCGTCACAAACTCAACCTTATTCCTTCAACTACCCACTATTCATAATTAAGTAAATTCGGATTTCCAAGAATTTGTTCTGTTGATAGTCACATCATAAAGGAAAAGAAGTTTATAACTCTAATCGCAAATTAAATATAAACTCATATACCAAGGGAGAAGGGTGATAACTATTAACAAGAGGTTTTTTTTGTTATAAATATAAACAAATTCATCACAGAAAACCAATTTGTATTGTTTAGAATAGCAAAATAGAAATCCGAGCATGAATCAATTCCACAATCAATTACAGTGAGTTATTTCTGTTTTAGACCTTAAGAATCAATTGATCAATTAATTCACATACTCAGGATTTCTTTTTAATAAAGTGAAATGATTGCTCAATTGATTCACACATTATCAATTTTTTGGCTCATTGTGAAGCAATTAGTTTTGTAGACCCAAATTTGCTTTTAAACTCATGGAATTAATGCATAATCACTTCTTCCCTTAAAGTTTTCTAGATTTCATGAAATTTCACCTTGTTTCAACTACCAATGCTTTCCAAACTTACAAAACACATAAAAATCTCATTTTAACCATTAATATTCTCATATAACTTTCCTTTATACTACTTCTCATCATTTATCATCTACACATAGCATTAGATCAGTAGATTTTTAATAAAACCTTAAGAGTTTCTCATATAGATAACTAAATGAGTAAGTGAATTATCCACTTGCTTCAAATTAGAAGAAATGGAGAAGATTGAGTAAAAGATTATGAAGATGAGCTAATTGTCCTATATCACATAATTAAATAAGATTGAGTCTCAAATTCCTAATCCCTCCTACCATTAATTTCATAAGACATAAGTGAGAAAATCATGCTAGAAGAAGAAGTCACCTTATTTTAATAGGAGTAGGAGTTAGAAATTCTCAAGATTTGATTAGAAATTGCTAGACTTAAGATGAAATAGAGATGGAGGCTTGAGGAAGAAGAACAACCGATGACGAAGAGAAAGAAAAATGGTAGAGGAGTTGCCTTTAGTGGCTTTAATGTTCCTAGGGGTATTTTAGATATTTCTGGAGTTCCTAAGGGTAATTTAGGAAATGAAATTTCTAAATCTCCTTCAAATATTCTATTTCAATTCTAATTTCATGCAATAATATATTTAACTTAATAACACCTATTTTTCTATTAAAACTCTATTTTTTATAATTAAATACTTATTCTAATTCTTTCCACAACTTTTCTTAACTATCAGTAAACATACAAAATTATCAATTAAAAATAAATAAAATAAATCCTATAACTTTAGGGGTATAACACATAGGTTCCTGTGGAAAAAAAGTATTTATAGTAAAAACTATATTTCTATCTCTTTGAAAAATGATAGAAATATGATAGAAAAAAAAGGAAAAGATTTGGATTTGTTAGTATTTCAGTTTGAGAGAGGTGAACTATGAAAAAACATTATTGGAACAAATGATATTTCAACTGAATTTATGTATAAAATTATTCATGACTACAATTTTACATTAATTGAATTACAGTCTTTTTTGTGATTTTGGAGAGAAGATTTTCTTGTCCTATCATCATATTAATATTTCAGTACCACTTTTTATTATATTTTGACAAATTACTAATTTTAACATTATGCTTGAGTAGTTTATGAAATCAATGAATCAATTTTCAGAAAGTAAAAGGAAGTAGTAGTAAAAAGCTTAGTATTATAATTCTCTCAGGGGAGATTCAATTTCTTCTCAAGAGGATTAACAAACTATCAACTTTTACATGTATGAATACATAGGCTCCAGTTTTTTTAGGACGAGGGGGCTCTGCCTTTAACTTTTTTTCATTTTTTAAAGGATGGTGATTAACTGATATGTGTAATTTGGGTCAGTCCTAGCGGATGAAATGATTAGGAAAAATATCACTTTGTTTAATGTAATTTATTTTATTTTGCTTTTTTCTTGTGCACTTAAAATCATGTTATTAATTTTAGTTTTTGGCCGTGTATTTCATCTGATTATAACTTTACCCTGATATAATTAATTTGATGGTTTTTTAAGAATGTATGTCTGAAAATAGCTTAAGCTTACTTTATGATAACAAGGTAAAACGATGTTTTTATATGAAATTGTGAGTTTAATTTGACACTCAAGAATTTTTCCTTATTGTTAATCACTAATTGTATTTAATTTATGAGCGATTGGTTGAATCTTTTCAGGTATGGTAGTTTAAATTCTAAACTATTTAATTTGGAAGAAAATTACGTTGACCTCTTATGAATTTCATTAAAATTATACTAATCTCTCCTCTACTTTTAAAATCTATACAAACTTCTCTTATAATATAAAGTAACACTATATTTAAATTAAAATTTGAAAATTTCTTTAATAAAATAATGAAAAATAATTATAAATTCAAATTAAATCATATATGATAACTAAAATTTTTATCATCAAATATATGTTATGCGTCAACTCTGATAGCAAAAATCCTATAATAGTTGTATTAAAGTTTAACTTCCTTATCAGTTATATTTTAGTTATTTAAATTTAATCAAAGTATATTTTTATCATAAAATATTCAAAATATCTTATATTAATACATATTGTTTAATGTAAATTTATAATGATCTTTTTTATCATTTTATTTAAAAAATTAAATTTAAATTTAAGTGTAATATCATTTTATACTCGATTTCTGCATAATATATTTCTAATATCTTGGAGAAGAGAAAACGTGAAAGAAAAGGGAGAGGGAAAGACGAAAGAGCTTCTCGCCTCACTAAGTCCCGTTTCTGCATCATATATTTCTAATATCTTGAGAAAATCCGGTATGCTTTAGTGATAAAGAAATTCTTGTATGCTGACACCTGAATTTAATGCATTAGAAATTGTAATGATCTTCACTCTTTTGAAAAGAAGTAGGGATATATATTATTTCTGGAAAGCAAAATATACAAGAATTTGTAGTATTTCTCTACCGTAGTAATCCATTCACATCGTAAATAAAGTAAACTAAATATGTCCACACAAATGAAAATGGACTCACAAACCAGTCAAGGACATTATTAAGATCCACCTAATTAATACGAGAACAACGCTATTATCAAACATCATAACATTGGTGTGAATCAAAGTTCACATGAGAATTTTTCGACAGCTCATTGGTTATTGCTTCCAATGATATCATCACATACCAAATGTCAAGAGTGGAATGTTGAGGTTCACAATGAATCGAGTTCATATAAGAAGTTCTCAACTAGTTTGGCGGATTGGTTGTTCCTCAGTTGATGTTGCTTCCAGTAATGCCATCCAAATGTTTCGAACATAAACTGCACCATTGGAAAGATACCCATAAAGCTTCTTAGGAAGATTCAAAATCCAGTTACGGGCAGCGTCAAAGTAGATGGGCAAGTGAAGTCCCCAAATAACAAAGACAAACGGCGCCAAGGAGGGCGGAACCAAGATTGATACAAAGGCAGTAGAAGCCAAAGAATCGGAGATATGACCCCACAGGTCCCAGATTTTGGGGCATCTGGAACCTGTGAACCGACATTTGGCTTAGTTAAAAACTGTGCCGTAGTTAATAAGCATCGCGAACAGAAAAGTCCACATACTGGTTGGGTGTGTGCGAAACGGTGATGACCCTTGGCAGTGCACTTGAAGGATTGCAGCCTCGGTCTGCATAAGACCTGGATGAACAATATACGACGGCACTGACCTGCACAGCCCTCGACCATGAAAAACATTTCACATGGAAAGAGAGGTGAGCACATCCAAATACAGGTAGATAGACGAAGGATGAGCACAGAGAAAAAGAGAGGTGATTACCAGGGCTTACGAGGAAGGGCAAAGTGAGAGAAAATATGGAGTCATCATTTTGAGTACGTATTGCAATATTTGGCAAAATTTGAAATTTAATGAGTGTAATTTAAATGAAATGCATAATTACACATAAAAGTTTTAAAAAATCAATGAAAACATACGAATTCATATTCTAAAATATATATAGTTCTACCTATATTAATTTGAATTTTATCAAAGAGAAACCTACCCATTGAATATTTAGATAGTTTATTCAATTAGAAAATTTAATAGCGAACCAACTTTTATGTGCAATAGAATTTAGTGATCATTTGGTTGGGGGTAATTAGACAAAAAAAAATGGTAGAATTTTGTTCTTTTTATTTTTGTTTGATTAAAAAAATATTCTCTTTCTTCATTTCCCTTAATAAAATTATCTCAAATAAGGAAATGGTGAATCCCTCTAATTTTTTTAAAAATCTCATTCCCTTATTCTAAATTTTGAATTTATCATCTTTAATATGATGATGATCATTTATTATTATAAAATAATAATACAAGTAAAAATAAAAATAATAAAATATAATAAAAGTATATACATAAAAATAAATAGTTATATAATAATTATTATAATAAATATAATAAAGTATTTAATAATATAAAATTACTAATATTAATAAAATATTAATTATTTTGATCATAGTAATAAAATAATAATAATAAATATTCATAATAAGATAATAATTATCATAGTTACAAAAAATAATACATAAATAATATAGTAATAATTGAAATAATAATAAAAATAAAATAGTAATAATTAAAATTAAATAATTAAAAAAATAATAATATTAGTAAATATAAAATATCTAATAAAATAAAAATAATTAATATTATTAAAAATAATAATAAATATTAACAATAAAATAATAAATATAATAACTAGTAAAAATAAATAAATAATAATTAATATTATTGAAATATATTAATTATTATTAAGATATTAATAATAATTGAAATAATAAAAATAATAATTGAAATAATATGAAAAAATATTAATAATTAATATTAAATAATTAAAAAATTATAATATTAGTAAATAAAATAAAAATAATAAGATAATAATTATAATAATTATTTTAATAATAATTATGGGTGAATTATTTTAATATAATAATTATTAGTAAAGTAAATTAAAAATACTTAATTGTATTTCTTATTTGAACCAAATAAAATGAATAATTATGAAAATTTTATTCTCTTTTCTCATATTTTCCTTTATTGATTCTTTTTCCTTTTTCTAATTGAATCATCAGCCCCATAAACTATTTATAAAGGCAAACTCAAAGTTTATTAGTTAATTATACAAATAAAAATTTCACGAGAAAAAAGGCAAAATTTAACATGCAGAAAGTAAGTTGGGCTGAAAAAAACTGTTAAAAAACACAATTAAGAAGGCCCAATTGTTAAAGCAGAGCTATAACAAAGTAGAAGCTATATAATCGAGTAGCCAACTAATTGACCATCCTCTTTCTTAACTAAATTCTGTATTAACTATGTACAAAACACTCCCTTAACCCAGATTGGCCAATGAAAATAACCAACCTTTACAATTACTCCACAAGTATCACATATAGCGGAGTTCTACCCTTTTTTTTTTCCAATTATTATTTGTAACTATACATAAAATAACAATTTAAGACAAACTTTCTATACCTAGTTTAAAATAGGAATGGTTAATTTAAACTTTGTTAGTTTATCTTTCTTCTAAAAGGATAAAAAAAATTTCTTAAGCCTCCAATTTCTTTTGTTTAAACCATTTTTTTTTTGTAAGTCACTACTAAAGTTTTTTATTTTTACGGGACATTGTGCATTATTCTTAACATGTAATCACATCCAATTTTTTTTAAATCAATCCCCTGCAAATAACACATTTTCAGAGGTTCGGCCGCATTGATAATCTGACCTGGAACCGTATACATTTCAAAGGAAAAATGGAAAAAAAAATTAGAAAAAAAAAAAAGAAAGAGCACATCAAAATCTTATATCTGAGTCCGGCGTGATACAGAACAGAAGCAAAACAAAAAGGCGCTTTCATGCTATTCTTGAGTGTGCAGCAACGAACAGCATGTGAATGGATAAATGGGATTAATTCTCTAACCTCTCAACATGACTTCCTCTTGACTCATTACTGTCTCCAAGCTCTCTGATTTCAGTCTCCGCCGCGGTTGCCATCTTCTTGCTCTGTTTCAGAATAAGAGATGTGTATAGGCTTTTGTGAAGTTTTGAGCCACTTGCTGTCCTTCTCTTTCCGCGGAGAAGGTTTCTCTACTGGAAGGCACGGGTTCGGATTTGGCTTTGCCTATTTCCTTTGTTTCTCTCGATGTTTGTGGCAATACAATATGGCTTTACTTATAGGTGTGGCATGCCCCTTTAACCTATACTCGCTTAACCCTCTTTTATTCTAGTCCATTCATCCCTTGGGAGTTGTCTGATTGATTGAAAATTTGTTGGAAAGTATAATTTTTGTTATTTAATTAATTATTATCTATTAAAATGAAAAAAAGTAGAATATTTCAAAAGTTCTATTTTTCAGAAAAAATAAGAAATGATTTATCTACTACCCTTTTTAAATAGGTTAAAGCTCAATTGTCTTAAAATACAAAATTATCCTTCTAACATTTATCTAATGTCAGCCTCACCCTTTTCTCTAATTAGCATGACATGATGGGCTTAAGCCAATTATAATCGTATGTTTTGTAGGCAAAATTTTATTAAATTAATTTGAATTTTATATGATAAGATAAAAAATTATAATTAATTTTTTATGATTATATATGTTTTATATAATTATAATAATTTTTGAAAGAAATATAATATACAGGGAAACGTACTTTGCTTTTTTAATGAATAGATTAGATTAATTATTCGCCCAATCAAATAACAATCATATTAAATTAATATATAAAATAATCATTAATTCATATATATTTAAGATCAAATTTGTATTGATCGATATTCATGTTGAAATAAATATAGAAGCTCCATTCAACTTTATTGTATATTAATTAGTCTGATAATTGCAACCGATACCCACGAAGTAACATATCGGTGTTGACCTCGTTTGAAAACGCAATTACGCGGAGGACAATACGGCTGTAGCAAAACAAAAGTAACATGAGCACCAAAAATTCTGAAATTGAAATCGAAACTTTTTATATTTATTTGTTTGAACTTTTTAAATTTATTTTTTGATATATTAAATTAATAATTTTTAATTTACATTTAATATTTAATTTTATATTTTATTTTTGGTGTATATAAAATTGTTAATAGTAAAAATACTGAAATTCTGCCTTAACCCGAGTTGTGTGAAAACACAAGAAGTCAAGAGTTGATATTTGAAAATGATTTGTTTGGAACTTTATTCGTTGATATTGGATAAGTAAACAATTGAATTGTATCGGTGGAGTCGAGACTTGATATTTTGAAAGTGAATTGTTTGGAACTTCACTCATTGAGATTGAATAAGTGAACAATTGAATTGTATCGGTTGGTTGTTGAATAGCAACCCAGCATTGGCTGCTATTATCCAATATTCTCATTTCCTCGCCATTTCCTTAGCCCACTCTCCCTTCCTTCCCCCTCTTCCATATCTATTTTTTTATTTTTATAATAAAAGCAACAAATTAGTTATTTATGGCAAAATTTTAAATTTGAATTTGGAACACGAAGCAATATAAATTTTAAAAATAATATAAAATACTATTATATCATAAAAAATATTGATTATTTATTTATTTATGTAATTATTTATGGTTTATGACCACAAATTTATCCTCAAAGGTTTGCACATGTTTTGAAAAAATTAATAGAAAGAAGCGATAATTTCTATCATTCTTATAAATTCTTATAAATTACACAAGTCCTCCAATATAGACTACACAGTTATGTATTTTTTTCTCTATTTTAACTAGTAACATTGAAACCGGCTTTGTTATAAATTAGATTATAAATTATATTTAATTATTTATGGTTTATGTAATTATTTCTTTAATTTTCTATTTAATTATAAACCATAAGTTACAAGCTTTTCCCTTTTTGTTAAAGAAAAATAAAAAACTAGTAACATTAATACCGGCTTTGTTATAACAAGTGTGTGTGTGTGTGTATGTATATATATAATTCGGTAGCTTAATTCATTCACAACTTTCCATTGTTTTTAATGAAAATCTCAAAAGTTATAGAAGTCCGAAAAAAATGCATCATTATAGTTACATTTTCAATTTTTCTACTAAAAGTGCTAAGTTCGAATAAAAGTTACAGAAGTATGAAAAAAAATGCACTATTACGATTGGATAAAGAATCCCCAATATAAAGTGGCGACATGGCAAAAATTATAATCTTCGTTACATTTAAAAAATGAGTTACTACAAACTTGCAGAGTCTTGCACGAAAGCTTTGCCATCATTAAAATTTTTTGCAACCTTTAATCATAAAATTCACATTAATCTAATGTTCGCGGTGAAGAATGCAATAATAATATAGATCGAAACAATTTGTAACTTTTTTTTTTTTACATAATAGAAATTAATTGCAACACAAATGTCTAATGATACGTGGTGGATTTACCGTAGTTCAAATTTTGTATAAATTTAGTGTTAAAAGTCTTAATAGAAAAAGTTAAAAAGTTGGTTCAGATATTGCTACAAAATCTGATAAATCATTTGGGAGGTAATTTGACTTCCTAATTGTAACAAGTTATCATGTCAACTTTTATTTAAAAAATTATAAAATATTTTATAAAAGCTAAAATTTTTCTTTAATTAAGGAGCTACAAATTACAATATTTCATGAGTAAAGGAACCTGCAAATTGCTTTAGTGATGTTGCAATATCTAATATTGCTAATAAATTGTCTTCCTACATTTTAAAAAAAATTACAAAATCTTTGTAATAACATTTGCATCTTTTTCTTATCTAGTTACAAGCTGAACAACCTACATAAAAAATTACAGATTTTTCAATAAGTATTTATAGCTTTTTTTAAAAAAAAAAGATGTGCAGACTTAAGTTACGTTTAATTTTTTTAAAATATTCACAATTTTTATTTTTATAATTATATTTTATGAAAATAATTTTCATTTTAATTTTTTTATTTTTAGAAAATAAGATCCATATTTATTCACATATAAGCTTTATTTTCATTTTAAAATAATAATTATATTATAATTAATGATTTTAATAATGATAAGTGATGATAGGCGGTTGCGGCACAAGGGATGAAAATAAATTATATTAGATTAAACTTTATCTTAAATAGATTAAGCCTCTTTTGTAAATTATTAGTTTGGACTTAACTTGTTAACTTATATAAAACTTAAGTTTTAATTCATTCTAATTTATTTAAAAAACTTCGTCTTACCTGTTAATTTATTTAAATGTTTACACATATAAATAAATATTCAAGTAAGTTAATAGGTAAAGGCTTTTAAAATAAAAAATAATTAAAATAAGTTTATATTTATAATTGTATATATTAAAATTATATTAATATTATATATATTTTATAGATGAATATATTATATATGATGTTATATTATATTATACATAAATATATTAATTATTAAATAGATCGTCTTAATAAACTTATGAGCCAAACATATGGAAAATAGGTCTATTTTATTTATCTAAATAAGTCTATTTATTAGCTTTAGTTTAGTTTATCCAGATAAAAAAATTAAATTAGATTAGATCAAATTTAAATAAATCATAAGTTCCGATGGCTTGATTTATTTCCATCCCTAATAACAACGAAAGAGGTGGATGCGATGATAGTAATGGTAGAAGTAGTAAATGTGAAGACTATAGATGGGTGGAAATAGATAATAGTTTATTATAATAGCTGAAAAAAAGGTTTTTTTATTTTTAAATTTTCAAAAGTAAAAATTTTATTTTCTTGAAAATTAAAATGCTAAAAGTTATTCAAACATATCTTACTACAAATTTTTCATTTTTTATAAAAATAAAAATGAAAAATAGTTAAAGTCAAGGAATCCTTCATTTAAAAACAATTTCTATCGTGAACTTTAGAATTTTGTAAACTTTTATGATAAAATTTATAATTTTTTATTTAATGGCATTTTAAGTTTGTGTTGAATTAAATATAAGAGACTAAAACTATAATGTATCACTACGTTTTTTAGTGCTAGATAAGTAGGTAGCACTTTTTCTTTTTTTTTACTACACTCCCCTCTATTTAAATGTCATTTTTAAATTAATATTCTCATGGCTATATATATATTACATATTTAAAAATAAAAATTAAATTTTATTTACTTGTGACTTAACTTAAGTTTTTGTTGTTGTGATTTAAAATTTTTCATTTTGTTGACATATGTTATTCGTTCTCTTAACGTGTAATCTATTTAAATTAAAATTTTATCAAGTTCTCACTAAGAGGACGATATGCACTGTTTAGTATATTATCCATTACTTCTTCTTTTTATTGTGATGGACACTCCTAGATAGAGTTAGTGATTTTTTTTATCTCTTTTATCGTGATTAATTGTCCAAAAAGAGGGGGGAAAGTGAGAACCTTTGAAAATAAAATTAGGAAAGTGTGTGGAAAAAGTTAGTTTTTTGTATGTGTGAAAATAGCAAGAGGCAGAGAAATGAGGAAAAAAATAGTCTTTTACTTTCTTCTTTCGCCAACCTTTATATATTTGCCAATTAGAGAAGTTTTTACTGTTGGATTAGGCTAAAATTTGGATAGCTAGTTCATGACACTTTCTTCATTTTGAATGGTGGAGATTGCATTTGGTGCTTTCAATGTTATGCTAAATATTTGTGAATGGCAACACAAGTTTTTGGTATATTTTTAACTCTTTATTTTTGTATTTGATCTTGTAGATAATATTAGTCAAGACTATGATGTTCTTAGTATTGTAAAGAGTTAAGGTGTGATTCTAGTAGTTAAAGCAAGTAGAAACTCTCATATGAATTGATATTGATACTAAAAATTTATTTGCTTGTTCTCGTGGTTTTTACTCTTTTAAATCAAAGGAGAGTTTTCACATCAAAATTCTTGATGTTGGTTATTTGATTGTAGCTAATGTATTTTTATGAAATGCATACTTGCTTAATTAGCTTCATATTAGTTTCATACTAGTGGGGAAGTTTTTGATCCATGGGCTATAATTTGTTTTACTTGTGTTTTATTTTTAGTGTTTTTCTCAATAGAACTAGCGATAGAACTTAGGCTCTAGTATATTTTTACTTGTATAAACATGAAGGTTAGTACAAGTAGAATAGTATTTTTTGAATGGTAAGAATTATGCTCTCTAGAAAAGGAAAATGGAAGATTTTTTCATGTGAAGGAATATTATTTGAATGTATTTACTACTATAAAACCTAAAAATAAATCAGAGTTAGAATGGAATTTTTTGTATAGACAAGTTTATAGATATATTAAGAAATGCATTGTAGAAAATGTGTGGAATCATATTGAATAGAAGACACATACTTACACATTTTGAATTAAACTTGAAAAGTTATATACCTAAAATACTGGGAATAATAAAATATTCTTGGCAAAGAAAATAATGAGCATAAAAAATCAAGATGGCATTTCAATGACAAATCATTTGAATAATTATCAAAGGATTATTAATAACTTTTCTTCTATAAATATTAAATTTGAAGATAAAGTTTAGGATTTGATACCTTTTGGTTCTTTACTTGATTCATAAGAGATATTTAGAATGTTTATATTTAACTCTACCTCAAATGGCATGATGGTTATGGAAATTGCTAAAAAATAATGCCTTAAATGAAAAGTTAGAAAGAATCACAAGGTTCCCTTTCATAGTCAGATATTATAGTTGTTGAGTCTTAGGAGAGAAGTAAAAGGTAGGGTACAAAGAAAAGTAATCAAAGCAAAAGCAAATTTAAGAAAAGATTTAAAAATGTTAAGTGTCATTATTGTGGCAAGAAAGGGTATATCAAGGAAGTATTATTAAAAATTAAAGAAGGATAATAAAAATAAAAAAAAGGGAAAAGAAGATGATAATAATGAAACAAAGTTAATATAACTACTAATCACTTTATTTTAGTTTATGAAGGTAAAGATGATGGTATCAACCTTAATGAGAATGAAACCAGTTAAGTAATTAATAGTAGTGTTTCCATCCATATTACACATAAAAGGGACATATTTTCATTTTACACTCCTGATAATTTTGGAGATATAAGAATGACTTATGAAGGTGCAGTATAAAGTGTTGGTATTGGGAATGTTATTAAGAAACATCTAATGGAACCAAATTAATCCTTAAGTGTATGAAACACATTCTAGACATTCAACTGAACTTACTCTTTATAGGTAAACTTTGTGATAAAAGGTATGACAACTTTTTCTCACATGACTAGTGGAAGCTTATCAAAGGTTCTATAATTGTGGTCTAAAGTTCAAAATATTTTACATTTTTCTTGATTCAAGTAAAAATTAATGGAGATATTATTAATTTTGTAAAATCAAAAGATGAAATTAAATTATGACATAAGATGCTATGTCATATAAGTGAAAAAGGATTGTTATTCTAGCTAAGAGAAATGCATTATATAGAGTGTAGAGTTTATATTTATAAAAGTGTAATTATTATTTAGCTAGAAAATAGAAAAAAGTAAGCTTTAAAAGTCATCCACCTTTTGGAAAATTAAAGATACTTGAATTAGTACATTTTGAAGTATATGGTCCTATAAGTAGAAGAATACATTTTAATGTATATGGTCTTATAAGTACAAGAACACTTAGTGATTCTCTTTATTTTATTACCTTTATTGATGATCACTTAAGAAAGATATGGATATACATACTAAAGTCAAAAGATAAAGTGTTTGGGGGTATTTAAATGATTTCAAGGGTATTTAAATGATTTCAAGCCTTAGTTAAAAGCAAACAGGGATGAAGTTGAAATGCATATACATTGATAATAAAGGTATATATTTAGAATCTTTTAATGCCTATTGTAAAGAACAAGATATCAAACATAAAAAATACCACCAAAGTCTCTGTAATTAAAAGGTTTATTCAAAAGGATAAACATAATATTGGTTAAAAAAGTTAAATGTTTGCTTTCACATCTTAGCCTACCAAAAACCTTTTAGGATGAAACCTTGAATATAATTGTGCATGTTTTAAATCCCTCGCATGTGTTCATTTGCATTTTGAAGTACTAAAAAAGGTGTGGTTAAGTAAGAATGTTTCTTATGACTATTTATGAGTTTTTGAATGTAAAGCATTTGGACATATTTCTAAGGATAAAAGCTCTAAGCTTGTTATAAAGACAAAGAAGTGTATATTTTCAAGTCATGGTGAAAATGAATTTGATTACAGATTCAGTAATCTTATTGAAAAGAAATTGATCAAAAGTAAACATGTTGTGTTTGGAGAAGACCAAATATTAAAGAACATTAATAAAGAAAAAGTGTTAATGTCTTAATACAGTAAACCATTACCTAACTTAAACATAGTTCATCCAAGAAAGGAATAGGATAGAGTCAAAGGTCAGAGTTTTAACCATGATGCAATTGATGGAAATGACCTTATAGCAAATGAAAGAAATAACAATGTATATAATAACCAACTAGCACTAGAAGCTCTAATTGTTACACTATAAAGATTCATGAGAATTAGATAACTTTCTACAAGGTGTATTGAAGATGAGTTCATTCTTTTGATTGATGGGAAAGAACCAGAATGTTATGATAAAGTTATGAAAGATGAGCATAAAAGTGAATGGATTGAAGTTATACAAGATGAAATGAAATCTTAGTATGAGAATCACACCTATGAATTAGTAAAATTATTAAAAGATATAAAAGCTTTGAAAAGTAAATGTGTGTATAGAATAAAGAATGAAGAACACATTTTTAGGTCTCAATATAAAGCATGATTGGTTATGAAGGGATTTAGTTAGAGAAAAGGAATTATTTCAATGAGATTTTTTTTCTCATGTTATGAAATTATCTTCTATTCATATAATACTTAGTTTAATAGCTAATTTTAATTTGAAAATTGAGTAGATAGATTTAAAGATAACTTTTTTCATGGTGATTTGGAAGAAGATATTTACATTGAGTAGCTAGAGGATTTCTAAGTGCATTATAACAAATTAACACTTGTGTTGTGGTTAAAATCATAGTATAGGATCAAAATTTCTATGGCTATACTATTTAACTACAAAAATACAGGTTGAATAGTCTTATGGCACAAATGAGTATGGCAATGAAATTACCACGTTGTAACATAAATAATTTTTTTTTTTTGCTATGAGTTCACTTGTGGCTAATAGATTCTTCTAGTCACGAATAGTCACGAGTATTAATGTAGCAAGAAAGGTACACCTGTGGCTAGTAACTCATATTGTTACAAAAAATTGTAGTAAAAAATAAAATAAAATAATTACAAAACTAATTTAACTAGCTAAAATATTTTTTATACTATTATTTTATTTGTACATCTACTAAAATGTATTAATATTTTTTACCTATATCAAACTAGTATAAATTAAAAATCTATCTATTTAGAAATTACAAATTGTATTCATAAGGAATCGAACATGAATTTTCAAGTTAAGGAATGTCAAGTCTTACTATTGCACTAACTTGTTTCTTTAGTATTATAATATAATATATTTTACATGAACTTTTAATTGACAAATTAACTTCAAAAATAAAATTATACTTGTCGACACTAATTATATAATAATAAAATACTAGATAAATTCATATTATAAAATACAATAATATTAAAATAATTTATAATTTTATTTTAAAAATTATTTTTATAGAAGAAATTCTCATTTATTTCATTACTAATTTTACTTGTATTAAATTTATCCTTTATAAATATTTTATATTAATTTCATCTCTCATAATTAATTAATTAATTAATTTTATCCTTTTACTAAAATTTTCATTAATTATTGTTAATTGAATTACTATAAGCTAAAAGTAAAATTTTTATATTTTTCAAGTAATTTCTTATTATTTTTTAAAAATTTCTTCAATAAAGGTTGAATTATATGAAACACATATCTATAAAAATCATAACTTTGAAATATTATTCATATTTAAATTTTAATTATAAATTAAAATTTAAATTATTATAAATTATTTGCTTTTAATTTTTTATTTATAATTTTATTTCATATATATATTTTTTATATTAAATTTTTATCCTTACATTTATCAAGTCATTAACCTATCAATAAAATTATAAATGGATAGACTAAATTAATTAAATTATTATTATGAAGAGAAGAAATTAATACAGAATATTTAGGAGAAATAAAATTAATAAAACTAGAATTAATAAGGGATGAAAATAAAACTTTAGACTATTTTATATATATCACTTCCTTAAATATAATTTACTTAAAATTTTTAATATAAGAATTTAATTATTATTATTATTATTATATTATACATAATTTTACATAATTATTATTTTTAATTTTTTAATGAAAGTTTCATTAATATTACTATAATGAATATAAAATTTATTATTAAATATTTCTATCATGAAGTTTATTATAACTTATGTCACAAATTATACTATTTATATATAATATAATAATTTTAGTATTTTCATAATATATACATATATACATCTTCTTTGTCAATACATTGTTTTAAGAATAATGTGATGTGGTAAAAAATAAATTTTTTTATAATATTTTATATCTTAAATGATCTATTTTTTAAGTAATATTTTAAAAATTAGATCGAATAATGAATTGAAAAAATTGTTGTATATATATGTATATATTAATCCTATTAATTTTTAATTTTACTATATAAAGAATTTAAATTCATTGAATAATTATATAGCACAATTTTTAATACATTATAATATATATTTTGTTAATGTATACTAATTTTATTATGTAAATTTAATTGATAGAAAGTTAAATAGTTATTTATTATTTGTGAAAAATTATTACATTCTAATAGATATTAAACTTGATACACATGTAAATAAGAATACCTAAAAACTTAATAATTGAGTTTTTTCTTATATATGTTAAGGTTTGAAGTTCAACTTCTATCTTTATAATTTAAAAAAATAATAAAAGTACATAACTATATAATTTATATGTAGTTCTATTATTTTATATATATTTTATGAATTGGCTAATTCAAAATATTATATTCTATAGCCTTTTTATTTCGATTAATTAGGAGTTAATTAGTTAATCAAGTAAATTGTTTACCAAATTCCTAAAATAATTGTTTGACTTAGTCAATTAGTTAAAACTCTCTAACTCAATTCAAGTGATGAATTATCTATTTGCTAAAAACTTATAATATATAAATATTTATATTTTTTTAATTATCTACCATATTGTAACATATTACACTTATTATAAATAACTTTTTTTTATATGTATAGTTACCAAAAATGATATATTTAGGTATGATTTTATTCATTGAATTAATTTATGGTATAAGCAATACTTTATTATAAATAAATTTTTCTAACTTATATGATAGAATAAGTAATACTTTATCACAAGAAATGTATACTTGTAATTTAATTTATGGCATAAGTAATATTTTATTATAAAAAATATATTCTCATAACTTGATTTATGACACAAGAGATATTTTGCTATGAATAAATTTTTTTTATAGCATAAATGATGTTTTGCCACAAGAAATGTATTCATGTAACTTAATTTTGTGGCATAAGTGATATTTTATCATGGATAAAGTTTTTCTGTAACACAAGTAATATTTTGCTACAGAAAATGTGTTCTCATAACTTAGTTTATGACACAGGTGATATTTTATCATAGATAAAATTTTTCTTTGATATAAATTTTTTTATTTTTTTGTATATTTATTTGAATTTTTTCCTAGAGTCAGAGATAAAATTGTCATGATTTTTGAATTTTTATAACATAATTCATGGCACAGGTAATACTTTGTCACGAAGAATTTATTCTTGTAATTTAATTCATGACATAAATGATATTTTATCATAGATAAAGTCTTCACTTGACATAAATTTTTTAATTTTTTTATACATTTATTCAAATTTTTTTCCTATAGTAAGAGATGAAATTACCATGATTTTTAAATTTTTATAGCATAATTTGTGACACAAGGGTTAATTTATTGTAATGATAAAAAAAAAAGAAAATTATGTATGTATATTTAGGAAGAATTTTTATGGATTAAAGTAAGCTCTTAAATAATGGTAAAAGAAGTTTAAGTTAGTTATGAAGGAGTAAGACTATTAGAAGATAACCTCTGATTATTGTAAGTTTGTCCAAAATTTTTTTGATGATGATTTTATCATTCTTTTACTTTATATTAATGATATTTTGATTATTGGCAAGAATGTTACAAGAATTATTAAACTAAAAAAATAATTAAGTTTTTTACCATAAAAGATTTAGGTCAAGCAAAAGCAAGTTTAGGCATGTTGATTATTTAAGTTAGAGTTGCAAAAAAGCTTTATTTATTACAAGAGAAGTACATAAAAAAGGCACTTCAAAGGTTTGGTATGAAAATGTCAAATCTATTTCTAATTCTCTTACTACTCACTTCAAATTAAGTACCAAAAAATGTCCAACTGAAAGAAATAATAAGATATGGAGAAAATTCCTTGTGCCTCAACAATTAGAAATTTAATGTATGTTATAGTATATACTAGACCTAACATTACTTATGCCATTGATACAATAAGTTATTTTCTCTCAAATCTAAATAAAAAACATTGGAATACTGTGAAATAGATTATGAGATACCTTTGAATTATAACTAATTTGAGCTTATGTTTTAGAAATGAAAAACCCCTTGCAAATTAATTTTATTAATGCAAACTTTACTGGAGATATTAATTCTAATAAGTTTATTTCTGGTTACTTGATCAAATTTCTAATGAGAGTTATGGCATGACAATTTAGATTATAAAAATGTGTTGCTTCTTTAACAATAGAGGCAAAATTTATTGCAATAAGTAAAGTATGTAAAGAGTTGCTATGGATGAAGAAGTTTCTTTAAGAACTTGAATTTAAATAAAATCGTTATATTTTACTCTGTGACAATGAAAGTACAATACACTTTGGTAAGAATTTTACTTTCCATGTAAAATTGAAACATATTGATATTCATTACTATTAGATACTATTGCTAGAACTGGAAAAAATTCATGTAGAAGATAATAGTACTGATATATTTACAAAATCTTTACCAAGAGGAAGGCTTAAAGCATGTTATTCAATGGTTGGGATGATGTTTTCCTCCATATAGTCATGTGGGGGAGATTTCTTATGGTAGATAGTCTTATACGGAGTGGATGTTTTTTTTTCTCTTTATTGTAGTTAGTTACCAAAAAAAAAAAAAGAAGTGCTAAAGAAATTAAGCAAATCATGTGGAAAAAGTCATTTTTTTAATGTATGAAAATAGAGAAAGGCAGAAAAGTGTGAAAGAAAAGAGTTCGTTGTTAGACATAGATATAATATGATAGTATAAAAAATTTTGTTTTGGTAAAATTAGCCTTATTATTTTGGTAATTTAAAATTTTTCACTGTATTATAATTATTTTAATTAATAATTATGGATATATTTATTATATTTTACTTATTTTATATATAAAAATATTTATTAATATTTTTAAGTTTTAAATAGGTTAAGATTAAATAGAAATAACAAACAAGTTATGTTATGACTAAATTATTAATACTTTTTTTAATAAAATAGGTTGAGGCCAAACAATAATTTTTAATATATTCATATTTTCTTCACATTAAGATAATAAATAAATTTTTCTAAAATATTAAAAAAAATTGTAATGCAATTTTAATCAATGTAATTCATTTTTATTGTATGTAAACTTGCAAAGTATGTAAAAAATTATAAAATTTTTATAAAATTACTCTTTTATAATAATATTTAATTAAATTTTAAATATTTCAAAGTACGCATCAAGCATTATATTGTAAATCTGTCTTGAAAGAACTATTATTTTTAATCAACTTTATTAAATTTTATAGTGTTTTTATAAAAATTTATAAGTTTCCAATGCCAAAAGGCAAAATTGGTACTAAAAAGGGATAAATCACATCTGTTAACTATGAAGGAGGTTTTGGGAAATTTTTGAAAATAAAGAAGAAGTTAATAATTTATATCCAAACTTTAGAATAGGTAAGTAAAATTTATTCTATAATTTAATATATAACTATGCAAACATTAAATTGACTTTGTTCATGTTAAAAGTAGGATAGTAATTGATGTTCATACGTTGAAGTGATAGTAATAAGTTAAATAACTCCACCTAAATAATAACTATATTGTATTGGATTATTCTATTTATTAAATGTGTTAAAATGTAATAACTTATGTAAAAATTTCAATTAACAATACTTATATTATAAATTTGTTTATAAAATTTAATTACTTATTATTTATTATTAAAATATTTTTAATTATTATATTAAAATTTTATTGTCATTTTATTTTAACATAAAAATTGTATTTTAATTATATATAATTATTTAAAAATAAGTAATTAATTATTTTTAAATAATATTTTTAAAATTTTAATATAAATTTTTAAATAAATTTACGTATCAATCCATTTAATTATAAGTTAGCCGTCATCTAACTCATGTATTATTCGTTTATCACCAAAGCCTTAACTCAACTTATATATTATTGATCTTATATAAATTGATTCATTTACAATCTAAATTTATAGAAAATATATCATATTTTTATTAAATTATTGTGTTATATAAAAAATTGCTACCCCTGTCTTACATCAAAGGGTCTATAAATCTGTATCATAACATGTGTACAAGTCATATATATATATATATATATATATATATATGCATGTATGTATGTATAGTAAATTATGGTTATAAAATTGGCTAAATATTAATTTTGATTCATTAATATTTAAAATGATTATATTTGATTCCTTTAAATGAAATATTTCATTTTGATCATCCTAATATATAAATTGAATTAAATTAGGTTCAAATTAATAATTTTTATTAACTTTAAGACAAAAACTCTTAATTAAAACACAAATTTTCTACAAAACTCTACCATACAATCATTGGGTGAAAAATTTTAGTAAAACTAATTATGTTAAAAAAATGTGAAATTACATGATTTATTTAATGTGATAAAACACCTTAATTTTGCTATTAACTTTACATAATCGGCTAATTTTGTTTCCAATGATTACCAATTTAGAACCTTTTTAGAAATTTATATGCCAATTATAATTTTTTTAATTTAATAAAAACTATTGTTGAGAATTAAGGCTTTGTTTGATTAGGAAAGAAAATAGGAGAGAAAGAAAATAGAGGAGAAAAAAATAAAAGAGAAGTTATTTTCTTTAGGATTGTTTAGTTGTAAGAGAAAATAAGGAAGAAAGAAAATGGAGGAGAAATTAATTATGTTTGATTAGGGTAAAAAATAGGAGAGAATAAGAATAAAAATAATTTTTTAGTTTGTATTTGAATGTAAATAAATTTTTAATAATAAATTATTATTAAATTATTTTTAATATATTAAACTTATATTTTTAATTTAATTTATTTATTTTAAAATTTTAAAAAATAATTTAATAATAAAAAATAATATTTTTATGAGGTAAAACTTCTCAGGTAACGATAAAATAAGGGAAATATATATACTTAAACATCTTCCACTTCTTCTTCTTTGCAGCTTCTTCTTCGTCTTCTCCTACTTCTGTAGCAATATTCTTTGTCCTATGTGCAGCACTTTTCTTCTCTTTTCCCCTCATTTTTTAGGAGAAATTTTTAGGGCGGGACCATGCCCTATTTCTTATGGCATTTTCTTTTCTTTTCTATTTTGTATTCTAACCAAACACATGAAAATAATAATTTTTCCTATATTTTCTCTCAATATTTTCCCTTCCTTTTAGTTTTCACCCCATCCAAACAAGTCATAAATGTGATCTAATTTATATATTAGAAGGATTAGAATAAAATATTATATTTAAAGAGAATTAAATATGATCAATTTATATATTAAGATTGTGTTTGTTTTCGATAAAAAAAATTGTTTTTGAAAAATATATATATATATTTTTTTGGGTACTTGAAGTTTTTAAGAAAAAACAGTCTCCGAAAAATTACCATTTAAATCGACTGAAGGAATACGCCATGGAACTTTTGAAGCAGAAATCGACTTCCAAGTCAAGTTTCGCTTTCCCATTTAAGCTAGTGATAGTCAGGGCCGCAGGGATCCCGAGGCCCCTGCCAAGCTTAGCTGGCAAGCAAGATAAATTTATTTTGACGAATAACAGTCAACAATTAGTTGTTTACTGTCGGTGAATAAGGAAATTGGAAGCCATGCCAATATACCTTTTATCAAGAAACTAGTATAATATCGATATTTATTTCAATATTTTAAAATTTGATCTCACTATTAATTCGGCAAAATGGAGGAATTAAGGTTAGATCGCGGTTGGGTTAGATGATTAAATTAATTAACAAGTTTTTTATATAAAATTATATTATATATATATGTATATAAAAGATCAATTTTATTTAATTTATACCAGTATATTTTTAAAAAATAAATAAATATTAATCTTATAACAGTTACAATTATATACTATAATTTTAATATATTTTATAATACTAAAATTATATTTCATTTCAATTTATTGAAAAATTTAAATTTGTTATCTTAAATACCACCAATATTTATTAAATAAAAAAGATTTAACTTTTACATAAAATATAATTTGATCCAAATTATCTATAAAAAATATTGAATAAAGGCAGGGAAAAAGCATAAATTGGAAGCTTTATATATAATATGAAATGCAGACCTAGAGTAAAAGTGTTCTGGGCACAATGATTAACTATTTGAAAGGGTGTTGCAGTGTCGTGCTGAAGTCCTCAGGAGAACCAATCCTTTTATTATTTTAATGAATGCATAGCAATTGATCCATTTTATTGAATACATAACCAATATTCCATTCGAATCGGGTTGCTATAATTCAACAGGTTTATTGGATAAATACCGGTTTGAAGTGATTTGATCAACAGGTTTCGATCATCATTTGGAGTGGGTCACAGTTCGATTTCCAATCGAATCAATTGAACTTACCGGGCCGATTTGGATTTCACAACATTAATTTACTTGTAAAGTAAAAATTATATTTGGAGAATTAATTAAATTAATTTTTTTTATTTTTGTCTCTTAATTTTAAAAAACATAAAGAAAAAAGAATAAGATGAAATAAAATCTTAAATTTAAATAAAAAATTTTATGATATACATTTATGTGGTCAGTTAGAATTTTTTTTGAATTACCTTTGAGTTTTTTCTTTCTATTTTTAAAAATTAAATTAAAAAAAATAAGTAATATATATATCAATTTTTATAATTCTTTATGAATAATTTAGTGAAAATATGATCCTATATATTATTTTATACTTATAGGTTATTTTAACATTTCTACAATAATATTAAATAGTATATTTGGAGTTTAAAAAAATACATTTAAAAAATATTATCCTCTTCTACACTGCACACAATAACATATTTTTATTGACATGATCAAACATGAAAAAATATTTGTTTGTGTAAGAAAATGTTTTTAGTAGAATGCGTTTTCTCCTATTATGTGGTTTTCGTCAAAGCAAACACACCCTAAAAAAATTAAAATTAAAAATTATAATTAAGCCATAAAATTATTGATATGCAAGATTGATACACTTGTATTATCTGAATATATATGCCTTGAACAATACATGGTCAAAATGACCAAGACCAAAGAAATTTGTAAATAACACATTATTGTATTCATTTATAAAATTGTACTGTAGCATCTGGTGCAAGATGACAGCAGTGTTGTATAAGATCCGACCATTTAAGTATAAAATTTAATGATTACAGTTTACATCTTTTACTTTCATGTAAAAACGCTCACCATATTTAATATGTCTCCTTGTCGATTATACCATATAATTATCATCACATTGGCGTCTTATGAAGTGCAATAAAAATTACAACAATAACATTACAACATTGTAGATTCATAATGGAATACGTACCTAAAGGGGATGCAATCGTCTACACTAGTAAAGTGGTTGCTCCAACGTTGTCATTGTTTCCAATGACTCGCTTCCAAGTATCTTGAACATACGGAATTGTATTCCTGGCCAATTGGTGAACAAGGACGGCAAAATTTCAGATTTCTAATCTCCCCTCATGGGGCACGGATTTGATACAAATATTTGCCTCGCAAAGCAAAATGCAGGACAAATTTTTACCTGAAGCAATTTTTGGGAATGAGGCAATATTATATTACCTTGTCCTATGATGTTTCAAATAATTAAAATTATATTTTTATCCTTTATATTATATATAAAAATATATTATTATAAATCTGTTTTAGTAATTTCATAGATAAAAAAATGGATTTACAACCTATGTGATCAACCAGCCCCTAAATACATTTTGTTATTGTTTTGCTACTTTCTTTTTTGCTAGCCCTAGTTTACCAAGAGAGCAAGAGTGGCAAAGATCCAAAGGAGGAGAAACACTGAACTCTAATTACACAGCACCATTTGGTGAAGTCTCAGCTATCGCTTGCTGCTATTGAGTCGTTGTCCTGCTGCACATAACACCACGCCATTCTGCCATTGCTGCTTTCGTTTCTAGCCACACATACCAGACTCTGTAGATAAGTAAGTAACTCAATTGGTCTTCTTTTAAAAATTTGCTTAGTGAGTGTGTCCCTATGTCATATCTAAAATGTTGGATGACAATATTAGATAAATCACTTGTCATTATTAAATCCAAGATTCAAGTCATTATTCAATGCTTATATTGTCATAGGTGATCTAATGCAAAGTAATAATCACTTGTTATGAAGTGATTTTATATAACATCAATATAAAATTGTGATTCAAGTCACTAACATAAAAAGATGTCACAGCGCTTTTCCAAAACTATGAAACATGCAAAGCTTTAAGGTTCATGAATGGTTAAAAAGCCGTATAGATATGAATTCTCAAATAAAGAAAAATTTTCTGTATGCACAAAGCTTTAATGTGATTAAGTAAAGACAAGAAGGCATTCTTTAATAAATCAGTAACCAAAGAGAAACATAATAATAAACATCACCAAAAAAGTATTGTATCATATCTTAAAAGCCTTTCACAATGACATCAATTGTTTTGGAAGGCCAAACTCAGAAGATACTTCATCTTTGTTTGCTTTGATCATAGCTTTATAAGGCATGGTGGCAATTTGGGCCCTTTTGGTCATGGTCAAAACCTAAAATAGAGCAAGCAAGTTAAATCAAGAAGGTCACATTTTAAACACACACATACACATACATAGAGAGAGAGAGAGAGAGAGAGAGAGAGAGAGAGAGAGAGAGAGAGAGAGAGAGAGAGATAACAACCATAAAAAGAAAAATAGAAAAAATTATTGAAGAATGGAATTAACCTCGACTTTCAAAGCTTCAATGATGCGTAAAAGGAAAAGAAAAGTGTTTTGCTTGTAACCAACTCAAAATTCAAGATATGACATGTATGAATGAATTAACAACTTGTGTGTATTATATTCATAATATTTTTTTAAATATTCAATTAGACTAACAATTTCTTAATTATCTCTACTATTTAATAATAGTTTCATTTTTCAAATGATTGTATACGAATGTCATTAAGGGATCCACCTTCAACTCCAGTTGGAAGCAATCAAGTTTAACTAGAAATATCTCTAGTAGAAGTATCTCCTATTGACCATGAAGTGGAAGAGTCACAGTCACATGAATCTTAATCTATTGATACAAAAAATGAGGAAAATATAGAAGGATCCACTAGTCTAAATAAACACGGATTAAAATCAAGAGTTTAAGATTATTTTCATAGACAAAGTATAAATGGGCAATGGAAAGTAGTTTGCAAAAATTGCAAAAAGAAAAAAAGCTTGGAGGTGATATAAGGATAAGTACAACATATCTACATAATCACATTCAAAGATCTCACTTTCAAAAAGTGAGGGTTCTAAAATAATCAACAATTAGAATTGTGCCTAAATCAAGTTCTACTGGGGTTGCAGGTGAATCAAATATGGTTGGAAATTATGCATTCAATCAAGAAGTTGTGAGAAAAGAACTTGCTGCAATGATCATTTTGTATGAATATCCACTTTTAATGGTTGAGCACATTAGTTTTAAAAGATTTCTCTCTTACCTTCAACCATTGTTCAAATCAATTTCTTGTAATACAATCAAGAATGACATTTTTAAAGATTTATGAAAGTGAAAAAACAAAGAAAATGACTATACTAGTGAAACTTCATAGTCAGATTGCAATTATTGCTAATATATAGGCTTCCAGCAATCAAAACAAAGGTTACATGACAATTATTATACATTTTATTGATGATTCTTAGTGCTTGCAAAGTTAGATTTTAAGGTAATCACTAAACTATAGTAATGGATTACTCCCATAATATATATGACTTTCTCTATTAATAATTTATTTATTATGTCACATGTATTAGGTTCATTTATGTTCCTACTCCATATATTGCTGAGGTTTTTTGTGATGTTTTAGTTGAATGTTTGTTAGATTGAAATTTGGATAGAAAATTATCTATTATCACTGTTGATAATTGTAGCACTAACGATGTCATGGTTCAATTAATTTTTTCAAAGATACCTCTAGCTCGATTTTTCTTAGGTGGGTCATTATTTCAGATGCGATGCTATGTTCATATATTGAACTTGATTGTGAAGGATGATTTGTTAATAATATATAAGGCCATTGAAAACATTAGGTCTAATGTTGCATATTGGTCTGTAACACTGAAAAGGGAGGAGAAATTTAAAGAAACTTCTTTTCAACTTAATGTTCCCTATTCAAAAAGCCTTGCACTTAATTGTAGAACTAAGTGGAATTTGACTTACCTAATGCTTTCTATGACTATTCTATATTAAGAAGTCTTTGATCATATGAAACTTCACGATCTACACTTAAAAAATACACCTTCTGATAATGATTGGAATATGGCAAAAGAAATATGTGAGAAGTTAGAATTGTTCTACAGTGTGACTGAATTATTCTTTAGTACTATGTATTCAACTTCAAATATCTATTTTTCAAATATTTGTAAAATTAAGTTGTCATTGAAAGAATGGCTTCAAAGTTCTAATGGTATCATTAGAGACATAACTTTAAATATGATTGACAAGTTTAATAACTATTAGGGTAAGATTGATGTAGTGATGTTAGTAGGCACAGTTTTGGATCTTAGATATAAAATAATATTGTTAAACTATTTTTCCCTCTCATGTATGGAAATGAAGCTCCATATGAAATATAAAAAGTGCAAATTATTTATCAAGATTTGATAAAAGAATATCAATTTAAATTGAAAGGCAATAATCAATTAAGTGACTCAACCACTTTGATGGATTTGTGTTCTATAGGGAAAAAAGGAGATTAGATGTGTATTTTTGCTCAATTTGTACATCAATATTCTGCATCTACATGTGTAAAGTTAGAATTAGACTTCAATTTGGAAGAACTAGTTTTGCCTATTATTTCAGATGAAGAATTTGATATCTTGGCTTAGTAAAAATCAAATGGGCTAAAATATCCAATCTTGCAAATAATTGATAGAGATTTCTTGGTATTCCTATATCTAGTGTTGCTTTAGAGTTGGCTTTTAGTACTAGTGGTTTACTTTTATCTACACATCATAGTAGACTCCATTATGATATATTTGAAGCATTGATGTGTGCTTAGGATTGGTTGTGGGGAAACATACAATGTAATATGATATTTTCAATTATTAGTTTATCAATTTATAATTTTTGTACATTATAATCTAATTATATTTGACTTATTTACTATGAACATCAAAGGAAAGGCCTCCTTGTTCTACTGCAAATGAAGACATGGATGTTAATGAAGTTTTGTGAGTTTTTTCATTCTTCTTTTAACTTATTTTAAGCATTTTATCTCTTTAATGTTTTAATAATTGTCATTCATATTTTATCATAACATAAAATGGAGACATTCATTCCCTTATTGGAATTATTTATTTTATTATGATTTTAGCTATTTAAAGAATCTTATTTGAACCAACCTTCTAATATACCATCTGTAATAAACTGAATAATTTTGGAAAATACAAGAAAAAAAATTTTAGAACTAAAATTACCAGCCTCTCTTTTTGAAATCCAATTCAGCACTAGCAAGTGATATATCTATTTTATTCTAACTAAAATGAGTGAATATTTGGAGTTTTACCAATGGCTGCACTCTTTTGTTGTAAGGTTATCATTATTTTGAATAGAGATATTACAACAATACAATGCATGTTTAGTATACAAATATAGAGAGATACATGCTCACGTTTAATTGGGAAAGCAAATTGGCACTGCATGGACTTTTTTATATATACAACAAACCCCACAACATTGTGACACACAGATGAATACACCAACTTATAACTACGCCTTAGACTTCAGCTATTACACTTACACCACACACCTATAATGTAGTAAATTTTTCATGTGATTAGTACTTTATCCAGTAAGTTAACAAACATCTTATTCCTAACATTTTTCATTACCAAATATACAAATATACATAAAACAACTTCTTATACATATATACATATAGATATATAGGGATACACATATATAAGAAAGAACAAGAAACTACAATACAGAAAAGAATGTGAAAAGTAGTGGTAAAAGCGTAGTTTCTAGAACATTCATTTTTCCCCTAATGAAAATCATTGATGTATATTTTTCATATCTTTTATGAAAATTTTTATATTTTTTATAAATTTTTCATATAAAAAATTATTTATGTTGAAAGTGATAGAGGCCCTTTTAATATATTTTGTAGGTGTTAAGTATATTAGAAAAATGATCATATAGTGAAGTAAAATATGATGAAGGCAAAGAGTAAAGGATATGGCATGCCGAAGAAGATGATGAAAACAACATTTTGGAGAAATTTTTTATCACGTATTTTAATTATTTTACTTTAAAACTAATTGGACAAATTATGTATGATTATGGACTAATATTGTTACACTATGTTGAATATTATATGTTGGTTCTATTTGAATTCAAAATTTATAAATTTTAAGCTTTTTTTAAATTTTTTAAATAGTTTCAAATTTCCTCATAAATTACTAGTGCCCTGCGAATTGTGGGAATGTGGGACCAACTTGCCTCATAGTTAGAGACGAGGCGAGGATGGGGCAAATTATTAGAGTTACAAGGCAAGGCATTATATATCAATCTATCATTATCCTACTTCGTTGCCATCTCTAATGGTGAAGCTTTTCAGCCACTTGCAAAATCTAGTTATGAACGACATTAACAAAGTGTGTTCGATCCAAACATCCAAATAAAAAATACAAAAAGCTTAAAAAAAGGTGGAACCATAATTGACGTAAATGTAACAAAAGCTAGAAGTCTAGAAACATAACCAACTTGAACACAAATATTCTAGAGGCTTCTAGATAATTTGATCATGTCTTTACCAAGTGCAATGGAGTAAATGAATCCTGTAAACACTGTGGTCCACATATTAGCCGTGTGTATCAAAGGGCGATGAATCATGCAAATGAAATTGTAAAAGAGCGAACATTCCATAGTGTTGATCTGCACAACCACAAGGATATTATTATATTAAGTTAATTTAGCTTCCATTTATTTTTTGTTAGAAATATTATTTATTTGGATGTATAACATATAGGAGTAATATGTATGTAATATTATTTGCATTAAAAATAAAATTGAAATGAAGTTTTGAATATAAATTAAGGATTATCATTAAATATAGGATGGTAGAAAAAATTTATAAAGTTCAATTAATGAATATAAAAAAATTTTAAATTTAATTTTTGGATCTCATTTTCGATACATAATATTTTTATTTTATATATTTTGGAAAAACATTCTTTCCTTAAAAAGTGTTATTTTCTATTATAATCTTCATTGTTATTAAATAAGTAAACTATTATTAGTTTTAATATTTCATAAGGTAATATTGCTGGCAATCCTTTCTCCTCACTCTTTTCTTATTCTCCTATTTGTATAAGGGGAAAAAAAGAAAGGATAATTAAGCCTATTCTTTTATGAGTCCAAGAAGCTTCTTTTTTTTTAATCTTTATATGGATAGAAGAGTGAAAAAGAGGAAGTGTAATTAGTATTGCTTTATTTTACAATAGAAGAATACACATGGAAAAGAGCCTAAAAAAAAGGTAAATATATTCGGTGGTAAACCATTAACCAAACCTTATGGTGGGTGGGTGTTTGTGAATTTTTAGAGGTGCAAGTCTTCTAGATAATCTATTTAAAAAATGTTAAGACCTATTAATCAAACCAAATACAAATAGTATGGGTTTCAAAATTTTAAAACCCAAACATCCATTATGCTTTGAGTTAGGACGAGTTATGCTAGTTCAAAGATAAATCATATCCAATTTATAGCTCTATTTTGCAATCAAGAATTTCTTCCCTTGACAATATACTTGTAAGTGGAGTTATAGATAAATAAATACTTAATTATAATTTTAGCTCTTTCAATGTATAAATCAAGTGCATTTTATCATTTTTTAAATATAACATTTTATTTTAATTCCTTGAATATACAAAGTACAATAAATTAAGTTTAAGTTGATATCTTCCTTCAAATTGAAGATAAAAAAATTCTGATTAACATACCAAAAAAATTACCTTTTTAGATTAGAAAATCACAAATTACATGGCTTAGAAACATTCATAACTTGGCTATTAACATTATATAATCTACTAATTTTCTTTTTAATTATTGCTAATTAATGTATAAGATTTGATCTATATTATTTTTTCCTATTTTATATCTCTTAATGTATTATATATGTTTAATTTTATAAAATTAGCCTTGTTATGTGATTGGGTATTGATTTTTTAATATTTTAAAATTATTCAATTAATGCTGAATTTTTATATTATTTCATATTTTTTATTATGACTTAAGTTTGGGATATTGGATTTGAGTGATGTTTATAAAGTTGGAAAGCTTAAATAAAGTTCTACAACTTTCATGTTTTAATTCAAGCCCAATTTGAACATTTAAAAGGTCAAAATTAATCATAAAATTGATGCTTTATCTTTGTTCAAGCTAAACCAACCATAGGTCTAATCAAAGTGAAAATATATAGTTTTAAGGGTCTTACAACAATTAGAAGTTAGACTTGTAAGATTTTATTATAATAACTCTTGTAGTATATTTTATAAATTAGGTTTTGTACCTTTAAAATTAGTAAAGCCTTATTCTTTGTAACGCTAGGAGGTATATTATATTGTTCCATTAAGCTTGGTATTAGAGAAATTAGGCATAGGGTTATGCCACTAAAGGCAAGAATACAAATTTTACATAACTCTAAACAACTTTCTTTTCTTCTCCAAGTTTCTTCTTCTTTTAGTCATGAACGACAAATTTTTTGATTGATTCAAGGAATTTAAAACCTGCCTTTGTTTGGATTTTTTGATTTTAAGCTATAATGTTAACTTTTGCTAATTAATTTTTCTTTTTCCCTTATTCTTTATTTTGATTGTTTGAAATTGCAGAAGTTAGATACTAATTTGGTTTAAGTTCAATATTGGGATTTCTTATATCTATCTATTTTTATACTAAATTGTGATTGGTTAATCATTATTCTTCATATACGAACAAAAGGTTGAATGATTAAATTAGAAGTTTCTAGTTTAATCCTTCACAGCTGAATTCTATTTTCAAATCAATTTAAATATGGCTTTATAGATTATAATAGTTATTTAATTCTGCTAATCTAATTTGTTCAAATTCTAAATAGTTATTTAACATAGAATTCATGAATTATTGCAAGGGTTCTGGATAATTCTAAGCTAAAAAATTAATTAAAATTGTCAAATATCTTGTAATATGTGATTAATCTATCAAATAGTTCTGAATTCCTTGAATTAATTGCATTTTTGTATTACTTTTGCATTTTATTTTTGATAATGCATTTTGTCTAATTTTAACTCAACCTCCCTAAATCAAATTAGTTTTGTTTGTATTCATCCTATTTTGGTTTGTTTCCTACATACTACATTCTTGCATCATGTTTTGTTTTACTTTTATTTACATTTATCTATTTTGCTTTTAGTTCATAAAAGGCTTAAATAATTTTATAATTATAGTCAATAGATCATTGTTATAGGATGTGTTAAGTGAATCACTACGAGTTTAACTTGATTTTTTATCTTATACTATAAAATTTTTATCAAACCAGTATTCTAATTTTGATTAGGTTTGATAGTCATCACTAACATGGAGTTTTGTTAAAACTTTATATGCTAATTATGATTTTCAATTCTTAAGTATACAAAAGCTATTAATGTGAATCCAATTTTGTCTAATTTATATATGAGAGATTAAAAAGGAATATTTGATCCATGAAGATGAAATCTAAATAATTTATATATTTAAAGATTAAAATTATTATTAAGTGATAAATAAGTGATTCATATTTTATATGTTTATGATGTAATATATTTATACTAACAACATGTTATATATTGTCATATATTCCATGTTTTTCTAAAGATAAAATTATCAATTTTATCTCTAAAATCATAAAACGTTAGTAAAATGATCCATGAATTATATAAAATTATAATTTTATTCTTCAATAATAGTTCACACATACAATTTTGTCTTTCGATCGTATTGTTCAAAGATGAAATTATTTTTATAAATTATTATATAATAATAAAATTATAATTTTATATAATTTAAGGATCATTTTATCAATATCTAATAATTTCATAAATGAAATTAATAATTTTATCATTCCTAAACTTACCTTCGCTTATCTCATGTTTTTCTATCTTTATATTATCTTATTTGACTTGCAACAGAACATAGAATACTTGATAATTCATGAATTACTAGTATAAATACAATGTAAATTCTAACTAAAAGAAGCAAGTAATACTAATGGTACTCTTATCACAATTTCTGAGCATCCGTTTATTGGACCAATTGAAAAGCCCGTTGAATTGGCTTTCCCCTTTTCTTTTCTGGCCATGCTTCTCCATTTGGGTTAAACAACCTGCCCCACAAAATATGTCATGGACTGTTAACACATGTACGAAATGGATAATTTGGATGTTTAGGCCGTCGACCCAAAAAAGGATAAATATCCAATCCAGGCCGTGTAAAACCCAATTCTATCTGAAGGATTAATCGGCTAAATTGTTGTAGACAAACAGTTTTGATTATTAACAAAAAATCATTCGTTTCAATTTTGTTCTCTTAATTTTTTTTATCAATTCTATCTCTCACTTAATTAAATTTGACCAATTTCTTCCCTTATTTCTATCAAATTTATTTCCCACTTATTTAACTTTGTCCAATTTTATTCTTTTACTAGAGTATATTAAATTAAAAATGAAAGAAGAAATTGAGAAAATAATTTTTCAAAATAAAATTACAAAAATTTAAATAAATAAGGAATGAAATTAATAAAAAGGATTTCATGAAAACAAAATTGATAAAAATGACATTTCACATAAAAAATACATGTTTACTAAAAAAAGGAGAAACAAAATATTTTTTACAATAATTATAATAGTTATAACTCATATTTCAACAAAATATTAAAATAACTTAGCCATAGGCATGAATGTTTTTTTAGTCATCTATAATTTAACAGTGTAAAATTAACTAACTTATAATTTATTTTATTAATACTTTACTCAATTAATTTTCATTTAAGAAAAAAAGAAAAAGAAAAAGAACACAAATATATATATATATATATATATATATATATATATATATATATATATATATACATATATGTATATATATATATATATATATATATATACATATATGTATATATATATATATATATATATATATACATATATGTATATATATATATATATATATACATATATATATATATATATGTATATAGATACATGTATGTATATAGATACATGTATGTATATACATATATGTATGTATATATATATATATATGTATATATATGTATATATGTATATATGTATATATATAGTGTGTGTGTGTGTTAGGCATGAGATTATCTTAATTACCTTAAGTTCACCCAATTCCAAGTTTCATCTTAAGGCACTTGGAACGAGTTAAACATACATCATCTCTTGAAACATGGAAATATACTTATTGGGTATTGAGAACAAGTTAAAAATCTTCTCCCAGTGCTTATTGTTGTTATGATATCTACAAATGTGGGTGAAGATTTGCTGTGACAATAATTTATCACTTGCGATCAATATTGAAAAACCAAGAAAATTTTATTACTTTAGTGTGAAATGAAATTTTTAAATGTGTGATTATAAGGTGTTGAGAACTTGGATCGAAGAAAAGATAATAAAAAATTGAAGAATTACCAAATATATAGGTATGAGATATTAGAATTTGATATGAATTTAAATTTCATCTGCAATTAATATAAAATGTTTTATATTAGAATAAAATAAAGGCAAATTATATTAAATAAAGTGATACTTTTACTAAATATTTCATCAGTTAAGAATTACTGAAATTAAATATCACTTAACCACCATTCTTAATAAAAATAGTTAGACAGATCCACCTTCTACTAAATCTTTCAACAGTTAAGAATTACTAAAATCAAATATTACTTAATCACCATCATTAATAAAAACAATTAGACAAGCCTACCTTCTCCTATAAAAATTGAAGTCTATGTATTCATATATGTAAAAGTTGCAATTTTGTTAATAAAAATCCGCCTTCTCCTATAAAAATTGAATGTGTGTGTTAGGCATGATCCTTTTTATCCATTTTACCTTGAGTTCACCTAAGTTGCAATTTTGTTAATTCTCTCAAAGTGTGTGTGTGTGTTTTAATTCTTTCAAAATGAGTTCAACTAATTTTGTATGTGTGTGTGTTAATTCTTTCAAAATGAGTTCACCTAATTTTAAGTTAGTTCTCTTCCGATTTCATACACTCATCTTCATTTTGTTAATAAAAACAATTAGACAGATCTGCCTTCTCCTATAAAAATTGAATGTGTGTGTTAGGCATGATCCTTTTTACCCTTTTTACCTTGAGTTCGCCTAAGTTGCAATTTTGTTAATTCTCTCAAAGAGTGTGTGTGTGTATGTGTGTGTTAATTCTTTCAAAATGAGTGTGTGTGTGTGTTAATTCTTTCAAAATGAATTCACCTAATTTTAAGTTACCTGGAACAAGAGAAACACTCATCTTCACTTGAAACATGGAAATAAGCCGTTGAGAACAAGTTAAAAATCTTCTCCTTTCGCTTATTGAAACATCGTCTTAATTTTTGTTTTAGCTCTGATGTCTATAAATGTGGCTGGAGATTTGTTGTGGCAATAAGTTAATTTTCATTTTCTTTTACTTGTACTTGGTCCCTGGCCCATTAAGTCGATTTTGAGGGTGACTTTGCAAATTTAAACGATTTTTAAATTTTGTGTACTTATTTATTACATTCTTCTATGTAGACATGATATGATATTATTATATATTTCTTTTTTATTTATTTTAATATCATATTATAATGATATTTAAGTTTTAATAATTAAGATAAAATTTGTGGGAATAATACTCACTATTAATATTGTTTTAATAATATAAAATTGATTAATAATTATACAAATTTTTATTAAAAAATTAAGAAAAATACTTATACTGTTGACATTTGTCATTGGTATAGGTTGCATTGCACTAAGAAAAAGTATCATTGATATAATGTATGCTATGTTTGCAATACCTATAATGATTACAATTAGTTGTTGGTATAGGTGTGATGCAATGTTAGAGGCATGAGTAGATATTACAATGACATATATCATTAATATAAGTCTTTATAATTCTATAGGTATAATTTATTAGTGACAAGATGTTTTTAATGATATTATCCTTTCTATATATCTTTGTTGATATATACTTTCTTGTCTATATTGATAGTAAATATTGTAATTATAGGCTCTATTCTTTACATTAACTTTTTTTAAGAAAACTTTATTTGAATATTCTTTGATAATAAAAATTATTTTTGAATGAAAGAAATGTAATCTCAAAAGAATTTTTAAATGTCAGGTCATCAATTTACTTATTAGGAAATTTATGTCTAGTTATCTCATTGCATTATACCTATAACTTTAATAGTTACCTAATTTGAATCTTAAATAATATTGATATTAATAATTAAGTTTATAAATTGACGTGAGGTTGAAAATAAAAAATTCCTACGTATATGCCATCCAATGATGTAGAAGCGAGTTGAGGTTAATAAACTTTGCGGGCCGACCAACAAATCTAATCATATTTTGGGTCTGATTTTTAGTTGGGGCTTAAGCCGTTGGCTCGCACAAATTGAGATTTATGAAATCCAATGTGGGTGGTCACAGGGCTACCTGCGAATCGCCCATCAAATTTGCTTTCCCTAGTTTCAGACTTTTAATGACCCAAGCCAACTCATCTTTGCTACATAAAGCATTAACCCAAGGTTCAATTTTCATTGGTCCAATTCGTTTCTTCTTTGGTAAATTATGTGGACCCTCTTCCCAACTTATGTGGATTAATCGTAGGGTGGGCTTGTAAGGATGGGCTTACATGGATTCAATCCGGTACATGCTAAATCCATTTGACCCAATTCATTCGTTCTACTATATCCTTTTCAGCCTTCGATTAGAAAAATGCATGTCGCTGACTTACGTAATAAAAGCAATAAAAAGAATAAGCTGAATCCACGACGAGATATGTTTATAGAACTGTGTTCTTTGGAATCCATCACAGCCTTTTTAGTGGTTTTGAACATCCGGAAATTGAAACACGCAAATCTTAAGTAATAGAACTGTTTATGCTAGATTGTAAAACTGTGCAATGCATGGATTGTAGATTTATTTTCATTTATTTATATAAATAAAATTTAATGTCTAAATTAAAAGAAGATTTATAAAAATACTGAAATCTCATTTGTTGTATTTACAAAAGATTATGGTAATTTCAAATTATTTAAGTGATATTTAATAAAAAAATTTGTTATTATTAATAACTGTTCTTATAAAAATTTGATTAAAAAAGTTTAAATATATTAAATTTTTATTTTTTTATGTTCCTAAAATTTATTAATTGTAAATTTTTATTACAGCTTGGTTATGAGCTTCTTGAGTAATTATATAATACAACCGAGTAGCATTATGATTATAATATATTACATAATAAAAATTTAAAAATGAAACTGCAACCATGAGCGTAAGTATACTAAATATGGGAGTATAGTGGAAAGCAATAAATTTTCTTCCAACTACGGGAACGCCCTGTATTATTTTTTTAATTATATAGTATATATAGATAACATGAAATTTCTTTACTTATATATAAATAATATTTTTTTAAAAAAAAAATATGAACCTGAATTGGTAATGAATTTGCATTCTCCAGGGAGCGATAAGAAACCGGTTGTCCCATGGGGAGTTGGATCAGGTGGCAGGCAACATATATGGAAAGAAAGAATCAAATGGCAAAGATAACTGGCCACAGAATAGCATGCAGCATGGCTGAAATGACTAAAGCAGAAGCCAAACGTTCTGAAATAAGAGAAAGCTTCAGGCGATAGTAGTATTAGGGTTATATGTGCCTTACGTGGTACGTAAATGCAAAGCAGAAGACCGATGTGGGTAAGAGAAGAGCCAACATATTTAGTAGATTAGTCTCAAATGGGGACAAATTAGGGTTTGGCTGTGTACTTGAAGGATGGGGGGAGCTAGCTTGCACTAGAATCAGAAATAAGATATCCCCCTGCTATCGCATTCATGAGCTGCATGGAACAACACAATAAAATATTTGTTTTTTTTTATAGGGGAAAGAATTTGGAATTTCTAAGTGCAAAAGCAGCACATTGAAGTTTAAAAGGCCTTGGGTTCCGCTTCTAGTAAGCTTCAAGAAGAGAAAACCTGAAATAAAAGGGAGAGGGAAAGACGAGAGAGCATCTCTGCTCACTAAGCCCCATTTCTGCCATGAATATTTCTAATATTTTGAGAAATTCTTGCATAATTCAATTATAACAACTGTCCTTACTCTCAATTAATGAAAAGAAAATTATTATCTATTTCATCAAACATTCATCCATTGAATATTGTACTTTTTAGTATTTAATGCATTAAAAATTGTACTTACCTTTACTCCATTGATTGGAAATAGAAATAAATATTATAGTCAAAAATTAAAATAAACAAAAATTTCTCATATTTCTCCGTAGTATCCATTCACATTGTAAAAAAACTAAATATGTCCCCACAAACGAAAATAACCTCACAAACTAGTAAGATGAATCAAGGATATTATTAAGTTCAATGTAATCGTCATCAGCCAAGTTTTTTGTAAAGGGTAATATGAAAACAACACTATTATCAAATATCACGAGAGTTTTTCAATAGCTAAGTGGTAATTGCTTCCAATAGTATCATCACACGCCGAATGTTAAGGGTGGAATGTTGAGGTTCACAGTGAATCGAGTTCATATAAGAAGTTCTCAACTAGTTTGGCGGATTGGTTGTTCCTTTGTTAATGTTGCTTTCAGTAATGCCATTCCCAATGTTTCGAACATAAACTGCACCATTGGAAAGATACCCATAAAGCTTCTTAGGAAGATTCAAAATCCAGTTACGGGCAGCGCCTAAGTAGATGGGCAAGTGAAGTCCCCAAATGACAAAGGTAAATGACGCCAAAGAGAGCGGAACCAAGATTGATACAAAAGGCAGCAGAAGCCAAAGAACCCGGGATATGACCGAATAAGTTACGGATTTTGGGGCATTTGGAACCTGTGAGCCGATATGTGGCATAGTAAAAAACTGCGACGGAGTGGGTAAACATAGCGAACAGAAAAGTCCACATATTGGCTGGGTGTGTGGGGAACGGTGATGACCCTTGGCAGTGCGCTCGAAGGATTGCAGCCTCGGTCTGCATAAGACCTGAATGAACAATATACGACGGCATTGACCTGCACAACCATCAATGATGAAAAACATTTCACAAGGAAAGAGAGGAGAGCACATCCAAATACAGGTAGATACAGAGTGTGATGAAGAATGAGCAGGAGAAAAAGAGGGGTAACTATCAGGGTTTACAAGGAAGGGCAAAGTTCTGAGGGAGAAAATACGGAGTTATCATTTTGGGCATGCATTTCAATATTTGGTAAAATTTGAAATTTAATGAATGTAATTTAAATGAAATACACGATTACACATAAAAATTTTAAAAAAATCAATGAAGACATATGACTTCATGCGCTGAAATATTTACAGTTTTGCAACTATTAATTTTGAATTTTATCAAAACCAAAGCTACCCATTGAGTTTTTAAATGATTTGTCCAATTACAAAATTTACTAACGGACCAACTTTTATGTGCAATAGAACTTAAACTATTTATAAAGGCAAACTCAAAGTTTATTAATTAATTATACAAATAAAAATTTCATGAAAAAAGGCAAAATTTAACTGGCAGAAATTACGTTGGGCAAATGAAAAAAAACTGTTAAAAAACACAATTACGAAGGCCCAATTCTAAAAGGAGAACTAGAAGAGAATAGAAGTCATATAACCAACTAGCCAACCATCCTTTTTCTTAACTAACTTCACTCAATCTGTATTAACCATATACAACGCACTTCCTTAATCCAGACTGGACAATTACTCCATAAGTATCACATACAGCGGGTTTTTTTTTTTTCCAATTATTATTTGTAACTATACACAAAATACAATCTAAGACAAACTTTCTATACCTACTTTAAAATAGGAAAGGTTAGTTTAAACTTTGTTAGTTTATCTTTCTTTTAAAAGGATAAATTTTTTTTCTTACTCCAATTTCTTTTGCAAGGCACTACTAAAATTTTTTATTTTTACGGGACACTATGTACTTCATAACATATAATCATAGTTGAAATTTCGACAAAATTTTACATTAATTGTAGAAAGTCTAGGAATATAATCACATCCAATTTTTCAAAATTAACTCTGAGGGCGGATCTTCCCTTGCAAATAACACATTTTCAGAGGTTCGGCCGCATGGATAATCTGACCTCGAATTGTAGCAGTTTTTTCTCTTCTTCTAGAACGTTGGCAACAGATTAACATGTGGATAAAAGTGCTCCGTAAAAATAGGAGAGCAGTTTTTTCTGCTTAACGTCCACCGGATTGCACGGCTTCTTGATGGGAGAAGCTGACAACATGAATTTATAAAAATGGAACAAGGGTCTCCGGGTCTGGTTAATGCTCAATTATTTTTCTGAACAAAATACACCATCAACACAGCACAAACCAGAATCTGGAAGCACCTGAGTTCAAAGATTGCAGTAGCCATTCGGCACAGTTTCTTGGAGCAACTTCTCTGTGTAATTTGTAAAGTTATGGCTGGAGGTACGCTTCCGCATATTTAACTTAATTTTATATATTAAATATCTGAATATCCTCGATATAGATAACAAGAACAATATACATTTCAAAGCAAAAAGGAAAAATGGAAGGGGAAAAAAAGAAAAGAAGGCATATCAAAATCTTATATCTCAGGCCGGCCAGATACAGAACGGAAGCAAAAGGGAAAGACGCTTTCATGCAATTTTTGAGTGTGAAGCAACGAACAGTATATGAAAGGATAAGTGGGATTAACGCTCTAACCTCTCAGGATGACTTCCTCTCGCCTCATTCCTGTAATCTCTCTGATTTCAGTCGCCGCCGTTGATGCCATCTTCCTACTCTGTTTCGGAAGGAGAAAAGTGAACAAGGCTTTTCAAGTTTTGAGTCATGTAATTTCTCCTACATGTCAAACAAACCAACAGTTTGCGCGGGGAAAAAGGAATACCATACTCCTCGAGTAAGGATTTCTCCTTACACCAGGGAGTGTGTCAAAGAAATAACGGAAGGGGACGAGTCCTACTGAAATGGGACCCACTTGTTATGGATCTTGCACTTTTATTTTTTTCTTCTTCCTACTGGAGCAAGATCTCACCTTACTCCTAGAGCATATGGTATTTCTCCCAGTGCGCTGCGTTCCCACCTTGAATCATAGTATCATACGAACCTAATGGAATAGGGACCCACGAAACAATGACAGTGTAAGGTCGTCCTGCCTTGTGACTACGACTTGGGTATAAAAAATTCTGAGATTGATATCGGAATGTTTTCTACATCTATTTGTTTGAATTTTTTAAATTTATTTCATTGTAATTTTTAATTTGTATTCGAAATTTAATTCTATGTACATAGGATTGTTAGTAGTGAAAATGCTGAAATTTCACCTTATCCCGTGTTTTTGTAAAAGCTCTCCTTGTGGTAGCCTCAGCCTAATTGAAATTATTAAATGCAGAAATTTGAGTTTTGGTTGCGAATCATGCCCCTTTTTTTGAAAGAGTTTATAAAAAATGGGTTGTCACTTTTTTTAAAAAAAAATTACATAATATGATCATTCATAAAATATATTATATAATTTTAATTTTAATTAAATAATTAATTATAATAAATTAAAATTAAAATTTAATTCACTATCAATTTAAAATATTTTACATTATTAATAAATAAAAAATATCATTTAAAAAGTATGATTAATTAAGGATTTTTAACTATAGTAAAATAATTTTGAAATTTTTTATTAACATAATAATATATAAATAAATGATAGTGTAAAGTTAATTTATACTAATAATAGATTAAATTTAAATTCAATAAATAAAATGATTAACAATATATTTTTTTAAAAAAAGGAAATAAAGTTACAACTTTTTCCCTTTTTGTTAAATAAAAATAAAAAAATATAATAACTTTGTTATAACAAGTATATATAAAAAATTCGGTAACTTAATTCATTCACAACAAGAAACTTTCCATTGTTTTTAATGAAAATCTCAAAAGTTACAAAAGTCCCAAAAAAATGCACCATTATAGTTAGATTTTCAATTTTTTTACTAAAAGTGCTAACTTCGTATAAAAGTTACAGAAGTATGAAAAAAAAATGCACTATTACGATAGGATAAAGAACACCTTCAATATAAAGTGGCAACGTAGCAAAAATTATAATTTTTGTTACATTTAAAAAATGAGTTACTACGAACTTGCGGAGTCTTGCATTAAGGCTTTGCCATCATTAAAATTTTTTGTAACTTTTAATCATAATATTTACATTAATCTAATGTCAGCAGTGGCGAATGCAATAATAATATAGATAGAACAATTTGTAACTTTTTTACATCATAAAAATTAATTGCAACACAAATGTCTAATGTTGCGTGATGGATTTACCAGAGTTCAAATTTTTTATAAATTTAATGTTATAAGTTTTAATAGAAAAAGTTAAAAAGTTGGTTCAGATGTTGCTGTAAAATCTAATAAATCATTTGCGAGGTAATTTGACTTCCTTGTTGCGACAAGTTATCATGTCGACTTTTATGTAAAAAATTAAATATTTTACAAAATTTAAAATTTTTCTTTAAAGAGCTACAACTTACAATATTACATGATTAAAGGAACCTGCAAATTGTTTTAATGATGTTGTAATGTCTTACATTGCAAACAAATTTGACTTCCTGCATTTAAAAAAAAAGTTACAAAATCTTTGTAATAAAATTTGCATCTTTTTCTTGTCTAGTTACAAGCTCCACAACCTACATAAAGAATTACAAAATTTTTGGTGAGTATTTACAGCTTTTTTTTTAAAGAAAAAAAGATGTGCAAACTTAAGTTACGTTTAATTTTTTAGATATTCTCAATTTTTATTTTTGTAATTATATTCTTTGAAAATAATTTTCATTTTAAACTTCCTATTTTTAGAAAATAAGATCCATATTTACTCGAATATAATTTTTATTTTCATTTTAAAATAATAATTATATTATGATTAGTAATTTTAATAATGATGATGGATGATAAGTGATTGTAGCCACTAGGGATGAAAATAAGTTAAGTTGGATTAAGCTTTATTTTAAGTAGGTGAGGCTTACGTTATAAACTATCAATCCATCTAATAAAGGATTAATCTTAACTCAACTTATTTATTTTTCATGTTACACAAATTGATTTGTTTATAATCTAAACCTACATATAATATATCATATTTGTGTCAAATTATTGTGTTATGTTAAAAATTGCTATTTTTATTTTAAATTAAGATATCTATAAATCTATATCAGGCCGTATGTACAAGTCATATATACAACAAAATTATGGTTATAAAATTAGGCTTAATATTAATTTGATCCATTAATATTTAAAGTAATCACATTTGATTCCTTTAAATGAAATATTTTATTTTGATTGTACTAATATTTAAATTGGGTTAAATTAAGTTCAAATTAATAATTTGCAGGATTAAAACACAAGTTTTTTGCAGGATTCCACTATATAATCATTGGGTGGGAAATTTTAATAAAACTAACCTTATTACGTTAAAAAATGTAAAATTACATAATTTATGTAATATTATAAAAAAACCTTAATTTGAAATTACATAATTTATCCAATATTAAAGAAACCTTAATTTTGCTATTAACATTTCGTAATCAGCTAATTTTTTTCCTAGTGATTACCAATTTAGACCCTTTTCATAGATTTATGTACCAATTAAATTTTTCATTTTTTAATTTGATAAAAGTTATTAATGAAGACTATCTAATTTATATATTGAAAAGGTTAAAATAAAATATTAGATTTAAAGAGAATTAAATGCAATCAATTAATATATTAAGGCTGTGTTTGTTTTAACAGGAAATTTGCTTTTGAGAAATAATTTTTTATTTTTTGGTATTTGAAGTTTTTAAGAAAAATCAGTCTACGGAAAACTACCATTTAAATCAACTGAGAGAAAACGCCATGGAAGCAGAAATCGACTTCCAGGTCAAGTTTGCTTTGCCATTTAAGCTAATGATGATCAGAGCCGTAGGGATCTCGTGGCCCCCATCCAAGGTTAGTTGGCAAACTAGATAAGATTATTTTGACAAAAAACAGTCAACAATTGGTTGTTTACTGCCAGCGAATAAGGAAAGTGAAAGCCATACCGATAAAACTTTTATCAAGAAACTATAATATTATTGATATTTATTTTAATATTTTAAAATTTGATCCAATTATTAATTTGATGGAATGAACGAGTCAAGGTTGAAGTGGTTCGATTGATCAGACTGAATGATTGGATTAGTTAACAAATTTTTTATGTATATAAAATTATATATTATATGTATAGAAAAGATCAATCCTACTGAATTTATGCCAGTATGTTTTTAAAATATAATAAATAAATATTAATTTTATTATAACTACAATCATTTAACATAATTTTAATATATTTTATAATATTAAAATTATTTTTATTTCAACCTATTGAAAATTTTAAATTTATTATCTTAAATGCCAACAATGTTTATCAAATAAAAATAATTTAACTATTGCATAAAATATAATTTGATAGAAATCATCTAAAGGTGATGAGAAAAATAGAAATTGAGAGCTTTATATATAATATGAAACATAACCACAATGTGAAAGTGCTCTTGGCATTAGTGGTTAGCTGTTTGAAAGAATATTGCAACGATGTGTGTTCGAATCGAAAGCATAGCCAATGGTTTGTTTGAGTTGGGTTGCTCTGATTCAACAAGTTTATCAAATAAATACCGGTTCGAACCAGATTCTAGTTTTCAATTGGATCAATTGAACCAGTCAATTTGTTCCAGTCTGGATTTTACAATATTAATTTACTTGTCAAGTAAAAATAATATTTGGATAATGGAACTAAAATAATTTTTTTATTTTTGTCTCTTAATTTAAAAAAAATAAACCTAAAATAATAGAATAAAATAAAATCTTAAATTTAAATAAAAAATTTTATGATATACATTTATGTGGTTAATTAGAATTTATTTTTTTAATTACCTCGTTTTTCCTTTCTATTTTAAATTAAAACAAAAAGAATAAATAAGTAAAAAGATATATCAATTTTTATATTTCTTTACGAATAATTTAGTGAAAATATTATCCTATATATTATTTTATACTTATAGGTTATTTTAACATTTCTGCAATAATATTAAATAATATATTTGAATTTTAAAAAATGTATTTAAAAAATATTTTTCTCTTTTACACGGAACACAATAATATATTTTCCATTGACATTACCAAGCATGAAAACATATTTAATAATATTGTAGTGCAACATCTAATGCAAGACAATGGCAGTGCTATACAAGATTTGATCATTAAATATAAAATTTAATAATTAAAATTTACATTTTTAACTCTTATGTAGAAACGTTTATCATACATGGTATGTCACCTTATCAACTATACGATATAATTATCATCATACAGATGCCTTATGAAGTGCAATATAAATTACAACAAAATATATAACATTACAACAACATCGTAGATTCATAATGGAATACATGCCTAGAGGAAATACAATCATCTACACTGGTAAAGTGGTTACTCCATCGTTGTCATTGTTTCCAATGATTCGCTTCCAAGTATCTTGAACATATGAAATTGCATTTTTGGCCAAGTGATGAAGCTTTTTAGCCATTTGCAAAATCCAGTTACGGGTGATATTAACAAGCATGATCGATCCAACTATCCAAACAACAAACACAAAAGCTTCAAAAGAAGGTGGAACCACGACTGATATAAATGCTACAGAAGCTAAAAGTCCAGAAACATAACTAACTTGAACATAAAAGTTCTGAAATCTTTTGGAAGATTGAGTTGTATCTTTAGCAAGTGCAATGTAGTAGATGAATCCAGCAAACACCGCAGTCCACATATTGGCCGTATATGTATCAAAAGGTGATGAATCATGGAAATGCAATTGCAAGAGAGCGAGTATCACCGGAATAACAATCCTAAAAATATTCCACGGTGTTGAGCTGCACAACCATTAAGGATATTATTACATCAAGTTAGTTTAGCCCCCATTTCATTTTTGTTGGAAATATTATTTGTATGTATATATAATACATGATTAAAGGAGTGACGTGCATGCTTTCTGATTATAGCAATGCTATATGCATTGAAAATGAATCTAAAATTAAGTTTTGAATATAAATTAAAAAATGTCATTAAATATAGGATGGTAGAAAAAATCTGTAAAATCCAATTAATAAATATAAAAAATTTAAAATTCAGTTTCAAATTTCATTTTCAGCATATATATATATATAGGAAAAGTATTCTCTCCTTTAAAAGTGTTATTTTCTATTACAATTTTCATTAATATTGAATAAGTAAATTATTATTTGTCTTCACAATAATTAGGGCTATGCAGGGGTCAATTATGGCCAATTTAATGTCTTTTTGCCAATTGACCACATATAATCATTCTCCTATTTTTTCAATCTGACGTCGACCGCTTGAAGTGTCTTACCAATTATAATCATAAATTGCAGCTTAATTCGATTTTGAGCAAATCAGTTTAGGTGACTCTAAAACTAACACAAGAGAGTAGAACATATGACAAATCAAAGATGCAAACATACAAAAATCCAAAATACTACATCCATAGAAAATCGCAAGTCACAAACATCATAGAGATCCATACAATGCACGTATATAATAAAGTCACAAACCTGAAAATCCTAAATGAATGCTTCGAAGTTCAAGCAAATAGTTAACATCACAATCACGGATTCACACTCACAAGGCACATTAAAATTTGTATTCACAATACACAGTAGAATCCCTAAAGAGTTAAAACAAATAAAGCATAAAAAACTATAAAATCAAAATCACACAACAAGTTACTTACCTTTTAGCAACATTACCGTTCAATTGAACCTTGATTTCTCTTCAACAGAATTTCCAATGGTAAGAAAGGTGGTTTTAACCAATGGTTGGTTTTTGCAATGTTAGCTATTGGGGCGGCATAAAGATGATTGTAGAAAAGAGGAGTTCTTTTAGGGTTTTTTCCTAGAGAGAAAGGAAGATTGAAATGGGAGGGGAATAGAGTTCAATACACTTGTCAAGCCCTCAAAATGCAGGACTTTTACCTAAACGATGTCATCTTAATATGAACAGCAGTCGATTTTGATTTCTATCAGTTTGAAACACATGCAATCACTATCGATTGAACAATCAAGTCTTACCAATTTTCTTCTTTGACGCCGACCATTGCACTTGTCCCACCACCTTTGACCACCCAATTTCGGTCATCAATGATTGAGTTCCCATGGGTCGGAATTTTTTGCACGGCCTTACTTGCAATCCTTTCTCTTCACTCTTCTCTCACTCTTTTATGTATATACAAGACAAAAAAAGAAAAAGAACGAGCTAATTAAGCCTATTCTTTTATGAGCCCAAGAACCTTTTTTTTTCTCTTTATATAGATAGAAGAGTGAGAAAGAGGAAGTATAACTCCTATTATTCTATTGTATAATAGAAGAATACATAAGGAAATGAGCCTAAAAAAAGGGCAAATTTATTCGGTGTTAAACCATCGACCAAACCTTGTGGTAGATGTGCATTTGTGAATTTTTAAGGTGCAAGTCTACTGGATAGTTCGTTTAAAAAATGCGAAGACCCACCAATCAAAGCAAATACAAATATTGTGGTCAAAATTTTAAAACCCAAACATCCATTATGCTTTGGGTTAGGGCAAGTTATGCTAGTTTAAGGATAAATCTTATCCAATTTACAACTATATTTTGCAATCAAGAATTTCTTTCCCTTGACAATATACTTGCAAGTGGAGTTATAGATAAATAAACGCTTAATTATAATTTTAGTTCTTTGAGTGTATAAATCGAGTGTATTTTATTATTTTTAAATATAATATTCTAATTTAGTTCTTCTAATATACAAATTAGAATATTTGATATTCTTTTAATTTATATTTGATATCTAATTTTAAAATTCTTTTTTAATACATAGAGTATTATTGATTATATTCACATTAATTGTGATGCTTGGAAACTTAAGTTTCGGATCATTGCTCCGGATGGTATAGCAATATTCAATCTATAATTCACTTAAAACTACTAAATAATGAAAAATTCAAATTTTGTTATTTATGAATCTACTCATCAAATTAAATAGTTGAGAATTTGAACTCCTACACGTGGAACGAGTCAACATGTACATTCTATTCAGTTGCTGTTAGTTTTTTTCCCTCTTATGTTCTTATTTTAGGTTTTATTGTGTGCGCGAGTGTCTGTGTTTTTTTTCCTCTTGATTCTGTTATTATTATTATTATTATTATTATTATTATTATTATTATTATTATTATTATTATTATTATTTGTCTTTTAGTGACCTGCTGTATTCTTCTCTGTAACGGATTCTTTCTTTCTTTCTTTTTCTTGTTTTTGGCTAAATGAAAATAAGGATAAGTTTTTTAGTACCAAATTAAATTCGCAATTTTCTTCACAAAAGAAAATTTAATTCACAATTTAAAAAAAAAACATTATTTACCTCTCCTTTTTTGCCCATTTTTGGTTTACATCTTGAGATTTATGTTGTGCGATCTTAGGCATGTAATTTAAATCATGTTAACTTCCGTCACTTATTTATTTGCACAAAATAATATTAAACTGCTTTTTGGCATAAATTCTTACAAAACCCTCAAATTAAACACATCAAGGCAAATTATAATAAAATAAAACACATGGATACAAAATTAAAATTAATAACGTGATTTTAACTGCCCAAGAATAAAGCAAAATAAGGCAAATTACATTAAACAAAGTAATACTTTTTACTAAACGTTTTATCAACTAGAAATTGCCAAAATCAGATATCACATAATCACCATCTTTAAAAAAATAGCCAAAGGCAACAGACCTCCAATTGTATATGTGTCTTTCGACTCCCCCAAGGCAATCAATCAAATAGTATTTGTAATTCAGACAGACACACAAATTCTAGGTGTTTTTTATGTGATGTGGAAAGCTTCATCAAAGAAACTGATACTATGTGAACAATCAGAAAGAAATGGGAACTTCTGACCTTCGAAGTTTTCTGCTTGGAGCTTCAGGCTGCTCTGCTACTATGTGAACAATCTGATAATTTGCTCTGTTTCTCCTGCGGATGCCTCCCACTTGTACTGCTCTTGGCGCCATCTCTTTCCCTCTGAATTCTAAATTTGCAGAATGCAAAAAACACTGCATAATCAAGAATCCAACAAGTTGAAGCTCAGCAGCTTTGCAATGTAGAGTGGCAGTAAAATAATACCCAAAATAATAACAATAATAATAATAAAGGAACAGGCCAATAAAATACCTTTTCTGTTGACTATAATACCCTGCCTGCTGATCACTCATTGGGCATCACGGATGGGTACGGGGGATGGTGAACGGATGAATAACTGAAGTATTTTCCAAAGCACGCGTTTGATGTAATTCCAACAATCCTTTGTAGGCCGGTGTCATTTCTTGGTGAATTCTCTCCCCACCATATGTAATTCACATTCCCAAAGTAATATAGGAGTTAATAATTAATAATAGAATTTTTTATTATATTTTTAAATCTAATTTAATCTTTTATTTAATTTAAAATATTTTTATAATAAAAATAAAATATATTATGTTACATTTATTTAAAAAAATAAAAATGAAGATAATACAAATTCCTAGCCAAACTTTTTACATCTTGAAAGTCTAGTTTTAAAAAGTTCGCGCGTTGTGGCCCTTTTTTGATAGAAGCAGCCAAATCCGCATTTAATTTCCATAGTTAATGTCCAAATTCTTTCATCAAGTGGGGTGGGCGGTTGTTTGCGTGGACTTCTTTAACATACAAGATGTGCATTTTAGAAAAGAAAGGCAACATGGAACATCATCATTTTTTAAGAAAAAAATTAAAAATTTAATAAAAAAATTAAATTTAATTAATTATAGTACAAATCAATTTTATACTATCATTTTTTATATTGTTATATCATTAAAAAATTATTGTAATTCTTTTACTATTAGTAAAAAAATTTTAATCATTATTAATTTTTTAGTGATGTGTTATTTTTATAATCACTATTAGCATAAAATTCTTTTACACTAACAAAGCATTAAATTTAAATTATTTAATAAATGATAATTAATTAAAATAGTAATTTTTAAATTCATAACAATTTGCTTTTTGAATTTTCTTATTAAAAATTATGTCATCTCACTTTACCTTCTATATGTATCTTAAACATTAGATGTCTATACATAATTTTTCATAATGGTACATTGTAGGAAGAATATAGTAGGAGGGAAAACAGTGACCTAAAAATAAATTATACATGTAAGTAATTTTAAGACTGTCAAATACATCAAAATTTGCAGATCAATCCATATTCATCATGAGTTTTAAGAAGTTTGAATTCACAAAAATTAGATCTATTTTGAATGTAAGTAATATAGATTGATTTGTATTTGTTTGATTTACGAATTCATAGTTAAAATCTATATTTATCACGTATCAAGTTTGAACTCTTAAAATTTGAATCCCTACCAATCTATCCGCATAGCTCAATCTATTTTATAGGTTTAAAAGACATAATCTTTTATCCTTTCTATTCTTAATTTTATCTTATGTTAGATGTAATTTTTAACTTATTTTATCCAATTTTTAAATTTGAACCCTTTAGATTTTCCCTTAGGTTTCTGCCGAATTGTAACTATGAACAATTTTATACTTGAATTTAATTTTAAGTAATTGAATTTTCATTTTTTAGTAGTTCCAATAAATTTTTTTTTCGTAGTTCACCACTCTCAAATTGAAATAGCTAGAGGCCTCAAATCAAGCGATCTTGCATGCGAGTCTTATGACTCCACCAAGGCAATCAATCAAGTAGTATTTGTAATTCAGATAGACGCACAAATTCTAGTTGCTTTTTATGTGATATGCAAAGCTTCATCAAAGACACGGATATTATGTAAACAATAAGAAAGAAATTGGAAATTTCTGACCTTTGAAGTTCTCTGCTTGCTCTGTTTCTCCTGCGTATCCCTCCCATTGCTGCTGCTCTTGACGTCATTTCTCTCTCTGAACTCAATTTGCAGAATGGGATTGATAATCCAAAGTCACTGTATAATCAAGAATCCAGCAAGTTGAAGCTTAGCAGTTCTGCTGCTTAGAGGGCTAGATTTGGTATGCTGCCTTTGTGGCTCGCCCGGTCCAATAAGTCCGATCTGAAAAAATAAAGTATTTGAACTCTTTTATTTTGTCCGATAAGTTTGATAGAACTTTTTTTTATGATCCGATTAATAATTGGACCAAGCTCGGGCCAAGGCAAAAAAATTCGATAGGCCTGGCCCGGTTCGATTATAATAATTTATTTTTAATAATATAATTATATATTAGAAAATATAATTATATCTAATTATTTTTAATATAAAAATTATTAATTTAACATAATTAAATATTTTATATATTTAAATATTATATTATCTTTTTAAATATATATTTTTTATTTTAAAAATTTATTTTTATTAAAAAATAAAAAATTTATATTTTTTTATTTTCGGATTGGATTTTGAATTTTTTAATTTAAAATTTGGATCGGATCGGATCAAATTTTTTCAAAATATAAACAGGTTAAACTAAATTCAAAATTTTAATTTTTTATGATTTGACCCGAATGTTCCGAAACCCACCCGATCCAGGCAGTGACTAATGCCGTGATTGATCCCTCCTCTCTCTTGGCCCCCCTGCTCTCTCTTCCATAAAGAAAGAGGTCAATCAAATACCTTTTCTGTTGACTATAATACCCTGCCTATTGATGACTCATTGGACGTCACGGATGGGTAAGTCAACTATTTCCCAAATGAAATCTTTCCCGTTAGTCAAACCCCTTTGTGGGACAATGATCAATGCTCTAAGAGAATTGCAAGCAGCAACAACGGCTTTGCTACCTTCACCTATGCCTTGGCCCAAAATACAGAACCCCGTCATTTTCTGTCCGTAGATTTACTTGCTATGGCAGTTTAGACAAAGTCCAAAAGGAAAAATGGGCTCTCTCTCTTTCAATTTTATATTTCTTAAAAAATTCAATGTAATAATTCATTGATAAAATCAATTTATACAAATTAAATTTTACTAAATGAATGGTAGAATTGATAAAAAAAAAAGAAGAAGAAAGTTTGTGCATAACAAAGTTCTCATAAAAAGAGTTTAATATTTAGGAGTTGTGATATTATATTATGAAAGAGAAAGTAATATTAATAAGATTTAAATTTTATTTGGAAAATATTTTTTTTTATTTATTTCAAATTCACCTTTTTTTTCACTTTCGTCTACATATAATATTATTTATTAAATTTTTTAATTTTATCATTTCACAATCATAAATTTTTACTTGTTTAAATTGGTAATTTATATAATCACATTTATATTTTTTAAATTTGAAATATTTTGTAGTAGATAAATATGTACTTAAAAGTTGAAAACATGTAAATTTCACTAATATAGAGCCTTGTGCATTTCTTTGGTATATCTTGCTCCTCATATTTGTTTTAAGTATTATTAAATTTAAAAAATTCAAAAATATTAAAGGAGCAAAGGTGGCGTTTGGTTCAATTTCTAGGAATGAAAACTAAATGAAATTAGATAAAAAGAAATAAGAGAAATGAAATTATTATTTTTTGAAATTATTAATTTATTTAGAGTACAAAATTGCATTATTTGTAATTTCCTTTTTAATTATTCAATTTTCTACTATATGTAAATTAAATAGAATTAGTTTTTTAATTCTCTTTTCAATCAAAAAATATTTGAATCAAACGGCAATTAAATGATAACTCATTACTTATGAAAAAAGAGAAATTGTAGCTGAAATATAACTATCATCTTTGAAACTAACAGAATCTCTCACGTAATCCGCACCCTCTTTTAGAAAGGCATAAGCTCACACCCTTCGGAGAGGAAAGGCATTGGCCGGATCTTTAACTAAGAGATTTTTTTCGTTATATCTTAAATTTGAATTTAATAAATAGTACATTATGTATATGTATTAAATAATTTATCATTTTTATTATTATAAAAAATTATAAATTTATTATTTAAATTAAGTTGAAATTAAAAGAATTTGAAAAAATGTAAATTTTTATAAAAATTAAAAAATTTATAAAAAAATTACAAATATATGTCAATACAATGATTTTTTTTTTAAAGAATGTATCAATATATGACCCTTGTTTCAAAGTTGAGGCGGATAAACGGAGTATTAAAAACGAAAAAAAATTTATTACCCAAAAAAAGGAAAAAAAAATTAAAGTGAAAGATAATAAGGAATGAGGATTACCGATTAAAGGAGAAAGGCACGTTTTAGAGAGCGAAAATGCTTGCGAAGGTCGCTTAGCGACGAGTGTTTCCATTGCTCATGTTCTATTTGATTTTTCTTCCTTTCGTAAAGAAAGGGGTCTATCAAATACATGACTATAATCCCCTCACGGATGGGTACTTTTAATCAAAATTTTATTTTAATTTTTATAAGATTAAATTCTATTAAATTTATTTATGATTAAATTTTTTTATTAATTTAATTTATAAGATTAAAATTTTTTAAATTTTAATCCTTTCTTATAATAATTTTAATAATTTTATCTTATTAACAAAAAGATTAAAATTTAAAATTTTTTCATTTTACATAATTAAATTAGTATAAATTTTTAATTATGAATAAAATTAATAAAAATTCTATCTCATGGGAAACAAAATAATTTCTTTGGTCAAGTTAAATTTAACAAGGCTAACTCAATTGGAGCAAAGTCGGATCAACATCACCGAAAGCTATCCCGACCACATAATGGTTGACAAATTTCAAGAGAATAGGATCTGCTCAATTCATTGTAATTGCAAGCTCCCCTCCTTTTCAGTACCCATCCGAAAGAGAAGGAGGGGCGGCTGACTGAAGTATTTTCCAAACGACTTGTTTCATGTCAGTCAACCCCCCCCCCCCCCCACCGCCTGTCTCTTTTCCGTCAGCCTCATTTCCCGGTGACTTCTCTTCCCGCGACATATAAATTACGCTTTGTTGAAACATCAAATACTTTGTGTGTTCACGGAAAGCATCATTCCCTGTATTGAAGTCAATTTTAGGTTTATATTTGAATTATTTGAGATAATATTTTTACTTATAATATAGGAAGACCTTAAAATACTTCCATCAAGTTGGATAATTAGATTTACGTGGTTAAGTTTAAAATTTTAAAAATTGAAACTTAAAATTAACACTAATTAATAATTAAATTTTATTAAAGTATTAATTATTTAACCTATGCAATGCACGGGTTCTATCGAGAACATATTATAAATAATTTATAAGAGTATTTATATATGAATTGTAAATATATAAATTTACAATATTAACATTTAGCTTATGCATTCGGATATATGTATCATTTTTCATGTTATTGACATAAGAATTATATATACGTAATAAGAAGAAAAATATATTGCAAAAGTGTCAGAATTTGGTTTATTATATTTATTTTACAATTATACATCTAGGTTTATAAGAAATAAAGTTTCCAGCACAACGAAAGTACCTTTAGTAGTAAAGGACATGAAATGATATTTTGAGATATTTTTCTTTTTATTATTATTTTGAGTTCAAGTATAAAATACTAAATGCAAGTACATTATTTATCATTTTTATTATTATAGAGAAAACTCGTATAACTACCTGAAAATTAAGACTAAAGTTTTGTTTACTCTTCCTTCTTTACAAAAATTATTATGTAAAATTAATGATAGGTTTCTAGACCAAATTCGGGCTTTATTCATAAATTTAAACTTCATCTTTAATTAATAAATGTATTAAATTTTTTATGAACTTAGCGCTGGGGTCGAAGTTCAATTATTTTCGCAAGCTTTAGCTTGGCTTAACTCAAAGGAATCTATGAACAGGTCTAGCTCAAGTCCACGGCAAGGTTCCTGCTACCGGATTGGAGTCTTATATGTGTATGGGCCGGGTTGGGCTGGTATATGTATCTAGTCCATATTGGTTTCATCCAAAAATTATAAAAGATATCAGTTGGAGGTAAAGGAAACAAAACTAAATAATGTGAACGAGTTGATTCAAGTGGAGAAGGTTTCTTTTGCGTCATGATTAAATCTGCGCCATTAAAAAAGTGATAGAGATTTACCACCATTTTGTTAATAATGCATAGTAGCTTACCCTATAAGGAAAATTTGAAAGTGTTTTACACCATTTTTTTTAATAGTATAGATTTATCCTATTAAATTAATGTCATGATTTAATCACTTTTAGGTGAGATTCATTACCATTTTAAAATTAATTAAGTCATAATCATTGATTTAGTTGAATAAATTTACACCACTAAAAAAATATATGATAGATATTTTTAAAAAATTTAGTATCGACATGCAATTTTAACAACTTATCAATAATATATCACGTTTAGTCTATTCAAATTGTGAGATTAAATAAAAAAATCTATTATGCACCACTTTTTAGTAGTAAAAAATTACGACATCAAATTAATAATTATATTTAATTAATTTTAAAATAGTAATTAAATTTTATTTAAAATTAATTAAATCATAGCTATCAATTTAATTATGTAAATATATATATATCGTTATAAAAAATGGTGCAACATAACACTCTCAATTAAATGTCTGTCGAACATCCATAAAGCGGTGTATTTCTACATTTTTTTTTGTTTTACCGGTGCACTACTAACGGTCCCATTACCCATGTATACATTGGCATGGATACACGAATTGGTTGCGGTCTATACGAATCCTTGAAAGTTGTTGATTTCTTGCTATTATAAATTGGTTGTGGTATACATGAATTCATGAAAGTCATTTATCATTTTATTGATTTTGAAATCAAAATTTGTTTCAGAATAGTTTCCTTAGTTTTTCTTTTAAATTGTGATAGGATATAGTAAGAAATTTGTGATCTTAAATAGGATAAGTCTGTCGAACTGCTCATTAAGAACTCATAATCTAGCCTATTTTTGGTTTAATTTATTTAATTTTTTATTTAAATAAGTTAGGTGGTGGTTAATAAATATATTTATTTAAACAAATAGATTAGATTTATTTTTTATTGGCTTGACTCATAAACTTATCAAATCAATATATTTAATTTAATTATAATATATTTATATATAACATAATATAACATTATATAATATACATTTATAATATATATATATATATATATATATATAATATTAATATTATTTTAATACATGCAATTATAAATATATATTTAATTTAATTATTATTTTTATCTTGAAAGCATTTATTTGTTAATTTATTTAAAAGTTTATTTATATAAATAAAGTTTTAAATAAATTATTAGGCTGGGCCATAATTTTTTTAAATAGGTGAGGTTGAATTTTAGGTGTCATTTGATTTGCAACAAAAATGTAGGAAATTGTATTTCCCAGGAAGTAGACAACCATAGAGTTGTTTGATTGCATAAATGAGAGGAAATAGAACTTCTCAGGAAACTGTATTTTTTATAAAATATAGAAAATCACTTACCTACTTCCCCTAGGTAAATTCTATTTCTTGTGTTTTTAATTAATTCATAGACAAAAATGTCCTTACCAAAATTTTTTAATACTAATTTTGCCCTTTTAATTGATTATTAGATTTCATTTCATGAATGCTATTTTAGTTGGTGTTACTATTTTAGAACGAAATAGTAACATGTTAATATTTAGAGAACAAAAAGTAACATGTTATTATTTTGTAGTTTGGTTATTAATTAAACTTGATTTATCTATTTATTTATAGTTTTTAGTTAGCATTATTGTTTTGGAATAAAATAGTAACATTCTCTTCTTTAACAGTTTGATTATTAATTAAGCTTAAAACTAAATAATAACATATTACTATCCAGAGAATAGATAGTAATATACTATTATTTAACAATTTGGTTATTAATTAAACTTGATTTATCCATTTATTTAAGATTTTTAGTTAGTACTATTGTTTTAGAATGAAACAGTAATATGTTACTATCTAGAAAATAAACAATAACATGTTATTATTTATTTATTTTGTGTTTTTAATTAGTGTTGCTGTTTTGAAATAAAATAATAACATGTTATTGTCTAGAGAATAAACAGTAACATGCTATTATTTGGTAATTTGATTATTAATTAGATTTTATTTATCTATTTATTTTAAGTTTTTAGTTAGTATTACTGTTTTGGAATAAAACAGTAACATCTCCTTCTTTAACAGTTTGATTGTTAATTAAGCTTAAAACGAAACAGTAATATGTTATTGTCTAGAAAATATATAGTAACATGCTATTATTTTACAATTTGGTTATTAATTAGACTTGATTTATCCATTTATTTTAAATTTTTAGTTAGTGTTATTATTTTAGAACAAAACAGTAATATGTTACTGTTTAGAGAATAAACAGTAATATGTTATTATTTATTTATTTGAAATTTTTAGTTAATGTTACTATTTTGGAATGAAATAGTAATATATTACTATCTAGAAAATAAACAGTAACATACTATTATTTAACAATTTGATTGCTAATTAAATTTAATTTATCTATTTATTTCAAATTTTTAGTTAGTGTTACTATTTTGGAACAAAACAATAACATTCTCTTCTTTAATAGTTTGATTGTTAATTAGGCTTGGATTAAATAGTAACATGTTACTGTCTAGAGAATAAACAATAACATGCTATTATTTGACAGTTTGATTGTTAATTAAATTTGATTTATCCATTTATTTCAAATTTTTAGTTAGTGTTACTGTTTTGAAATGAAATAGTAATATCCTTTTCTTTGATAATTTAATTGTTAATTAGGCTTGGCCTAAATAGTAACATATTACTGTCTAGAAAATAAATAGTAACATGTTATTATTTGACAGTTGATTGCTAATTAAACTTGATTTATCCATTTATTTTAAATTTTTAGTTAATATTACTATTTTGAAACAAAATAGTAACATTCTCTTCTTTGACAGTTTAATTATTAATTAGACTTGGACTAAACAGTAACATGTTATTGTTTAGAGAATAAATAGTAATATGCTATTATTTGACAATTTGATTGTTAATTAAATTTTATTTATCCATTTATTTCGAATTTTTAGTTAGTATTATTATTTTGAAATAAGATAATAACATTCCCTTATTTGACAATTTAATTTTTAATTAGATTTAGAATTAAATAGTAACATGTTACTATTTACAAAACAAACAGTAGCATGCTATTATTTGACAATTTGATTGTTAATTAGACTTGATTTATCCATTTATTTGAGATTTTTAGTTAGTATTATTATTTTAGAACGAAATAGTAACATCATTTTCTTTGACAATTTGATTGTTAATTAAGTTTAAAAAGAAATAGTAATATATTACTATATAGAGAATAAATAGTAACATGTTATTAATTAATAATTTGATTATTAATTAGAAATGATTTATCCATTTATTTCAGATTTTTAATTAGTATTACTATTTTAGAACGAAAAAGTAACATCTCTTTCTTTGACAGTTTAATTGTTAATTAGGCTTAGAACTAAACAATAATATATTATTATCTAGAGAATACACAGTAACATACTATTATTTGATAATTTGATTGTTAATTAGAAATAATTTATTCATTTATTTCAGATTTTTAATTAATATTATTATTTTGGAATGAAACAGTAACATCATCTTCTTTGGTAGTTTGATTATTAATTAGGTTTAGAACTAAATAGTAACATATTGTTATTTAGAAAATAAACAGTAAGATGTTATTATTTATCAATTTAGTTATTAATTAGAACTGATTTATCTATTTATTTGAGATTTTTTATTAGTGTTACTGTTTAAAATGAAATAGTAACATATTATTGTCTAGAAAACAGACCGTAACATACTATTATTTGACAATTTGATTATTAATTAGACATGATTTGTCTATTTATTTAAATTTTTTTTATTAGTATTATTATTTTGGAATAAAACTTTAACATGTTACTGTTTTAAATTGAAACAGTAACATATTACTATTTAGTTTACAAATAGTAATAAATTATTCTTTAGTAATTTTATTTATTAAAAAAATTATTATAATACTACTAGATACTAAAAAAGTTAGGAAGCAAAAATTTAATATGAGATTCGAATGAATTTAAATTGATAAAAATAAGATCAAAGTTAAAAAATAAAAAAAAATTAAAAAATCATTGGAAAAGACTTTTTTTGCCGAACTAGAATGGGCAAAACTCCAAAGGCGTTTTGCAAGTACGTAGATATCGAAAAGTTATATGAAATAAAAAAATTTACTTAAAATGAATGACCTAGTATAAAGTGATGATCATTCAAAGTTTTAAACTCAATTTACATATTTTTAATTAAGTATATTTCGTCAAACTCACATTTTCTTATTTTCTGTTGAAAAACTATATGTAAATGATTGAAAATAAGTAGTCATATGTAAAAATTGATTAACTAATAAAGAATTTATTACTTTTTAAAATTTTTAATTTACCACCGCATTTTCACAGTTAAAAAAAAGTAATTTTAGTATATAACATTCATAAATCATAAAATCGAAACCTATTTGAAAAAAAGTCCAACGTTGCCACCTCTTTAAAATCAATTAATATATATTAAATTATTATTGAAGGTATTGTAGTCATTTTATTATTATTTTCTAGGAAATTCAAAGTTGAACTAAACAAAATATAAGAATTTATTTCCTAGGATATGTGATTTCCTTCATATCAACTAAATAACATTGAAGATTTTCTAAGAAGTTCATATAGAAGATTGCTTCTTCGAAAATTTAATTTTCTATAAGAACTTATTTCCTATATGAATTTGATATTATATATGTTAATAAGTTATATTCAAACTAATAATTTATAAAATAAAACTGGTTTATTTAAAGTAAAACATAATCCATCCTAATTTATTTCTACCTTTAGTGTTAATGAGAGCAACCGTGGAAATAGCCTTACTATGAATATATTCATATAACCAATTTGATATAATAAAATCATCAAAATAAATGTAAAATTTCTACCATGTGAATAATATAAAAAAAAGAAATGTTAAGTTTACATTTTGTTATCATAATAATGGAAAAAATGAAATTTAGTACAAGTTTATTTATTTTAATAGAAATATTTTTGGTAAAAATATAGTTACAAAATATTAAAATAAAAAATATTTTATTTATTTAATAAACATGAAGAATATGAAAAAAAATCATGTATTTCAATAAAAAATTTGCTCTCATCTACTTCTTTAGGTATCGCTCTTTAGTTATAAATTATAGAAATGATATGTTACTTATTTATTAATAATTATCAATATGAATTACCAAATACATACAAAAAACTTTTCTCTTAAAAAATATATTTTCCAACAATAAGTTTAAGATTTCATTCGTGACCGATATTTTCATCTAACAAAAAACGATTATCAGCACCAAGACTATTATCAAAAAATAAGGTAGATTAAGGGCGTGCTTAAATACATTTTTATTTTTATATTTTTAAAAAATTATTTTTAAAAATTATTTTTTATTTTTTGAAAAATTTTAAAATTGAAATAAAATAAAAAATAGAGAGAGATAGGTGTTACAAATAAAGAAATATCTCATTTACTTATAAAATTGATATCAAGAATAAAAATATATTCAAAAAAATATAAAAATTATTTTTTCTTTTCTATTTTTAAGTTATACACTTAAAAATTAATTTTTAGAAATAAATTCTTAAACAAATTCTTTTTTTAAATAAAAAATATTTTTATAAATAATAAGTAGACGGACCTTAATATTTTTGAAGCGGGATAACACTTTTTTTTCTTTTTTTTTTGGGTGTGGGGTGCTGGAAAGATAACGGTAACACACTAACGACTGCAAGACCCTCATAACTGCCCGCGCATTGAACAAATTGGGAAATTAAAGTTTGATTCCCACAAAATCCCTTGACAATAATTGGACACAACCTGTCAGCATTAAAAGAAAAAGAAAAAAATGGACATATCTTATTTACGAATAAAAACTTCTTAAGATATTAAACAAATGGGTTAAGCCTCCTTGATTTTAGCTAAAAATATTTTTTTAGAAATATAGTTATAATTATAAATTATTAAGAAGTTGAAAAGAAAAATATTTCAACCTCTCTTAAAATATAAAAAACTTACGTAAATCTTATCTCTAATTTCAAAATCTATGTATTGTCATGTCTAACACCTTTGCCTTGGGGATTTTTTTTTATGCTAAAATTCTTTTAAAATTAGAATTTTAAAATAAAATTTATTTAAATAATAAAAATATCCTTATATACATGATGTAATGATGTAATTGTACTGAATATATTATATTCTTTTGGTTAATAATTTTATGTTAAAACTCTTCTTTTATATTATATTTTATTCTTGATTAACAGAAAAATAAGTTTATGTTAAAATTCTTCTTTTTCAATTTTTTATTTTTTGAGCGGATACAATTTTTTTTAATTTACCAAAAAATTGAGTAGATTATATTTTATTTCTTATTTATTAAAGAACTTTTTTTTATAATGGAAAAATGGTTCTCATATTAAAATAAATTATATTTTTTTTTGAACCATGGGCTAATGATATTTTTAATGATAATGTAAAATAAATTTTTACAGAAAATATTTCTTAACTAATAAAAAATAATTTTCATATTGAAATATATATATTAAAAATTATTTTTGATAAATAATAAAATTGAATTTTTAGTAATAATTGAAAATTAAATTTTAAATTAATATATAGTATATTTATTTTTGGCTAAGTGAACTGAAAAACAAATTGCAAATAATAAACATAAAAGAAGTTCTAAAACTGACCGCATGTTTGTACGATGAAATTGGGAATAAAACTGCTATTGTTGGTGAAACCATGGAATACTGTTAGAGATGAAATTGGTGGGGATGATATGGCCCACATGGGAATAATCTTCCAGCGTAATGGGGACGACAGTCTTTTCCCTTTCGTTTTCCACCAATGTCTTCAACTTACCCGGAGATAACGGGCTTCAATTCTATTCTTTGACTTTTCTTATTATTAATTAGGTTATGTCGTCACTCAAACGCTTCCTACATGACGTCAACATTGATTACGTAATTTTGAAGTGGATTACAACTTACGACATTTTCTGAGTAGTTGTTGCTACATGTAACCTAATATAAATTTATTTTATGATTATTTTTTAATAATTCGAATGATAATTCATTCCATAGAAATAGTAACATATATGAATTTTTTTAAAATAACATCATATGTTATTTTATTATTAAATACCAATTGATTTTTAAAAGAATGTTTTGATTAATTGTTTTCAACTTCATAAAATTTGAATATGACATAATTAAATTTGTTAATCATATGATATTTTAATGTATCAAAAAATTAACGTAACATTTCAATAATAATATATGACTCAATTGAGAGCAATTCGAAGGTATAAATGAATTAAAAAAAATGATATGTAAAAATCATTAATGAAAGATTTAGCGGTTGAGAGATGGAAAATTCTAAATTAAAGTCTAATGAAATTTGATTGTTTAAGGGAAGTTTGTATAGGTATTGAAATTAGAGATGAGGTTTGAACAAGTATTTGATACTTTAATCGAGGTTAGTATATTTTTTTAAGTTAAAAAATATTCTATATATTTTATAATAAATGAAAAAATTTGATAAAAAATAACTTCTTTCTTATAAAAAATTATTTTCTTTCATTACCATAACTTAATATATCATTTTTTAGTTATAAGATATGAAGATAATAGTTCTATTTTGTGTAATAAATTTTTAAGTTAATTGATAGTTAATAATTTAGTTGACTATATAAGATATGTTTTGTGAAATTAGTTATTAAATTAGTTAAAAATATAAAATAACATAAAATGATATATTTATATAAATAGATATATAGATTAAATTAATTTATATTTATATTTATATAAATATAAAATTATATTAACTAATCAAAATATTTGAAATAAAAGTATAATTATCTAAAATTTAATTAATTATATTTTATGATTTCATAAATTTATTTACTTACATAATTTTTATTTAATTGTTATTTATAATATAAATATGTTTTTTAAATATATAATTAATTAATTATGTTTTTTGACATTGCATAATTATTTTAGCATATTTTTTATATATTTATAGTACAAAATAAGGATATAATTAATTAAAATTGAATTAATTATAATTTATGATATGATATATTTATTTACTTACTTATTTTTATTTATCTAGATTTTAAGTAAGAATATAATTATATAATATTTAATTTATTATAATTTATTATATTACATATTAATCAATTTATTTACTTATATATATATATATATATATATATATATATATATATATATATATATATATATATATATATATATATGGTAAAACCAAGAGGCCTAAATCTAAAATAGAATTAAAAAAAATAAATAACAAGACACTGCTTGAGTCAGAAAGACTCTCATCGCATCAGTAAGCACTAAGCACCTAATCTCTAGCAGGCTCATGCGTCGCCGTCTTCTCACAATGGAAAATAGCTCTATGGTCCGCCAGTTGGTTAATACACCACTTCCTTTCACAGTAGGTATGACAAATAGAGACGCATCGCTCCCGTTATAACAAATTATGCACAGCTTTAAGGACAGTTCTATCCATTTTGGAGTTCACATTCATGTTTTTCAAACATTGAACAAGAGCACTGGAGTCGCACTTTAAGATAACATTTTTGATAATTAAGATCCTATACTAGTTTAAGACCCTCAAAAGTAGCCTATATTTTTGCCTTAGCAGCAAAGCATCTTCCCAAATTCTTAGTAAATATTCCTAATCACTGCCCATAACTGTTAGGAAAAATGTGAGATCAAAGTAACATGCAGTGAAAAATTAAATAATTCATTCAGATTAGCTTTTTCCCACACATATAATGAAATAAATTACTAGAAAATAATACAAGAAAAATAAATAAGGAGACTAATAATTTTTAACATGAAAAATATTATCAATTATTAAAACCACAGGACTTAATTCTGTAAAAATTCATTAATAAAATAATGGATATAATATATTCTTAGAAATTTTAAGAAACAACAAGTATAAAAACTCTTCACTTAAATAAGTAGAACTCTTGATAGAATTGAACACAACAATTATTATCAATTATTATAAAAATCAACCAACAAAAGAGAAGAAAAATCAACAAAAAAGGTATCTACTAAATTACCCAAATTACTAGTAATAACATTATCCAAATTTGATGTAAATTTGAGTAAATACAATGATAAATCTTCCAGCACAATTTGGTAAAATTTTTGCACTTTCTTTGCATTATCTACACTCTATCAAGAAAAGAAAATTAGTTTTTGCCACCCATACACAAAGCCACCAATTTTTTCTCATGCAAACCTAGGCAACTTTTTTTACTTTTATTTTCAATTCCACCACACTCTATATGGAACCCTATTTTGCCTTTACACACACACACACATACAAGTCTTTAAAGTCTTTCTTAGGCTTGTAGAGCCAATTTCAACTTTTTTCCTAAAATACCTAATAGACCATCTTTTTTTTTTGTTTTATTTTTTTACTAAATAACAAATATAAATGAATTATAGGCCCACTTAGAAGGAATGTCACACCAACAAATCCCCCCTTCTAACTAAGTAGGGAACATCACATTTTAGCTATTAAGCAACATGCTTCAAGCTTTTTCCTTGAAATACAGAATTTTTACCAAGGTATATTGTACTTTGATTGTTACAAAATAAAATATAACAATCTTATTTAAGTCCAAGTTTTTGAAGAAATTTCTTCATCCATAGCAACTCTTTACACATTTCAATTATTGTAATAAATTATGTCTTTATTGTTAAAAGAGCAATACATTTCTATAATCTGGATTGTAATACCATAACTTCCCTTGCAAACTTGAGCAAATAACTAGGAGTAGACTTATAAAAATTAATATATCTAACTAAGTCCACATTAGTAAGACCAATTAATAAGGGTTTTTAATCTCCGAAACATAAACTTAAATTATTTGTACCTCGAAGATATCTCATAATCCATTTTATAGTGTACTAATCTTTAATTGAATTTAAGAGAAAATGATTTATTGTACTAATGAACAATGTCAAGTTTAGTACATAACATACATTAAACTTCCAATTATTGAAGCATAAGGAAGAAGACTAGAAATAGTTTTGCCATTTTCCATGCCAAACCTTTCGAATACCCTTTTAATGTACTTTTCTTATAGCAAATAAAGTTTTTTTGTACCTTTGTCCTGGGAAATTATCATTCTCAAAACTTGTTTTGCTTGACCTACATTTTTCATAACAAAAGACATACTTAATTTTTTCTTCAGTTCAATAATTCTTATAATATTCTTGCCAATAATTAAAATATCATCAATATAAAGTAAAAAAATGATAAAATCATCATCGAAGAATTTTTAGACAATCACACAATAATAAGAGATTGTCTTTTCGTAACCTTTCTCTCTCATAATTGATACAAACTTTTTGTACCATTATTTAGGAACTTACTTTAGCCCACAAAGACTCTTCCTTAATTTGCATATATAATTTTTTTTCTTTCACTTCAAAATCCTCTAGTAGCTCCATGTAAATCTTTTCTTCTAAATCACCATGAAAAAAGGTTGTCTTCATATCTATCTTCTTAATTTTCAAATCAAAACTAGTTACTAAGCTAAGCACTATAGGAATGAAAGATATTTTCATAATAGGAGAAAAAATTTCATTGAAATCAATTCCTTTTCTTTGACCAAATCCGTTTACAACCAATCTTGCCTTATATTAAGGTTTAGAGTTATGTTTTTCATTTTTTATTTTATATACCCAGTTTTTCTTCAAAATTTTCATACCTTTTAGTAATTTTACTAGTTTATAGGTGTAATTTTCTTACAAAAATTTTATTTTATCTTGCATAATTTTAATTCAATTACTTTTACGGTCATTTTTTATGACTTTATCGTAACATTTTGCTCTCCTCTATTAGTCAAAAGGACAAACTCATCTTTAGTATACCTTATAGAATGTTGTTTGGTTTAGGTGGATTTTCTTAGTGCAACAACTAAAGCCTTTGCTGTTAGTTGTTCATCATATATATTGTCATTTTGTGTAAGGTTATCTACATCAATTGTATCATATTCAAAATTTTAAGCTTTAACTCTATCTTATTCCTCTCTCAAACGAACTATATCCAAGATAGATGTTGATTCATTGTGTTGAAGCACTACTTCTTCTTTACTAATGTCTTTTAATGTTTGGTCTTTCATAAACATATCATATTTGCTTTTGATTAACTTCTTTTTAACAAGATCATAGAATTTGCAGCCAAATTCATCTTCACCATAACTTAGAAATATGCATTGCTTTATCTTCATATCAAGCTTGGATCTTTCATTATTAGGAATATGCATAAATGCTTTACATCTAAAAAGTCATAAATAATCATAAGAAATATTCTTACTTGACCAAACTTTTTGTGGCATTTCAAACTATAAAGGAATACATGATAAGCAATTCAAAACATGCACAATTATATTTGAAAACATTAGCCTAAAATATTTTTAGCAATCTAGCATATGAAAGTAAATATCTAACTCTCTCAACTAATGTTTTATTCATCCTTTCAGTTAAGTTATTCAACGAAGTCTTTGATGATGTTTTTTGATGTCTAGTGCCTTATTTCTTACAATAAGTATAAAGTCTTGAGTATTTACCTGTATTTTTAGTGCATATACATTTTAACTTTTTTCTTATTTCTCTTTTAACTAAAGAGTGAAATAGTTTAAAATACTTGGTCTTTTATCTTCAATGGGTATACCTATATCTTTCTTGAATGATCATTAATGAAGTAACAAAGTAAAGAGAGCTATCAAGTATCCTTGTACTTATAAGACCATACATATTTGAATGCACTAATTCAAATATCTTTTATTTTTTGAAATATGTATGACTCTTAAAAGCTACTTTATTCTATTTTCTAACTAAACAATGATCACACTTTTGTAAATGTGAACTTACACTCCATATAATGCATTTCTTTTAGCCAAAATAGCAATCCTTTTTTCATTTATATAACATAAACTCTTATACCATAACTTACTCTCATCACTTGACTCTGTAAAATTAACATCTCTAATAATTTTGCTTAAAAGTCAAGAAAAGTATAGAATACATTGAACTTTTCACCATAACCATATGACACTTAGTAAACTTCTATTGGTCACATGAGAAAAAATTATCATAACCTTCATTATAAAGTTTACTTATAGCAAGTAAGTTCAATTGAATGTCTAGAATATGTTTTATATGCTTAAGGGTTAATCTAATTATATTAGATGTTTACAGAATGACATCTCTAATACTAACCAACTTTACTATATCTTCATGAGTTAATATTACATCTCCAAAATCATTAAGAGTGTAAGATAAAAAAATATCCTTTCTACATGTAATATGGATAAAAGCATCAATATTAATTACCCAACTGGTTTCATACTCTACAAGGATCATGAACCAAAAGAAATTGATTAACTATTATATTAGCTTTATCTTTGTTATGTAGCCCTATTTTCGTTACTTTTATCTTCTTTATCATTTTTGCCTTTCTCTTTTTTTGTATAACTTTTATTTTTATTATCTTTTTTTACTTTCTAGCAACATTTTTTAATATGCCTATTTTTGCCACAATATGACATTTAATATTTTTAAATATTTTCTTATATTTGCTTTCGTTCTAATCTCTATTCCTTATACCTTAATTTTTACTTCTCTTTTGAGACTTAGCAATTATAACATTCAGTTATAAAGAAGAACCATATGATTTCCTCCTTAACTCTTCATTTCAAGATGCCATTTTTACCAATTTCCATAATTATCATGCCATCTATGGTAGAATTAAATATAACCATTTTGAATGTCTCTCATGAATTTGGTAAAGAACCAAGAAGTATTAAACTTTAAATGTTATCTTCAAATTTGATGCCCACAGTAGAAAACTAATTGATAATCTCTTAATACTTATTCAAATGATCTATCATTAGAGTATTATCTTAATATTTTATTATTTTTGTTCTTTCTAGCATACAACTTTCCAAGTTTAATCCATAGTATGGGAGTATATGTTTTCTCTTCAATATGATTTCACACATTGTCTTTTACTCATTACCTAATATACCTATAAACTTGCCTATACAATAGATCTCATTCTAAACCTAATTTATTTTTTAGTTTTTCAATTGCAAATAGAGGTAATCTTTCACATAAAGCAAATTTTCTATCTTCTTTTTTCAAAAATTATAATTTTGACCATTCAAACATATCATTCTACTTATATTAGCCTCCATGTTCATATAAGTAAAATGTATTAAAGCTAGGAAAAATATGAGATCAGAATAACATGCAGTGAAAAATTAAATAACTCACTTAGATTAAATTTTCCCACACATATAATAAAATAAATCACTAGAAAATAACAAAAAAAGTAAATCACAAGACTAGCAATTTTTAATATAAAAAATCTCTTAATGTGAGAATAAAAATCATAGGACCTGATCTAACAAAATTCTATTAATAAAATAATGGATACAATATTTTTCTAAAAATTTTAGGAAACAACTAGTATAAAAACTCTTTGCCAAATTAGGTGAAACTCTCAATAGAATACAATAATTATCACTAATTATTGTAAAAATCAACCAATAAAGGTGAAGGAAAATTAGTAAAAAAAAAATACTAAACTACTTAAATAACTAGCAATAATATATCCAAATTTGATGTAAATATAAGTAAATATAGTAATAAATCTTTTGACATAATTTGACAAAATTTCTATAATTTCTGTACATTGTCCATGTTCTAGTAAGAAAGGGAAATTAGTTTCTGCTACCTATAAACAAGGACACCACCTTTTTCTCATGCAAGCATAGATAGCTTTTTTGCCTTTTATTTTCAATTCCACCACACTATATACAAGATCTTATTTGGCCTTTATATTTATATATAAACCTTTAAGGGCTTTTTTAGGCTTGCAGAGCCAATTTTGGCTTTTTTTTCCCCTTAAAATGCCTAATGAAGCTCTTTTTTTGTTTTATTTTTTACTAAATAATAAATATAGAGGAACTATAAGTTCACTTAGGAGAAACCCACCACCAACAATAACATCCCCTAATAATTCCACCACATCTTGTTTGGTCGGTGCTAATTGTAGTGGTATTGTTTGTATTGACTTTAACCTACTTGTCACATGGTGATTACCATGATATAGTTTGATATTATATATTTATTTATTCATTTAATATCTATTTATTATTTAAAATAAGAATACATTTATTTATTAAGATTATGAATTGTAAATTTATAAAAAAAGAATAAATTTGAAGTTATCAGCTTATTTTCTTTGATAAGTTTGTATGCAAAATGCTTTTAAAAATTAATTTATAATTTATTGACTAAATCAATAAATCATAAATTAATTTATTTGTTGTGCAAAATAAAGCTAATATATCAACTCTTTATCTATATAGAAGCACATGATATTTTTTTATGAAAAATATTTATAAAATAAAAATAAAGCCAAAATATGGTACGCACTTAAAAATCAAATTCATAAAATCCACAATAATTCTAGAGGTAAAGATTGCATACTTTGCTATAGGAGAAGTAAAATTTTTCCTTGACCCATGGGTAAATAATTTGTCTCTAAGATCATTAAAAAATAACCATTTCATTATTAATAAAAATTTAATAAAATAATTAATTACTTTAGGATATGAAATTTAGTGCACACTAAAGAGCCATTTGGTTTATACAAGAAACAACTTCCTGCAGAAAATTAAATTTTTAAGAAAATAATTTTTTATATGAATTTCTTAAAAATACATAAAATTATTTAATTGACGTATAAGAAATAACATTTCGTAGGAAATGATTTCTTATATTTTCTTTGCTTCAACTTTAAATATCCGAGGATTGTATTCTATTTATTTAGGCCTCTCTATAAAAATTTGTAAAAAATAAAACAGAAAAGTTATAGGTGTTTGTGAGTAGATCATATTACTATTTTTTTTACTATTAAAAGTAATTATATTATTAAAGGTATACATGAAAGAATTAGAAATCAAATTCTAAATATAAAAGAAAGAATATACTTTTAAAAAATATTAGATTAAATTAATTTTTTTATAAATTATAATTGGATTTTTTTATTTTATATAATAAATTAATTAGGTAAATTTAAAAAAATTAGATTGACTTATTAAATATTGAATTATATTAAAAATGTTTTCAAATACTTAAAGAAATACAATAAAATAATATAAAAAAATTTTAAACCCACGAAAAAACCCATACTCACGCGGATGAGATGGCGGGAACTAGTCCACATATGCCTACAAAAAATAATAACTACAATATGAGAAATTCAACTCGTCCCGTATCTGCTGGCCACCCACGTTACTCGAGTTTTTAGTCCGCTTTTCATTTATAGTGAAATTCCACTAAAAATTGGAAATTCCACTCGAACCAAAAAATAGGGAAATTCGGCTGTCGTGTCAACATTTTGACTAAAAGCCATCCCCATCTGTATCCCATGATTCAAAAAACCATAGTTACATACATTCCAATTTCCAAGTTCTTCCGCCTTGTAATCCGAGTTTGGTTTGGCGCCAGTGCCTGGGCTTAACATCGTGCCTGAATGAGGAACGAGGTTGTACAAGATGAACCACAATTATATAGAAAATTGGGGGCAGTAATTTTTAATATGACATGATAATTTGATTGATATGTTAATTTAAATAAAAATTTATATTAAATTTTTATTTAATATTTTAATTATAAATTAATATATATAATAAAAATATAAAATTATAAATTTAATACAATAATAATAAAATTTGAAATAATATTTTATTAATAATTAAATTTTTTTATAAAAAATAAAAAATAACTATTTAATAGATAATTTTATAATATATATTTTATTAATTAAAATTATTAAATAAATAATCCATAAATAATCTATTTTAATACAATTAATAAATAGATGGACCTAAATGACAGCCAACCTACAAAACATCACGATCAATATTCACACAATCAGATTAAAATCGAAAAAGCTGTAACCTTACGTGTTGTCGGTCCTCATCCGAATCCAGTGAGGGATGGGCCTGCTCTGCCTCGTCCTCTTGGGTTAAACAACCAACCCCACAAAATATGTCATTGGCTGGACCGTTAACGTGTGTACGAAATGGAAAATTTGGATGTTTAGGCCGTCGACCCAAAAATGGATAAATAGCCCATCCAGGCCATGTAAAACCCAATTCAATCTAAAGGATTGGTCGGCTAAATTGTTACAAACAGACTGTTTTGATTAGAGTCGAATGTGAGTTGTATAAATTTTGTTCTCTTAATTTTTTTATTAATTTTATCCCTCACTTAATCAAATTTGACCAATTTTTTCTCCTATTTTTATCAAATTCATTTCTCACTTACTTAAATCTGTCCAATTTCAATCTTTTACTAGACTACATTAGATTAAAAATGAAAGACGAACTTGAGAAAATAATTTTTTGAAGATAAAATTAGAAAAATTTAAATAAATAAGGAGTAAAATTAATAAAAATAATTTCATGAAGATAAAATTGATAAAAATAAGATCTCACATGAATTAAAAAAATGCGTGTTTACTAAAAGAAGAGGACAAGCAAAATATTTTTAACAATTATTGTAATAGTTATAACTCATATTTCAACAAGATATTAAAATAACTTAGCCACAGGCGTGTATGTTTTTTATCAATTAACTTATGATATATTTTATTAACACTTCACTCATTTAAATAATTTTCTTTAAAAATAAAAGAAGAATAAGAAGAAGAACACACGCACACACACTATCCCTTGAAACATGGAAATATGCTTGTTGGCTATCGAGAAAGAGTTAAAAATCTTCTCCTATTGCTTATTGTTGTTATGATATCTATAAATGTGGCTGAAGATCTGCTGTGACAACAACTTATCACTTGCGATCAATATTGAAAAACCAAGAAAATTTTATTAAAGTTAATGTTAAATGAAAATTTTAAATATATATTTATAAGGCGTTGAGATTTTAGATCGAGAAAAAGATTATAAAAAAATAAAGAATTATTAAATATGCAGTGATGACCTTTGACAAAGTCAAAATCCAAAGATCAGTTGATGTAAATATATTTTAATATTTCAATGAGGTAAAATTAAAAAATTAATGGAAATATTTTAAATGATATTTATAATTTTACATAGAATTTTAAGAAAGTCTAGGAGGCACGTACCCATACTGAAATACATATAACTCTACCACTGCAAATATATAGGTAAGAGGCATTAGAATTTGATATGAATTTAAATTTGATCTATAATAAGTATAAATATTTTACATTATTAATAAATAAAAAGTTAGTTCATCATTAAAAGATAATAATAATTAAGAATTTTTAATAGAAGTAAAATATTTTTAATAATCTTTTATTAATGTAACAATATATAAGTGAATATTAATATAAAATTATTTTACACTGAACCAAATTTAAATTTATTTAATATCAAGAAAAGATGATAAAGAGAAGTAATTACAAATTCAATCTCACTTTATTAAATAAGCAACTAATTATATACTTGATAAAATTTATCTCATTATCATATATTCAACTGAAAACTTTAATTTATTTTTGATATTCAATTTTGAAACCCTTTTTAAATATGTATAGCATTATTGATTATATTCACATTATTGTGATGCTTGGAAACTTGAATTTCGATCATTGCTTTGGGTCGTAAAGCAATATTCAATCTATGTCTATAATTCACTTAAAACTATTAAGCTTTTATTTCGTGTAACAGATAAGTTAGCTTATAACTTATATTGATTTGATCAATAAATTATAAGTAAACTAATATTTAGAAGTGTTTCTTATACTAACTTATTAAAAAATAAGTTCTAATTTAATAAGTTACTTAAAGCAATTTATAATTTATAAGTTATTGCCTCTTGAAATTTTTTCTAAATTTATGTTTATTCTTTTTATTAATTTACAATATACCCTTGATAATGTAAATCTAAATTTTTTATGAAATATAATTAACTTAATTTTAAAATAATTATATCCTAATTTTAAATTATAAATATATAAAATATACATGTAAATAAATAAATAATATCATAAAATGCAATTAATTATATTTTACGTAATTATAATTTTATTATAAATAATAAAATAAAAATTATGTAAATAAATATATAAATTTATAAAATTTAATTAATTAAATGTTAATTTTAAACTTCTTAATTATGATAATATATTTAATTTTTAGATAAATATAAATTATTTAATTATATATTTTTTATTAATATATCATTTTATGTTATTTTACAATAGCTAATTCAATAGCTATTTTTATAAAATACTTTAGTTAATTTATAAATTATTAATTATTAATTATAAGCTATCAGTTATCAATTAATTTATTAGTTATTGACTAACTTATTAACTACTTCTATAAAACAGAATCTAAATAATGAATAATTTAAAATTTATTATTTATGAATCTATTCATCAAATTAAATAGTTTAGAATTTAAATTCCTATACGTGGAAAGAGTCAACATTTATATTCAATTCACTTGCCGTTTATTTTTTTTGCCCTTACGTTCCTATTTTAGGTTTTGTGTGCGCGTGTTGTGGGCGTGCGTGCCCGCGTATATGTGTGTGTGTGTGTTTTCTTTTCCCCTTGTATTCTTTTGGTTCTGTTAGCATTACTATTATATTTTTGTCTTTCAGTGACTTTGTTGTTCTGTTGCTCCGTTCTTTCATGTAATAAATTCCTTTTTTTTTTTGGGCCAAAAGAAAATAAGGATAAATTTTCGAGTACCAAATTAAATTCACAATTTTCTTCACAAAAGAAAAATTAATTCACAATTTTAAAGAAAAACATTATTTACCAAATAGATAGTCCTTCGTCCATTGTGCTTCTCATATCATGCATTAGCCAATTTCTTATTGCATTGCCTTTTAGTATTCAATGTAGGTCTAATAACACGGTTAAATTTTGGTGCGCTATTGCCGTTGCTTTTAGCAATAGTTTCAGAGATATTTGGGATTGAATAATACTCTACGTAAGATTTTCATTCAGCCAATTATCCACATATGTGTAAGTAATTATTGCACTATTCAGCCGACTATTATTTGAATGTAATTCTAGCTCGTATTGAAATGGGATTTGTTTGTTGGCCATGTAAAATTGACATTTGAAGATTCATAGTATGTATTAAATGGGGTGACGAATAGGATTTTTGACTTAAAATTTGAATCCAACAATATGGATATGCAACATACGGTGAAAGCTATAATTACTATAGTTCTGTTTTAGTAAAAAATTTTACAATCCACCGTTTTTTTTTTTTTTTTTAGACAACAGATTCGATTCAATTTAGTAATGGAGTTTTGAACAAATGGTATTGATGTTAGAGAAGCGGTCAATAATTAATGTAATCAAATGATACATTGCATAATTATGTAAATAATCATAAGAAAATATGTAAAGGTACTCAGAAAAAGTAATTTTAATATAATTCAATTTTTTTTTTGCAAAATCCTATTAAAAGATATATATATATATATATATAGACACACACACAATTACGATATGCAAGAAATAGGACAGATGGATTTCGAAGATAGTGTCCTAATTCGTTTGCATTGAAAGATCTAGGAAGAATGACATGACATGAATTACAAAAAACAAAAAGTGAAGAAAAATACCAATAGAGTGCTTCAAGTTGACGCGGAGTGCACTTACATATTTGGAGTGAATTTGGCAAAACATCCTTTTTGAATCTCTCTCTCTTTATATATACTTTTTGAAAAAGGAGCAATTACTAGTTTACATGGGAGTTATAAACTTTTCGGAGCGCTACTTAAGCTTTCACGTGACTTACACGTGGCAGGTTCTCGCATTGATTCAACTGCTATAATATGTTTTCTTGACAAACCCTATAAAAGCTCTCTTGGCTTTTAGGAGTGTTAACCCCATTAGTATCTTCGGCTAAAACGGAAGTTAACTCTCATCCTTCCATTTGATTCGGCTATTAGACAAGACAAAATTTTCAAATGGGTTAGACAAATTCAATTTCAAAATATATCTATATATATCCTACCAATTGTATTGTTTTATAGAAACTTGGTAGAAGATTTGATTATGTTTTACCCTATTTGTATGTATGTTTAATTGTTTATGATAATATCGTTGCTTCATTTATATAATGTCTCTCTCTATGATAGGACATGTAGAATGATAAATTTAATTAATGGTGCATTATTCTTATATCCAATGCATTATTTGGGTTGTTATGTGACTAATTCTTAATTCCTTTTGCAGCCGTTAGATGCAAGAAGTGAACATGTCATAAAGGTAAGACGCTCATCTCCTGCTGGTCATGACTCACCGCCACTACCATAAGCACAATGTTATGGTTTTGAGAACATTTAATTGATATTAGAATTTATTTTATTGGATCATTGAGCTTTTGAATTATTTCCTCCATTTTTGAACTCGTTACTTGTAACATTTGACCAAAAAAATGTTTGGATTGATATTATTAATATGAAATATCATTTCACATTATTTTGGGTCAAGTTTATAGTAAATTATTATTATTTAGGTTAAAGGTTAAAAAAAATTAAACCATTGATAAAATATTAAAAAATAAAAAATTTGCATTTAGCAACAGTCTATACATCATTACTGGCGGTTATGAATAAAAATATGAAAATCACCGCTAAAAATGATTAAAAAAAAAACTGTTGCTAAGAATAAGACAAATCGCTGCCAAATGTAAAAAAATGGTTGCTAAAAACAAAACAATTTTCTAAACAAATAAGAAATCGCCACCAAATGCATTTAAAACTGCTGTTGATAGTCGAAATCTTTTCGAAAATTGCAAATAACCATTGCAAAGTTGATTGAAAACGGCCGCTAACATTTTTTTTAAAAAAATTATGAACCGTTGCTAATGCCACTGTTAATCGCCACTAAATGCAAAATATGGTCAGAGCCAGTTTTATATTAATTGCCGTTAATGATCAACATAACTGCCACTAGTGTCACCACTTTGTCAGTTGATGGTGGCTAAAATACTAAATTACGCAAATTTTTAAAACAATTTACCGTTTTACGGCGGGTTGGAAACATATTACCAGAATACGTAGGGCGCCATTCAAATTGGCGCCCCTGGGGGTTGGAGGCGCCATTCAAAGTGGCGCCCTCCCCTTGGAGGTGCCATTTGAGGTGGCGCCCTCCAGGAGGGAGGCGCCATTTGAGTAGGCGCCCTCCGGAGGGAGGCGCCATTTTGACTGGCGCCCTCCGTAGGGCGCTTTAAATTTGAATTTTGAAATTCAAAGGGAGGCGCCATTTCATCAGGCGCCTCCCCCCCTATTTATACCCTCTCCTCCTCCAAACCCTTCATTATCGCAGCCTCCCTCCTCCTCTCGCAGCCTCCCTCCTCCTCCAAACCCTTCATTTTATCGCAGCCTCCCTCCTCCTCCAATATCGCAGCAGCAGCTTCCCTCCTCCTCCAAACCTTCGGTCACATTTTCGCAGCAGCCTCCTCTTCGTCGCTTGCATTTTCGCAGCAGCCTCCTCTCTCAAACCCTCAGAAGCCATTTTGCAGGTCTGCTTTTCTTTTTCGTTCATCAGTCATCATCCATTCTTATTTTTGTACATTGCATTCAGAATCATTTTTTGCTTTGGAGCAAATCTGATCCTAGTCAACTCTCATTTGGTTAGTATATTTGTAATTTTTATTATTATATCATATATTTTTTTAGATTAATTATTATAATTTATGATTTGAAGTGATGATTAAAGTGTTAGGAATAGATTTCTGTTATAATTTATTAATTTTATTTATTTAAGTTTTAATATTTTTTGTATTTATATTATAATATTTATTTTATGTTAATATTATGATTTATAATATGAAATGGTGATCTTGGATTTAGAAAAGATTTATATAAATTTATATGATATGTGATAGTTTATATTTTTTACTGATTGATATTTTTATATAATTTCTGTATGTATATTATAATTTATATTTCATGTTGGTTATTATGATTTACGATGGGAAATAATGATCTACGATTTAAAAAAAATTATATAAATATATGTGATTTGTGATAATTTATAATTTTTATAATATTTATTTAATATTAATTATTATGATATATGATGTGAAGTGGTGATCTAGGTTTTAGAAAAAATTTATACAAATTTATATGATATGTGTTAGTTTATGTTTTTCACTGGATAATATTTTTATAATTTTTGTATGTATATTATAATTTATATTTCATGTTGATTATTATGATTTATGATGGGAAACGATGGTCTAGGATTTAGGAAAAAAATTTATAAATATATGTGATCTGTGATAGTTTGTGATTTTTATTGGTTAGTGTTTGTAGATTTTTTACATTTATATTATAATTTTTAATTTATTTTGATTATTATGGCTTATAATGTGAAGTGATGATCTAAGATTTAGAAAATATTGAAAGTTTAACATATTATATTTATTAGAAAACTAACATGTTATTGATAATATTTTTTTTACAATCATTAATTATATTTTAAACTTTATGATAATATCTTAAGTTTTTATTAATGATACTTTTTAAATAGTATATTTTAAGTTTAAAATACATTAACTTAAAGTTCTCGGAGGGTTTACAGTCCGTACATAATTTATTTTTCATTTCATGTACCTTGCAGATGATTTTCCTTTTTATTTCTTCAATGATTGTATTAAAAGTTGAAATAGAAAATATTGAATAATATTAATTTTATATAATATCATATTTTTTATGCGTCAAGTTATTTTTAATGATCAAATATATTTTTTTTTAGGAATTCATATTATGGAAAACGCTGACTGAAATAACTAATTATATATTTTAGTTTCAATGAGATGAGTTAGGAATAAAAATTAGGTATTTTTTAACATTCATTAATATTTTATTGATATAAAAATTCGAACAATATATTTTAAATTGAATATACATCAATAAAATACTTTATATAATATTATTTTTCCCTTTAATATTATCCTACAAAATAAATTTATTTTAGCGTGATTGTTGCATAATTTTATAACTGATACAATAACATCTAATAACTTTTACTTATAGATTGAAATTATTAAATTATCTAATAAATTTTTCTTTCATGCAGAGGTTTTTTTCTGTTTGCTTCTCCGAATACTCACCGGTTAGTATTTTTAGGAATTTTATGCTTATACTATAATGTTTATATAGTCATAGTGAAGATATTTTTTATTTCGGTAGAGATATTTATTTAGAATATTATGATATTAATAATATAGAATTATTTATTTTATTTTGTTTGTTATGATTTATTATCTGAAATTATGATTTAAGATGTGAAGTTATGATTTATGAAATTGTCGTAGGACTTTATATGTAATGTGATAGGTGTGCTATTAAAATAATAACAAACGAGATAAAGAAAGATGTCGTAATATAAGTCTTACGACCTAGGGGAAAGCCATATTAAGAGAACTGGATCATGTGAGATCTTAATGTATCATAAGAGAGGTACTAAAAAAGCTCATGGAAAATGTGAATGTAACCAAAAGCCTTGAAAAAGTAGGATACTGTTATTACAAATTTAGATTTTTTTGCATTTAAATAGTAGATATTGTAGATGGAAGAGAAGTAAACGTACCCGAAAAAAATATAGGTATCCTTGATTTATTTAGGAAGAACTAAGATATATATGGAGGTAACAAATAATAATGTGTACATACTTTTGGTTGCTATTTCGTAGTAGGTGGGAACGGAGAAAAAAAGTCGTAAAAGTGGACAAATAGTGTATTTGATTGGCTAACTAATTTAATTAGTATAATTTGTGTAAAATCATTAAGAAAAATGATGATTGAAAGAGATAAACAAAACCATAGGTAAAATTATATAGTCAAATTTTATATTAGTTTAGGAAAAAAAATAACCTTAGATTGGTCGAAGAAAATAATCCTGTTATTTCATAGAATTAATAGAATACCTTTCAAAATAGTAATACACCGCGTTCATTTTTAATTATAGTATTAAATACTAGTATACTTATTTATGAGAACAAAATTTGTATATGAGACTACTTCTCCATGTGGGGGTGCAGCGAGTATTGTGCAGCTAAGAGTAAGAAGATGAAGAAAAGTTTAATTGCGTTTATATATTCAAATGGTACAATTGTTGAGGGGGATGCGGGGATAATGTACGATGGACCTCCCCCAAAGGCATTGAAATTACGAGGTTGCAACAGTATGGATGCTTTGCGGGAGAGAATTCATGCTCGACTGAAGCTTCACGAAGATCAAGCTGTGGGGAAGATTGTTTACAGGTTTCCACAACATCAAATAGAGGCTCAGTACATGGCATACGAATTGGATGACGATGAAGACTTGGTATGCACGATAGCAAGCTACGAACAACATTCGACGATGACAGCCATGGAATTGTACGTGGACGTGATCACATCCGAGTTGCGCACTGCCAGCCTTCGTTTTGATGAAAGAGTTCCAAGAACTGCACCGCCCGTGGATCCAACAGTTTATGTTAGCCCTGGTTGTTCGATGGTGGGGGAAGGCCGTCCTTACACAGATGGATTTGAGTTCCACATTTCTGATAGTCATACTCCTGCGCTGGACTCATCTGTTGCAGGTGTTACCCCGGTAAATGCACCCCAAACCTTGGTAGGTTCATCCCGTGCCTTGCCGATCGTTCAAGAAGAATCTATCGATCCCGTATTGCTGGATGCCCACCTAGAGTCTGGTTTTGAAGACGATGAGGTGTCCTGCAGTAGCAGCGACGATCATGACACAAATGACGATGAACGTGCGGCAACAAATGCAGACAGTGTACCAACGCGGTGTGTGAGGCGTGGTAATGCTGCACAAACATCGTATGGTGTCCCCCAGGCTGCTGTCTTCTCTGACATTGATTGGGATACGATACGGAAGCCAAATGAATTTCCGGAAATCATGAAGCCAACCTATGATTACGACATGGAGGACTTGGAGGTTAGGCAAGAGTTCGATTGCAAGGAGGCTTTAATCGTTGCAGCCAAGCATTACCACATCAGAAGGCACCACAGTTATTACGTGGAGGAGTCGGATACCAGAAGATTATCATTGAAGTGTGATAAATTTGGGGACTAATGCAATTTCCACCTCAGAGCGGTGAAACTGAAGAATTGTAACACTTGGACCATAACTAGACTTTCAGGGCCCCACACATGTGTTAATGCTAGATTGACATAGGACCACAAGTCTCTGGATTCCGAGTATATCAGTTCCCTGATCCTGGAGATGATTAAAATGAAGCAAGACGTTCCCATCTCGCTTATACAAGAGAGGGTGGAAGGCATGTACGGATACAATATTTCGTACAGAAAAGCATGGAAGGCGAAACAAAAGGCAATTGTGAAGGTGCATGGTGATTGGGACAAATCGTATGAAGTGCTCCCCAAATGGTTGGACATTTTAGGCTACTGTGACCAGGCGCTGTTCAAGTTGGAGTCCCACGAATTTGTCACAGCTGATAACCGTGTCGATCCGCAGAAACATGTTTTCAACCGAGTTTTCTGGACATTTAAGCCATGCATTGCAGCGTTTCCTTACTGCAAGCAATTCATACAAGTTGATGGCACGCATCTATATGGCAAGTTCAGGGGCGTGCTACTGATTGCTGCGACTCAGGACGGTAACAAATGGCCCGTTCCTCTTGCCTTTGCCATTGTTGACAGGGAGAACTATGAGAATTGGAGTTGGTTTTTGGCATTACTGCGGGTCAATGTCACGAACAAGCAAGGAATATGCTTGATATCAGATCGACACCGAGCTATAAAGGATGCTGTAGCCACCGAAGGCCTGGGATGGCAGCCTCCTTATGCTTATCACCGGTATTGTATCAGACACATTGCCAGCAACGTTCGCAAGAAGTGCAGGGATGACAGTGTGAGGAAAGCTGTCCTCAAGATTGGTATGTGTTAGTGCAGGCATTTCTTTATTGAGCGTTTCATTTATAAATTTGTGCACCCAGTTGTTCATTTTAGTTAACCTATTTGTCTCTTTCTATTCAGCGTACGAGTCCAGTTGGGGAAAGGCCATGGAGAGATTGGACAATCTTAGCAAAGTCAATGAGGAGATCCATAAGAAGTTGACCGGTATTCCGAACGAGAAGTGGATGCTCGCTTATGACGAAGGTAGAAGATATGGTCATATGACGACTAACATTGTAGAGTGCATCAATGGCCTCTTCAAAGGACTAAGGAAGCTGCCAATCACAGGCCTTGTCCAACAAACATATTATAGATGCGTCAAGTACTTTGTGAAAAGGGCAAACGAAGCGCACGCTGACCTACAACAAGGACACAGATACGCAAGCAGATTCAGACAGGAGCTTGCGACTACCCAGTCACGTGCGACTTCTTACCACGTTCGTGCTTACAATAGAGAAGGGACTAGGTTTGAGGTGGTGGAGGGCCCTGATTTGGCTAGTGGCTCATGTGGAAAGGTCGTCCAGGTGTTATTAGACAAAGGGTAATGTGAATGTGGACAATTCCAAGCATATAGGTATCCTTGCGCTCACATTATTGCTGCTTGTGCCTCAATCAACATATCGTGGGAACCATATGTCGATGCTGTATACAGGCTTGACACGCTGCTCAATTGTTACAAATCTGAGTGGTGGCCTATTGGGGATTGGTCGCAGTGGAATAACCTACCACCATTCCCTGTCCTAGTTCCAAATTATGGAAGATTACGTGCAAGGGGACAACCAAAGGCGACCAGAATCAGAAATGAGATGGATTGGCCTCAGGAGAGCGGTGTAAAGCAAAAATGTAGTCATTGTAAGATGGAAGGGCATAATCGTAGGCGTTGCCCACTGCTTCATGGGGACGAAGGCTCTTCTACACCGTGATTTTTACTATTTACTTTCGCATGTACGCTTTAAAGTATGTTAACCAATGTCATAAGTGTAGCGGTTGCACACTATATTTTATTTTTTACGGTTGTAAATTTGCACATCATTATGTATATAAGGGTTACCCCATTACTGGTAATGTGAAATTTTTTATCACCTGTCATTTTATGATATTATTTATATATATTGCACCTTAAATTTAAGACAGTTTATGATATTATTTTTTAATACCTTAAGGTTGTGCCTAAATTAGACAACACCTTTACGCTTGTGTGTGTTTAAATTTCATTCTTATGCAATGCTTGTCGTGGCAGATGGCATCCACATCCCGACGCGTTGATCCTGGACCACGCGATCCTTCTCTGCTGACCGCTCAGGCCTCACACATATCCCAGTCGGTTTGGACAGGCCATGTATGGAAATAGCTACACCTTAATTAACCTGAGTATTTACTGTTTCTGAATTGTCAGACGTTATAGTTGGCGGTTGTTTTTTCTTTTGCAGCCTGACCGTGTGCTTAGGATTCGCCGAGCTCATCACTACCATCACCAGCCGCCGCCGGAGATGATTGTCCCATTTCTGCGAGAGGCAGGCTTTTACGGCTTGGCGATGTGTGAGTTTGTGTCGATCGACCATCAGTTGATCAGTGCTCTTGTGGAGAGGTGGCGGCCGGAGACGCACACCTTTCACATGCCGCAGGGAGAGACGACTATTACCCTGCAGGATGTTGCCTTTCAGCTCGGCCTACCCATTGACGGTCGAGTAGTGACGGGGCCCACCGTGTGGGGGTGGGGAGGCCTGATAGAGGAGTACTTGGGACTCCAGTTACCGGTGGATGAGAATGTCATCCGAGGGGGGCGACTGAGGATGAGTTGGTTGGAGAGGCATTTCACTCATCTTCCAGATGATGCGGATGAGGTGACAGTGCAGAGATTCGCCCGAGCTTACATTTTACGACTCATTGGTGGGATGTTATTTCCGGACCATTCCGGCACATACGTCCACCTCATGCACTTACCCTTGATCGCACACCTACACAAGGCTGGGACGTACAGTTGGGGGTCAGCTTGCCTGGCATACCTGTACAGAGAGCTCTGCAAGGCCACCGCACCGGATTACAGAGAGATAGGAGGTTGTTGCCTACTACTGCAGCTCTGGGCTTGGGATAGATTTCCCACTATCGCTCCCGCGATAGCTATTTCAGACATACCAGAGGGGGATGCAGGGATTGGCCCCTTAGCGCGCAGGTTAGCAAATATTTCAACTTTCACTTATAATTAAGTTTGCTACGCAGTTGCCTAACTTTGTTATTGAACCTGGCAGGTGGCACTATCAGAAGACGTTCCAGGATAGTCCGGCACACAGCCTATGCCATTACAGATACGTGCTGGACCGGCTTCGACTTGACCAGGTACGCAGGGGGGTTTTACAATCATTAATTTCAAGGCTTTGTCCAATCCACAATCGTATTTAAATCACATGATAAAATTGTAACTTCAGATCGTCTGGATCCCGTACACTGAGGAGGTCATCGCATCACTGCCTCAGTACTGTTTTGACGGGAGCGACACCTGGACAGCAGTGGTGCCGCTCATTCACTTCCAGATTGTCGAGTGGCACCAGCCTGATAGGGTTTTGCGGCAGTTTGGACTCCGCCAGGCCATTCCAGAGCCACCGAAACAGGTGGCGGAGGTCCACTGCCTTCACTTGTCCGGTCGGCATGACGAGGAGTGGCACATCCGCCATCAGCCGTATATTGCACTCTGGGATATCCGGCGAGACTTGTGCGTTACTGCCGAGCCGACGACACGCCTAGTTCTGGGACCATGTTCCGATTACATGACATGGTACAGACGGGTTACCAGACGGTGTATTACACCTGTCGGGGGAGCGCTTGACCTTGTGGTAATTTTGCGTGCTAGTTTTTTGTATATGATTTTCTTTAAATGCATTAGTATTATAACTAACTTTAATGTCAAAAATTTGCGCAGGTAGATGAGGTTTCTTCACTACAGGACTTCACTACCCCTGAGGGGCAGACTATGTTCACATTCGATGCGCTTAGGTCAGCGACGGAGTCCATCCTTCATGCGATTCAGCAGGTTGATCATGTCATCATTGACTCACATGCGGAGCCAGCTCCCCAGGCCCATCACATCCCAGACCCTCCGGAGGGTGACCATGATCAGCCTCGCTCTCGCCGACGACGTCGCACTGCTCCACGGCATACGTCGCAGGCTGATGCTCCGTCCGCTTCGACAATGCAGCAGATTCCACCTTCGACTGCCATGGAGACCATGACGATGATGCCTGATCTTACTGCTCCATCTCATTTGCACCCTACTGCACCTGATGATCCTTCATCCTCCACCACGTTCCCGGCCGTACTGTTTAGGCCGTCGTCACCCCAGATGTACCAGCTCCCTCCTGGTGTTCCATCCTCATTCCAGGCATTTTCACATGCACCAGGAGTTTCATCTGCATTCTATGTCTTTCCTTCTGATGATGCTGGTCCAGCGCAGCCATATCGTCCTGTATTTGACTGGCATACTCAGGATCAGGGATTAGCGCATGGTGGCATGATGACAGACCACTCAGAGCTTGTAGATAGCGGTAGAGGTGGAGGCAGGGCGGGAGCCAGGGGTAGAGGCAGAGCAGGAGCTGGAGGCAGAGCTGACACAGACACCGGGGATGTGACTCCCGAGCCTGCGCAAAGGGTTAGTAGATACGGCCGCCACATTACCGATCCTGGATGTGGGACTGGACATCACTTGCGTAGACATTAGCTTTCTTTTCTATCTCGTTTATATATTTGTATATTTGTGTACATTTATCTTACTACTTTATTGCCAGACATCAACATTTAGGATGACTTTACTACTTTATTGCCAGACACCAACATTTAGGATGACTTTACTACTTTATTGTCAAACGTCAACATTTAGGATGCTTCTAATTACTACCACTTTTTTAATTGCTTGCGCAGGAATAATTACAAATAACAATAAATCACGAAGATCATTGCAATATTTAATTTTATTTAAAAAATGATGATAAGGACATCTTCCACATATAATAACTAATGTTATTAATTATCATATTTTCACAACTATTATAAATATCTACTTGGTTAAAATACCAAAATACATTTACTTCATAAACTATTTTTTGTTTTACCGTAATTTTGAAACTATTTATCAAAATACGCAGGGCGCGAGCTGAAGGCGCCTTCTAACATGGCGCCTTTGCTGTAGCAAATTTCGCTGGGGAGGCGCTATTTCACCTGGCGCCTACCCAGCAAACTTAGGTTTACAACTTATGGGGCTGGGAGGCGCCAAGTGAAATGGCACCTCCACAGTCCCATTTTATAAATTAATTAAGTTTAATAAAATTATATATTTATTTATATAATTTTAATTTTATTATAATTATATCTTAATTTTTATGACTAATATAGATAAATAATATCATAAAATGTAATTAATTAAATTTTAAAAATCATAATTTCGTTCTAATTATGATAAAATTAAAATTATATAAATAAATATATAAATTTATAAAACTTAAATAATTTATAAAATGGGGCTGTGGAGGCGCCATGTCACTTGGCGCCTCCCAGCCCCATAAGTTATAAAAAAAAGTTTGTTGGGTAGGCGCCAGGTGAAATAGCGCCTCCCAGCCCACGCAGTGAAATTCGCTGTAGTGAATGCGACATATTGAAAGGCGCCTTCAACGGCGCCCTGCGTAATTTGGTAAATAGTTTCAAAACTACGGTGAAGCGCAAAATAATTTATGAAATAAACGTATTAGCCTATTTTAACCTATCTATTCTTTTTTTATTTATCGTGTGCAAGTAAATAAATAATATTAATTATCATACTTTCACAAAAATTCATGTCTCTAGGGTGCACAGTCAACACAGTCGCCGCCTAATTAATTTAGAAACGAGGAACGAGGGTGCCATGGGCCAAAAGTGTCATATCGCCTGTCGTTCCTTCCCTTCAGCGCGAACGATGCCATTTCGTCTAGCGTACATCTACACGTCATTTGGCGTCTCTCCATCGCTGTTTGTATCTTCTGTGCTTATTTCGATAAAATGTTTCGAGCGAACGATGAAACGAATAATAATTTCTTAAAAAATAATTAATCGGTACTTTTCACTCTCATTGCCAAAATATTTTATCATTCTGATGAAATAAAAAATATCTAATTCATGTTATAATTCTGATTTAATTACAAAATGAAAAGATTATTGAAACGAAATAATCAGATTTTTTTCAATTTTTAACTATCTTCAACCTCGCCAGTTTGCATTCATTCTGTCACAAAATAAATAAAATTTTATTCAAATAAATAAAAATGGACAAGCATATTATTGGAATAAATATAAAATAAGAAAAATATATTTATTACATTATATTTCTTTTCATTTTTAGCTATCTTCAACTTTGTATATAAAGAATATTTTATTATACTCAATAAATTTACTTATGTGTAATAACATATTAAATAATGACTTGTAATAATATAATTCCAAGCGTTAGAAGTTTATAATTTCAAAAATTGATAAAAATTAATTGTTATTACGTAAAATTTTGAGAGACATTAATATTTAATTATTTACTAAATATTTAATTATTTACTAAATATTTATTATTAGATATCAAAGTGGAGTTAACATATTTTTATATGACATCAAATATAATTATAAAATAAGTAATTTATTTTCAAAAATTTATTTTCAGTTACAATCATATATTATTTATTTTTATAATTTTTATTTTCAAATTATATCAACATTAATTAATTTCAAAAGGAAAAAAATGGAAAAATTTGAGCGAGGGCGCCACCTTGAATGGCGCCCTCAGACGCCAAAGGCGCCATCCTGGATGGCGCCTCCGCCCATGAGGCGCCACACCAAATGGCGCCTCCCGCCACCGTGCGTAATCCGGTAATATATTTCGAAAAAACAGTAAATCGGTAATAAGTTTTGTAAAAAATATTATTTTGGTATTTTAGCCGTTGATGGTAACTGTCGCTAAGATTTTACCGATCCCTATATCTATGGCAGTTATGTGAAATGTCGCGAACTTTTTTTTGCAGCGGTTATAAAAATAATTATTAATCACTTTTTTTTATACCAATAGGAGTGTTGCCACAGTAAATGGGTGCAGCCTATTGGCTCTACACTGATGATACTTATCACCGGTATAATGCAATATACAGCAACGACAATATATGTCATTAGTATAGAATTCTATAGTTACACCTTAATAGTGATGACATATTTCTAAAGGTAATATCATCCACAAATATCAATAATGGACAATTTGGTATCTATATTGATGACAATTGTCATAAGTATAGATTATTTTTTCTATAGTGATTAATATATCAACCCTTTAAATATGAGTTATATTTAACTCGATTTATTTATCATTCGTATTATATGAATTAATCTATTTACAACTTAAAGCTCATTTAAAATATATCATTTTTATATCAAATTATTGGATTATGTCAAAAATTATTATTCCTATCTTAAATTAAGGTTTTATAACCCATTTCATATCATGTATTCAAGTAAAATATAGTAAACTATGATTATAAAACTAGGTTTAATATCAATTTTGATTCTTTTAATATTAAAAGTGATTGCATATGGTTCCTTTAAATGAAATATTTTATTTTGATCATCTTCTAATATATAAATTGGATTAAATTAGGTTAAAATTGATAATTTTATTGAATTTAATATAAAAACTATAAGTTGAAACACACATTTTCTAAAAGACTCTACTATACAATTATTGGATGGACTATTTTGATGAAAGTAACCTCACTACATTGAAAGATGTGAAATCATATGATTCATCTAATATGAAAAAAATATCTTAATTTAACCATTAACATTATATAATCATCTAATTTTTTTCAATGATTACCAATTTGAAGCCTTTTTGGAAATTTATGTATCCACTAGAATTTTCAATTTTCAACTTTACTAAAGTTATTAATAGGACTAATTTATATATTAGAAGGACTAAAATAACATATTACATTTAAAGTAGACCAAATGTGATTAATTTATATATTAAGGATGCCAAAATTATAATTAAGTCATAAAATCATTTATTCGCATGATTGATATACTTATAACATCTAAATATACATGGAACAATACATGATCAAGATGATTAGTACCAAAGAAATTAGCAAACAACACATTATCATGTTAGTTTATAATATTGTACAATAACATTATGCTATAAGATTTGACCATTAAATATAAGATCTAATGGTTACAATTCACTTCTCTTATTTTTCACATAAAAATCTTCATCTCATTTAGTTTCTATTTGTCTTATTGAAAAGCATTTTTCGTATAAAAATGTCATATATATATTAATAAAGGAATGATATATCACTTGTATTGATAATTAAATAATGACAAAAAATTCTTTTTTGACATAAAGGAAATTACTTTTCCTAAAAATTTCATATTTAATAATAAATAAATAAAATACTTTCTCATATCTTAATTTTTTATAATTATATTGTATGAAAATATTTTTCATAAAAAAATGAAGCCTTGATATGGCTCCTCATGACTATATCACATAATTATCATCACACAGGTGTCTTATGATGTGTAATAAAAATTGCAACATTATATGTAACATAACAACAATGTCTTGGATTCATAATGGAATACATGCCTCTATGTCATAAGACAGCCTTATAAGCCAAATGACCATGTAAACGAGCTACGTCTAAGACAAAACTTGACAAATAAATCAAGCATATGATGGGGGTATTGTACCCCAAATTTGGGATAATTCGATTTGTCTACTATTTTTTCAATTTTTTCCTATTTTAGGGCATTTCTTATATTTTTTACTAATGTAATTTGTCTAGTGTAAGTAACAAAGAACATGACTGTGATCTTTGGAATTTATCTTTTTATCGATGTATTTCGATAGGAAAATTCCACCCGAAACATGGCGAAAAGGCCTTATAACAACTTAAAAAAAATATGTTAACTCTTATTAGAAAGGCTTTTACTTAAAATGCTCATTAGGAAGGAGTGCTCAGGATGGTCGAGTGACTTTGGTGGTCACTTAGTACTAGTCTAAAGGTTAGAGTATGTAACTTAGTATCTCCCTTGCACACTTTTAACAATGTAACGAGGTTTTATATTAATAATAAAAGTAGCTCTTCTTCAAAATATGATGTTTCATGGCCACATTAGCCCATATTTGTTCACATTGCATATTTTGCATCATTGTTGCCTTTCTTTATGTGTTAATTGCCTATATATGCTACTTATATGCTTATAATTATCCCAATTGTGCTATGTTTGTGTGTTCAATCCATTAACTTGAAGCTTGGGTGGTATATTAACCAATTAGCAAGCTTATTCCTCAAGAGGTAAAAGTTTAAGTGCCATATATCTCGATTATTAAGTTATCAGTTTGTAATGCTAATATTGGAGCATGATTTGAACCATGCCTATAAATTTCATTATGCTTGTAAATACACCCACTGTATTGAAGAAGATGAAGAATGCCAAATGCTTTAAAGCAATTAAGAATGCACTTTGCAATTTCGAGGGAATTGCAAATGTTGTAAGAAGTATGCAAATTGAGAAGATCCTTATACTCTTTCAAAGGGCCTAAAATTAAGAAACTCTTAAGTGTTAAGTTAATAATCTTGAAGCAAATGAGAGGATTAATGGCTTGGGGAGTAGTAATGCTCTATAAGTCAGAAAATAGCTTGTTGAAATTAAAAAAACCTAAAAGGAACTATGGAACATTTTCAAAGACCTTTTCAATGAGGTAAAGGATGTTGTAGTGACTTTTTAGATGGAAATGGGTGACCTTATAGCCATTGTAAAGCTTATGATGATGGTTTTGGGTAATAATCCACGAGAAAGTGATCTTTCAAAGCATAAGGGAAATTGAAGGTCCTTGAACCTAGGCCATATATAGGAGAAAGGAATGCCTAAAAGTTTAGAAATTTCTTATTTGATATAAATGAAAAATTTAAGATTGTGGAAATAAATTTTGAGGAGTTTAAGCTTAACTAGGCTACAATGTTCCTTTTAGATTATGCTAAAATATTAGAACATTCAATTGGGTAAGTGCCATATTCATAATTAGGAGGAGTTAAAGTAAGAACTAAAGTTGCATTTTTACCTTAAGAATGTTGACTATTTCGCAAGACATAAGTTACGAGAGTTTTAGCAAATTGGCTTGGTCCAAGACTATATGAAGAAATTCACAACCATCATGTTAGATATCTAAGATATAACTGAAAAGGATAAACTATTCTACTTTGTTGATAGTCTCTCATATCAAACTAATGAAAAAGGTCCAAAGCTTTACTAATGTGGTGACTATAGTAAAATGCCTTTGTGACTATGACATTAGTTTCCTTTCTAGCAAGAACTTGCAAGGTATTGCTTTGAATTCTCTTAGTCAGAATAGTGGTCAGTTAAACAAATGAGGTAAGTCTAAGAGTGAGGGGAGAAAATAGTGGATCATCTTCTATCTCCCAGGGATCAATATTATCTTGGGCTTTCAATAGTAGCAAGAAGTTAAAGACCCTATCATGTTTCTTATGTTATGGGCTACATAAAGTGATGGAATGCCTAAAGAAGTATGCCTTAAGTGCTCTGCAACCTAAATTACAACAAAAAGAGCAAAGAAATGATAAAAGTGGTATGAAGATTTTGATAACGAAATGAGTCTTATGTTAGGATCGAGGTACTCTATGTCCTAAACCTTTAGAAGTGATATCACCAACAACATGGAGTGGTAGGTCCTAATTGAGATTTGCTACAATAAACTTAGCAGGTTAGTAAAGTACTAGTTAGCATTTCTTTTGCATGATTGTGATTAAGAGAATAGTTCTTCACCTAGCAAGTTGCCACATCTAGTGGGATATCATAAGGAAGGCAAATTCTTCGAGATGAGCTTATGATAATATATGTGGGCTTGGATATATCCACATAGCTTTAAGGTAGAAGTTTCCTAAAAATAGTTTAGGATTATAAATGCTAACTTGCAAGGATTAACTTGTGGCAGTGATTATTGATGCTCACACTACTTTGAAAATGCCATTATTTTATCACAAAGAATGATTTATGGTAATGAATTTGGAGTGCATAGGGAAGGATAACTCTTTGTTTAATTTTATTAGCCGGGATAAGTAGACCAATTAGGTGTCAAAGTTAAGTTCAAAACATGTTAGAAAGTTCAACATGTTATGATGGTAGAAGCTTTCTTCATCAACAATAACCTTGGGGAGATAAGCCGAAAGGAAGTCAAAGGAGGAACTAAAATGGAGCAAACTAAAGATTTTTCAAGGATCTTAGTAAAATTGAGGCGTTAAAGACAAATTACACGTTGGTAGAGCTCATATAGTCAAACAAAAAGATTAAAGGAAGAGCTCAAAGGAAGAAAACAGAAAATGCTAGTGAAAGTTATGTCAGACTAAGTAGTTAACGAGGACATTGACATTGTTCAAGTGGGAGAGAATGTCATAAGTTAGCTTTATGAACCAAATGATTAGGCAAATGAACTCCATTTAAGACAAAAATTGGCAAATAAATCACACATATGATAGAGGTTTTGTAGCTAAAATTTAGGATCAATTTGACTAGTATACTATATTTTCAATTTTTTTTTTATTTTAAGGTTTTCCTTATGTTTTTTTATCAAGGTAACTTGCCTAGTTAAAGTAGCAAAACACATGACTATGATCCCTGAATTTTTATCTTTCTATTGGTGTATTTTGATAGGAAAATTCCACTTGGATCATGGCTAAAAAATCTTATAACAACTTAAAAAAAAATGTCAATTCTTATCAGGAAAGCTTTTACTCAAAATACTTTTTAAAGAGGGATTGCTTGAGTAATCTTAGTAATCACTTAGTATTAATCTAAAAGTTAGAGTGTGTGATTTGGTACCTCTTTTGCACAACAATGCATGCAATGAGGTTTTATATTAACAATAGAAATAACTCCTCTTCAAAAAATAATATCCCTTATTTTTATTATTTTTGGCCATATTTGTTTGCATCGTATATTTTGCATCATTACCACCTTTGTTTGTATGTCGATTGCTTATATATACTGCTTATATATTTATGACTGCCTCAATTGTGCTATGCTTATGTATTTAGTTCATTAATTTTAAATTTAGGTGGTGTATTAATTGATTGATTGATTTATTCTTCGGGTGATAAAAGTTTAATTACTATATGCCCCAACTATTAAATCGCTGGTCCATAACACCCTAAGGGAGGGAGGGATGGATGCAATCATTTACACAAGTAATGTGGTTGCTCCGACATTGTAATTGTTTCCAATGATTGGCTTCCAAGTGTCTTGAGTATATGAAACTATATTTTTGGTCAAGGGGTGAGGCTTTTTAGCCAATTGGAAAGTCCAATTACAGGTGACATTAACAAGTATGGCCGACGCAACCATCCAAATGACGAAGACAAAATGCTCAAAAAGTGGAACTATGACCAACATAAGCACAGCAAAAGTTAAAAGCCCATAAATGTAACCAACTTGGACACAAATATTCTGGAAGCTTCTAAAAGATTTGGTCATATATATCTTTAGCAAGTGCAATGCAACATATGAATTTGTGCAAACATTGCAATCCACGTATTAATTGGGTGTGAATCATGGAACTGCACTTGAAGTAGAGCGAATCCTACCAGAATACCAAATTGGAAAATACATCGCGGTGTTGAGCTGCAGAATCATTAAGGATATTGTGAAATTGTTTATTTAGGTTTCATTTTTTTATATATATAATACGTAAGTAAATGGATAACATGTTACCTAGATATCTTGTTATTAAAAAATTATATATAATGTTATCATAGTAAAATAAATAAATTTTTAAAATAAAAATATTTTTATCATAATTTTCATATTTATTATCAGAGAAATAAAATATTTTTATTATTTTCATATTTTATCCTTATATTCTTGTAATTTTTTTTGTCCAAACAAGCCAACCCGTAGTTTGGGTTGATTTTGGGTAACCGATTTTTTTTATTCGAGACTTTATAAAATACTAAAATTATTATAATTTTTTAAAAAAATGCAAATAAACAAAGTGACAACCTTAATAATTTATGAACAGTGTCAAATAAAACAAGAATCTAAAATTTCATAATTGACAAACATAAATTATATCTTTCATTATAGTCCAGTAAAGTATATAAACAAATTGAAATATTTAATCCCTCTTTTATTAATGTGATGACAATTATATTTATCAAATTTTATAATTTTGGTATTTTATTTTTTCTTATATTATAATTATCCGTTAATCTTTTCATATATAATATTAAAATAAATGGTAAAATAAAATAATAAAACTAAAAAGTAAGAATATATATAACATTATTAAGATGAGATATTAATCATAAAATTTAAAAGATATAATATTAATAAAAATATTATATGGATGAATAATTATAATAAAAATTAAAATTAAGACCCAATAATATTAATTATAAAATTTAAGAGATATAATAATTACCCCATTTATAAATGAAATATTAATTATTTTGTTTGCTCTAAATTGATTCTTCAGATGATACTTGAACGCCATAATGCTTCTATACACGGGTGTGTAAAAGTAACCCCTTATTTGTAATCTTAAAATTATAGATTACAGGTTATTTTAGAGAGATAATTCTAGGAAAAAATTCACATTTTAAGGGGATGAGTACTTTAATTACTGGATTGATTTTTTTTTAAATTTCAAAATAAATAAATAAAAAATATAAATATTAGAAGAAAGTAATTCAATAATAAAAGCATTTAAATTTTCAGGGATCAAACTCATTATGAAATTACTTTATTTAGAAATGATTCATACTAGAAATATGTCACCGCAATAATTAATCCACACCCTTACCCTCATTCACCGGTCGCCATCTGTTCCCCTTTACATATTTGTGTATGAATTTCATAAGCTAGAGATGAAAAGTGTGTGGGGAAAAAAATGAGTTTAGATTATAGGAACTTCTTTGGTGCACTTTTAAAATAGGATGTATTGGTACCATTTTTCTTTGAATTTTATGCAAATTCTTTATAAAATCTGTAATGCATTTGTAATTTTTTAATAAGGTTTTACAATATTTTTTCAAATTTTCATATTACAAAATTATTATTTCATATTAAAAAATTTATGAATAAAATTAAAAGATCTTATGAAAAAAGTGTGAGTTTTATGCGAATAGTTATCTCATATAATTTGTTTTATAGAAAAATTACGAAATTTTATGAAAAATTCTAAATTTTATATGCATAACTATACACTATATAACTTTATCTTATGAAAAAAATTGTGAAATTTTATTAATAAATTATAAATTTTATAAATTTTTTGATAAAATTTATAAAAAAATCATGTCAGTTTAACCTTTTCTTTCGGACTATGCCAATGCAAACCTATTCTCAAGAAAAGTGCAAGCCTACTTGCCAGTGAACCGTCAACCAGACCTTGGACTCGGCGTGCGTTTGAGAATTTATAGAGACGCAATTAAATCGCCTTGATGTACATGTGAAAAATGCATGCCCAGATCCAACAAATGTTATTTGTGGGACAGTATTAATGTATAAAATAAATATAAATTATTATAAAAAATTTAAATATTAAAATAAAAAATCTGATTTATTTCAAGACCTATCTTTATATGTATATTTTTGCATATAATTAATATATTTCAAATACTTTTATACTTGTCTAAAATAGAATATTCCCTTTTCAATTAATATAGGAATAAGTTGCAAATGAAATTTTACATAAATTTACAAAAGTAATATTTATTATTGATGTAAAATTAATTTGTGGGGCCAATTCCCCCCACAAAGCCATTATTAGCTACTGCCCCCTCAATCAAACCGAACAGTGTGGGTTTGAAAATTTTAAAGCCCAATCCACTGTAGGATTCCTTGTTTGTAAAGTCGACGTAAAAATTATGTATTTATTACAAATAAAAAATAATTATTTTATAGTTACTAAAACTTAATATATTAATCATTTTCTCGATCAATTTTTTTAAATTCCTCTTAAGTTATGTTAGATAAAGCTATTAAATTTTTTTAAATTATATGATGCTAATAAAATAATTATTGAATTATATAAAATATTTAATTTCATTTCTAAATAATAATTTATAAATTCAATTTTATTCTTCATATATATCTACATAGACAGTTTTATTTTTAAATATCTATATAGGTTATTATTCAATAATGAAATTGATTATTTAATGTAATTTAGAAATTATTTTATTAGTAACATATAATTTTAGAAATAAAATTGGTAATTTTATCTCTATATTAGTAGTGGGCACAATGTACTGATTGGGCAACTAAAAATTTCTTAAACCAATGCTCTACTTTAAGTTTCGGCGAGTTGTATGGTTAAAGGGTAAATCCTACGCAACTTATAACTCTATTTTGAAATGAAGAATTTCTTTTCTTGACAATATACATGCAATTGTAAATGAAGTTACGAATAAATAAAGACTTAATTATAATTTTGATATCTCTAATACACAAATTAATTACATTTTATTTCTTTTGAATATAATGTTTTATCTCTTTTAAATATAATATTTTATTTTAATTATTCTAATATACATATCGAAAGTAATTAGATTTAAATTAGTAACTTCATCAAATAATGAAAATAGAAAATACTAATTAATATATAGATAAATTAACTTTATTATGTTAGAAAACAATAAATTACATAACCCACCTATGAAGCCTTCATTTAATTCATCGAGAAGTATTATTTATAGAAAAATATCATTTATATATATAAATAAAAGAGTGATATTTGTATTTCTTACACATTTTTTTAATTTTTTGATTTTAATATAATCATATATTTTATTAAATTTTTACAATATATCTTTAATATTAAAAGTTATTAATTATTTTTTAGATATATATAATTTTAATATATTTATATTTAAATATATTAAAATCATAATTTTATAATTTATATACATAAAATATTAATAAATTAATATTTTATTATTTATTATATATTATCAAGATAATAAACTAATTTAATAATATAACAGATTAACACTTATTATTCTCAATTCATTACAAGGTTAGGCAATTATTAGTTTCAATCAAATAAAATTACACCAATCTCAAGTCAATATATTAAATTTAATTTATTTTAATATCTCTTATCATGTTTCTTTTTTATATTTATGTCATCTTATTTCACTAGTAAAAGAACATAGAATATATGATAGTATATCATGCATTATTAGTAAAAATGAAATATTAATTCTAACAAAAAAAAGTAATGCTTCATTTGTCATTTGATTTTTTTAGAATTGATTTTATTTTATTTCATTTCAATAGAAATGATTTTAATTCATTTACAAGTAAACCTTATTATTTGAAAATTTTATTAAAAATAATAATTTCAATTCATTTGTAAATTAATTACTTTATTTGAAATGCATTGAAAAATATATAAAATTTAATTAAGAATAAATTTTAATAGTATTATGCTAAATATAATGTTAGAAAGAAGGTAAAACTTTTATATAAATTTTTTTTTGGTTAAATAAAATGAGTTCTAGTGAAATCTTTGTTAAATTAGATAAATTTTGTAATGGAATAAATGTAATTAAAATATAAATTATAAATTAAATGAAATCCTATTTTATTTAAAGTCAAATATCATTTTTTTAAAAAAATTCATTTGAAATTATAATGAAATTATAATTTTTTTTCCAAACAAAATATAATAGTACTCTTATCACAATTCTTGGGCTCACTTTTAGGGACGCAATGGGGGAGCCCGTTAAACTTGGTTCTCCGGTTAAATAATTGGGTTAGACAACAACCCCGCCAAATTTGTCATCGGCTGGACTGTTAACACGTTTACAAAATGGATATCAATATGTTTGGGCCATCGACCCAGGAAATCCATTCCAGGCCGAGAAAACCAAATTCAATCTGTAGGTTTGGTCCGTTAAATAGGAATTTGCCACATCTCGTTTTAAGTTTTCTTTTTTTTTTTTTTTATCATGTTAAATGAAAATAGACACAATTCATGCAGTGCCACTTAGAATCTTTTTTATGTATAATAGAATTCATAGAAAATCTTGTGTCTACTTATCTTCAACATGATGAGAAAATATCTAAAAGAAAAATAAGTGAATTTAAATATAATGAATGATTACAGCCCAACTGATCATAAAAAAAAAATAAAGTAAAATATTGTCTATAATTATTATCTAAATAGTTATAACCCATATTTAAACAAAATATTGAAACAATTTATGTATAAGTGATTTGGTCTGAATTTGTTTTACTCATTTATAATTTAAACTGTTAAAATTAATTCGCTTATGATTTGTCCAATTAATACTTTATCTATTTAAATCATTTTTTATTAAAAAGGAAAAGAAAAACACAAATGCTAGCCATGTGATTATCTTATTAACCTTTTTTTTTTCTGTTAACATCTTATTAACTTTAAGTTCACCCAATTTGAGATTAATTCTCTTCCTATTTTATCTATAGGCATTTGGAATTAAAACAACCATCATTCCAGGAAAACATGGAAATAAACTTGTTGGGCATTTAGAACTACGTCAAAATTCTTCCCCTATAGTTTATGGTTGCTATGATATTTACAAATGGCTGAAGATTCGCTATGGCAATAACTTATCACGTCTCTCAATTAATCTGAAGAACCAAGCAAATTTTATTCAAGTTGCTATTAAATGAAAATTTAAATTTGTAATAACAAAACGTTAAGATTTGAGATTGAGGAAAAAAAATAATAAAAATTGAAGAATTATAAAATGTGTATAACGTGATTATGAGGCATTAGAATTTGAAATTGTGAAAAAGATAAGTTATTAGGTTGTGACTCAATGATGAGAGATTTGATTAATATATTACATATCATAGATTTAAATCCCCTTGCCAACGATATATAAAAAATTTGTGAAAATGATGATAAAACATGAAGAATTATGAGCACAAATTCACTTCAACAGATTGTTTGGATCAAAGGGAATGGAGGGGAGGGAAAGAAAAATGAAAGATTTGAGATATCTTTTCTTTTAATTAGGAGTTTTGTGTAAGGATGTGAAGGGAATGAAAATTTATAATCAACCTTCCAAAACTTTTTACTTTTTAATATTCTGTATTCAAATTAGGGAATTTTAGATTATTTATCTATTAAATCTGTAATTTTAACCATATTTTATTCTTTAATTTATATTCTTAATATTTTATTATTATTTATACATTATTTTCAACTTTTTAAAAGGTATATAGTGCATAAAAATATATTATAATTATAAAAATTTTCTAATAAAAATATAAAACTATCTTTTTTAATTGATAATAATTAAATATATGACTCATATTTATTTACCCACACACATTCATCTTTATTTTAATCCATCTATATTAGCTTTAATTTTAGGTAATTGTGAGTTAAGTTATTATTAATTTTGTCAATAAGGATCACATTAAGTTAATTCATGAAATTTTTTTCATAAACCCTTTACAAGTAAGTAATAATTACAATGTTATTATATTTTGACTTATCATATATGTCATTTTTCATAAAGAAATTTTTTAAGAGAGAGAAATCATTTTATAGAAAAATAGACATATTCTTTTTTAACGGTAAAAAATTGATTAATAAATTATATTTTTAAAAAAGGTAAAATTATAGATTTATCATGACATTCTCCTTTATTCATCTTCCTACTATTCTTTCTGATCATCTTCCCTTCCATTCTACTCATGACTCTTGAACATACCGTAAGAACCGATCATTTTTTTTTTTCAAATGACGGCATTTAATTAAATGAACTGAAGCCAAGCCAGAAGGAGGAAAGTTGTACTTTTTATGTTTATAATCTAATTTCAAACTTTACTGACCAATTGGCTCTAGTTAAAGGAAAAACTGTAATAGAGAAAGATACAAGTACATATATGTTTTACATTTTCTCTGAAAGAGTATATCAAAATTCTGTACAGACTATGAATTGATAACACTTTGAAAGCTATAATTCATTAAAAAAACTATTGAATAATTCAAAATTTATTATTTATGAATCTATTCACCAAGTTAAATAGTTTAGAATTAAACTACTATACGTGGAAAGACTGAATAAATCACTTTTTAAATTAAATACAATTAATAAGAAAAAGTTTTCGAGTACCAAATAAAATTCACTATTTTTTGCACTAAAAAAAATTAAATTTACAACTTCAAAGAAAATATCATTCTACCTCCCCTGTTTTTCCATTTTCCTTTTTGCGCCTTGAGATTTATGTTAACTCCAGTCACTTATTTATTAGTACGAAACAATCTCAAATTATTTCCACCACAAATGCTCACAAACAATATTTGAAAAACAGAATCCCACCGCACATTTCGAATGACTAACTGTTTTATTATTCAATTTGAATTGAATTAAAGAATTATTTTAAAGGTCGAATTGACTTGAACTGATCTGATTCAACAAAAAGTAGCAAAAATTAAAAAATCAGTTTGTTAAATTTTTAAACCTTTTTTTTTGAGATTATGTTGGCCTAATAAGCCAATAAATAATTAAAAAAATAAAAATAAATTTACTACTTAATTATTTAAAAATCCACTAATTTACATTATTTCTTCAAATTTTTTTATTTTTTATATAAATTATAAGCTTAGATTGTGTAAATTAGATTTTTTTTAATTTCTTTAATAAATTTATATAAACCTTTATTTATGATATCTTATATTGATCAGATGTTTGATCAATTGAATCAATCAAACTATGAATTAATGGCTTTTTTAGTTCATTATCTAATCTAGTTTTTAAAACACTACTTACAAAACTCACAGATTAATCATATTAGAGCAAAGTTATGATCAAATAAGAGTAAAGTTATGATCAGATAAAATACCTAACCATTAAGTAAAATTAATAAATTTATATAAATTTTTATTTATGATATCATATGATTTGATCATATAATCGATTGATTGAATCAATCAAACTATGAATTAATGACTCTTTTAGTTTATTATCTAATTCAATTTTTAAAATATTACTTGCAAAACTCACAGATTAATCATATCAAAATAAAATAATGATCAAATAAGAGTCAGGTTATGATTAGATAAAACACCAAACCACAAAGTAAAATTAATAGCATGATTTTAACTGTGCAAGAATAAAGTAAAGTAAGATAAATTACTTTAAACAAAATGATACTTTCATTAAACATTTCATCCACAAAGAATTATCAAAATTTAACTAATGTAAAATTTAATCATGAATAATTTTACACATGAATCCACTTGCAATATCATTTGTTCCAACAAAATTTTTTCATACTTCACCTCACTCAAGTTGAAATAGCAACAAGACTTAAATCAATATGAACCTTATGACTTCCCCAGGGCAATGAAGTAGCGTTTGAAATTCACAGAAACACACAAATTCTACCTGCTCTTTATGTGATATGGAAAGCTTCATCAAAGACATTGTGGCAGGGCATCCTTAATGAATCATGCACAATAACAAGAAAATAGGAAATTTCTGACCTTCGAAGTTCCCTGCTTGGAGCTTCGGGCTGCTCTGGTACTATGTGAACAGTACAATTTGCCCTGTTTCTCCTGCAGATCCTTCCTTCTGCTGGTGTTCTTGATGCCATCTTGTTTCTCTATCTTTATTTTAAACTTTTGCAAAAATGAGATTGATAATGCAAAGACATTGTAAAATCAAGAATCCAGCCAAGTAGAAGCTCACCTGTTTAATTAATTGGACGCATTTCACACTGTGACTAATGCGGAGGAAATTTCATTTGATCCCACCTTTTCCCCCGGCCAAACTCATATTTAAAAAACATTCAATGTGCATTTCTTAATTTTTAGGATTTTTTAGTAAAGTGTATACAACACATGTAATGGCTTAATTAAAGTTAAAATTTATAGTCAAATATATATTTACCTTTGTTGAATTTTTAAAAAGTAATTTATAATCAATATGTTCATAATATAAGAGTATAATTTAAAAGTTTTTAAATTTTGAGAGAGCACCTAATTTGACAGACAATAATATTTTAAGGGTGTTAAATACATTTGGCTTCATGCATATATATACATGTACTCCTTTTTCAAAATTGATGGCCAAAAGAGGAGAGATGCGAAGCAAAATTGATGGCCAAAACAGGAAAGATACAAAGCAAGCTAATGTTCCGAGCTTAATATTCTTTTTATCATTTTGGGAAAGTTCACTCCCGTCTTTGTTAAGAACAAGATACATAGTACAATTATCAGCTCCCGGCTGGATTTAACTTTAAACTGGCTTCCTTTCTCTTTAATTAATATGAGAAAGCAAAAGGAAGAAAGAAAACCCATTTGTTTACACATGATAGCTAAAACAATGATGTGGGAATAAAGCTAATCAGTACTTTTTCTGTTGACTTTAATACCCCTCCCAGAGACAAGACTCCGTCGACACCCCCCTTTCTTTCCACACGTCTAATTTCGTGGTGACTGCTCTCAATTGTCATGACCATTGCATAGCTAATTATTTGTGGAGGAATCTCTTGTCATTTCATAACAAAAGAAATTTTTAATATATATCAACACAATAACAATAAATACATAAATAAATAAAATTTTTATAACTTTTGATCTCTCTTATTCCATATAATTTTCAATTTTATGTCTCTTAAATTAGCTTTATACCATATAATCAAGTATACCAATCCCAATGCTTCTAATAGACGCCTTTATGTTTCAATCTCATTGCCATTCATAACACATTTCACAAATCAAGTCATTCATCATCTTAAAAATAATAAGTTCACTTTATCATACTCACAATAACATTGTAAGAATTGATCATATTTAGGCCACAAAAGGCATATCATAAATGTCGTGCAATTGTTAGGTTTTGAATCAAAAGTACAACAAAAACAATTAAAAATTTATTTCGAAACCTATCAAGGATTCAAGTGAAAGCAACATAGACTAATGTTAGTATTTACACCTTATTTCCATAAAAGATACTTGTTGCAGAAAAATTCACTTTTACTTTTTGATGAACAATCTGATTACAAGCATCAAAATGATTTGAACAAGAACGGTTGATCACAAATATATGAACATGATTGTCATAAATTACAAACATCATTCGAAAGGGCAATGTTTTTATAATATATACACAAGCAGTCGAATACTTTGATCTAAATGGATGGGATCGCTCTTTCTCTCAATACAATCTACTTTTCTAGTTTTGGATCACACTCTCACAACTAACCCTCGGCACTCTTTTTATCTCATAGATGATGATTGTAGATTTTTCTAATCTTGGTCAAATATTTATCAAATCATATAATGTATATCTCGATCAAATATTTCCTTTTCAAAAGATTAATATCTTATTCAAATATTTTCTTTTAAAATGATTTGACTAATTTTAATCATATATTATTATCCACCTAATTTAGTTTATTTCAGAAGTAAAATCTCCTTTTTGATATCTAAATAGAGCCACCTTAAGAATGGAGATAACTACACTTTGATTATTAACTAGGCCCAAATATGACTTTGGTTAATAATTAGCTCATGTTTAGTGTCCCTTAAATATATCCCACTCATATTATGTTATTACTTAGTGAAGACCAATTTTATTAAATTTATCACAATTAGGAGCCTTAATTTGACTAATAATTCCTAATTATACGATAATTTCAATATTTAACTCACTTTTTATATATGATCTTATAAGTTTTCATTATATTATAGTAATCCCAAAATCTTATTTTAGTATCATAGATAGTGAGTAGTATCTTTACTAATGCATCATTACCACCTAAATAATGAGAATGTTAGTGATTTGACACAACCTTTCTGTAAGTAATGTTCCATATAGTTTAGTCCCTTTTATTTTGGATATCCATATTGAACTTGAGGCATAGAATATGTCACCCTTTTCTTAATTTAATCTATATGTTTCTTGATTCTTAAGTAGACTAACTAAAACAAATGAATTAGTATCATATATCAATCTATTTGAGTACGACCTTACATTTCATAATCTTACTTAATTAAGAGGCCCACATATATCTCTCTTCCTGCATAATAAGGACAAAATTCCATCTTGATTACTTACATTCTTTTGCATGATTTACAGTATACCCAATCATTATCTTTTTGGCAAACCTTATGATAGGTGATATTAAATGGTACCAAAGTACATAACTCCCCTTGTAGGGAACTATAATAACTTCAAGTAAAAAAAATTGCATACGTTATTATCATATAAAAACTACTTATGACATTCATATAAGTGATGCATATAGCATTCTCATGATAGATCAATACAGTACATTTGTTTTCTAACATGTACCCATAAGTTAATTTAATATCTTAAATCCATTTTCGTGGTCATTGGACAACTTACATACTAGTCTCGTTATATTATTATTAATATAATTTTCAATAATACTTGATTAGGAACATTTTAGGAATAATATAAATTATCCAAGGGATAAATATTATATTTACTTATATTATGCAGATGTAACATTAAATGTAATAATTGGAATGCCTTTATACAGAAAATGTAATATATGTATGAAAATAAAATCACCTATGATTGGCTATAATAGCATACACTAATAGCAACAACCATGTAAGGATACATAAGTTAACAATATCATATGTATGCATTCTAGAACTCTAAGAAACTTATTAGTTAGTTTACTATTCATTTTACTCATCATTAAATGTGTTTAAGGTAATTCATTCTTGCATTATATGCCTATGATAGCCTCAAACACTACATTTTCATAAAAGTACGATTTGTAAGAAAATAGGGCTATAATCAATTATATAATTGATTATTAGTTCCCTTGAGATGAACTACAAAATTTATAGTTAACTATATAATTAAGTATAAGGTATTAGAGGCAATTATGGGCAATTATAGTCGATTATCATTATCCAAAGACAAATTCTAGGCTAGATAGTTAACTATGAGGTCCTAAATAGCAACTCAGGCCTACATAATCGATTATATAGTTAGCTAATAGCATGTGTTCTATCAATTTTTCAACGTGAACACTGTTAACCATTAAACCTCATTTAATTCATATCAAACTTCTACAAGCCATTAATACCATTAAATACCATTCTTGTACATTATAACCCATCATTCAATTCATTAATTTAATGTAGCTAGCATTATTTTCATTTGTGATCATCATTGTACTATAAAAACATGAAAGCTTATTTAAAATAATTTAAACTAGGGATTTGATAGAATATTACTCATAATATTTAGAATGGTCACTTAAAGCATAAAGGATGATTATTAGAATCTGTATTCATTAGACAAGGAAAGATTTATGAATCAGGATCATGGGTGGTTCAATTTTCACTAACAAATACAACTTGAAATCAAGAGTTTAGGGGAGAATTAGATGGACATAAAGAAGAATAAGTGATAAGGAGTCATTAATTAACAAGTACCTTACCTTTAAAAAGTGAGTGTGAAGAAAGATTGGATATTTCTTCTTAGATCTCTTAAGGTTCTTCTTGAAAGCTTGCAGAAGATAATTAGAAACAGGAATAAGGGTATAAGAAAGTGTTTTAGGATATTTTAGGCATTAAGGTGTTTAAGGGGTATTTTGGAAAAAGAAGGTAAAATTATAATTATAATTCATTGTTGTCAAAAAACAAGTTCTGGTCATTACTAAGCATATTTATTATTCCTTTAGACTCTTCTTTGTTAGAGGATATTTTTCATTTAGAAAAAGGTGAGACATTTCTTGGATTTGCTCCTCCTTTTCTCTCGATTCCTTTTTTAACTAAGAAGATTCCTCAACAAAAAAGTTATTTATTTAGTTGAGAATAAACTCATCTATCTCTAGTTGCTTGATTATCTTGTTTAATCTACAATATTTGGCCATATACATAGGCTTATTATATCTATAGCACATTAGTTGAATATCTTGTACTTGATAAAGAGATGGAGTATATTTAGGTTTTTTTTTCCTTTGGTGCCTTTTGGGTTGAGATTTTGGTTAAGGTTGATGCTTAGCTTCAAGTTATTATCTAGCTTTTTGCCTATGTTTTGGTTTGAAGGATATAAGATAGATGAAACTAAACTATTCATAAAAGATTCTTAACTTTTATTTGATTTTGGGATTTTTCCTTGGCTAATTGCCTTTATATTTTATCATCTTGATAGATTTTGAGGGTTGCCTTCTAAACATAACTTACCAATTGCCTATAGGGAAGTTGTTCATAAAGGATTAAACTATTAAACTGGTTTCTAATTTTCTCTCTTACCTTATCACCTAAAGATTTAGGGAGATTGATAAGAAACTTTTCTTTCTAAAAGGATTGATTGCTGTCTAATTTGGAATAGATTTGGTTAAAGAAGGTACCATATACTATCTAAAGTTAGACAGATTTTTGCATTTAGGGTTTGATAGGAGTTTAACATATTTATCTTTCCATATGTTGGGGTTTCCTATGAAATATTTGGTGATAGTGTAAATTAAAGTATTTACAACATCTGATATTGGTTAACCATTGGGTCCCAGAATTACAAAACCTTATTGGTCACATTTGACAGCTTCAACTATTTGGGTTTTTTCTATTTCAGTAAGATGTTTATCCCACCATCCTTTGAGTTGATCATTAAACTTTATTACTAGGAAATGGACCATTACTGTATCATCACAGTTGTGAGTTGATTGGTAGGTTATGTTAATCATGGTCACTTGCTAAAAGGTATTAAGGATTCATATTTAGATTTATCATTTATATTCCATTTATAGATGTTATTCCCATTATAAGAATTCTGAATAATTTAGGATTTTTTTTTCTATAATTTGGTTATGGTAATGGCTCTTAGGTAGTATAGCTTTTGAGGTACTTTCCAATTGATTTCCTTTAATTCTTTTTTAATTAGATTTAACTCTTAACAATCTTTTGAAGATATTTCAAAACTATTATTAAGAACTCTTACCATGCAATTGGTAATGAATTTAGCTAATTGGGGTGTTGCTGACTCATTAACATACACTTTCCCTAGTTTTTAGTTTAGTTCTTCTAACATTTGATCTATCCTATCTATGGCTGGATCTTTAGATAAGGCCACTTGTTTGTTAGGAACGATTTGATAAGGTTTGAATAAAGGATTTTTAACCTTCTTTGTGTCAGAGGACTCTCTTGTAACTTTTTAAAAAATGCCAACATTTAAGAGATGATTTCCAAGAGTTTGAAGATATTTGTTAATGTAGTTATTTTGTTCCACTAAGGAAACAATATCCTTTGTTGAGGCCATTTCTCCTTCAGTTGCATCTTTCTGCTTGAAATTTACAAATCATTATATACTATATTTTTTTCCATAAAACAATAACTAACATAAAAACTACACTAGATCATTAATGCAGTTTATAACTTAGGCATCCATTTCTCATATTAAAGAGATTAAAATCTTTGTTGCAAATTCTTGAGTGTTGAAGAGATCTCATCTATTTTCCTTATGTTGGAGTGCTTCATAAAATTTTGTAAAGATTAATCATCCATTCTTTGTAGTGCCAAGTGAAATATAAGGATAACACACCTATCAATGCTACACATTTAAAAGGGTTTTAAATCTTATAATCATAGCACTCCAATTAAACTATAGATATCTTTTGTCACTGAAATTATATGAGGGGAAAAGATAACCGTAATTTGATAGAAAGCCTATGATCATCAAATTTGAAACTTTTCTAAATGTGTGAGAAAGATAAATGTGTTGACCTTTTATACCACCTAAACAAGAAAATGCAATGAAAGAAATTTATAAACAATGAAAAAAAAAATAAACATTAGCTATTAAATTGAAATTGCTGAGTAAAATTTTAAATCCCCTAGCGAAACAATTCGAATGCCTTTTAGATGATAGTTCTAGAATAATTGACATAGAGAAAGTTTATGAAATCGATCTTTTAGATTAATTGACATTATAAGTTGCACATATTTTGAAAAATACTATATACTATATACACCAATTTTCAATTTAATCAATATCAAAATACTAGCATCATATCACAATTTTGTAATAGTATTTTATGCTTTTATTATAATTTTTTTGCAATTTTGATAATAAAATTTAAAATATAATATTTTTAATTATTGGTCATATTTAACAACATATTTATTATTTTTGTGATAAAGATATTTTAATGTAAATAATTCTACGTTGCCAATAAATTAAATTTAGACTCTTCTATTAAATCCCTCGATAAGTTGCTTTGTTTTTTTTTTGTTTTTTATTGGGAGGGTTTTGATTGGATTTGCAAAACGAACTACTTCATGCAAATCTTAGTTAGTACAAACCGATTTATGTAAACAAAAAAATGAATTAAATATTAGATGATTTGATTTAATTCATACTAGTCATTTAGTTCATGAATTCGCAAACTTAAATTGTAAGTTTGTTGTCTGACCTGTGCAAACTTTAATTTATATCGATTAGTGTGTATAAACTCATGAAATAATAGATTGAATTTTGAATAGTTTAATTTGCCCAAGTATGCAAACCACCATTTATTTCATAGATCTAGTTTTCACGATGGTTGAAACTGAATAAAAAGATAAAATGCTTATAACCTTTGTTTGTTTGTTTTTGTGGAAAATTGAAAGAAAGAAAATTAAAAGGAAGAAAAGGTATGGAAAATTTCTCTTTTTCGATGCTTAGGTGCAAAGTAAAAAATAGACAAAACCGAAACTGAGTAGAGAACAGGCCATTGGACCCGCCACGTTGTTTTCTCGCCAAACATGGCAAGAAGATGGGCAGAAAATTCAGAGCCTTTATTCTCCCAAAACTACCCTTGAGAGCTATAGGCAATTGTGTTCATAGGAAGGCCTTTGGTAAGGAATACGCGTGCGCCACCTTTGTTTTCCATTTTTCTCTTTAATAAGTGAAAAAGAAAAAGAATTATTATTAATTTTGTGTAAAATCTGCTAGTAACTTTTTAATAATTATTTAAGTGTATCTTAACATTTTGATTTATTAAATATATATTTATTAAAATATTGTAAATTTATACATTATTATATATATATGTATGTATGTTCATGAGATTATTAACCTTTATATCAATCTCCATTTTTTCGTTTTGAAGAAATGATCATACTATTAATCTAAACGATTTATATTAAATCTAAATCACTAATCTCAATCTCAATAAAATACAAAAGTTAAAATCAATTCATTTTAAATAATTTTTACACCATGTATAACCTACTTTGTTTTTTAAATAATACACTAAAATCAATAATAAAAAATTATTTTTAATTGTAAAAAATATAAAATAAAAATAAAAATATTCCATTTACAATTATAATTAAATATTAAACTAAACAATTAATATATTGCAAGCCTTTTTTTGATAAAAATAAATTAAATGATACAAATGTTGAATTTAATAATAACCAAAGCATCACATAGTGCCATTAATAAATATAAATATAACATAACATAATATAATATTTTATCTAATTATATAATTAAAATTGGAATATCAATAAATATTATGTTATTTTAGTGCTCACTCTTGTTATTCAAATAAGTAAAAAAATATATTTGATAAAATATTATCATAAAATATAATAATATATATACTTATATTACAATAAAAAAATATCATTTATATTACTTGTTTTAGTATTTTATTCTAATAATGAGAAAATGTAGGCTTGGTAAATTGTGATTCTAACTATTTGATTTTACAAGCATTGTTTTAAGTGTTTAATTTTAAGGATAAAATTGTCATTTAATAAATTTTATTTTTATTTTTTCTTATTCTTTTATTTAATAAAAAATTATTTTTTATCATTTCTTTTCTCCTTATTTTCTATTCATCTACATATAAGAAGGAATTTTTTTTTTAACTTTTTATTTTCTTTCTATTCACTTTCTTTCCTTTCTTTTTGGTTTCCTTATCAGCTAAGCAAAGAAATAAAGATCCGAAGAAGCCTTGTCCATCAAATTTTTTTCTGAAATGTTAGGATCTTGTGATCACAATCATCTTAATTAATTAGTTTCTTTAAGGTACATTTTGCATTTTGAAGAATAAAATATATTTTCATAACCTAGTCGAAAATATTTCCTTCTCCTAACAAACCAAGATCAAGCAATAAAAATAAAAATTAGTTCAATAAGATATACAAATTATTTAATGTAAAAAATATTAAATTCTAATTAAAAATTAAGGATAAAAATATCAATTATAAATTAAAATTAAATAAATAATGTGTGAAAATTCTAAATTCTGGATTATGCTCTCACATCTTTCTAACATTATCTTATATTTTCTTCCAAACCTTTATAAAGATAACTATATTGACACTCACATTAAAATTTTCTCAAATCTTAAACTTTTAATCAATATAAATATTTATAATTAAAAGTACTTATTTGATGAATAACCATAATTATATACTAACATAAAAATTTAACTTAAAAATAGAAGAATAATTTATAATAAAAAAATATTTACAAATAGATAATTATTAGAACTTAAAATAAACTTAATAATGATGCATTTAACTTTTTATAATATGTGTGGGTGTGTTTAGCATTTTAGATGAATCAAATGATATCTTCTATGATTTAACTAAGAAAGATGGGGAAGAATGGTGAATTCTAAGGCATCTTAGGGGTTTGATACCCGAGGTAGTATGATAAAATATATGTCATTAGATGAGATTACAAAATTTTTAGTAATAACTTAGTAATCTCATCTAGTGGTCTGTATTTTACCACACCACCCCGGATACCAAATTCCTAGGGACACCTTAGCAAGTATCGGGAAGAATATATATATATATTCGTCAAACGGTGCTTGTTGAGATACTTCTAGGGGTTTGGTATCCGAGGTGATGTGACAAAATATAAGCCATTAGATGATATTATTAAGTCATTATCAAAATTTTTGTAATCTCATCCATTGACCTGTATTTTGTCAGACCATCCCAGGTACCAAATCCCTAGAAACACTTTAGAATTCACCTCACCAAACAAGAGATGTATTTTATTCTGTGGTCTTTTCGTTCACGTGTGCCAACGTTTAAGATAAGTCAGGTTTCAAGTATTTTGATTTTTAAATGTCATAGGTATAAAAAAATTAAAATTAAGTTTTTAAAAATTTCATATCTATTAAATTAAAATTTATATATTTATTTTATTATTTTATATTTAATAATAATTTCTAATTTATATTTAATATTAAATTTTAAATTTTATTTTTAATATGTGATATTATTTTTATTTTATCTAAAAAATTTTCATTTTTATTAAATATAAAAAGTAAAATATTAATTTAATCGGATATAAATATTAAATATTTTATATCACCGCAAAATAAAAAAGATATATTATAAAAACAATAGTTAAATTTTATTAATATTATAAAATTATAATAATTTTTATTAAAAATTAATTTATTGTGATAATAAATTAAATTTAAATTGAAAAATATGGGGACAATCTCGCACGCTAACAAGAGAATAAGAGCCGACAAACTGAAGTTGCGGTGAAGTTACTGGAGAGATGAGCTGGTCAGGACAGCAACAAAGTATGTCGTTGAAAGTGTCGCTATCTTGTCCACTCTCCGGACTTTGCATTTTTATTTTTTAAAAAAATTATTCAAAATTTAATCACGTGAACATGTGCGTCGACCATGATTTGGCCGCCATGTTGGGTCACTGGCTAAGCTGGCATGAGCGCGTCTTCTTGTTACGTCATTCTATCTTACGTAAGAAAATTTTTAGGAAGAATATAAAATATCTCTTCAATTTTAATATAATTAAATTTTATCCCCCCAATTTTAATAAATTTATAAATCAAACCCTTGATCTTTGAAAAATCTAAAAATAATAATCATCATCTATTTAATTAATCATTTTATAAAATTATGAAATTTTTATCTACTTTTTCAATAAGAATCATAATATATATTTTATCATTTTTATATAATTTTTATATTATATAATTAATAAAAATTAATATATATATTAAATTTCAATTAAATACTTGTAAATGCATTGCAAAATTATGTGTAAAAAATAATAGAATAATTCAATGCATTATAATATTATAATTCTTATTTAAAAAATTCACGAAAACATTATATAATTTAATAAAATAGTTAATTAGGTCGATGATATATGAGAGTTAATTACAAGTTTTGCAAAGTTAGAAGGAGCAATTTTTAAATTTCTAAAGTTAAAGGAAGTAAAATTTAATTTCTTTAGAATTAAAAAGAGTATTTTATATTTTTCTAATTTTTTTTTACTTTAATATGAGAGTAAGAGTAGAGATAGACTAAGAAATTTAAAGAATTTCACATTTGTAAGATTTATGCACTTTTTACTTTTAAATTTATATTTATCTTTCTCCTTTTAATGACATTCGATTCATGAGATCTTTTTCACATTCTCAATATTGTTTTAAGGGTATATAAGATTTTTTATATTTAGTTTAAATTTTAGAAAAATATTATATTTTTGAAAAGATTTTTGGTGTAATATTCTCCTAAAAAAATTTTATGAAAGAAGTAAATATCTTACATTTTCATGACATGAAAATGTTTTAGTAATATAAATAAACTATTTTGTCAATTGTTTTATTAAGTCTTTACTATTATTAACATCTTATTTAACCACTGCCTATTGATGGTGGCCATCACTAATCATTATCCACCATTGATAACTACTATCACCACCATTTATCTTGGTGGTTATTACCGACCATCACTCACCACAAATAACTATCGTTGACACTACCCATTGATAGTAACATCTGTTAACATTTACCTATTGTTGGTTATTTCCTATCATTTAGCTAGATAATTGCCATTATTACCACCCATCGTCACACGATCTCTATTGATCATCACCCACCATTGCTTATCACTTATTATTGCTAACCAACATTGACTATAACTCATCGTTAGCCATCATCCACTATTGATAATCACTCAAATTTTAATAAGGATATTTTTGTTAATTAAATAGTATTTTTAAAAATAATCAAATGAATTAAAATATTATATTGTAATATTTTTAAGAATATTTTTAAATGAGTTTAATATGATAATATCACATTTTTAAGTATTAAATTGTCACACCCTTAATAATATGTATAAAAAATAATAAGTTACTATAATGAAATATAGGGATAAAATCTTATGAGGAAAATAATTAACTATTTTAGTAAAATTGAATTAAGAATTTTGTATGAAAAGGCAATAAAGAGAATAAAATGAAATGTTTAAAAGCTAAGTATGATTGAAATTAAATGTATGGGTATAGATGGGACTTGGGGAACTTTTCTTAATTTTGCCTTTATTCTCATCTCCCTTTTATCCCTATTTTTTAGCCAACAATGTCCATTCCTTCACTAGGACCGTATCCAAATCCTCCTTTTCTTTATCCCTTCATCTTCTCCTTTCCATCTCATTTAAGCTAGGGCACAAATCTTCAACAATCACTCATCCTTACCCATCTAAGCAAGTTAAAGTATTTTAAATGTTAATCCTTGTAAAAGTTCTCTTTCATTTTTATTTAAATTGGAATGATTAAGATATTTTGGTTTAGCCTAGAATTTGGAAGCCTTAACTTCAATCTTTAAATTTTGGAATGAAACAGAGTAATTAAACTATCATTTCTTCCATCTTGTACCTCCTCCATACAAGGTGAGTACACATTCTAACTAAAATGAATTTGGTTATTTGAAATAGATATTTCTTATTTTTCCTTAATTTAGGAGAAAATGATGATTTTGAATGTTTTGATTTAATCTTTTTTTCTTCGTAAATCTTATGTAAATAATGATGTTGTTGTAATATTTGATAATTTAATTGAGTATGTTAGCCTTAAAAATGAATTAGGAATGATTATATTTTAAATGAATAGTGATTTCATAAAAAAATTTGTAGGAAAAGAAGCTATAATACACTATATAGTCGATTATAACTTGAAAATTTGCTTTTTATAGGACTATAGGAGTATATGATCAATTATATCCTAAAGACTCGTTTTTAAAAGGCTTATAGTTAACCATGCCCTCAAGATTTGTTTTCTCGTATTCTATAATTAACTATATAATTAATTATTAGTCTTATATTTTGTATTGGTCATTTTTAGAGCATTACAATGTGTGATTAGTTTCTTGATGTTAATATAAGGTTATTATGCATTAAATACTGATGAATAAGTATTATGAGGCCAAGCAAAAAGGCATGGTGATATTATGAATTTTAAAATCATGTTTTAATGTGATTTTATAATGATGGATTGCTTAAAATTTAATCTTGCTATACTTACTACTACAAAATATTTAATTAACATTGATTGTTTAATGGATTAGACATTGATTTAGGACTAAAATTTTATCGAGCATAATTGTAAATATCTTATGACTTTGGTTATAAAAATATCATGAAAAAGTAAAATAATATCAATTTCTGAATCAATTAAAATTCCTATAATTTCTTATAGGATATATAACTTAATAACCATATATATTTAAAGATGTCAATTATCCATTAGTAATCGACATTGAAAATTAGAAATTCAAGTCGACTTGGTTTATTAACTGATGTGGAATGTGCCATATACCACATCAGTGATTTTAAATAACTGATATTATAAATGGTTACTGATTCCACATCAATAACCATTTTAAATAGCTAATATTATATTACTCATCCCCCACCCCAAAATAAAAAAAAAAAAGAGTTTTTCCCTTTTGTACACTCTCTCCATTTTGTATAACATTTCAAAACACTTCCTACTATATTACTCTTAACCTGAAATACATCAAGAACTCCTAAAAACATAATACTCTAACTTTATAATAGATACATACCCTAAATGAATAGGAAGCAATGTATATATTGTGTTAGTTGTAGTATATGATTCCAAATTTAGTAAATGCAATTCATAGTAGATAAAAGCCACATTTCCTTTTATATTAATTCCATACAATTTGGACATGAGATTTAATAATATCTAACAATTTGCATTATTGGATGGTATATGTTTAGACTATTTTCAAACTACAAGCGAACAAGATAAAAAAGCAAAAATTTGAGTATTGAGATAATTACAAAGAAAAAGTTTATTGGTGAAAATAAAATTACCTTATATTTTGTCATGGATATCTTTCTATTTGTGTATATTTAATTTATTATTGATGTACATTTCTCAAATGAGACATGCATTAACTAAATACCTTTTTACTATGTAAATTAACAATGAAGCAATTATGAATGTAAGTGTGACTTAAAAAATAAGGATATTTGTACCTTCAACTTATGGTAGGAAATTTATTTGAAAGGATTATCAATCGACATCCTTTCTTTATAATCATTATGCACATAAAATTCCTCCAAATTATCTTTATGATTAACTAAAGGTAGGCCTGATGAGAAAAAGGCGTATCTTTAACATTATTGATTATTTTCTTATTCCTATTACCAATAATTTGTGTGTTCCCTAAGTTCTTTTGAAAAACTATAGATCACTTGTTATCAACTAGTTTGACATATAAAAAACTTATTTTTCTTAGGATGCCTTCACGAATGACCCCCTTATGAACCTTCTCACTAAGATCCATCAATGTGAATCTTAGTTCATCCACTTGAATGCTATTATTTTTCTTTACCTACTTACATGGAAAAATAAGCTCTTTGAAATGAATGTAGTCAAGCTTTCATATATCCTTAATAAAATATGATATCCATGTGAAACCTATTGGTTAACTATATTATATTCTAAAAATTGACATTCAATGTTTCTTCCATCATATTTCATACTCGATTATCAGATTGCTTAATGAATGGGCGATTATATTCATGTTTTACTCATATTTCATTCTTTCCATGATGGAATTATTTTATAAGACCAGTATACTTACTCATTTAAGTTTTACTCATATTTCATTCTTTCCATGATGGAATTATTTTATAAGACCAGTATACTTACTCATTTAAGACTCAACTTCTTCATTGTTTTAAAAGACATAAAATTGTGCTTATTCCTACATTTCACAATTTATGCTCTCTATTTAGCTCCCCAATGTATTATTCCTTGAAAATTTTCCTTCATGGTAGGGGTTAAGAAGCTCGATAGTTTCCACATATGACAAGCATTAGGTGTAAAACTCTATAACCTCTTTAATAATATACCTTTCAATATATTTTGGGTTTATTTTGATTACACATATACCCTTGTTAGATATTCATATATCACTCCATTGGGTATATTTAACTTAAGTAGGCCAGTCAAAAGAGTTCTACTTGCTTCACTAAATGTACCATCATGTTAAAGAAAAAAGATAAAATATACATATTAAGTTAGTATAATGTGATAACAACACTTTTTTATAAGTCATTCAAATCTTATAAGTTAGAGACCTTAGCACATATTGCATTGAAGAAGAAATAAAGCTTATGATAACTTATCTCAAATGTTAAACCAATATTTCTTAAATGGTGATTTTTTAAAGTTGTTGTATCAAAGCATGATAAAGAATGAAGATGAAAAATACATTTGAAGTTAGTACAGTGTGATGACAACACTTTTCTATAAGTCATTCAAATCCTATAGGTTAACAAATTTGGCATATATTGCATCAAAGAAGAAACAAAGTCTCATGAAAGCTTGTCTCAAATGTTTAAGCAATATTTTTTAAATGGTGATTGTTAAAAATTACAATATCAAAGCATGATAATTATGTAATTTCATATCAATTAATTTCAAATCTTTAATTGAAATAATGATTTTGATGTTAAAAGAATAGCCTTGGGTAGGGTGATAATTCAGGTTAGCGGGTTAGGTTCGTGTCGGGTTAGGTATGGTTTTAACCTGTTTATGATGAACTTGAACATGATTTGTTTATTAAATTAGTTGAATATTCATAATAAGTTTATATAGTAGCAATATAACCCATTTAACTTAACTCAAACCCGTTTATTTCAATTTTTTATTTTATATAAATTAATAATTAATAAATTTATATTATATAATTTATTATTATAGATTATACGGGTTACAAGGGCTGGGTTAACTCGATTAATAGCCTATATAACTTAAACGGGTTAAGATGGGTAATACAAGTTGATTTGAACCTAATACGAAATTTATCAAGTTAGATAGGTCGACTTATTTATGACCCAAACCCGATTAAGCCTGATTTGAATCCATATAATTCGTGTTGTATTAAAAATTGCCACCCCTAGCCTTAGGTCACTTTAATCCCATTTAAAAACTTGTGTAAACTTGTTTTCTCTTTTGGCACATGATCTCACAGTTAAAAGCAAATACATACATTGATCCTTTTTTTTAAAGTATTAGTTCTTTCATATGGCCATCTTATACAAGTCCAAATGGGCTTTAATTCCATCATTTATCTTTTTTGGCATGTTCAATAACATTCCAACTAAACTATCACCTATAGTTTTCTCCATATCAATGATATCAATGTTATATCTAACATCTGAGTCCTTCTAATATGGAAGATTGAAGAATATGAACTTCTTTTTCCTTAAAGTGTTGTTGCATATCAATGCATTATGTTTGCTAAAAATGATATCAATATTTTTAACCTTCTTATAAACATCTTTCTAAATAAAGTATTCAAAGTCATTGCTTCCTCCAATTAACCATTGAAAACTTTTTTAACTTGCGATAATTATACAAATAAGGTTGAAATATTTGACGGTTAAGATACATTATTTTCTTACAATACTTAACTTGATAAGAACATGTGTCATCCTCACAAATAGGGTATACTTTATGCCCTTTAACATTATATCTTGACAAGTTTTCATAAGTTCAGAAATTATTAATTGTACAAAAGAGTATTGCATGCAACATAAATGACACTTACTTCTATATGTTAAACTCCAACACACCTTTGTCTTATATAAGTTATAGGTAGTGATGGAAAGAAGACATTTATGTCATTTCCTAATTGTTTAGGCCTTAGCATTAATAATGTTAATATTACATCTTTCGGTTCATGTATAACAAAAAGGGGAGGTTACAAATTATCAACATTATAAGTCAAATGCTATATTTGTTGCTTATATTATTATATAGGTACATTCCATTAATGCATAACATAAATCTTATGTTTCTTGCTTCATTATTGAATTCAAATAAAAATAAGTCAATCATTCTTGATTAAGAAGAATATGCTAAATGATGAAACTTATTATTTGTAATCACCTGCTTTACATGTCATGCCAAGTTTTTAGCATTTTTTACATTAATAAATATGCATTTGAACCTTAATATTATAAAGAGATACCACAACACCTTAACCATAACCCCTTCCTTAATATTGACATTATACTTTTTCAATTTATAATGAGATGCCCTATATTTTGCATATTTATGCAATCTTTTGTATTCTTTTTGATACAATATGCAATCATTAAGATAGATATGAATCTTTTTATACTTCATACCTATCAAGTATATTATTTTTTTATCTTACAAGTATAAGTTGGTAATACATTATTTTCAAAAAGCATGTTTTTTTAACAATTGCAGCAATTTTATGAAGTTTTTGTTACTCCACTTATTTCTATTTTTAAGTTAAACAATCTTAACATACTAAATAAATTTCTAAATTTGGTACAACTTGAATACAATGTTTTCTTTACATATGATATTGAGGATTTATGAATGCTCAATAAAATTATCTTTAATATCGTGTAATATATCCTTTAAATAATCATCGAAACCTTTATCTTCGTAATCAATAGACATGCTAAGCAGTTTACTTTCATTGTGCCAAATCCATCATAGATACCTGGTGTCAATGTCATTAACAAATAAATGATCTTGTACTCACTCCATTGTTCCCCTCTTTACACAATAACCATTAATGTAAAGGCACTTTAATAGGCTATTGTTAAATTCCATCCTTTAAGCGATTGCAAATCTAATGAATTCCTTAACCTATTTTCATATTCATCATTAAGTTAATGAGCATACACATAAGAACATTAACAAAATCCTATATCTCTTAGTCTATAACTGGATAATCTAGTGATAACTATATACATAAGAACATTAACTAAACTTTATATCTTTATAATTTGTAATTTGGCATTGGGACAAACTTACCTTGTATTTTAGCTTTTACATTTCTTTTTACGAGTTTCAAGTGAAAAAATAGCATTGTTTAAATATTCCACACTAATTATACAACAAAATTGATGTTTAATATTAATTGAATATAAAATGTCATTTATTATAAAATTGATGTGGTTTATTGGTTTCTCTATCAAATTATTATTGTTACTGCTAAAATATAATCAAGGTCATAATTTAAAAATTGATAATAATTATTATTTAATAATTAATTTTTTTAAATAACTATAGTTATTACTTGAGATACTAGAAACTAGAAATTATATAAATAATAGGGCAAACACACTTGTTGATATAAAAAAAATCACCTTTCAAATAACTTCGAATCATATTGCAACACTTATGAACAACATTTGTATTGCATTCAAAATATATATACATTTACAAGTAATCTTATTAAGTCTTACAAGAACAAGTATATAAATATTTTCATTTATTATTAATCCTAAATTAGTTATATATTTAGTAACTCTCTTAAGCCAATGCCAGTCTTTCTTTTAAGAGATATGCATTCCATTCTTCTTACAAGGCTCCTATATTTCCTTTACTTTAAGGGCCATATCTCTTTTGAAGAACTAATTATTTACATACAAAACTTAATAAAAAGATAAAATTATATGTTTTCCATAAGTGTTTGCCCAACTAAAATTTAAACAAATAACCTCATTAGGTTTTTTAGCCTTTTTCATGTGCTTGATCATTTTAACCATGTATTTCATCACAAAGTCTCCATATTTAACATTGCTTTTTTTTTTTTACAAGTTATTGCTACAAACTAACTCAAAAGAGTATCAATTTGATATAATGATGATTAATCACTATATTAAGTACTCAAACATGCATAAGAATTAACATTACTTTCATTTAGACCTAATGAACAATAACGCTCATCTTGCTGGCATTGGCCATCTTATAATGTACCTTTATGAAATCATTGAGTATTCCTTTCTAACCCTCCATGGTTTATGCTTTAATAGGTTTAACCAGTACACTTTTTTTTCTTTGAATATACTACAATTAGCATTTAGTAGCCCTTATAACATTATCAATATTAAAGTCAGATAATTGAGGAAAAAATATAACCAAAGATCATTGAAGTAATTATCTTTACACCCATATACCTTTTGTGGTATGGTATCATCTAACATTGTCACTTCTTATTCATTAACACGGTCATGTTTATGTTCCCCACCTTTTGAATGATGTATAGATCCAGGAAATTAAAGTCAAAACCTAAACCCATATCCTCTACAACACAATGCAAATATTTATCATTTTCAAAATACATGAGCTTCACTTCATAATGTCAAGTATGTACATAAAAATAAGGCAAACTTGAGAGTCAAATCCAAGTCTACGTAATGCTAACATTTAGCTTTTTTATATTTAAAAGTTCCAAGAATGAGATCCTTGGACAAGATAATGTCATATTTGGGTCCTATAACACTAAATCTCATATTTAGCACTATAATCTTATCATTTGACATCTTTTTTGCACTGGATTGGAGTTCTTTTTGAGATATGACAACTTTTATTTTTTTACTGAAGATGAGCTACCAAATTTTTTTATTCTTTGGACTTACCATCATTTTTATCCTCTTCTAATTACCATTTATTGGTTTGTTTCCATTACGATACCTAAAATGGATTGTAAAAAAATGAGAATCATCCATATTAGGTTATATTTTATTTGATTGTAAGCAAGGAACTTGAAGTAATGGAAAACCTTACTTCTATGAACAATGTAATTAAGGTATTTAGCTAAGTTAAGTAGGTGCCAATCACCTAAGCCACCATGGTCACCTTATTAATTAATAATGACATATTAAACGTAACCTTTTCAATAATGTTTATTATGACCTTGCATTGGTTCTCTATTAGTGCAAGGTTATAAAGCATGTGATATGGAAAAACCATCCTCATCACCATATGCTTAATAAGGGATCCTTTAACCAGAAGTAGATATCCGTGTCTACCATGTAATAATAAATAAATTAGTTAATTAGCATCAATAATGTAAAATTAAAATATTATTGAAGAATACATAACAACAAGTAATAGAATAACAAGAATTTATTTATGGTAATTAGGCAAAGAGGTCAAGGTTAAAAAGGCTGCAACTGTCGTATTGCATTACATAGATTGTTATCCATACCTCATCTTTCTCCTTTAAGGGCAACCACTAGTGTTTTACCTTTCTGATCAAGTATAGCTTTCACTTCCTCTACAATGTTGCTCTTTAATTTTTCTTACACCTTAACCATTAACTTTATATTTAGCACCTCTTTTTCTTTATTAGATATTTCACTATTACAAAGATGTTTTGATGCTAGATCGAAATAGGTCTTAAGGCCCTTTGATCCTTCAACACCCTTAACACATTTGTATAAAGATGTCTATATTCCCTTCGTGCTGAAATTCTCACTGGGTGGCTTGTTGCTTGAATTTATTCTGGCACAATGTAATCAAATATAGCTAATCATGTGTTGATAATTGTGTAGATCTTGGCAACCCACAACTAAAAAGGGTGAATTAGGTGTTTTTAAAATTTTTCTTATTTTCAAAATCCTTTTTGTAAACCTTTTGATTTTAGGAAGTCATGAAAATAATTTTAACTCAAACAATTCCAAAATAGCTTTATTAAGATGTTTTGCATTTAAGATATAACAATTCAATTCATTTGTGTAAAGTAACTCATTCAATTATGTATAGATAAGAATCAAGAAGCCAATGCATGAATTGATTACTTTTTCAACTATTGAACTAACAAGATCAACAATGAAGTAGTTTTATTCCAATCATTCAATGATTTAAGCAATAATATAAGTATTACACCACAATGTTTCCCACAAACAGCAATAACAAACTAAAGCATGTAACAAGAGATAATAATAGCAATAAAATAAAATATGCAGCACAACATATCAGCAAACAACGGTAGCAAAATAGAGCAAGTAATCAAGAAAAATAAAGTGTAGTGCAGAAATAATAAAGAGCAAGGGTAGAGAGATCAAACACAAAGATTTATAGTGGTTCCTTCCTTGGATATCCTCACTAAGGTGTAGATTTACTCTCCAAGTTCTCCAAACTTGTATATCAATTCACTATCCCTTTAAGTTTCAATTAACATTTAAAGAAATCTTACAATCCTCTTGCTCTTCCTTGAGAAAATTTTCCTCTTATAAGGGATACCTTACCCTTTCTAGCTTTTTACAAGGGATACATAACCCTTTACAAGATACCTTACCCTTAAGGGCAACCGCCAATGTTCTACCCTTCTATTCAAGTATAGCTTTCATTTCCTCTACAATATCACTCTTTCATTTTTCTCACACCTTAACCATTAACTTTGTCTTTAGCACCTTTTTTTCTTTATTAGATATTCCACTATTAGAAAGATGTTTTGATGCTAGATCGAAATAGGTCTTAAGGCCCTTTAATCCTTCAACACCTTTAACACATTTGGATGAAGATGTCTATCTTCCTTTCATGCTGAAATTCTCACTGGGTGGCTTGTTGCTTGAACTTATTTTGGTATAATGTAATCAAATATAGCTAGTCATGTGTTGATAATTGTGTAGGCCTTAGTAAGCCACACTAAAAGGGGTGAATTGGGTGTTTTTAAAATTTTTCTTATTTTCAAAATCTTTTTTGTAAATCTTTTGATTTTAGGAAGTCATGAGAATAATTTTAACTTAAACAATTCCAAGATAGCTTTATCAAGATGTTTTGCACTCAAGATATAAAACTTCAATTCATTTGTGTAAAGCAACTCATTCAATTATGCATAGATAAGAATCAAGAAGCTAATGCATGAATTGATTTCTTTTTCAACTATTGAACCAACAAGATTAACATTGAAGTAGTTCTCTTCTAACATTCAATAATTTAAGTAACAATATAAGCATTATACCACAATGTTTCCCACAAATAGCAACAACAAACCAAAGTATGTAACAAGAGATAACAATAGCAATAAAACAAAATATGCAGACAATAAATTAGCAAACAATAGCAACAAAATAGAGCAAGTAATCAAGAAAAAATAAAGTGTAGTGTAGAAATAATAAAGAGTAAAGGTAGAGAGATTAAACACAAGGATTTATAGTCATTCCTCCTTTGGATATCCTCACTAAGGTGTAGATCCACTCTCCAAGCTCTCCAAACTTGTATATCAATTCACTATCCCTTTAAGTTTCAATTAGCATTGGAAGAAATATTACAATCCTCTTGCTTTTCCTTAAGCAAATTTTCCACTTATAAGGAATATCTTACTCTTTCTAAGTTTTTTCAAGGGATACCTCATCCTTTATAAGATTTTTCAAAAAATACCACACCTTTTACAATTAAGAAATGATAAAAGATGAAGAACAATTCATACAAACTCTCTTAAAGAATGGATGAAACAAATGAAGCTCTTAGAATAGAAAATTTTCACAAAGTAGAGCTCAATTCATGATTTGATGAAAGAAAGTATAAAATAATGTTAATAAGTGAAGTTCAGGCTCTCATTTAATTGTATTTAATGTTTCCTAGCTTATATAGAAAGCCCATGGAGTATTGTAGCTGTTTAAGATTGTTAAGAATAAAAACTAGCCATTACTAGCTATTATTTGCATAGTGGAATAGTCAGAATTGATTGGTGAATCAATTCAGGATGTTCAGGGTGCTCTCTGAATGTCTAGAATCGATTAGTGAATCGATTCACCTAGATAGAAATGCAGACTCAACTTTAAAAGGTCATAACATCTTTATTTTAATTCTGTTTTAAGAAAATAACCTATTGTTTGAAAGCTATTTGAGTCTACTTTTAAATGAGACTAATTTCAAGCTCATATCTAATGTAATTTTTAAAATATGTTTAAAACAATGAGCAAAGGTCAGAAATAATGAATCTATAAAAATTTAATTTTAAGGCTCAAATTCTAAAATTCATAACTTTTTCATATCTTAGTCATTTTGAGCAAATGACCAATGCATGGAAGCTTTTTAAGTTTATTTTTAAATAAAAATAATTTCATACTCATATACTTTGTAGTTTTCGAGATACAGTCAAAGCAATTAGCAAAGGTCAGAAAAGACTAGATTGTAGAAAATTGATTTCTAGACTTGAAAAAATTATATCTCTTTCATATATTAATTATTTTAAGCAAATGATATGTCTATGGAAAGCTCATTGAGTCTATTTTCATATGAAAAATGTTTGATAATCAAGTCATGAGTATTTTATGAGATATGATTAAGAGAATGACCAAAGGTCAATATTGAAAACATTAAACCCTTATATCTTATTAGTTTTTGAAATGTCCTTATAGGCTATCTTGTAAAAATATGATTGTGAACTATCTTTTTAAAACATTTTGATCAACTTAAGATTATGAAAAAATATTTTTAAGTTCTATATTATGAAATACTCTATTTTACAAGAAAATCTAAGCTTTAAAATGAAAAACTATACCAATTAAGTTCCTTGGCTTTTCTTAATGCTTCCAAACTTTAATCTTCTCATTTTTTAATACTTGAATCATATCCTTTTTCTTGTCTTTCTTCCTTGTTCACTCTTGAGTTGAGCATGGCAAGATCTTTGAATTCTTCACTTCAATGCTCACTCTTCGTTCTTTTGGACTTTTCTATGTAATAGCCATAAACTTTCCAAACTATATAGTTAATCCAATAATATGTTAAGATATTGATATGAATGATTTATATATAAAATAAATTACCATAAGAGCATGCATAATCATTATGTCATATATCTTGACCAATCATATACTTAATGATGCTTGTATAAGATATAACTCTTTTAGCATATTGTCAAGCATTGCTACTACAATCATAATCTAATATGTCTATTGAAGGTTTTGTAGCATTTTGGTATAAAGACATGTAATGTTATTGCAAATATTTAGTTATCATCATGCATATACAAGAACAAGCATAATCATCATATCATGTATATGCATTAACCATAGTATAGTATGTTTATTAAAGCTTGTACAATATATATTACTTTAGTATAAGACATACAATGCTATTGTAACATTCTTTTGTCATCATTAAAACTCATCCCTTGAAGCCTTAAGGCTAACAAATTGAATAACACACTTTGTATTTGATAAAAAAATAGTAATATCACTTATTACTCACTAGATAACCTATTGACTCTCCTTTGTTGTGAATTCACCTTTCTTATTGACTTTGGCTAAACCTTATAACTCATATCATTCCATGGAGGGTGATAAAAACATATATGATCATTAGATTGAACAACAGCTTTCTTAGTAATTTGATTCTTTTCCTTGATGAGATTTTGCTTGAGCTTCTTATACCTGGCCCAAAATAACCTACGCTTGTTTATGTTTTTAGTTTAGTTCACCTTATTCTTTGCATGTAGAGCCTGTTAACAAAAAAAAAGTGATGAGAAAATGGGCTCATTGTTAATAGTGAAAGGAAGATAATAGTGAGATGGCCATATTCTTACCTAATACTTCTTAAAGTTGTATATCCTTATAAACTTCTCCCATGTATAGGCATCAATCTAGTGGTATTTTCTATAGTCATCTCCTTCTCTTTTTTTTCTTTTTCATTGAAGATAAAGCCCTTCACTAAGTTATAATTAAAGTCCATCCACCTCTTATTGCAAGGCTGCTAAATGTACCCTTTAGCTATATCAAAGTTAGTGGCAAGGCAACACTTATGCATGTGTAATCCAAAAAGATTGTTATACAAATGTGAAAAAAGAAATGAAGATAAAAATTAAGGTTTCGTTCTAATATATATTCTCAAATGGCATCTTTGAGCTCTTGGTTCACTTTGTGCCATTGCCTAATAGTGATAGGCTCCTTAGAGCATGCTAACATGCTAAGCTTCTTATTAAACACTATTGCATCAAGCCCATGTGCCTAACTCTTTTTATTGAAATCTATTATCTCCTTATTTATTTTGGCATGCTTAGGGACCATGTTTTTCATAATTGTAGGATCCCTAACTCTTCCTTTCCCTTTGTTACCACATTCATTAGAACCAGAATCTATGTTAGTTCCATTTAGTGAGTTATAACAAAATAAACACTAGCATTTAACTTATGTGTTAAACAACATATGATAAGTTTCTTAACACATGCATGTGATAACTTGAACAGTAAGGAATGTTGAAATTATTTTATCATATTTGATTTGATCATAAAACAAAAATGCCACCCATAACAAATTGAATTTTAAAATAGTATCCAAGCAACAAAACCACACCAATGAAAAATGTTACTTTAAAAACATAGCATTCAAGCAAAAATGATACTTTCAAAAATATGAGTAAAAAATAAAATATATATTCAAATATAATAATTTCCAATTCTAATAATGAGCTTAAACCAAATTCACAATGATTAAAAAGTAATTTTAAAGTTGAAAAATAAAAGTCTTTTAATGATACATGACAATACTAGTTATTTAACCTTGAAGACTACAATTGAAATTGCAAAATAATCATAAAGCATAAGAGAATTAAGGAAAATAGTTTAAATAATATGGTATAGATGCTTAAAGATAATAAAAGGTTAACACCACATAATCACTGAACAAATGCCAAAGAAAATTAAGAAGAGAGCATGTAAAAATGTAAGGAATGTTTGCAATTCTGAGAAAAAAGGATAAAAAATACTAGTAGCAAAATTTTCCATGATGGATATCACAAAAATTGACATCCAATTTTCTATGCATAATAAAAAAAAATATCACTTGCACAACCTCTCAAAGTTAGTTGAGTATAAAAATAGTCAACAATTAATGTTCAATTTGATCTTTAAATATAATGGTTTAGCTTTATTTTTTATGTCAGTCTTTTAACAATCATCATAATATGCTGCAATTTTTAACTATGTCAATTCATATTAAATAACCAATATGGAAAGCCATCGCTTTATCTCCAATTTGATATCTATTTATTTATAATCAACATATGAAATACATTACTGATTTACAACACTGGTTGTTGATTACAATTGATGTGATAATTTGCTCATAATTTTAAAAATACATCATATTATTATATATGTTTGTTTTCACTTCTACTAACATTAATGTGGTGATGTTGTATCACTTTGCTGTAGTAGTGTGTACTATTATAGTTAATTTAATTATCCAATATTTGTATATTTGAAGGTAAGGATATTTTCCACAGCAACGAATTAAAAGCTAGTTGCTTATATGAATAATAAAATACAATAGTGTTGTACTATGGACTTAATTAATTAAACTACGAATTGAATTAGTTAAGTTCATAAAATGGCATCGTAAGTTGCGGAGGAGACAAGAACTTAAGATTAATCAATTTAAATTTATACATTTAATTTTTATTTTGAGATTATGTTTTGGTACATATATAGTTGCGTTGAATATACCATAAAAAATGGTATGTGAAGTTTTCAATGAAATTCATATTTTCACATATTAAATGCTTTGATAATTTTCATACTTATTTTGAAATTAAGATAAACTATTTGGGATTTCAAAAAGAAATTAAAATTGATTCACTATCAATATAAATTTACACTGTCAATGGATGAGAATAAGATATATCATTAAAAAAGTAATAGTAATTAATAATTTTTTATAGTGAAAGAATTTTAATAATTTTTTATTAACATGATAATATATGAATAAATGATAGTGTAAAATTGATTTGCACCAATAGTGTATTCTTTGGAAAATATGATATATCTTACATTTTTTATAAATAAATTATCTTTAGAATATATTATGATATGATTATGATTATGACAAGGTTTTTATCATGAATTTTGTCAAATCGGAGTATCATTTAAGTGAGTTTTAAAATTTATGAAACCTTTGTTTGTATATAAAACATTTGTGTATTCATCTTACATAATTTATGTGAACTAAAAACACAATTTTAAATTTAAAATTGTATTAAAAGGTAACACACTTTTAAATGGATAATTTTCTTTTTATTTGGAAAAATACAAAAATTTTGGATGATTAAATTTTGTTCTTTTAAATTTTAGAAATTTAAAAATTATACTCCTGAATTATACAAAAATTGAAATTAACACTTATATCAATTTAATTAACCATTTTTAAAATTACATATATTTTTTTAAAAAATTAATTAAGAATACAATATTATTATATATTAGTTGTCATTTATTTGCACATAATTTTATAACTTATTTTCAAGTTTGAAATTAAAATTTTTATATCTATTTAACTTTTAATAATTACATAACATGAAAATTATATAAAAAATTGATGATATAAAATAATATATTATAATATTATAATTTTTACTTAAATAATTCATGAAAAATATATATAATTTGATAAAATAAACAATCAAATTAATAATAAATCTTAATTTTAAATTCTAAGTAATTTAAGATTATAATTTCCAAAATTTTAAAGTTATTGGCGGAAAAATGCTGCACATTTTTTTCCTTTTTCATCCGCTTTAATAATAATAATAATAATAATAATAATAATAATAATAATAATAATGTGAATACGAAGACCTTGACCCAAGGTCTTGGTCTTCGTTAATGTCAAGGTCTTCGTCAATTTAAATTTAAAATTTAAAATAAAAACAAAGACCATGACCCCGTGTCTGACTGACTGGGCTTTAAATCTGCTGCAAGCCTCTTTTTTCTACACCTTCTTCTCTTTTATCTCCCTCCCCTTCTCTTTTTCTCCGCTCTCGATCTAGTCTCCAGCGCCAGATGCAACTACTCCTTGGCTTTCCTTCCGTCACCATGGGTGGCTCTTGCTCCGATCAAACCTACTCTTTGGCTGGATCCACCAAGCCCCCGTCCCTCTCTCATCTATCGGTGGCTGGTTCTGCAGTAAGGAGTGGCGGCTTCCGGTTGTTTTTTCCATCCTCTGCTGATGTGTCCCTCTCTCGATCAAACTAGCTGCTGCCAGCTTCAACCCGACGCAACACAGACCCATCTCGTGGTCTTGGGAGCTCGTGAATCCGCCAGCTGTCTTCAGGTTCAACGAAGTCTTGTTTGAGCCAATTGAGCGGCGTTCAACGCATTACTGGACCTTACGGCTGCTGTTGGTCTGGGCTCCGTCCGACGCTGACTGTGGTATTTCCCATTTTTTTAGGTGTCTGGAAGGGTTTTTTATTTTTATTTTTTTATAATAATAATATTACAATAACTATTAACTAATTATTTTCATTTGATTTGATTACATTAGATATTAATTTATTTTGTTATTTTTTATAATAATTTTGCATCTTATATATAAGTATATAATTAATTTTTTATATATAATTTAATTTTTATTAATTATAATATAAAAATTATGTATAAAAATATAAAAAATTCAATATATTGTAATATCTTGATTATTATTTAAAAATTTTATGAAAAATAATTTGATAAAATGATTAATTAAGTGAAAGATAAATGTTAATTTCAAGTTTTGTAAAATTTAAAGAAATAATTTTTCAATTTTTAAAATTGCAGGAGGCAATATTTAATCACCCAAAGATGAAGCAGGAAATTTGTATTTTTCATATAATTATTTTTTAAATAAAATAATTAATAAATGCATCATAATTTAAATAAATAAAGAATTTAAGAGAGGCACATCATAAATAATAACAGTTATAATTAAAAAAGAAATAAATGATATATATGAAAGTTACTGATCAGTTGATGGATTTTTAAATTATTAACATCAAGTAATGAATTAATAAATGGTTTCAAATTAGATGAGTCTAAAAGAAAATTCGTAATCACCTTGAAATAGTTTATTTTCGTAAAACCCGTTTAATAACACTTGAGATTCTCTGATTAATTTTTTTAGGTGAATTCTTTTTTATATTAAATTTCTAGTGATTTATATTAATTTTAATTTTTAAGTAAAAAATATTTAATTTAATAACTCACAATTCATCAATTAAATTAATTCATGCATTAAATTATCCAATGCTCGGTAGAATTAGCCAATTCTAAATTGGGAATTTTCATTGTAACATAATTGAGTTAATGGACAGATTGTGTTTAAATATTATTGGGGATCAGTGAGATTTTTATCTCACAATAAGTTGTATGGAGTCTCTACACAGTGTATGTACATATATAGGCACGTGTGAAACAATACTTGTTATGTGTGCGTGCTAAATTATATGAAATCACGTATTATAATTGATGAATGCTCAATAATTTTATTTAAATATAGATTGGCCATACGTGGGATAGATGAAGAAAAAATATAAAGGCTTATGAAATCTAGTATGTTAGACGAGGCAAATCAATACAGATAAATTATACGTTTGAGGAAAGTTTAGGAAAAGTGAAAGAAGATTGTGAGAAATAGCAACAGGATTTATTTGGTAGGAGGGAAAGAAAATGAAGGAAAAAGAAATTTTTAAAATTTTTTCTTTTCTCTTGTTTGGATTAAGAGAAAAAAAAGGGAAGAAAGAAATAGTAAATGCTAAATTTGTGGTTATTATTTTCTAGTTAATTCAAATTTTAAAAAAATTTCCCTCCCATTTTCTTCTCAATTCAAATTTAAAAATTTTCTCATCTTTCCCTCTTAATGTTTGGGTAAAATCTTAGCTAAAGAGAGAATAGTGGAGTTCAGTCATAAGTCAAGTAAATATGAGATTATAATAACATCTAAAAGATCTAATATTAGATATAGTGTGCGTAGCTTTAATGTGAAATAAAATAAAAATTGAAAGCGAAAATAATTAAATTAACACAAATATAAAATAGCTGAATGAAGTCAGATATTTAGCTATTCATTCAGTTATTTAGCTATTTATACGTTGATTTTCAAAATTTAATCTAATGTTGTTGCATATTTATTATAAGATCGGTTATATAAAATTTAATTTACGCAAATAACTATTAAGTTAACTAAAAACTAATTAGTCAACTAATAACTAATAGTTAATAATAAATAAAATAAAAAATATTTTATAAAATTTACTGTTAAATTAATTAAAAATATAAAATGATATATTAATATAAATAGATATATAAATTAAATTAATTAATACTTATATAATAATTAAATTATATTAATATAATTAATATGTTCAAAATAAAAATATAATTATATAAAATTTAATTAATTATATTTTATAATATCATTTATTTTTATTTATTTGATACTTAAAATGTGAATATAATTATTTATTAAGGGTGCGAATTGTAAATTAATAAAAAATAAATTTTAAAAAAATTTAAAAAGCTATTAACTTATAAATTATAAGTTATTCAAAATAACTTATTAAATTAAAATTTATTTTTCAATAAACTAATGTGTGAAACACCTACAAAATTTAGTTTATAACTTATTGATCAAATTAATAAATTATAAAATATTTATCAAGGGCATGAATTTTAAATTAATAAAAAATAAATTTTAAAAAAAAATAAAAAGCTATTAACTTATAAGTTATAAGTTATTTGAAATAAGTTATTCAATTAAAGTTTATTTTTTAATAAACTAATGTGTGAAACATCTACAAATTTTAGTTTATAACTTATTGATCAAATTAATAAATTATAACTTAGTTTATTTATTATGTAAAATAAAGTCATAACCTAAGTGAAAAATAGTTATCATGTTGATTTTTATAAAAAAATTGATGTGAAATATTCACATAATAGTTTTCTAACATTGATTTTTGACCTTCTCACTGGAATATTTATAGTCAAAAATGAATAAAGTCATCATATTGCCAAAAATGTAGATTAAGTTTAAAGCATTGAACGGTCATAATTTTGTATTTGATTGTTTGCTTGAGGTAAATTTTATGTTAATTTTATGACATTTTTCATGATCTATTTATTTTCAAAAGGCTAAGGGCACTTTGCGATCCTGAAATTGCAAAAAAAGGAAAAAATGATGATTTTTTTTCTCTATTTCTCATCGTTGTTTACCAAACTTTGGATCCCATTACAATATTTTATCAAACATATAATAAATATCTAAAACTTAAATATAACTTTAAAAATTATATAAAAAGAATATAAATAGAAATCTCTTTAAAAAAACCTTAAAAAAAATTGAAGAAATGGAAGCATGAAAGACATCTTTTATATTTTGAATCAGTGGTATGAAATAAAGCATTTACTTCATACTTAATATTAGTTGAAGGAGTAATGCTAACTCAATAATATATAGTAGAGTATAAAGGAATTTTTAGGATTTTGCAAAAAGAGTTAAATGGAGAGGAAAATTGAGTTGGAAACAAATAAGAGAAAGAGCGAGAATTATAATGAGAAAAAAATTACTTTATTTAACATGTAAAATTGTCATACTATCTGAGGTTTTTACTGAATTTTTACAATACCTTCATATATTGATTAATTTTATAATTAACATCTTATATTTGATAGTTTTCTTCATAACAAATTTTAAATACCTTACATTTTGATATCAATTAACTTAAAATTGAAGTTCTTAGGTTTTTTTTTTAATTTTTACAACAACCTTTAAATATTATACATTTTTATATTAGTTAAGTAAAAGTTTACATTTTAAATTTTTTAAATATTTTAAAAAATATCATCACGTTCAAATAAATGAAAGTTAATTCTAAAATTGAAATCTTAAGTTTCCTTATTTTTCAGCAATATTTAAATACCATAAATTATGAAGTTAGTTAAGCAAAAAATTAGCATATTTAGTTTTCTAATAATTTTAAAAATATCAGCATATTAAAATAGACATTAATGTTAATTTTGACCAACATTTATTTACAATTTTTTAATAGTGAAAATTATAATGATAAATTAATAAATTGATATAAAATATATTTTTATTGCTCCAATATAAAATAAGTTTTAGTATTGTATTAACGGGGAAAAATAGTATCTTGCTACAATAAGTATAGTGTGGGACTATTTTCATAATTAATTTTTTTTTACTAATGCTACATCTTATTTAATACAATGCTTCCAATAGTCTAATTACTCTTTAATCAAATAAGACAAATGTTAATACTAATAATTAATACTTTTTTTATTATTTTATAAAATAATGCTTAAAATTATTCTATAACTTTTAATTTATGTGACTTCCTTCTTTTTGTATATTTTACGATCACATTTTTATTTGTGGGTAAGTATAATTAATTATGTTTTATAACTATAATTTTAAGCCGATCTTACTTCAACAAAGATTTGTTTGTAGGTGAAGTATAAAGAAGAAAGGAACATTATAAATTTATTGCAAAACAACTTGTGTTAAGCTGAAAATTTTTTAAGAATGCAATACAAAGTTTATACTAGCTTGTGATGATTATTCGTGATTTTCTCCGTTAAAATTGGGATGTTAAGCTCAAGCATTTCTGTGGAGGAAAAAAAAAAATGCATATGTAGATTAGCTAACTACTTATAGGACTGATCTGCCTTTGAGGACCCGTCATTTCACCAATCCACCTCCCCAAATGTTTCATCTAATTTTTGCTGATGTTCTCAGAATTCCCAAGACTCAATCTGTGTCTATTTTGTAATTTCCTTTTTTTTTGGGTGTTTTTTAGCCCTTTCTTTGAATAAAAAAATGCTGAATAGTTGAATCCCAATTCTATTGCTGTTCTATATTGGCTTATATTTAATATTTTCAGCTCTATACATAAGTATATTTTATATATATTTCAAATTTAATTATTTATATATGTAAAAGGCTTGTAGGTTATCATTTAGCGAATATATATGAGTTGTTTTAGAAATTGGTTGTAGTATACATGAATTCATTAAAGGTTTTTTTTTTCATCATTTTGTAATTTGGAAAATAAATTTTTATTAAAACTTGGATTAGAATATTTTCTTTATTTTTTTTTAATTTTGTGATAAGATATAATAAAACAATTGCGGCATTAACAGAAGCGATAGTAGAAATACCCTCACCCTAAATATATTCAGATAACTAGTTTGATATCATAATATTATATTATTAAAATAAATGCAGAAACATATTATATGAGAACTTAACACAAAAATGGCAAATCAGATATCATCACATGCTAAACTGATAGTGGAACGTTGAGGTTCACAGTGAATAAGTTTATTACTCCCTTCTACCATTCTTTATATATATATATATATATATATATATATATATATATATATATATATATATATTCAACTAATTTTATAAATATTGAAAAAATTAATTTAATTTATTTATTTTAGGTAATTTTTAAAAATTATTTTTTGTACAAAATTTAATATAATTTAAAATAGAGAAAACATATAATAAAATAAATGCAAATAAAGCAAGAATATAAAATAATAAAATATTTATTAATAAAAAATAAAATTAAAAAAAAGAGTATTTAACATCTTATGAAAATTTTAAAGTGACAAATAAAAAGTAATTAATTTTTTCCAAAATGTAACAAGTGATAAATAACAACTTTTCAACTAGTTTGCAGGACTGGTTTCTCCTTCGTTGTTGTTGCTTCCCCTATTGCAATTCCAAATGTCCCGCAAATGATTCAAAATTCGGTTACGGGCAGCATCAAAGTAGATGGGCAAGTGAAGCATCCAAATGACAAAGATCAACGGCACCAAAGATCGTGGAACCAAGATTGTTAGAAAGGCGGCAGAAGCCAGAGATCCAGAGATGTAACCAATTAGGTCACAGAATTGGGAGCATCTGGAACCTGTGATCTTAGATTTGCCATAGTATAAAGCTGCACCAACGTTGGAAAACAGTGCAAACAAAAAAGTCCACATTAAGGCTGGGTCTGTTTCGAAAGGTGACGACGACCCTTGGAATTGCATTGCAAGGATTCCAACCTGAATTGCCATAAAAGCTGTATATGCGATAAACCAGGGCCGCTGGCTGCACAACCGATCAACGATTAAAAATATTTCACAAGGAAATTAATAACACAACATATCATATTGGCAAAATGATAGAGAGAAAAATAGAAAGAGTATATCAAAACTCAGGTAGATACAGAATATCATAAAGGAGGAGCACGCTGAAAAAAGGAGGGAGCTTTAAAAAAAGAAAAAGAAAAAGAAACCAGACCATCAAGCTTTTTAAATGATTTACCCAAAATTCAAACTTTACTAGCGATCAACCTTAAAAAGAAAAAAAAGGGAAATAATTTATACAACTTTGATAAATACTGATATTTTGGATGTTATAAGGAAAAATATCGCATAATTGCTTATCTACTTTGTAATCGTCTTTCAACTATTCTATTTTCTTTTAATAATACATTACTGAACTGAGTGTCAGAATTTTTTCGAGGAGCCTTGCTTTGTTCCCTTTTTCTATCCTGTAAGTACATTAAAGAGAAAAGAAATCTCTCAAACTTCAACTATTTGTGCGTGAATTGAAAGTTTAGGAATTAAAGACATTAAAAAAATCCAATTATTAGGAAGTAATATTATCAAGTGTAAAATTATATTTCACTATTTTTTTTATCATTGATAAGAACTAATTAACCACCATAAAATTTACAACAAACAAAGTTTTTACAAGGGAAAAAAGAAGAAACTAAATTTAACTCGTAGAAACAGTACATTCGACAAATTAGAAAAAAAATATTTAAAAAACATAATTAAAAAAGGCCTAATTATTAAAGTAGAACCAAGACAGAGTAGAAGCCATACAACCAACTAACCAACCCCTTGGTCATCTTAACTACACTCAAAACTATTGACTATTAACAACACATACACAATCTTGATCCAGATTGGCCAAAGAAACCATACCCCTTATTAAAAGAAAGAGAAACTAATAATGTTCAGTTGGATGTGATACTAGATGTGTTTTCTTTCTTTTTGTGAATATGAAGAACGAAAAGATCTGAACTAAGCATGAAGAGAAGAAAGGAGCTAGAGGAGAAGCTTTGGGAGATCTGGAATTTTCTCATCTCATTTCATGAACAGAGAGTACACTAATTAGAAATCTACAAATAATAATATAAAATTATGGAGTGCATAAGAGAAGCTAGCAGTACAAAAGATTACAAATAAATTACAATAAACTATTTGCAACACCTTTATTTTACGAGGCAGTACTAACTTTTTTTAGAATTTTTATGGGGTCATTATGTATTATTAACATACGTAATCACATCCAAATTTTTTAGATTAAGGTGGGCAAGTGGCCACCATTCTTTAAGCGTGGATCCGCCATTGCAAATAACACAATTTTCAGAGGTCCGGCCGCGGTTGAGGATCTGACCCTGAACAGATAAAAAATTGAAAAAGAACAGCATATGAAAAGCATACATCTCAGTTCGGCGAGATACAGAATAAGAAGCAAAAAATGAAGCTGCATTCATGCTCTGTCTGTGTGTGGAGCCATGAACGGTGTATAAAAGGATAAATAGGATTAATTCTCTAACCTCACAGGATGACTTTGGCTGGACTCACCCCTGATGGAAAGCTCCCTCATTTCGCTTGCTGGGGATGCCATCTTCCCAGTCTCTTTCCAAACAAGGCTTTCAATGCGTTGAGCCTGCCAGATATGCCTGCCAAATTGAGTATGAATTAAGGATATCTTCGGGAATAACGAGGTAAGAGAGTGGGTGTGTCCGACAAGGTGGGCCAATTGTTTTGCTTTAACCTCTCTCTTTGTTCTGTGTACCTCAGACAGAAGCATGGTATTTCTATTCTCACCGGTTTCGATGAAAAAAACCCACGGGACTAAGGTAGAATATGGCGATTGATGTGATCCTTCTTTTTGAATCCCTATTATGGCTAGCAGCCGCATGGTATTGCGGTATTATTCTTGGCTAGAGATTTAAATTACGGTTCCGGTTATGGTTGTGGTAGCAGTTGCATTGTGATGTGGACGAATATGAAAAAATATAATCATAACAGTCTAAAATTGTAAAAAATTGTGAATGTAATCTGCTCCAAAAATGCAATAGTGCGAACAATATTATGATCACAGGCCAATTTTTAAATCCTAATTCTTGCCAAAATATACATAATCCCCTTAAATTAAATTTTTGTTTACCTTGGTGGTAAATTTTTTTTATTGAAATATATTTGTAAGACAAAACTAAGAATTTTATCTTTGAAACTATTAATCATTGATAAAATAATTTTTAAATTATATTATGCTGTAATTTTATTTCTAAATAATAATTCACATAAATAATTTGTTTCTTTTATATAGATTTGTATTAACAATTTTATTCCTGAATTATTATATGGGTAGATAAAATTATCTATAGATCATTATTCTTGGAAATATAATTATAACTTTATATAATTTAGAAACTATGTTACCAATGCCTTAAAATTTTAGAGACTAATTTATTAATTTTGTTTAATTTAAAGAGATGAAATTATTTATACAAATTTATATATAAGAACAATATTATTTGTATGAATCATTATTTTGGGATGAAATTATAACTTTTTATAATTTAAGAACTATTTTACTAGCATCTTATAATTTTAAGAATGAAATTATTAATTTTGTTTAATTATAAATTGTTAAGATGTTAGAAAATATTTTAAATGATCTATATAAAATATAGAAAGTTTGGTAGAAGACAACTTTTCAAAAAAGGAAATTGCATTTCTTCATTATTATAACTCTAAATACCATTTCTTTTAGCAATAAGTTATGGAGATAATATGTTACTCCTTACTCCTTCATCTATATAGAAGTATATAAGATTTTTCTATAAAAAAATGTCATTTGTGAAACAAACGGACCCTATATCTCGCTAGATTGTAAATTCATGCGATACATGAGTTGAAAATTAACTTCCACATAAATTGAAGATTTACTTATATAAATAATGTTAAATAAGTTTCATATTATAAAATATGATGAAAATATTAGAATCAAATTTATTGTATTTATTTTATAATCAAATATTTGAATTTATGAATTAAAATTTTTTAATATATATATTACTTTTTGATAAATAAAAGTACAATAAATCAATTAATTTTTGTTATCAAGTATGAATTCTCCACAATTTAAATACATAATCAAATGAAAATCTTTAACATAAAAATAAATATAATAGATATTAAATAGAAACAAAAATGGAAAATTTCAAAACTTTTTTTTACTCAAATTAAATATCATGTTATAATTATACTATTTTGTAATATTAGCATATGACTTGTATAAAAAAATGGACATTAAAAAAATAAAAAAATGAAAACTATTGCAAAGTAGCAAACAAATAAAAGAGGCAGAGTGCATCACTTGTAATGTAATAAGAGTTAAAAAATAAATTTAATTAAATCAATTAAATGATATCATATTTAAAATATTTTTATAATAAAATTAAAGTATATTGTATTATATCTCTACTTTTTTGTAATATTAGCATATGGGCTGTAAAAAATAAACATGAATATGAAAAAAGATGGATGCAAAGTAGAAAAAAAAAGAGACAGTGTATCATTAATAAGTAAATACACTTAAAAATAAAATATGTAATTTTTAAGTCAATTAAATTAATTATTTAAATTTTAAAAATATTTTTATAATAATTAAAATGAAATATATTATATTTATACTATTAAACAATATTCACAATTGAACTGTAAATAATAAAAGCAAAATTAAAAAAATAATATGCTGTAAAAGAAAAGAAACAGTGCGTCAACTTAACTATAGGGTGATATGTGTTAAAAATTGAACATGCAGTAAATTAATTTAATAGAATAAAATATTTAATTTATCTGGAATATTTTTAAAATAAAAATAATATATATATTTATTATATTTATATTATTCAATGATGTAAATAAAATAAAAAGCAAAGTATATATGTTATGATGAAATTCCAGTTGATGCATATTTATTTAGGATTTATCTGATAGAATTAGTTGATAAGTTAGTTAGTAATTAAAAATTTATAACTAATAGATGATAACACAAGGTAGCTAATTATATTAAAAGTGTTTGAAAATTAATTGTTGAATTAATAGAAAAATATAAAATGACATAAAAGAACTTGTTTAATGTAAATAGATATGTCAATTAAATTAATTCATATTTATTTTTAGATTAAATTATATTAATGAAATCAAAATATCAAAATGAGAATATAATTATCTACAATTAATTATATTCATGACATGTCATATTTTTATTTGTTTACTATTCAAAGAATAATATAATAATCTAAAATTTAATCAATTATATATTATGTCATTACATTTTTATTTATTTATTTATTTACATATTTTTTATTTATATTGAATTAAGATAGATATGTTAAACATATATATATATATATATATATATATATATATATATATATAAAAGTAGTGTATAGATTGTCATTTAATTAAAAGAAAAGAGATAATTTTTAAAAAAATTTGGAAAATAATTCGCTTGTAAATTATAAACTAGTTTATGAAACTTATCAAATAAGAGTTTATTTTTTCAAATTACTGCATTAAATATCTCTATAAATTAAATTGTGACTTAATATGTCTTGATCAATAAAATATAAATTAGTTTATTTATTACACGTAAAATGCACTTAATTGAGATATAGTACAAGAAAAATTAATATGAAAAAATGTTGCCAAAATTTAAATAAATTTAATTTTAACTTTCACATGCTTTAATTAACAATAGAATATGTAATTAATTTAATCATTATATACCTTCCATAACAAACTTTTAATTTATTTAAAATATTTTTATAATAAATGACTGATTTATTGGAGGATTTTTTTAAAGAATAATTTATTAAGGGGAGTAAATAACGGTAAGGAAAGGTCGTTCTCTCTATATGAGTAAGTAGAATACACTTGCTTTGTGAAAAATCTAATATAAAAATAGTAATATCACAGTTTATATAATATTAGGCAGATTAGGTAGATGTGTAGAACATCTTTGATATTTTAAAATGTACAATTAAAATATTTAAGCTATAAGTGTTGTATAGGAAATTTCTTCCATTATCTTTCCTTTCAAATATTAATTATAGATGGGATTTCTATAATTATTTCTTAGAAAATTCTTAGTTGTATAAAAATTATATTTTTTTGTCTAAAATTTATTTTAAAATAATAATTAGAAAGAATAATTTTACTTGCAAAATTAATATTTAAACATTACCAGATACAAAATATTAATTGACAATAAATTTTTTCAAATCAATTATTCATAATCAACTATGTTAAAAATAAAACTTTCTCACTACTATAAAAAATTACCTTAAAAAATACTTTATTCCATTGCATTTTGGGCAATCTTATTTTTTATGAATTTATTTTCTTAATAATACATATAATTTAAAATTACAATTAAAGTTTTATATTAAGATGATTTCATCTAATAATTTTTTATATATCTGTACATAATTGTTATAAAAATAATTTAATTATTTATGATTTAATTAAGTGAATTATACGTATAACTATATCTAATAAATTTGGGATAAAAAGGCATTTATATAATATTTATTATGCTTTCCTAAGAATTTATTCATAACTTCATCTTCTTTGAATATGCTGTAAGCATGTGAATCTCATCTCAATTTTATATGTTCTTTTCCAATTTTGAAAATTTTATTAGAGTTAAAAATAAAAAATAAAATTTTAGTTGTTATTCTATGTTATATGTATTATTAAGCGAACAATTACTTCACAGAAAAAAATTATATCTGTTGAAGAATCAAAATGGGAAAAATTAAATTCGTGTATTTTGGGCTTCAAAAACTAAAATGGTTCTATATGAAAAATATTGGATTATTGAACTTATGGTTTATTATTGGAAGAGTTTAAATTTAATACACTATCAATGTAAAATATTTTACATTGTTAATAAATATAAAAATAACACATCATTAAAAATATACTAGTAATTTAATTTTTTTGCTAATAGTAAGAAAGTTTTAACAATTTTTTAATGATATGACAATACAAGAATATGTGAAAGTGTAAAATTAATTTACATTGATAAAAAATTAAATTTAAATCCTTAATAAAATCCAACTTATTTGGCCAATATGTATTTTCGATCGATTAATTAAAATCCACAAAAAAATTTATAAAGCCATTGGGCCATTACTTTTCGGCGTATTAAGCCCAAATTATTTCATAAGTGGTATTTTGCTATTTGCCAACCACATTCACCCCTGAAACATTTGCTCTATTTTGAGTATAATAATAATAATAATAATAATAATAATAATAATAATAATAATAATAATAATAATTTATACTTTCATTTACAATAATTTAGTGTACATTTATATTATTTTATAAATTGTAACCATTAAGAAAATGAAATGCATGTAATCCCATTCATCCTTTGACAGAGTTTATATAAATGAATAGTTAATAATTAATTAATATTTTATGATTAAATTATACATCACTTTATAATATATTATTTATATTCAAGGTTAATGATTTAATCTCTCAGTTGGACCACACTCTGGCTTCTCTCTTGCTATTCGTTGGATTTGAATGCCTTTTGTTTTCTTCTAGTTTTTTTTGTTATGTTTAAAAGATGCAGGTGTAAAATTTTTATTACATCTTATTATACATAAGAAAAGATTGAGTCCTTCATATATAAAAGTTTTATATTAATTTCTTTTTAACATTATATGAATATGATAAAAAAAGAAGATGATTCAAATTTCTTTAATAATTTTATATTATGTTACATTTATATATAAATTATATTTTTTAAGAATTGATGGTGTGATAATTTTTTTAATATATACATATATGATTTTAGATTTAGATTTCGTAAATAATAAAAATAAAATTATTAAAATAATATTAAATATTACTGTAGCTTATGATAAATAATTTGTTATCAAATTAGTGATCCTCGATGGATTATGCAAAGTTCCCGACGTAGGCATCAATCAGATGTCTTTATCGACACAACATCTGATTGATGAATTAATTATAAAGTCATTGTAATTATCGCACGATCATTGGATGCACGTTCTTCTTTCAGCTGCAGCTGTTGCAAAGCTTTTATCTCCACTTCACTTGCTGCAAGTGGGACCTACACCATCCTTCACGTCAAACCTTGCGGCTGCGTCAATTACGCACCCCGTGATTGCGCCTTCGCTGCCATAAAAAAAAAAAAGGGGGGGGGGGTGGTGGTTTATGTTTTGGTACATAGTTGGAACATGTGTTCTAACAGTACAATGGAATTTTCTTGAGAAAAGTGGTTGAATATTATTTTATTATTTGTGAAATAATTTTTTTATATTTTAAATATTATTTTTATTAAAAATAATAAAATAATATATGTTTTTAATATTATATTATTAAAATATTTTAATAATTATATTTTTACCAATAAAATTTGGAATAAAATATTATTACATTTTTATAAAATATTATTTAATATAAAAATTTTGTTAAATTAAACTATATTACAATTTTATCACAAAAAATTATTTACTAAATATAATATTAATAATTATTATTATTCATATTTATAAATAAATAAAATAATAATAGTAATACCATTTTTGTATAAATGTAATTTTAATTTTTAATTTTTAGAAGTATTATTACTATTGTTTTTTATGTATTTTTCCACTTTATTTTTATAATATTTATTATATTAAATATAATTATAAAATAATATGCCCACATTTTTTAGACATACCAAACAAACATGGAATGATGATTCTGCTCCACATAAAAAAAAAAAAATACATAAAGACGGAAATTTTGCCCAAAATATGAAGCCTTTGATTTGTGCGTTATGGGTGATTATCTAATTAATCTAATGTAATTTGCAATTTAAACGGAGAGAGTGAACGACGCACATGCCACCACAAGTTGATATAACGGACATAAGAGGGAAGATGAACGGTTGTTGGTTTGTCGGTTGGCTGCAGCAATGGCTGTCTCAGTTCGTGGTTCCTAAGCATCGATTCAAGATCTTAGCTTAAGCTTCAGCTAGGTTCAGCTAATAACAACATTAGATAGTCTGCAATTTCTCCAATCGGAATGAGGGCTATAACACCTCGGTATACCGTTCGGTTACCGAGAGCAATTGACGGCATTTCTGTCTGGTTTTTCAGCTTTATTTATCTCTGAAGAATAAGAAAACGCAATTGTTTATTTTCTCAGCAACCAGACATAGTGTTTCACTTATACTTCTTTCTAAGTATATAAAGTGAGTAGATATTCATGAGATTAAATGATTTAGACCGGATGAATTAGGTTTTTTTGTTATAATCATAAACTTGAAGATTTGATGTCATAGAATGGAGTTTGAGTGTGGTTTTGGTTTGAACTGCAAGGCTGTTTAAAAGTTTATGGTGGTTGAGTGGCTTCATTTTGTACAAGGAATGAGTTTAGTGTTTCACTTATACTTCTTTCTAAACATATAAAGTGAGCAGATATTCATGAGATTAAATGATTTAGATTAGATGAATTAGGTTTTTTTTTTTTTCTTATAATCGTAAACTTGAAGATTTCATGTTATAGAATGGAGTTTGAGTGTGGTTTTGGTTTGAATTGCAAGGTTGTTTAAAAGTTTATGGTGGTTGAATGGCTTCATTTTGCACAAGGAATGAGTTTTGGATGAAATCCTCGTGGGTGAATATTGTATTGCAATGAAATTTGCATAATTTTATGTGGTAATTGATTATGTCAAACAGAGTTGCTTAGGACTATTCTAATCAATTACAAAATCAATTATATATGAATAATTACTTTTAGGGCTTATATAATTGATTATATACAAGCAGAGTTGTTCTCTAAACATATATAATCAATTATATAATTAATTATAAGCTAATCTCTCTTAAAATTTGTGTTTTTAAAGATTTTAAACTATATGTGTCTTTCTATATAAGTGGTATGAAGATAGATGACTTTAATACTAATAATAAGGAACGGAATGTCACTATAAACATATTTATAATTATAATGTAGATTTAAATTGGAAGTAGAAATTAACCAATTCTAGACGTGCATGCTATAAAAACATATTTGGCTATTAAATACTATTTGTTATCAAAACTGAAGGCATGCTAGGTCATTGGAATATTTTGCAACAATTTTATAGGGACTTAAAGCCGCATGGTGGCTTTCCTTGTAGAATGTATATATACACACTGCATGAGATTTAACTTACATTCAAATTTATATGCTGGGTGAGGCATTTAATATTTGTATGGATACAAATGTTCTTATAGTATTGTGATTGAGGTGCTATTCAATATACTTAATGTACTATGGTATGTATGAATTTTGATAATGGTAGGGTGAGTCTTATGTATTGGATTCATGTGTTTGATTGTAAAGAGATAAAGTTAATCCCTAAAAGATAATGATGAACTTATGAGGAATAAGTTTAAATGGGAGTTATAAGAAAATTTACACACTTTTTTTTTCTTATAGGTAGCTATTAAATGACATTGAAATCTATGATTAATATGCAAAACTATGAGAAAGAAAGTGTTTGCTTGCAATTTAACTCCTTTCATGAGTGGAATGATGTAGAAATAAATAATGTGATTTTGGTTAGGTTTCGATATATTAATATATGTGATTTGACAAGCAGGTTATTCTTCTAGAATACTATTATCTTTTACTTGGTAAGGATATGAGAGCTCATTTGTTTATGGGTAAAACCTAAATGATTCTTTTTATGTCACAACCTAAATTTGATTATGACTAACGTGGATCCTTTTATCCAATTTTCACTAACTTTAATATCAATTACACTAATTATGCCTAATTGAAACTATACTATTTTCACGATGACTCAAATTTATTTTAAAAATTTAAAGAAAAATAAAATTTCTTGTTTTTTATGTACTTCTTGAAGGCCACATGCCTTAAATTTCAAAAGTAGTAATTTTAGCAAATTAAACAACATAAAATACACACAAAGTATACAATTTCAACATTTTAACAACATGAATATCACTAATTTCTCTTTCCTAATTTAATTATCAAAATCTCTCAACAAGATGGTCTACAATCTCTACAACAATAATAAGAATTCAATGATTTAACTTAATATGAAAACATTGAAAAAGAACATGAATGAATTATAAGAACTTAATGAGTATATATCTATTGGATTATACTTAGGATTAAGTAAGGAAAATGATTAAATGCGTTTTAAATACTAGAATAGGAAAGAAGACAACTACAAACTAAGTTCTTGGACTTTGTAACATGTGATATGAAATCTCTAGTTAGTGTATTCACCTGTACATAATTCAAAATTTCTATTCTATATCATAATTTATAATAGCCTCACTTGCTCTATTTAAATAATACTATTATAATTTCACGTGCAACCCATTTTGGATAATCATCAAATTTACAAATAGTCATCGCAGCTTAATCACAATCAAATCATTTCAATTATGTTAGATGAAAATACTCAATAAATAACTAGATTTCAATTTGATGATATAATACATAATAATTTATAATAAATACATATATAGTTAACCTTATCTATCATAAATCCCTTTTAACTCATGGATTATCCTTACTCCTCACTAGCTCTTGATCAATTTAAAAGCCCATAGATAAACATTTCAAACCTCTACAAACCTTCAAAAATAATTTATTACTAACAAGCATTTATTTTCATAAATCTTCACACTTGCAATTATTATAATGATTCTCAATTTTGTGAGAAAATTACTATAAAAACTATTTAAACAAATTTTGGAACAAAACTATAGCCAAATAAATATAATTTAAATATTATCATTAATAAAATTTTAATACCTTAAAAATTTGAAATAAAAGAAATTTGAATATTAATTTAAGGTGTTAGAATTTATAAAAGTTAACTATAAGTTTTATGTCATAATATATTTAAGTTTTAATTGCTTACTATTATTGGTGACTTACTCGTTGAGTTTCAAAAGTATTCACTCACTTTATTTTTCTTTTCTCTTTTTGAAAAAACCTTCCTCTTGGGTGCTTAAATGTTATCTAATGAGTTAGAAATGGGTCTTCTTGGAGTGGCACTTGAACTAAGCAGTTTAACTACTTGCTTGACTTGATTTGACAGTTGTTTTTATTGATTAAATTTTTACTTGACTCGTTTAACTTGTAAGCATCTTAGTTATAAGTTTTATTATATATATAATGTAATATAATATGTAATTAAAAATCTAATATATTTTTATATTTTTAATTTTATATTATTTAATAATATTTATTATCATATTAAATATTATATTTTTTAAAAACATATTTATTATGATTTAAATAATTACAAAATATACTAATTTAAGTTTGAATTCAACTTGAGTTTAGCTCAAACATGTTCTTTTTTTTAAACCAACAATGTTTAATGAGGTTGAAGCTTTACTCGACTCGACTTGATTCAACTCTATCTCATCCTTAGGATTTGCTTAAAAACCTTGGCATTGAGATAGAAACAATTGGTATAGATGTTGCAAATGGTGCTCGTTATATGATTGCATGCAACTCTTTTATCACTCATAGCGACTTCTTGTATCGGTTATATGTTCAAGGATGAATCTTGATAAGTATATTTTGAGTTTTAAAATTTGGAATGATGTCACAAATTTAAAAAATTATTCAATTACAATTATTTATTTTTGAATGAATATTATTAAATAATTTTATTTTAATTTAATAATTTTTCAAACTTCAACATCACAATTTTAAAACTACAGCAGTACTATAGAATATATCTATTTTTATTACTTCCGACAATTGAATTTGAAGCATTTGTAATTTCAAGCGGTTGGGTTTGAAACAATCACGTGCATATATGGACTACATGAATCAATAAATTGGGTTATGAGGTGAGACTGGGAGTTTGTGGTAGTAATTTCTTGGGTGATTTTTTTTCTTTGCGTAACTCTGCTAATCCAAGGGCTTCCTGGATTTTTTTAACATATATATATATATATATATATATATATATATATATATATATATATATATATATATATATATATATATATGTATGTATGTATGTATGTATGTATGTATGTATGTATGTATGTATGTATGTATGTTTCCCAGTTGTACTAGGTAGAAAAGGACAAATTTGTCCCCAAATTTGATGGGGGAAACAATTCTGTAATATTGGATCCCATATTAATCAATTTTTCTGATCATACTTTAGAGAAAATAGTAGAAAGTTATCGGTAAGGGCGGGAAGTGCAACCAAATTCATATTATTTCAACGATTTGGATCAGTTATTAAGGGCGGAAGGAAGGAAGTAATTTATTTTATAACATTACTCATATATTTGCTTGGAGAATTCTTGCATCCAGTCCCACAATCTCAAGCCAGTCGTTAATAACTACACTAAAACATTGTTCATTTAAAATGTAATTAATAACAATAAAATCTATGAAAAAAAAGTCAGGAGTTTCGATTAAAAGAACATGTTATTGGAAATATCTTATAAAAGAGAATCTTAATAATGAGGTTTGAATGTAATTTTGATTTTTCTAAATTATAAAATATGTAATTTTAACAACATAATTTTAAATAATCTATTTTGATTTCTAAATATTTAATTGATATATTTTTCATCTTCTTATTTGATTTTCATCAACTTCTTAACTTTTACAAAACTACTATCATCTAATATTTCTATATATTAATCCGAAATAGATTTTATGTAAGAATGAAAGAAATTTTTTAGCAGTATATTGAAAATTTTGAATGAAATCAATGCATTAAAGCTCTAATTTGTGTAATGAATAAATTAACTTATAGTTTTTTTACTTAATTAATAAGTTATAAGTTAATTTTTGCGAATGTTTCACAATTAGCTTATTAAAAAAATATGTTTTCATTTAATAAGTTACTTTAAGTAACTTATAACTTATAAGTCATTACTTTTTCAATTTTTTTTATATATCCTCATTCTTTGTATTAATTTATAATCATATCCTTGATAACGTGAATCTAAATTTTTTTAAATAACGTGTTTCTACCTTCAATTCCTTTATTTTCTTTCCAAAAATTATAATTTTGTTATATATAATAATGAAATAAAATTTATATAAATAAATATATAAGTTCATAAAATATAATTAATTAAATATTAGACATATTTTTATTTTGAATAACTTAATTGTATTAATATAATTTAATCTTTAAATAAATTTAAATTATTTTAATTTATACATATTTATTTTTATTAATATATCTTTTAATGTTATTTTCTGATTTCAACTAGTTTAATACTTAATTTTGTAAAATACTTTTTACATAATTAGCTAACTTATTAATTATTAGTTATTTGTATAAAATAAAACTTAAATATGATTGTTTGAATTTTTAAATGTTCATTGACTTCTTATCCCAAAAAATATGATTTATTTGAAAAATAATACAATAACAGCTTCAAGATTAAATATGAGTTGAAAAGTTCAACAGAAATTGATGAAAGTTTGCAAAAATTAAATAGGAGAACCAAGATTATACTAATTAAATATCTAGAGGATCAAATTAAATTATTTTCGATTAGATGGATTAAAATCATATAATTTATATTTTAATAGAACTCAAATTGCATTAAATCTAATAATAATTATCACTTATAATTCTATTAATTTGGTGTAACTTATGTTATTGATTTTGTGTAACTTTAAATTTACATGTGCTTATAATAAGGCTTTATTTAATACAAATAGTTGATAAGTTAGTTAAAAACTGAAAATAAAAAATTTATACTTAATAACTGGTAAGTTAGTAATTTCTTTTAGAAGTATTTGACAAGAATGGCAATTGAACTAGTTGAAAAATTAACATAAAATGATGTGTTAATATAAGTAGATATATATAAATTAAATTAATTCATATTTATTTTGATATCAAATTTTATTATTGCAATCAAAATATTTAAAATAAGAATATGATTTCCTACAATTTAATTAATTATATTTATGATATTACATATTTATTTATTGCTTACTTATTATTCAAAATAATAATATAATAACCTAAAATTTAATTAATTTATTTATATTAAATTAATGAGAATACATCAAATATTTATTTATATAACTAGCATATAGATTATTATTTAATGAAAAAATATGGATAAATTTAAAAAAAAATTAAAAATTTATTAGCTTATAAGTTATATATAAAGTATCTTACAAAAATATATCAAATAAGAGCTTATTTTATTAAATAAATTAATACACCAAACACTTTTAAAAGTTAATTGATAAGTTATTAATCAAATCAATAAATTATAAATTACGTCAAACATACATTAGGTAAACAAAGAAAATTACATCTAGTGAACATTGTACAAAAGAGTAAATTAATTGATCACTTAGCTATATTCATTAAGAGAGATATATTTAACATGATATATAGTTAAATGATAATATGATCACTTTAAAATATGAAATTATATTAATGATAATTGTATACTGTAACTATGTCTTTTTAGAATTATAATAAGTTCGACAAAAAGAGTTTTTAAATTGATTTAGAAGAGATCGACTTAACCAGGTAATTTTTTTCTTGATAGGATGATGATTTGTAATTTTCTTTGTATATTATTTATTTTGTTTATTTTATTCTTTTTAATTTTCTTAAGAACTAAGTCTTCCTAGAAAGGACAAAAGATGAATGATGGAAGCACTTATTAGCTAATTTGAAGGGGATATCTAAATAAAATAGTATAAAAACAAAATCAAACCAGAAAAGCTGACTCGTTAAGTTTCCAGTGGTCTTCATTTAAGGGTTTGGATTTTATGGATAATAATTCAATGGTCAGGATTCTTTGTTGTATGATATACAACAAAAAGTGATATTTGTAGCATACAATTGTCCAAAGAATAATATACAAATTATTTATAATTTTTAATTATAGTAGAATTACAATTTCACACTTTGTATTTGTAACTTTTGTATTTTTTTTATAAAACTTATTATTATTACATAAATACATAATTTTCTTATTATAAATGTATATATTTTAAAATTTAAAGAGTCGAAGTACATATTAACATATATATATATATACACACACATACACAAGAGTAAACACTAAATTTTAGTGGTTAGGGCCACCCTTCCGCTGCCACTGCTGCTTTTAAATGAATAATTTTCCTTCTAATTTGAGAAAGATGTAAAATATCTCTTTTAATTTTAGGTTAGTTGTATTTCATTCTTTCAATTTTAGAAATTTAAAAATTATACTTTTAAACTACAAAAAAAATTGAAATTAGCTTCTATATTAACTTTATTAATCATTTTATTAAATTATATAAAAATTTTCATAAAATTTTTAATAAATAATATAATATTTATTATATATATCAGTTTATGTCTTCATTTATTTGCATGTAATTTCATACCTCATTTTAAAGTATTTACTTAAAAATTTTTATAACCAATTTAATTTTCGTGAATTATATAGCAAAGAAATTATATATGAAAAAATGATGCAATAAAAATATATTATAATATTATGGCTCTTAATTAAACAATTTATAAAAAAATCATGTATAATTTAATAGCATAAGTAATTAAGTAAATATATAATAAATATTAATTCCAACTTCAGAATAACTTAAAGGTATAATTTTTCAAGTTTTTATAGATATTGATAGCAAAATTCATCCGCATCAAAATTAAAAGAAAACATTTTAAAATTTTTAATTTTATTTTATCCTCTATAATTTAAAAAATGGAAGTAATAATGAGAGAAGAATTGTGATACATCATTGATTTAGTAGTGTGTCGGTGCACTACTAAATTTAATCAGGCATTAATTTTTTTAAAAGTTAAATCTTATCTGTTATATAATAATATATCAATGCTTTATTTACATATAATTTTCCTAGTAATAACAATAATGTGAATACGAAGACCTCGATCCAAAGTCTTTGTTAATTTAAAATAGGAAAAAAAGACGAAGACTTGTGTTTCACGCCTCTGCTTTCTTCACCTTCTTCTCTCTTTATCTCCCTCTCTTGTTCCTTCCTATTCTCTCCTCTGGATTTAGTCTCCACTGCCAGATGCAGCCACTTCTTGGCTTTCCTTCCTTACCATGGGTAGCTTTTGCTCCGATAAAACCCTCTCTTTGGCTGCACCCACCAAGCCATTGTCCCGATCTTCGTCCATCGGTGGCCGGTTCTGCGGTAAAGAGCGGCGGCTCCGGGTTTTTTCCATCCTCTGCTGATGCGTCCCCCTCTTTTGATTGAACAAGCTGATGCCAGCTTCAACTCGACCCCACACAGCGCCATCTCGTGGTCTGGGAGCTGGTGGAGCTTGTGAATCCGCCTGCTGTCTTCATGTTCAGTGCAGCCTTGTTTGGGCCAATTAAGCGGCGTTCGACATCGGCTGGCTGGAGTTCACGGCTGCCGTTGGTCTGGGCTCTGTCCGAAGCGCAGCATTTGCTGAGGTATTTCCATTCCCACCAAATAATAACACTTACAATAAGGGAAAAAAAATTTAAAAAAAAAAAGAAAGGAGAAAATTTCTCAAACTTGAGGCACTAGATTGATTTTTAGATTATTAACAACTTGTTATGAATTAATGTAATAAAAGCTATGGGTGAAGTTATTTAACCTCTTAAAAAGTAGATCTCTTATTATTGCACCTAATGAATGTTCCAACTGAGATGTTAGTCTGAAAAAATTGATAATCATCTTGAAATAGGTTATTTCATAAAAACTGCTTAATAACACTTGAGGTTCTCTAATTAAAATCAAAGTTGGGAATTTTTCTTGTAATAAAATTGAGTTAGTAGATTGTATTTTAATATTTAGAGGATGAAAGGACCTCATCACAAAGTCAGAAAATGGCAAAGTTTGAAATTGTAAGTGGGATTTCATCTTATGATAAGTTATACGGAGTCTTTACATTCTATATGTATAAATATTGGCATGTGAGAAATAGTGTTCGTGCTTTGTGCCAGTAAAATTGTATGAAATCATGCGTGTTGTAATTGATGAGTGTTGTAGTAAAGGATTTTGTTTAAATATGACCTGACCATTTATGGGATAGATAAAGAAAAATTATAAAAGCTTTTAATACGGATAATTTATACTTTTGACGTAGAATTATTAAAGAAAATTCTTAAAAGTTTAGTAAAATCAAAGAAGGACGTGAGGAATAATAATAGAACCAGAAATATATTAAAAACTTAATCAAGGAGAGAATAGTGGAGTTCAGTCATAGGTTAAGTAAATTTGAGATTATGGTAACTTCTAAGAATTTTAGAAAGCTCAATTTAGTCACATGCAAACAACAATTCCTATTATGAAGTTTGGGTATATTCAAGTAGTTAACTGAAAGGATTTTACGCCTAACAACTCAAAGTCCCCAAGCCGCATCCTGAGGCCTAAAGAAGGCAGTTTTGCTTCTCTATTTACTTAGGTTCCATTTCCAGTAAGCGTGAATTCCTGGTTTTTTGGAGTTGCTGTAAGAGATTGAAGAAGAGAAAACGTGCAGAAAAGAGGAAGACAAGAGAGAGCTTTTCTGCTCACTAACCCCTATTTCTCTCCCTCAGATATTTCTGATATATATCATTAATCCATTCAGATAATAAATAAAATATGTTCAGAGACTCCGTACAATATTAAAATTATTCTTACAAACCAGTAAGATGAATGGTATCACTAAGTTCCACACAATCATCATCAGCTAAGTGTTTTGTAAATCAAGATGTTATAAGTATCAAAAATAAAATTTGAAATTAAATCTTAAATATTTTATATTCATTAAATTAAATTTTATAAATTTATTTTATCATCTTATATTTAGTAAATTGGTTATTTATATTCAAAATTTAAGGATATTATTCTTTTTGCATAAAACTTTGTTATTTTGTAAAACGTAATACAGAAATAGCAAATCAGAAAAGAACTTTCCAACTAGTTTGCTGGATTGGTCGATCCTTCGTTGTTGCTTCCCCTATCTGCGATTCCAAATGTTGGGCAAATGATTCAAAATCCAGTTACAGGCAGTGTCAAAGTAGATGGGCAAATGAAGCATCCAAATGACAAAGACAAACGGCACCAAAAAGGGGGGAGCCAAGATTGATAGAAAGGCGGCAGAAGCCATGGATCCAGAGATATAACCAATTCGGTCACAGACTTCGGCGCGTCTGGAACCTGTGATCCTCGATTTGCCATAGTACAAAGCTGCGCCAACGTTGACAAACATAGCAAACACGAAGGTCCACATTATGGCTGAGTGTGTTTTGAAAGGTGACAACGACCCTTGGGAGTGCAGTGCAAGGAGTCCAACCTCAGCCGCCATACAAAATGTATATGCAATGAACCAGGGCCGCTGACTGCACAACAGTCAATGATTAAAAATGCAGGTAAACACAGGATCTGTTTATTTTTTGAAAGATAATGAAAAATTATATTTTTTATATGGGTCAAGGAACAAATATTGTATATTTTTATTCTTGATGGCAAAAAAATAGTTCTTAAAATTATGATAATATAAAAAAAATAACTTTTACTTGTTAGGGAAAGAAAGTTACCTTTCATCAAACTTCTCATATTTAATATTGAAAATATTAACAATTTTTCATCATGTTGATAATTTATAAACAAATGGAGCCACAGGATATGATGAAGGAGGAGAAATGGGGCCACGGGATATGATGAAGGAGGAGCACCCAGAAAAAGGGACGGAACTTTATAAAAAGTAGAAAGCAGTCCATCAAGTTTTTAAATGATTTACCCAAGTACAAAATTTACTAGTTGATCAACCTAGAAAGAAAGGGGGAAATAATCTATGCAACTTCAATTATTTATAACGGCAAACTCAACAGTTTATTAATTATTCATCTGCAATCTGTTCTTCAATTATCCATTACTTCAAATATTAATTTGATCCCTTAAAAAAGGAATCCTGTTCCTATAGGATGCTTTGCAAGACCAACATCAAACGTTACTTCTGAGTCTGTTTTTATAAGATCCCTCTATACTGTTTGTTTTTTCAGAAGATAATTTTTTATAGGAAATTTTATATATTTTTATAAGAATAAAGGAGTACCATTTATTTTTATACCTTGTAATAAAAAAAATAAGTGATAAAATTATAATAGTAGAAGAAAATAACTTCTGTAATTATCTTCCACCAAAATTCTTATATTTAACATTGAAAATATCAACAATTTTTTATCATATTGATAATTTATAAACAAATGGAGCCACAGGATATGATGAAGGAGGAGAAATGGGGTCACGGGATATGATGAAGGAGAAGCACCCAGAAAAAGGGAGGGAACTTTATAAAAAGAAGGAAGCAGTCCATCAAATTTTTAAATGATTTATCCAAGTACAAAGTTTACTAGTTGATCAACCTAGAAAGAAAGGGGGAAATAATCTATGATCTATGCAACTTCAATTATTTATAAGGGCTAACTCATAAGTTTATTAATTATTCATCTGTTCTTCAATTATGCATTACTTCAAATATTAATTTGATCCCTTAAAAAAGGAATCCTGTTCCTATAGGATGCTTTGCAAGACTTACATAAAAAATTTGTTGGAACTAATAATTTTGTAATTTCAATATATCTAAATTTACATGTTATTAAGTTATTTTCATTGTGTAGATTGTGTGCATTGAATATTATTGTACATGTATCTAAATAAGTATAATTTAAGCATATAGAATTATGTGTGCATTAAGTATGTATAATTCATATATGTTTATGTTCATATAACTAATTATTAGAAAGTCATTAATAGTTGCATAACGAGCCACTTTTAAGTAATGTATGTACTCTCCTTGTATTATATATTTTTAATGAACTAAATCTGAGTGTTTTCTCCAAATATTCCTCTACTCCAACAAAGTGGTATCAGAGTTTGGTTCTCTAATTTTAAGAGAAGAGTGTTGAAAAAATAAAGAAGTGTTGAGAACTTGGTTAAAATAGAAAAAGAGTAGTAATTTTGTTCAACTTCCTAAACTCATAAAGCGAAAATATGTCATTTGGTATATACAAATGAAAGCTTTGCCAAGTGGTCAACAAATATGAAATATTGTAGAGAGAGCGTATGAAGAATCAGAGAATGAAGCAACTTTGAATCAACATTAAAGAGAAACTTTAATGAGAAATTGCAAATTAGATTAGCTTGCACTTTTCATGATCCATGCAACTTTATATAAAGGTATGCTTGAGAAGATTGCTTTCGCAACAAAAGCAAAAGAAGCTTGGGAAATTCTTCAAAATGTTTTCAAAATAGTTGATAAGATTAAAAAGGTTTAGCTTTTATGGGCCACATTTGAAAATTCAAAATCAGGTTGTAGATATTTTTACAAGTCCCTCAAATTTGAAGATTTTTGAAGATTCAAATCATCTCTAGGAGTCAAGAAATTCCAAAAATAAAAAGCAGTATTTAAAATAATAATTTTGTAATTTCAATATATCTAAGTTTATATGTTTATTAAGTTATATTCATTGTGTATGATCATGTACATTGAATGTCAATGTATGTAATCCAAATAAGTGTAATTCATGCATCTGGAAATGTGTATGCATGTGTAATTCATATATGTTTAGGTTCATGTAACTAATTATTAAAGCATCATTAATAGTTGCATAAAGAGTCACCTTTGAGTACTATATATACTTTCTTTCTACTAAATATTTTCAATGAAGTAAGTCAGAGTTTTCTCTCTACATATTCCTTTACCTCCAACAATATTATCAACACACTGAGAATTAGCAGTAATGGTGTCAAAGAAGAAATGAGAATTTTCTAACCTTTCAGTTCCATCTTGACCATTTGGGTTGTTAGCATCAGGTTGATGAGGCATGTTGATACCAATATTATTGGCAACCCTGATCCAAATTCATGGTTTAATAAGTTAAATAGTTCATATGTATAACTAGAAGGAAAAAAAATTACCAATAAGCTATTTATTAAAAAAAAATTTGCATATGTTTTTCTTTTTTAATTCAATATAGTGATTATCAATTATACTTTCTTTATAAGCATTGATAGAAGATATTACTAGCATATTTTTTTAATCATAATCCCTCTTTTAATATGTATCAGTATAGTATATGTAATACGCAAGATTTCAAATATTTTAATTTCTGTTTAAAAGAAAATTTTTCTCCTTTGATTTTATATATACGAAATACGAAGACAACATGCAAAGTTAACATACATGTGCTTAATTTTTATTTGTTTGTGCAGGCCAATTGCCCCCACTACTTTTGCAGCAGATCCATTGCAGCAAGGAACTGCCAAATTTTTTAATATTTTTATGTGGACACTAAGTATTGTTATTGACATATATAACCACATACAATTTTTTTAAATTAAGGTGGGAGCGAGCGGTGGATCCGCCATCGCAAATAATACATGTTTGATGTTTCAGATGTCCGGCCACGGTGGAGGATCTGACCTGAACGGTAAAAAAAAAATGAAAAAGAACAGCATATGAAAAGCATACATCTCAGTCCGGCGAGATACAGATCAAAAGCAAAAAATGAAGACGCATTCATGCTCTATCTGTGGTGCAGCCGACAACCGTATATGAAAATGAAAGGATATAAATGGGATTAATTCTCTAACCTCTCAAGATCATGGCTTCCTCTGGACTCAGTCCAGAGGGGAAGCTCCCTGTCCCTGATTTCAGTCCCCGGGGATGCCATCTTCCGAATCTGTTTCCGAAGAAGGCTTTTGAAGCGTTGGGCTTGCCATCTTGTTATATCTTTCCCATCCCTCTTTCTTCAGTTTACTTCAGAAGCTGTTTACTTCGGGAGCATGCGATTCCTTTATTCCCAATCTTTCACAGCTAGCAGCTGTGTGGCGTCGGCAATACTATTTTTGCTAAGTTACCTATAATCTCTTATACTATACTTTATAATATTTTATTTAATATTTTAAAAGGGTTAATTTTTTTTTTGTAAAAAATGCAAAAATTTCCCTTCAACTTTGGTAAACTAAAAATTTCCTCTTAAACTTTACGAAACTTTGAAATAAAATCTGTATTTCACATAATTAACTATTTTATTAAATTATTTGATTTTTAACAGAAATTTTTAAATAAGAATCAAAATATTATGAAATATTGATTTATTTTATTATTTTTCACATATAACTTCACACCTTATATACAAGTATTTAATTAAATTTTTTATATAATTTAATTTTTATTAATTTATAACATAAAAATTATATATAAAGAATAACTAGAAAATTAATATACTATAATATTTTAATTATTGTTTAAATGCTTTATAAAAAATATATAATTTGATAGAATACTTAATCAATATGAATGCTAATTTTGAGTTTTATAAAATTTATAGGAATGATTTTCAAATTTTCAAAGTTGAAAGAAGTAATTTATATTTTTTCCATTTTTTTTATTTGTATCCAAGTATTCCTTTCTCAACAATATGAGATTCGGCCTAATATCACTAGTCTAATCAATTTTTGGTATAAAAGGTTCAATTGGAACATTAAAAGTATACGTATACATAATTGTGTAGAAAATTTGCTATATTATATTTTCTTCCATATCTCGATGGCATTTTTGCAATATTTTTTTTCAAATTTTTGGATACATAAAAATTAGCTTTTAAAGAATCAATTAATATGTAAATTTGATTTTAAAATAAAATTTAGAAATTGTAATTTAATATCAAAATTACTATTTAAATATTATAAAATATAAAATATTAATTTATAATTATTTTTTAAACTAACTATTTACAGCCAATTATATTTAAGATAAATTTTTTTACAACTATAAAAATATTTTATTCTATTCCATTTTGAACAATTTTCTATTTTATAGGTATAATTTTTATAAATTTATTTTTTAATAATACATATAATTTAAAGGTACAATTCATATTTTATATAAAGATGATTTCTTCTAATTTTTTAATCCGTTTTTAAGATAAATTTGAAATTAGAAAGTTAGTTTTTGTACAATTAGGTACAATAAAAAGGAATAATAATATAAACTGCCTCTACAATAAAAGATTTGGAAAGTAAGAAAGCAAACAGGGTTTTTCTGCATAACATTTATAGTTTAGATACTTATTTGCATCTTTTAAAATATTAGAATATTTTTTGCACATAAGTATAAGTATAATATAGGAGATTATATATATTTTAACCCACTATTTTTGTGAAAATGCAGGAATTTCATCTTAACCCAAGTTTTGCCAAAACTTTCGTCGTGGCAGTCTCTTGCCTGATTGAAATTATTAAATGAAGAAATTTGAGTTTTGATTACCGATCAAGCAAGAATTTTTTAAAGAGTGTATTGGAAAAAGGTTGTCAGTTTTTTTAAAAAAATGCTGCCTAACATATAATGCATTCATAAGTAAAATATGTTATATATTAATTGAAATACATAAAGACATTGAAATTATATTTAAAAAAAGGGAAAAAAGGAAACAACGTTACAACATTTTCCCTTTTTCTTGAACAAAAGTAAAAGAAAAACAACAACATTTACACTTATTTCGGCAATAGCATGTCAAATGGATGGATCGGGGCGTATCAAATTAAGTCTATGTGAATTTCGATTCGCATGAATCAATTTGTATAATTTTTTTTTTAAAGGAAAAAACTACACTTGGATTGGTTTGGATTTGGTTTGTCCAAGTATAAAACTGGCCCGTGAACTGTATTTTTTGTCCTTCAAATTTGATTTGCGAAGCATTATTAAAAATCTGAGAGCGATTTCCAACTAATATAATCCGTTGAAAATAATAAATAATTTCAATGAAAATATGTAAAAAAAATAATTGACGAAATTCAAAGCTCTCCATTTTTTTTGTTGGAAAATACTACAACAATTTAACAATATATAAACGACACCTATATAGATGATATTATCTCAGTCATCTATATATGTGATTTAAATTTTTTTAAAAAAATTATAACTCTATATAGATGATAAAAGTTATCTATATAGAGTTTATAATTTTTTTCCAAAAAAATAACATAACTTATATAAACGACTTTTTGCCATTTATGTAGGTTTGTGCAAATTTTTCAAATTAAAAAAAATGGAAAAAGCTATACAAATAACTAATTGTTATCTATGTAGATTTTCAAAAAAATTTATTCAAAGAAATTAAAAAACCTATACAAAAAACAAAATTTTGCATAGGTTTTTTTTTAATTTTTTTGAAAAAAATTATAAACTCTACATAGATGACTTTTTGTTACCTATGCAAAGTTTTTAAAATTTTCATTCAAAATTTTTTTTTAAATCTATACAGATAACAAAAAGTTATCAGTATAGATTTTTGAAATTTTTTACAAAGAAAATAAATAATAAATTCTATATAGCATAATATTTTGCAAAAAATTATTTATAAATAGCTATACTTAAGATTATTTCTTATATAAAATTATTTTAAAAAATAATTTATATTTTTAATCATCTTAAAATGCAACGGATTGAAGTACACTAAAAGATGAGTGTTAAAATTATTTTGCTTAAGAAATAATTTTGAATATAATTGATAACAATTATTATTTTGTATTAGTGCAATAGAAAAAATAATTATAAATTAATATTTAATCATCAAATTTATAAATAAAAATTATTATTTTCAAATTTTATTTTGAAATAATTTTGGTTGTAAAGTTGATTTTGAAATGTTAAATTCGTATAAGCATACTAGAAACAAAATAATGGCTCAAACCTTTCTTATTATTGACAATTTGAATGAAGAGATTGTGAATAAATTTTCCCTACAATGCATATAATTTAAAATTTTCATTTAATTGCACATTGAAGGATATTAGAAAATTTTTATCCATAAGATATAATATATGCAATTATATAAACTTAGCCAAAATAATAAGAGAATGCAATAAAAGAAAGAGGAAAAGATGTAAAATACTCCTTACAACAGTTAGATTTTAATGCCTTCAATCTTGAAAATATAAAAATATCTCCTTAACTTTATAAAATGTGTAGATAATGCACATTATTCACTTAAATAATTATTTTATTAAATAATGTGATCATGGGCTGAAATTTTTAAGTAAGAATTATAATATCGTAAAATATTCATTTATTTTATTAACTTTTAATTCCAAACATAATTTTACACCTTATATATGAGTATTTAATTAAAATTCTTCAGATATAATATAAATCACATTAAATGTATAATATAAAAATTTTATATGAAAAAAAAATGAATAAACTATAATGTTGTGATTGTGATTCTTAAGTAAAAATTTTGTTAAAAAATATATTATTTGATAAAATGATTAATTAAATGGATGATGGGCATTATTTTCAAGTTTTTAAAATTTTAGGAAATAATTTCGAACAATCTTAAAATTAGAAGGAATAATTTAAAAAATACTTTTACTATTATCTCTGAGAAAAAACTCAAAGAAAAATAAGAAATAATTACTAACAATATTGAATTTTGCTGATTGGCTTTATTCTTCTGTTGATACCATTGACAATATCGAGTGGTACAGCCAAACATTGTACATAAGAATCCCTTTAACCACAACTTTTAATTTTAAAAACATTCAACTCTTTCAATTGTTATTATAATTTAATTATATTTATATCTTTATGGAATTGATTAAATTTAGTAATGATTTTTGTAAAATTTATTTTAGTTGGGATAACTATGTTTTACAAAAAATATCACACTAATATAAATATTTTATTTTGGCAATATTGTCAAATTTTAACTTTTAATAAAGTTTCAGGTATTATGTAACATATTTATAAGTGAAATGAATTTTGAATAATATATTCCAAATAATGAAATTTTTTTGTGAAAAAAATTTATTAATTTTATGAAGATAAAATGTGAATAAGAAAAAATTACTTAATCTTGTCAATAGCTGGCGTATACAAAAAAATATTAATATTAATATTAACATGATATTTTTCTTTAAAATATAGTTATCCCAAATAAAATAAACTTTACAAAAATTATTACTAATTTTGTTGATAACTAGCTTATAAATATGGACAAAATTCTCTTAATGTGGCTTCATAATTTGATATAGAGTTTGCATATAATTTTTAATTTTATGTTAGTGACAAATAATATAGAATAAATTAAGATACTGTATGAGATATTATTTTATTTTTAAATGGAATAAATGAGTCACATGTTATTCACTTGATAATTATTTATTTAATAGGTCATTATCTATGTAAACCCATTAACCAGATTTATTTGGAACATAATGAGAAGTATTATAATTTGAAATTAAAAAGAAATACCTGATCCTATATTATGAAGATTCAATTAAAATTTAAGTGAAATTATAAGGAATAAGAAGGTAATTTAACTTGATACTTTTTAATGAATATTGAACGGGATAAAGTAAGAAAGTTAAAATTAGACAATATCATAAGACCTTCAAAATAAAATGGGCAAAATTATAAATAAAGTATCAAGTTAAAATTTCAACAAATATAGATTTTTTTTTTATGTTTTTCTTGTGGACCTATTAGTAAGGGACTTAAATCACAAAAAAAAAAATTCTAAAAATAATGTCTTTTTTTTAGTAGATTGAGAGCACACATCTATAAAAATCATAAAGTAAACATGAAGTAGGAATAAAAATTTAATAAATAACAACAATAATTATATTCAAAAGTAATATTTCTATATTGAAAAACTTTTATTATTAATTAAGCTTTTTGTGTATTTGTGTCTCTTCACTTTATTTAGCATTTATATCTCCTTACAATACTCACTTATCTTTAATTATTTTGTATATTGAATCTATTGATATAGAATTATACAACTTGATTATGTAATTCAACAGTTAGTGTAACAGATACATAACTTCCCTTTTGTACTTAATAATAATACATACATATTGATGTAAATCTAAACAATAGAAATAAACCACTAAGTAATAACTTTTAGTTGGATATATAGATTTATTAGTAGAAATCTATTTTTGGATTTGCAGTTACTATTATAAGTACAACCTATAATTTTCGCATTGTATTCATATTTATTTATCTATGATTTTTTATTGTAATTAAATTAAATTTCATTGCTATCATTCTCTAGTTTAATACATGACGAGCAAGAAAAATATGAAGTTATTAACGTTTTATTACGTGTTATCAATCACAATAAAGATTCATAAATCATTTTCACTTTTTAATCATAATGAATAAAACTTCTATAATTTAATATTACTTTATATTTAATAACTATAAAATTTAAATTTAACTCATTATCAATATTAGATTCTTTTTATTGAAATATTAATTTCTCATTAATTGATAGTGTAAAAATAATACACATTTATTTATTTATATTCATCTAATTTCATCTTGTTAGTAGTGTGTGGAAAACTAACAATGAAGAGATGTATGACAAAAGGATTTGGATGTCATGTGAGCATTAAGAGTATCATATCAACTTTAATGATCAATTTGATACACATATTATTAGACAGATGAAATTGGATAAATTTAAATATATAATAATATAATTTTAAATAATGAAATTATAAAAGTTTAAATAAATCAAGAACAAAGTTGATAATTTAGATTATATTATAGAACAAAATTAATATAAATGACATTTTACCAAAAAAATTGCCTAACTAAAAAATTTCTTCAAATATAATATATGTATATAAGTAAACACTGTCTCCAAGTGAGTTCATATTGAAATTATTTTACAATTTATTTAATCATTGATCAAAATTTACACTTTTAATTATATTGTAATTTTTTATTTTTCCTAGAATTTGACATTTTATTTAAAGTAATAGATAGTAACAAATATTAAGAAAAATTAATATAATTAATATATATTTTAAATAATAAATTAAAATTATGAAATTATATATATTGCAAATATTATATATTATAATTATTACATGATATAAATATTTAATTATTATATAATAGGATTTGAAAATACTCAATTTTATACGGATGATAAAATGTCATTTGTATAGAACTGAGTCCCGGTGGCAAGAACAATTGATGTGAAGGAAAAATTAGACCACCAATACAAATAACGCATGTGCAATACAAAATGATAAATATCATTTTTCTATGTTGTCCCTGTGTAAAAGATGCATGTGCCCTTCATTAACACTTATACAAATGATTGAGGGTATAAATATAGACACTTATACAAATGATTGAGGGTAGCAATATAGACGATAGAAGTCGTATGTATATGTCCTAGGTATTTAACCTATGCTAGCCCTTTCCTCTTCCATTTTTGTCCACGTACACTACAATTTCTAGCTTCTCTCTTCCTCTTCCTCTTCACTTGCAGGATTTATGTGCTAACAGATATGTTTTGCTTTCTTTCTCTTAATCTTTGTTGTGTTTTTTGCTTTTATTTAGTGATTCTTATATCTCTTTTGTTAAAAAAATAGATTATATGGTTAGAAGGTTGAATGAAATTCATAGTTCTTCTATTTTACTTACTAATAAACATGTTATGTGTGTAATTTCTCATTTTATCTAATCTAGTATGACAGTTAATTTAAAATACTAATTATTTTGTGTTGTTTTGTATAATTATTATTATAAATACCCAATGATATTAACATAATGGTTGATATTAGTGTGATGATTGAATAAAAACTTATTTTAATGCTTTAATGTGTTGATTAGTAGAATTAATATTTCATAGAACTTCATATATTTACTATGTTAAATATGTTATGAGTTAGGTGAAAAATGGGATAATGAAATTTATATTGAAGTTCATAAAAATGTAAAATCTCCAATGATATAAAATTTTTAGTAACTTATCCAATTATTTAAAAAATAAAAAATAAAACTATTTGAGAACAAATGCATATAAATTATCATAGTAGTAACTTCCCTTATATTATATAAACTATCACATAATGATTTTATTATACAGGAATGAAAGGAAAATTTTATAAACCATTAACCTTTATTATATAATATTATATAAACTATTATATAATGATTTTACTATATAAGAATGAAAATAAAATTATATAAACTATTAACTTCTAATATATAATATTATATAACATTATATAAACTATTATAAAAATTTATATAAGCTTTTCATTACAACAATTGTATAATATATAAATGATACTTATATAGATGATATAATCTCAATCGTTTATATAGATTTTTCAAATATTTTTAAAAATAAAAAATTTAAAAACTTTATATAGATTACTTTTGTCATCTGTATAAAGTTTTTAAAATTTTTTTATTCAATAAAAAACTTTATATAGACTACTTTTAGTCATCTATATAGGTATTTTTAAAAATTTTATTTAAAAAAATTAAAAAAGTTTATATAGATGATAAAAGTTGTCTTTGTAAAGTTTTTTATTTTTTTAAAAAAATTTTAGAAAACTCTATACAAATGATAAAAAGTTATTTGTATTGGTATTTTCAAAAAATTTTATTCAAAAAAATTAAAAAAGGCTATACAAACAACTATTATTTGTAGGATTTTAAAAAATGGTCCGCAACTGTAATATCGCCCGCAATATTACGGTTGCAGACCATACTGTGTCCACATTTCTCTGCAATTGCGCTCCATGACGGCTGCATTTTTTCGCATTTTTATGCATCACGCGATATCGTAACCGCGACCGCAACCGCAATTTAAAACCATGATTATTTGTATAAATTTTTTTATTCTTCTTCTTTTTAAAAAATTTAAAAACATTATATAGATGACTTTTTTCATTTGTATAGAATTTTTTAAAAATTTTTATTCAAAATAAATAAAAAAAGTCATTTGTATATAATTTAAATTTTTAGAGACAGCAAAAATTCAGTGCATTAAAATTACAAAAACAATGCGGATGATTAAGGGTATCCATAGAGATGATTTTTCGTCATCTATATAAAGTTTGTTTATAAATTCTTACCCGAAGCCATCTCTTTAAATTCTCCTGCACACTGGTGAAACTCATCCTTAGTGGAGCTTTTCCTTAATGTTCAAGTATGCTCTCCTTTTTCTTTTTTATTACCATTTTTTATATTTATTTATTAATTTTTGTATTTATTTTGTTATCAGGTTATATTGTTGTATTATTGATTAAAATTCCCAATTGTTGCTTTATTTTTTTATTCATGTATGTTCAAAAAAAATTATACACTAAATTTTTTTAATAGTATTGATATAATATATAAAAGTAAATTTTCACTTTATTAATTAGTTTAATATTATTATTTTATATAAATTTATTGTATTAAACATATAATGTATATAAATTATTATTTTACATATTTTAATATGAATTTAGTTTGAAAAAAATACTTATTTTGTATAGTTTGATATGATTAACTTTGGACATCTGATGATATTAATATGATAATTGAATGTGAATTTATTTTAATACCTTATTGTATTGGTTGATAAAAATAATATTTTTTAAAAGTTCAAATATTTATTGCATTAAACATTTGATGAATTTGATAGAAAATAGGACCACTAAATTTGTAAGAATCTTGACAATTACATTAATTAAATTGTTAAGTTATATTAAAAATAAAAGTGTATAAAAATAAATGAATATAAAATTTGACAATTACATGAATAAAAATACAAAATCTATGATGATGTAAAACATTTAGTAATTTAAGCAATCATTCAAAATATCAATAAATAATTTAAACATTTACAAAATCACTTAATTAAATCTTTTTTAAAAAATTATTGAATAATAAGTATTCAACATTTAATAAAGGTATATTATTAAATAATAATGTAGAATAAAATATGTAATAATTTAATATTAGAAGTAAATCACATAATTATCATTAAAGTGTTAAATTACATAAAAATGAAAGTAATTAAAAAATGGAAACAACTAATTTTGATAATTACAATAATGAATATTAAAAACTTTTTATGATCTGAAATATTTTATAATTTAAAGTACTAAAAACATCAACAATAATGAATAATAAAATGTATAATAATTTAATATTATAAGTAAATCATAAAATAGTAACTAATTTATTATATAATAAAATGTATAAGCTATTAACTTTTATTATATAATATTATATAGACTATTATACAATGATGTAAACTTCAATAATACACTATTATATAATATGATTTAAACAATTACATAACGATATTTTTAAAAAAGAATGAAAGTAAAATTATACAAACTATTAACTTTTATTATATAATGTTATATAAACTATCATATAATGACATAGACTTTCATTATATAAAACTATATAAATTATTATGTAATAGAATATAAATTATTATATAATGCTGTAAATTTCTATTACATACTATTATATAATATTATATAAACTATCCCGAGATGATATTTTTATATAAGAATGAAAGTAAAATTATATAAACTATTAACTTTTACCATATAATATTATATAATATTGTATAAACTATTATATAATATCATTATGGAGTAATATGCTATTAACTTTTATCATATTACATTATACAAACTATTATCTAATGACAAAATCTTTCATTTTATAAACTTATATTATATATTATTATGTAATGACATAAACTTTCATTATATAAAACTATATAAACTATTATGTAATTGAATTTATATGTTTATATATATATATATATATATATATATATATATATATATATATATATTAACATATATATCTAAATAATTATTATATTTTTATTTTACATATATTATCACTCTTTAAATTATAAACACAAAGGTTTAAAAGTTTAAAAAATTCAAAGAATTTTCTATTTTTTAATTTCAAGTTAATATAGATGACTCTAGTTTATACATATGATATTTGTGGTTTGTATAGTTTGAACCTATACAAATGATAGGTTAGCTTATACAGGCAACATTTGTCATCAACATAGCCTAGACCTATGCAGACGATAAAAAAAAAATGTCATCTTTATAAGGTATAACAAGTATGATTTTATACAAATAATCTAGTACAAATGACATTATCACTTGTAACGCATACAAAGATGACAAATTGGTTTATATAGATGACTTTTTGTTATTTGCATAGCCCTTCTTTTATAATTTTTGTATATTTGTATATAATATATTATATAATGATATATACTATTATATAATAATGTGAACTCTAATTATATAATATTATATAAATAGTTAAATAATGTCATTGTAATATACTATAAACTTTTATTATGTAATATTATATAAACTATTATATGATTGTATATGAATTATTATATAATGGTGTAAACTATTATATAATGTTATATAAATCATTATATAATGATGTGAACTCTTATTATATAATATTGTATAAACTATTATATAATAATTTTATTTTATACTAGCTAATAATAATAAAATTATTATAAAATAATGAAAGCAAAATTACATAAAAATATTATATAGGGGTAACTTAACTTTCATTATATAATACTATATAAGCAAGATAGCACAATAAAGTCATAACATTACGTAACAGTAATTTTTTGACATAATATAAAAACTCAAAGAATTTGAATATCTTACATTTTTATATAATATTGTGTTCACTTTATTTGCTTGTCATTTCACCTTATCAAAATTTCTTTCTTTTCCACTATTCTTTGAATGTGTACTATATCGATATATAGTATACATACTTGAAGAACTATAAGGGATGCAACTAAAATTTTGTCATTTATGAAATAAATTATATTTATGAAATGCATTGTGGATAAGAGGAGACAATAATTATGGGAATATCCCAAATGGGATAGGGCTAATACCCATTAGAGTTCGAATTATGAGGTGAGTTTAAGAAACATTACAAATATACACATATAATTAAATCATATAATGACTCATGACATTGTAGGCTAATTATACGATGTCTGTTGAAAAAAGTTAGATAACCTTGCGAGATCGATTATATGATGCATACTACAATGGTGTTACTGCATTTGTGAACAAAGCTAGAAATTTTGTCAATCGTAAAGAGTTGGTAAAATATCCATACAAGAAATGTATGAATGTGTTGTACCAAACATTGGAGACCATGGAGGCACACCTAATAAACAATAGATTTAATTTGTCGTATACAAATTGGGTCCATCACAATGAAAGGCATGTATTTAAGGTCGAAGTTATGCATGGAGCACCTATTAATGATGATGATGAGATGACAAATATCATACATGACTTTATTGGCCATCATGTCACCGATGACATAGATAATAATGATAGAGTTCAAAATAAGAATACTTTAGGAAGGACACATCTCATAATCAAAGCTTTGATGACTTATTTATAGAAGTTAAAATAGAATTGCACCTCGATTCCATAACCTTTTCTTCGTTAAACTTATTAGTTAAGCTTATGCATCTAAAAGCACTACACAAATGGACAAATAAGTCATTTGACTCCTTACTCAAGTGATTGAAAGAGGCATTATTAAAAGATAACAAATTTCTTGGATCACATTATAATGCAAGGAAATAGCTCAATAAGTTAGGATTCGGGCAGAAATTAATTTATGCTTGTAAGTATAATTATGTGCTCTTTTAGAAAGAGCACGCCAAAGATAAGATCTATCTAATTTGTAGGGGAGAGTTGATAAATTAATAAAAATACAAAAAAGAAAAAAGTTCCTTTAAAGATATTGTGACATTTTTCGTTAACCCCCTAAGTTAAAGTGGTTATACGGATCAAGGGATATGACAAAAGATATGATATGGCATTAGATAGGATAATCCAATGAAGATAGGGTTTTATGATATCTTGTTAATGGGGAAGTTTGGCATGATTTTGATAGAAGGTATCCTGATTTCTTAATGAAGTCGAGGAATGTGCAATTAAGTTTGAGTGCAGATTGATTTAATCCTTTGAGTAACACGATCCTGTCACACAGTATGTAGCCAATTGTAATAACAACCTATAATTTGCAATGTTAGCTTTATATGAGAGAGTCATTTTTCATGTTAACACTATTGATCCCTAGGCCACAATCTCTAAGAAAAAACATAAATATATTCTTAAGATCGCTTGTTAAAGAACTGAAACAATTGTGGGAGATTGGAGTTAAAACCTAAGATGTTATTACGAATAACATGTTTAAGATGTGAGCGGCATTAGCATGGACCATGAACAACTTTCCCACTCGAAATAATCTTTCTAGGTGGAGTAGACAAGTGTACAAGGCATGTCTTACTTGCAATGAAGACATGCCATCAATGTAGATTAGAGGAAAAATCGTTTATATCGGTTATCATCAATTCTTTTCAAAGAGTCATAACTAACAAAACAATAAAGTCTTTAATGGTAAGATTGAGAGGAAAGCCTTTTTGAGATAGTTTACTAATAACATGATCATAGACTAATTAAGTAGAGTATGTTAGAAACCTCCTGGAAAATACATGAAGTGGGGTAGAGTTAAGTAGAAGAGAGGTGTAGATAAATTTAATTAGAGTAAGAAAAGTATCTTTTTTGAATTTTCATATTAGCCTATAATGATCTTAAGACACAATATTAACATGGTGCATGTTAAGAAAAATATATACGATAGTATTGTGGGTACATTCCTAGACGTTAAACATAAACAAAAAAATACAGACAATGCAAGATGTGACCTAATTAACATGAATATAAGGCTAGAATTCCACTTATACAAGGATAGGGGGAGGTAGGTGAAACCACATCCTAGATACACACTTAATTAGGATAATTAATATTGATTTTGTTAGTTCATTAAAAAAATATGAAGTTTCCTAATGGGTTTTCTAGAAATCTAAGTCAACAATGACATTAAGATCAAGGGGTTAAAATTCCATGATTATCATGTAATTATGTAGAAATTGTTGGCACCTGGAGTATGAGCATTTTTGCTAAAAAAGCTGGCATGTCCAATTGTTAAGTTATACAATTACTTCAGCCAAATTTTTGAAAAAACTTGTAAAAACTTTAAACAAGCAAGATGTTAAATTTTATACAAACTTAAAAAGATATACCCTCAAATATTCTTTGACATAAAGTCTACTTAATGATGCACTTGCTAAAGGAAGCATTATTAGGGGGGTTCATTTATTTTAGATGGATGTATTCATATGAGAGATATGTAGAGAAGCTGAAGGATTATGTTAGGAATCGTGCTCGACCTGAAGGTTCCATTGCTAAAAAATATGTTGTAAACAAGGCATTGACATTTTGTTTCATATATTTACAATGGGTGGAAACAAAATTTAATCAGCCTTGTCACAACTAGGATATAGGCAATGTGAGAACAAAAAAGTGACTATTAATTTTTAGATTTCAATATGAACCCATTAGCAAAAAGCATGTTGTTCATTTAGACAAAAGGGATCAAGTTATTGTAATATAGTACATTTTAAATAACTATCTTAAAATCCAAAATGATTTAAAGTAAGTATTTCATACTATTTTGTATCTTATTTAGTTTATTTTAGTTCTTAATAAATCACTTGTATTATGTAGTGAATATAGATGACAACTATAGGAAAGTGGTTGTCAGAACATTAAAAACTTATAGAGAACCTAATTTCCTTTATAGTTTTATTCCAAGGTAATTCTTTATCATCTTTGTTATAGCCTAGTGCTACATAAGTTTATTTTATACTTGCTTATATTGTTATTGTTCACTTTGAAAAATTATATAGATTTACCATCTTTATAAAAGTGAATCCTTTAAGATGATTAACAAGCTATTGTCTTTAGCTTCCGGACCAAGCTTTATGATTATGTCATGTTCAGCATGTATGGTAAATGAAGTTCACTTCATAACTACTTCTCAAGATGTAAAGCATAAGATGCAAAATAGTGAGATTTCTATGCTAGGAATTGAAAATAACATATTCTATAGTATTTTAGAGGAAGTCATAAAGTTAAATTATTTACATAATTACTCTATGACTTTGTTCAAATGTAAATGGCATGACACTAACCATAGAAATAATAAAATTATCATAAAAAAATATAATAAACATTTTTATTAGTGCTTAATGGTATAGATATGATTTGTATATACTTGTGTCTCAAGCACGACAGGTTTTTTATATTGATTATCCTTTGCAACGGAGTGAATTAGTAAGTTGTAAATAATGTGGTGCATTGTGATGTATGGGATCTCTCCAATGATGATAATATTAGTGCCAATGGCGTACTTTATTTATAGGATGATAACTCTGCAAACTTTACCCTCATAATAGATTTTGGAAATTTTACCTTAATTACTTTACAAGGTCAGAACCATAACCCTTATTGCATTTCATCTTGCTTCACTAATGTTTAATTACTTTATAAATGACAATGACAATAGAGAAGATCAAGCTATTGGGGATTACATAAAGTAAGAGATTTTAGAGTCCAACAATGATGACTCAACTAATCAAGAAGATGATGACTCTGTAATATTCATTAACAATGAGTCTGATTAAAGTCAAGACCTTTTGGTTCAAGAAGTAGTTATTAGGTGTTATATTTTGACAACTTGAGATTTTTTACTAAGAATCATTTCTAACTTGTTGTAATAATTATTTTAAATAATTTATTTTGTACATGCAAATGTAATTTATCATGGAAGGAAAAATTTCTTTGTTTATCATAAGTATTACTTATTTCTTGTTATAATAATTATTGTATGTGTTTGATCATGTATAACAATGATTGATAGTGATGGTAGATGTTATGTCACACTATCACAAAGGAAAGAGTGGACACAACCCACCACGAGACCTTGCTTGTATCCCCTTCTAGTGTGAGACAAGTGAAATTGGTTATATTCAAGTATTTTACTTTGCATTTTTTTCTATAAATATATGTTATTAATAATGTGTTATATTTGAAAATTACATCAAGTTAATGGTATTATAACAAATCAAGATCTTTAAGTCTCTACCAAAAAATACAAAAGAACAAGGGGAGGCCACTACCTGTTCACTTTAATAAGATGGGTACATGGAAGCCAATTAGTTCAAAATTAAAGTATTTTACATGTGATATAGGAGTGCTAGTTAGGTAGTATTATGAGCCTTTTTATAAAAATTAAAAGCAAATGCCGAAGGAATAGTGAGAGCATGTTGTGTAGGGATTCTGTGTGAGTACTGTGACATGTATTTTTTGTATTATTTTTTATTTGATATTAAGATTAATGAAAACAACAAATGAAACATTCTTTTACATATTCCAATACCATCTTATTTCAAATTTGTGGATATTGAGCTCGAGGAGCAGTGATATGTGATTATCGGTATCTAATAGACAACAGTTGATCGATATAAAAAATTAGAAGCCCATAATCCACAAGTATTTCTTACAAAATGGTGGTCATGATGACGTTTGTGATCTTAGTAGTTTCAGGCAAGCTTATCCCACTAATATATTGACAGATTATCGGGATTGGTTATGTATATACTTCAATAATGACAAGCATTGGGTAACATTAAAGTACAATTAGTTACTTACCATTTCTAACATTCAGTTTATTTGTCTTCTAATTACAAATATTTTAGTTTCAATATGTAGGAGTTACCTAGAAGAAATTTGGATAATGGGTTAAGAAAGTTATATAATGATTGCCATGGATCAAAGTTATTGTGATGCCACGACATGACAAGGTATTTTAACTTCACATTCCTGCATTATGCTATTGCAAAAATCTTACTAATTGTTACTAATTATTAATATCATGTTTTAAAATTAATGTAAAGGAATAAGAACATAGGTAAATTGTAACTAATAAGGGAGAATTTTTATGAGAATTGTACATATCATACAGGGGAGTGGGTGCATCCGAATGCTTAGACTAGTTATGTAAGTAACTACTTTCTAATTAAATAATTTTAATTATCATAGGAAAAATTTTTCACTAAAACTTTATGTTTATCTTTGAATAATCAAGGTCAAGATGCTAAAATTAGTCACATATCAATCTTTATAGGCTTATGCATTTTCTAGTAAATTCCCCGAATCTTGATGAGTCTATTATTGCTAGTGAGGTGTTAGGCATTTATCAAGGGCACAGAAAGGCAATTGGTTATATGCTTGTTAGGATGGCACATGGCACCTTTAGCACCACTTCATCCTTTATAACATTTCCTTCGAAGTAGTAACAGGATACAACATTTGCAAAGGAGCTGCAGACCTATATCACTGAGAGTTAGCAAGCCTTAGTTACGATGGAATAGTATTTTGGTTATCATGAGGAAATGTAGCAACAAACCTATATTATCCTTCAGGGCATGCATGCTACCTTACAACCTATAGGATTATCTCTTGCTTGTCTAGTTATACTTACTCCCCCTCCTTAGATGAACATTTTTAAACTGAGAGTACCATCTAGATTCGCTTCTAAATTGCCTTTTATTTCATAGCATCTTCTAGCCTTTTAGTTGCAGTGACCCTTGCCCCTATCCTAGCCACAGCGACACTTATGTCTACCCTAGCCCTTATCTTTATCTTCAAATGATGGTAAAGACGATGACGATGATGGCAATGGCAAGAATTATTATTTTATGTAGTTATATATCATAAATCTATTTTTGGATACTTTATAGTATGTATGCATGTAGATTATCTATTTTATTATATATTATTCAAAGTTAGTTTATATTTCATTTTTTTTATAATTAATTATGTTAAATAATTATTAACATATATATATTTAAATAATTATTATATTTTTATTTTATTTACATATAAATATCTAAATATGAACATAAATCTAAAAAAGACATAAACCCAAATGTAACAGAAAAATTCAAAAAAGTTTTGTTTTTTTTTTAAAATAAGACCTATATAGATGACACTAGCACATAGTTTTTAAAATCGAATCAGTTATTAAATCGAAAAAATTACTAGTTCAGTAGTTCACTGGTTGAACTAGTTTTAAATTAAAAAATATAAATTATATATATACATATGTATATATTAGTATTATAAATATCTATAATAATAATTTATACTAAAAATTGAAAAAATAGACAATATAAGTTAATGATATAAACAAATAAGTAATGAAACATAATAAATATGTTAATAATTTATGCTAAAAATATTTTTATAAAAATATAAATTTAATTGATCTAAAATTGTGAAGGTATAATATTTTAATTATTATTAAATTATAATTTTTTTTATTTTTATAAAAAATATAAAAAAATTATAAAAACTAGTTCACTGGTTTTGACTGATTCTAGCTAATTTTGGCCAATTTACATCATTCACATGCATTTTTTATCCACCACTCTTAACCAAGATCGGTTATCTAGCTGATTTGGTCCGATTTTCAAAACTATGCACTAGCTTATATAGAAGACACATGTTATTTGTGTAGGCTTGGCATATACAGATAGCACTTATTGTCCGTATAAGCCCAAACTATATAGACGATAAATATTCTTTGTGTAGGTCAAGTCTATATAGATAACATATATCATTTGTACAAGCATAGATTATCTATATAGGTTAGCTTACACAAATATCAAATATCATCTATATAGATTCAAGCTACAGAAATGACACAAAAAATGTCATTTATGTAGGGTGCAACAAGTACGATTCTATATAAGCGATCCAATACAAATGATAACATCATTTGTAACAGTAATACAAATGAAAAATAAGGTCTATGCAAACAATTTTTTTGTTATTTGTATAGCCTTTTTTTATAATGATATTAATTTGAATTTTTATGTTAAGAATTTATTATTATTGACAATTTTTTGATGAAAAATTCATCAAAAATTTGTCAAAAAGTCCAAACAATATGAAATAGTGTGTAAAAACTCTTCTCTTCACACTTTCTTTTCCTTTTAGTGCACATTCATGTTCTTAACTTGTTGAGCTCCATTTTTTCAATTTATAGACAAAATTAAAACTTTGAATTGATCAAATTTTTTTATTACTTTGTTTATTATCTTTACCAATTGATTTTTTTAATTTTTTTATGTTTTGTATAATTTTGGCCTACAATTTTTTATAGAGTTTTTTTTCTTTCCATGTTTATTTTTTTATTTGCTTGCAAATGAAAATTATTTATTTTATTTAGTCAATTACTTAATTAATTAGAGTAGTTAATTAGAAATATTTAATTAAATTTTTTGTTATTTGCTTAGTTAATTAGACAGGCATAAATGTTAATTAGTTTTATTAACAAGTTGTCTAGAACATTTAGTTAATTACAAAGGTGTAGTTATTAATTAGTTTTTTAGTAAGTTGATTAGAATTACATTTAGTCTCTTTGTTAATTTATTTACTTAATTAGAGTAGTTAATTAGAAATGCTTAATTAAATGCATTTAACTTGTTGCTTAGTTAATTAGAAGGACTTATATGTTGACTAGTTTCATTAGTAAGTCACCACAACAATAAGCTCCTATATGGATGACAAATTCAATTGTTGATATAGGATTTTCAAAAAATTTATCAAAAATGCTATATTGATGACAAAGTTGTCTATATAGCCATCTAGGAATTAAACTACAAATAGTTGGTGGGCATTTTTCCAAAAAGGCTATAGAAATGACTTTGCTTTAATATAGTCTTTTTAAAAAATTTAAAATAAAAAATAAAAAAGCTATATGGACAACTTTATCATCGCTTCCTATAAAAAAAACCATGTAGGCCTAGTGAAGTTCCATCGACCAAGCTATATTGATTTCAAGTTGTCAATAAAACTTTTTAATTTGAAAATTTTAAAATGCTATACTAACAATAATGTTGTTGATATACCCTTTCGGCAAACCCAAACACGCCTGTGCCTTTTAGTAACCTTATATCAACGATTGAAAGGCTCTATACCAATGATTAAGTTTTTTTTCTCATTAGTATAGGGTTTCAGAGATGTTTCAAGTGAGTTTTCTACATTTTTCTTTATTATTTTTACTTTATTTTCATTCTCTTGTATGTTTTGTTACTTGTATTTTTCAAAATAATCAAATTATATAACTATTGTTGTTGCTTGGTTTGGTTGTTATTCATATTCTTCAATCAACTATTCTATTAAGATACATTAAAAAATTATAATATTTTATTTCAATACACAAATCATAAAAGTGGTTATATAAAGTGCATTGTTACAATTTGATAAAATTATTATTTTGTATAGTTTGATATATTTATTGCTTTAAATTGATGATGATATTGATATAGTATATGAGTATGAATTTCTTTTTATGTATTGTTATGATAGTTGATGAAATTGTATTTTTGCATAACTTGATATATTTATTATTTCAAATATTTGGTAAATATGACATAAGATAGGGTTAGAAAAAACTTTCATAACAATTTAAAAAATAATGTGAAATATGTAATAATTTATTGAAATAATTTAAATTTCTAAGAAAATAAGTTATGTCAATATTTAATAAATAAAATTAACAAAAATATTAAATTATTAATTAATGTGTTTTACTAAATAATAAAGGAGAGAAATGGAATAATGTATTAAAATTAAAAAATATTAATAAATCAAAAAAATTTTTTAATGATGTGAAATATATAATAATTTAAATTAATAATTTAAAATTTTAAAAAAATATCTTATGTCATTACTAAAAAAATAAATAAATAAAAATTTTAATTTATTAATAATAGTGTAATACTTTGAATAATTTTATTAAATTGTTAAATTATATAAAAAATAAAAGTAGATAAAGAATTACGCAATTCATGAAAAATAAACATCAAATAAATTACAAATCATATAAGATATTTGATTAAAGCTAACTAGTGCAAGAATTTAATTATAGATGCACAAAAGTTATTGTTAGCCTTAAGTAGAGTGGTGATTATTATGAGCTATGTAAGATGATGAACTTTATCCTATGTAAATGAGTATGAAAAAGGAATCTATTATATAGTTAAAATAGTTACAATTGTCAAATTACAATAATATGAAATTGAAATACATTGGCATTATAATCGTAGACCTGTTTAAGGATTTATTTGACATTATAGAGTTAATTTATTTGAACAATTACTTTGTGACTCTATTAAAATATAAATGGTTTAACATCAACTGTCAAAAGAAGAAAATTATTAGTGTTAAGAACATAACAAGCATCTCTATTAATGCTTGGTGCTATAAAGATGATCCGTGTATACTTACCTTTGAAGCAAAACAAGTTTTTTACATCGATAATCTCCTCAATGGACTTAATTAGAGAGTTATTGCTCATATGATGCGTTATGATATATGAGATCTTCGAAATAATGATGTCAATAATTATAAAGTCTCAATATTATAGGATACTAGTTTTGCAAACTTTAACTTCATAATTAACCTTGGAAATTTGGACTATATTTCCATAATAGATCAAAATAACAATATTCAATATGTTTCATCTTTTGGATGTATTCGTGTTAGGATGTAAGATGTCAAAAACTTCGTAAATGACAATGACATATTAAAAGATGAAATGGTTAATGATCACATAAAGGAGAAATAATTAGGATCTGATGATGATGTTGAAATTGATGACAAAGAAGATGAACCTGTTGCTTTAAGTAAGAGTGATTCATATTAATGTTTAGAGACTTTTCTTTTTATATGTAAACATTATATAATGAATAATTTTGATATGTTATAATAAATATTATATATGTTATGTCCTTATAGTTGCTTCTCTTACATGTCTTGCATAATGGTTACCATTGATATTATTTCATAACCATGGTTATTATTTTGTTTTCCTATTATAGAGGAAATAATGGAGCCCCACCACCATTAAGCCTTACTTGTGTTTTTGAAGGCAACAAGTTAGATAGAATTGCTCATATTATACTACTCATTTATCCTGTACATATATATATTATTAACATGATGAATATTTTTGAAAGTTGCATATGCTTCTCTAGTAATTAATTCATAAGAATGGTGATAATTCACTTCCTATTTGCTTTGAAAAGATTAATGATACTTGGTGCCTGGTAGGGGAGAACTAAAAGTACTTCATATGGTTGATAGGAGTACTTGTGTGACAACATTGCAAACCATTTTACAAGACTTAGGTAGGGTAATTAAAGAGTGAGATTACCTGTTATTTAAAAAGTCAATGTAAGTATCAAGTTATTTTCTTTATGAATTTATGTTTGATATTATCATTATTTTACACTCATATTTGATTGTCACATATCTTTCAATGTAGCAACATTTTGAGTATATTAATGTTTCATTGGAAGAGCTATCTTACATGAATACAAGTATCTAGCACACTAGAGCCACTTGATATAAAGACTAGAAAAATGAACTGCATGAGTATTTGTTAGATCATGTGTGGATGATTCTATTTACAACCTTGATAGAGTAATGTAGGCAATTTCACCCTATATCCTAGTAGGTCATTAAGATAAATGCTATAGGTTATTTAATGCTTAGGAGTATAGGGTAAGAATGAATTAAATAAAATATGTCGTATATTTTTTATTTTAACTTTACTACTTTAGTAATGCCTTATATGTTTTTGCTTTGAATTTGTAAGAGAAATTTAGGAGAAATGCATAGAACAAAGTACCAAAAAAGTACAATGATTGCCATAAATTAAAGATCATTATAGAGCATTGACACAACAAGATCTGCTAAGCTAACATTCTTGAAACATTTAGTATTGCCAATGATCAAACTAATATTGTCTATTTTTTTAAACTGCTTCAAAGAAATAAGGAGACAGGTATATTGCAACCGTTGATAAAAAATTTTCATGAGCATCATTCCAAACTATTAAGGGAGTGAATGTATTCGAATGCCCAAGTCAATTATGTAAGTGATTTTATTCTTATTTTATAAATTTACTTATTTTTGAAAACTTTGTACTTATACTATTATTTTAAAAAAAATTAAGATATGTGCTAGATCAAGCCACTCTGTTGCAATTGCAATCTAGTTTTGCCTCTAGTAGCTTGACAAGAGGCCTAACATAGATTAATGAGTCTATTATTGCCAACAAGCTGTTAGACATTCATCAAGGGTAGAAGAAAAGGATTGGTTATGTGCTTTGAAGGACTTCGTATGCCACCTTAGGCAGTAGTTCATCGATTGTAACTTATCCTTTAAGGCAACAACAGGATGCATTATTGCTTAAGGTTATGGAGCGCTACATATTTTTAAAGGTAACAACACATAAACTATTAGAACTTGAGCCTATAACACATCAAGTAACAACTTCAATTTTTGTTTGAGCTTTTAATGCATAGATTCGAGGTCACTATGTGCCTTACTGCACCCCTCCTGCCCCTTCTCACTTGTGGCCTATCCATCCCTCAACATTACCTACTAGATTTGCTTAGCAATTATTTCTACTTGAACCTCAACCTTAGCCAAGACCTCAACTCAAATCCTAGCTTTAACATGACAAGGACAATGGCTTCACAGTTTTAGGGGATCTTTAGACTATATATTAACTATTTTATTTGTAGACTACATTCTTATGTACAAATATTATATAATTTTATTATTGCATATTATTTATTATTTTACTCTACATATTTTTTTATTTATTTTAGCATCATAATTAATATAATGATATTTTTAAATTTTTATTAATCATAAATTTTTTTGGAATAATGCTTATTATTAATATCACAAAATATAGATTCAATTAATTATTGTACAAAGAATTTTCAATTTTTTTAAAAAATAATCTATACCAACACTATTTGTCATCAAAAATAGATTATGGCATTTTCAAAAATTAAAAAAAATTGTTTATACCAACAATACTTGTTGTTGAAATAAGTTGTATCATGTAATCAAATCCTATAGTGACAACACATTTTGGCAGTGGTGTTTTTGCTACGTTAGACATATGTAGTCCACGTGCACTAACGTAGAAAATTTTTGAAAAGTTACATTGTAAAATTTATTGAATAAGAACTTTTAAGCCATTAGGTTCTAATGTGACAAATGCTTTTAAAATTAGCTTATAATTTATTGAGCAATTAAACTTATAACCTAGCTTATTATAAGCTATAAAATATTAATAAGATATAAGTTGAAGTTATTTGTTATGCTAAACATATATTTCACAACTTATACCTCTTCAATTAAAGTTTTTTTTTTTGTAATGCTTTCATTCTATTCTACCTGTCCTCCGTCTAGCTCCATTCATTTACTTTTTTTGCCAATTTAATTTGCACATAAATTCTAATTTTATTATTAACATTTTGTTGCTTTGATAACACCATATTTTGACTGTTAATTTTAATAGATTCGATCATTCTTTTAGGATTTACCAAAATAGATTATTAATATTTGGTGGCAGTGGCAACACAACTTTTATAATACTAATGTAATGTTCACTTTGAGATAGTTAAGAATATCCTGTTACAAAATACGATAACAATTAATTGAGTAATGATGATCTTATGATTTAAAAAATTCAGTTTTATGTGTCATGTGTTTTTTATTTTGTCGAATTTTCAATTATATAAGATGACCAAAAAGAAAATTAAGAACTATACCAAACTATACATTATTCCTCTCTTTGAAGATATGATACAAGACAGGTACTGTGCTAGAATTTTAGCGCTATTGTGTTTGTCCAAGCCATTGAATGGCATTATTAGTATTAATTGTGTAATGTGAGATATATATCACTACATTAATATTGTGATATACAAGAATAAAATTAGAGATAAACTTTAGAGAGGTTAAAATATAATTTATCAAATGTTTTCATGAAAATATTTTAATTTTTGATAGTTAAATATAAAATTTTTCTAGGATAATTTCAAAAAGAGAATTTTTTTTTAATTGTAATTAGGCTAAGGCCCCACTTAAGCCTTGACCTCTAAGAAAAAGGCAATGAAGAATTACAATTTTTACCAAACATGGTTTAATGCATCTTTTTGGAACATTGGCCTAATGGTCATAACTCACAAAGAAATAATGGTGTAATCCGTAGGCTAACTCATGTTGTTATTGGTCTAGTCCACATGAATCATAGTCTATCAGCCCAAATCATTTAGGCTAATTAAGAATGCTTTTCCAAATGCATGATCCAACCTTATAATTCATGAATCATGAATTATGATTTATCGGCCCAAACCAATGAATTGATATTGGTTTAATTCACATAAATTATGATCCATTGGCCTAAAACATTTAGGCCTATTTCAAATGCATGATCTAATCTTATAAAAGTTTATAGATCAATGAGTTTGGTCTTAAGAATTTAAGTTTATTTTATCATAGTTATTAAAATTAAATTGGACATTGGATCAAGCAAATATTTAGATTATTGGGTTGTTGGTTCAATTAAAGACTAATTGATTGAACTACTTATAATATACTACAATAATTTGGAGATATACAAATGACACCTATATAGACAACAAAGTTTGGATAGTTTTGATTGACTGTATAGGCCTTCAGAAATTTTATTTTTTTTATAAAAATTTAAAAACCTATATAAATGACAAATGTCATCTATATAAACATGTGGTCTGTATAGAGAATAGCTATACAGATCACATTGTGGTCTGTATAGATCCACATAAATAGAAACCTGAAAGAACTTATACAGACCATAGCATGGTCTATATAACCCAACTCAATATAGATTACAAAAGTGGTCTATATAGATCCCTATCTATACAGATCACATTTGTAGTCTATATAGGTCCTAACATATATAGACCACATGAGTGGTCTATATAGAGTCATGTTATACAGATCACAATGTGGTTTGTATAGACTTTCTCTATAGAGACTATTGAACTGGACTATATAAACTATAATATTGTCTATATAGGTCCTTAGCTACATAGACCATGTTTGTGGTCTGTATAAGTCCTACTAAATTTTGTAATGCAAAAAATTTTAAGAGAATTTATACAAATGATACTGTGGCCTGTATAGGTTAGATCTATACAAACCACGTATGTGGTCTATATAGATCACCCATATATATATATATGTGTTAAATATTTTAAACTCTATTTAGATATTAATATCATTACTCATTATGTAAAAATTTTTCCCATTAAATCTTATTTTATATTCTCAATGGAGAAAAAGTTTTTTTTTTATTTTTTTAAGTTATTTGATTATGTAAAAATTAATCATTTAAAAGTAATTGTGTAATGAAAATTGTTTCTAAGATAAAAATTATGAGTAAAAGTTTTCCATTCAAAAATAATAATAATAAATTAGTATTATCAATTATAAAATATCAAATTATAATTATTTTTGAATCAATTATTTATAATGAGCTATTTTATAATTATTTCTTATATGAAATCATTTTAAAAGATATCTTATCATTTCAATCATCTTAAATTTTAGAGAAATGAATTAAAATAAAAAATAAAATATTTTTAAAATTATTTCAAATATAATTGATGGCCATTAGTATATTATATTAATGCATTAAAAATTATGTCAATTAATATTTAATCATTAGATTTAGAAATAAAAATATTATTTTCATTTTTTAGTTTGGGATTAATTTTCATTGTAAAGTTAGGGTTTCAAAGGTTAAATTTGTATAAGTGTCCTGAAAATATTAATAGCACATACCTTTATTTACCATTAATGATTTGAATGAAAAAATAATAAATAAGAAAGTAATTTAACTAAAATTATTTGTTGAAATCAATCTATGTATAGGGTATCTTTAGAGTACATAGTGATAGGAATAATAATGAAATATAGTTAGAACATATCAACTTTTTTAACTCATATTCAATTATTGAAGACAATATCATGTTGTGTTATACCCTTTTATGAAGAATAATATTTGTGTCATTATGATATATCAGAATGTTGCATAAGAGTTACAATTACTTAACATCTTTCACAAAAAAAAAAAACTAATTAATATAATTTAAAAGATACATTTTTTACAATATACACTTTATTCTTTTGATTTTAATGATGTGATCAAATATTTTTACTTATAATAGGATGGAGGTTAATAAGTATCCCTTTATGATTATATTATCATTAAATTTATTTAATAAAATTTATTGATATATTTTTCATTTATTTTTCAGTATTATATTTTAAATTCTTGAATTTAAGGAAGAGCTAATAGAGACCTTTTGTCTTTTGAATAGTGTAAAAGGAAATTATACATTGGTATTGAAAGATATATTGTTATCTTTATATATCATTTTTAAATTTAATGGAATTATTGAGTATAGAAAAAAGTTTAGTCAAGTATAATTTTTTTTGTTTAATCATTTTTTTATTATTAATATAATATATAAAGACCTCTATTACAAATATATAGTAATTGAGGTTTTTTTAGAATAATTCCTTCATTAAGTTGAAGATCTAATTTAATTGAATTATTTTACTATATATCACACATTTCAATCCTTATATAAATTTTAAATATAATTATAATTATAAAATAGATATAATGTATTAAATTTTAATGCTTTCATAATTTTTTATTAAATATTAAAACTAATTTTAAAAATAATTGAGATTTTGTTTAGGTTTTTGTACAATTCCACTTTTTTTATCTATTTTTTTATATATCTATCTTTATATTCACCTAACTATGTTCATATGTCAATATCATTGACATACATGTATATATATGTAAAATAATTTCTATTGTAAAATAAACTTAATAATTTTTTTTAATTTAATCAATTAAGAATATATTTATTTTTCATGTTATTTAACTATACAATTTACTTATTATTTCACTTTATTTTAATTGATCTGTTGCACATTTTTTTTTCTGTTATTTAATTTTGTTAATTACAATTGCAATGTAAATGTCTCTAGATTATAATAATATAATATAATATAATTTTTCACAAAAAATACTTTAAATATCTCAAAAATGTAATTGTCTAATTTTTTCAATTTCTCTATTGTATGGTTTATTTTTCAATAAGTTTAAAGTCTAATATAATTGGATTATTTTGATATATGTCATATCACTTAATTATTGTACCATATGTTTGAGGTTAAGTCTTTTTAAATCTAAATATATAACTATAAATAAACACAAGTAAATTAAATTCTAATACTTTGTACATTTTGTTTGCATATTTAACATAAAGATAATGTTTTAAAATCTGGTTCAGTCATTAATCTGGTAAGACAAGCAGGTGAAGGTCATACTAGTTTAATCGGTTAAATTGGGTGGTTAAACTAGTGAGATGGTTAACACACACACATATATATATTTGAAAAATATAAAATATTTTAAAATCTAGTCCGGTCGTTAATGTTTTAAAATTCGGTCCGGCTATTAATCTCACAAGACAAGCGAGTGAAGGTCATACTAGTTTAATCGGTTAAATCAGGTGGTTAAACTAGTGAGATGGTTGACACACACACACACACATATATTTGAAAAAAATTAGGTCTACTTAATTTATATAGGTGTAAATTTTAAAATATAATAAATAAATATTAATTTTGTCATAATTATAAAATAAAGTTTAAGCATTATCATTATACATACTAGAAAGCTAATTTTTTAATTCTAAAACTATTCAATCAAAATTTTAAGTGTAATTTAATTGTTATATTAAAAATATTAATTTGTTAAAATACATTAGAAAGTAGTATTAAAATTTTAATTTTACAACAAAATTAGAAGTTTTTCCATGATTATAAACATTTAACACAATTTAAATATATTTTATAGTATTAGAATCATACTTTATATATGTTTATCAAACATTTTAAATTTGTTTTTACAAGTAGAGATAATGTTTATATAAATAAATGCAATCCCTTGCATAAGCGAATGCCAACATAAGCGAGAAGTTGAAATTATGGCAAATGAAGGGGAATGGGTTCGAGGCTCCTCCACAGCATTTTTTGGAGATTTAAGGCCGCTTGGAATCACATGCTATTCACGTGCTAAGTAAGGCAGGAAAGAGATGGAGCAACAGGCGAGAAAGGCATGTGGAGGCGACACGTGGCGACAAAGTAGGCGTGAAGCAGTGCATATGACTTGTGGTGCAAAGGCAGTGAGGGAAGGCATGCGCATACTAACCACGTGGCGGGATTAAACAACACGTGGCATGCGCAGACTAACCAGGGCAAAGATTAGACTACACACACAGATTGACCAATTGGATAACACATGGCCTGCACAGATTGATCAAAGGAGAAATTAGAAGACACATGGCACAAAGTAAATGGACTATAGTAGGAAGAGTTGACACATGGCACAATACATTGTAAAATAGAATTCATGGTGCAGGAAGCAGAATTCCTACGTGGGAAAAGTGAAAATTTTATCCATCTGTTCAAACAACAATGGGGCCTATATAGATGCCACTGTCATCTGCGTAGGTTCTATTGGTAAAATGATATTTTTGCCCTTCATTAAAGGCAATGCAGATGACTATGCAACTTATACAAATGACACATGTTCTATGTATTTACCTTCAGTATTTAAACTAATGCAACACCCTCCCTTTCCCATTTTTGGTAGCTTTAGTTGCTATTTTTTCTCTATTCTTTCTCTACACATCCTCTGCTTTTAAGAGTTAGCTCTCCTCTCTTTTTTTATTGTATTTTTTTATTTATTTAACAATTTATATGCATAGTTTGCTATAGAATTATAGATTATACATTTATCTTATGGGTTGAATGACTTGAAATCATTTTATTTGAATTAATATACATATTATATGATGAAGTTATGTAGAAGTTATTAACATTTTATGTATTATTTAGCTAAAATTCATGTATTTTTATTAACGCAATACTGTGAAATATATTTTCTCAATAGAGAAACGATTGTCTTTTATAATATGTCTAAATGATAGTGGTTTTTTTTAAATAACTTTGATATAAATATATTATATGTGTATTTTTACTTTCATTTTGATTCTTGAATGACATTTATAAATTGTTGTTGTTGTTGCTATTATAATTATAGAATGATATTTATATAGTGGTTGATATTAGTGTAGTGATGTTTGACCATGTTTTATTGCTTTATTGTGTAGATTAGTACAATTAATATCTTTTACGATTTCATATATTTGTTAGATCATTTGTATTATGAGTTGGTAGAAAATATATTAGATAGAATTTATGAACTTAGAAAACAAAAATATAAAATGTTTCATAATCTATAATTTTATGAAACCCTTACAACCATTTAAAAAAGTAAATGATGGAATTATTTTACAACAAATGCATATAAACTATTAGTTTAGGAACTTCCCCAATGTAAAGTACATTCTCTAATTAATAGATAAAAATTTTTAATTTAGTTAAATATAATTTTAATAAATTATTAGTATAAAATATATTTTATTATGATTAAATAAATAGAAGATACATTGTGATAAAATAAACTAGTATTAAGCTCTTGCTATGCACAGGTTTTTATTTTTTCTAAAATAAGAATAATAAATATTATATACAAAGAATTATTATAATATTAAATATAATTATTTATGTTCATACTATAATAACTATATGCTTAAAGTTAAATATATGATATGATATCAACCTTGAGCCATATTAACATTTAAGTTATAAAAGAAAAAAATTGGAAAATATGGAATAAAGTAAGGAAAAAGAAAAGAAACAATGGGTGGGTTATGAAGTAATATAAAAGTAATGAATAAATTTTGAATAAATTAAAATTTTCACTTATTAAATTATTCTGACAAAAATTAAATGTATATTTTATTGTAAATATATTTGTTTAAGATATTGATGTCAGAATATAAGTAATGGGATTGAACATAAATGATTGAAAAAAAGAAAAATATGAATTGTATGAAAAAAGGAAAAGAAATAATTAGTAAGATATAAAGTAATATAATTATTATTAAAGGTAGAATATGAACTTAAAAAAATAAATTAAAATTTTAATGTATAACAAATATTTTTATAATAAAAAGTATTGTATTATATTATATATATGCTACTTGGTGATATTAACATATGAGCTGTAAATAATAAAATGTGTGCATACTAAAAATATTATAAAAGTATAATGAAATAAATTAAAATTTTTAAAATAATGTATAAATTGTAAAATGATATTAACAATTCCTTATAATCATTACAAAATGATATAAAAAATTCCTATTCCATGATCTAAAAGATCATATCCAATGTCATTCTTTGTACAAAATTAAAGAGTTGTGAACTACATCTATGTAGTTCATAAATTTTACCATGATAAAAGGCAATTAATATACTATATTTAAATATGTTTGTTGAATGTCATCATTTAATAGTGTAACATATACGTTCTAGTCATTGTCAAGACTACCAGTTTATAAATCACACTATGTTAAATTTGAAGCATATTTGCACTATAACCTTAGACCTGTTCAAGGGTTGGTTGATCTTCTTAGATGAACCAACCCTTGAATAATCCAGAGAATATGGATAGTTTAGGATATATCCTTTAATTATTGTGATAACCTTATTTACTTGTCATTTCACTTAATTGAAATTTCTTTCTCTTCTAATGTTCTTTGGATGTGTACTATATCGGTCTATAGTATACACACTTGGAGAACGAGGGGGAGATGCTGCTGAAATTTCATCATTTGTGAAATGTATCACAGATAAGTAAAAACAATAATAGAAGGAATATCCCAAATGGGATATGGCCCTGCTTATTAGAAGTGGAGTGATAAGGTATATTTAGGGCACACAACAAACATACACAATAAATATACACATATAATTGAATTACATGATGACTTGTGCCCTTGTAGGCTAGTTACATCATGTTTGTTAACATAAGCTGGATAAACCTATGAGATCGATTATTTAATGCATACTAGAATGGTGCTATTGCATTTGTGGGCAGAGTTAGGAACTTTGTCAATGATAGAGGGATGGTAAGATGTCCATGCAAGAAGTGTTTGAATGTGTTGAACCAAACATTGGATACCTTGAAGGCATGCCTAATAGACAATGGATTCGATCCATCGTATATAAACTGGGTCCATCATGGTGAAGGCTATATACCTAGGGCTGAGGTTATGCATAAAGTACCTGTACATAATGTTGATTATATGATTGATGTCATATATGACTTTATTGACCCTTATGCCACTGATAAATTAGACAATAATGATGGAATTTAAAATAAAGACACTTTAAGGGGTGAAACATCTTATGAACAAGCCTTTGATAACTTATTTACAGAAGTTGAAACAGAATTATACCCCAGTTGCACAACCTTTTCCAGCTTATGCATCTAAAGGTACTTCACAAGTGGATGAATAAGTCGTTTGACTCCTTACTAAAATTATTAAAGGAGGCATTACTAAATGATAACAAATTGCCTAGATCACATTATGATGCAAGAAAATGACTTAATAAGTTAGGATTGGGCTATGAATCAATTCATGCCTGCAAGCATGATTGTGCCTTCTTTTGGAGAAAGCATGCTAAAGCTGAGACATATCCAATTTGTAAGGAGAGTCGATAGATTAACAAAAATGCAAAAGGAAAAAAGATTCCTCAAAAGGTCTGACAATATTTTCCATTGACCCCCAGGTTAAAGCGATTATACGGATTAAGGCACACAATAAAAGATATGACATGGCATAAAATAGGATTATCCACCAAAGATGGGGTTTACGACATCCTGCTAATAGGGAAGCTTGGCAAGATTTTGACAAAAGGTGTCCTAATTTCTTAATAGAGTCAAGGAATGTGCGGTTAGGTTTGAGTGCAGATGGATTCAATCCTTTTGGTGATATGAGTCTATCATACAACATGTAACTAATTTTGTTGACCACATATAATTTGCCATCATGACTTTGTATGAAAAAGTCTTTTTTCATGTTAACACTACTAATCCCTGGGCTACAATCTTTAGGAAAAGGCATAGATGTCTTTTTAAGACTGTTTGTTGAAGAACTAAATCAATTATGGGAGATTAGAGTTGAAACCTGAGATGTTGCTATGAATAGCATGTTTAACATATGAGCGGCATTAATGTGGACTGTGAGTGACTTCCTTGCTTGAACTAGTTTGCCAGGTTGGAGTGGACAAGGATACAAAGCATGTCCCACTTGCAATGAAGACATGCCATCAATGCGGATTAGAGGAAAAATTGCTTATGTCAGTCATTGTCGATTCCTTCCAAGGAGACACAGCAGGTGAAATAGTAAAGATTTTGATGGAAAGATTGAGAGGAAAGCCCTTTTGAGATAATTTACGAATGATATGATCATGGATCAATCAAGTAGAGTACGTCAAAGATTTCTTGGAAAACACATGCAATGAGGTGGAGTCAAGCGAAAAAGAGGTGTAGATGAACTTAATTGGAGTAAGAAAAGTATCTTCTTCAAACTTCCATATTGGTCAATAATGATCTTGAGGCATAATATTGATATGATGCATGTTGATAAAAACATATGTGATAGCATTATGTGTACACTCCTAGATATTAAACATAAATCAAAAGGCATAGATAATGCAAAGTGTGACTTGGCTGACATGAATATAAAGCCAGAATTGCACTTATACGAGGAGAGGAGGAGGTGGATGAAACCACATCCTATATATATGCTCAATTAGGATAATAAATGTCGATTTTATTGATTCATTAAAAATGTGAAGTTTCCTAATGGGTTTGTTGGAAGTCTGAGAAAGAATGTGGTCAATAATGACACCAAAATCAAAAGGTTAAAGTCTCATTACTATCATGTAATTATGCAACGATTGTTAGCACCTGCAGTGCGAGTTTTTCTGCCAAAAGTGCTGGCACTACCAATTATTAAGTTGTGCAATTACTTCAACCAAATTTATGTAAAAACTCTAAATAAGCAGAATGTGAAGAAAGCTAAGGAAGATATTGTATTGATTTTATGCAAACTTGAAAGGATATACCCTCCAGCATTCTTTGACATAATGGTTCACTCAATGATGCACTTGCATGAGGGGCACTATTAAGGGGTCCCGTTAATTTTATGTGGATATATCCATATGAGAGATATATAAAGAAGCTGAAAGACTATGTTAGGAATCGTGCTCGACCTGAAGGTTTCATTGCTAAAGGGTATGTTATAGATAAGGTATTGACATTTTGTTCTATGTATTTGCAAGGGGTGGAAACAAAATTTAATTGAACTTACCGTAATCAGGATATAGCCAATATGAGCACAGAAAAGGGATTGTCAATTTTTAAATCTCAATGTCAACCTGTAAAAAGAATGTTGTTCATTTAGATAGGAGGGATCGTGATACAACAATATGGTACTTCCTTAACAATTGTCTTGAAATTAAAAAATATTTAGAGTAAGTTTCTCAAATTATTTTTGCATTTCATCCAATTCATTCTACTTCCTAATAAGCATCTTCTATAATGTAGTAAACATAAACGACAATTACAAGCAAGTGATTGTCAAAACATTGAACATTTACAAAAAACCTAATTTCCTTCATGGTTTTACTCAAAGGTAATTCTTTATCATTCTTATTACACCCTAATGCTACACAATTTTATTTTATACTTGTGTTGTTGTTGTTCACTTTAAGAAATTGTATAGATTTACCACATTCACAAGAGTAGATCTCCTGAGGCGATTGATGAGCTATTATCCTTAGCTTTTAAACCAGGCTTCACAGTTATGTCATATTCAATATGTGTGGTAAATGGAGTTTATTTGGTAATAGCTTCTTGAGATGCAAGGCACAAAACATAGAACAGTGGGGTTTTTATGTTTGGAATTGAAAATAACACATTTTATGGTATTTTGGAAGAGGTCATAGGTTTAAGTTATCTATATAACTATTTTGTGACTCTTTTCAAATGTAAATGGTATGAAACCAATCATAGGAAAAAGAAAATTATCATAGATAAAAATATAACAAGCATTTCTATCAGTGCTTAGTGTTATAGAGATGATCCATGTATACTTGCATCTCAAGCACGATAAGTTTTTTACATTGAAGATCATCTTAACGAACTGAACTAGTGATTTATAAACAATATGATGCATCATGATGTATGGGATGTTCCTAACGATGATAATATTAGTGCCAATGGTGTATCCTATTTGTAGGATGACAACTCTACAAACTTTGTCCTTACAGTAGATATTGGAGATTTTGCTTTAATTACCTTGCGGGATCAGAACCATGACCCTTATTTTGTTTCATCTTCTAGAAATGTTCTAGTTGCTTTATAGATGTATGACAATTTTATAAATGATAATGATAATATAGAAGATCAAACCCCTAGGGATTACATAGAAGAGGAGACTTTGGAGTCCAACGACAATAAGTCAACTGATGAATAAGATAATGACCTTGCAACATTCATTGATGATGAATTTAATTAGGATTAAGACTTTTTAGTTTCTAAAGTATCATTTGTAACTAATGACCTTAATTATTATTGAACAACTCATTTTGTACGTGCAAATATAATTTATTGTGGAACGATAAATTATTTCATGTATCATAAGTATTACTTACTTATAGAAGATAATAACTATTATGTGTATTTGATTATATGTAAAAATGCTTCATAACTATGGTTGATATTATGTCACACTATCATGGAGGAGATAGTGGACACAACCTACCACTAAACCCTACTCATATCCCTTCCCAATGTGAGACAGGTGAAATTGGTTATAGTAGAGTATTTTACTCTATATTTTTTTTTTTGCAAATTTATGTTCTTAACAAATTTTTGTGTTTAAAAGCTGCATTAAGTTGACGGTATCGTAACAAATCAAGGTCCTTAGCCTTCCACCAAAAAATACAAAAGAATAATGAAAGGCCTTTGCCTATTTGCTTCGATAAGACAAATACATGGTAGATAATTAGTCTAAATTCAAAATATTTTGCACGTGACATAGGAATGCTAGTCAGGTAGCATTGTGAGCCTTTCCATAAAAATTTGAGGCAAGTGCTTGAGGAGCAGCCAAAGCATATTATGCAAGGAGTTTTTTAAATTAAGATTAATAGAAACAATAATAGAAAATGCTTTCAAATATTCTAATATAGTCCCACTTTGAATTTGTGAATGTTGAGCTTGAGGAGCAGAGATACATTATTATGGGTATCCAGCAGACAACAGCTAATCGATATAAAGATTAGAAGTTCGTGCTTCATCGGTATTTCTTAGAACATAGCGGTCAAGATGATGCTTGTGATCTTAGTAGTGTGAGGTAAACGTGTCCCACTGATATTTTAACAAATTATTAGGATATGTTATATACATATTTTGATAGTGACGAGTATAAAGTAAAGTTAAAGTACAATTAGTTATTTGCCATTTTTTACATTCAATTTGTTTGTCTTAAAATTACAAATATTTTGATTTGAATATGCAGGAATTATCTAGAAGAAATTTGGAGAATAGGTAAAAAAAGTTGTATAATGATCGCCATGTATCAAAGCCTATTGCAGTAGCACGACATGATAAGATATATTCAAATTTTTGCATGGTGCTATCATCCAATGTCTTACTAATTGTTACTAATTATTAATATCATGTTTTGAAATTGGTATAGAAAAATAAGGACACAGGTGAATGGCAGCCGATGAGGGAGAATTTTTGTGAGCGTTATACGTATCACACAAGAGAGTGGGTGTATCTAGATGCTGAGACTACTTATGTAAGTAACTACTTTCTAATTAAATAATTTTTCTTACTACATGAAAAGTTTGTCATTGAAATTATATTTTCATTTTAAAAATCAAGGCCAAGATGTTGGAATTACCCACCAATTGATCTTCACAATACAGTGCTTCCTTCGATAACTTTTTAGTAGGTTCATTGGCTGTTGATGAGCCTGCTATTACTGATGAGGTGTTTGGCACTCCTCGAGGAAACAGAAAGGCAATTAGTCATGTGCTTGCTACGACACCATATGGCACCAGCAGTGCTAGTTCATCCTTTGCAACATTTCCTCCAAGACCGCACCAGGATACAACATTTATGGAGGAGATGCAGACTTATGTCGCCGTGACTTAAGAGGCTTTAGTTGATGTGGATGAGCGTATTCATCATCATGAGAAGTGGCAGTAGAAGAACCATACTCTCCTTGAGGGCATGTATGCTGCTTTATAGTCTTTGGGATTTTCTCTCCCTTCGCCTGAGGTACCATTTCCTCTTTCGTGAAGAATGCCTCGACCAAAAGTACCATCTAGATTCACTTTTGAGATGCCTTTTGCTTCACAACATCCTTTGGCTTTTCAGCAGCAGCAACCTTTGCCCCGATCCCAGCCATAGCCGTGCCCACCTCCACTTCCCCTCCAACCCTGACATCTACTTTTAGATGATGGAGAGGACATTGACGATGATGGCAGTAAGGATTGTTATTTTAGATAGTTTGTATCATATAAATTTGATTTGATACTTTATAGTATGTACGTATGTGACTCACTTACTTTATTATATATTCTTTAGAGTTAGTGTATATTTCATTTCTTTTTATAATTATAATTGATTGTGTTAGATAATTTTTAATTTTACCAAATTAAATTTTTTTATCATTTTATTTATATATAAATAACTAAGTATGAATATAAATGTAAAAAAATAATAAACAAAAATATAAATAAACAAATAATCATGATATGTAAAAAAAGTCATAAATCCTTGTGTAATTTTTTTTTTTTAAAAATAACCTATACAGATGACAAGGACTATATAGATGACAATTATCGTCTATGTAGATAGGACTTATATAGATAACAAAAGATATACAGACCACAAAGTCGTCTATATAGGTTGGATCTATATAGACGATAATAGCTATACAGACCATAAAGTCGTTTGTGTATGTTAAACCTATACAGATGATAATAGTTATGCAGACCACAATGTCGTCTGTATAGGTTGGACCTATACAAATGACAAATGCTATACAGACCACATTATAGTCTGTGTAGATAGGACTTATACAAACTACAGTATTATTTGTATAGCCTTTGTGTCTGTGTAGGTCAAACCTATATAGATGACATCGTAGTCTGTATAACCTTTATCATCTGTATAGGTCTAACCTATAAAGACGACACTATGGTCTTCGTAGAAATTGTCATCTATGTAGGTTTACCTACACAAACGACATGTGTTGTTTGTATAGGTTCAAGCTACACAGATGATTGAAAAAAATGTTGTCTTTATAAGGTGTAATAGGCACGATTCTATACAGACGACTCAATACAAATGATATTGTTGTCTATAATATATATATACAGATGGCAAATTTGATCTATACAGACGACTTTTGTGATCTGTATAGTCCTTTTTTGTAGTTATATTAAATTATAGAAAATAATTAAAAATATATAAAATTTTCAATGAGTAAAATAATAATAAATTTATAGTATGATTTATCAAAATATGATAATAGAAAAGAAATGATTTGAAATTATACAAAATCTCATTATCAAATAAATTAGGATTAATATTTTCTTTTAAAGGTTAGTTATTTAATATAATATAATAGTTCAACTAAATTAATTAAAAATCATCGCTTAATATAATTACTGGCTGATCGATTTTTCATTGAATCACATAAAATCTTAATTTGATGATGCAATCTAACCACACTAACCACCGATTCACTAATTTATCAATTTAAGTGATTGAATCAGGCCGAATTTAATAACTATGCGTTTGGTGTACCTTGATCCATCTTTATTCAATATAGCTACCTCCTTTAGGCCATTGGTGTTTTGTCCAAAAGCTTCTCTTGTACCAAAAAAAAAAAAAAATTGCAAACACCAAATTATAGAAATTATTTTCTTGTTCACTATTATATATATAAAGCGTGGCGTAAACAATTTTCACTATTTTGAAAACAAGGTTGTTTCCTCAATCATTATGAAGCATCATGTCATATTTTATTAATCATATTATATATAATATAAAAATCATTTATTAATATTCTATCATGAAATGAGAGTTTTCTAAACAGGAAAAAAAATTCAAACAAACAAAGGTTTTTAATTCCAAAGTTTGAAAGTTAGGAGAATCCATCTCACCCAAAATTAAACCAAACATTTTGCGTATTTTCCTAATAATATATAGAGATCATAATCTTGACTTATTCAATATTACAAAAGCAGCACAAAGAAGCATCAATGTCGAAGAGACCGAATAAGAACTCAATGATAACATTATACAAACAAACTAAACTAATACATTTGTGAAACTGAAATACTCCCATGTGGCATTCGCTCAAATCATGACATATGCATTGACCGTCTTGACCTGAACTGATCAGAACTATCAGAATATCAGAAAACATTTTTCAGCTCATGCGATTTCCTCTCTTAAAAAGCTTGTTCGTAGCAAATTTACATTGCATGCACATAATGGTTGCTCCCTCGTTATCAGTTCCAATAATTGACTTCAAAATGTTATGCAGGTACAAAACTGCATCGTTGGAAAAGTTGTACAACTTTAGAGCCACATTCAAAATTCAGTTCTAGTGAAAATCGATAGGCATGGTCGAAATAACTATCCAAATGCCATAAACAAGTGGATCAAAAGAAGATGGAATTAAAACTGATATAAACGCCGCAGAAGCCAACAATCCAGAAATATAGCCGATCTTGTGACAAATATTCTTGTAGCATCTAGAAATCGTGAGCCAATTTTTTACATAGTAAGCAAAAGCAATGCGGTAGATGAGTATAGCAAACACAAAAATCCGCATATTGATTGGGCGTTTATTGAAAGGTGATGAATCATGGAAGTGCAGTTGAAGGGTATGACTTGCAGGGGAATAACAAATATGAAAACAGCGCATCATGGTGTTGAGCTGCCGAGTCATCCATGAAAAGATGTGGAGCCGGTGAAATGGGTTTCGATCTGCGAGCCGATCTATAAGCTTGCAAATTGTGAAAGACTTGGATCAGTTCTACAGCGGCCCATTTAATTGCAAGCTTTTTTGGGTTCGGCCTCTGAAGTCCGACATTCAGGTGGGTCCGTCTACTGACGACCTGACTGGCCCATTATTTTTTTGCCCCTCAAGACTCAGCCAAACAGCCACCACACCATAGCCCTTCCCCATCTTTAAAAAAACTGAAAAAATGCTTTCAGCCCAAAGCCTAGAAACAAACCAACCAGCCAACCTAAATTTGAAATTCCCCAGTCCGCCGGAGAGGCAACCCAAAATTGAAATTCTCCAACCCAGTCCGGCACCGGCAGAGGCAGTCTCAGACTCCCCACCCCACGTTGACATTGTTGTTTTGTGGCTTTTGCACAAACTGCCAAAATAGAAACTTAAAGAAGCATCGAAGCAAACTCAGTTACTAATGCTTTGTTTGGTTAGGAATGAAAATAGAGAGGAAAGAAATTAGAGGTAAAAAGAAATGGAAGGAGAAGAGATTAGAGATAAAGGAGTTTTATATTAAATTGTTTAGAATGGGTGAATATGGGAGAGGAAGAAATAGAAATAAAATTAATTTCATTTATTTGGAATGAGTAAAGATAAGAGAGGAATAAAATGAAATTATTCTTATAAAAAATGGCAGAAATCAAAACTCATCGCCTTGCATGGCGTCATCAACACCATCTCTAGCATCGTGGTGCAGATCGGGTAGTTGAAGATGCCGACGTCCTCCTTTGAACTATTCTTGATGGCCACAATTGCTCCTTTGACAGGCTTCCTCCACCGAACAACCAACACACTATTATGGGAAAGAAGCAGACACCAATGGTAGCTCACAAGGAAACACAACCAGGAAAGATACATATGTGTTCGTTCAACTTCGTTGGCGACTGTGCTTCAGCCTTCTTCATTGCAATAATGGCTGCGCATGGTGGCAGGTCAGGAGGTGGACACAAAGCAAAAGACATAAAAGAGGGGTTGGGAGGTGGATACTGAAGGGTAGCAGTTAGAAGAAACGGATGAAAAGAATTTCACCTCGAAAAACTCTCCATTTTAGAGGGGAAATTGTAATTGTAGGTCCTACAGTTTTTTTCCACTTGCATTTACCTCCCTTAATTTTCACCCTTTAGCCAAATAAGATAAAATTCGAATTTCATTCCCATTTTCATCCTCCCAATTTCTTTCCCCCTTATTTCATCCATTCAGGCTTCTGAGCAAAGCATTACGCACCACAGCACACACAATCACACTTGCAATCTCACACAATGACTGAGCACTAGCAAAAGCAAATGGCGAGACACAGTCCAGCAGTTGCAGTTCGGTCAGTAGAAGAAGGGCAGACGGGCAGAGTTCCAATCCAAGAGAAGCAGTTCCATTCGATGTTCCTCTGCAGGCCGCAGTAGTTCCGCCAGCTCTCAATTCGTTTGTACCCAAGCCAACAAGCAACAGTGTGTAGAGTTGAGAGCAGCCAATACTGGCCACCACTAGATGGTCGTTCATTGTGCGTTGCCGTCAGCCACTGACCATGATCCACCCTCGCATCGGCAGTAGGCCAACAATGGCGGCTCACAATCAAAGATTTTAACAAGGTATAAGTTTCAAATTGTCAATAGCTAACTAATTTGATTTTTGTTGAACATTCAGTGCATATTTTTATTTTTTATAGTATCGTGTAGTTAATTGACAATAACAAATAAATTATACAGAGAGTTTATTGAGCCTTTTGACTCAATAATTGTTACCACTAATTCTTTTAAAAATTTATTATTATTAGGATTATAACTTGATTTTTTTTCTCTTATTTCACATGAATAACAAGGTAACACTAACATTTACATCCTCATATTCAAAAAAATTTAGGTATATCATATATGTTGTTATTGAGTGAAAAAAATTAGTAGTTTATGTAATTATATTGTATATTTCTATGTTCTAATTCAACATTGAACATTGTTGACCATTAAGAAATAGTGAAAGTGAAAAAAAAATAAATTACCCATCATAAATATTAAATAGTATTTTAAAATACATATTTAATGTTCAAAATTTATGGATTTGCTTATCTTTTCTTTGTTTATCAATGCTGATCATGATCGGTGATCATTTTTAATGTTCAAAATTACTGTTAATTTACTTTGTTACATGTTAGTCATGTTTTATGCAATCCAACCATATTGTATTTTGGTTAGTTTGTCAAATTACATAGGTGTCAATTTCAATTCATCATTTAATACTTTTTTATGGGTTGAGTCAGGTGCATATGTTTTATATTTGTTGCTTATTCTTGTTTGCAGTATAAATAATGAAACTATGAGTGAAAGTAGGATTAATTATGGTGATGATGAATTAGAAGTATTAGGATCCACTTTAAGTAAATTGGAAACTATAGATGAAGATTGTAAACAACCTTTTAAGAAGCCTAGAGCAACACCTTAAATGTTTAGAATTGGTGTAAAAAAATTGATAACATCCATGCCAAATGTAATTTGTGTAACAAAGTACTTTTGTGTGGGAGGAGTAAGTATGGTACTTCAACTTTATCACATTATCATGTCACTTAACAAGTTGTAAGAAGAAGCATAATTATGAGGATGTAGAAAAAAATATTAATTGATCATGAAGGAAAGTTGGCATCTAGGAATCTTGATCGTAAATATATTTATGAATGCTTATCCATGTATATCATTGAATATGATCTCCCTTTTAACTTTATTGGGTATTAAAGGGTTAAGAAGTTTTTTAAATTGCATCATCTAGATATGAGGGCTTATAGTAGGTTAATAGCTAATTTTGATATGATGAAATTTTGAGTCAAAAGGAGAAGTTAAAACAAGTTATGCCATGTAATCCTAGTAAAATTTGTTTAAATTTTGATTGTTAGATTACTTGCAATAGTGAAAATTATATTTGTATGATTGCTTATTTTATTGATAATAATTTTAAATTGAATAGGAAATTACTTTGTTTTTATAAAATGGACACTATGTGTGGAGTTGAATTATTAAACAAAGTATATGATACTTTAAAAGATTGGGACATTGAGAAGAAAATTTTTACTTTAGATGATGCATTCACCAATGATAACATGTAAGATCTCTTGAAGCAATGGTTGACTATGCAAAATAGTTTGTTATATAATGGCAAATTCTTTCATGTGAGATATTGTACTTATATTTAAAATCTTATTGTGCAAAAAGGTTTGAAAGTGGTAGATGATACATTATCTAAAATGAGGGATGGTGTCAAATATATTAAATCTTTTGAGGGTAGAATGAAGCAATTTTAAGAGTGTGTTAATTAAGTTGGTAGTATTGATAGTAAAGTTAGGTTGTGCCTTGATATTCTAACTAGATGGAATTTCACATTTGTCATGCTTGATAGTGCCATTTAAATACAAGCATACTTTTAGTGGCCTTCTCGTGTTTGATAAAAGTTACAAATATTATCCATTAGGAGAAGAGTGGATGAGGGGAGCATTAATGTATGAATTCTTGCGCTTATTCTATATGATCATTAACTTGATATTTGGTTCAACTTATCCTACATCCAACTTTTATTTTAAGCAAGTGTGGAAAATTAAATATTTGTTGAGGAAAAACATGATAAGTGAAGATGAGGTTGTCACGGATATAGCTTCTAGGATGAAAGTGAAATTTGATAAGTATTAGAAGGAGTATAGTGTTATGCTTCTTCTTGGGGCCTTTCTTAATCCAAGAATGAAGTTGAATTTGTTGAAGTTTTGCTACTCCTAACTTTATCCTATAACTTGTGAAGAGAAAGTTAAAAATATGAAGAAATTATTGTATAAGCTTTATGAAACTTTTGACAAAAAGAAGCAAATGATGATTCAAGTGCAAATGGTTCTCAAATTGAATCATCTAATACACATTTTAAGTACACCAAGGGAGGAATTGCATCTGACTTAAACATATTTGATGTAAGCTACTTTCTTTAATTTATTATATAATTTTACATATATGTTGCACTACCATTTACATGGGCTAATTACATTTTTCTTCGTTTATTAAGTATTGTATGAATATATGAAATTTGAAAGCCAAAATATGATAATGGCAAACAAATTTCATTTGGATATATACTTGGAAGAGCCCTCTTTGCAATTATAATATTTTGAAGAATTGAATGTGTTCTAATATTGGAAAGATTACAAGCATCACTTTGGAGGTTTAGCAATTTTAGCTTGTGATATTTTGAGCATTTCAATTACTACAGTGCATTGGAGTTATCTTTTAGTATTAGAGCTTAAGTTTTCAACAAATAATGATGTTTAATGCTTAACTCTCACCTCCAAGTTCTTATTCGTACTAGAAATTGGTTGAATAGTTATGGAATAAGTAATAAGTTAAACTTATAGTTAGTAATGATAATTTCACATTTCTTTAGTTTTATATTTACTAACATTATTATAACTTCTCTAATTTTATTTTTCTAATATAAATGAAGAAGAGGAGAATAAGGACTAAAACTAAGAGTTATCAAAGGAAGACTCAAATTGTGTGAATGAGCATAATGGAAGAGAATGGGATTTGAGAACTATTAATTGTTAGTTTACACTTATTTTAGTATTTAAACTTTAATATATGTTGTATCTTGTTCAAAATTATTGCTTGCTAGTTGCTAATTTAGTACTTTATATAAATTTGAACTTATATTCAATTCTTATATTTAAATTTGGTTCTTGTGTTTATTTTTTTGTAGGATGGAAAGAACATGCACAAGTACCAAGAGTCTAGCTTAAGTCTTGATTCATTAGTAAAAAAAGAAAATTAGATTTATGGTGTTATTATTCTTCAATCTTTTGGAATTCATTATTTATAGATTGTTGAATATTATGCATGAATAATATATTTTTATTTTTTATTTTATGTGTGAATATTAGATATAACATAATTTGAATTTGTATATAGAATGTGGTGTCTAGGAATGTATTCCAATTTCTTTTAAGGTTTAAAAATGTTGAGGATAATAGGCATTTAACATTGGGTGCAAAAGTATCAAAATTAAGTAATTTTGTGGAACTTTTGGGTCCAGGATTTTGTACGGTTTGGAAGCTGGCTTGTTAGCTCACGAATTGCGCATATTTAGATTTGGGCCTTGAACTTTTTAGTTGGCTAGAAATATGGACCAGCCTAGTTTGATTTGTTTAAGGTTGGCTAGCATGGGCTAGTCCATAAACGAACCAAACTAGTCCATTTCCTAGCACTAAAAAAATGTTAGTGCACATCAAAATTTACCAAAGATGCATGTAAAATGAACATGATTTTCAATTCATTTTCAATTCTCTAAGCCTTTGCTTAGCTATGATAGAAAATAGAGAAGAAAGAAAATAGAGGAGAAGTTATTTTCCCCACCTGTGCTTGGTTGCAAGAGAAAATAGAGGGGAGAAAATATAGGAGAAAATATTGTATTTATTGTGAGAGAAAATAGGAATTTGTAAAATATAAGGGGAATTAATTTTTTTTTACCTCATTTGATGTGAATTTAGAAAATGTTAGGAAATTAATATCAACTTTATTTTACTTAGATTAATATTTTTTAATATAAATTGATGTGTTCAATTTTCTTTATATCATTAAAATGTAAAATTGAATAAATAGTATACATTTATTATAAACCCACTTTTTAAGAAAATGTAGGTTTTTTTAAACATTATTAATACTTCAAACTTACAAAAAATTAATATCAATCCACGTATTAAGTAAATAATATAATATAATTTTTATTTCACACAAATTAATTCTATATTATGTAACCTTTATTTTCTTATTTAGTAGGCATCCTAATGTATAAAAACCCAACAAAATAATAGAAGCAAACCAACATTAAATTCAACAAAATATGTTAAAGAAACCATAATAAGAAGATAAAGTGATGTAATTAAGGTTTACACATTCCTTCATTTTTTATCATATAATTGAAGGAACATGAAATTTATGAATTTTGGAATTGTTATCTAAGTTGCCCAAAATTAACTAGGATAAAAATAGTCTAAATTCAATTCTATAACTATATTAGTACTTTAATTTCAGAAACTTAATTATAAAAAAAGAGAAAACTAAATTCAGTTTTATAACTGTAAAAATTTTGCCCATCAAGTGCTACATCCATAAAAAAATAATTCTCAAACAAAGCAAAGATAACTCCTAATAGGAATAATAATGATATAAATATCTAAGTTTACTAAGTGATAATGTTAACATAGATAGGGGTTTAATGAATACAGAGAACTCACACCCCTAAAACTTGTCACCCCATGCCAAAATAACACAATCTGTTTAGTTAACATGTTCATAACTACTGTCACAATCTAGATACATCAAATAAGGGTTAACAACAGTACATAATTTTCTAGTACATAATGCAATATAGTAAAGTAACATAGTGCTCAAGTGGTAATATAGATAGATGATCAAGGTTACAGTTATCCAATCTGTAGGTGCCTTCATATTTAATGCTACACATTATGAAATATGAGGTTTGCAGTTAATCCACATCCTTTGCAACAATCTTGGCCTTCACAACTTGTTGTCAGCATTTACCTATCAATTAAAAGAATAACAAAATCATGCAGACATAACAAAGGTTATGATTACATATATGGTAATAGTTGTGTCTATATTGAAGATGCCTAGTTTTATATAAATTTCACTGGATAAACACCTGACTAATCATTACTCCTTAATTTCAAATATCACAACAAGGATGAGACATAAGCATAGTTTGTAATAAGAAACAAAAGAGACATACATACCTCTAAAGGTGGATACCAAATGTGCAAGGACTTCAAAATAAACCTACCTCCTTCATATTTTCATATAGGATATTCCAACACATCTCCTCTAGCACTCCAAAAAATTATTGTTTCACACCCTCATCGTTGTATAAGAAACGATAGCACCGAGTTTGAAGTTCTGGCAGCACTCCTATGTTCTCTAGCTCAGTCCAAACATCTACAGGTGTATAATGTTGAGGTTTGTTCTTCTGCATAATGGTAATACCTTCTTTGGCTATTTGAACTTGTTCTTTAGCCAATTCAACTCCTTCCCGCATCACATTAGTTAAGTTATTTATTCCTAAGTGTATTTTTTTGTAGCTGCTCTCAATCACATTAACCATAGCAGCTTTTCTTTTAATGCCTTTAGAGGACGTTGTTCCCTGTGAATGATTTCCTCCTGATGGAGTTGAACCTCCACCTATAGGACTATAGGCACCCATGATGCCAGCAAAGCTTAGACCCTCAGTTCCCCAGCGGAAGTCAGATTCTAACATGCTATCAAAAGAATCATTTAGATCGAAAATTTTCCTATCCCATCACTGCACTTTATCCCTTGCACTTTCAACATTTGCACTAGTTGCTCTATCTTTGCTAAATAGATCCAGTAGTTTGTCATAGTTATGTATTGGGGTTCTCTGCCATTTTTTTGTTTCAGGTTTGTCCTGTATATTGCAACTATAATTAGTCTAGCATCTGATGGAAGACAAAGAGTAATTTAAAACTATTTGCCTATTATAAATATACATAATAAGTGCAGTATTTCATTGTCATCTGATTTTATTTTATTCGCATATTCACCTTTATAATCTCATCCTACACCTCAGGTTCTGCTTCAAACAATCAAGAAATAGGATTCCACCCCACCCACTCCATTCCACGCATGAAACAGATCATAACATTCATTGAAAGTGGCTTTCAATGTTTTCATTTTATTTTTAATGTGTTGTATTTGCAAGAATGGTCCTATTGTGCCCTTTAATGTGTTTAGCATAATAATGTAGGCATAAGAGGTGAATGTCCTATCCGGCCTATTTCCTTTGTGAACTTCTTCAATCAATGCATCTAACAATACAATATTCATGTCTGGTGTCCATCGTAAGTTATCTTTGGAAGAACTCCCTCCTTTCTCCATTCTTTTGTTCTTGGGCATGATTACACCTGTAAGTTACCACACATCAAAATGTTAGTACATTATTTACAAGTGGGAGAGTGATAAGCAAGTAAAATGGCAAGTTATCCACATATGTAGTCCATGACAAAGTAAATAACAAGTAATCAACAAACAAAATCAACACAAGGTTTATAGGTACAATCATGTCCATACCCCAAGACTTAGGATGCCTAAATATTATGTAATAAAAAGGAGATTGTAACATAATACCAAACACATAAAAGGAGCATAAAATGATAACGCATAAATAAACAATACACATTAACAACTCCAAGATCCTCATACATATAACATATTACATAATATTCAACTATTTACAAAAGATCATTCATGTCACACTATCATCATAATCATTCCATATTTGATTTGCTATGCTTTCTCTCAAGATGAGTCCTTATCTATAATCTTCCTCCAAGCTCCGTGCATCATGGTTTCCATTGTCATTTGTAACACTATGGAGTAGTTCATGGTTGACTTTGTCAAGTAGATGCTTATCAAGATCTACATCCATGAGAAAGTAGTGTAAAATGCAACAGGCAATAGTAATGTTAGACATAGTCTCTAATGAGTAATGCAGCTCAGTGCCGCTGGCTATAATCGGGAACCTTTTCTTCAGAACTCCAAATGTTCTTTCAGTGACATTTCTCAATGAAGCATGTCTTAAATTCAATAGTTCTTTTGCATTTTCAGGGCCACGTGTTAAATACTCTTTCAAGTGGTAACGTGTGCCTCTATACAGTGTGAGCACACTACTTTTTAGTGGATATCTTGCATCTCCTAGGTAATATTTACCTAGCCAAAGTTGAATTTTATGATCAGATGTAATATACCATAACTTACTATATATATTTGTTAGATACAATTTAGGGTCTCTACTTTTAACCTTAATCAGATCATGAAATGAACATACCTAAAGGAATCTTAAGTCTATCTCCTCTCTTACTTAAAGCATGCTTCAAAATTTTGGAGTCAGATGCAGTGCCTTCCCAATCGGCCAGTATATAAGTGAATTTCATATCAAAGGTACAAGACGCTAAGATATTTTAAGTTAGGAAGTCTTTCATTCCTCGAAAGTGAGGGGTATTTCTATTTGGCATTTTCACCCGTACATGCATCCCGTCTATAGTTCCAACACAATCCTGTATTTTTTAGGATACTATACAATTCATGATGTGAAATCCAAAGACATTCTAGAAGATTTACAGATGTAATTGAAATTTTAGTCTAGCATGTAATGTCATCTTACCCTAAAATATGGATGGAATCGTTTACTGTTAAGGATTTGTTGAGGAGTTTTTGATCCTGAAGGTTGCATAAGGTACTCACTCTCCAATTATACAATGACTCATAGAACATTATGAAAATGATGATTGTTGTTTCCTTCGAATGATGGAAAAAGAAGGACACAACTTTATGCTTGACATTATGCCCTAAAATATGCAAAAATTTAGCAACTTGCTCCTCGACTGTAGTGTGTACAAAATCCCTAACCCGGCCAATTCCTCTTAATTTCTCGCACAATTGAAGGAATGCACGAGGACTCATACGAATCACATTATTACATTGATCAGTTGCTAGTAGATTTGGCATTAATTGATGTTGCATTTCATCTCTTTCACTTCCCATTTCAACATTAGATGCATGAACAAGAGTAGCTTGCAAGGTTAGCAAATGTATAGCATGCACAATGATACACATTAGTTGGATAATACACATTTACCATCGCATTTCCCATTGCTCTAGTGCATCTATATTAAGTAATTGTTGTAATTCACATTGCTCATCAAATATATCATCATTTTCCTTTTCCATTACTAATCCTGTAGTCAATGAAGATGAGTCAAGTTTTGACATAAATTCCACAAGTAATTGAGGAAGTTAAGTAAAATAGCTAACTACCATTTACAACTAATTTCCAAAAATGGAAATAACATCATTCTTTCCTAATGCTTCAATCATGCAATAGACAAGATTATACTAAATAAATTTTTATGCAGTGTTTCAATAAGGTAAGGTAAAATAACTTACAAAAGACCAGCGAAGTGTCTGCAACTGCTAATATAGCTGGGAGAATGGAAGGCTGTTACTACTTCTAATAAGTCAAGTTGCAATAATAGAATACCATGGTTAGGGTTAAGGCAGTTAACATTTCAAAAATTGCAGTGCATTTATAACATTCACCACTCAAGCATTGCGGATAATACTAATTGATTATTCCTCCTTATATTCAATATGGAATCTTGTCAAAGCTTACAATCTCATTTTTTGGTTAATAGATATAATTGACATTTTTTTTGGAATTCTCATCAAAGTTAAAGTGCATTTTTAAATTTAAAATTCAGATAATAAATTCACTATAACTAATTAGCATTTAAGAATCAATTGTTTAGTTGTAACAAAAAATTACAACACAAAATTGGGACATGGCAAGCATAAATAAACTCAAATTTTTTTAATTGTCTATTTCTTACAACCATAAATAAATTAATTTTTTTTACTTATTGGTTATAGCATAAAATATATACATCAATCAATTACCCTAATATATGTTAATTTCTTACACATTTTCTATGTATATAATATATTTCAAAATAAGAAAGATTTTTTTTTCTATCATTTGTCCTTAAAAAAAAAAGGAGGCACCGGATCGGGTTGGGTTAAATTTGCAAACCTAGTTAGGTACAGATCCAAGTTAGGTTCGAATGACCTGGCAAGCAGATTCGATGCTACCCATTTTTTCCCTCCTTTGGATCCTGCCTTTTGTCAATGAGAACCTCGCCGGTGTGCCACTGCAGCTGGAAGATAGCTATCACACTTGCCTCCAACGGCGGATGCACAGTGGGGGCAGCCAAAAACAACCAAACAAAGGCCAAGACAAACTAGTGAGAGAGAAGGCGGAAATAATGAGGAAACTCCATCAACCTACCAGCTTCGATCGGGAATTATAGCCAGTGACTTTGTCGGATGGAAGATGACCAACAGCTTTCGAGATGCAAATCCTGCAACAGCATCCAGATTGGGGTGGATGGCAGGGATGGCAGCCGGAGACCAGCGAGCGAGCAGCGACTACTCTTATCGAAAATGGCAGCGCAGCTTTCCATCAGTAGGACGTACAGCAACAGCAAACCAGGCATTCTTCAGTTGCAGATAGGAGCAAACTAGATGAAGCAAACAAATAGCAAAGCAGGAAAATGATTTGGTAAAGTATTTAGTTGTATCACGGTGCATTTTTTCACTCGATTTTCACCATAAAACTGAGGTGAAAATTTTCCAGTGGGACCCACTGTACGTTTTCCTACCCATTATCACCTTTCCCGTGATTTCTCTTTTGAGCCAAGTAGGGGAAGTTTGAATTTTTCTGTACTTTTCACCTAATATTTTCACTTCTCTCGTAAAAAGACCCCAAACAAGCAAAGGGTAAATGTAATCTAATTTGATACTCATGTTTAGAATTAATTTACTCAAAATAATTTCTAATATACCTTAAATGTACATACTTTTCATTTCCTTAATTTTGACTTAATTTTCATGAGGTGAAAACGTTGAAAGTTTCAGCTCACTATTCACATATATATCAAATTAGAGAAAATAAGGAGCAGTGTACGGTTTCTTTATTTTTTTGGTAAAATTATGAATAAAAATAGTTAAATATGTAGAGTGTCATCAGTTAAAAGTACAGTTCGGAAAATCTCAACATTATAAGTATGATACATATGTAGACAATGTTATTTATCCTTTATTTTAATTTGTATTTGCATCGGTTTTAAATCTTATTATTTTCAGCTTTTATTTGTAACTTTGGCTGAGAAAAGAAAATTCTGATACAATACAAGGTGAGTACGGATAAATAGTCTTTTTTTTTAAGCTAATCACTCAATATCCAGCGGATCTCATTGTACCTCACTATTCACATATATATCAAATTAGAGAAAATAAGGAGCAGTATACGGTTTCTTTATTTTTTTGGTAAAATTATGAATAAAAATAGTTAAATATGTAGAGTGTCATCAGTTAAAAATACAGTTCGGAAAATCTCAACATTATAAGTATGATACATATGTAGAAAATGTTATTTATCCTTTATTTTAATTTGTATTTGCATCGGTTTTAAATCTTATTATTTTCAGCTTTTATTTGTAACTTTGGCTGAGAAAAGAAAAATCTGATACAATACAAGGTGAGTACGGATAAATAGTCATTTTTTTAAGCTAATCACTCAATATTCCGTAAATCTCATTGTACCGTTGACTAATCCGGATTCGAGTCGGATCGGATCCAGTATAGGAGTAAGTTCTCTCAATGCCATCTATTCCATCCATAAGGCTTGAACTTGAGACTTTACTTAAGAAGTGCCGAGTTTCTTGCCACTCGGACCAATAATCATTGGTGGATAAATAGTCATTTTCAAACAATTAAGTATACGTTCAAGCATTGGTTTTTAAAATCTAAAAAATATAGATTTGTGATTTGTATGTAAAAACTACAGTAATATTTTCATTTATTCCTTGCATACATAATTCAAAACATCTTTATACGCAGTCGCTGCCCTACTAATTTTCACAACCCCGTTAAGTAACAACGAAGATATTGAGTTTGAACATCCATTGCTGTGTGCGCTCTGCCATTGCAACAGGGGAGAAGAAATATACAGCCAACTCCTGCATTGTACTTGAACAGAGTATTTAAGGAACGGATTTTATTTTATAAAAACATTTAAAATATTATATCATAAAATTTTTTTATTTAGATAATTGATACAAGAAGTTTAAATTTATTAAATATTTTAGAAAATAATATTAAATATTAACTATGAACAATGAAGCATGTAGAATTACGTTGAAATTAAAAATCCCGAACTCGCTAGTCACAATGATTCCTACTTGCTTTTCAACTCTTCCTCCGCTTCCTGCTTCACAGTTTGCTTCAGCAAGCGGCCGCCTTGCATCGCAAGGGGCTTATTTTGTAATTATATTTTTTTATTATATATTCTTTAATTTATATACATCTGTCAAACCAAACTAATCAAACTTTGTCAAACTAAACTAATCAAACTTTATCAAATTAACTCAATAAGCAAAAATTACATCGGGTCAATTTTAGAGATAAGACTAATTTTTTATTCAGTAAGGATTAGGTTACTACAATATTAATCCAAATTCTAATCTCAAATCAACATTTATCAAATGGTTTCAAATGGATTTACAACCCATTACATTTTAATTATTAATTTTATATTAATAATAGTAGTTAATTGAAATTAAATATTATTATTTACTTATTTTTTGGTAAAACGGAATTGTATTTAAGAAACAATAATTACAAAGATCAAGTCATAAAATGACCATCCTCTAGAAAATCATGTTCTAAATTTCCAATAGAATTAAAAAAATTTCAATATTTATTTAAATTGATATATACATGCATTCATAAATGCACACACATTTAAAATTTTTGTACTACTTTTATTTATTATTTTGAGAAATAAGCTATTTTAACATTATGATTAAGTAGCGCTTTAAATTTCAAGAGTAATTTTCTTACTTGTTAAAATATAGGTGATTTTCAAAAGCTATAATAATTTTTTTAATAACATAACAATACCTAAATTAGTGATATTGTAAAACACATTCACACGATTAATAAACCAATATATATAAATAATTTTTTATTTCACTATTTTAATAAATATATTTTAAAAAGATTAATTTAATTTTAACATTAAAAATTGTTTAATATTGTTTTAATATATGTAAAAAGATATGTAATCTATACACACACACACGACACACACTCTTGCATACACACATACATCCTGATTAATTAATTTTATATTAATTATTATATATTATATAGTTAACAAGTTAATTCAATAACTTAACATGCTAACATTTATTAATCCTAATCTCTTACCAAGTTAAAATATTATTATTATTTTTTGTACCAAGTGAATCCATTAGATCTAACTTATGTTGATATCTCTAAATTTTTAAGAGAAATTTGTACATAAATGTAAAAATGATTTTATTTCTTTTATAAAGTAGCTATAACAAAATTACACTTGAATTTAGTGAAAAGAAGTTTAATAATAAAAAATAAAATATAAAACAACTCTTAAATTAATAAAATAAAATAAAATAAAATATTCAGGTCAAAAGAAATATCTAATATTGTAGCACTATTATTTTTTTAACTATTTATTAATTTGTGATAACAAATACAATTCAATTCAAATGAATACCGATCAAACAATTTATTTTTAGAATGAAGAGAATTAAAATAAATATATTTCTTATATTTAACATTTTAAATTTTTTATGCTTCATTTGGAATGAAAATTTTTTAAAATATAATTCATTTCATTTCAATAAAAATGTTTGCAATTTATTCATAAATAAATTCTATTGTTTAAAAATTATATCTAAAATAATAATTTCAATTCATTTATAAATAATTTTTTTTGGATATATTAAAATATGCATGCAATGTAATTAAAAATAAATTTTGATAGTATCATGATAAAGAAAGTATATATATATATATATATATATATATATATATATATATATATATATATTAGACTAGAAGAAATAAATTCTAATAAAATTTTTACTGCATTTTAAAAATTCTATAATAGCACAAACATAGTTAAAATAAAAAATATAAATTAAATGAAACTAAACAAAACCCCACTTTTTTGGTAAAAATAACAGGGCTTAATCTCAAAAAGAAACAAAATTAACTAAGAACAATTTCTTGAGTTTTAGAGACTCCTAATGCATTAGGAAGAACCAAAAAAAAAAAAAATTTATGAAAGTGGATCATACAAGGAAAAGATGAATTTCAGAATCCAAGATATGCTAAAGTTGGCATGCATTTCCTTCTCCATAGATATGTTTAATCTTCACTTCCTAAGCTCACTTGATCATCTCATGAACAATTTTAAGTAATTGATTCCCCTTCTGAGAATAGGAGTTTAGCTGTTCATAAGAGACTTGGAATCACACTCAAATTGAACCTTTTATATCCCAGATCCCAAGCTATTTGAAGGCTACACAAGGCCCTCCAGGCTTCCACAACAAAGGAGTTAAAATCTCCAAGAGGTTTAGCAAAACGCACCACCCAATAGCCATAGCCATTCCTTATTACTGCACCACATCCAGCTTTAAGCTTATCTATTTTAACTGCTCCTTTCGTATTTACTTCTATCCATTGACCCGGAGGAGTGGCCCCTGACATAGTAATGGACCCCATGATTCTATTACCATGAGGACTTGTAATGCCTCCGTTCTGCATAATCTCACGTGCATAGCTGATAATGGCATGCATCGGATTACTCAGCCTCCTAAAGAACAGCTGATGAATTGATTTATTCTGCCAGTTCCAAATAAAACCAAACGGCCACAGCCCAAATAATATTCCAATCATCCTGCCAAGATTCCTGTCTTCCCAATTGATCCTGCAAGTTCATACTAAACCTGTCTTGAAGACCAAGAACACTGAAAACCACTAATCTATTCGATTCAACCAAACGTTGCCAAATTTGCCAAGAGTTTGGGCAGCCCCGAAGCACATAAGGACTGTCTCAACATGTCTCAAACACTCCTTACAGTATTTCGAGTCATGTCCCCACTGACTAGTAACTGAGTTTGTTAGAAGACTGTCATGTTTAGCCTGCCATAGTAAACATCTTATTCTTTGAGGGACTGCCACTTTCCAAATCTTCTGCCAGCCAGGATCGGTATAGTTCCAAGAGGGCGACATCAATCTATTGTAAGCAGACTTAATGGAAAACATGCCCGAAGGAGAGTCTTTCTAAGCCAAAGTATCTCCTTCAGCTGTTACTGTAGACGGGCAAGCCAGCTGGATTCTTTTCACGATCTCAACGGGCAGGCCCAAGTTCAATCCCGTCCAGTGCCAGTCATCATTCAAAACAAATTTATTGAAGCTCATCAACCGTGTCCAAAGTGTAATTCAACATTGGCGTTTCAATTCGCAACCAATCATCAACCCAAAATCTAACTAATGCCCCATTGCTAATCCTCCATGTAAGTCTCCTCACTGTCTCATTTTTTAACTGAAGAAATTGCCCTCTATATTGAAGAGTCTCCATTCCTTGCAATGGAATTCGATGGCCACTCCCCTCCTCTTGCACCATATTTTCATTTGACAACTTCAAGACAATAGCTTTCTTGATCAGTGCATAGCTTGTGGTATAACTTCATGAGGCAAGCAGAATTCATTTTTTTTAGACTTCAGAATCCCATATCTCCGAGCTTTTAGGTTGGTAGATTTTATTCCAACTAATCATATGAGCTTTTTAACTGTAGAGTCCTAACCCCATATGAAATTTCTCTGCATTCTCTCAATCTCCAAGCACACTCCCTTTGGAATTCTCTCCACTTGCATAGCATAGATAGGAATATTAGAGAGAGCAGAACCCGCCAACATTATTTTACCGGCCATAGAAGGGGTGCTAGCTTGCCAATCAACAAGTTTGGATTTAACTTCAATAGTGAGATCATCAAATTTCCTTTTATTATTACCTGCTAAACCTAGATTGATTCCCAGATATTTTCGTAAGTTAAGGGTATGAGCAAATCCACTAAACTCAGTAATTGCATTTACCAGATTGACATCAGTATTCTTCGGGAAGTAAACTTTCGACTTTTGATGGTTAACTTTCTGGCTTGAACCATCACAGAACTTCTTTAAGCATTTAGAAATACAGTTGATCTGATCTATGGAAGCCTAAGCAAAGGAGTAAATCATCAACAAACATCAAGTGAGAGCAAAGGCGACCTTCTTGCGTTTATTAGTTTCCATTTACCAGAGGGAGCATCCTCCATAATTAAATAAGTGAGTTTCTCCATACAAATAATAAATAAATAAGAAAAAATGGGATCTCCTTGACGAACACCTCTAGAAGGGAAAAAGTCCATTGTTTTAAAACTATTCCATAAAATATTCAACATTGATGTAGAAATACATTTCATAGTTAGCTGCTACATCTGACTTGGGAGACCTACCTCTGACAAAGCATCAGCGATGAAGTTTAATTTTAATCTATCATAAATTTTTTCTAAATCAATGTTAATGGTTAAAAGCCCAACATCTTCCAAGAACAACACTAGATTGAAACAAAAATACTAAAGAAGGCATCAAAATTTTCAAATGATTCATCACCCTTTTAGTATTAATACATTTGCAACTCTTAGTGACTCAAGTTCAAAATCAAAGAAATCAAAGTATGATTCACAACATAGTTACTGGCAAGACCATTAAACACATGGCGAACAAAATTGAATAAGCTCTTACAAGCCTTATCCCAATTTGTTTGATAAAATAGAGTAGGAAATCCATCATTACTTGGAGCTTAAGTTGCCTCCATATAGACATGTGAAAATGAGTTAACTCAATCTTATTAGGCTAATTCAACAAGCAAAAATTATATGTCGGGTCAGTTTTAAGCTAGATTACTTTTTCACCAGGTTGATTCAGATGGAGTTGTTACAATACTAGTCCCAGTCCCAATACTAAGTTGAAATTTATCAAGAAGATTCAAACAAGTTTTATAACTTGTTACATTTTATTATTATTATCATATTAATTAATTAATTATTATTAATTTTACACTATTAATTAATTAAAATATATTATTATTTTTATTATATATAATTATATTTTATTATTATCACTTAAAATTTTATTATAAATGTGAATGAGTCATATATATTATATATGAAAATAAGTATATATTATTAAATATATATTTAATAAAATAAATATATATTATTAAAATCTAGTAAATGTGTAAATTTGTATTTAATAATATAAACATTTGATAAAATAGTTTGAATTTTATATTGATAAATAATTTTTTTATATATTTATTTTATATTATATATTTATTTTATTTAATAAAATAAATATATATTATTAAATATATATCGATCAAGTTCAAAGCATTATACATAAAAATAAATATATTTAATAATGTATTATATTATTAAATATATGAATAAATAATTATATAAATAATATATTAATAAATATAATTATAATAATTTATATATAATAATAAAAAAATAATAATTTACTCTATTATATATATGCATATAATATATTTAAAATTAATATGAAAATTATTTTTTAAATTCTTTAAATAATTTAAAATTTTAATATAAAAGTACTAATTCAAATTTTATTATAATTATTTATTTTGATAAACTTATATAATATATATTGATGATATTAAATATATAAATTTATTAATTTTAATATTAAAAATTATTTAATATTACTCATATATATAATTTTAATATTGTATATAATTTTAATATACTAAAATTATAATTTTAATATACTAAAATTATAATTTTAATATCTATATAAAAATTAAATATATAATAAATTAATTATTTATTACTAGAATAATGAACTAATCCAATAATCTAGCAGGTTAGCATTTATCAGTTTTAATTTCTTATCATGTTAGGCCATTGCGATTGTTTTTCATACCAACCATAATTTTAGGCTAAATAAAATTATACTAGTTTTAGAATAATCTATTAAACTTATACTTTTACCCCTATATCAATAACTACTATCCTCACTTCTTGCATAGTTTCAAAAGAAGCCAAATTATGTTTGTCCTTTCCTTTAAAACTAGGAAAAGAGAATAAAGTGTCTAGCTTTTGATAACTAGTCGTTTCCTCCTTAAGTAAGTCCTTATAAAAATTAATACACTACAACAATTGTGTAATATACAGATGACACATTTGCAAATAACATAATCTCGATCGTTTGTATAGGTTTTTTAAATTTTTTTAAAAATAAAAAAATTTAAAAACTCTATATAGTTAACTTTTGTTGTCTATGTAGACATTTAGTTTTTTGATAAAATTTTTAAATTTTTTTAAAAAATTAAAAAACTCTATTCAAACAACTTTGTTGTTTGTATAAAGTGTTCTAAAATTTTTTTATTCAAAAAAAATTAAAAAAATCGTGTATAGGTATTTTGAAATTTTTTTATTCAAAAAAATTAAAACAATTCTATATGGACAATAAAAAGTTATTTATTTAGGTATTTTCATTTTTTAAAAAAAATTAAAAATTTATATAGATAATAAAACTCATCTATATAGACTTTTTGGTCATCAATATAGAGTTTAAATTTTCAAAGGTGGAAAAAATTTCACATGTTAAAATTATAAAAGCAATATAGGCGACTGAGATGTGACTTTTTATCATTGCTATATAATTTGCTTATAAATTCTCGCTCGGGAGCGGATGACAGGTAGAGCTTTTCCTTAGTGGAACTCATCCTTGGTGCTTAGGTATGTTCTTTTTTTATTTTTTACCATCTTTTTATATTTATTTATTAATTCTTGTTTTGTTATATAATTAAATTATATAATTGAATTATTGATTAAAATTCATAATTGTTGCTTTGTTATTTTATTCTTGTATGTTAAAAAAATTTATACGATAATTTCATTTAACATTATTGACATAATATATAAAAATAATTTTTTATTTCATTAATCAATTTGATATAATTATTATTTGATATAATAGCATATATATTTATTGTATTAAACATTAATGTATATAAATTATTATTTGCATATTTTAATATGATATTTAGTTTGAAAAAATAATTATTTTCTATAGTTTGATATGATTATTAGTTTAAACATTTGATATATTGATATGATAATTGAATATGAATTTATTTTAATGCTTTATTGTATTGACTGGTAAAATTAATATTTTGTAAAAGTTAATAGATTTGACTTTATTGCATTAAACATTTGATGAGTTTGATAGAAAATAGGACCACTAAATTTGTAAGAATTTTGACAATTATATAAACTAAATTATTAAATTATATTAAAAATAAAAATTTATAGAAATGAAAATATAAAATTTGATAATTGTATAAATAAAAATATAAAATCTATGATGATGTGAAATATTTTGTAATTTAAGCAATCATTTAAAATACTAAAAAAATAAATAATTTAAACTTTTATAAAATTACTTAATTAAATCCTTATAAAAAAATTACTCAATAATGAGCATTCAACATTTAATAAAAGTCTATTATTAAACAACAATAAAGAATAGAATACATAATAATTTAATATTGGAAGTAAGTTTTAGAATTGCCATTAAAGTGTTAAATTACACAAAAATGAAAATAATTAAAAAATGGTGATAACTAATTTTGATAATTATAATAATGAATATTAAAAACTTTTTATGATGTGAAATGTTTTATAATTTAAATAATAATTTAAAATACTAAAAATATAAGTAGTAATGGATAATAAAATATATAACAATTTAATATTATAAGTAACTCATATAATATTAATTAATTTATTACAACATAAAATGTGTAAACTATTAACTTTTATTATATAATATTTTATAAACTATTATATAATGATATAAACTTTCATTATATAAAACTATATAAACAATTATGTAATTGTATTTATATGTATATATATATATATATATATATATATATATATATATCTAAATAATTATTATTTTTATTTTACATATATATTTAAATATTTTAATTAGATTTAAATTTTTTAATTGATTATCACTCTTTAATTATGAACACAAATGTTAAAAAGTTAAAAAGAATTCATAGAATTTTTCTTTTTTTAAAATAAATTTCAAGCCATTACAAAACGACTCTAGTTTATATAAATCGCATTTATAGTCTATATAAACTAGACTTATATAGATGACATTTTGTTGTATGTATAATCTGGACTTATATAGATAACAAATGTTGTCTATATAATCTGAACTTATATAAATGACAAATATTGTCTATATAGTCTTGACTTTTATAGATGATATTTGTTGTTTATATAAGTGGAGGCTATACAAATGACAAACTAGCCTATATAAACAATATTTGTTGTTTATATAGTTTAGACTTGTAAAAATGACTGTACAGATGACAAAGAAAATGTTGTCATTATAGGGTGCAACAAGTATGATTTTATACAGATGATCCAATACAAATGGCAATATCATTTATAACATATATAGAGACAACAAATGGGTTTATGCAAATCACTTTTTATTATCTATATAACCTTTTTTTTTTGTAGTGATAACCATAGCAGATAATGGATCTTTATCATCAATCCATTGACTACTATAATTTCTAGGCAAATTAACTTTGTTATGTCTTCTTTCAACCACTATCTTAGTGTGGCAAAATTTAGTATTGTGGTCTCCATCTTCTATCCATTTCACTTGAGTTTTTGGTGCCAAAGAGCTTCCTCTTTAACAAGAACATTCGAAAACTCCTTTTGGAGATTTTTTTCCCCCATTTTTTCCTAGAGAATCCAAATGAGGATGCCAATTTCTTTCTATGCCTAGTTGAGCTCCCCGAATGCTGGTGAGAAGCTTATGTTTCTTCTTTTTAATATTTCCAAATACTTCTATGTTCCAAACAGGAAGTTGCTTCAGTAAAGTATGAAGATTCTGAGCAAGAGAGGCATTATTTCTCCAATTCCTATATAAGAACTAAGGAAATTAATCATAAAGAAGCTAAGTTGAATCAAACCGAAAAGGACAATTCTCGCCATCCTTTTTAGCTCCTGATAAATCAATTAAAAGAGGATAATGATCAGAATAGGCTCTAGAAAATACTCTCACGATAGCTTCATCAAAGCATTTACCCCAATCAGCATTACATAAAGCCTTATCTAGGTGATCAAAAATTTTCTCATACCCATCCCTTAAAGGACCCCACCATATCTGGAGCCTTGCCGCCCCAAATCCAGCAAACCACACCACTCAATCCATCCAGCAAACTCATAACATCTTCTCTCATCTGCTGGAGCCTCCTTTTTTTCTCCATTGGGTGGGCTATGACATTAAAATCTCTTGAACAGAATTGGCAAATTCAAGCAAATCCTTCCTACATTTTCTTCTAGCTTCAAGATGAGGACTTATATAAATAATGAAGCAAAAACAAGACATTCTACTCTAAGTGGTAATGTGGAGAAGAACATATTGAAAATGACTAAAAATCATGTTAATATGGACTTTTTCATCTTTCCAACCAATCCATATACCTCCCGACAACACTCCCTTCTTGAACGTGAAACTTAAAAAAATATAATTTTTTGAAGATTTCTTCCGCATGCGAAGAAGAAGCCTTAGTTTCAATTAAAGCTAAGACATCTGTTTTGTATTGATTCACAACATTGTTCACTTGCACAAGAAAATCAAAGTTGCCAACACCGGTACAATCCTAAGATATCATTTTATTCGTGAGAAACTATCCATGCAAGAGGAATGGCACAAAGCCCCAAAGAGAGCCAACAATTAGTTAACCAACTGACCAGCCCTTTGGGCATCTGGGACCATATCAAGTTCCATACCATCCATGTTTTCAACTTGTGTAGTTTCTTCAACTAAAGATGGAATCTCTAGCTGAGAACCTGGTTTGTCGTTCAAGTGACCCCCTTGATCTGGAGGTTTCCCTATGGTGTCAAATATTCATTTGAGAATCGGAAACAATCACGTGGAAGTTCGCCTTTTGGTGACCACCATGCACCATTTCAACACCTTCCATAGCGTTGGACACCAAAGGCACCGTTTGAGCAACATTAACATTGTTTCCAAGGTGCTGACCTTTCTCCTATGTAATGGGACTCAATTGGACCACTGAAATACCTTGCTCAATCTCCCGCAATACCCTTGGCCTTGCCCTTTTCCTACTCAGAATAGACTTGCATCGGGCCCCCCTAACTTGATTCCCAGACATGCGCACAGGGGCTTTTTAGAGGTTTGGGTTCTCATTTTCTTTAGTAGCTTCCCTATAGGTATATCCCACACCAATGTTGTCCCCCAAATCACCTTGATCATTTTCAAAAATTGTGTTATCTAGTGCAGCAAACCGAGACCCTTCCACTTTCTGCATTATCGGAGCATTATTCTGGTCACCCTTGCGTTTTCGATTTCTTTCTGATCTTTGGACGATCATCCAGTATCCAAACTCCATACCCAGCTGTTCTTTCACAGGTTATTTGGGAGAATTACCAGGGACCTCGACACCTTGAGCATTCTCCTGACTCACCTTACTGCTCCCATAATTAAGTGCATTCACTTTATAAAACCCTTTTTTGCTTCAACCCAACGCCACTGGAAGGGTCAAGGGTTATAGAACGCGTTTTGTTTCCTTTAGAGAAATAAAACAGAGCTCTATTCTATTTTTATTAATTAAAAATGCTAAGTTTTGGCCTCAGAAGGAACAGAAAAGCCACTTACTAACAGAACAGAGGAGGCTGTAAAAACTGTCTCCATCTATGGAAGCCGAGTTCTAGCGAATCTGAGCCGTACTGCATCGGTTGCGTGTCATGTTAGACACTTGGGCGACATCAATATTCAGCCAAAATGGCGAGCCTATGTTAATATTTTATCCTTCTATATAACTCCCCCAGTTTATTAATATAAATAAATAATATAAATGAAATTATAATTTTATATAAATTTATATAAAGGAACAAAATTTATATAAATAATTTTATCCTTCTATATAACAATTCATAGACAAGATTATCAATATAAATTTATATAAAGGAACAAAATTATTTATATAAATGAAATTATAATTTTATATAATTTAAAAATTATTTTACTAATATTTTATAATTTTAAAAATAAAATTAATAATTTTATCTTTTAAAATATTGGAGGCCAGGTGCCCCTTAGTTTCTGAAAAACTCCACCAGTGTTGCTTCATAGGCGATGGTGAAATCATGAAGAGAACAGGAACTTTTAAAAACAGAGGTTGGAGTAGTGGTTACCGGTCATTCGTGTCAGTTCATGGTTTCCAAATTTCGTTACGTTGGGTAGTAGAAAGCAAAACTGTGAAAAAGAATGCCAATAAATGTAGACATTGCAATACAAAATTACAGTTATAGAGATTAGCAATAGAGCCCTTAAAATGACGGTCTCTGGAATCATCTATTCTATCTTGGATCCTCCTCCTCGACCTTCCAGATGTCGAATCATTGAAAGAGTTGGATTTGAAACCAAATCCGACATCCTCAGAGCTTGTCGTCTCTCTGATAACCTCATTGTTGTGCTACCCAGTTCAGTCAGCTAAGATCAGTGACTTACAGGTCAGTCTAGCCGTTTTTATTGTTACAACAAATTGAATCGATTAAATTGAACTGTGCGAACCAATATTGGGGGACCGTAACTTGTTTGTTAAAATCAGTCGAGTTTTATCAACGATTGGTTGGCTCTTAAAGTGGTTCTGAATTTAATTGTTAGAAACATTATTATTGGATGGGATTTATCAGCTATTATTCTCATCTCAAATCGGACTAAATCACATACCTAATTAAAAAAAATGATATCTTCAATAAAAAATATCACTTGAGCAATATTTTTTTGGCATCCCCTTTAAAATGGAATTCTTTCCCAGTAAGGTAAGATTTTAGGAGTTGTAACATCCTATTGAACAACATTATAAAATAAGGAGAATTTAAACTCTCGGTATGAAATATTTTGTGAAAAAATACGTTATTAAAAAATAATAATTAAAAATTTTTAATAATAGTAAAAATTTTTAATAGTTTTTTATTAATATGGTAATATATGATTAGGTGGTAGTATAAAATTAATAATTGATCAAAATTAAATTCAAATAAAAAATGATTGGCGTTAGAATTATTTTATTATTGAACTTAATAATTAAATAATTATAAATAAAATTCTCAAATATTGTAGTCGAAATGTTAAGTGACAATCAAGTTGGATTTAGAGACATTTGTATTTGAATTGTGGCAACGGGAGATTTTTTTATTATGGATTGATTCATTACTGATTATATTTTATTTAAACAGGAACCTCATGCTACTGCATACTTTCCATTAATCTACAAACATTCTCTCCCCAACTACCTAAACTGACAACTAGAGTTCGAAGGAGCAGCTATACTGTGAGAACACTTGCAGGTAAATCAAAAGGTTAGTCTCATATTGTGAATTAGAGAGTCATAATTGTGATCTAAAAACGTTTAATTACCTCATTTCAAATTAAATTAACCGGAAATAGAAGTAACATATTTCATTTACATACGTGTTATTTAATATATATATATATATATATTTGAATCATATGTGTTATTTAATCTACATACATATTTATGCTTATTTACGCGATTTTGACAAATAAAAATTTTCAATCAAATTTTAGCACTGATACTTTAAATAATTCAGCATATATGTGTTCCACACAGGAAGCAGAATAATTAAAATCATTTAGCTTATCTTTCTCATGCAAACACCAGCTGAGAATGCAAAGGCTACGAGAAGTTAATGGAGTATCTTGAGAAACAATAAGGAGGAGAAATACTGGAAATAAAATGGCTAATCTTTGGAGATCAAACAGAGGAACATGAGCAGCAGGCTGCTCATCAATGTCAATTTGATAACTTGCTCTGCTTCTCTTTCTCCTTCGAACCCTGATATGGTTGCCGCCGCTCTTAATGCCGTTTTAATTCTTTCAATTGGATCAGAATAAAGAATAGCTGAATCCTGAATATATATTTGGTAATCACTAATCATCGCCACTTTGAACCGCTTCTATGCTTAGAAAATAGTTTTGGATTATGTGATTTCCTCTCTCTATAAAGTGAGCAGTCTAAAACCACTATGTAAATAAAAGTGCTTTTCACCAAGAGATTGCACAGCCTAACAAGGCAATTAAAATGGAGATTTATATATCATTTTGGACAGGTTTAAAGTACTCATCGTATAATATTGAGTACAACAAGAGAGTTTATCCGGGCCGTCAAATCAATATAGTAAAATTTGGTCCCTTTATTAATATCCCTTGTAATCTGTTAAAGGGTACCTCATAGTTACAGCATAACGATAAGTTTGCCCTTATCTTCTGGGGCAAAGGTGGTAGAATTTCTTTGGAAATAAATACCACGATCTCACGGTTTGAACTTTGAAACTACGTATAGATTGCCGACGACTGCTGTAGATTACCGAATGTAGCAATCGCATCCTATGCGCTCCAAAATTATTTATTTAAATAAATTAATAAAAATTATTTAATAAAATATTTATATATTTTTTAATTTTTAATTTAAATTTTTATTTGATTATAAAATTTTAAAAATATATTAAAATCCATTAATATAAAAATACTTAAAAATAATATTATTTTAACTGATCAAATGATGTTATGTGTGTTTAAATTATATTGATTTATTATGAACTAAAAATTATTTATATTATTAGTGAGTACAAAAATATTATGTTATTGAAATATAAATGTAACTAAAATTTATGATAAAAAAGTAAACAATAGAAAATTTCTCTCAATATAATAATATATGAGTAATTGATGATATAAAATTTATTTATTTATTTAAATTTAATTAATTTTATTACTTAAATAAAATTATAAAGATAGATACTAGAATTTTAAACATCAGCAACACTGATTGTCCCAAATAAATCCACGCTGAATGGTGTTCCAAACCAGCAGAATCATTTCTTTGCTGTTGGATGCAATATGGAATCCAGCAAAATCTCGTGTACGATGGAAATCCATGATTTGATGTTTATTCGGGGAATATTTTTCGGCTCTTCTTGTTGGTATTCTAGCGTTACTCTTTAAATATATAGAACAAACTAATAATTAATAATTATGGAACGTCTTAAATAAAATTTATGAACTATGTAATGTATAATTAAAAAAGTATATATAATTTCTTTCTTAAGAAAGATAAAAAGGTGAATGTAATTTAGGTTTAACTATATTAATTTTATTTATTAATATAAAAATAAAATAATATTAACAATTCATCATTTATTTTGTGATAAGAAATATTAGAATTACATTTAAAAAATTTTCTGATATTGAATTAAAAAAATAATGTTATTTATTAAGTACCAAAATTACATTTTAAAAAAATAATTTTTATTTATAATATTATTGTGAATAAATACTCGTTCTTTATTATTTTCATGCATCAAACATCAAATATAATTATAGAAAGAATTTTCTATGCTTTTTTTTTTATCTCTTTGTCATTCTTATTTTTTTTCATTGTACCACACACATCATAAATATTCTTTCTTTTTATCATTATTTTTTATTATTTTATAATTATATAAGTTACATACAATAAAATTTAAAATAATATAAAAACACATAATTTGTATTTTTTATTTTTTAAATTAAATAATATGTTTTAATATATAAATTATTTTCTTATTTTTTAAATTTTATTTATTTTTATTAAATACTAACCCTCGTTACAGGCTTGGTTACTACGTAATAAAACTAGTTGGCTCTGATTATAAAACAACTTTTCTAAGAGAAAACCTAAAGCAGATTTTCCCCCTTAGGGGCCCGAGGCATTCACCTTCTTCGCCCTCCGGGCGGCCGGTAATGAAAATTCTTTTGGCCACGGCTAAGCTTGGCTGGGCATCTCCTTTATGAGTATAAAAGTGCACCGAAAATAATTAGTACCAAAGAAACCTCTGAATATATTCTCTACCCACACAGAAAATGATCCAAGGGTGTATATATACTAGAAGAAACATTCATACGCTACTTTTACAGCATACTATTAAATTTAATAATTTAAATCTATTAATTTGTAGGATACTCTACAAACTAAATGAAATCTAATAATTTTAAAATAATAATATATTCTAAACCAATGTATTATAGTTTACACCGTGTATATATAAGATAAGAAGCAAGATGCAAAGTAGAAGAGTCCCAAACCGGAGGATTATATCTTCCAAATTTTTTCAAGCCCAGTAAAATTAAGTTCCGCATCAATATTTGAAATTGTTATTATTAAAAAATTTATTATTTATTATTTCCATCCAAAATAGAATTTAGATTAACATCAAAATGTGCGAAAACGTATGGATATAAACAAAAAATTTCCTATATTTTCGCATGTCCCATGTATACTAGGAGGAGGATTAAATCTCCCAAGTTTCTTATCAAGGGATATGAATTCTCTCAATATTTTTTCCCTGCAGAATTAGAATAATAGACAACAATTTCTCCTTCAGAATTATACTCCCCTTCAATTTTAGGTTGGTCAAGCTCTTCATCAAAATGAAATGGGTTTTTTTATCCTAGTTCATTATTATATTCTTGGTTCTCATCATCTATGTCATCCTCTTCAAAAGAAATAAAATTTTATTTCATTGTGTTAAGGACACAAACAAAAAGAAAAGAAGAGATAAAAATAGATTTGGTAAATAAATAAAAAATAAATACATAAATTAATACAAAATAGACATACACAAACCTAAAGTCAAATTGCATAATTCATGAACGTAAGAAATACGGAAGAGTGGAACAGATTCTCAATATAATATTAGGAAAAGAAAGTGAAACTGGGATGAAGGTTTTGGTTGATTAATAAATTAATTGAGATAAATTATAATTCTTCAAAACTACGGAAATCCGCTTTTTCTATTGGAAGACAAGGCAGGCTATGGCACCTCCAGTCTCCATTATTGCTCTGCACTGCATTGTGAGGAATAGGGCTTGCGCTTTCTTGTTACACTGCTTAGAAATTGCAGTTAAATTTTTAAGTGTTATCAAATGGCTTTTTATTTAAGCTTTTGTTTTCATCGTTATATTAAATTTTAAGTTGACCAAAATGGATGCCATATCATGCAGACCTAAAATTTGGCCTTTAAAGTCGGGCTGTTTAGCAAGGTTAGAGATATTTTACATCTTATCTATACGATTTCTTGTATTTTTTAAATAAAATTTTATAATAAAACTGCTATATATTTTTCATTGTAAGTATCATTGTTTATTGTTTATTGTTTATGATGTTTATAAAAAACATTGTAAAATCTTGTAAAAAATTATAAAACTAGAGAAAAATTATATTTTACTCATACATAATTTTATTATTTTCCTCTTAATATATCTGTAATGGTGAATATTAAAATTTATTCATTTATATTTTCAACTATTAAATTTTATTTATTTAAATTAATTTTCATTAAAAAATTAAAGGAGACACTTGCAACACATGGTCATCCATTCCCCTGATTCTAATTCAATCAGAAGCAATTGTTCCAAAAAAAAATTTTAATGCAAATTATTTCACAATTGACTAACAAAGATAGGACAAAAGGAATAGAATCGATTGATTTTTTTTACAACTTTATCGATTAATTCTCAAATCAACATTGAACCTTAATTGTTCTATGACAAACAAGATGGGTCATCAAATATCAAGTGATCAATTTATAAACATGAGCTTGGCATTTTGATGCATAGTCTGTTGACAAGGTAGGAGGCAAATTTGTTAAATTCTTCAATTCATTGGTCCACGTGTATGGCCAGGGTTCTTCTAGCTTTTGGCAATCAAGTATCTTTTGCCTTTGCGTACAACCGCGCGCGCGAGTCCAAATATGACGTTTACCTAACCCACTTTTTTTTTTCTTAATTAAAATTTTAAGAGGAATATATGTTCTTTCCTTCTCAAGTAAGATATCTCAAAGAACTATCCCGTCATTAACCATAGAAATTAAATATAAGACATAAATAATTAAAAATAACGAATTTTATTGATTGAAAAGCTATTTGATGGATTTATCTAACCTACTGTTAAACATAGTTTCTTGTTTTTGCATTATTTTATGATTGATTAATGATTTATGATTATTAATAGGTTGTTGCTCCCATCATTCAATACGACAAGATATTATATATTATATTAGGAGAATGATAAATATATTGCGTCACACAGCCTCACAAAGAAAAATCGGCTAAGTAAAAGGATCATTCTTGGGATCTCCTTACCTAACTTGCTAGTTGCAAATATATCTATTATGTTTTGTTTGGATGGAGAAAAGATTGAAGAAAATTTTTTTTAAGTTTTTTTTTTTTTTGTGTGTTTGCATGGAGAGAAAAGATGAAGGAAAGAAATATTAAATATCAAATTTGTGGTTAAAATTTTCTTAACAATTTAAACTTTAAAAAATTTTCTCTTTTATTTTCTTTCTAATTTAAATTTAAAAATTTTTCCTCTTTCTTCTCTATTTTTTTTCATCCAAATAAGGGTTAAAGGTCACTACTGTTTGACAATTCCTTTGGGCCCATCTTTGCTCGTTTAAAAGTATGACCGAAATTTAAATTAAATTAAACGAGTATTTTCTTGCACTACAAGATACAAGCTGTGAAGCTTTTGCTTAGTTGAGTGACTTTCTGTGGGGGTATAATATCAATACAGAAGCGAATGGAGAATGTTTAAGGAAGCTTTTATGCAACTTCAGGCTTCTACATATTTCCCCAATTCCACTGCACTGGTGTCCATGTTTCATAGTTGGTCAGCTCAAAAGCCTATTAATTAATTATTATTGTATTATACAGCTAAATAATTACAATATTATAATTCATACTTATTATAAATTTGTAATTGATTCTTGCATGTAGCAATTAAATGAATATTAATGATTAAATTCTCAATTTTTGTTCAATACTTAAGAGAAACAGAAAATGAATGAAATGATTTAAGTTAGTTTAAAAATGATTTGTTCACTCTTAGTTGTATCTTAATAATTAATTCTATGATTAATTAAATTATTGTTACTTAAATACTGAATATAAAGAATTAATTTAATTGTTAGGCTTGAATTAATCAATACCACGAATAAAATAAAGAATATCAAACTTCCAGATAATTCTTGATTAAACAATTAAATCAAGAATAATTTATTAATGATTAATCAATGAATTAATAGTCTGGATATCTCTTAAGCTTTTTATTATTGTAATATTTCTTTTATTTAATTCTATGATTGTTCATTCTAATTTTCATTTTACGTAGCAATTTAACACAACCCCTTGTTTTTATTTTGTAACCTAAATTGTTCTATTAATATCTAGGGTTGAATTTGAACTCATCAGTGATGTATATAAGTTTCGAAAGGGCAATAAATAATTCTGGTGAATTCGACTTACATCAAAAACCCCCTTCCAATATATCAATCTGCTACCTCTTTATTCTCTTCTTTAAGAAAATGCCTAAGTCTCAAACACAACAATAATTTATATTTAGGTATATTTTATGCAACTTAGTGCCATTGACAGGGTGCTTGCCAATTCACGTCATGGCTATCATTATTTGTTTATTTGTTTGGCCGTGACAAAGGAGGTTTTACTTTGGCATCTGACCTTATAGGATAAAATCTAATTAAAATCGAGAGTGGCTTGAACAAATCATGACTTTAGTGCTTTATGTACATATTGAAATGTACTTTTGAAGGAAGGATAAACTGTCTTTTGTCTGGTTGAAGAAAGTTGCACACACATTGATTTTGAAGGTAGTTTTAATATATATGATTAACATTAATCCATTGATATAATAAATAAAATATGTCCACACCATTATTTTGGATAAAACTGGAAATTGGGTTAAAAGGAATCGTGCATATATAAATTGAAGAATCCTCTCTACTACAAACCTTTTGGAAACTAGTGCCAAATTTGTATCATAGAATTGGTACAACGTGTCACTTGTTTTTTGCATAGAAGATGGATATGGTATACCATTCACACAATAGTAACAAAGAAAATATTTGTTTATTATTTTTGAAAATAATTTTTTATATTTTTTAAAATAAAAATTTTTATTTCATAAATATTTTCAAAAATTATTTCTAAAATCATAATTTAAAATATTTAATTTAAAAATAAAAATAAAAAATTTTTTTTTAGTTTGTTCTTTTATTCTTAAATCTGGTTTTATAATTAAATAAAACATATATTTTCTTATTTATTTCTCTAAGTATTTTCTACTTTTTATTTTTTAAAATTTTAAAGTTAAATAATAATTTTTAAAAAATACTTCTAAATATTAAAAAATAAAAATATATCTAAATACAGTGTAAATTTCTCTTTGGTTGCCATCTCTTGTACCAGCGACTTAATTATTTGACATAAGTTGGTCAGGTCTTTATGTATTTTCTTCATTTATTCACATGTCATTTTAAAAAAAAATATTCTCATTTATCCATTAAAAATTATGATCACATTTATTTTTTAAAATTTTATTTTCATTATCATGCTTATTTTTTTGTATTAATTGACTTATTATTGTTATTTCAATGAACAATAGTGCTAAGCAAAAATAATATATATATATATATATATATATATATATATATGTTGCAACCATACTAGCATTTTAAACATTCCATAATTAAGATGGAAACTGAAAATTATCGTATGTAAATTAAGCATTTAAGAATTGTAGGGAACTCAATTTATTCGCAACGCAAAAATTCCTAATCTGAAATTTCAGCATATTCAAGAAGTAATGGCTAAAAGGATTTTAAACCCAGTCCCAATATCTCAAATTAAAGCAGCACCATAGATTTTGGTATAATTCAGTTATTCTATTTCTACTTAATTTTATTAAATAATAATTTGATAAATATATTATCATTTATGGAAAATCTTTGTTTAACCACCTTTAGCATGTGTTTGAGATAATAAATAAATTAGCTTATAATCTATTAAAATAACTTTTAGGAGTGTTTGATTCACTAATTTATTTTTTTAAAAATATTTTATTTAATAAGTTTCAAATTATAAGTTAATATTTTTTTAATTTTTATTAAATTAATCCTTTTTTTACTAAATACAATTTATATCTAAATTATGTCAACAAATATTTGGTATTTCTTATTAATTCAATATAAATAAACAAGTAAATGAATATTGAACATTATAAAATATAATAAATTAAATTTTAAATTATTATATTACTTTGAATAATGATTAAATAAATATATAATATCATAAATATAATTAATTTATGTCATGGTATTCTTATTTTGAATATTTTTATTGCATTATATAATTTGATCTAAAAAAATATAAATTAATTTAATTAATACATTTATTTGTATTAACAAATTTTTATGTTATTTTATTTTTTGATTAATTTAACAATTAATTTTATTGAATATTTTTAATATAAATTGTTAATTCACCAACTTTTAATTATTAGATAACTTATTAATTACTTGTATTAAACAAATCCCCAAGCATGGCTTGGGTATATTTGTTACCTTTAAACTCATCAACTCTTGAAGTAAATAAATATAAAAATATTATATGCACGAAAAATTGAATATGAAATTGGATTCTAAATCTTTATATTCATTGGATCAAGATTTAAAAATTTATTCTATCATTTATTCAATATAAAATTTTAAAGTTATATTCAAACTTTAATTTGAAATCTCAATTTTAATATATATAACATCATTAAAATAAATATTTTTTAAAGGAGCAATTTTGACAATAATTTTCAATCCCCAAGTTTCATTCCTCTCTGCGCAATTTTGGCAATATAAAAAGTATGTGTTTCAACCAATGTTTTAAAACTTGGTCCAGCCATCAACTCGACTAGGCAAGCGGTTCAAGGTCGGACCAATATGACCAATTAAATTGAGTGATCAAATTGATTATCATATTTTTATATATAATAAATAATATATTACATATATGCATATACTTTACTATTATATTTCTAAAATAATAAATAAATATTGATTTTATTGCAATTACATTAATCATTCAACATAATTTTGGTTCAAATAAAATGCAAATGACAAATTTTTTTTCTAATTCAAATTACTTTCATATAAGTCTTAATTTTTTTCATTTAATAGTAATTGCAAATGACAAAATTATTAATTTATAAGAAAAACTATTGATCTTGATTCTTATAGTTTAACAATAATCAAGAATGAATTTTTTCCTTTTAAAGTTCTTGAATTTAAATTCAAGATTTTTAAAACTTTGTTAATCCATTTTTATAAGAAAAATTTAACAATTTAACATTTTTCTATTTTTGAGCAATTAAAAAAATTCAAAATTTTCAAAAAGAACATTATGATTATTGATATTCTTAAGTTCAATATCTTAAAGTATGTATTTTATTTATTTTGCTATATATATGAAATAAATTATTTTTTAATATTTTTTATGTTATACTTTCTTACTTAAGGCTTCCATAATTTTTTTCTTTTTTTATATTTAATTTTTAAGTTAAATTGGAATTAAACTCTAACAATTTGTTAAAAAAAAGAAAAAAAATGATCCAGGTGGATGGGTTGACCGAGTTGATTAGGTTGAATCCGGCCAACCTGAGTTTTTGGCAAGTCTGAGTTTCAGGATTGAACTAACTCATTTTTTAGTTTGGATATTGGTTCGACTAGTTGAACAAGCTGGGTCGGTCTAAGTTTTAAAACAATGATTTCAACATCAAAATTATACACAAAATACAATTTTTTCTATAAATAAAAATAAGATGCTACTAGCATTAATTCTTTGTGATTTAAAATTAATTTTAACTAGTAAGATTATTTTTGAACAAATAAAATAACAAAGTATACTCTTGAATGTCAAAGTTAAAAATTTTGAGAAGTAAGTTGCTTTCCTTTCATTTAATTTCATTTAACTTATTTTTTCTTCTTATTTTTTCTTATATATTGCTAATTAAGTTTTATATTATTTCAAATAATATTACACTTAAACAATTTTTTTTCTTACAGATTCAAATAAAATCTTCTTATGAAAGTAATTTTTTCAAAATTTATTTTTACAATGATCAATTTTGTTACATTTTATTTAATTCTACAATTCTATCTTGTTTTAGTTTAAAATATTTTACATAAAGTTATTTATACACTATTTTTATGAAACAACAAGTAAAATCAAAAGAAACGTATTGAATTAAAATTTCTTAAAATTTTATAATTTAGAAGATAATGAACGAACAGTAAAAAGGACCATATGGATAATTACTTATAAATTATGCCTGAAAAGTAAAATAAAAAAATTACTCTTGAATTTGAATTTTCATTCCAAAATTTAGAAGATAATAAAGGATTTAACTGGATAAAGATTCATAGAGATGGAGGATGTAAAAATATATGTTAACAATTTACATTCTTTACCAGAACAAATAAAATTAAAAAAAAGACTCTCCACATAATATTTGAACGTTGATTCATTTAAAATAAAAAATAATATATTATTAAACTAGATGTCTCCAAAACATTTTTAATAATAAACTCAACCCAATAGAGATTAATAAAGAAAATAATAAAAAAAAATTATACGGCTTTCCGTAGTTATAGGAAGGAACTAAAGATAAAGAGATGCTACACGTAAAAAAGTACGCTGAAAAAGAAGCGGAATTTTTACCAAACGTGTTGAAAAAAAAAATTGGGGGTGGAATACAGGAACGCTGGAGTAAAAGCATGAAGGAAAGGAAGGGAAGGGGGGAAGTGGCGGAAAAGACGGACTCCTTTATATATATATATATATATATATATATATATATATATATATATATATATATATATATATCCACTTCAAGATGATAAGTCGAATAAGTAATAAATATTCATGTTATGTTTGATGCAGACTCAGCCAAAATTTTCAAAAGATGATGATAATAATGCTAGTCTTCACTTTATTTTGATGTTAATTTAATTTGATAATAAAATATATTGACATGTTTAAATATAATTTAAAATTATTTATTGCATTGGAGCTTGGATGGCTAGAAGACTCTTAGTTAGAATCTTTTAAATTTTACTAGATTCAATTATAAAAAAGGTATTTAAATTCAAATGATTTTAATCATTTGTTGGAGAAAATATAAAATAAATCAATTTGTATCAATCATAAAATGAAACTTGTTGGAACTATAATTGTGGGTCAAAATGATTTTGACTTGAGAACAAAAATCATTTAGAAAGCATTTGAAAATAGTTCAAAATTATCTAAAAATATAATTGTAAATACCTTGTCAATTGGTTTAAAACAAAACCCTTTTTGAAATTGAAACTTGGAGGTAATGAAGTACTTCATCCCCTTTAGAGGGCTCAAGAAACACTTAGTGAAGTGTTTCATGTGCCTTGTCTTAACTTTTTAAACTAGCTCAATGAAATATCTCACAAAGAACTTCACACCTTAAAGTAAGTATGCTTGTGTAGGGCTAAAGTGCTTTGTGAAACCTTTTGTCCCATGATAATTCAAATTTTTACTAACATGAGGACTTTGCAAAGTACTTCATTTTTTATTGACACGTTTATAATGGTTCTTTTAAGAATCTAACAAGCATTTAATAGTTTCAATCCCTATTTAAAGGCTTGAACTCATTTTAAATATACATTTAGAGCTTGCACTATTATATTAACACACTTTTCTTTATTTCTTGCTCTCCAATGGTTCAAATCCCTTGAACCAACTAGATTCAAATTTCTAATCAAAATTTGAAAATCTATGAGCTTATTTTTTTTATTGTAAACACTCATTTCATAGATTTTAGGGTAAGATATCTTTAAGATTTTCAAAAATATGGATTCTCATGGAAGAGTATTCTTTGAATGAAGAATCTCAAAGAGATTGACTTGCATTTAAAGTGGATACTGTTGAGATTTTTTCAAGTGCCCAATTTAAACTTAAAGAAATAGTAGAATTTGCAAAATTCACATCAAGTATGCATAGTAGTTGATGTGCTCCTTAGGGTGTTAGATTTTTGAGGGCAAAGCATTATAAATCATTATGTTTGATTTTCTCTATCCTTATCTCTTTATTTTTCTATGTATTACTCTATTCTTGACTTATTGAAATAACTGATTTTTGTTCTTAATTGCTCTGATATTTGCATTGGGTGATCATTGGTCTATTATTTTTGAATGAAAGTTATCTGGAAATTTTTTGTAAAATAGAACTTATTTTCATAGAGAGTAAAATACTAAAACTTAATTCATCCTTTTTTAAGTGGAATTCTTGGTTACAAATAAAACTAACACATAGGGCTTATTTGATATAATGATGAAAATAATTAATTACTAAAATAATTGATTATAACAATTAGTTTTGAAATAATTAATTATAAACAATCTATTTTATATTTAATAACATTAATTAATAGTTGATTATATATAATCTTTTCTTGTTCAAATGATGTACAAAATAATTTCCTTTTTAGTATTAAATTAAAAAAAGGACAATAAGATACATACGATCACATCAAAATTAATAGTTTTCAAATCTTTTTTATGTTATTGTTTGGAAAATAAAATATAATTATATAAAATATATTATTTGATTTTTATATATAATTATTTAATATATTAAATTATTTTTTATAAATAAGAAAGTTTAAATTTTTATCATTAAAATAAGATTTATATTTACTTTAATATTAACTAATTAAAAAATACAAATAATTAAATTATAAAATATTGAAAATAATTCCTAAATTAAAAATAACTAAGATTAGTGTGAGAATAAAATTTAAAATTTATATTATTAGAAGAAAGGTAATGGAAAAGTTAAAAAAGAAATAAGGTTAGTATAGATATAAAATTTAAAATTTCTCTTTTTATAATTATAATTAGAATATAAACTAATTTGAGCATTTTTTTTAATCAAAATTATTATCTTATTTGAAATTTTAAAAAATATAACCAAACATTTTTGAAAAAAAATAATGATCAATTATTTAATTTTTAGTCGATAATTTCCAATCATATCAATCAAACAAGCACACAGATATTTATCAAGTTATTATTAGCTAAAACTAAAATTAAGTGAAATAGTTGAAACACGTAAGAATCTGTCAAGTACGTATCTCTAATTTCTCAAAAGGCAGTTCTGCTTGTCCATTTCGCTTGAACTCTTTGTGACTTTTGGACTTCCTTCCAACGGTTGAAGGAGAAGAGAAAACATGCAAGAAAAGGGAGAGGAGTAGAGGACTTTTCTGCTCACTAAGCCCCATTTGTCCCTCAGATATTTTCAATATACATAGATAAAAATACTAGTTATAAAATTTCAGAAATATAACAAATATCTTCATTATAAATAAAAGATTAAAAATTTTGTTTGCATGATGTCCACACTCCACATAATATGAAAAATATTCTTAGCTCTTACAAACCAAACCTGTAATCTTAAAAATATCATTAAGCTCGCCAAGTATCCTATTTTATTCGGAAATAACATATCATCGCCTTAATGTCAAGAGTGGAGTGTTGAGGTTCACAGTGCATCGAGTTTATATAAGAACTTCTCAACTTGTTGGGGGATTGGTTGCTTCGTTTTTGTTGCTTCCACGGTTGCGATTCAGAATGTTTCCACAAAGCTTCGCAGCCCCATTCACAATCCAGCTACGGACAACCTTAACATATACGGGCAAGTGAAGCACCCAAATGACAAAGACAAACGGCACGAAAAAGCGCGGAACCAAGATTGACAGAAAGACAGCGGTGGCCAGAGAGCCAGAGATATGACCGACTAGGTCACCGATTTTGGAGCGTATGGAGCCTGTGATCCAAGAGTTGGCACAGTACAAAGCTGCGCCAACGGTGATAAACACGGCAAACAGATAGACCCACATGTTGGCTGGGTATGTTTTGAAAGGTGACGATGACCCACGGAAGTTCAATGCAAGGATTGCACATTGAATGCCCATAAAAGCTATGTATATGGCAAACCAGGGCGGCTGGCTGCAGAACCAACAATGATCGATTAAAAATATTTCAGAAGGAAATGAGACGACACATCATATTGGCAAAATACTCATTCTCTATTGTTCAATGTTTCAAATCCCTCCAGAAATTCATTGACATATAAAAATTTAGCAAAGAAGAAATGAGAATTTTCACACCTTCGAAGGTCTTTTCTAGCTGGACCGTTTGGATCATCAGCGTTTGGTTGATGAGGAGGCCTGCTGATACCAATGTCATCGGCAACCCTAAGTCAATTCGCAGTTTAATTAGGTAGATTCATATGCGTAACAAGAAAAAGGAAAAATCAACAAGATATTTATTATCTGGTTATGTATATTACATTAAGAACAAAAGCAATGCAAACGGATTGCAATTGAATCGCCATAAAGCTGTATTTATATGGCAAACGAGGGTCACTAGCTGCACAACCATCAACAATAAAAAATATTTTACATGAAAATAACATGATACACAGGCTGTTTATTTCATTAGAAAATATTTTTCATTAAAAAATTTTATTTAAAAAATTTTATTTACATTTATATTAATAAAGAGATGATATATTATTTTCATTGATGACTAAAAAATGATATTTAAAAGCGTAAAAATGAAAAAAATAAATTCTTTTTGAAAGAAGAGAATATACTTTCTCCATGCCCTTCATATTTAATATTAAATAAATAAAATACTTTTTTATTTTAATATTTTATAATTATATTTTATAAAAAATGCTCTTCTATGAAACAAAGAGAAATGTTGCCAGGAAATTCATCCTCTGTTATTCAATGTTATAAGAATAATGCTAAATCTACCGAATTCTCTGTGCCGAAGTGTTTCCGAAAGGATTTTAACTTTTGTTGCCGTGTATGTTAAAATTTAAAAGAATTGATTTTACTGCAATATAAAAGCATGTTGTTAATTTTTCCCTGCTAATAAATTCTTTCGAAACCCCTTCGGCTCAAAAATTTCGGGAGGCTTAGCATTACTCATGTTTTAATGTGTCTCTTTCAAACATTTTCTCTAAAAATGTAAACGATGGAGAGATAGAAATGGGAATACCGAAGAGCACTGAGTGAATCTCTCCCAAAAAGAGATATATTATTCTTTCTCAACTGGTTGTACCGTAGTGCAAAGAAGAATGAGCGCAGGAAAACTAAATGGGTTTACGAGGGAGGGCACAAAATGAGAGAGAAAAAGGACTTACCATTTTGGATTTTCGTGCGGTGAGATTATAGCTAAAGGATTTTATAGATCAAATGATATCAACGGTTAAAACATGTTTGATAAAATCAATTATTTATTATTTATTATTTATATATTAATTTTATTATTTTTATTTTTAATATGAAAATAATTTAAATTTATTAAATAATTATATATATATAACATAGTCATTTACATATTGTAACAATTTTTTGGTTAAAATATTAATTTTATTATGTAAATTTAAATAATAAAAAGTAGAATAATTATTTATTATTTATAAAAAAATTATTTTAATAAATATTATATTAATACATATATGATTAAGAACATATATGGATATAATGGTTGAATACTAGGTATTATATGTAAATAAATATGAGTTTAACTCTTTTCATTAACATTTTTAACAAAATAATGAATGAAAATTATTATTATTTTATAATTTGATGGTATTTTTAGTTTTTTTATTGACATCTAATAATAATATGTTTGACAATGTTGAATCTCCAATTTTTTTAATTAATTAACTTAATAAACAAATCGATCAAATAAAAATTAATTTAAAGGTTATTTGCTAAAGACCTTCTCTACCAAAAAGAAAGCAATCCGTCAATATTTTGAAAGATTAATCCAATTACAAAATTTACTAGCCCGTATACAACTTAAACTATTTATAACGGGGAACTCAACGTTTATTAATTGACCATAAAATTTATTATTCAATAAACTAAAGAAGTCAAAACTCCAATTATTATAAAGTGAGAAATAGCAATCATCAGGTATCAAATTAAATTTCACTATTTTTATACCAGAATGTCTGACATCAGATGACAAATATCAACTAATCAACCACCATAAATTTTATAACAAATAAATATTTCACGGTAAAAAGAAAATTTTAACATGCATGAAGATCGAGTACTTCGCACAAATAAAAACGCATTAATTAAATCACCGACTAGAAAAATACAGCGTTACCCAGAGAATTCGCTATAAATTAGCAGGAACACATAGGCCAATAACTATAACACGCAAACTACAGCTCAAAGGAGAAATGAATATACTTCTTTTTTGTGTAAATTAAAGATTTAAATTGAGATTAGCGATCGTAATATTGCAATATTATGATTGTGAATTGTACTATTTTTTATATTTATTTATAATTTTATTAATCATAATAAAATTATAATCATGACCGCAGCCGCAATTCAGAATCTTGGTGTAAATTATATTTTCATACCTTTGTGCATCGCCGTTTGAGTTATCAGAGTTGGGTTGAGGAGACATGTTGATAACCCTAATCCAATTCGTGGGTTAATTCGTTAGTAACAGAGAAAAAACCCACAAGGTATTTATTATCTTGCTATGCATATCACATTCGAAAAAGAGAGAGAGAGAGAGAGATTCCTCTCATTTCCGCTAAATATAAAATTAATCATAAAAAAGAGAAAATGGCTTCACTCTCACTAACCGCCGGGGATCACTTCCTCTGGATTCGTTAATGTCTCCATGCTCTCTGATTTCGCTTCCTCCAGATGCTAAGATCTCCACAAGCCTCTCAGGAGTAGAGTGAACTTTGTTGCCTCGTTCTATGGCTCTGTGAAGGCGATGGTTTTGCAGAAAAGAACCAACAAGAGCACCAGTGAAAATTTGAAGAAGCTGTCATGCTTTGTTTTATGTATGCAGTCATGAACCAATAGTATAACAAAGGGAAAATGGCTTCTGTTTCACTAACCGCTTGAGATCACTTCCTCTGGATTCGTTAATGCGTCCATGCCCCAAGATTTCGCCTCCTCCAAACGCCATGATCTCCGCAAGTCTCTCTAGAGTAAACAGAACGAGCTCTGTGCTACTAAGGTGTGACGCCCTCTCAAAGCAAAGAAAATGCTACGAGCAACTGAGGAGTTGTTGACGCCCTCTCAAAGCAGATAACAAGCTTCGAGCTATGGAGGCAGTTGTTGATGCCCTCTCAAGGCGTTGGTCTCGTGCGGAAGAAGAAAAATGGCGACTCGAATTTAGAGTCAGTGAACAAATTGGCTGAGTCCTTAATGGCAGGTGAGATCAGGCTCCATCCTTTCTTCTTAATTGGCCAAGTGTACATCATATTTAGTCTCATTTATCATTTTTAATTATTCAAACAAATCAACGTCTTTTAGAAGAGTGCACAAAAATGTTTGGTGCATGCCTTTGTACACAAAAATAATTGATGCAAGCTTTTGCACTATAATTATTATGCACACCGGGAATAAGTTTGATTCGAAACTTAACGTGGCATTATCCAGGTCACGAACAAAAGCGAAAACTTTATTCGAAAGGAACATGCACACCTGTCACTAATAAGAGGTCAGTTTTGTTTATTTAGTCTCACACGACAATCTTATATAATCAAACAAGTCAAGCGCTTTTAGGAGATTACTCAAAAATAGTCGTTGCGATTCCAACAGCTTCACTCGGAATTGTCCAAAGGATGAGTTCTTTGGTGCCCCTGCTGACAACTCAATTCACTGTCCAATCGAAGTATGGGACATTCACGTCACACAAACAAGAAGTCATTTTCGTTTTGGCAGATAGTATATCTACATTTTTGTAAAATTATCTAATTAAGTTATATACCCAAAATTAGGCCAGCCCCCAAATTAGCCCCAAAATAAAAACAAATGACATTTTAATTAAAGTGACACGACGGTAATATGTAGCTTTGGTTTAGTCGGCCCAAAAAGTTAGTACTTTGCGAGCACAATGAAAGAGTCTAAAAAGAAATGTTTGATGCTGTTTTAGCCAAAATCTTGCAAAGTGTTAGTCAACTTAATCATAAAGGTCCTTGACTTGGTTGCAAATATAGGGGTGGTCTAGTTCGCTGGTAGAGTTTTGAAGAATGGCGTTTATGCAAATAAAAAGAATCAATACCAAAATAAACTTGTAACATCAAATTATAAAAAGACGCAATTAAATAAAAATAAGTTAAAATATATCAAATTGGCTAACAATGACATGTACCATGCCAAAGTAAAATTTAAAGTTTTATTATTTTAAATATTCTGAAATATTTGTTTTAACTAATGAAGATAGTTAAATTATGTTTGTGTATGCCAAGGCAAAAATGGGCATTTTAAATTTTAGTAGCATAATATTATTATGATTTTATTTCAAGGAAATAATATCCAATTTTTATTGGGACTTTTAGAAATTGAGAGTGAGAAATTTGAAAAACAGATATATCATTTTGTATAAATAGTTTTACTCATAAATCTATTAATTTGTGAAAATATTTTCTAAATTTGAAGCATGATGAATTATGATATGTGTGTGTATGTAAATAAATAAATGTATATTCATGATTTAACAAACTGTTCTCCTAATATCTATAAAGTATTGAAATATTGAAGGAAAGGATAGACAAATGGGTAGGATTAACTTTAGTTCAAAATAAAGAGTTGAGATCTCATGAAGGGAATAGGTTTATATAGTGCAAGAAGTGTCGGATCGAAGCACATGGTTCCTTCATCTTTCTTTCCCCCTCTCTTTCTTCTTCACCAATTTCTCTCTCCTCCCCTCTTTTCCTGTCTTTTGCTTTGCCTTTCCCCTCTCTCTTGGCCTCAGCTGGTTGGCTACCTTGCTCAACTATCGGAGGTGGCTCTTGATTGCGTGCCTCCTCACTGGTTAGTGCTTCACTAACATTGCAAAAAGGGAAGCCAGATTAGGAGAGGGTAGTAGCAAGCTAGCCATCAAGCTCCTTCCATTTTCCGACATGTTTCCCTTCTGTTTAGCCCCCAATTGCCTAACAGAGCACTATATTTACCGTTGTCTTCACCCCTTGGTTCATTGCTGGCTCACCACCCCACTAGCGGATCATCAGACTCCCTTTGCCGATAGCCTGATCAGAAACTCCATAAAAGGAGGCAAGCTCCTAGGAGCCTAAATCCCATCATTTGTGGCTAAACCAACTTACTTTAAGAAACCTATTTTTATGTATATTTGAAATACTTGATGATAGCTTGGAAAAAAATATGACTTTTGTGTCATATAATGTTAAAATAGCATGATTAGAACCTCTCTATGTCATCAACTTTAATGTTATTGGTTGTTTGAAGTTGATCTAGAAAATCTATTTTATGTATAATAGAAATGCATGATGATGCTATTGAAAAATATGATTTTTATGATATAGGATATTATAATGATATAATTAGAGTGTTTACGAAGTGATTCGTGCATAATTCAAGAATCTCATAAATGTTTAAAATGTATTCTTCTTGGATTATCTTTGAGTTAGAGTTAAAATTAATAGAAAATAAGAATATAGTTTTATATATTGATGTGATTGGAGCATACTTAAAGCATCAAGTTCCAATGCTTTGCTTGTTTTATGCTTTAATTTGGAAACCCTTATTTATGAGAATCTATGATTTTTTTATGATAAGTTTGAAAATAAATTGAAAATAAAAAAGTAATGATTTAGGATAATTAAGTGGCATAAAATGAGATTTTTTAGAGCTTTAAGTTCTAATATTTCTATTTGTATCATTTTGATTTGAAAATCCCTAAATAATGATATATTCAAATTAAAAAGTTAATATTAGGAAATATAAGGAGTGGATAATATGGAGTACCATTATATCATGATTTGAATTTGGAATTATGAGATTTATGAAGGAAATAAGTAATACCTATGCATTTATAATTTATCCTTGTAAATTATGAGAGGAAAATAAGGGAAAGTTGAATGTAGATATATATCTCCAAAACAAAGGTTTTAATTAAATTCTATATTTCTTCTTTACCTAAGTATATAGCTATTCATGTTTGTGGTTTATATAAATTCAAAGGCTTTTGTAGTAATTTACTTACAACTATAGTATACTAGTTATTCTTATACCTAGTAATTTGTAAAATTATCATCTAATGATATCTATTTGCTTAAATTATATGACAAGCATTTTATTTATGATTGATATAAATATTTGTGAAATGCTAATAATTGGCCCTTACATATGTGCGATGATAATATAATGTGGTTGTGGTTAGTGGTGGCAGTCTAGTAAATGTGAAATTGTAAATGGTCGATATATGGAAACTCTTTAGCCACATATCAAAGTGTGGTATGACTGTTGAATTACACTATTGTGATTATGTTTGATACATGTTGAACATTACGTTACGGATCATATTATGATATGAGTGGACATTATGGCCATGCCAAGAAGGTAAGGTGTTGTTGTTGACTATTGTTATATGTCTTGGAAATGATTTATGATGACGATTTAGTTATTTTATATTGAGATTGAATTTTGATTGTGATGTATAGAAATTGAGCTATAGTGTATAAATTATACAATGAATTATGCTCTAAGTGGCATTAGAATTATGAAATGTGATAGGGATAATGATGTGAATATCAAATGAGAAATTCCTAATAATAAGGTGTGTAAGGTATAAGATATAAGGTTAGTCTAGTAGAAATAAAGATGGAAAAGCAAGTAGTGTGTAAGACCAAATTTGGACTTAAAAGATGGATGTATATATTATTTTTACAAAATTCTTAGATATTTTGTTTTAGCACTAAAATCTAACATCTTGAATAGTTTTATTTGAAGTGATTGTGCTGACTTGATTATAATTAAGCCTTATTAGCTATTTGAAAGTTTGATAACTACTCGAAATGAGTTGCATATGATATAGTAATAATATTGTGTACAATCAAATGGTTAAGATTATCATGAATTGTGATATAGTAACAATATAAGGTTTAATAAAGAGTTAAAAGATATATATATATATATATATATATATATATATATATATATATATATATATGTATTATTTTTACAAATTCTTAGGTATTATGTTATGGCATTGAAATCTAAATGATCTTGAATAGTTCCATTTGATATGATTATGATGACTTAATAACATATATTTACATGGAAAATATGCAAAATAAACTACTTCAGCCTAAGCAGTTTTGCCTATCTCACACTAGGAGGGAGTATGAGAAAGGTTATGTGATGGATTATGTCCACTATCTCCTCTATGATGGTGTGAGCTAACATCAGCCATGGTTATCAATTATCATTATATATGATCAAACATACACAATAGTCATTATAATAGGATATAAGTAATACTTATGATAAAATATCACATTTTTTTCCATCCAAGGTAAATCACATTTTCACTAACAAAATAAATTTTTTGAAATGGTCAGTATAACGAGACATAAATATATACTATAGAATATCAAATTGTCCAGATACAAGCTTAATACTATTTAAAAACAAAAAAATATTAACCCTAATTAGATTCATTAACCATGAATGTTGCGGGCTCATCATCCTTTCCCTTAGTTTCATCATTATCATTGAATTTTAAAAGCTCATCCTTTATGTAATCTCTAGTTATTTCATCTTTTGAGTTGTTATCATCATTTATAAAATCAACAATAATTTGTGCAGCAGGATGAACATTTCCAAAAGATAGAACACAATGAGCATCATGGTTTTGGTCCCATAAGGTAATCAAGTTAATATCTCCAAAATCAACTATGAGTGTAAAGTTTATAGAGTTATTATCTTGTAAATAGGATGCCATTGACACTAACATTGCCATCACCAGAAAGATCCCATACATCACAATGTACCATATTATTTACAACTCTCTAGTTTAGTTCATTGAGAGGATTATCAATGCGAAAAACTTGTCATGCTTGAGATACTAGTATGAGCAAATCATCTCTATGCTATTAAGCATTAATAGAAATGCTTGTTATATTCTTTTCTTGTGATAATTTTCTTCTTTCTACAATTGGTCTCATACCATTTATATCTGAATAAAGTCCTAGAGTAATTATATAAATAATTCAGTTCTATGACATCTTCCAAAATATCATAAAATGTTTTACTTTCAATTCCATGCATAGAAATCCTATTGTTCTATGTCTTATGCTTTGCATCTTAAGAAGCCTAGTTCTAAAGCTAAAGATAGTAGCTCGTCAGTTGCCTTAGGGAATCCATTCTTGTGAAGGTAGTACATCTATAATTTTTTTTTTTTTGAAATGAATGATAACAATATAAGGAACCAAAAGATAAAATTATGAAATTAGGTTGTAATAAATATGATAAAGAATTACTTTAGAGTACAATTAGGAAGGGAAGTAGGTTCTTTGTAGATGATGAATGTTTTCACCACCACGTTCTTGCAATTATCCCATATATTCACTATACAATATAGGTTATTTAGTAAGAACTAAAAGGATTCAAATGAAATACTAAAGAGTTTGAGGGACTTACTTTAGATACTTTTAGATCTCAAGATAGTTGTTTAAGATGTACCATATTACAATATCTCAATTGCTTCTGTCCAAATGAACAATGTGCTTTTGCTGATAAAATGACACTAAGATCTAAAAATAGGCAGTTGCTTAGTTGTTCTTACGTTGACTGTATATTGGTTGTGGTGAGCTTGGTTGAATTTTGTTTCCACCCTTTGTAAATACATGAAATGAAATGTTAATGTCTCGTCTACAATGTACTTTTCAACAATAGAACCTTTAGGTCAAGCATAGCTCCTAGTATAGTTGTTCAGATTCTTTATATGTCCCCTGACCGGATCCCCTAGCAATATTTCTTTAGGAATGCATAACCAAGTGGATCATTAAATCAAAGAATGCTGAAGGGTACATCATTTCAAGTTTATAGAGAATTAGTACAATATCTTCCTTAGCTTGATCAATATCCTACCTATTTAAAGTTATTTCATAGATTTTGTTAAAAGTAATTGCACAACTTAACAATTAGATAAGCTAATTCTTTTAGCAAAAATACTTGTATTGTAGGTACCAATGATTGCTACATAATGATGTGATAGCCATGAGATTTCAAGCCCTTAATCTTTTTATCAATATTAGTTGTGTTCTTCCTCAAATTTTTAGCAAATTCATTAGAAAACTTGATATTTTTTAGTGAATTGGCAAAATCATTATTGATTTTCCTAATTAAGCATGTATCTAGTATATGGTTTCATTTACCTACTTTTCTCCTTGTATAGGTACAATTTTAGTTTTATATCTATGTTGGTCAAATCACATCTTACATCATCTGTGTCCTTTAATTCTATTTAATGTTCAACAACATACATATAATATTGTCCTATATATTTTTCTCAAATTGCATCATATGAATGTTGTGTCTTAAGATCATTATGGGCTAGTATAGAAGTTTGAAATAGATGCTTTTCTCACTCTAATTTGGTTTGTCCACACCTTTCTTTCACTTAACTTCACCACATTACATGTGTTTTCCAAGAGGTCTTTGACATACTTTGCTTAATTGATCCATGGTTATGTCATTAATAAGTTACCTTGGAGGGGCTCTCCTCTTGACTTTTCCATTCAACCCTTTATTGTTTCGCCAAGTGTGGCTCCTTGGAAGGAAGCGATGACAACTAATAGTGTATCTTTATTGTAAGTTAGGCATACTTTATACCCTTTTCAATTTGCCTAAAAAGACTACTTTGTGGAGGAAAGTTGTTCACAATCTACAACAATACCGCTTGCATCTTAAACATGCTACTTGTAGTAGCATTCTAGGTTTCAACTCATGCATCCTATAACTATTTAAGCTCTTTGACAAGTAGTCTTAAGAAGAAATCTATATCTTTCCTTGGAGACTATGGTTTAAGGATCAACAATGTAAATGTGAAAAATGACTCTCTTATACAAAGCTATGGTAGCAAATTGTATGTGGTCATCATAATTGGCCACATGCTGAATGATAGGCCCATATCATAAAAAAGATTGAATTTATCTGCACTTAAACATAATTGCACATTCATTGGTTCCATTAAGAAATTAGGATATCTTTTTATCGAAATCCTGCCAAGCTTCTCAATTAACAAGATGTTGCATAACCTTATCTTTTGTTGATCATCCTATACATTGCCACATCATATCCTTTACCATATGCCTTTATCCATATAATTGCTTCAATCTAGAGGTCAATGAAAAATACCATTTTACCTTTTAAGGATCCCTTTTCCCTTTTTTGTTTTTATCTATCCACTAGCTCTCCCTGCAGATTGGACATGTCTCATTTCTGGCATACTCTTTCCCAAAGGGTACACAATCATACTTATAAATATGAATTAATTTGTGTCCTAAACTCAACTTATTAAGTTATTTCCTTGCATTATAATGTGATCTAAACAATTTGTTATCCTTTGATAATGCTTTCTTTAATAACTTCAATAAAAAGTCAAATGACTTATTAGTCCACTTATGTATTATTATCAGAAGTATAAGCTTAATTAAGAAGTTCAATGAAGAAAAAGTTATGCAACCAGGGTATAATTTTGCTTTAACTTTTGCAAATAGGTCATCAAAGGTTTGGTCATAAGATATGTTCCTCTTTTAAGGTCTTCTCATTCAGATCTATATTGTTGCTATCCATTTGATTAGTGACATGAAAGCCAATAAAGTTATGTATGATATTAATTATCTCATTAGCATCATTAGGGAGTGGCCTGCATATAACAATGACTTTCAATATATAGTCTTTACTGTGAGGGACCTAATTTTTGTATGATGGATAAATATAACTGTATGGTCTCTAATGTTTGGTATAACATATTTAAACACTTCTTATATGGATATCTCACTAACTCATTATCATCAATTAAGTTTCTGGCTTTCTTCACAAATGCAATAGCATCATTCTAGTATTCATTGGATAATCGATCTACAAACCCTAAAGGTTATCTAACTTTTCTAATAGACATGTTGTAACTAACCTATAATTTCATAAGTTATCAGATGATTCATTTATGCATACATATTTTTTGTGTGCCCTAAATTCACCTTATCGCACCAACTTTAACAGACAAGGCTTTATTCTATTTAAGATATTCCTATAATTATTATCTAAATGTACTCATGATACATTTCATACACATAGAAATTTTGATAGCATTTCTTTATAGTTCTCTAAGTGTGTATACTATAAACCAATATAATATACACTCGAAGAACAATCACGAAAGAAGAAATTTCTATAAAGTGAAATGATAAGTAGATAAATTGAGTACAATAATTAAAAGATATATCCCAAATTGTCCAACTTTTTAGGATAATTCAAAGGTTAGTTCGTCTATGAAGACTAACCAACCTTTGAACAAATCTAAGGTTATAATGCAAATATATTTTAAATTTAATATTTTGTAATTTTTTATCTCATCAATTTTAATAAAACCCTAAACTCATTTGTTAACATGTTGTTATGTTATAATTCTATAATATATACATTCTAATTGTTAATTCCTCACCAACATTATCTATTATTTTTTACTATTTTAAATGATTACTTGATAATATAAATATTCTATATCATCAAACATTGTGTACATTTGATTAATTTAACCCTAAGATTTACTATAGATTAGTATCCTTTTAGTATTAAATTAAGTAGCATCATACGACTTATGTATAATATTAAATTATTGCACATTTCATTATCTATTACTACTACTTTAAATTGTAACTTCAATTTTTCTATAAAAGAATAGATTAATTTTCATTATAACACTAATTTATCATATCAGATTATTATTCATTTTATTATACATTACTCCATATATTTTTAGTACTTTCAATTATTACTTTCATTCTTACATAATATAATGATTTAACTACCATTATCTCACTTACTTATAATATTAAATTATTATGCATTTTACTATTCATTGATACTTATATTTTTTTTACTTTAAATCATTACTTAAATTATAAAATATTTCACATTGTAAAGAATTTTCCATATTCATTACTATAATTATCAAAATAAATTGTTGCCCCTTTTTTACTACTTTCATTTTCATTAAATTTAACAATATAATGAAAATTATATGACTTAAATTATTATATTCTTTATTGTCCATTATTATTTAATGGCATAATTTATTTAGAATTGAATACTATTATTGATATTAAATTTTTATATGAAGATTTAATTAAGTTATTTTGTAAATATTCAAATTATTTATTTTGTTAGTATTTTTAAATGATTGCTTAATTTTCTAAATCTTTCATATCAATAGAGATTTTATATTTTTATTCATATAATTGTTAAAATTTTTGTTTATTGTTTTTTTTATACACTTTTACTCTTAATATAATTTAATATTTTGATTAATGTAATAGTCAAAATTGTTACAAATTTTATTGTCCTATTTTCTATCAAAATCATTAGAGATTTGGCATAATAAATATACCAACTTCTATAACATATTAATTTCACCAACACAATAAAGCACTAAAATAAATTAATATTCAACTATCATTTAATATCAACAAATGTTTGAAGTAATCATTATATAAAGCTACAAGAAATCATTTTTTTCACATAAATATCATATTAAAATATGTCATTCTTCTTCATACTCATTGTAAATTTAACACATTATATACATATATATATGCTATTGTACAAAATAACTATTATATCAAACTAATCTACCATAGTATAAACTTATTTTCATGTAAAATATTAAAATTGTTAAAAAATTTAGTATATGAGCTTCTTCAACGTACATCAACATAATATAGAACCAACAATAAAAAATACAATAATACAACCTAACTATTTAACCATATAATATATAAGAATAAGTAAATAAATATAAAAATAATGTAAAAAATAAAAAAATAAAATGACATACCTAAAAGATGGATAACTAGAGAAAAGATGGAGAGCTAGATATAGAGAGCTACAAAAATGGGAAAATGAAGGGGGACAAGTGGATAAACAAAATACATATGTAGGGCTTATGTAGATGACATTTTCTCGTCTGTATAGATCCAAATGTCATCTTAATAGGCTGGAAGAAGGGCCGCATGCATTATTTTCCGCTCGAGCTTATTGAGAAGACAAATGTCATCTACATTGTGGTCACATGTTTTCTATATTTGCCAAAAATAAAGGAGCACATGCATCATTTTGTATTTTTGACTCTATTGAAATGACAAATTACATCTGTATATCACAAAAAGTCATCTATAATTCGAGGTGAAATTTGATTGCCAAATTTTTGGTGGGCCCAAAAATTTGAACCCTGTCTAGATAATATTGTGTTGTTTGTATAGGGTTTTTTACTTTTTTTCTTAAAATAAATTTTTTGATACCTACGCAAATGGCATTTTGTTGTCTTTACCATTTTTAAAATTTTTTATTTAAAAAAAATGGAAACTCTATACAAATGACATAGAGTCATTTGTATTGAGTTTCCTTTTTCTTTTTTTTAAATTAAAAATTATATAGATGATTTTTGTCATATATATAATTTTATTAATTTTTTTAAATTTCAAAAAATTTATATAAATGATTGAGTGTTTGTCTTCTGATGTCATTTGTATAGATTATAATTATTTTAGTTTCAATATAAGACCTAAAGTTTACATTCAAAATTCAATTTTAAATCTTAATTTTAATGCATATTGCATCGCTAAAATATTTTTTGTTAAAGAGGCAATTTTGATAGTAATTTTCAATCCCCACGTTTCATTCCTCTCTCCACAATTTTGGCAATATAAAAAGTATGTGTTTCAACGTCAAAATTATACAAAAATTACAATTTTTATATAAATAAAAATAAGATGCAACTGGAGTTAATTCTTTTCAAAATATGATTTAAAATTAATTTTAACTAGTAAAAATATTTTTTTAAAAATAAAATAGAAAAAGTATGCCCTTGAAGGTCAAAGTTAAAAATTTTCAGAAGTGAGTTATTTTCCTTTCATTTAATTTTATTTAACTTATTTTTCTTCTTACTATTTATTTTTATTTTTTATTTCTTATTTAGTACTAAGTTTTATATTATTTCAAATAATCTTACACTCAAAAACAATTTTTTCTTATACATTCAAATAAAATCTTCTTATGAAATTAATTTTTTTCAAAATTTATCTTTACAACAATCAATTTTCTTACATTTTATTTAATTCTAAAATTCTATATTGTTATAGTTTAAAATGTTTTAGATAAAATTACTTATACACTATTTTTATGAAATAACAAGTAAAATCAAAAGAAACGTATTGGACTAAAATTTTTCAAAATTTTATAATTTAGAAGTTATGAACGAAAAGTAAAAAGGACCATATGCATAATTACTTATAAATTTTTCATGAAAAGTAAAAAAGAATTACTCTTAAATTTAAATTTTCGTTGCAGATTTTTGAAGATAATAAAAGGTTTTACTGGATAAAGATATATAGAGATGAAAGACATAAAAATATATGTTAACAATTTACATTCCTTACCATAGCAAATAAAATTTAAAAAAAAGGATTCTCAACATAATATTTGAACGTTGATTCGTTTAAAATAAAAATAATATGTTATTAGACTAGAATTCTCCGAAACACTAAAAATAAATTAAACTCAATAGAGATTAATAAAGGAAAAAATTATACTGCTCTCCGTAGTTATAGGAAGGAACTAAAGAGAAAGAGCTACTACACGTCAAAAAAGTGCGCTAAAAAAGAAGCGGATTTCTACCAAATGTAATAAAATAAAAGGGGTGGATATAGTGTCACAGCGTAGCAGCTCTCTTTCCAAAATTGTGTGGCACATGCTTGCCACTCCTAGCAAATATGATAACCTTCCCACTTAACCCACTAATGACACTATTGGTAAAAATAGCAGAACTCATAAGTTCACAAGCCACAATCTAATATTCCTAAAGCACCCGCACATATTAAATTATAAGATTCTTCCACACATAAAGCCTTCAAGTACAACAAGCCAAGAGGGATAATTGAATAGGGAGATAGATACTTGGTTCGCTTGGTATATGCCCCATTCCATAATTTTGAGTATGTAAAGGATGACAACAAGCCAATATACTCGACTTCCTAATTCAGTGTCCAAGCACTCTCACTAGGCCTTCTTGACATTTCACCTCTTTAAAAAATATTTCAAGTAAAAGCCCTTCCTCTAGAAGTCAACATATATTTTCCAAATGGTCATAAGCCTTTTTCTCAAAGCTTTGGGTGTTTGTTTTACTCAAAAACCACCCGATATGAAGATAAAAATGCAAGGATCACAAATATTGGCTTCTTGAACTCCTCCGAATTCTTGAAATGTTTCAAAATGATCAAAATACTCCCAAATTTGAAAAAATTGAGAAAAATAGGACACTAGCCAGATTAATCCTAACTTTCAGTCACAGGACTTTCATAATATATTGAATCTTTCCACCAATTCTCATCTAAATATGAGCAAGATTGCCTGTCAAACTATCACAACTGTCAATTTGTAATAGTAGGTATGCTAAAGTAAAATCATGAAGGAAGGAAACGAAGGTGGGAGTGGCAAAAAAGACAAACTCCTTTAAAATATATATATATATATATATATATATATATATATATATATATATATATATATATATATATATATATATATATATCCACTTCAAGATGATAAGTAGTGAGTTTCAAGTAAAAAGTATTCAAGTTTGGTGTAGGCTTAGCCAAAATTTAAAAAAAATGATGATAATAATGTTAGTACAAGCCCATTTTAATGATAATTTTGATGAAAATAAAATATTTTGACATGTTTAAATATAATTAAAGATTATTTGTTGCATTGAATATTGGATGGCTAGAAGACTGATAAAAATAATTAGTTAGGATCTTCTATATTTTATTAGGTTCAATTGTTAAAAAGGAATTTAGATTCAAATGATTTTAATTATTCACTAGAGAAAACACAAAGTAAATCAATTTGTGTTAATTATAAAATGTGTCACTTATAAAATGAAACTTGATAGAATTATAATTTTGGGTCAAAATCATTTTGATTTGAAAACAAAAATCATTTGGAAAGGATTTGAAAATATTTTCAAAAAGTTTGAAAACACAATTGCATATGCCTTGTAAATTGGTTTAAAATAAAACCATTTTTGAGACTGAAAACCTAGAGGTAGTGAAGTACTTATATGAAATGCTTCATTCCTTTTAAGGGGCTCGAGTAGCATTTCATGAAGTGCTTGTGCCCTATCTCATCTTTTTCAAATTAGCATAGCAAAGTGCTTCATAAAGCATTTTGCATCTTGCAATAAGTTTGCTTGTGCAAGATTAGGTGCTTTGTGAAACATTTTGCCCTATAGTAATTCAAATTTTTACTATCGCGAAAGGTACTTTGCAAAGTACTTTATTCAGTACCAACACATTTATAATAGCTCTTTTAAGTGTCCAAGTAGTATTTAAGGATTCTAACCCTTGTTTAAAGGCTTGAATTCATTTTTAAACACACATTCAGAACTTGCACTATTACGTTAGTACACTTTTCTCTATTTTTTGTTCTTCAACGATTCACATCCTTCAAACCAACTAGATTCAAATTTCCTTTTCTAACTCTTTATTACATAATCAAACTCTAAGACTTTTTCAGCTTATTTTTTTAATTGTAAAAACTCATTCTATACATTTCAAGGTGAAGTGTTCATAAAATTTCCAAGAGCATGGATTCTTTTGGAAGAGTGTTCTTTGAGTGAGAAATCTCAAAGGGATTAACTTGTATTTAAAGTGGATATTATTAAGGCTTCTTCAAATGCCTAGTTTAAACTTGAAAAGATAGTGGAATTTGCAAAAATTCATGTCAAGTAGGCTTGGTAGTTAATGCACTTCATGAGATGTTAGATCTTCAATGTTGAGCCATTGTAGATCCTCATCTATCCCCATCTCTTTGTTTTTCTGTATATTACTCTATTTTTGAATGGTTGAATTTGCTATTTTTTGTTCTTAGTTATTCTAGATCAATTTTTGTATTAAGTGATCATTTATCCATTATTTCCAAATGAAATTTATTTAGAAATTTCTTATAAAATAGAATTTATTTTCAAAAAGGAGTAAAATACTAAAACCCAATTCAACCCTATTGGGTGAAAATTTTGGTTATAAATAAAACTAACACATTGGGCATGTTTGATATGATGATAAAAATAACTAATTATACATAATCTTTTCTTGTTTGAATGATGTACAAAATAATCACTTTTTAGTATCAAATTACAAAAAAAAAGGATAATAAGATACATATGATCACATCAAAATTAATAGTTATCTAATCTCTTTTAAATTACTATTTGCAAAATAAAATATAATTATATAAAATATATTATTTAATTTGTATATATTCTTATTTAATTATTAAATTATTTTTCATAAATAAGAAAGTTTAATTTTTTATCATTAAAATAAGATTTATATTTATTTTGATATCCACTAATTTAAGAAATTACAAATAATTAAATTATAAAATATTGAAAATATTTCTTAAATTTTAAAAAATGAGGTTAGTGTGATTATAAAATTTAAAATTTATACTATTAGAAAAAAGGTAATGAAAAGGTTAAAAAATAAAAATAAGATTAGTATGGATATAAAATTTAAAATTTCTATTTTTATAATTGCAATTAAAATATAAATTATTTTGATTATCTTATTTCTTAATCTAGATTATTATCTTATTTGAAATTTTAAAAAATTTAATCAAATATTTTTAAAAAATAATAATTAATTATTTAATTTTTAATCACTAACCATAATTTTAAATCGATATATTAACCAAACAAAGTACTTATATATTTATCGAGTTATTATTAGCTAAGACTAAAAAAATAAGCGAAATAGTTGAAACATGAAAGAATCTGTCGAGTACGTATCTTGAATTTCTCAAAAGCAGTTTTTCTTGTCCATTTCGCTCCCTAGCAAGATTGAACTTTTTGACTTTTGGACTTCCTTTCGACGGTTGAAGAAGAAGAGAAAACATGCAGGAATAGGGGGAGAGCTTTTCTGCTCACTAAGCCCCATTTCTTCCTCAGATATTTCCAATATAAATAAATAATAATACTAATTATAAAATTAAGAGATATAATAAGTATCCTTTCCATAAATAAAAGATTAAATATTACGTACGTGTGATAAACCATGTCCACAATCTATATAAGATGAAAATGTTCTTCGCTCTTACAAACCAAACCAGTAATCTTAAAGACATCATTAAGTTCGCCAAGTGTCCTATTAAAGGTAATGCAGAAATAACATATCATCGCATCCTTAATGTCAAGAGTGGAATGTTGAGGTTCACATTGCATCAAATTTATATAAGAACTTGTCAACTTGTTTGGGGATTGGTTGCTTCTTTGTTGTTGCTTCCACGGTTGCGATTCAGAATGTTTCCATAAAGCTTCGCAGCCCCGTTCGCAATCCAGTTACGGACAGCCTTAACATATACGGGCAAGTGAAGCACCCAAATGACAAAGACAAACAGCACCAAAAAATACAATAAATAAATAAAAAATAACTCTAATCAAGTTTCTTTTATGCAAATTATTCTAAAATTAACTAACAAAGACAAGACAAAAGGAACATACCCAATTAATCTTTTTCCAACTATATCGACTAATTCTCAAATCAAAATTAAACACTGTTCTATGTAAACAAGATGAGTCATCAAATATCAAGTGATCAGTTTATAAACATGAGCTCGGCATTTTGATAGATAGTCTGGTGGCAAGGCAAGGGGCAACATTGTTGAATTCTTCAATTCACAGATCCACGTGTTTGGCCTTTCCGTACAATCCACGCGCTAGTCGAAACACAGCATCTTCCTAGCCTACTTTTTTCTTAATAAAAAAATTTAGGGGGTAGCATATGTTCTTTCCTTCTATAATTATGATATCTCCACTGGATTCTTACGCGTCATTGAATTTTTTGAAATCATTAACCATAAAAATTAAATATAAAATATAAATGACTAAAAATAACGAATTTTATCGATTGAAAAAGCTATTAAATGGATTTATCTAACCTACTGTTAAGCATAGTTCCTTCTTATTTCTACATTATTCGATGATTGATTAAGGATTTATTATTATTGATAAGTAGTTGCTCCAATCGTTCAATAGAACAAGATATTATATATATGGCCAGGATTTCCATCCCCCATATCCAAATGGAGAATGGAAACCCTGGATAGATGGCCAACAAATGGCCCTTATCTTTGGTTGAATATCATACATATAATATAAATGATTATTTTACTCCTATGTCAAATCATGCTTTGTGAATTAAATATATTAAACATTTATTTATTGGCACACTTCGTTTTTTTTTTTACTTAAATAATACTTAAGAAATAATAATTTTATTTTTCTATTTTGTCCAGTAATTTTTTTATTGAACTTCAAAATTATTATTATTTATTCAAATTAAGAGAGTAACAAATTTTATCATAAAATATTAAAATTTTATATAAATTTAAAACTATTCTTGATTTTAACTCAAAAGTTTTTATGCATTAAATTTTCAAATCATGTAATATGCTTCTACTTGTTCATTACAACAAAAAATTATACTATTAATTTAAGAATAATAATAATAATATAGTAATGAATATTTAAGCAATTTTAATAGAAAATTATTGATTTAGAATATTTATATCAACTTTACTTATTCTCTTTCATCTTTATACTAAATATATTTTTTAATTGAAGTGATTTTTAATAGTAATTTACTATAATACTTTTTATTATTTTATTATTTTTAAATGAGAAGGGATTAGTTGACAACAATGTAAATATAAAAGATTTACATGAAATTTTTAATTTTAATTATAACTTCATATAATAGCTATAAAGAAAGTAATTTAAAAGCAAATTTTTAATGAAGAGAAAGAATAAATGAAATACACATTAACTCTCTCTTTCTTGAAGTTATTCTTTCTTTTTTATATCGTCTTTTTTATAAAAATATTAACTTGAACTATTACACATAGAATTTAAATTTTTACTTAATGAAATATGATATAAATAAATAAACAACATATCAGCACTAATTTTTGTTTATTAGAATTTGGATGGGAAGAAAGTAATCAAATTTTTGTGGATCTTTATCAATTAGGATATACTTTAATAAATTTATATGTATTTTTATAATTTTTATAATATATTCATATTTTATGATTAATTTCAAAAATATTATTACCCTTAAAAAATTGCTATATCGAAAGTATTTTATAATTAAACTTTACTATTTTGAATTATCACACAAAACTTGGCTGCTTATATGCAATTGAGAAAAATTATTTATTAATAATAAAAAGATGATTTATATATAAAAAAGGTAATTCACTAAATATCAAAATTTAAGCAACACTATTTGATGACTCCATTTTAAATCAATAATAACATTTTTTATTTTTATAAGAAAAATGAAATAAAGAACTTACTGTAAGAAAGAAAAAAAATTAATAAATATGTATTTTATTTATTCTCTTTTCATTAAAGAGAAATTTTATTTTTTAGGTTACTTTTTTTTTATAATCATTTGATGGAGTTAAAATTAATAGTGAGGATTTAGTATTGGTTTTTTAGATATATATATATATATATATATATATATATATATATATCATGATTTAAAAATCTAATGCATAAAAATTTTTAAGTCATAATCAAAATAATTTTAAACTTTATAAAATTTTAATATTTTGTGATAAAATTTTTAAATATTAATTACATACAGTGCTTGAAATAAGAATTTATTCAAATGTTGGTAGCTTGAAAATTATTTTTAAATAAAATTTTAACTATCTTAGTTTGAATAAAAATGATATTAAAATTCCATAAAAATTACTCGAAAAATAAAATTATTAATTCTTTATTTATTATTTAAATGAAAAATGTAGAAACGAAGTGCGTCAATCTGCTTGCCATCAAATCAAATTTTAATATATATATATATATATATATATATATATATATATATATATATATATATATATATAAAATTCACAAGAGTTGACTTGGCAAGAAAAAATGATCCTCTACAATATTAAACTAAAAGTTAAGGGTCATTAGTTGGCCGCCTACCCAGGTTTTCATTGCCCATTTGCCCCCGGGGAATGTCCTGGCCCATATGCCCTATGAGAAGAATAATAAATATATTGCCTCTAACTTCCTCACAAAGAAAAATCGACTAAGTAAAAGGATCATTCTTGGGATCTCCTTACCTTATCTTGCAAGTTGCAAATATATCTATTAAGGTCACTACCGTTTGAAAATTCATCCGGGCCTATCTTTGTTTGTTTAAAAGTATAACAGAAATTTAAATTTAAATTAAACGAGTATTTTCTTGCACTACAAGATAGAAGCTGTGGAGCTTTTGCTTAGTCGAGTGAAGGGGTATAATATCTATACAGAAGTGAATGGAGAATGTTTAAGGAAGCTTTTATGCAACTTCGAGCTTTTACATATTTCTCCAATCTCCATGGCACTGGTCTCCATGTTTCTTAGGTGGTCAACTCAAAAACATATTAATTAATTAATATTGTATTACATAGCTATATAATTGCTATATTATGATTCATATCTATTATAAATTTATAATTAATTCTTGTATGTGGCAATTAAATGAATGTTAATGATTAAATTCTCAATTTTCAATTAATATTTAAGAGAAATAAAAAATGAATGAAATGATTTAAGTTAGCTTAAAAATGACTTGCTCTCTCTTAATCGTATGTTAATACTTAATGATATTACTAATTATATTATAGTTATTTGAATGGTGAGTCAATTAGTAATAAAGAATTAATTTGAGTGTTAGGCTTCAATTAATCAATATCATGAATAAAATAAAGAATATCAAATTTTCAGATAATTCTTGATTAAATAATTAAATCAAGAATAATTTATTAAGTGTGATGATTAATAGTTTGGATATCTCTTAAGTTTTTTATTATCGTAATATTTCTTTTATTTAATTCTATGATTATTCATTCTTATTTTAATTTTTTGCAGCAATTTAACTCTCTAGTTTTTATTTTGTAACGTAAATTGTTCTATTAATCTCTAGGGTTGAATTTGAACTCATCAGTGATGTACATAAGTTCTCGAAAGGCCAATAAAATAATTCTGGTGAATTCGACTTATATCAACAGCCCACTTCTAACGTATCAATCTCCTATCTCTTTACTCTATAAGAAAATTTCGTAAGTCTCAAACACAATAACAATTTATATTCAGGTATATTTCATGCTACTTAGTGCTATTGACAAGGTGCTTCCCAATTCATGTCATGGTTGTCATTATTTGTTTGTTTGTTTGGCCGTGACAAAGAAGGTTTTACTTTGGCATCTTATCTTATTGGATAAAATCTAATTAAAATCAAGAGTGGATTGAATAAATCATGATTTTAATGCTTTATATTTGGGGATTCCTTCAATGCAAATTGAAATGTACTTTTGAAGGAAGGATAAACTGTCTTGTGTCTGGTTGAAGAAAGTTGGACAGGTACACATTGATTTTGAAGGTAGTTTTAATCTATATGATTAACATTAATCAATTCATATAATAAATAAATGATGTCCTCACCATTAATTTGGATAAAACTGGAAATTGGGTTAAAAGGAATCATGCATATATAAGTTGAAGAATCCTCTCTACTACATACATTTTGGAAACTAGTGCCAAATATATATCATGGAATTGGTACAACGTATCTCTTGTTTTTTACATAGGAGATGCGTATAATACACTATTCACAAAGTAATGATGTAGGAGGTATCTGTTTATTATTTTTAAAATATTTTTTATATTTTTAAAAATAAAAATTTCTATTTGATAAATATTTTCATAATTTATTTTTAAAATTATAATTTCAACTATATAATTTAAAAATAAAAAAAAAATTATCTTACTCTTTCATTCGTAATATCAATTCTATAATTAAACAAAATATATATTTTCTTATTTACTTCTTTAAATACTTTCTATTTTTTATTTTTTAAATTTGAAAATAATTTTTAAAATAACTTCTAAAAACTAAAAAATAAAAATATATTCAAACATAGCATAAACCCCTCTCTTGGTTGCCATCTCCTGTACAACCGATTTAATTATTTGACATAAGTTAGTCAGGTCTTCATGTATTTTCTTCATTTATTCACTTGTCATTTAAGAAAAATTATTCTCATTTATTCGTCATTTTAAAAAGTATGAGTATACTTATTTTCTAGAATTTTATATTTATTATCGTGCTTGATATTTTTTATATCAATTGACTTATTATTGTTGTTTTAAAGAACAATAGCGCCAAACAAGCAAAAATAATAAAACACACACACACACATGTATATAGACACACCAATCAACCATTTGATAACACTACAACAAAAAAAGCTTTCAACGATGATAATTGTCGTTACTATAGAATATTTGGTCATTGCTAAAAGTGAAAGTTATTAGAGAAGATGTTGCCGAAATAGGTTCATTGGTGGAGGAGGCAACACTGACGACTACCTCATCGGTAAAAGTTGACACTTTTGTAATGACAATGTCGTTGCAGAAAATCTTTTCAAAATTTAAAATTTTTAAAATTTTAAACTTTTAGCAATGACAATTGTAATTACTATTGGTTCAAAATAAAAATTAATAAAACATTAGCAATGTTTTTGTAATGACAATGTCATCGATGTAGAATTTAAATTAAACAAATTTAAAAATGGAATCACCCTTTAAGCAACGACAATATTTTTAGTAAAAGTTTTAAAGTATAAAAAATTAATTTAAACTAAAATTAGAATTATATATAATTAAATAAATATATTATATTTAATAATATAATATAAAAATATTTTTACTTCAATTCAATTGAATTAATTTGATATTTTTTAATTTAATTTTATCTAATTTAAATTGTACAAATGAAATACACTAGCGGTAATAATAATAATGTCCAACACAATCCATATAAAAAATAAAGAATTATATTTATAACTATATAATTATTTATAGATAGATAAAAAACTATATCTACATGGCCAATATAAATGTCTATGCATGAAAATATTATATATATATATATATATATATATATATACAAAACAATCTGAGGGTAGGGAAGATACAAATAACCTAATGTATCATCATCTATGTCATAACTATCATCATTATCATCCTAATGACATGGATAATACATCAAAGGTGATAGATATGAGGGACTGGGTAGCTAGGCAGAGGGTGCACTTGCAAATTTGCTTAGCCTAGGCTATGCAACAGCAAATGGAGGCACGAGTAGTGTAAGACCCTACTATTTAAGTAAAGACACGAGCTCCGTTAGGTATGTTCTAAACGGTTGTTGCATCTATTATTGTTGAACAAGTTGTTGCTGTTGCTCTTAAATCAACTATTAACTCTGTTGAAGCTACTCCTAGCTTTGCTCTAATTGCTATCGACTCTACTGCAACTACTCTTACAGCTCACCCATCTAGGATGCATACTGAGAACTCATCCCAAAATTGGAGGTGCCTGCCAAATGATACGTCTAGCTAGCTAGCACACAATCAACCACCCACGTGTACCCTTAATGAGTGCCAAGCACCTCATCGACATTGACAACCTTGTTGACCCATATAGGAGTGCCAGCACGAGCCAATGGATGACACACTAGACTGCATGTGCTGGCTTGCCAGCTCAGTCATCCTAATCATAAATGATCAAAATAAAAATAAATTATAAAGCATACAAGATATATTTATAAAATTCTATTTAAGATATAAGGTTTAGCTAACTTACATATTGCTCCTCGAGGGTTAGATGCACCTACTCCCTTATTTTATATGTGTGTTGATCCCTAAAATTATCTGGGATTGGCTATAGCTCACCTATCTCCTTATTTCTCTGTTCACATTTTACAAGAGAAATAAGGGATAAGTATAATTATTGCACCGGAAAGAGATAATACATTTAAAAAATGAATAATAAGTTGAATTACATTATTATAACGATGTGCAACAATGGATTTCAATCCATACCAATCATTTACCACCTTCTTCACCCTGTTATTTGCAATCCTCATATATAGCTCCTATGAATAAAAAAATAACCAAGATATAGTTACATTTATAATTTAAATATATGAAATAATGATGTAACCTTATTAAATATCATACTTACCCTGTAATCATCATTGTTGAAGAAGTCCACACACCTCTACCACATCTGGGGCGAGACAAATCATGACATGCAATGCCTAGCATAGTTTAGGTCAAAATCCTAGTCTCGATCGCCTCCATGTTGAAGAAAATGTTTGTTCAACCTGCATTTCCAATCCTTGTGCAAGTCAATAGCATTCCACATCAAACCATTAAGCGCTCTATCTTATTCAGTGGTTAGAGATGCCCTAGAACTCGAAGTAGAATTGCATTAGAAGATATTTAACAAATTAATGGACACTATATCCAAAAATTTCAAAATCAAATATAACTAAGTTAAGATAGGGAAGAGATGGATGCTTACACAAACCTCTTGCACGACTTTGTCTTGTAGTTGTTAAGGCACTGACCGCCATGATTTATAATAAGGTAGCACATGTGCTCAAATAATTCTACCTATATCATAAGGGAGATGGCTAGCATTTTCACCTACCACATGCCATGTACCAGTCGTATTGAATTGGATAGGCATCGATCGTGCCTCGCTCCTCTCCATTTTCTCATGCAATCTAAAGGACCTATTTGGGCCCCTTTTTCTCGGAGCTACAACTTTGATGGATAATAGAAAATATCAATACTAGAAAATATCTCGGAGTTACAACTTAAGTGTACACAGTAAGAAAAGATACTTGATGCCTCACACTATGATAGAAGGTGGGTAAGCCAATATGGAAGGTCCCCTCTAGTGTCACCTTCGTGGTGTCGTGCTTCGACATCTACCATGATTGGGTTATAGTATTTAAGAGAAAGGTCCACAATTGAATCAAATGATGGCCAAATATAAATTACTATACTCATATAATGAAATTACACTAGCTCTTACACAATTATAAGTTGTAATGCAAAAAAATAATTTCCCTAATCTAAATTAGTATCGGCAAACCTAATAGACTCATCCTCACAATTATTAGTTTTTATGTCATTATCAGATTGTGGAAGTCCCTCCCCTATATAATCTTCAACCATTTCATCTTCAATACTATCTTCATTATCGATGAAGACATCCATTTCTTCTATGGTAGATCCAGTATTCCTTAAAGGTGAAACAATCCAAGATCAACTGTGAAATTGAAATTAAAAGAGTTGCTTTCCTACAGGAATGGCAAGTCTTGTGCATTAACATCATCGTTGGGTAGATCTCATATGTTGTGATGCATCATATTATGGATAACCCTCCAATTTGACCTATTAAGAAGATTCTCGATGTAGAAAACTTTTTTTGCTTGGATTGCAAGTATGTAGGGGTTATTTTTGTGCCATTGCCTATTAATAGAGATACTTGCAATGTTCTTGTCAATACAAAACTTCTTTTTTGCTTGGATCAATATCATACCACTTGCATTTGAATAAAGTCACATTGTATTTATTTAAATAAGTCAACTTTATAATGTCCTTTAGTACACCATAAAACATATTACTATCAATTCTTGGTTTGTATTCTATGCTTCCCATCCCGAGATTTAACCATAAAGTGTACTCCATTTACAATACACGTTGAGCATACCATGATAGTAAAACTGGGACTAGAAATTAACAATAATAACTCTTTAGTGGCTTCTGGAGAACTGTTCTTATATAAATGGTACATTTACAAATATAGCATTTTTACGAAGAGTTAAATTAGGGAAAAAGTATGAGTAAAGAATAACATTTATACGATTGGTATAGCATGATTGGAAAAAATAAATCTTTACCTTAGAGTAAAACCATGCAAGAAATTTTATTCTTTATAACTCATTTATGTTTTCAACACCACTTCATTCAAGCTCTTGTCGATACTTACTATAGAATATATATACATTAATTTGTTATAATTAATTGGGAGAAAAGCACGACTAATTATAGAAAATTATTGAAGATAACTTTTAATCTCAAAATAATTGTTCAAGATGTACTATATGGCAATATCTCGATCCTTCTTATCAAAGTGAGATATGATATTTTTCCGTAGTGGTCGACATTGAAATTTGAACATTGATAATGCCTTTTTTATATCACTACGCCATAAAATGTTTTTACCGACGATAAACATTGCCGCTAATACTTTTCCCGGCAATTAGAAGTTTGTCGTTGATGTCTATGTTAGCAAAAGGCTATAATGGCATTTGGAGTAAATGCCGATAAAGGTTAAAATAATTGCTGCTAAAAATTTTTGGTAATAACAACAATTATTTAGCAGCAAATATTATTACCCCTAATGTAAAGTTTTTGTAGCAGGTGCACCCAATCTTTTAGCGGAAAATGTTATGCCGTTAATTACCTTTAATAATTGCCACTAAAAAACTAAAATAAATGCTGACAAAAGTTAGAATAATTGCCGATAAATATATTTAGTAATAGTGGCAATTATTTAGTGGCAAATGTTATTGCCCCTAATATAAGGGTATTGTAACCAGTTCACCCATCTTTAGTGGCAAATGTTATACCACTAATTATCTCTAATAATTGCCACTAAAGAATTTCAATAATAGTGGCATTTGTTTAGTGGCAAATATTATTGCCTTTAATTCAAATTTTTTATGGCAAATGTTGTGCTACTAATTATCATCTATAATTGCCACTAAAAAGTTGAAATAATAGTGGCAATTGGTTAGTGTCAAACTATTACCTCTAATTCAAAAGTGCTAGTTGATTTTTAATGGCAAATGTTATTGCCACTAATATGGTTGCAATTGAAATTTATTAATAAGGCTCATATTCATTACAATTTTGCAAATTAATTTCTATTGTTACAATTTTTAAAGATTTTATTATTATTGATATATGAATTCGAATTTAATTTTAGTTCAAAGAATTTACTACTAAGGGATAATTAAAGTCACAATATTATATCAAATCTCATTAAATTCTCAAAACAAGTTGAGTAGTATAGTTTTAATTTTAACATGATCTTCATATACTAGTAAATAGAAAATCACTTTACTAATATTCATCCACTTATATAAAACCAATACATAACACAACAAATCTTCAACTATTCCCCAATCATCTTATTTGAGTACTTATGAATATCATAAACTATGACTTGCAAAAATAAATTGGAATTAGTCAACAAATTATAAATAGAAACATTTTTATAATTTAGAAAACTATAAATGGCATTTTATGATCTATAGTTCAAGGGGGTGAAGAACAAGGTGAAAGCAATGTAAAACATCTAAGTTATACTACTGTAACAAGGTGAAAATGGTAAAAATTTGGAAAGAAGGGGATAAAGAACAAAGCAAAAGCTTGTATTTGAAAATATAGAAAACTATAAATGGCATTGGCGTTGAAACCAATCAAACATTAAAGAAAAGAACTAAAGCATTTGAGCAATAGTATTTTAGATCACAGCAGCTGTAACAAATGTGACATCTACATATTGCTAAATTGATTATAAACGAAGAAAATGTGAAGCTTAATTTTAGCTTTCCTATTAAAACTACAAATAAAAGTGATAATACTAGAAAGTGATATTATTAGAAGGCTAGAAACCAAAAATAAATTAAAAGCAAAATAGTAGAGATCTATATAAAATGCTAAAATCATTTATTTGTAGTAACCATCATCTCTAGAAGCATGAAATGGTACACATTTCACTAAGTCAGCCAATAATATTGTCTCAACAATGTATATGGGTTGCTTGTATTAGTAAATTTATGGCAAAATGATTGCTTTCTTCATTAACATACTAAAACTACAAATTCAGATTTTTATCCACTTGCTTTATGAATTTTATTCCATCAATACAATACAATTGCAAGTAGAAAATAGACAGGAAAAATTAACAACCTAACAACTGAAAGTAGTAAGGTGGCCTTAAAACCAAAATAAACATAGTGTTAATGCATCTCTAGTATAACTATTATTTCTTCCCAAAATTCCCCAAAGGCATCAAAAGCTAACAAGATAAGTTGAAACATGTAATTTGAGATGCAAATACTCAAGGAACACATAGCCATAAATACTCACCATCATAGTCCATGTATTCAAGGTTAACACATGAATAAATAGAAGTGAGAAGAGAAAGGAACATAGGTAATGAAATATAACAGACATGCAAGTTGAAAAGCAACCCTATCCCAAACCTTCAAGCTCGTCAGAGGAAAATTGTATGTTAAAAGATTATAGCTTTGCTATTTTTAACTCCTATTTTTTTAATAGGCTTTTATCCTTATATCATAAAAAATACTAATTATAATGAATTTTATTTCTTATACGATTAATAAATTTGATTCAAATTGACTTAATTAATTTATTGTTTTATCTTTTATTGATAGTAATACGAATAAATAAAATGAATGCATATTGAATATATATATATATATATATATATATATATATATATATATATATATCATTGTCTGAAATGTATACATTTGGATCTTTCCATTACAAGTAAAGATGTAAATTTAAATAAAATTAAAGAATTGAAGAGGAATGAATATTGATCTGAATACTTTAGAAATAGAGAAAAAAAATCAACCCATATGTTCTTTTTGAGACATTTGTATCATTTTAATTATTGGGGAATTGAGTACAAAATCCCCACATATTCCCTTGAGTAACAAAGACATTTATATATCCATTAATTTAGAAAGAAAAAAATTTTAACTTTATAAATGAAATATTTTTAGAAAAAATATTTTTTATTATAACTCTTGTTAATACAGTATGTGCTTTATTATAAAATAAAAAATAATCAATAATCCATAGTCACAATTTTTCCTCAAATAGATAAATTTAAATAAAAAATTCCATTAAAAAATCTCAGAAGAATTACAAAATCTCTAAGTACATATGGAATTGCAAACTTAATCTTCCATAAAACTGACATACTCATTGCAAATATAAAATGACAGTAATACATAAAAAGAAAAAGAAAAACAAGAAGAGTTACATAAATCACATATAATTTTTCTTTTTTTTTCTCACACGAAACATTATAACTCTTCTTCTTAGCCTTTTCCTTGCTAAAAACACAAATCACATTAAACAACTATCCCACAAAAACCTATTTTAAATGAAATTCAAAATATGTTTTCATTAAACACTCTTCTTCTTAACCTCTTCCATCAAACACATTTTTTCCTATTTTAGAACATATCCAGTTGGATTCCCTGGACAATGAAATTCTTCCACAAAAACCTCTTTGTTTGTCCACTTTCATAATTTGCACACTACCACCTCACCAACAAAGTTCTATTGCACATCATTGCATGTCATTCTGCTATTAATTCCCCTAAATAGAGAAGAACCAATCCCACATCCTTATATTCCCGGCTATTATGTGTCATACATGCATTGCATGCACGCAAACCAAACAATTTATGTAACATATGGCATGGGGATCCAGCATTTGGATGTCCATATTATATTTATGAATTTTATAAATTTATAAAAAGAAGTATATAAAAATAAATATAAAATATGATAGACAATAAAATTCAAGTAAATTACCATGTTCAATAGTTGGATGAATATTTGGAAGAGCAACTTGAAATTTTGGCACTTGTGGTAGTTCTATTCCTCTGTGACCACTATTAGCATCAAGAACCTATAATAGGATGTTTTGAATATTAAAAATAGCATCAATATTGATTAAATTCTACAAATACAATGGAGTAAATCACAAATGATATACCTATCCATTTGAGTTTCTAGAACTTGAAGACCCAATTAATTCTGTAGGAAGAAACTTATTCATGATTAATCTCATAAATGCTACCTCACCAAGCAATTTTTCTTAACTTTCCATCATTTTTTTCATTTCTCCAGCATGCTTTTCCTACAAATCTTTCACTTGTTCCTTTAATTTTTAGACTGTATCATGAAATATATCATTTGTTTCCATACTTTCCAAAGAAGACCTTTTCCTCTAAAGTGATGTAGGAGTTGGACCAAGTCCTAACCTTCGTACATGACCACTTCTTTTAGGTCCAAAAACTTGAGAGTATATATCTCGTTCCTAAGCAATACTTTCAGAATGTTGTTCATTTGAAGTTTCAACATTGTTCAACTTTTCTTTTATCAATGCCTATACAAAATGAAAATCAATAAACTCAAACAAGTAAAAGAAACTATAAACTATTAACAATCTAAACTAAATTATGATTAAACTTAAAAACTCAAACAACTAATAAAGAGACCTAATTACACGGATGACATCTGATGAGACATAAACTTGCTCAAAAACTCCGAGGCTAAAGGGAAAATCTAACGCAATGCAAAGAAGGTTATCCAAATACATCCAACGTTAACAGCTCTGTCTATATATGATATATGGTGGGACCATAATCCTTCCTATTCCTTGTTAAACCCGGCAAAGACAATTCCTATTCCTTTCAGGACATTTCTGATATCTGACTAGTAGATAGGATCAAACATTTTCATTATATTTTATTTGATTTAATTATCTCATTCCCCATTCCTAGTGGATTCTTATAGTTACTACTTTGAATCAAACTATAAACTTTATTAAAAAAATGAATACACTTCTTATAGTTACTACTTTGGCATGGAATACACTTCTTACATTGCATTACCCATAGTTAAAAATACCCATTTATTATGTTTTCATTTCTTATTTTAATAATTTAAAATTTTTTTCTTGTTTTCCTCCTAACTTCCTAACTTCTTCTCAACCAAACAGGGGATCAACACCCTGATTCCTACCAAACTTTTCTATTGGTTGTCAAAATAATGTTATGATTCACATTGTTTGATTTGATCATCCTCGTCATTTTTTTCATCATTTTTATAATAGAATTAGAAAAAGCATTATCTTTTTCATTAAATCTTAAGCTTTTTCTTTCCTATGTTATGAGATGATTTATGATTATTTACAATCTCTTTCTAGTAATAATGTATTATTTACTTTATGACAAAATATTCACCTTAACTTCAAAAGTCAAACAACGAATTGCAGATTCTGATTGAAATTACCAATTACATAATACAATTATCAAGAAAATGGTTAATTGAAATGTAAAATCTTAAATGGACAATAAGAACATTCAAAAGCATGTAGAAACATCTGAATGTATAAGCTTATTAGAGTCAAAAGGCAATGGCTAGAATCTCAGCTCCAATTTCATGTTAGCAACGTATAGCATTGAAATCACCATGGAACTTAGCATAATAGAGACTCTAATTGTTGCCGTCCCACTAAAAATCATTCAAAACATAGACGAATAAAAAATCAAAAATTAACAAAATATAAAATAAAATCATTTCAGATTATAAGGCTTAGAGTTAAATAGGAATTGCATGAACAAGCTTAAATAGCTCTCACAGTTTGATGATATATAAATTTGTCATCATTGCCAGCAAATAACAAACACAAGAGTGAATATATATATAACAAAACTTAAAAGGAAAATCGAAGCAAAAGTGTTTTTGATTTTTTGGGTCATTGTCAAAAATTGAATTTGATAAAGGGTTTTGATTTGGAATTGCTTACAATTATTTTTGCTGATTCTTTATCTTATGGCCTACCATCTTTACGTTGTGTATGAGTTTCACAATATTCTAATGCTCGTGTTAGCTCCACCCCATCTTTTGTCTGAAACATTAGTGAATATTATTATAGAAAATGCAATATAATGACAAGGACTACATTATTTTTACTTTAAATTTATGAAATTGGAGAAAGATACTAATTTTTAGTGGAATATTTTCATACCATTTCTACCATTAAAGATGCAAAGCTCTTAGATCCAGATGTGTGAGGCATCTTTTGCTTTGCACGATTGTTCCTATTTGTGATACTCCTTTTCTATGAAAAAGAAAAACAACCAAGTGAGGAAGAAACAATAAATCATAGTTATATGGCTTATATAATTCATACCTTTGCCTTTTCAGATTGCCAATGAGTTATAAGGCCAGTCCATTGGTCAATTGAAATGCGCGGAGGTTTATTTTTGATCAAATCATTCTTGTTCTTATATTTTGCGGCATATTCATTTTTCAAATCAGATTTGTAATCTCTCCATTTCTTTGCAATTGACTTTCTAATAAACACTTCACCCCATTGTGGAAAAGAAAATTTCTTCTACAAGATTGTAATACAATAGTAATCTTATATTAAGCATAAACATTTGGTTTAAAAACATAAATAATCAATAATACAAAATGATTAATTTTTACCTTGACAAATTTCAATAATTTAATTTTTTGAGTTTCTGGAAAAACTCTCCAATCTTGTATGTGTAAAGGTGTTAATTCTGGAGTCCTAGCTATAATGCCTAGAAAGCTGGCAAGTTTTTGACCTTCTTTTCTTATTGGTTGATTACGACAATTGAACTCCACACTAATTTTTTTTCCAACAGATAGCTTCCAAACATCTCTCAACAATGTTGGCTCACATACTCTCTTGTTTGAAGTATCTAAATATCAAATTAAAAATTAAATTTAATTCAGACTTATAGTTTCAAGGACAAAGTGAATGGAGATTGACACAGACTACAAATTCTGTTCTGTCCACTTTGAGCTTAATGAAAATAATAATGGCCATGTAAATCTAAATTATGCATGAAAAGGGTTTAATCAATAAAATTATAATGAAATCTTTAAGTTCTCAAGATGTTGTAGATAGATATTTTCTTGTATGATAAAATCAAATCCTATTCTAGCAAAATTGAAAAAGAGAACGACATTATAAAACTTATGTCACTTAATCCACTGCTTTAACAAGACTATTCCAGACATAACTTTAATCATGGTAAATTCAAAAAAATGAATAATTTTTTGTCTTCTAGGAGTAAAACAGTTTCCATCATGTATAGATGGTGTGTAATGTAAGTGCAATAGTGTTAGCACAGTCTCTGTCCAGTAACATATCTAGATCTCTTAGCGATGTTAAATGTTCATCAATTTTCACGTTTGTAGGATTAGCCAAAATTACTTCAAAACATGTTCTCAAATAACAATCAGTTTTGTATACAACATAAAGTGCTTATCACATTTTCCATTAGCCATGCATAATTAACACGATGGTGATTGCTTATTCTTGCAAAAGTGATCAAAATATATGCATTGTTTCGCACTATTCTATTGTTGAGACCACATCAAATGCACGACCTGTATTCCATTTTGCGTCCAATAGGGTCGTTTTATTTTAGGTTGACAACAACGTTAGAACCACAAATTGGATAAGCCTAAAGCATTAAACAAAATTTGTAAACTCCACTTTTGGATAACTAGATCTAGATAAATACACCACCAAGGTTTTGGCTTAGAGGAAAATATATTGATGTTAAGTAAATTTCACCTTTATTGAAAGAGAAAAATTCGTTAATATTATAATTTTCAGTAATTCCTCACCTAATGTTTACCAAAAACTATACAAATACACATATACTATTAAAGTTTGTTTTCACAACAAATCTGAAATTTTTTCATGCATATGTTGGTGATATGTAAAATATTTACATATTTATTTTCCCTTATATGATGTATTTTTGGATGTTATCTTGTTAAATTTAATAAATTTAGTTGCAATTTGTGAATGAGTCTTGAATTTGAAATGAAATCAAATATTTTAGATAATGCTGTATTTTGACCCTGTTTTAGTATTTAGGCCATATCTGGAGTTCTAGATGTCCGATTGGGCTGATCTTTATATGGATGGAAAGCTAAGAAGAAGCCCTACAACTTTTATGTTTAAGGAAAAGCCCAGTTCGGGACCTAAGGATCTCAAATTCGGCTTGGAAGATGAAATAGTGGTTATGGCGGAATTTGACATATGGCTACTAATCTGATCATAACTTGAGCTAGAAACGTCCAAATTAGGAGTTCTTTATATGCATTTTGAAGAGAAGATCCGGCCCTACAACTCCTATGTTGACAAGAAGACGTAAATCTGCCATTCTGGTGGTCAAAAATTACCAACAAGTTAGAAGAATGGTTGCTGCGAAAATCAAAAAGGGTAGTTGGAGACTATGAATGGTAGATGAAGCATGTGATTGGTAGTTGGTGGTCAAGATTCATGACTTGCAGCTGACTCATTCACCTATAAATAGGTGGTAGTGGAGAGCATTCAAGCATCCAAGCATTCATTCATTCATGCATTGTAGATAGTAGTTTAGTTTATGCATTTTTAGTTCTATTATGCCTCCTACATGGAAGGTTTTACCTCCTACATGGAAGGTTCTACCTCCTAATGGATGGATAGTATTTCTATTTTCATGCATTTGTAATTGTATTTTATGTTTGTATCATGAATGTGATGTTGTTTCTATTTTATTTTGAGTTCATTTTTAATTTTATTATGTTCTAATTTCTCATCTTCCTAGGATGATGGCGTAACTTGATAATAACGGATTGAATTCTAGTCTATTGAAATTAATTTTGATTTTATTTCCTAGATTGAGTTTTAATTATTGCTCTTAATGCTTTCGATTGATTGGCTACCTTTTTAATGAACTCAATATGCATGTTGAGACCGGAAGGAGATACATGTGTATGGAACCTATAATTAAAACCATAAATTGCATATGAAATAGGAATATATTCATATGGTTTATGTAGTCTTAATGAGTTCCATAAATCCTAATGCATGATTAGTTGTTGCAATTCACATAGGAATATAGTGAATTGGCAATTAATTATAGAATTATTTGACCTTGGAAGAGGCTAGTAATTAATTTAGGGAAACTCGACTATCAATCAAGGGAGTAAAATTGGATTAGTATAGATAGATGATTCAATCCGAAGTTGTTAAGTAAAGTTTGATCCCTAGGTCTTTTATTCATATTTATCTTTACTCCATTGCACTCATATTTACTTTAAATATTTTTTGCTTAGATATTTATTTAATTACTTTATTCTCCAACTAATCGATTTGCCAAATAGTATTAAGATTATTAATTTTGGTACTTAGTGAAACAATCCTCGAGGGAACGATACTTACTCATCACTTTATTACTTGTTTACGATAGTGTGCACTTGCGCTAGTTGATAAACCATTTCACACGTAACAAGTTTTTGGCGCCGTTGCCGGGGATTGTTATCATTAATATCAATACCAAGTAATCTTAATCCTAATTTGGTTTTTATTTTACATTTTTTTTCTTTGGTGTTTCTTTTCTTTTTTCAGGTTTGTCCTAGTGTATGACCAGATCGAAAGGTGCTGAGCCACTGCTATTTGATTTTGAGATCGAGAAAACTTGTAGAAGGAATTGAAAGATAAAGAAGCAGTCAACTGCAGATTAAGGTGAAGCAATGGCAGATTTGAGAGAAGAATCAGACACCAAAGCACTCCGTGACTATGCCACACCAACAGTCATGGACACCTTTTCTGGGATCAGGAGACCGCCTATACCAGCCAACAACTTTGAGATCAAGCCAGCCATAATTCAAATGGTGCAAGCAAATCAGTTTGGAGGTTCTCCAATAGAAGATCCGAATGCACATATAGCCAGCTTTCTAGAAATCTGTGATACATTCAAACATAATGGCGTTTCTGATGATGCCATAAGGTTACGACTTTTCCCTTTCTCACTTAGGGATAAAGCTAAAAGCTGGTTACACTCTTTACCAGTGGGGAGCATCACTGCATGGAACATTTTGGCACAAAAATTCCTAGCAAAATTCTTTCCTCCAGTAAAAACTGCAAAGATGAGAAATGAGATTGCTTCATTCACCCAGCATGACATGGAAAGCCTTTATGAAGCATGGGAAAGATACAAGGAGCTGCTATGAAGATGTCCTCATCACGGGCTACCAGATTGGCTACAGTTGCAAACTTTTTACAATGGATTGTCTAATGCTACTAGAACACTTGTAGATGCTGCAGCTAGTGGATCATTAATGGGAAAAAGCATAGAAGCTGCTATGGAGCTGTTGGAAGAGATGGCAGCAAATGCTTATCAATGGCCTTCTGAACGCAACACTTCAAAGAAAGCACTTGGAGTCCATGAGCTAGACATTCTGACCACTTTGTCTTCCCAAGTTACCTCTATATCCAAGCAAGTGAGTTCATTAACAGCTCAAGCAAATGCAATCAGAACTCCTGCAGAAGCTTGTGATTTATGTGGAGGTCCTCACATGAGCACACAATGTCAAGAAGGAAATCCATTCATTCCTTCTTAACCTGAACAAGCCAACTATGTGGGGAATCAAAATCATCAAAATGATCCTTTCTCAAACACATACAATCCAGGATGGAGAAGCCAGCCTAATTTAGGGTGGAGGAATAATCAGAATGTGTTCAAACCTCAAGGGAATTATCAACAGCAAATTCAGCAATTACCACCACAACCAAAGGCGAATTTAGAAGAAGCATTGGCTCAATTAACTATGAATACTTCTCAATTCATGGCCAGAACAGAAGCTACACTCAAGAATCATGAAGCAATCATGCAAACTCAAGCAACCTCAATCAAAAATCTGGAGGTGCAAATGGGCCAAATTGCAAGTGTGCTGAATTCTAGACAACTAGGCACTTTACCCAATGACACTGAAAGAAATCCTAGAGAGCACATAATGGTTGTTTCATTAAGCAGTGGGAAGCAGTTGAATGAGCCAGAATCAAGGAAGAAAAACGAAGAAGCTCAGAAATAAGATGAGGTGATTCCAGGAAGAATGACTTTTCTAGATAATCCTCCACCATATGTTCCACCAGTTCCATTTCCTCAAAGATTGGTGAAGGCTAAGCTAGACGAGCAGTTTAGCAAGTTCCTAGAGGTGTTTAAGAAGCTGCATATCAACATCCCATTTGCTGAAGCTTTAGCCCAAATGCCCAGTTATGCAAAATTTATGAAGGAGATTTTATCAAAGAAATGCAAACTGGAGGATTTCGAAACAGTGGCCTTAACTGAAGAATGCAGTGCAATTCTCCAGAAGAAACTACCGCTAAAGCTTAAAGATCCTGGAAGTTTCTGCATACCCTGTACCATTGGAGAGTGTGAATTCGAAAAAGCCTTATGTGACCTTGGTGCAAGTGTGAATTTGATGCCATTATCTGTTTACAAGAAGCTGGGATTGGGAGAAGTGAAACCAACTACCGTGTCACTGCAGCTAGCAGATCGTTCAATAAAACATCCACGTGGAATCCTTGAGGACATGCTAGTAAAAGTTGATAAATTCATCTTTCCAGCGGATTTCATAGTGCTTGACATGGAGGAAGACCAAGAAATTCCTATTATTCTTGGGAGACCATTTCTAGCAACTGGACGAGCTCTAATTGATGTGCAGAAGGGAAAGCTAACTTTACAGGTTCAAAATGATCAAGTATCTTTCAATATTTTTAAAGCTTTTCCATATGAAGATAATATCTGTTACAGAGTAGACACACTGACCAATTGCATGAAAGATGTAATGCATGAATCTTGCACAGAAGAGCCATTAGTGGTAGAAATGGTTAATGCATCAAAGTCTACTGATCCTAAAATCCTGAAGCAGATTAATTGCCTTGAGGTAAACCACGGGCAAAGATTGAAAGAATACAATGACAGTGCATTCAAGACCATCAAGACTGTCATCACGCTCGAGAAGCCAGCTGGTAAGTTTAAAAGAAAAAGAAAAAAAAAAGGAAATAAAGCAATAGGTTAGGACTTTGTCTAGCTAAAGACGTTAAAGAAGGGCGGCTACTTGGGAGGCAACCCAAGATTTCTTTCTCTTCTCATTTCTTTTCTTATTTAAGCATATACCGCACAGCATTTTTCACTCACAATTTCAGTTTTCATCATTCTCATCATGGAGGAATGCCTTGTAAAGCTTAAAAGCAGATTCCCTACTCTTCCCAAAGATGTGCTCAGGAAAATCTACAACTGTCGACTTGCAAGAATGAAGGCATTTAAGCGTTTGGGTCTTCCCGAGGACATACACTAGATTATTGAAGCTAAGGTACGTTTAGCAGGTGAGTTTAATGAATCATTTGTTAGACGTTTGCCAGGTATGGGAAGAAGTTCTTACTCTAAAAAGAGAAGAGCTAAAAGAATGAGAGTCTATCATAAGTGTGCAAGGTGGAATTGTAATACGCTTTGTAGGAATAAAGGAATGATTTCAGTAAATCGAGAGGACAAAATCTGATTCATAAAAGATGGACTGAGTAAAGAATCATTGGATAATATCATTCAGACTCTTGAGACGCATCCTAGCGGAGATGTTCATATTGTTCTTCTTGATTTAATGAACTTATTCAATACAGAAAAGGAGCGCTACAGTCTTGGGGATCTGACTGTAAAAGACCCTGTTTGCCAGTTTATAAGAAAATTGGATGGGAAGCAAATCCTCGGCTCATAGAAGCCGTTTAAGCCGTTACTGAACGAAAAATCAGAGGAAGATGTGAGCCACAATCACAACTACTGTACATATGTTTGTCTGCTTTATTTTTCCTTTATCTTTTTATCTTTACAGCTATTTTTTTTTCTTTCTGTACCTTTCTCTTCTTTTTAAGTTTGCCTTTTCAGCATCTTTTTGACTTTCTTTACATTTCGTATTTTATTTTGTTCATGCCATTATTACACTTGTCAGTTTTGCACAGTATTTTTCTGATATTATCTGATTTGCGTGATTTCTTTGTTTTTGCTTTTGTATTATAAAGATGCATTTCAGCAATCACACTTTGCAAAATGTCTGAAGGAGAGAGCAAAGCGGAGGAAGAGATTGAAAAACCATCAAAATGTAAATTTAAATCTATCTGTGTTTTTGGTGAATCTTATGCTGGAAAGAATATAGAATTTCTAGTAGCAGCAGCTGAACTTGGTCATGCATTAGCTGCTAGAAAAATTGCCTGCATGTATGGAGGAGGGCTTCATAGTTTAAAAGGAAGTGCAGTAATTTCTGCCCACGTTAGAGGAAGCAAAATACTGAGTATCCTTGTCAATGGTTTAGATGATAAGAAATACGCCATCGGTAAAACATTAAAGGTTTCAAACTTGCCTCAACGTATGGGATGCATGCTTTACAGTGCTGAAGCCTTTATTGGTTTATCTGGTGGCTTAGAAGCATTAGATGGAATTTCCAGCATTGCATATTGGATTAACTTGAACTTTCATCAGAAGTCAGTAGGTTTATTAAATGTTAATGATTTTTATGATAGTTTACTGTCTTTTTTAGATTAAGCTGTGGAACAGGGATTCATAACCCAAGCGACTCGCCGTGCCATAATGTCTGCCTCAACTGCTGATCAGCTGATTGACCAACTACAAGACTATAAACCTAAACCAGATCTATCAGTGAAAAAGATAGATTGGCAATCTCCAACCAGCAGTCAGAAGCATGAGCCCGACACTACTCTCCGGTTGTAACTTTCTTTACTCTTATGATTTTATTCCCAAAATTTTTTTTATGTATGAGTTGTTTATGTATTTCTTTTAATAAATCCTTTTTGCTAATCTGCTGAAGACATTGGGGACAATGTCTACATTAAGTGTAGGGGAAAAAATTATAAAAAAAAAAAATTTACTTTTTAGGATTTTTTTTTAGTAGTAAAACCATGAGATTTATTATAAAAAAAAGGGGATGGCCGAGTAAAGAGTTATTTTTTGCTCTTGATACGGCCTAGTAAAGAGCTTTTTGTTCTTGATACGCATCCTAAAAAAAATAAATAAAAATAAAAAATAAAAATAAAAAAAATAAAAAAAAAATAAATATATATATATATATATATATATATATATTTTCCTGCTTATTAGTTTTTTTCAATAATTTTAAAAGATTTCATAGCATGATTGAACAATTTTCTTACTTCTTAGAATTAATGGGTTTAGTAATAGATTTTGAGTTGGAAACCTTTAACCGTAAGATTTTGAGCCTACTTGTTGAATCAATATTATATTTCTTGTGTGTGATATTCACCTGTTAAGTTGTCACTCTAGAACTTGCATAAAATCTAGTTGAGATTACAATTTACATGCATACTCAGATATGACAAAGGCATTTTTTTTCCTCAGTTAGAACCAAATAGCCAACCCTACAGTTTTACCATTGATAAACCCTTTTGAGCTTGATTAACCGTTTCTTTGCTTTAACCCATTAATATGTCATTTAATGAAATATCAATTGTCTTTACTTAACCCTAAGGATTAGTAGAGCATTTGAATCTTTGAACAATGGGTTTTTGACAAAGTGTAGGGGAATTTATATTATTAACTTCAAAGTTGCAAGGGTTTTCTTTTAAAAAAGAAAAAAGAAAAAAAAAGTTCAAAAAAAAAAATAAAAAAAAGGAAAAAAAAAAGAAGAGAGAAATTGATGTGTACTTGAATTTGAATCGTGGGCTGCTATGTTGAGATAAAATCATTTAGAGATTACCCATGTTTTGATTGCTCTATTAATTTCTCTCCTTACTTCAACCTTTCATATCCCTGTTTTATCTTTCCTTTACCTTAGCCTCATTACAACCCTTAATAAGACCTTTTGATTTGAAGTTTGCATGTAAATCAGGTAGTGGAGATTGAGAATTTATGCAAGTCTATGGTAGTGCAATCTTTGATAGGATGAATTTGAGTGAAACACTTGCCCATAAACACTTGAGAGAGGAAGAGTTCTAGTGATTCTGATTCAATCCTACTCAAATGAAGTTGCAATTCCTTTTTAATTTTATATATCAAGATTTGTTGATTCATGAATGCTATGATATCTTTGTACTTTAATTATCTTTGTTATATTTTTGTACTTTTTATCTCATGGGTAGATTAGTATTAGTATTAGTATTAGTTTTCTTCTATTTTGTGTTTGTCCGAGGACGTCCAAAAGCTAAGTGTGGGGGAATTTGATACGTAAAATATTTACATATTTATTTTCCCTTATATGATGTATTTTTGGATGTTATCTTGTTAAATTTAATAAATTTAGTTGCATTTTGTGAATGAGTCTTGAATTTGAAATGAAATCAAATATTTTAGATAATGCTGTATTTTGACCCTGTTTCAGTATTTAGGCCATATCTGGAGTTCTAGATGTCCGATTGGGCTGATCTTTATATGGATGGAAAGCTAAGAAGAAGCCCTACAACTTTCATGTTTAAGGAAAAGCCCATTTCGGGACCTAAGGATCTCAAATTCGGCTTGGAAGATGAAACAATGGTTCTGGCGGAATTTGACATATGGCTACTAATCTGATCATAACTTGAGCTAGAAACGTCCAAATTAGGAGTTATTTATATGCATTTTGAAGAGAAGATCCGGACCTACAACTCCTATGTTGACAAGAAGACGTAAATCTGCCATTCTGGTGGTAAAAAATTATCAACAAGTTATAAGAATGGTTGCTGCGAAAATCAAAAAGGGTAGTTGGAGACTATGAATGGTAGATGAAGCATGTGATTGGTAGTTGGTGGTCAAGATTCATGACTTGCAGCTGACTCATTCACCTATAAATAGGTGGTAGTGGAGAGCATTCAAGCATCCAAGCATTCATTCATTCATGCATTGTAGATAGTAGTTTAGTTTATGCATTTTTAGTTCTAGTATGCCTCCTACATGGAAGGTTTTACCTCCTACATGGAAGGTTCTACCTCCTAATGGATGGATAGTATTTCTATTTTCATGCATTTGTAATTGTATTTTATGTTTGTATCATGAATGTGATGTTGTTTCTATTTTATTTTGAGTTCATTTTTAATTTTATTATGTTCTAATTTCTCATCTTCCTAGGGTGATGGCGTAACTTGATAATAACGGATTGAATTCTAGTCTATTGAAATTAATTTTGATTTTATTTCTTAGATTGAGTTTTAATTATTGCTCTTAATGCTTTCGATTGATTGGCTACCTTTTTAATGAACTCAATATGCATGTTGAGACCGGAAGGAGATACATGTGTATGGAATCTATAATTAAAACCATAAATTGCATATGAAATAGGAATATATTCATATGGTTTATGTAGTCTTAATGAGTTCCATAAATCCTAATGCATGATTAGTTGTTGCAATTCACATAGGAATATAGTGAATTGGCAATTAATTATAGAATTACTTGACCTTGGAAGAGGCTAGTAATTAATTTAGGGAAACTCGACTATCAATCAAGGGAGTAAAATTGGATTAGTATAAATAGATGATTCAATCCGAAGTTGTTAAGTGAAGTCTGATCCCTAGGTCTTTTATTCATATTTATCTTTACTCCATTGCACTCATATTTACTTTAAATATTTTCTGCTTAGATATTTATTTAATTACTTTATTCTTCAACTAATCGATTTGCCAAATAGTGTTAAGATTATTAATTTTGGTACTTAGTGAAACAATCCTCGAGGGAACGATACTTACTCATCACTTTATTACTTGTTTACGATAGTGTGCACTTGCGCTAGTTGATAAACCATTTCACACGTAACAGTTGGCTCACTCTTTTGTTTTGTTTTATGAATTTCAACTAAAAATGTGTAACTCATAGTTAGTTGTCTCACTTTTTTATACATTATTCCTTTACTATTTGCCCTTTACTTGAGGTGACATGAAAATTTTTTCCGTAAATAAGAGTTCTTCTATAAAAGGGAGTTCCATGTAAAATCTATCGGTGCAAATTATTTATGTATTTATTTATTTTTCTATAACGTTATTGTGGGAAGAAAAGTACTTGAGGGTCCAACTCCACTATTTGCTTTTTTGAAAAGTTGAGTAACTGAAGAAAACACCGACTAAGGTAAAACATCATATTATATGCGTTGAATTTAAAATTTAATAAAATATGAGGTAAAAATTATTAATTAAATAAAAAATAAAAAATAAATTTATAAAATTTAATTTAATAAATATAAAAAATTTAAAATTTACTTCTCATATATATAAGATTTATTTATAGTAATAAGGTGTTGCGGAACATATCAATGTCGTCTTATTGGATTAGTATGTATATAAATATAATATAATATAATATGGAACAGTAGAAATTGGAGCTATTATTTAGTGACCGTTGCATTATTATAGGAATTGGGGCATGAACCTTAGAAGACAATACAAACTGTTTCTCCATGAAATAGAAACCATCTAAAATGTTCAATACAATGCCTCAGGCACTTGGATCGCACTGAATATGTGGATTTTTTCTAAGGCAAAGCTTTTATTTATTTATGTATTCATAGAAAAAATTACTACTTATATCATTTTATCCTTGATATACTAGAACGATAAAAACATGGGATTACATTAAAATAATTTATTAATTATTTGTACACATGCATTAAATGTGCATAAAGTAAAATCAGAATTCTTGTAGGTTCACTTAAGTCTTTTAATATCAGACTTAGGTGACCAAATCAAATGTGGATAGCGTAGCTTTTAATTGGACAGAGAGCATAGAGTTTGAGGCAAACACATAAAAAAGAAATAATGAATAAATCTTAGTAAGAAGTACCTTCTGCATCACTTTGTTCGTCTTCCATACTATAATCTAAATTCATGTCTTCGACATTATCAATTGATTGCTCTTGTGATGAGTTGCTTTCATTAATCAATTGTAACATCTGCCTTCTAATTTCATCATCAGATTGTCCTTGACTATTGAACTTGGAGTTTTTCCTTCTTGCCATCAGATGTTAATTGTGTATTCACCAAAAACTTTCAACATTATAGTAAAAGAAAATAACAGAATTCAGAACAATATATATATGTGATAAATTAAGATAGAAAAATATCTCATGTTGAATTGAACATAAAAGAAAGATCAAATGAGTAGGAGGATAAATATGAATCTTTTTAATAAACAATATATATATAATTACCTATCTCTCCTATTCTTAATCATTGCCATTAGATGTATCACTTGTTTCATTTATGTTAACTTCACATTCATTTGATGGTCGAGTAGAATATTCGCTCAAATCAATTTCTATGCCATTAACATCACTTCTTAACCAATTAAAAGTGTCATCCTCTAGCTCTAAAGCATATTCCATTCCATGGGAGTGAGGTGGCTCATTTTCCATGGGTGATTCGACTTGTGTATCCTTTTTCTTTCCCATGTCAAAAATATTCGTTGGTTTGATTAGCCTAGGAACAAACCATTCACCATCCTTAGGATCTTGTACATATATCACTTGTTGGGCTTCTAGTGGAAATATAAAAGGTTCATCATTCATTCGATGGCCAGTATGAATCAAATGTGAAAAATTTACAAGTGTGAACCCCAATGCATCCTTCTTGACTCCTCTACTAGTGATCACATCAACCCAGTCACATTTGAATAAGACAACTTTAAAGTTTTCATAGTAATTCAATTCAATTATATCATTTAATTGCCCATAATAGGTGACGAAACCTTCTTTTAGGGCATTATCACTTGCACTTGAGTAGCTTCTAGTGTTTGAAATCACCATAACACCACTATTTTGTGTTTCCATAGACTTCTCAAAATCTTTTGTTCAAAACTGATATCCATTATTTACATCAAAAGCCTTGAATCTCCTTGCAATATAGCTTGGACCTTGAGCTAGAGCTTTAATTTGATTGGTGACTTTTTGGTTATTTGTAGATTCTAACTTATGTACCTAGATTTTTACAAAAAAATGAAAATAAAAAGAATACATTAAAAGATAAATGGAAGTCAAAGCTTAGCTTTCATAAATTAATGTTAGTTAAATCTCACTACTCACTTGCTCCTTGAACCAATCATGAAATGTTTCAAAATGCATAGATTGCGGCTTATGATCTCTAAAGCGATGCTTACGATTTGATCGTTTGATGTCGACAACATGTTCACTACATATTCATAGCATATTAGAATACTAAGACGGAATGTATATATCATTCAAGCATCAACATCATAATCTTTTACTCACCTTTTTAAGGTTTCAACCACATCAAATTCATAGTTAAACAAGACATATCGATGTGCTTGTAACCATGTTTTATCATCCAACATGAAGACATCAATCTTGCCATATGGTTGCCCAACACTTGGATATAAACATCCTTCTTGATTCTTTTCAAATTCTTGGACATCTTCATCTCTTCTTGACTAATAGGACCTTGACTCACCACTTTCTAGGTATCGTGCACAAAATGTTAAACATTCATTTGCAATATATGCTTTGACTATTGAACCTTTTGGGTGTGCACAATTACAAACATATGATTTAATGTAGACAAACACCTAAACAAAAGTCAACTGATGTTAAGATTATAGATTAATTTAAATTTATATATTTACTTCAACTAACTACTTCTTACCTTTCAATTAGGTACATCCATCTATAATGCACAGGCCCGATGAGTCTTGCTTCTTTTGCCAAGTGAATGACTAAGTGCACCATAATTGTAAAAAATGATGGAGGCAATATTTTCTCTAAATGACATAGTAGTAATACGCTTCTTTCTTCAAGAAACTCTAACTCCTTTACTTGAAGGACTTTACCACATAGAATTAAAAAAAAAGTGCATAATTCAATCAAAATAGAGCTTACTTTTTTAGGCAAAGTTAGGCACATTGCAAGAGGTAGAAGTTCTTGCATTAAAACATGAAAATCATGAATCTTTAATCTTGACAATTTGTGTTTACAAATACAATGTGCAACATTTGATGCATAACCTTATGGGAATTTTACTTTCTCTAGTACTTCATAAAATATCTTCCTCTCATATGGGGACAATTGGAAAGAAGCCGGAGGGAGATATGTTTTTCTAGAAGCTCGTTGTTGAGGCCATAACTCTAGTCTAATATTCATCTCTTTTAAATCAAGCCGAGCACTTAGGTTATCTTTCGATTTTTGGTCAACATTTAGAATTGTATAAACTAAGTTATCACACACACTTTTCTCTATATTCATTACATTAAGATTATGACATAGCAAGTTATACTTCCAATATGGAAGCCTGAAAAAAATACTCTTCTTCCTCCATGTATGAGCCTCAACCCCAGTAACATTTACATGTCTACCCAAAGTAAAATTGATGCCCTTAAGTTGATCTAGAACCATTAATCTAGATATGGAAGGCGATGCAAGACTTAACTCTTTTGTTCCATCAAATGATTTTGCATCTAGTCTATATCTATGTCCTAGTTTCAAGAAACATCGATAGCAAAGATAACAAATTTTTTTACCATGTTTTAATCTAATAGATGATGTGTCTATGTTGCAAATAGAACATGCAAATCGACCATAAGTACTCCATCCAAATAAGGTGCCATATGCTGGAAAATTATTTATAGTCTACATGATAGCTGCTTGCATGTGAAATGTTTCATTGGTTAATGCATCATAGGTTTCAATCCCCACTTCCCACAATTCTATCAACTCTTCTATAAGAGGTTCTAAGTATACATTAATGTTATTTCTAGGTACTTTTGGTCTTGGAATGGGTAATGAAAGGATGAAAGATGATTGCTTCATACATAACTATGGAGGCAAATTATATGACATTAAAATCATAGGCCATGTGCTGTAAAAACTTTGCATTGTGCCATAAGGATTAAATCCATCACTAGCTAATCCAAGTCGGACATTGCAAGGGTTTTTGGCAAATTCTACATTATGTAAATCAAAAACTTTCCATGCTTTTAAGTCAGGTGGATGTCATAAAAAGGCATCTTTATTATGCTTTTTATCATGCCATCTCATGTGATCAGAAGTTTTAGATGACATGAATAACCTTTGCAGTCTTGGTGCTAAAAGGAAATGTCTTAGAACCTTAGTTGCAATTTTCCCCTTCTTTATCTTTGCATTGGCTTTACTCTCAATGCTACTCTCATTATCTTTCCACCTAGAGGCTCCACATATTGAGCATGCATCATCCCTAGCCCTTTCTTTTCTAAATAACATATAATCATTGGGGCATGCATGAATTTTTTCATACTTGAGACCCAATCATGCCCATGGCTTATAATAATTCAAAAGAATTAAGACAAAAATCAATGTGCAAATATGCAATGTGCGTTTTGGGATTAGGTGAAGGTTTTGGAGGCTTGCAATTTTTTTTTTCTACTTTGGTGGCTTGGATTGCTTCTAGAATATGTATTATCATTGTGTGCATAGATATGACACTTCAACTACATCTTACAGTTATGATAAATTATATGATACAGTGTATGTATAGGGATATCATTAAAATTTCATTATTTTAATATAATAAAATACCTTCACCTTTTTTCTAATTTTGAATTTCTATTAGTTTCAACATGGCCACAACGTGAATTTATAAGCATCTATTATTTTGGAAAAAATTCATGTAAAATCTCATAAATGTTTATTATATCATTTTTAATTATAATCATATAAATTACTTTTTTAATTCAGCATTAATAATTATTATAATTCAATAAATATAATTATTAATTATTTAATTAATTAAAAAGTAATATATATATATATATAATCGACAACTTCACTATATATATTTATAAAAATTCAACTTAATTTTTTGTATGATTTCACAGTTTTACATGTAGATTACAAAATATATTTGAATTCAATATAATAATTATTACATGTAGATTACAAAAATGCCTACAGCCTAACTATAAGTCACACATTAAAATATTACTATGAAACCTCCTAATTAGATGATAAGAAAAATACTTTTAAAATATTAATAACTTAGTTTAAAATAAAAGAAAAAAAAAGGATATGTGATACACCTATGATTGTTGTTAATTATTTTTAACATGAAACTAATTTATAACTTTGTTTTCTTCAAAAAAATATATACTAATAACAAAGTTAAGTTTTTAATGTATTTACAGGGTAATTGAAGATGGACATTGTAAGTAATTATTACTAAAATTCAACTCAACTACATTTGAGGAAGTAAAATTTGTGTTTCTTTTAATTACTTCTTTAACTTTACTGTATTAAAAAAAGATAAAAAAAAGTTACAAATGATATATCTCTACCTTTTTTTTGTTCCTTTCAATTGAAGTTTCAATATTTTTGGTTTCTAAAAAATTTGAGGGTAGCTATTTGTTTATTTTGAAATTTTAAGGAAATTATGAATCTTGCTACAAGGGATGATTTATATTTCCATTTATTGTGAGAGCAAGTTCTGACCTGCTTTTTGCACCTGGACTATGTCAAATAGGGGCTCTTAGTTGGTACTCTAATAGAGCCTCTAGACTCAAGTTCTACTTTTTGGATTTAGACATTTTGGGCTTCTTTTACTAGTAGAGACTACAAATATAATTATGATTAATACTGAAATATTGGTTTACAAAGTAATAATTATATTCAGGTTATAATAAATCTTAATTAATTGATGAATAGTAATCCAAAAAATTAAATCGAATAGAGATAAGGCATAAAATACACATCCAACAGGCCTTTTTCAGGGAGACTAGTAACAGATCCTAACATATATTACAAATAGTAGAGATAACATTAAGTTTATTACTTATGTATCATTTAAAGAAACCAGACAATTGGAGGTGTCAAGCACATTAATAACACTAAGGAGGAAACAATCAAATTTGGCTATGAGGAATAAATTCAAAGCATCATAAAATTTAGATACAGAGGAAAAGATACATAACAAGGATTTGAAGATAGTTTGAGCATCCATTTTTGAAACAATTATATAATTAAGAAAGGATCTTCATAAGCATTCTAATTTATTCCATTGCAACCAGCATTCTAGAACTAAAAAAAATACAAGAATCAACTTTGACCAAATAAATTTGACCAAACACAATATAGAGGTGCAAAAATGGCATCCATATATTTTACATTCACAACTTAATTTTAAATTTTAATTTCACTATATATAATATTATTGAATATGTAACTAGCATTCGGGCAGTGATTTAATTTATGTTGTGTATTGGTGAAGAAAAGTTGTGTATTCAATTTTTTCTTGCAACAATATCTAGAAGGCTTCTAGAGAAATTGTAATGTAATCATGAAAGCAATTTCCCATATTCTCCATGTTACTGTCTATGAATCCCTCTTATATTTTAGTTCTTTTAAAATTTTTATTTTAATTTCACTTTTAAAAGCATGTGTTGATTATAAGATTATAGGTTGTTTCTAAGTGTTAATTCTATTGCCATTTAAGGAAAGAAAAAAATTATTAACAAAAAACAAAACCTTGCCGCAACAGACATTATTGGTAAAGTGAAGAACATGATAAGTCTAACAAAAGGGGTGGGGGCTAGTAAAAAAATGCAGAAGCAAACAAACAAATTGAAAAAGGCTATGTGGATGTATTTCAATCTCACCTGTTGCTCTCAATTTCAAACATAATTCTAAAAATCAATAAGGTTTCTAAATACTACCGTTAACATTTTCTCTTTCTACGTAAGTTAGCAATACTATTTTGAAAACCTCCAAAGCATAAGGAAAATTAAATTGAAAGAATTTCATAATTCACAATCCCCATTCCACTATTTTGCAGAGTTTTCATTTATCACTCTAGTGCTGAATCAGAAAGTAAGGTGAAGTTTCAATTTTTACTTAAATTCTTTTTTAGGTAGTTTGTTTTAGCATTATATTTTCTTTTTAGACTCATTACTGCTTGGGTTTCAAACACCAAAGTAATTAGTGTAAGAATAGCAACTTAGGGCAATGTTAAATTTTAATTTTAAAAATTTAACGATGAAAGAAAATCATAAATAAAAGACTACCAGCTTGGCATACCTTCAATTTTGTAGAGACGATGAACTACTTCTTCATTGTTGGCATGCCTCCTTCAAGCGATACCATGTGTGCACCGGTGCCAATGTCGATTTCTAAAGCCAAAGCGTGTGCCTCCCTCAAGCAGAATAGAGATACTGATGTCTTACACGGGGGAAGAAGAAAAAAAATTGGTTCCTACTTAGGTTTCGCGCAAGAAACTAAAAATAAAAGTATTAAGAAAATTAAAAAAAAACATAATAGTTATTTTTTAAAAGATTTAACAACAATTAGAGTTAATTGCCACTGAATAGTATAATTATACTGGCAAATATTTAATTGCTAGAGAAAGTTCAATGAATTAAATGAATTAGTGGCCTTTATATAATTGCCACTAAATAATTGCCGTTAAAAGTGCTTTTTGGTGTAGTGTATGCTTGGATGCAATTTCCTGGTTTTGGTCAGGCTAATTGAAATTAGTTTCTATTCCTTTTAGGTACATGGAACAAAATGTCAATATCTCATTAACAATATAACCTTCTACAATTGAACCATTAGGCCAAGCATGATTCCTGACATAATCATTTAACATTTTTATTTATCTCTTAGATAAGTGCATTCATTGAAAATGAACGAGACTGCCCTGCAATGCTTCATCAAGGAAGTGCACAACTAGGTGAACCATTATATTAAAGAATGTTGAAGGGTATATCCTTTCAAGCCTACATAAAATGATGGCGATGACTTGCTTGGCTTACAAGACATCCCTCTTGTTAAGAGTCCTAGTGCATATTTGATTGAAGAAGTTGCATAACTCAATAATGGGATACGAAAGTTCCTTTGATAAAAATGCTCAAATCAAGGATCCTAATAATGTTTGCATGATAACATGACAATCATGTGATTTCAACTCCTTCAACTTCATATCAAGATTAGTCACATTATTTCTTAAACTCCTAGCAAACCCATTAGAAAATTTCATATTCTTTATAAACTAGCAAAACTATCTTCGTTCTTTTCAGTTAAGGGTATATGTAGCATGTGGTTTGAAAAGCTATCCCCTTTCTTCATACAGACATAAGTCTAGTCTTATTTTCATCTTTGCTAGATCTCATCTCACATTGTTTGTATCTTTCATTTTATACTCAATATCTAATAATATACCTAAAATACTATCATATACATTCTTCTCAACATATATCACATCAATATTATGGCTCAAGTTCAATGTTAACAATACAATAGGTCAAAAAATATGTTTCTCTTACTTTAATTATGTTAATTAACACCTCTCTTCTACTTCAAACCACTAAATTAAACATGTTTTCTAGGAAACCTTTGTGCCACCTTACCCAATTAGTCTATGATAATTTCATTCATAAGAGGATGAGTGGAGCTTTCCTCTCTAACCTTTCATTGAACTTTTTCCTATTTCTCCATATGTGACTCCTTGGAAGCCAATGACGATGACTAACATAAGCTATTTTCCCCCTAACTTGAATTAATGGAGTATCGTCATTACATATAGGAACTGCTTTATAGCCTTGTCCACTCCACCCAGAGAGGTTACTTTGAGCAAGAAAATCATTTATAGTCTACAGCAAAGCAGCTCACATGTTAAACATCATATTTGTGTTAGCATCTCAAGCCTCAACCTCCTCTCCCAAAAATGTCTTAATTCTTCTACAACCAATCTCAAGAAGACATTAATATCCTTACCTGGCAATTGTGACACTAGTATTAATAGGGTCAATATGAAAAAGGGCAGGTTCATGCAAATCCATAGGAGTAAGTTATAGGTAGTCATGATCATTGGTCACATGCATATGATAAGTTCCTATCACTAAAAAGATCAAATCCATCTATACTTAAGTCTAACCTAACATTTTACGAGTTAGTCAAAAAATTGAGATGCCTTTTATCAAATTCTTGCTAAGTTTCTCCATCTACAGGATGTCATATTACCTTATCCTTTGTTAACCTTCTAGTATGATGCCATATCATATCTTTTGTGGTATGCCTTGCCCTATACAATCGTTTTAATTAAGGAGTTAGTGGAAAATATTAAACCATTTTTTGAGCTACCTTTTTTCTTTGGTATTTTTATCTACCAATTAGCTCTCTCCACAGATTGGACAATTATCCTTCGAAGCATGTTCTTTTTAGAAAAGTGCATAGTCATTCTTGCATACATAGATTGACTCATATAATAACCCTAACTTATTGAACCATTTCTTTGCACCATAATATGATTCGGGCAATTTGTTATCCTTAAAAAATGCCTCTTTCAATAACTTTAAAAAATTATAAAGGACTTGTTAGTTCACTTATATAGCACTTTCAAGTGCATGAATTTTATTAGAAAGTTTAAGGCTAAAAAGAATATGCATCTTGGATATAGTTTAGTTTCCACTTGTTCAAATAGGTCATCACAACCACTATAATTCAATCCTATTTCCTCCTTAGACGTATCCTCATTTTCTGCTCTTTCGTTGCAAACTAAATCTTCAATTATGTGAGGATTGATGAAATTGTGTATAATATCCACCATTTCATCCCTATCACCAGGAGATACCCTCCTTGTAGCCCTAAAAGTCGAAACATCCATATCACCATGATTTACCTAATTTGTGTATAATGGATGAAATCCATTATCTATAATATATGCCTCCAATGTCCCTAATGTTTGAAACAATAGATTCATACACTTCTTGCATGGGCATCTTACCAAGCCCTTTTCATCAATAAAATTTTTAGCTTTCTTAACAAATGTCATCATATTATTTCAATACTCGTCTGATAAATGATTTCATAAATGGATCCAACTTTTATTTATAGACATTGTACCATTAAATAGGAAGAAGATAACTTCTTATGGAATTAAGTGTTGTAATTAATGTTTATAATATGCCTTAAATCCACCATATCACTCTAACTCTAAATGGTAGGATTCTATCCCATTCGAGATATTTCTATAGTTGTAATTTCATCAATTTATCCACGCTCCTCATTTCTTACACACATAAATTTCAACCGCATCTCTCCATAGTTCTTTAAGTATGTAAACTATACATCAGGATAGTTAACACTTGAAGAACAATTATGATGCCAAGAAATTTTTACAATATCAAACGAAACCTAGATTAATTGTCAATTATAATTACAACACATATCCTAAACTGTCCAATTTTATGGGACAATTCAAAAGTTAGTTGATATATATAGATCAACTAACCTTTGAATGAGTGTAAGCTTATAATGCAAATGAAAATACAATTCTATTTAAAATTATTGTAAAAATATATTTACAATAATTTTAAACTTATAATATGACATTTTATAAGTATCATTATTCAAGTTGTATATTCACTGTATTGTTGAATTTGTTAACTATCCATGTAAAATGTTATGTTTAACATTTTTAAATTAGAAATTTAGTGTTGTAACCTAATCTACTACATTCATTAGATGCACAGTTCAACTCTCTTGATAGATGTACATTTTATAAGTATTGTTATGGATTATATTTTGTACGTTCAAGAAATCTTAGTGGTGTAAAAATTTAAATTCTTGCAATCTTTTTGAAATTCCTATCCATATCTTTGTAGAGTCTTCATTAATTATAATTGTAATATTTAATATTTTTGTTTATAAATTTTTATTAAAGTAAAGTTACAAAGTTATATGTTTTCAATATTTACATTATGATAGGTATTAGTTTTTGAGATGGTATAATACAAAGTGTTGAAATTGGCATATTTCTTGGGTTTTTATTCAAATTGAATTTGAATTAGCTTCATAATATCTAAAAACTTATTGCATCTATTCAAATTTAATTTGTGCGAGGCCATTAATTGTGCCCTATTTGTAAAGGTTTTCATTAGTTTACAAAGTGTTATACTTTCCTTAATTATTATACTAAAAAATAATTTGGTTAGAGAATATTATTTAATATTTTAGATAATTTTAAAGTTTTGATCCTTTTTATAAAATATTATAAAAATTTTTGAAATAGAGAAAATAAAAAAAGAAAAATAATAAGTGAGTTAGAGATTAATACATGAGTTTAATATAAAATATGCAATTAATTAATTGAATTCAATTAAATCTTTAACTTATTAAGTATATTTTCATCGTAAACATAAAATATATCATATCATGTTATAATATACAACTCAATGATATTGGCATTTGAAATATAGATATTATGAGGGAGTGTAAAAAAATGTTCCATAAGAGTTGGAACATATCCCTAAAAAATCACAATTGATATATATATTTAATTTTAGATATACATTGATAAATTTAAAATAAATAAATAAATTTTAATTTATATATTAAATAATAAAATATGTAATTAATTATTTTGATTGATACTTTCAATATTAAAATTTTAAATTATTAAAAATATATTTAATATAAAATTAAATATAGTATGTTATATTTATATTATCTTTTCACATAAGTATCTAAAATATAAATACTAAACTTAAAGATATGATTGGCAAATATTAGTATGAAATATTTTTACTTTTTATATAGGAAAGTAAAATTATAATAATGATTAAGATGCATCACTTTTAGATGTATCAATGGTCTTTAGATATTAAATTCTATTAAAAATATAAATTTTGATCCTTATTTCATAAATTTTATTAAATTTCATTAAATTTTATTACTTTTTTAAACTTTAGGTTTTGATCCTTATTTTATATTCTTAAATAATACAAGGTTTTTATTTGTACAAATGTTTTGATCATTTTTTGAAGCTTTTTATTTAAAATTATGATATATCTTATATTTTATAATATTTTAAATTTTATTTTCTCTATTTTATATTACTTAATTATATATTTTATATTAAATTCTTAATCAATTCCTTATGCAAAATTACATCCTAGACTAAGAATTTTGTAACTAAGAATTTTGTTCTCCTAAAGAACATCCTAAAATTTAAAATTTGTAAACAAAATATCATAACAATTCCATCTCATATTAATCTAACTAAATAATTTACACACATACTGCATTATGCAAAATTACAATTCAAGGGTTACACAACAATAACAAAAAGTACATTTATAACTTCCTTATTACAACAAAACTACATAAATACATTTAACATTTATAACATATAAAACTAATCAAAATTTATTTCATACTAAAATAAAATGTCATCAAATTAAATAAATTTATTTTAAACTATTCATCTCATAAATTACACATTATAATAAAATATTATAAATTTTAATTTACATACCTCAATGGAAAAATATCTACTAAACTAATAGTCTCACAATGCCCACCACGAACAATAATATCTAACAAATCAAAATTATACAGATAAAAAATTAGAATACATTAAAAATAAAAGATGAACTATAATAAGAAATTAAAAAGATCAAAACTTATGTAAAAACTTACCTCAGGTCTCTCTTTACTTCCTCGTAACTATGTGAATTGAGAACTTGGAGGTGATGGGGGTATATTTATAAATAGACTCTTTAGCCATGATTGAGAGGCAATGATAAGATTCTCAGTCGTCGCTAAAGAGTCATTGATAAAAATTCAAAATCTTCACCAGCGACATTGTTGTCAGTATAAATGGAATATCTATCGGTACAATTTCATGTGCCACTCTTCAACAACAACAATTATCATCGCTGAAGAGTGGCATGAGAAATTGTTCCTAACCCTTTTAGTGATGACATTATTATCATTGAAAGTCCAGACTTTCTAATGACAATTGTCATTGCTGAAGGGTGGCACAGGAAACAAGGCATCATTTTGGTGAGGACATTTGTTGTTGGTGAAATTTCAGAACTTTTAGTCATAACAATTTGTTTCTTGCCCATTTTTCCTGTTCAATCTTTAGCGATAGCAACTGTCATCAGTAAAGGTATGGAATCTTCAGCAATGACAAATATCGTTGTTGAAAATTGCTTTTTCACACCAGATTTTTTTAAAGTCCCAGAAAAAGGTGCCATTTTTATTTTGGTTGTCATTAAAACTATCACCAACGATTGAATTTTTGTTGTTACTAGAGTTGTCATTAGTGTTGCCCGTTTTTGTTGTAGTGCAAAAGTAGGTCAAGTTGTTATATAACAATTAAAAGTGGTTGTTTTAAGTTGATCATTATGGCATATATTGTTTTCGTTGTTTTAGGGAACAATAGTGCAATACACACACATAATCAAACTGTGCGGAAAATTATGATTATTTTCGACACTGCATATAGATTTAGTTTTAGAACGTTCGGATTATATACTCCAATCATAACATATCATAACACAGCACGTTCAAAATAATCATAACATATCAAACTGTGGGGAAAATTAAGAATGCATTGTAATTTTTAATGTCTCAAAAAATTAAGAAAATAAAATTTCAATATATACAAATCTCATAAAATTAATGTTTGAACGTTGACCAATAAAATTAATAATTTTTTTTCTGGTGGAAATGATTATACAAATAGGATGATTCGAGCCTAGAACTATAAAAGTATAATGGGAATGAAATAGATTATCTTATTCGCTTTTTTTTTCTCCATTTCCATGTATTATTGTGCACCTGTTTATTCAAAGTTTTATTATTTAACAAAAAATATATATTGTTTTACTAATAAATATGCTTATTTCAGCGTTTAATAGGTTGTTTCTGGATTTCTACTAACTGAATTGCCAAGTAATCTACTATTTTGTTTTTCCCTGGTGATGGATCATATTAACCGAAAGTGATATTAAAAATATGCCTGAATATACCCGCACTTTTACTAGTGTAAGATATTATTTTAAGAGTTCTATTCTCTTCATATTTTGGATTGAACCTTTAATTTTGTTTATATTGTTAAATGAATTACCATCCATATAATTATCAAATATATATATGTATATATGAAGAGGAATTCATTAACACCGGCATAAATTTAAATGACCTATATCAAATTTGAATCATTAATCTCATCAAAATTAAAAAATTAATATCAAATTATTTTTATGCAATTTTTGCATTAAATGTAATTTGTTCTTTCCCTCAATTGATGAATTAATTAAAAATTTTCAAATCATTAGTATACTGAAATTATATATATATATATATATATATATATAGAGAGAGAGAGAGAGAGAGAGAGAGAGAGACATATATTGCCAGTGTACTAAATATATAGACACGCACATATATTACCACTGTACTAGCATCTTAAACGTTCCATAATTAAGTTAAAATGGAAATTAAATTAAGCATGTAAGAATTGTAGGGAACTCAATTTGCTTTTTTTTTTATTTATATAAACCACCTGGTATTTGAGCAATACATTAGGTGCCAACTAATTTGAATTTGAGCTGAGTAGGACTACATTAAATGGCAAAACTCTCCCAATTAAGTTTTAACACAACTGCATTTCTAGAAACTCAATTTACTTGAATGAAACATAATAATTCCTAATCTGAAATTTCAGTATATTTAAGAAGTAATGGTTAAAAAGATTTTGGTATAATTCCGATGTCTGAAATTAACGCAGTACCTTGGATAGAATTTGGTATAATTCAATTAGTCCATTTGTCTTTAATTTTATCAAATAATAATTTGATAAATATATCTTTATTCATTGAAAATGTTATTTGAACCAACTTTAGTGTGTGTTTGAGGCAATAAATAAGTTAACTTATAATTTATTAAACTAACTTCTAGAGATATTTGACTCACAAACTTTAAAAAATAAATTTTTATTTAATAAGTTTCATAAGCTTGTTTATAATTTATATTTTTTAATTTTTTTCAAATTTAATCTTTTTCTTTTAACCAAATAACAACTTATATCAGAATTATGTAAATAAATATTAGGTATTTTTCATTAATTTGATATAAATAAAAAAAAATAAATATTGGATATCATAAAATATAAATAATTAAATTTTAAATTATTATATTATTTTTAATAATAAATAAATATATAATGTCATAAATGTAATTGGTTTATGTAATCATATTCTTCTTTCAAATATTTTTATTACATTATATAATTTGATATGAAATTATTACAAATTAGTTTAATTTATATATTTATTTATATTAACATATTTTTATATTATTTATATTTTTCAACTAATTTAACAATTTATTTTTTCAAGTATTTCTAATATAAATTAATAATTCCTTAACTTTCGATTATTAAATAATTTATCTACAACTTGTGTTAAATGGATTCCTAAACATGGCTTGGGTTAAATATTTGTTACCTTCAAACTCACTCATCAATTCTTGAAGTAAATAAATAAAAAAATATTATATGCATCAAAAGTTGAATATGAAATTAGATTCTGAATTCTTTATATTCACTGGATCAAGATTTACAAGTATATTCTATCATTTATTTAATATAAGGTCCTTGGTTTACATTCGAAATTAATTTCAATTTATATTGCATTGTTGAAATAATTTTTCTTAAAGGGGCACTTTGACAGTAATTTTCAATCCCCTTGTTTCATTCCTCTCGCCAAAAATTTGGCAATATAAAAAGTACGTGTTTCAAAATTATACACAAAATACAATTTTTTCTATAAATAAAAAATAAGATGCCATTAGCTTTAATTCTTTCCAAAATTTGATTTAAAATTAATTGTAACTAGTAAAAATATTTTTGAAAAAATAAAATAGAAAAAAGCATGCTCTTGAATTTCAAAGTTAAAAATTTTGAGAAGTTATTTTCCTTCATTTAACTTTATTTAACTTAGTTTTCTTCTTACTATTTATTTTTATTATTTCTTTGTTATTTAGTACTAAGTTTTATATTATTTCAAATAATCTTACACTCAAAAACAACTTTTTCTTATACATTCAAATAAAATCTTCTTATGAAAGTAATTTTTTCAAAATTTATTTTTACAACGATTATTTTTGTTACATTTTATTTAATTCTGCAATTCTATCTTGTTATAGTTTAATGTGTTTTAGATACAATTAGTTATACACTATTTTTATTAAATAACAAGTAAAATCAAAAGAAACATATTGAACTAAAAATTTTCAAAATTTTATAATTTAGAAGGTAATGAACGAAAATAAAAAGGACCATATAGATAATTACTTATAAATTTCTCATGAAAGTAAAATAAAAAATTACTCTTAAATTTGAATTTTCATTCCAAAAATTTAGAAGATTATAAAGCATTTTTCTGGATAAATATTAATAGAGATGAGAGATGTGAAAATACATGTTAACAATTTACATTCTTTACCATAACAAATAAAATTAGAAAAAAAAGATTCTCAACATAAAAATTGAACGTTGATTCATTTAAAATAAAAATAATATACTATAAAACTAGAATTCTCCGAAACATTTTAAGAAAAAAACTCAACCCAATAGAGATTAATAAAGGAAAAAAAATTATACTGCTCTCCGTAGTTATAGGAAGGAACTGGGGAAAAAGAATTACTACACGTCCAAAAAGTACGCTGAATATATATATATACACACACACACACTAGGTGCATTCCGTGCATTGCACGGATGAATATTTGTTTGAATAATATAATATTATAATTATATATTAATTATCTATAAAAAAGATTAGATAAAAATTTGATTAATATATAGTTAACAAATTTAAGGAAAAAAATAATTTCCCCACTAATTTTTCTCAACTTAAGAAGTTAATTAATTTTGAATTCTAATATTTTATTAATTAAATATAATTTTTTAATATAATTATTACCATTAATATTCATATTTAATAATATAATTTATTATAAGAATAGATTTTTTGTAATGGTAATATATTTTTTATTTAACACCGTATAATACAAAATAAACTTTTCAAAGTAGTAATTTTGTATTATGGATGAATATTTATCTCAATAATATAATATTATAATTATATATTAATTATTTATAACGAGTGTCAAATGAAAAATTAATTAATATATTGCTAACAACTCTAGGAAAAAGGGTTATCTTTCCACTCATCAACATTCAATTAGATAATTAATTTTAAATTTATTTTATTAAAAAATAATTTCATATTTAAACATTGTATTAATTAAATATTTTTTAAGATAATTATTATCTTTAATATTAATATTTAATAAGATAATTTATGTTAAGAACAATTTTTTTTTGCATTGAAAATATAATATATTTTTTATTTACTACACTATAATATAAAATAAAATTTTGAAAGTAATAATTTTATATTGAAAACAACTTATTAAAATCTACAAATTATGACATACATGTGACTAAAATTCAATGTTTTAATATCAAATATTTTATATTTTTTAATTTACATGGAAAAGAGAAATAGCTTTTAGGTGGAAAATACTAATGGCCAACTCATATATTTTTTATTTACTATGTTACATTATAAAATAAACTTTTAAAAATAAAATTTTGAAAGTAATAATTTTATATTGAAAACAACTTATTAAAATCCAAAAACTATAAAATCCACAAATTATGGCATACATGTAACTAAAATTCAATGTTTTGATATCAAATATTTTATATTTCTCTAATTCACAAGGAAAAGAGGTATAATATTTGTGTGGAAAATATTAATGACTAACTCATATTCAATATCTTCTAAAAAGTGCATCATAATAAAATTTCTTTCTCTAGATATAATAAAAAATATAAAATAGTAAATAAATAAAAATTTTGCAATAAGTATGGAATCTTTAAAAAAAATTGATCACCTCATACTCAAAGTTTAAGAAAAATATATTAATGATATAGAGGAAAAAAAGATGAGAGAAATAATATAATTCTTTAGGAACATAATATAAAAAAGAAATAATTAATTAGACTACAAAATAGAAAAATAAAAGTATAATTACCATAGTAAAAATCTACTCAATGAAGATGAACTGTTCAAGTACTTAGTAACAAATATCATTAGACAGATGGATATAAGTTGAATTATTCATTTATTTATAGAAGTAAAAGATAATTTTATCAAATGAAGATAAAGAAAAAAGTACTTCATAGATAATTTTTTTATAAATTTTAAATTGGATATAAAATAAGATAAAGATAAGAATAAAAAATTTAAATTAAATTAAATAAAAAATAGAAAAATTTCAAGTAAAATTTGATGAAAATAAAGATAAAATAATTTTTAAATTTGAAAATGGAAAATATTATAGTTTTTAATCTTAATATTTTTATGCAAATCTAAAATAATAAAAAATGATATATTCATAAGTAATATTAATTGCAAATTTGTGAATTTTATAATTGATAGTTCATATGTTTACATAGCAGCTCTTGTCCTTCTATAATTTTCTTCAAAAAAAATAGTAAAAAAATTTACCTAATGAAATAAACTGTATAAAATATGTATATTTTTACAATTTTACATATCAAGAATAAGTTAATGAAAACTAATTAAGTCATAAATTTTTTCCTAAAAAGCAGAAATACAGTAAAATAAAGCACTCATAACAAAAAAGAACAATCAAATTGTAATAACAACAGTATAAAAAAAAGTACAAGCAATCATAAAAGGGAATTTACATGATAAAAGCTTTGGATCCAATAACTGCAAATGATAAAAAATAATAAGATAAAATAGTTACAAATATTGGAGATAAAATGAAAAATCTTATATTAAAGAAAATAACAGTTTTGAAGTGATTAGAGGTGGAAAGAGAAAAAAATAAAATTCAAATATAATTTGGAGAGCTTTTTATGAGAATGAAATAATTAAGTAATTGTAAAGTTATAAATATTAAAAATAAAAATGAAAACTCTTATGTTAGATAAAATGATGGTTTTGAAGTGATTGAAGGTGAAGGAAAAAAAGGAAAATATAAATATAATATGAGAAGATTTTTATGAGAATAAAATAAATAAGTAATTCTTAATTCTAATGATAAATAGAAATTCAAATTCAAATTTTTATTAAAAATTGATTTATTAGTATAAGGATAAATATTTTTTATTTTATAATTTATCTTTCAAATAAAAAATGATAAATTAATATATAATAAATTATAAGAATGACACACATAGGGGATAAAAAAATATCATGACTAATGTTGTATATATATAGTGCGAGAGTAAAATCATGGAGGAAAGTGGGGAGCAGCGAAAAAGACAAACTCCTTTAAAAATATATATTTATCCACTTCAAGATGCTGAGTTAACTAGTGAGTTTCAAGTAATAAATATTCAAGCCATGTTTGGTATAGGCTCAGCCAAAATTTTCAAAAAATGATGATAATAATGCTAGCCTAAGCCTCATTTTAATGATAATTTTGATGAAAACAACACATTTTGACATATTTAAATGTGATTTAAGATTATTTGTTGCATTGGATTTTGGATGGTGAAACCTTAATTAGGATTTTTTTATATTTTACTAGGTTCAATTATAAAAAAGGAATTTATATTCAAATAATTTTAATTATTTATTGGAGAAAATACAAATAAATCAATTTGTGTCAATTATAAATTGAAAATTGTTGGAATTACACTTTTGGGTGAAAATCATTTTGATTTGAAAACAAAATCATTTAGAAAGCATTTGAAGATAGTTTAAAATAATTTGAAAAATACAATTGCAAATGCCTTGTAAATTGGTTTAGAACAAAATCATTTTTGAGATTGAAACCTGAAGGTAGTAAAGTACTTGGTGAAGTGCTTCATTTCCTTTAGAGCACTTGAGAAGTATTTTTCGAACTGCTTCGTGTACTCTATCTCAGCCTTTTCAAAATGGCCCAACGAATTCGCATCTTACAATAAGTTTGCTTTGTGCAAGACAAAGTGCTTTATGAAATATTTCATTCCGTAGTAATTCAAGTTTTTGCTAGCATGAAAAGTACTTCATTTTCTACTAACACATTTGTAACACGTCTTCAAGAATTCAATTGGCATTTACATACATTTAGAACTTGCTACATTGACATACTTTTCTCTACATCTTGTCATCCAATAATTCAAATCCTTTAAGCTAAATAGATTCAAATTTCCTCCTCTAACTTTTCATTATGTAATCAAACCTTGAGAGTTTGTGAACTTATCTTTTTTATTCTAAACACTCATTTAGACATTTTAAGGTGAAGTATTCATAAGATTTCTAAGAATGTGGATTCTTTTAGAAGAGTGGTCTTTGAGTGAGGAATCACAAATAGATTGATTTATACTTAAAGTGGATATTGTTGAGACTTCTTAAAGTACCCAGTTTAAACTTGAAAATATACTGAAATTTGCAAAATCCACATTAAGTAAGCTTGGTAGTTAATGTACTCCTTGAGATATTGAATCTTCAAGACCAGACTACTATAAATCCTTACATTTAATTTTCTCTATTCCTATCTCTTTGTTTTTCTACATGTTACTCTATTTTTGAATTGTTGAAATCACTGATTTTTGCTCTTAATTGTTTTAAAAACAATTTTTGCATTGGATGATCATTTATTTATTGTTTCCAATGGAAATTGATTTAGAATTCTTAGTAAAATAGAAATTATTTTGAAAAGGATTAAAATCGTAAAACCCAATTCACCTCCTCTTAGTTAAAATTCTTGGCTACAAATAAAACTAACACATAGGGCTTGTTTGATGTAATAAAAAAGATAATTAATTATTAAAATGATTAATTATAGTAATTTGTTTTAAAATAATTAATTATATACAATATATTTTATTTTTGACAACATCAATTAATAATTGACTAGTTTTTAGACCTGTGTAGTGCACCGATCTTTATTTCTTTAAGATAAAAATATTAAATATATAAAATAGTTATAAAAATATTAAATATAATTTATTATGTTTAATTTTTAATTATTATATATTTAAATTTAAAATTGAAAAATTTTAAAATGTAATATAAAAATTAAAATATGTGATATATAATAAAATAATTCAATAAAATTACATCTTTAACTATTTAAAAATTTTTATATTATATTGATAGCATTTAGTGATATTAGTATTTAATTTATAAATATATAAATATAATTTGAAGAGCTTTTTGAGGATTTTTTTAAATAAGATTGGAATAATATGGTATTTTTTAATTTTAGTGTTAGATAAAAAGTAATTCAAATTTAATTTTTATTAGAAATTAATTTAATATTAAAAGATAAATAAAGATGAAATGATAAATTGACATGTAGTGGATTATAGGAATGATACTTGTTATAAAAAATGAGAAATATTACAAATAATATATAATATTAGGTGTAAATCCATACATTGCATGGATGAATATTTATTTTAATATTATAAAATATAATTATATATTAATTATTTATAAAAAAATAGAAAAAAATTTGGTTAATATATAGCAAATAATTCTAATAGAGAAATTATTCATAAATATATTATTTAATCTGTATACTTATTTAATGTATTAAATTATTTTTTATAAATAAGAAAGTTTAATTTTTATCATTAAAATAAGACTTATATTTATTTTAATATTCACTAATTTAAAAAATTACAAGTAATTAAATTATAAAATATTGAAGATCTTCCCTAAATTTAAAACGAATAAAATGGGATTAGTGTGAATATAAAATTTAAAATTTATACTATTAGAAAAAGGGTAATGAAAAGGTTAAAAATAAAAATAAAATTTGTATGGATATAAAATTTAAAATCTCTCTTTCTATAATTATAGCTAAAACATAAACTATTTTAGTTATCTTATTTTTTAATCTGGATTATTATCTTATTTGAAATTTTAAAAAATTTAATCAAGTATTTTTTAAAATAATAGTTAATTATTTATTTTTTAATCACAACCATAATTTTAAATCGATATATTAAGCAACCAAGCACATTTATATATTTATCGAGTTATTATTAGCTAAGACTAGAAAAATAAGTGAAATAGTTGAGACATAAAACATGAAAGAATCTGTCCAGTATCTATCTTGAACTCGTCAAAAGCAGCTCTGCTAGTCCATTTGTATGAATATATTTTTATTTTTGTATTTTTAAAAATTAGTTTTTTATTTGAAAAAAATAAAATTGGTGTTACAAATAAGAAAATAATTCATTTAATTATAAAACTGATATCCAAAATAAAAAAATAAATTCAAAAAATAACTGTAAATTGTTATTTTTTTTAAGTTACATGTTTAGAGAATAATTTTTAAAAATAAATTCTAAAAATAAGTTACTAAATAGTTTCCTCTATTTTTTTTAAAAGAAAACAGAAAACTATTTAAAACACACACACACACACAGACCCCTGGCTTCCCAGCAAGCTTGAACTCTTCGACTTCTGGACTTCCTTCCAACGGTTGAAGAGAAAACATGCAGGAAAAGGGAGAGGGCTTTTCATCTCCCTAACCCCATTTCTCCCTCAGATAATTCTAATATATATAAATAATAATACTAATTATAAAATTTTAGAGATATAATATCTTTTCTATGATTATAATTAAAAGATCAAATATTATGTTTACGTGATAAATCATGTCTGCAACCTATGTAATAAAATTTGCTTGGCTCCTGGAAACCAAACTAGTAATCTTAAAGACATCATTAAGTTCGCAAGTGTCCTAATAAAGGTAATACAGAAATGATATACCATCGAATACTGAATGTCAAGAGTGGAATGTTGAGGTTCACAGTGCATCAAGTTTATATAAGAACTTCTCAACTTGTTTGGGGATTGGTTGCTTCTTTGATGTTGCTTACACGGTTGCGATTCAGAATGTTTCCATAAAGCCTCACAGCCCCATTCGCAATGCCATTTCGGACATCCTCAAAGTATATGGGCAAGTGAAGCACCCAAATGACAAAGACAAACGGCACCCAAAATCGTGGAACCAAGATTGATAGAAAGACAGCGGTAGCCAGAGACCCAGAGATATGACCGACTAGGTCAGAGATTTTGGAGCGTTTGGAGCGTCTGATCCGAGATTCGGCCCAGAATAAAGCTGCGCCAACGGTAGTAAAGATTGCAAACAGATAGATCCACATGCTGGCTGGGTATGTTTTGAAAGGGGACGATGACCCACGGAAGTTCGATGCAAGGATTCCACACTGAACGAACATAAAACCTATATATATTGTAAACCAGGGCGGCTGGCTGCAGAACCAACAATGATCGATTAAAAATATTTCAGAAGCAAACGAGGCGACACATCATATTGGCAAAAAAACTCATTCCCCATTGTTCAATGTTTCAAATCCCTCACAAACTTTTTTTCATATATTCATAAAGTAATAAATTAAGAAAACATACTTGACTTCAAGAATATACTAACATAAGATCAAAAATCCAAGTCTCCTCACAAACTTTTTTTCAAAAAGCTAGTTCAATAAAAACATATTCAAATTCTTTGTTACTAAACAACCTCATATAAAAAGAAAAATTAATAGAAATAAAAAATTTATTTTTCAAGATTCCAAATATATTGTATGAAAAAAGAAATTCGATTCAATGGGATTTTCTCATGATTAACCAAACAAACGTTAGACGTCAGATATATTTTACATGGAAATAACATGACACATCATGGTGGCAGAAATTTCATTCTCTATTGTTCAATGTTCATACGTGCATCTTTTAAACCCTCTCTTTCAAAAGGCAAACAATGGAGAGATAGGGAGAGGAGTCCGTACAAACACTGGGTTTATCCCTCCCAAAAAGGAATATATAGGTTATGTTTAGATATGTTTTTTTTATTAAATTATTTTCAATAGTAAGTCGGATACAAATTATATATAAATTAATGAATTGTCATTAAATATAAAATAGTAATTCGGTTAAATTTATAAAATTTAAACTAATTAATATAAAAAATTTAAAATTTAATTTAAAATCTCATTTTTAATACTTATAATATTTTTGTAATTTTTATACCATTGTCAATATCTGACCCCAGATGGCAGAAATTAACAAATCAACCACCATAAATTTTATAACCAATAAACATTTCAGGAAAAAGGGAAAAATTTAACATTTTGCGCGGATAAAAGCACATCAATTAAAAAAATTTAACATTTCACCGACAAGAAAAATACAGCGTTAGCCAGGCAATTCGCTATAAATTAATTAGCAGTAACATCTACACCAACAAAGATGACTTGGAAAATACAACTGAAAGGAGAAATGAATATTTTCACACGTTTTTCCCCTCTATGCTGTGTAAATAACATACTCATGCCTTTGTCCATCGCCACTTGAGTCATCAGGATCGGCTTGACGAGGCTCGTTGATAACCCTAATCCAATTCATGGTTTAATTCGTTAATAACAAAGAAAAAAAAAACCCAGAAGCTATTTATTATATTGTTATGCATATCATAATTAGGGAAAAAAAATGCAATCCATTCCTTACCTTTCCACTATATATATATATATATATATATATATATATATATATATATATATATATATATAGGGAAAATGGTTTCACTGTTACTAACCTCTCGAAATCACTTCTTCTGGATTCGTCACTAACTACATGCTCTCTGATTTCGCTTCCTCCAGATGCCGTGAGCTCTACAAGCCTCTCAGGAGTAGAGGGAACTGTGTTGCCTTGTTCATGGCTCTGTGAAGGCAATCGTTTTGCAGAAATGAACCAACAAGAGCACCAATGAAAAATTGAAGAGGCTGTCATGCTCTGTTGTGTGTGTGCAGTCATGAACAACGGTATATCAAAGGGAAAATGGAAATTCACTTACCTCCTAAGGTCACTTCCTGTGGATTCCTTAATGTCTTTATCGTCTCTGACTTCGCTTCCTCCACAGGCCATGATCTCCACAAGCCGCTCTAGAGTGAAGAGACGATCTTCGAGCTATTGAGGAAGCAAAGGTGTGGGTCTCGTATGGTAAGAAAATGAAATCAATTTTATAGAGAGAGAGAGATAGTGGCAAGAAAAGAATTGGGTTCCAGAATTTGTTCCACTATTAGTTGGATTTGTTGAAATACGAACAGGTTTTACATTGTAGCATTTCTGAAAATAGAAGCTTCAAATCGAAGTTTCTTTCTCTTAGAAAAAGGCTGATTATAACTATGTATAGATAAATTGAGGGATGTAAAGTGACAATATTCGTTATTTTAATTTTTTTTTGTTTTAAAAAATATAAATTTTAATATGAAACATTAAATATATATATATATATAAATTAAAAAATATAGAAAAACTCACCCTAAAAAAAATGATCAAGATTCCTTCTATTTTTATTTATGGGTGATTCTGTGGGGCAAATATTGAAAATGGTTGCATAACATCCGACGGGCCAATTGGCAAAATCTTACAATGCAGCTGTCATAAGAAATGCTCCCAGCCGTTGATGGCCTATGATTTAATTACTGAGCCAGCCGGTTATCAAAGTAAGCTCTCATCCATTTAATGTCGTCTTACGGCATCATAGCATTACTGTGCACAGATTTAATTAAGATTTAAAACTTAAATTATATATTAATCTAATTAATTTCTTTTATAAAATAGCAATAATTAAGTGCAAATCTTATATGGGTGGAATTATTTCTCGAAAAAATTCTTACTGAAGTATCAAGTTATTAAATACAGAAATTTTAGGGAACAAATTACATTTATTCTTCTTAAAATTTAATCTAATTGCATTCATATTTTTTCTATTCTAAAAAGTATGCTCTCACCCCTTCTATATTTTTAGAAATAGGGTGAATGTGTGTTTAAATTTCGAAATAAAATGAAAGCAAAGTGAGTATTTATAAAAAATGAGGATGAATGCATATATTTAAAAATAGAAAGGATCAAAATATAATTACATCAAACCTCACAAGAGGTTAATATAATTTGTCAAAAATTATACATATATTAAGTTATCCTTTAATTAAATATATTAAGAATCAAAATTTATAAATAATAGATTTTATATTAAGAACGTTTAATTTAAGTAATATTCAATAATCTTTAAAAATTTTATATCTTTTGTTTGTATTTAGAATACAATCTTAATTGATATGTGTGTCCTACCATTAAAAAAATTGGTTTTATGTCATTCTTTTAAAACATAATTTGTCTAAAAATTATTTTTATAATACTTAATGTGACTTACTTTATTGAGATTTGTGCCCGTCCAATTAATATATGATACTATTCATGTATAATGATTAAATGATTCTCGTCCAAAAAAATGATTAAATGGTGGCATGAGGCATATAAACATATATAAATTAAACCTGATAATCTTGATTCATATCAATTTATTTATTTTTATCTATTCCTATTTTTATCAATCCATTTTAACTTTAGGGTAGATATGAGTTAGGTCATTATTGATCTATTGAAATAAGGATTATATTGAATCAACCCCATGGATAACCATTTATTCATTTATATTCATAAGAAGTAGATTTGTATGCTATATAAATTAATATTACAAAATAAAGAAAATATTATAATAAAATATCTTTAAAAATTTAATATAATTTTAAAATATTAAAATTAATTATTTGAAATAAATTATTATAATATTATTATATATGTGACAATATCAATTTTTTTATAAAAAATTAAAATCAAGTCCAATCTCTTGTACTAAAATCTATGTAATTTATTGTTGTTACTTTTAAAAATTAAAAATAATTACAAAATTACCTTTTTAATTTTCAAATAAAAAATCTTATTATGTGTCACATATAATATACTATATGACTATATATTAGATTCTTGACTATACTTTGTAAATATTAATACATTAGTGAGGTCAATTTTTATTTTTTAAGTGATACCTTGCAAATTAAAATTTGATTGTTAATATATATACAATTTTAAAAGTACAATTTATTATTACAAAACAATATATATAATTCATAATTTTGAATTTTTTAAATTTTATTGTAATGTCTATTTTAAATTAAATAGGTTTTATTTAATGTATATTAAAATTAAAATATTTAATTAACTACATTTAATATTAAAATAATTTTTAAAAATTAATGTTAAGAAAATGAGATAAAAACTATAATTTTAAAAAGTAAATAAAAATAAAGAATAAAAATTTTGATAGTATAAGTTTGTTTTGAAATAATACCAATAAATATAAAATAGCGATAAAAATAATGTCAATAAAAATAATAAAATATAAAATAATAATAATTTAATGGATAAATGAATAGGTTATAGGTTAACCATATATCCAAGAGTGATAGGTCATCTATTATCCATTTAAAATTTTATATTGAATTATAAATGGATAAATAGATTAACAATGACCCATCTACTTTTGACCTAATCTATATCCATCCTAACCCATCCATTTGTCACCTCTAATATAAATGATTAAGTTTCACATTAAATCTTAAATAAAAAAAACATTTTAGACATATGGTTTAAATGCTGAAGTATTTTCTATCTCATATAAAAATTTTGTATGGGCCCTAGAAAATTTGAACGTAATAGAAATTATTTTATAACCGAGTTATGTCTCTTTTTTCTTTATTCTCTGTACTTGATCCATAATTGCATGTTTTTAGAACATTATTTGATTAGTCCAAAATTGTATAATGCGCTTTATTGAGTAAACTGAATTATCATGACTGTCGATAAAAAAAATTAAAAGTTTAGAATTATAAAAAAACCATTAAGAATATAATTAATTTTTAAATTTATAATTATCAACTCTTTTAATTTTTTATCAATATGATGATCAACTTTACTTTTTAAAGTGTATTTTGCAATAAAAAATTGGATCCATAGTTGATAGAAAGAAAAGGAAACAAAGATTTATTAGCCAAATTTAATTTTAATATTAAATTAAGTTGATTACACTAAAAGTTATAGGACAATTTTAAATAAATCACCTTTTTTAAAATAAAATACCAGTTATTAACTATTAATATTAACTTTTTATTTTATTTAATTAAGGAATAATTTAGTTTATATAAAAAATTTCATGTTAAAAAATAGTAATTAAAAAAATACACTTTATTCACCTTGTGTGTGAACCCATTTGTTTTTTTGGTGAATCCAAGCGTTGTATAAGCCCACTTGCAACATGCCCGAATATAATTAAAAGGGGCAAAAAGAGGTTTGTGGTTTTATGTCCAAATCTAACGGAATTTAGCACGCACTTATCCCCCATGTACTTTTATTCCTTTTCTATTTGTTACGCCCCTGGAAAAATAGAATTTATTTAATTTGTTTTATTAAGTTTTTTATGCACGTGGTAATTATTTAATTTATTGCAAACGAGTTTAGGGTAAGAATTTAATTGAGAAAAAGAGAGTTTCAACATAAAAATATGAAGAATTAAATTAAGTTAAGGGCAGAATAAAATTAGATTTGAATAAATATGTATGAAAAATATCTGAGAGTTGTTATTTTATTTTTGCCCCCGCTGCCCCAAGAATTAGCAAAACGCCCCTCAAAATATCATACACCTTTATGTCTCCCATAGCCACAAGTTCAGCCCCATTTTCTCACACTTTGGTAGGCATTGCCTTTCTTCTCAATTTCTTCATTCCAATTTCAACAAGGAAAATTCAAGCATTCAATCTTCAACTAAATATCAAGATTCTTCTTTTAGCAAGGCAATACATTCCAAATCCTAAGATAGTATTTGGTTCACGGAATCTTATATTCTTAAAAAAGCATACATTCAAAGAATTGTAATCAATAAGAATGTAATATTCTTATGGTTGATTTATTATAATTTTTTTTAGAATATTTTGTCAGATTTCTAGATATATTATATTCATATTTGATATTTCTAGGAATCTTGAGATTACTTTAAAAAATACCCTTATCAAATTTTTATTATAAAATATAATATAGTAAATCATATTTTTATTTAAAAATACATAAATAAAAAAAATTTTAACACCTGATAAATTAAATTTTAATATTTAAAATCTAAAAATTTATTAATATATATAAATATTTTACACTTTATTATATTTTAATGTGTAATGTATTATATTTTTATATGTTATACTTTATTATCATAATTATTAATATTATCATTAAATTAATTTTCAGAATAAAGTGAGTGTAATATGTTATTATCATAATATTAAATATACCTTGTATTTCTCTTTTTACAAAATAATAAATTTTCATAAGTAAATCATTTTTATAATTATATTTCATACTAGTATTAAATTTTATATTATAATTTTTTCTCTAATAAAAAATATTATTTTACATTTTTATGTATAAATATACCTTTTTTAAAAGAAACTCTAAGCTTGTTGTATTATTTTTTAATAAAAAATATATGTATATATAATTATATTAAAAAAACTTCCAAACATTAAGAACAACAATAAAAAAGAAATTATAGTAAAAAAATTAATGTGTATTTCTTAATAATAAAAAGCATTTTAAAAATAAAAAGATAATTATTTCCTAGTTTAAATTAAAAATTATTCAATGAAGTGATAAATTAGAAAAAAATTAAATTTAAAAATAATTTTATTCTTTTATTTTAACATCAGTATTCCCATCTTATGGAAATATGAGATTCCCACCTCCCCCCATAGGAATATTTTATGGGAAAGTTGGGCAAAAAATATTCTCAAGAATGTGACATTCCCAAACATTTTTTTCAAATTTTGAACCAAATATTAGAATGTAATATTCCTTTGAAACATTCCTAAATATGTTAAAAACATTCTATGAACTAAACACTACCTAAGTTCCAAATTGAGAAAATTTAGTGTGATAAAAAAAATTAGGAATTTGATTTTTTTTTAAGTTGAAACTTTGTGATTTTGTGCTAAATAGGGTAAGCCAACCTTCTTTCAACTTCTTCGCATCTTTTCAATCAACTTATAAGTAGATAATCTACTTAATCAAAGTAATTTAGCATTGTTTGATTATTTTAGTTTACAATGATAGAAGTTAAACGTTTTGTGCATAAATTGTGTTTTAATGATGTTATAGCTCATATTAGCCATTGATTGTTGTTAGCCAAGTGCGGAAACACTTATATGATGATTGAAAACTAGGTTTGAATGTGACATGTTGTTGAATAGATGAAAATTTATCATATTTCCATTAAATTTGTGAATGTTCTGGAAAATCCAAAGCCATATTCAAGTGCCCTCAAGATGTTTATATTTGAGTACCATACTCAATTATAATCATACTTGTTTGCTGCTAAATGTTTATATTAGAATATAGCTTAAAGGCTATTTTCCAAGGGTTCATATTTGAGTGCAATAGTCAAATATTAGTCTTTAAATTTGTTTCAGGATGCATATAATTGATTATAGTAATCGAACATGGATCCCTTTTTCAAAACTCTTATATTCAACTACCATACTCTAACCTCTTAAATTTCATTAAAAGCTATTTATTGATGTAGTTATAAAAGTTATAGTGCATATGCTTAATGATGAATAAATGGTGATTTTATTTGATTGATTTGTGGATGAAATTTATTGAAACGTGAATGTGGAAATGTAAATTGTAGTAACGGATACAAAAATGAGGAGGAATGGTATTGAAATGAAATTGAAAATGTTTGTGAATGAATGAGCTATCTCAAAAAATAAAATTAGGTTTGTGAATAGTTATGGTTGACCGAATTGCATGGCCTAATTAAGATTTGGTTCGTTTATTAATGTCACTTGTAAACTATTAAATGGTACCCCATAATTACAGTATAAAGATAAGTTTTCCATTATCTTTTGGGAGCAAAGGTGATAGAATTTCTTTGGAAATAAATAGCAAAATCTCAAGGTTTGAACTTTGAAACCAGGTAGATTGCCAATAACCGGTGTGGATTACCGAACAAAGCAATGGCATCCTCTGCATACCAAAATTATTTATTAAAATACTTATATAATTTTTTATTTTTAAATTTATATTTTTATTTAGATATAAAATTTAAAAAATAAATATTAAAATATGTTAATATAAAAATACTTAAAAATGATATTACTTTAACTAATTAAATGATGTTTTGTGTATTTTTAAATTATATTGATTTATTGTGAACTGAAAATTATTTATATTATTAGTGAATACGAATATATTATTTTGTAAAAAATAAATGTTATTAAAATTTTTAATAAAATGTAAAAAATAGAAAATTTCTCACAATATAATAATATATGAAATATTGATGGTATAAAATTTATTTACATATTTAAATTTAATTAATTTTATAACTTAGATAAAATTATAAAAGTAGGTGGTAAAATTCTAAATATCAGTTATACTGATGTCCCAAATAAATCCACGTCGAATGGCCTTCCTAAGCAGCAAAATCATTTCTTTGTTGTTGGATGCAATATGGAATCTCGTGTGTGCTGGAAATCCATGGTTTGATGTTCATTCGGAGCATATTTTCGGCTCTTGTTGGATGATCTAGCATTACTCTTTAAATATATATAGAATCAACTAATAATCAATAAGTATGGCATATTTTAAATAAAATTAAGGAAATATGTAATATATAATTATGTAATTTTTTTTTCAAGGAAGATAAATAAAGTAAATAGAATGTAAGTTGAACTATATTAATTTTATTTATTGTTGTAAAAATAGAGTAATATTAATAATTCATCATTTATTCTGCTGTAAAAAAATAGTGGAATTACGTTTAAAAAGTTTAGCTGGTATTGAATTAAAAAACAAATGATTTTATTTATTAGGTACTAAAATTATATTTTTTTTAAAAAAATTTATTAAAAATGTTATTATCAATAAATATTCATTCTTCGTTTCCTTTCGATATCATTTTCATGCATCAAATATCAAACATAATTATCGAAAGATTTATCTATGCTTTTCTCTATCTCTTTCTCTTTCTTGTTTTTTTTTTCCATCATACCACTATTACATATGACATAAATATTCTTTCATTTTATCATTATTTTTTTATTATATAATTATATAAGTTACATACAATAAAATTTAAAATAATATAACAACACATAATTTGTATTTTTTAAATTCTTATAAATTAATAAATTATTATCTTTTTTAAAAATTTTATTTTTTTAACACTAACTCGAATTACAAGCTTGGTTGCTATTAATTAGTTGCCTCCGATTATAAAGTGACTTTTTAGAAAAAAAATTCTAAAACAGAATTTTTCTCTTAGTGGCCAAAGGCATTTATCATTTTTCTTCCTCCGGATCAACAGTAATAAAAAATTCTTCTGGTCACGTGTAAGCTTGGCTAGGCATCTCCATTATGAGGATGAAAGAGTACCGAAAATAGTTACTACCAAAGAAACATCTGAATACATTCTCTACCTACACCAAAAATTGAAGGGCACTATATATATATATATATAAGTGTCCCAAACCACTGTGAATTTGAAAGTTATTTTCGTCAGGGGGATCACATGTCCCATGTATACTATCCAGAGAATTATCCCATATTTCTTTCAAGCCCAGTAAAAGTCCTGACATCAATCCTTGAAATCATAATTAATGAAAAAAATTATTATTTATTATTCTTATTTCAAATAAAAATTAAATTAATACCAAAATGTGTGGAAATACATGAATGTCAACAAAATATCTCCTATGTTTTTGCATGTCCCATGTATATTAGCAGAAGGATTAAATCTCCTATGTTTTTTGTCCAGGGGTATGAATTTTCTCAATATTTTTTTCCTTTCAAAATTACAATAATAGACAACAATTTCCCCTTCAAAATTATACTCCACTTCAACTTCAGGTTGTTCAAGCTCTTTATCTAAATGAGATGGGCTTTCTTCTAGTTCATTATTATATTCTTGGTTCTCATATCATCCTCTTCATAAGGAATAAAATTTTATTTTATAGTATTGAGGGCACAAACAAAAAATGAAAGAGATATAAATAGATTTGGTAAATAAATAAAAAAAATACAGATATAAATTAACACAAAATATACGTAGACAAACCTAAAGTCAAATTGCATAATTCATGAACGTAAGACGTACGAACAGATTCTCCATACAATATCAGGAAAAGAAAGTGGAAGTGGGGTAAAATTGCTGGTTGATTAATAAATTAGTTGAGATAAATTATACATCTATTTATGGAATATTCTAATTCTTCAACTACAGAAAGCTGCTTTTTCTATTGGAAGACAAGGCAGGCTATGGCGCCTTGAGGCTCCATTATTGCTCCGCACTGCATTGTGAGGAATAGGGCCTGCGCTTTATTATTACACTGCTTAGAAATTGTTTTTAAATTTTAATTACTATTAAATGACTTTTTATTTGGGCTTTTGTTTTCATTATTATATTAAATCTTAAGTTGATGAAAATGGATGCCATATCATTCGAACCTTAAATTCGGCCTTTAAAGTCGAGTCCTTTAGCAAGGTTAGAGAAATATTAGATCTTTTCTATATGATTTTTAATATTTTAAAATAAAATTTTATAATAAAACTGCTATATATTTTTCATTGTAAGTTTATGACGTTTATGAAAAACATCGTAAAATCTTGTAAAAAACTATAAAACTTAAGAAAAATTATATTTTACTCATATGTAATTTTATTAATTTTCACTTAATATGCCTATAATTGTGAATGTTAAAATTTATTTATTTATATTTTCAACTATTAAATTTTATTTATTTAAATAATTTTTCATTGAAAATTAATGAAGGAAATACTTGCAGCACATGATCCTCCATTCCCTTAATTCTAATTCAATCGGAAGCAGTTGTTCCCCAAAGAAAAAAAAAAAAACTAACTCTAACGCAAATTTCTTTTATGCAAATTATTCCAACATTGATTGTTGTATTATATAGCTATATAATTATTATATTATAATTCATACATATTATAAATTTATAATTGATTCAATACTTAAGGGAAATAGAAAGTGAATGAAATGATTTAAGTTAGCTTACAAATGACTTGTCCACTCTTAATTGTATCTTAATACTTAATACTATTATTAATTTAATTATAATTACTTAAATACTGAATCAATTAGTAATAAGATATTAATTTAAACGTTAGGCTTGAATTGATCAATACCATGAATAAAATAAAGAATATGTACTTCTAAATAATTCTTGATTAAGTAATTAAACCAAGAATAATTTGCTAAGCATCAATGATTAATCAACGAATAGAAAGTCCGGACATCTCTTAAGCTTTTCATTATTGTAATATTTCTTTTATCTAATTCTATGATTGTTCATTCTAATCTTCATTTTATGGAGCAATTTAATACAACCCTTGTTTTCAATTTGTAACCTAAATTGTTCTATTAATCTCCAGGGTTGAATTTGAATTCATCCGTGATGTGTACAAGTTCTCTAAAGGAGAATAAAATAATTCTGACGAATTAGACGTACGTCAACAAACCCCCTCCCAACCTATCAATTTACTACCTCTTTACTCTCTTCTTTAAGAACATTTAGGTATATTTTATGCAACTTAGTGCTATTGACAAGGTGCTTCCCAATTCATGTCATGGCTGTCATTATTTGTTTATTTGTTTGGCCATGACAAAGGAGGTTTTACTTTGGCATCTTATCTTATAGGATAAAACCTAATTAAAATCAACAGTGGCTTGAATAAATCATGACTTTAGTGCTTTATGTACATTTTGAAATGTATTTTAGAAGGAAGCATAAACTGTCTTTTGTCTGGTTGAAGAAAGTTGGACACACATTGATTTTGAAGGGAGTTTTGATATATATGATTAACATTAAGCCATTCATATAATAAATAAAATATGTTCCCACCATTATTTTGGATAAAACTGGAAATTGGGTTAAAAGGAATCGTGCGTATATAAATTGAAGAATCCTCTCTACTACAAACCTTTTCGAAACTTGTGCCAAATATATATATATATATATATATATATATATATATTTTATAGAATTGGTACAACGTTTCTTGTTTTTTGCATAGAAGATGAGTACAGTACACCATTAACACAATAGTGACATAGAAATTGTTTATTTATTATTTTTTAAAATAATTTTTTATATTTTTAAAAATAAATTTTTATTTGATAAATATTTTCAATGTTTATTTTTAAAATTATAATTTAAAATATGTAATTTAAAAATAAAAATAGAAATAAATTTTTTAGTTTGTTCTTTTATTCTTAATCCCAGTTTTATAATCAAATAAAATATATTTTTTTTATTTAATTCTCTAAATATTTTCTACTCTTTATTTTTTTTTAAATTTTAAAATAATTTTAAAAATGAACAATAATGTTTAAAAATGACTTCTAAGAATTTAAAAATAAAAATATATCTAAACACGGTGTAAACTCCTCTTGGTTGCCATCTCCTGTACCAGCGATTTAATTATTTGACATAAGTTGGTCAGGTCTTTATGTATTTTCTTCATTTAGTCACATGTCATTGAAAAAAACTATTCTCATTTATCCATCATTTTAAAAATTATGATTACATTTATTTTTTAAAATTTTATTTTTATTGTCACGCCTGTGTGTGTGTGTGTTTGACATAAGTTGGTCAGGTCTTTATGTATTTTCTTCATTTAGTCACATGTCATTGAAAAAAACTATTCTCATTTATCCATCATTTTAAAAATTATGATTACATTTATTTTTTAAAATTTTATTTTTATTGTCACGCCTGTGTGTGTGCGTGCGTGCGTGCGTGCGCACTATGCTAGCATTTTAAACATTCCATAATTAAGATGGAAACTGAAAATTACCGTATGCAGATTAAGCTTTACCGTATGCAGATTAAGCAGATTAAGCTTTACCGTATGCAGATTAAGCTTTATATTTGAAATTCAATTTCAGATCTCAATTTCAATACCTGTAGCATCGTTAAAATAAATAATTTTTAAAGGAGAAATTTTGACAGTAATTTTCAATCCCCACGTTTCATTCCTTTCTCCACAATTTTGGCAATGTATATGCGTTTCAACGTCAAAATTATGCAAAAAATACAATTTTTTCTATAAATAAAAATAGGATGCTACTAGCGTTAATTCTTTTCAAAATATGATTTAAAATTAATTTTAACGAGTAAAATTATTTTTGAACAAACAAAATAGAAAAAAGAATGTCTTGAATGTCAAAGTTAAAAATTTTGAGAAGTTATTTTCCTTTCATTTAATTTTATTTAACTTATTTTTTCTTCTTTAGTACTAATTGAGTTTTATGTTATTTCAAATAATATTACACTCAAAAACAATTTTTTTTTACACATTCAAATAAAATCTTCTTATGAAAGTAATTTTTTCAAAATTTATTTTACAATGATCAATTTTGTTACATTTTATTTAATTCTACAATTCTACCTTGTTTTAGTTTAAAATGCTTTAGATAAAAATTAGTTATACATTATTTTTATGAAATAACAAGTAAAATCAAAAGAAACTTATTGAACTAAAACTTTTTCAAAATTTTAAAATTTAGAAGATAATGAACGAAAAGTAAAAAGAACCATATAGATAATTACTTATAAATTACGCATCAAAAGTAAAATAAAAAATTACTCTTAAATTTGAATTTTCATTCCAAAATTTAGAAGCTAATAAAGGGTTTTACTGGATAAAGTTTAATAGAGATGAAACATGTAAAGATACATGTTAACAATTTATATTCTTTACCATAACATATAAAATTAAAAAAAATTCTCCACATAATTTTTTTTTTGCTATGAAACGTAAATTTATTTAGTAGTCAAAAGCAGTATTAGTATCATGAGTACAGGCTTCTCTGACTCTAGAAGGAACATTACTAACCGAACCATCTCCACTCCTAATTACATTAAAAACCCAAGAAACCTCTTCATGAGCTGCACTATTAGCAGTCCTAGAAATCCATACAATAGACAAACAAGTTGATGCCTCTAAATGTAGTCTAATATCTTCCACCAATCCTGATATTTTCCATGGGCAATTGATAAAACCAAGAATGGCATCCACAGCAATCTTGCAATCTGATTCAATAAAAATTCTAGGATAGTCCAAATTGTCCGCATAATATTCGAACGTTGATTCATTTAAAATAAAAAATAATATATTATTAAACTAGAATTCTCCAAGATATTTTTAAAAATAAACTCAATCCAATAGAGATTAATAAAGAAAAAAATTATACTGCTCTCCGTAGTAATAGGAAGGAACTAAAGAATAAGAGCTACTACACGTAAGAAAAGTACGCTGAAAAAGAAGCGGAGAACTTCAACCAAAAAAAAAAGGTGAGCAGGGTGATGTAGGTATGCTGGAGTAAAATCATGAAGAAAGGAAAGGAAGGTGGGCAGTGGCGGAAAAGACAAACTCCTTTAAAAATATATATTTATCCACTTCAAGATTATAAGTTAAATAGTGAGTTTCAAGTAATAAATATTCATGTTATGTTTGATGCAAGCATAGCCAAAAATTTTCAAAAAAATGATGATAATAATGTTAGTCTTAACCTATTAATTTTGATAATAAAATATTTTGACATGTTTAAATGTGATTTAAAATTATTTATTGCATTGGACCTTGGATGGATAATGAAGACTCTTAGTTAGAATCTTTTATATTTTACTAGATTCAATTGAAAAAAATAATAATTTAAGTTCAAATGATTTTAATCACTTATTGGAGAAAATATAAAATAAATCAATTTGTATCAATCATAAAATCAAACTTATTGGAACTATAATTTTGGGTCAAGATCATTTTGATTTGAAAACATAAGTCATTTAGAAAGTATTTGAAAATAGTTTAAAATGATTAGAAAATACAATTGCAAATACCTTAATTGGTTTAAACAAAATTAAAGTCTAGATGTAGTGAAATACTTCAAGAAGTGCTTCATCCCTTCTAGAGGGTTTGAGAAGTACTTCATGAAGTGTTTCATATACCCTATTTTAGCTTTTTAAACTAATCTAGAGATACCTCACGAAGCATTTTGCACCTTATAGTAAGTCTGCTTGTGTTAGGCGAAGTGCATTGTGAAACCTTTTGTCCCATGGTAATTCAAATTTTTACTAATATGAGAAGTACTTTAATTTTTATTGACACATTTATAACGGCTCTTTTAAGAGTCCAACGAGCATTTTAGAGTTCCAATCCCTATTTAAAGGCTTGAACTCATTTTTAAACACATATTTAGAGCTTGCACTGTTAAATTAATACACTTTTCTCTATTTTTTGTTCTCCAATGATTTAAATTCCTTGAACCAACTAAATTCAAATTTCCTACTCTAACTCTTCATTGTGTAATCAAACTTTGAAAGTTTGTGAGTTTATTTTTTTTTAATTGTAAACACTCATTCATATATTTTAGGGTGAGGTATTCCTAAAAGTTTAAAGAATATGGATTCTCTTGGAGGAGTAATCTTTGAGTGAAGAATCTTAAAGAAATTGACTTATATTTAAAGTGGATATTGTTGAGACTTATCCAAGTGTCCAATTTAAACTTAAAGAGATAGTGAAATGTCTAAAATTCACATCAAGTATGCATTGTAGTTGATATACTCCTCGAGGTGTTAGATTTAAAAGGCTAAATCACTATAAATTCTTACATTTGGTTTTCTCTATCCTTATCTCTTTATTTTTCTATCTATTACTCTATTTTTGAATTATTGAAATGGTTGATTTTTGTTCTTAATTGTTGTAGAATTAATATTTGCATTGAGTGATCATTTGTCTATTATTTCCAAGTGAAAGTTATTTAGAAATTCTTTGTAATATAGAATTTGTTTTGAAAAAGGAGTAAAATACTAAAGTCTAACTTGTCCTTTTTTAAGTGGAATTCTTGGTTACAAATAAAACTAACACATAGGGCTTGTTTGATATAATGGTGAAAATAATTAATCATAATAATTAGCTTTAAAATAATGAATTATATACAATCTATTTCATATTTAGCAACATTAATTAATAATTAATTATATATAATATTTTCTTGTTTGAATGATGTAAAAATAACCACTTTTAGTATTAAATTACAAAAAATGGAAAATAAGATACATATGATCACATCAAAATTGATAGATTTCTAATCTCTTTTATATTATTGCTTGGAGAATGAAATATAATTATATAAAATATATTATTTAATTTGTATATATTCTTATTAAATATATTAAATTATTTTTGATAAATAAGAAAGTTTAATTTTTATCATTAAAATAAGATTTATATTTATTTTGATATTGACTAATTTAAAAAATTACAAGTAATTAAATTGTAAAATATTGAAAATCATTCCTAAATTTAAAATGAAAAAATTATATTAGTGTGAGTATAAAATTTAAAATTTATACTATTAGAAGGGTGATGAAAAAGTTAAAAAAAGAAAAAAGAAAATGAGGTTAATATGGATATAAAATTTAAATTTCTATTTTTATAATTATGATTAGAATATAGACTATTTTGAGTATTTTATTTTTTAATCAAAATTATAATCTCATTTGAAATTTTAAAAAATGCAACCAAACATTTTTGAAAAAATAATGATCAATTATTTAATTTTCAATCGATAATTTCTAATTGTTATATCAATCAAACAAGCACATATATATTTATCAAGTTATTGTTAGCTAAAACTAAAAATAATTGAAATAGTTGAAACACGTAAGAATCCATCGAGTACGTGTCTTCAATTTCTCAAACGGTAGTTCTGCTTGTCCATTTCGCTCTCCCTGAACTCTTTGACATTTGGACTTCCTTCCAACAGTTGAAGAAGAAGGGAAAACATGCAGGAAAAGGGAGAGGGCTTTCCTGCTCACTAAGCCCCATTTCTCCGTCAGATGTTTTCAATATACATAGATAAAAATACTATAAAATTTAAGAAATATAACAAATATCTTCATTATAAATAAAAGATTAAAAATTATATTTGCATGATAAATCATGTCCACGCCCCATATAATATGAAAAATATTCTTAGCTCTTACAAACCAAACCAGTAATCATAAACATATCATACCATCCTTAATGTCAAGAATGGAATGTTGAGGTTCACAGTGCATCAAGTTTATATAAGAAATTCTCAACTTATTTGGGTGTTGGTTGCTTCTTTGTTATTGTTTCCAAGGTTGCGATTCAGAATGTTTCCACAAAGCTTTGCAGCCCCATTCACAATCCAGTTACAGACAACCTTAACATATACGGGCAAGTGAAGTACCCAAATGACAAAGACAAACGGCACCAAAAAGCGCGGAACCAAGATTCATAGAAAGACAACGGTGGCCAGAAAGCCAGAGATATGACCAACTAGGTAACCGATTTTGGAGCGTATGGAGCCTATGATCCAAGATTTGGCACAGTATAAAGCTGCGCCAACGGTGGCAAACATGGCAAACAGATAGACCCACATGCTGGTTGGGTATGTTTTGAAGGGGGACGATGACCCACGGAAGTTCAATGCAAGGAATCCACACTGAAGGGCCATAAAAGCTATATATATGGCAAACCAGGGCGGCTGGCAGCAGAACCAGAATGATCGATTAAAATATTTCAGCGGGAAATAAGACGACACACCATATTGGCGGGGAAAAAAGGAAAAACTCGTTTGTTCATATTTCAAATCCCTCAAAAAAAAAAAAAACAGAAAAAAAGGCACTGACATAAAAAAAATTATCAAAGGAGAAACGAAAATTTTCATATCTTCGAAGGTCTTTTCTTGCTGGACCATTTGGATCATTAGCATTGGTTTGATGAGGAGGCCTGTTGATGCCAACACCATCGGCAAACATAAGTCAATTCGGGGTTTAACTAGTTAGATTCATATGTGTGACAAGAAAAAAAAAGTCAGCAAGCAATTTATTATCTAGTTAATTATGCATATCACGTTAAGAACAAAACCTATGCAAATGGATTGCTATTGAATCGCCATAAAGCTGTATATACTTGGCAAACCGGGGACTTTGGCTGCACAAACATCATTTCGCATTGAAATAAAACGACACAAAATGTTAACAGAAAAATTCATTCTTTATTATTCAATGTTTGGGGAATTATATGATATCTTTAAAGTTTTAAAATTGAAAATGACACGACAATTTCAAAAAAAAATTAAATTTAAATTATTTACTCATATCCATTAATATATATATATATATATATATATATATATATATATATATATATATTTCACAAAATATTTTTTGAAGATATATATTCACAAAATATATATCACACCCACATGTATAGAAACGTAAACTTATTCCAATTGTCAAATATTTTTTTTTAAGATATCATCTCTTATTTTCTTAAGAATCTTCAAATTGATTTCAAGGCCCGATCGAAAAACATCAAAGAATATGAGGTGATTTACAAGAGGAAAATGATAATAGACCCGAACTAGGAAGCGAAATTGTGCCCTGAAAGCAGAAAAAGGTTCTGTGCACCTTTGGATCGTTGAGGAGGGCCCACTTGAATTTTAATCAAATGAATGAGATATTTTTGGAACAAAAATTCGTGCCTTTGTTTTAGGACCACTGTTGTTTACAAGACTCTAAAGTACTAAAATTCACAATTTAAAAACATGATATATTTTTTTATTTAAAAGTAGGAAATTAATTCTCTTAAAAGATGGAAATATCTAAATTCATAAAATAATAAATTAAGAAAACATGCTTGACTTCAAGAATATACTAACATAAGAAAACAAATCTAAGTCTCATCACAAACTTCTTCTCAAAAAGCTAGTTCAATAAAAACATTTATTCAATCTCATTCTATGTTACATAACAATATTATATAAAAAGCCAAATTAATTGAAATAAAAAAATTTATATTTCAAGATTCAAAATATATTGTATGAAAAAAGAGATAAAATTCAATGGGATTTTCTCATAATCAACCAATCGATGGTTAGATGTCAGATATTTTACATGGAAATAACACGACACATAATGTTGGCATAACATTCATTCTGTATTATTCAATGTTTTTATGTGTTTCTTTAAAACCCTCGCTATTTCAAAATGTGAACATGGGAGAGATAGAGAGGGGAGCACGTACAAACACTAGGCTAATCCCATATATATATATATATATATATATATATATATATATATATATATATATATATATATATATATATATATATATATATATATTGATTCTTTCTTAATTGACTAGACTATAGGTGCGATAATTTACCTTTCTCTGGCTAAGTCGCTAGTTCAAGCTCGGGATGGGCCAGGCAGACACGGGATGCAAAGAGAAATGATCGCAGAGGAAGAGAGAGGAAACTAATAGGGTTTACAAGGAAGGGCACCAGTTATGAAAGAGAAAAAAGTGAAGTTACCATTTTGGACTTCTGCCTGGTGGTTAGGTGATTTAATTATAAGTGATAATATTAATTATTCAAATAACGATAAATAGAATTAATTATTTATTATCAATTATTTATATATAAAAATGATATATAAGGATATAAATATATTTTTTGATTTATTTGTATATATGTAAGTATATATATATTGGTGTGTATAAATTATTCTTATTAATTTTCTAATGTGAAAAAATTAAAATTTATTAAATAATTGTATAACCAAGTCTTTTGCTTATTATAAGAATTATTTTATTAAAATATTAATTTTATTATATAAATATTTAAATTTAATTTATTATCAATGTATGTAAAAAATTTTATACTATCAATAAATAAGAACAAGACATATTATAAAAAAAATTAATAGTAATTAAAATTTTTTAATTGTAATAAATAAATTTTAACAATTTCTTATTAATATGATAATACATGAATAAGTGATGGTGTAAATTAAATTTACACAAATAATGAATTAAATTTAAATTTATTTAAATTATAAAAAATTAAACAATTATTTATTATTTATAAAGAACTATTATATATATAATTTAATAATACATATAAAATATTATATATTAGATTAGTACATGTATAATTGATAATATATAATGATATATAGTGCATTAGTGCTGGTATTTCATGTGATTGAGCGTCAGTTAGACTCTTATTATTAACACTTTCAACAAAATTTTGATTAGAAATTATTATTATTATATAATTAGAGGGTATTTTTTAATTTTATATTAACATTTAATGAATCAGTTGTTTAAAAATACTAAAATCTTCAGTATTTTTTAAATTGATAGACTAAAGACTAATAAACTGATTGAATTTGTTGTTTACGTATATCAAGCATTTAAGATAGTTGATTGAATTGATTAATAAATTAAAATAATTTCAATCAATTAAAAGGTGATAAAAGAGTTGTCTACCAAACACTTTGTACCCTCTTTGTCAAAAAGAAAGCAACCGATCAATTTTTTAAATGATTTATTCCATTACAAAATTTACTAGCCGGTCAACCTTTTATATACAATTTATAACGGCGAACTTAACGGTTATTAAATGAACACAAAATTTGTTACTCAATAAACTAACGACAGAAAACGAATTATTATAAAGTAAGAAATAAGAATAATCGGGTATCAAATTTAGTTTCACAAATTTTATAATAATATTATATATATTGAAAATAAAATCTAAAATTGAGTTGCGTATACAAATTAAAGAGTTGTTATTTAATAAAAGATGATAAGGAGTGGAGCAAATTTATAAAATTTAATCCAATTAATATAAAATTTTCAAAATTTAATTTTATATCTTATTTTTAGTGTTTATAACATTTTTACAATTTTTATACCATTAACAATATCTGACATCACGTGATAAAATCAACAAATCAACCACCATAAATTTTATAACGACTAAATATTTCACAACAAAAGGAAAATTTTAGCATTTTTCAAAAATAAAAACACTTCAATTAAAAAGACCCAATTTCACCAACAAGAAAAATACAGCGTTAGTCAGACAAACCGCTATAAATCAATCAGCAGTAGCCCATACGCCAATAACGATGACATGCAAAATACAGCCTAAAGGAGAAATGAATATTTTCATACTTTTTTTTTTCATTTTTGGTTTTTAAATAACATATTCATACCTTTGTACACCGCCATTTGGGTGATCAGCACCGGGTTCACGAGGCTCGTTGGTAGCCCTAATCCAATTCATGGTTCAATTCGTTAGTAACAAAGAAAAAACCCACAAGCTATTTATTATCTTGTAATGCATGTCACATTCAGGAACAGAAAAAAGATATATATATATATATATATATAGGGAAAATGGCAACCTCTCGAAATCACTTCCTCTAGATTCGTTATTATCTCCATGCTCTCCGATTTCGCATCCTCCAGATGCCGTGAACTCCACAAGCCTCTCAGGAGCAGAGTGAACTGTGTTGCCTTGTTCCATGCCTCTGTGAAGGCAACGGTTTTGCAGAAATGAACCAACAGGAGCACCGATGAAAAATTGAACAGGCAGTCATGCTCTGTTTTGTGTGTGCAGTCATGAACAACAGTATATCAAAGGCAAAATGGAAATTCAGTAACCTCATAAGATCACTTCCTATGGATTCCTTACTGTCTCCGTCGTCTCCAATTTCAGTTCCTCCGGAGGCCATGATCTCCACAAGCCTCTCTAGAGTGAAGAGAACTGTCTCCGAGCCACTAAGGAAGCAAAGCCTCCAGCTATTGCGGCAGTTGCTGATGGCCTCTCAAGTTGTTGGTCTCGTATGGTACGAAAGTGAAATCAATTTTATGCAGAGAAAAAGAGAGAATGGTGGGACTTACGTGGGTTGCAGAATTTGTTCGACTATTATAGTATTGTCGGATTCTTTTGTGTTGTAGCATTACTGAAAATGGATTCTTTCTTAGTATGCAATTGCCATAAGAAATGCTCCTAGCCTTTGATGGCTTATGAACTCATTACGGAGCCATCCGGTTATTAAACGAAGCTCTCATTCTTTTAATGTCACATTACGGGATCATAGCATTACTGTACACTGCTTTAATTGAGATTTACAACTTAAATCAAGTGTTAGTTTAATTAACTCTTTTTATAAAATTGCACTAATTAAGTGTAAATCTTACAGGGGTGGAATCATTTCTCCAACAACTTTTACTAAAGTTATTAAATATAGAAATTTTAGGGCAAGAAATCGCATTTATTTTTCTTAAAATTTAATCTAACTGCATTCAGAAATTTTCTATTCTAAAAAGTATGCACACACTTCTTTTATATTTTTAGAAATAGGGTGAATGTATGTTTAAATTTCGAAATAAAATGAAGGCAAAATAAGTATATACAAAAGATAATGGTGAATGTATATATTTAAAAATAGAAAGGATCAAAATATAATGACACTACACCTCACAGAGGTGAATATAATTTGTCAAAAATTATACTAAAATATCCTTTAATTAAATATATTAAGAATCAAAATTTATAAATAATTTATGTAGAATATTTAGTTTAAGTGACATTCGATATCCTCCTAAAGTTTTATAACTTTTATTGCATTTAGGATCCAATTCTTGATTCTTTAATTTAATCATTTCTATGATTACAAAACGAAAAAGGTTTTTATGTCACTCTTTTCAAACATAAATTGTCTAAAAATTATCTTTATAATATTTAATGTGACTTGCTTTATAATGAAAATCATATCAATTAATTAAAGGCATTTTAATTAAAAGAACAATTAATTAAATAATAAAAATATTATACTGATATAAATCAAAATTTAAAAAAATTAAGAAATATATTTTTGAGACATTTTTTTATAATTATAAAAGTAATAATTCACTTAACATATATATAGAAGGGAAAATGAGGTAAGGAAATGATTCGAACTCTTTTCCTTATACTTACCACAATTGATAAACATGACACTTCCCCATTGGCATGTTTTAATAAATTTTAATTCTGGAATTTCATTAGAGAATTGTGCGCGTCCACTTAATATATGAAACTACTCATCTATAATGATTAAATGGTCACATGAGTTATAAACATATATAAATGATTAAGCTTAACATTAAATCTTAATTAAAAAACATTTTTAGAAACATGGTTTAAATGTTCAAGTATTTATCTACCTCATGTAAAAATTTTGTATGATCCCTCGAAAATTTGAACGTAATACAAATTATTCTATAATCGGGTGTAGCCTCTTTTTTCCTTATTTTCTGTACTTGATCTATAATTACATATTTTTAGAACATAATTTGATTAGTTCAAAATTGTAAAATTCACTTTATTAAGTAAACTGAATTATTATGTTTGTCAATAGGAAAATTAAAAGCTTAGAATTATTAAAAAAAAAGTCATAAAAATGTAATTGATTTTTAAATTTATAATTATTAACTCTCTTAATTTTTTCATCAACAATCGTGATGATCCACTTTTCTTTTTGAAGTGTATTTTGCAATCTAAAATTGGTTCACAGTTGATAAGAAAAAAGGAAACAAAGATTTATTGCCCATATTTAATTTTAATATTAAATTTAGTTGATTACACTAAAAGTTATAGGACAATTTTAAATATATCCCCTTTTCATTAAATAAAATAATAACTATTAACTATTAATATTAACCTTTATTTTATTTAATTATGGAATAATTTAGTTGTAATAAAAATTGCATGTTAAAATAGTGCTTAAAAAAACATACTTTATTCTCTTGATGCGTGAACCTATTTGTTTTTTTGTTGAATCCAAGCGTTGTATAAGTCCATTTGCAACATACCCAAGTATAATTAATAGTGGCAAAAAGAGGGAACTTATGGTTTGTATTATTAATACTATTTTTTTCTCAAATCTAATGGAATTTAGTACTTATCCATCATGTGCTCTTATTCCTTTTCTGTTTATCACGCCGTGTAGAAAATTAGGATTTATTTGATTTATTTTATTAGAATTTTTACACATGTGATAATTATTTAATTTGTTGCAAATGCATTTAGGACAAGAATTTAATTGAGAAAAAGAGAGTTTCAAAGTAAAAATGTAAAAATTAAATTAAATTAAATTAAGGGTAGTATGAAATTGGATTTGAATAAATATATACGAAGGATATTTGAGAGCCATTATTTGATTTTTGCTCTCGATTGCCTCAAAAATTACCAAAATGCCTATCAAAAATATCAAACACCTCTATATCTCCCTTAGCCACAAGTTTAGCCCCATTTTCTTGCACTTTGGCTGGCACTTCTTGCCTTTCCTCTCAATTTCTTCATTCCAATTTTAGTAAGGAAAATTCAAGCATCTAGCCTTCAATTAAATATCAAGATTTTTTTTATAGCAAGGTAACACATCCCAGTTCCTAAGTTCAAGATTGATGGTTGTGGAAAGTTCAATGTGAAGGAAGGAAATTAGGGATTTGAACTTTTTAAGTTGAAATTTTGATTTTCATGCTAACTAGGCAAGCCAACCTTCATTCAATTGCTTCTCATCTCCTCCCTTAAATTGTAAATTGATAATCTACTTAATCTAAGTAATTTAGCATTGTTTGATTATTTTAGTTTTAAATGATAAAAGTTAAACATTTGAAAAATAAATTGTGTTATAGTGATATTATAGCTCATATATTGATTATTTTAGTCAAGTGTAGAAATGCTTGTATGATGATTGAAAATTGGGTTTGAATGTGACATGTTGTTTAATAGATGAAAATTTATCATATTTATATCAAATTTTTGAATGTTTTGGAAAATCCAAAACCATATTCGATTGCCTTTGAAAGTTCCATATTTAAGTACCATACTCGATTATAATCATGCTTGTTTTGCACTATACCTGAATATTAGTCTTTAAATTTGTTTCAAGATAGATATAACCAATTATGGTAGTACAATATGGATCACCTTTTGAGAACTCCTATATTTATCTACCATACTCAATTATGACCTCTTAAATTTCATTAAAAGTTAATTATTCATGTGGCTATAGAAGTTGTAGTGTATATGCTTAATCATATGATGATGAATAAATGATAGTTTTATTTGATTGATTAGTGGATGGAGTTTGTTGAAATGTGAATGTGGCAATGTAAATTGGAGTAATGGATGCAAAAATGAGGAGGAATATTATTGAATGAAATTGAAAATGTTTGTGAATGAATAAGGTGTCTAAAAGAATAAAATTGAATTTGTAAATGATTCTAGAAGAAAAAATTGGATTAAATATCTATAATCATTTATTCCTTTTATTGTACATTATTTGCTATAAAAAACAAATGGAAATGTCATGTGATTGCAAATTAGGAATTTGAGTATAACTAAACAGTATAAATATTATATAATGGATGCTTGGCTAATTATGTTTTATTAAGTAAATTATTTGCTTGTTGAATTTATAACTTATTTTTTTTATTTAAAATGTTTTACAAATATGCCTTCGAGAGCTTTTCCACCTCCACCAACAACTTAGAGGTGAAAACTTTCTTGTTATATTGTGTTGTGCAATCATAATCAATGATAGATAGTAGTTAGTAAAGTATTCGGCCTTGTGAATTAGTATTATACAAATCTATACACATATTGGAATGTAAATATTATATTTACGTTTATAAAAATATATTTACATTATTAGCAGTCATGTTGTTACACCAATTTTTTAAGAATAGATTAAGTTGGCAGAAATTGAAAAATGGGTTTCATACCAATTATGATCAAGTGGGTCCTCACACTATTAAATTGAAATGCAAGTCTAATAATTTGATGTATATCAATCTCTTTATTCATTGCTTTTTCAATTTCATAAAAACAAATTAGAAATAATGGATTTAATTAGGAATAACTTAAAGTAAAATTAAAATAAATTAAGGTTAATAAAAAAATATTTGTTTTATACATAATAATTTTTATTATATTTGAATAAAAATATACTCCATGCAAATAAAATATTAGCAATATAAATCATGAATTTTTTATACCTTAAATTTCCCATTAAAAATGCCCCCTCCCCCAAATAAAAAATAGGCCACTTTGAAGCTGGAAGTAGCATAAAACTTCTTGCTTCTACTTAAATGAAGAAAATATCAGATCTTCGTTGTCCACTATGTTTACAAGCAGATGAGGATGATTTACATGTGCTAACTGGCTGTACTTTACATGTTTGTTGTGGTTTCAGAATTTAGGAATTCATATACTTAAACCCGAAGCTGGTGATTAAGCAATCAGTTCTGGGCCTCTGGCGCTACACAACTAATTTGTGGTACTTCCCGTAAAATGGGTAATTCTCTTATTTCACCATCCAAATAGTTGCTGCGGATAGAGATTAATGTATTGATTTTGAGGTTTTAATTTCAGTTCTAATGGCAATATTCAGATGTTCTTTATTTATTGCTTTTGACTTATGCATTATGATTCATGCAATCCTGGCAAGTTGCAACTTCGGGAGGAAGGTTCCTGCCCTTTATACCATGCGTCTATGAATCCTTATTCTGCAACAAACCAATCCATACTTTGCTTACTCCATCTGTCTGATTTTCAGAGGAAAGAGAAAAAATAAAATAAAATGAAGAATGGAGCCCACACGAATAGTATTCATTATAATATCACGAGGACCACCATCTCATCTCTTTCTCTCTCTTCTTAAAATAAGATAAATTAAATTTTTTTTCTAACCGCAGAGAAAGCAAAACTCTATTGTTAAAATAATTGATATCTCCCTGCACACTTGGCATATCAAGTTATCAAAATTTGACTCCACATTAATTTATTAAAATAAAAGTTGGAGATTACAAAAATGATTACACGAAATGATCAACACCGAGCAAAATGAGGCAAATTGAAGAACAAATAAAAATTAAAATTAAAATTATTTGTTTAAATTCTATTATCATTTTCTTGGTAATATTTTTTTAATATATAGTATATTCCAAATTAACTAATATATATTAAATGAAATTTCGTCAACAATTTAATTAAAAATTGTTAATTCATTTTCAATGAATATAGAAAAATATGAAAAATAATTATTAGAGTGCGGATTAAATTAAATTGACAAAAAAATCACTAAAAAATTAAGGCTCTACATTGACCTTTCCGGCCAAGAAAAAAAATTGCATGCAGTCAATATCTTGAAGAATGATTCTACCTGTTTAAAAAAAAATTGCATTATGCAGTCAAAAAAAAAATTGCATTATGCAGTCAATATCTTGAAGAATGATTCTACCTGTTTAAAACAGGGACAAGTTGCTCCCGATCGTTATCATCATCATTATGTATTTGAAAACCAATCATACTTGACTTTTTATGGTAGTTATGAAATTCAAAGCTGTGTTGCCTGTAATACCGTGGTAATTGAGTCAAGCAGCCAATTAACCATAATGGATTTCCACTTTCCCAAGGGTTCGTTTGATAAATATACAGGAAATAAGTTTTTAATGGAAAATTAAGTTTCTGAAAAAGTAATTTTTTACGTAAGATTTTTATGAAGCACTCAAAGTTATTTAGTTGTCATTGAAAAAGTGACATTTCTCAAGAAGTAAATTTCTATATTTTATTTAATTTAACTTAAAATTTTTTGAAAGTATTGGTAAAATAACTATTATATTCTCAATATGTCATAACACAAATTAATAAATTTTAATTATTATTAATTAAATTTAATGAGGACAATTTTATCTTTACATCCACAAAGAACATAATTATCTAGAGAAAAGTGGATAAAGAACTGCTCATACTATATGGAAAATAAAACTTATTGAGAAAACCTATTTTCCCAAATTCGTTAGACAATAATCAATTAAGCAATTCATTTTATTTTATTTTTTTAAAAAATAAAACTTTTTGATTCCTAAGTAATATAAGAGTTTGTTACGTTTGTCCCATGAATTTATTCTTTTATTTTTATTCTTTAAAATGTTTTTTTATAATTTTTAAAACATAATTAATGTTTGTTTGAATATAATTTTTATTTTATATCAAATCATTAATTTATAAAGCAAATCTCACCTATTTAAAAATAAGCCTATCTCGGGCTCACCTCTTTTCATTCACTTTGAACTTCACATATATTTGGTTTTAAGAAATGAAAATAGTTCATTGAAATATTCTAAATTACAATATACGGGTCTCCATTTCCACATTAGGTGGGATTTCTTGCTCAATAGCTCCGGCTATTGCTCATTATTGGGGAGAGGGAGAGAGAGGATTGCGGGCAAGACCAAATATATGAACCCGGGATCCACTAGGCACCGCTCTGCGGTGCCATTGCATGGCAACTAAAGTAATTCTGATGATAAGTTCATGATAAAATAAAAAGGAAAAAGAAAAAATGTTATTATTGGGAGTGCTAAGAATCTTTTAATTCAAATGATACTAAATATTTTTTAAAAAATTTTATATCTTCTATTATATTTGTAATTCAATTTTTAATCTTTATGTGTATGTTCAATGATTTGATCTTCAATCTTTACGCGACAAATAAATAAAATTGATATTATATTAAAATGACAAGAAATACGCCGCGTCACATACTAACTGCTCTAATTTCCCTTTACATTTTACTATTCTCTCCGATTAATATCTAAAATATATTAAATAAAAATTTGCTTGCATGCATTGGAAGATCATCTAGTATCTAGTATACGTTCTATTGTAAGAAATTTTTTATATATTTTATTTTACATGTGTATTAGTAAACTAATTAATTTTTAAGGAATTACCCACTATTTTAACTTCTCAATATATTAATATTAACAAATTCTATAAATATATCAATATTAAAAATTATAAAATTGTACAGAAATAATATCCGGGTTAACTTTTTTTATTCGGTTTACAAGTAAATTAATAAAATATAACAAGGTTCCAAGACCAAACAAAATTAAATCCTACATCTATTTCAAACTTTAAGAAATGCATTTTTAACATCTACAATACAGAATATAATATTGCTCTACAAATTACAATATAATAGAATGTTATAACAAAATACGTACGGCATGTTAATCTTTAATTTTTTTTTCAATTGGATAGAAGACAATGACTGCATGTTCTCTTGTTACGGTCAGCAAGCATTTCAAGGATTACATGTAAAGTAGCAACCACTTACCTGAGATCAACACATTATAAAGAATACAAATGTTAATTAAAAAATGAAGATAGGAAAAAAGATGTAAGAACAGCCTGTCAAATCTTTAGTGAGTTTGGAGAAGATATCTCAACTCTTAACCTTGATATATTGAGCCTATTTTTGAAGAAAAAGTTTGATTGAATTTTGAAATATGGCTAATAAGCAAGTAGATCAGAAGAAAGGTAGAAAAAGACTTGCGTTTTGTTTCATGCAATAAATAAACTAATTTATAGTTTATTAACCTAATTAATAAATTATAAATTAGCTTTTAGATGCTTTTTTCACATTAATTTATTGAAAAAAATAAATTTAATCTAATAAGTTATCTAAAATAGTTTGTAATTTATATGCTATTTCCTTTTCTAATTCTTTCCAAATCCATCCTTATTATTTTTATTAATTTACAATCTATTCCATTTGTAATATAAGTTTAAATATTTTTTATAAAATATAATTAACTTAATTTTAATATAATTATATCTTTATTTTAAATTATAAATATATAAAATTATATATAAATAATAAATAATATCATAAAATATAATTAATTATATTTTAAGTAATTATAATTTTATTATAAATAATAATAAAATAAAAATTATATAAGTAAATAAATATATAATTTTATAAAATATAATTAATTATACATTGACAATTATATTTTTAAACTTCTTAATTGCTTTGATATAATTTAATTTTTAGATAAATATAAATTATTTTAATTATATATCTATTTCTATTAATATATCTCTTTTATATCATTTTGCGATTCTAATTAATTTAATAATTAATTTTGTGAAATATTTTTTAAATAATTAAATAACTTATCAACTATTAACTTATTAATTATCAGTTATTAGAAAATTTATTAGTTATTTTTCAAAAATAGAGCTTTGCGCAAGTTTGGTTTATTTTTTGAAAAATATTTTTTGATACAAAAATTTTATTTCTTTATATATAAATGAGGGAGGGCTTTGTATTATATCTTATGATGAAAAATAATATTTAGAATTATGCTAGTAAAGAAAAATAAATTCTTTTTAAAATGAAGGAAAATATTTTTCTCTAAATTTTTTACATTTTAAATTGTACATCTAAATTATTTTTTATTATTTTAATATTTTATGATTATATTTTCATAAAATATATTTTCTACCAAAAAGAATCAAACCTTAGAATTGAAATTGCTAGCTGGCGAGGGAGCCACCACTGTACTGCCACTAAAATGACTGATATAAAAGTGATCATTGATAAATGTATAGAATCATAAGTGGAAAATTTCTGTCCTCAAATAAAAAAGAAACCGAATGATATCAATATAATAAACATCATAACCTTTACGGAAAGAAAATTACAGATAGATTCCGTACGCAACGCATAGGAAGAAGAAAGGAATATTGTAGTTAAATTTGCTTTAGTAGATGTACTCATGAGAGTATATAAGTTATTCCACGCAACACTACATAAAACTTATAAAATTCGCTCCATATCACATTTTGAGAATTAGAAAGAAAAGGAATGCATTATCTTTGCCTTTAGCATTTAAACCAACACTCTTGTATTAAAAATCTTTCATTTGAGTGACATTTTGACAATTTTATGCATTTTTTTTAATTCTGAATTTAATTCTTAATTTTTATGTGTTTTGGTCTAGTGATTTAATTATTTATACAATTATCAATAAGAAACAAAATCACTTACGTCAGCATCTGTGGGAACTTGTATAGCTTCACAAAGAGAACTTACAATATGGTCTGCCTCAACAAGTATTATACATCCACAGCAAGAAGAAAATTGTTTTCTCACAGAAAAATCGGTTTGAAAACAACAAAAATCTATGAGAAAATTAGTTTTTCACAAAATTTTTTGTTTTCTCTATGGAAAATTTGCACATAGGAAACCAATTTCCATAGATTTTTTCCCGCAAATTTGACATATAGAGAATCATTATTTTATGAAAAAAACTACTATCACAATTCATCTAAATTAGAAAGTACAAAAAAAAATATAAATTAAGGTAATATATAAGAAAGGATATTCCCACTCTGCTCTGGTTCTATCTCTTTTCGGCAATAAATTTGGAAGGACTATTGTCATAGAGAGTCAAATAAAGGTACTTAACACCACAAAAACAGTAGTTAATAAAATATGGAATACGAAATGCAAAAAATTTAAGGCCATTCTTTATATATTTGTTTTTTGAATAGGAAAAGAAGTATATGGCCAATTTTATACGTAGAATTTATTGCAATGTTTGATGTAGAGCTTTGTAAATATGTTATATATCTCCTATTTAAACAAATTATTTTTCTTGTTTGTGGTAAAAAAAAATACAGCTCCTATTATGGTTCCATTTATCTCAATGAAAAATATTCTTCGTAAAATATAATTATAAAATATAAGGTTAAAAAATAGTATTTTAAATTAAATATAGGGATGAAAGTAAGTTATGTTGAGTTAGATTTTACATAAAATAAGTAGATTTACATTAAAAAAATTGGCATGATTAGAGTCACCAAACCTAAAAATCTATAGTAAACTTAAAATTTTACTTAACTTGATTCATGCATAATTTTTTTTAAAGTCGAACCTAATCTTTTAACCTATATAAACCTATTAACAATTAGAAATTATATTTTTAAAAAATATTTTTAGAAGAAGAATTAAGTTGAATCATATTAAAATTTCATATTATCAACTATAACTCAATTAATATAGAAAGTTATTCAAACTCTAATTAATGATAATATTTTAATTTGAATTTGTCTTGATTAATTAATTAAAAATGTAAAGTTCAAATTACATTTCAATTTAAATTTAATTCAATATCAAAATAAATATAAATATTATAATAATAATTTTAAATAAATTATTTAAATAATTATAATATAAGTTAAAATTAAAAAATTTATATGTTAAAATTTGACAGAATTTATACTAATCAACAGTGAAATTCAACAATTACAAGCACAGTTATTATTACATTAAATACACATTCGATCGGATGGATTAAAAGAATAAAATAGGAATGAGAACGAAAATATGATGAAATGAATATTGTGTACTTATAGTTGTTACGGTACTGCAAGAAATTCTATTTTTTTCAACTAAACTTTTGTAGTAAATGGCGTTTTGTTTCACTAGTTTAACTACTATTTTTTACACGTAAATGACCGTCGATGGCTCCTAAATATCATACCAATCTCAAGCTTTTTGATTAGGAAATGGTACTAATACTGTATATAAAAAATTGAAATAAGTAGATAATCCTTATTTCACCGTCAAAAATTGAGTTCTACCATTTTTTTCAATCTTCGTCTCCCCATGAAAATGAGGTTGTGCTCTGGAGATGAATCCACTGCTGCTTTCAGCTTTCTCCATTGTACTAAGAAAGTAACCACCGGCAGACTTCAAGGTCATACTAGTGCCTTTATTTTCAGCAGGGATTTAAATTACAGTTGCCATCGCAATTGTGGTATCACTGTAATGCAGACAAATGTGAGAAAATGCAGCCATAGCCATTCAAAATTGTGAAAAATTACAGACTATTTTTGAAATCTTAGATTTTCAGATTTCGTTTTCCCTTTAACATATTACTTCGTAGATTTCCTTTCCCCTTTACTTATTTCTCAGATCAAGTTTGGATTTTGAAACCACGACAAAGCTCTTATTGGCTATCTAATTTTTAGATTTCACAAGCAATATCAAATACGAGGTCTTGTTGTCATTTGAACAAATTGGTAGTCATCAATTTTTTCCAAACTAAAATCAATATGAAATTTTTTAATATTGAAGCGGCCGAGGTTCGTATATGTTTCTTTTGTAACTCATATTTTTGCTAAATTAATTGAAATCTGTGGATTCAAGTAGGTTCGATTAAAAACCTTGCGTTCTATTCCGAACCTTAACTTCCACTTTATGCTATTTCAGATATACAAATAGGTAATGATTCTTTCTGGAATGTTTGAATTTTAAAGAAGTATATCTCCCTTACTGTGGATTCAAATAGGTTCAAGTAAGAAAAAATTTTCAGTTAAGTATAGCCTGTAATAAGTGTTCTCTTTTCAATTCAAGTAGGTAATGCTTACCATGATAGCGTTATTCATGTTCGCCTTGATTAGTTTCTTTAAAGTTCCATGACCACACAATGAACTACACAAACATAGGAGGTGGCGTTCAAGGCTGCCAAGGTTTTCATTCAAGTTTCTGGTTTACTGAAGGGGACTTCTCGATATAGGTAACTCGAATATTAATTACTTCTGGCGTTTAAATGCAAATTCTTTTTACGAATTCTAATTGGGTTTCACATTTGGTTATAAACACAGGGCCTTCATGAAGATATAATTGAATACGTCTCTATTTTTTGCCAGCCAATTTAAGATTACAACAAGATCTTAGGTTTTATAACTTGTCTTGTACCAGGCGTAAGAGTATTTTGGCTCATTCTAGGATTGAACAACTAGAATTATTACTCCATCTCAATGGACTAGAGATCCAAGGTATCATCACTTACCTTCCTGATATCTTTTATGTGTCTTGTTATTTTTTTCATCCTTTCCTTGTGATTTGTCTAGTAGTTTTGGAGGATAATTTTGTAGTCATAAATCACTACAACAATTTAGGGGTATACAGATGACACCTATACAAACAATGTTGTGGTCTACATTGGCCTCTAGAAATTTGATTTTGAAAAAAAAATATAAAAAACTTATATAGACAACATTTGTCATTTGTATAAATATGTGGTCTGTATAGATAGAGGCTATATAGACAACAGAGTCATTTGTACAGGCCAACATATATGTGGGGACCTATACAAATGACATTATGATCTTTGTAAACTAGGGCTATATAGGCCACATTATAGTCTATATAGGCCACATTGTAGTTTGTATAGACTTGCTCTATAAAGACCACACATGTGGTCTATATAAAGTTAGGCTATACAGACCACAATGTTGTTTGTATATGTTATTCCAAATTTTCTTGCTCAAAAAATTTTGAATGGATTTATGCAAACCACACATGTAGTCTGTATAGCCCAGCTCTATACAAACCACACATGTGGTTTGTATAGAGCTGGGCTATACAACCTACAATATCGTTTGTATAGGTCTCCCCAAATTTTTGCCTAGAAAATTTTGAGTGGATCTATATAGACCACATATGTAATCTGTATAACCTTGGTCTGTGTAGTTTGTATAGGTCATCCTATACATGTAAAATATTTTAAACTCTCTATTTAAATATTAATATCATACTCTTTGTGTAAAAATTTTTTCCTATTAAATCTTATTCCACATCCTCAATGGAGAAAAAACTTTTTTTTATTTTTTTAAACTTATTTGATTATATAAAAATTAATCATTTAAAAGTAATTTTGTAATAAAAATTGTTTCTAAGATAAAAATTATTAGTAAAAATTTTCCATCCATAAACAATAATTAATTAGTATTATCAATTATAAAATATCAAATTATAATTATTTTTAAATTAATTATTTATAATTAGCTATTTTTAAAACTATTTCTTATATGAAATCATTTTAAAAGATATCTTACCATTTCAATCATCTTAAAATTCAAAGGAATGAATTAAAATAAAAAAATGAAATATTTTTTAAAATTATTTTGCATAAGAAATAATTTCAAATATAATTGATGACCATTATTATTTTATATTAATGCACTAGGAAAGATTATTATAATTTAATGTTTAATCATTACATTTAGAGATAAAAATATTATTTTCATTTTTTAGTCTGGCATTAATTTTAGTTATAAAATTAGGTTTCAAAAGTTAAATTTGTATAAGTGTACTAAAAAAATTAATAGCACAAACTTTTTTTTACTATTAATAATCTGAATGAAAAAATAATACATAAAAAATTAGTTTAACTCCAAATATTTATTGAACATCAATATAATAATTTGGTATCTCCAAACTACATAGTGATAGGAATGATAATGAAGTAGAGTTAAAGCATATCAACCTTTTTTAATCTATATTCAATTATCAAAGACAATATATCAACTTGTGCCATACTTAAGAATAATATTTGACTCATCATGATATTTCACAATATTCCATAAAAGTTAAAACTACTTAACATCTTCCATAAAAAAAAAAAAACTTAACATAATTTGAAAGATACATTTTTTATAGCGTACACTTCATTCTTTTGGTTTTAATATTATGACTAAATATTTTTACTTATAATAGGATAGAAGTTGATAAGTATCCTTTTATGTTTATATTATGAATAAATTTATTTAATAAAATTTATTGATATATTTTTCATATATTTTCCAACATTATATTTTAAATCTCTGAATTTAAGGAAGAGCTAATAGAGATCTTTTTTCCTTTGAAAACTGTAAGAGCAAAATAATTAATACATTGATATTGAAAGATAAAAAACTATTATAATATACATTTTTCAAATTTAATGGAATTCTTAAATATAAGATAAAGTTTAGTCAAGTAGATTTTTTCAATCATTTTTTATTATTAATTCAATATATAAAGACCCTTACTACAAGTATACAATATTTGAAGTTTTTTAGAATAATTTCTTTACTAAGTTGAAGATCTAATTTAACTAAAATATTTTACTATATATCATACATTTCAATTCTTATAACACATTTTTAAAAAAATTTAATTTTAAATATAATTATAATTATAAAATAGATATTATGTATTAAATTTTAATACTTTTATAATTGTTTATTAAATATTAAAAATAAATTTAAATTAATTTAGAATTTTTTTAGGTTTATGAACGGTTCCACTTTTTTTATCTATTTTTTTGTATATTTATCTTTATATTTACCCAACTATTTAAAGTTCAAATGTCAATATCATTGATATACATGTATATATATGTAAAATAATTTCTATTGTAAAATAAACTTAATATAATTGAAATATTTAATCTAATCAATTAAGAACATATTTATTTTTCATGTTACTTTACTATACAATTTATTAATTATTTATCTTTATTTTAATTGATCTGTTTTACATTTTTCTTCTTTTTTTCAACATTCATTCTCATTCCGTATAATTTAGATACTAATTTTAGAAACAATTAAATTTGTATAAAACTATTTAAATAAGTTATAAATCTAATTTAACCTAATTCTATTTTTAATTCTTATGTTACCCTACAATACACCATTGTGGGTCATTTTCCTTTTTTCTTTACTTCATTTTTTTTAACATATTAGTAGCTAATATCATTAAATAATACATATATGATGTCATATATTTACATATATTATTAAAGGCTATTTTTAATGTGTTGAAAATAAATGTATTAAGTATCAATTAAAATAATTAATTATATAATCTATTTAATGAAAGTGTTTAAAAATTAAAATCAAATCTTTTTAATTATTTGCTTCAATGGATTTGTGATATCAATTTTTTGAGTATAATGTTTTTACATAAATATACATTAATTGAAAACTTGTCAAGCATTTATTGTAGCACTCCTTTTTATTAAACAACTTTTTATTTATGTCACTACATAGTTTTTCAAGCTTCTCTTATTTACTTTTTATTAAAAAAAATTTTATTAAATAACTTGTTTTTCAATTTTTAAATAACTCAAAAAATTCAATTGGTTAAATTTTCTTAATTTTCCCTATTGTATATTTTATTCTTCAATAAGTTTAAAATTTAATTTAATTAGATTATTTTTATATTTGTTATATTATTTAATTATTGTTCCATATGTCCAAAGTTAATTCATTTTAAATCAAAATATATAACTATAAATAAATACAATAAATTAAATTCTAATATTTTGTAAATTTTTTTGCACATTTAACATAAAACAATGAACTAAAAACTCAATCTGACCATTAACCCGGCAAGATAAGTAGGTGAAGGTCAAACTGGTTTAAACAATTGAATCAGGTGGTTGAACTAGTCAACATATATATATATATATATATATGAAAAAAATTAAATCTACTCAATTTATATAAGTATATTTTTAAAATACAATAAATAAACATTAATTTTTTATCATAATTATAAATAAAGTTTAAGCATT